>JADILM010000002.1:0-1200000 GCA_016617785.1 Sporobolomyces roseus
ATCATCTCATTCAGCATGCTTGAGAAGTCTCCAGAGTGCAATGAAGATCCATCATAAATCACAACCGAATCTCTCTTCCCTCGTTCCTCCTTTTCCTCCCTTTCCAAAGTTGAATCTGACGATGAAGCAGTAGAAGTTGAAGGGGAGGATGTTGAATGTGAATGTGAGAGTGAAGCAGCGGAAGAGGGAGTTGGTGAAGGAGAAGGACCGGATTGAGCGCGTTGAGCAATCAAGATAGCGAGGAATGGATTTTTCGACGAGAAGTGCGTTGTCGAACAATCGGGAGAAAGGGCGAGTTCTGCATCGAGATTGAAGGATGTAGTCGATGCTGCTGAGATAGGAGATTTCAGGTCGATTGGAGGAGCTAGGATTTGAGTGCGAGAGGGAGCTGGAGGTGAAGGGGAAAAGGAGAGGAAGGAAGTAGCGGTTGCTGGAGGAGTGATGGGAGGTCGCATTGATGAGGTCTGGAAGGAAGGTGAGAGAGGAGGAGGTGGCATTGAAGTGAAAGTTTGCGGGACGAGATTTACTGCACGAAACGAGCAAGTCGAAAATGAATCAGCTCTCGAACGGTGAGGAGAAAGATCCAATTGCTCACCTGCTAAATACCAGCTTGAGCTTATCAAATGTTCTTGACTGAATGAATGCTTGAGGAGAAAGAAATGGTTGTCGCAAAGAAGAGGGAGAAGCAAAGTCGAATTGACGAAGTGAGAAGAGAACGAAACAACCGCGTTGTGATCCTTGTTGATCCGCGAGCCGAGCGTAATGTTGTGACGTTGTTGAGGAAGAGAAGCGAGTGAAGAAAGGAACAGAGAAGGGGAATCGGGTCGAAGCGCGAGTCGGAATGAGAACAAGGGACAAAGGGAATCGGTCGTGACTTCGGAGTTTGAGGCTGGGGCTTCTTCGAGCGATTGATGCCGTTGATTGATCAATACCACGAAGGCGGAAACAAGAGGGAATCGAGGCGAGCTTCCGAATCTTGCGAAACTGAGTTTTCGAGATGTCGAAATTGCGAGAGATACGGTCTATACATCTGTGTCGTTCTACCTCCTCATTTCACGCAAAGTCGGGTGAATAACCTTTAGCTCCATGAAAGAGAGTGGAGACGTACTGATCAATCTGCACAAGAGGATCGGATTTGTCGAAATTCAATCTCCTCAATCTCCTCAATCCTCGAAAGATTTCCCATTCGATGATATCCGTGACGTTCTCCTCAGCATACTTCCTCGCTGAGCGGTAATGTAGCGCAGAGAGCGAAGAGCGAAATGCCGAGCGTGAGAAGTTGACGAAGCGAAGCGAAAATGCAACTGTCGAAGGAAAGCGCATAGAAGGTCAGCGCTTGCACAGCGATGACGCCAGTCATTCATGTGACTCTGCGTGTGCTTTCCAAGTCAACAGAAGAGAGGGGAGAGGAGGCTCACGCATTCAAACTCGAACACCTTTCTAGCTAGAGCACTCCATCATCTCGAGCGCTATCGGTGTGACAAGACCACCACTATAGTTATAATCCCTTCTAGACCACCTCGCACATTCCCTTCGAGTTGAGAGAGGCAGTAAAGGCTGAGAGATTGATCGAGTTGATTGAGGGGAAGAGCGAGTTGATGAAGGCGGTAAAGAGCGATATCGGCTCTTGAAGATGCTCGGTAGCTATCCTTGTATAACCTGGTGATTCTTACGTGTATGGAAGCTGGTAGCGAAATCGAGGTGAAGCGTAGGAAACGAACCAAAGTCGAACTCGTTTCAAACCTTCACCACTCACCGCTAGTCTGCTTGGGCGACTCAGACTACTTTCAGGTCCTCGTAGGAACTTCTCAGAGTACGTACAAAATAGTACTGCTCTCTTCCAAGCTGTTGTTGACAATCAGTTACCTTCCGACAGTTCCGCTCTTTCAACTCGATCACCACGGCTCGAACAGCTCTGTCCTAGCTCTCAGATACGCGAGTAAGCCTCCAGTATGATCGCCTGCACGCGAGAGGGTGATTGATCGTCTAGTTCGCCCTACAGACTTCTCCTCGCAAAGTTACCTTCCATCCCTCTCCTCCCCTACCACTCAAACACGCTACGATGTGCACAGCCGAAGCGACCTTTTTCTACGGAGTATTCGTCAAGCTCGCGTATCTCTGCTTCGCTTCCGACTCATACAAGGCGAACAAGAAATCGCTTTTCGCAATTGACTTGATTTGTTCTCGACGAAGGAAAGGTCAACTCTCGGTTCAGGGAAGTAACAAATGCATCCTCAGTGTACCACAAGAAGTCTGGGAGATGATCAAGCTCAAAATAGTCAAGATTGGAATGCAAGAGGCAGAACAGGATGTGTTGGAAGAGTATTTCGGTGAAGAGGAAGAAGGGTATCAGACTCCACAGAGCTGGGAAGATCTCGACCTCACTAAGCACTGCTTCGACACTTTCCTCGACAACTCTGGCGCGAGAGACATGCTGAATGATCGCGAATCGGTGAGTCCTTCGTTCTCTTTTTCCACTTGTTTCGTTTGTGATTGCGACTGAAGTTGACAAACTCGACAGGATCTTGGAGTCCTCCTTACCGACTTTGACCTCGCGCTTCCTTTCGACTGCCCGTACAGCGAGGAGAATTATCCTCAAGACGATCCTTTCGCACTCTCCGCTATCAGTCTCCCACTTTGCAAGACTGGCTCACCTCTCACTGCTGAATCCTTCTCCACACTCGAACTGGATCCCCCTGTCGAAGGCGGTGCCGCTCACGGGTTAGCCCAATATACTGAAGATTCGCTCAAGCTTCCCTCCGATGCGACGAACCGAATCAAGCGTTTCCTTTACTTCTTCCGCCTCGAATCCATCAATCCCGTTTCCATCGCCATCTGTCGTCCTCGTCTCCACAAGCAGCAACCTCCTTCGTCACCGAAAACTGCCGTCGAGAAGGAGGAATCGACATCTCGCAAGTCAACTCACGAGTCAGAGACTGAGCCTCATTGGCATTTGTGGGTCAGTTCGAGATGGACATGGTGACGATTGAGAGGGAGGCAGTGTCGGAACAAAGGGAGAAGGATCTGCTTGACTCGTAGAGCTCGCGAGAGAAGTTCGAAATAAAATGCTTTTGCAACACGATTCCCTTCACTCTGTCGAGTTTTGAGGCTCCACTCGAATGTGCGATTTGACCAGAGCTTGTCGTCGTCGTTGCTCCGAGGACTTCCCGTTCTCTTACCGAAATCTCCTTTCTCCCTCGTTTCCCCTTCTCCCTCTTTCCCTTCTACCCTTCACTCTTCATTCTTCACCCCTTCAATATGCCTAGGCAGAGCTATCCCCCTCAATTGCCCCCTCTCCCTAATCCTAAAAGAGACGAAGAATTCTACCGCAATCTTCAGCACGATCTCGACAGAAGCAAGGAGCTCTCTTATGCAGACCTTGTCGAACTGGTACAGCAGGGTCACAAAGCTGATCAAGAGCAGCTAGACGACGACCATTACTACGAGAAGCGCAAAGAGGATCTCGATTCACACATTCGCGGAATCGTACAAGGTGCGATGAAGGAGGATCTCGCTTCACCCCTTGGACGACTTTTGAACGGCGGGAGGACGAGGTATGCCGACGATCCAGCTGCAATGCACGCTTGGAAGGACCGATACACCAAAGTTTTCGTCAACTCGAGTCGTTCAAAGTTTGCTTTCCAACGAATTGAGGACGATCTCAAAGTCATTTCCCGTAAGCATTCAAACGGAGAATGCATGCGTAATTCTCGATAAATCACCTTGCAGAGTACTAATTCAAGTTTACCTCAGATGACTGCCTGGTTTGACAAGCTTACCGGTTTTGAAGTGAAACGAGAGTTTGAACCTAAGATCGAAGTATTTCGCCTTTCCGCTTTCGAAGCGAGGGATCTAGCTAAAGCTCCTTGTCCCATTTAGGGAGAATCAAACTGATGGAGAGTCGAGCTACGTACTCGAGTCAACAAGCTCGATATGTTGGCGGAAACCCACTTCAACAGTCTCGCTATTTCGTCGCAACTCGATTCCAAGGCGATAAAGCACGCAGAGCGATACTTCGGAGGACTCAAGGAATCTCTCACGTCACCAGCCGGATCCTCAGCTGGACCAGGTAGACGTTGGTGGCTCAAGATGGACAGGGAATTGAGGGTGATTGAGCATCTTTTCGCGGAACGCAACGCTTTCGTGAGTTTCAATTCGTCTTTCTACCCCTCCTCCGCAACTACTCATCTCGAGACACACTCGTGGATCAGAGCATCTTCAAGGAGGATCCGCTACCGAAGCTTTATCGTCTCGATCACATTCTCTCTCGTCTACGTTCGAGACCGATGGTACGTCGTTACGTGCTCGATCCTCTCCCTGACCCGCAGATATTCATCAATGCCACGCTGTCCACAGTCGTCATACTCACGTGATCACGAGAAGAACGCAAGTCAAGCGTCGCTCGCCAAATTCCGTCCGATTGCGAGGACTCGAGCTGAATAAGAGGATATATCACGTTTGCGTCGACGACCTCGGTCCAGAGAAAGGGAGTGTGAAACGATATAGAGATTGCGTAGAGAAAAGTAGGGAGAAAATGCGAGAACGAAAAGATGCAAAATGAGAAAGATTACTTCTTCCCACTCTTTTTGAGACCAGTGATTCCCACTTTGGGTCCCTTTTGATTCGACTTCTTTCCTCCGACGGTAGAGAGAGGAACAAAAGCGTAAGGTTGCATTCCGTTCTTCTTGACATCTCCTCCCGCACGCTGCAAACGAACGAATCAAGAGTCAGCTCACTATGCAGAATACAACAAAAGAGGGCGACTTACCTTGGCCTTGAATTCTTGACCGACTTGAACAGTTTCCTTCTTGGTTTTCCTCTTCTTGTTTCCTCCTCCAACTTCGAGTTCTTTCAATCCCTCAGTGACTGGTACATCTTCACCATCATCCTGTTCATCCACCCTTCCTCGTTTCCCTCCCTTGTTGAACTTGATCCTACCCTTCGAATCCCTCGTGTGTCCATCTTCTCCTCTCATCGCTTCGAGATAAGCTCCCATTCCACTATCGACATCATCCGCATCCATCTTCGAAGCTCCCTTCTGTCGTCGAGATGAAGGGCCTGGTGCGTTGTCATCAGAATCGGATTCGTTGAATTCGAGTCGTCCAGAAGAATCAGTCTTGAAGTGAGAATCGAGAGGTTTCTTCGATTCCTTCTTCGAAGCGGGAGCGGGTCGAGCAGCTAACACATACAGCTCCGAGTCAGTCAAGAAAAATCACAAACGAAAGAGTGAAAAGAGCGTACCAGAGATTCGACTCATCATTCGATCATCCAAGAGATCGAGCACTTCATCCTCATCCTCCTGAATGTAAGCTCCCTCCTGTTCCTTCCTATTCTTCCTAGCCATCGACTTCCTATTCTTGACACCTGAAGGAGCCGTGAGAGCTGGATCTTGGGTAGTCGCATCTTCATCGACAGATCCTTCCGAATCGGATCCGTAAAGAACTTCATCGTAAGCAGATCGAGCGGCAGCTTGAGGTTTCGGTGCCTGGAGATTGAGAGAGATCATCGTCAGTCAGGGATGGCAAAGAAAGCGGAAAGAAAGATGAAAGCGTACCTCTTCATCCTCATTCTCTCCTTCCTCAGTTTCCATCTTTTCCAATCTCTTCTTCTTACTCCTCGCTTGACGCTTCCTGATACTACTGACCAACTTCTTGTCATCTTCCGGTACGTATCTCTCAATCTGATCGTATCCATACTTCCTAATCATCCTTTCGAACAAGTGACGAATGTTGACTTTGAAGTGATTCGAATGTTCATGACTCCAATTGATGAGAGCTGGAACGAGTTGAGGTAGTGAAGGAGTGATGACAGCCGAAGGAAGGGAAACGATCGAAACTTTGATGAATCCAATCGCAGATTTGACGATTTCTCGATTTGGCGAAGTAAGGAAAACGACAAGGGTATCGACGAGTTCAGCGAGATAAGATTGTTCGAGTTTCGCTGATCAAGAACGAAACGATCGAGATTAGCTCACGTAGGAAAAAGGAAGAGAAAGGAGAGAGAAGCGTACAATGGAATTCCCAAACCAATCTTCCGAGAGCTCCAACAGTAGCAGCGATCATATGAGGACTCGTAGCTGCTAATCCAGCACTAACCATCGTAACAAACTCTTCCTCAGTTGCGGGTACTTCCTCCTCCATCGTATCCTCCATTCCTTTAATCAAGTGTCGTTTGATCGTCGCTCCTGGAGTTGCGAGCTTGTTCGCCATCGAAACGATGAGAGTGTAGGCGGCTTCTCTGGTTACTCCGTTTGATTCCTTCGTTGAGAGAACAGCTTCGGGAATGAGGGAAGGAATGAAGTGGAGAGAATCGGAAGGAATAACCGGAACGAGGGCTGAAAGAAGGGAAACTCGATCCTGATTCATTCATACTCAATCAGTCAGTACTCACAAAAGAACCAGCGAGACAGGTATGCGTACTCGTTTGGCACCGTTTGCAACTTTTGAACCACCTTCGACGATTCTCTCTACAATTTCTCCTTCTCTCCCCTTCAACACTCTTCCCTCACTTTCCTCACACAACCTCGCAGCGATCCTGTACGCCTTCTTCTGTACACTCTGATCCTTGTCACATCCCAACACTTTCTCCCCCATCGCCAAATCAAAGAATTTCGCCTCGATCGGTTTCGAAGACGGAATGATAGCGATCAAGATATCGAGTAAAGCGTGAGTTGGAGGAATCGTCGGATCTTCTTTCGGGTGGAGAGGTGCTTCGAGTGCTTGAAGGAGGAGGGAAGAGATTTTGTCATAAGTAGAAACGAGTTCCGAAGTGTCCAAAATCGCGATCCAACTTCCGATCGTCTCCAATACGTATCCTCCTTCTCCTCGGTTCATCTTTCCATAAACGTTGAATGCGACGGAGAGGATCGTTTGAGCGAGAGATCGAAGGTGAGCGAGTGATTCTTGTCCTTGTTGAGGAGTCAATCCGAATTGATCCTTCATGATTTGAGGAGGAGAGGTCGAATTGGCGAGTGCGAGAGTAGTAGAGAGGAGAGTCTGAAGGGATTTGAAGATTGAAGGTCGAAGTTGAGGTTGAGTGTAGAGGACATTCGCGAGTAAAGAAACGAATTCGGTATCGAAAGCTTGAGTGAGATCGACTGGATACTCGCAATATCCCGGTAACAAACCCCAAGTTTGTCCTACCAACGTCTCCCACACTTTCGCTTCCATCGCCCTAGGAGGTTCCGCCATTCTAGCTTCCTCCGCCTTGTTGAAGAATTCTGCCGAAAGAGGAACGAACGATTCCCTAAAGTGTCCCAATCGAGTGTTGGTGATCGCTGGTTTGAGCAGAGGGAGTAACCATGCTCGAGCATGTTTCGATTGAGCTGCGTCTTCAGGGGAGAGGTTGAGGGGAAGGTAAGAGAGGATGATTTGAGGTCCGAGTACTTTGATCAAAGTGTCCAACACCGAATCTGCTTCCTTCTTCCATTCGAATCGACTATCTTCCCTGGACTTGGCGACGAGGACGAGACATTTTGTGAGGAGTGAAGTGGCGGCGGGAGGATCTCGAGGATCTGAAGAAGTCGAAGAGGATGAAGAAGTTGGAACTCGAAGTCGAAGTCGAAGGAAGAGAACTTTGACGAGTGCGAGAACGTGAGGTTGGGATAGTGCTGCGTAGCGAGGCGAGGTCATCGCTTTCTCGACCTGATCGATAACGGATTTGAGAGTTTCTCCTCCTCCTCCTCCAGAAACGGCGGAAACGATTTCTTGATCCGTTACGCAATGCTTGATCATCAAGGAGCAAGCGGTTTCGACTGATTGGCGAAGGAGAGGAGTGGTTGCGGTAGTGACAATCGGAAGAATGGTAGGGAAGAGGGTTGAGAGACGTTCGAGAGCGGCCGAGGAATCGGTTCTGTACGCTCGCACAATTCGGGTCAACTCAGCATCGCATCTGTCAAGAGAGAGGGAGACTTACCTAGCGAGAGCCACCAATCCTTCTCCTACTCCTTCAACCCATCCAGCGAGTAGCTTTTCTCCTTGTTCGCTTTCCACCGCTTTAGGTCTTGCTTTGATCAAAGCTTCGAGAGTTTCCTTGACGTGATCATCAGACATGGATTCTGCGGCGTGAGAAGCTGAGAATAGATGGGAGAGGACAGTGAGGGCTGAGAGGGTGAGATGGGGAGAGGAGAGAGTGAGAGTCGAAAGAAGTAGTGGGAGGAGAGTGGAAGTCGACTGAACACATTAAACGTTGGTCAACTCACATTCCGAGAGTTCGAGAAGTAAGAAGTACGTACAGATTGAGGCCAAGCAGTACCCATGTTCTTTTTAAACGTCAGAAGAGCGATCGCCCTACTTTCATCTGAACCCGTTTCCGCCTCTTTCCCTCCTTCCTTCTTCCCTCCCCTTTTCGCCCCTCTAATCGCATCGTCCAACTTCTGACAAATCCAACCCGCCGATTCATCTGCGTAAGGATGTTGAATACCAGGAGGAGGAGGATTCTTGAGGACATGTTGAACTGCTTCTTGAGCTCTCCTCCTCACTTTCGGTCTCGTGTCGGCACAGAGACTCAAAGTAGCTGCATAACATGATCTGGCCCCTTGAAGGTCCTTCTCGAGAGTCGATTGAGGTGCGGCCGAGAGTAAACATTGGGAGATTTGAATCAAAGATTTGAGTGCTGGAGCTTGATGTTCGAAGGATTGATAGAGAGGGGTAATAGTCGACAAGGTAGAAGATAGTTTCGATCTGAGAGTGGTGGGGTCGAGGTGAGGGGACAAGACGGACAAAAGGTAAAGAGTCGCTTCGAGGAGTTGTCGTTGTTCAGAGAGGGGTTTAGATGAATTTGGATCTTGTACTAGTTGATCTAGAGTGGATAAGAGTGCTAGGAAGTAGGCTGGGGGTTCGATTGAAGTAGAAGAAGAAGAGAGAGTCGATTCAATCGCTGATAATACAACGGCAGGTCGTTTAATCGCTTGAGTATTGCTGTTGATCTGTAATCGAATCTTTGCCCAACTTTCTTCTAATGTAGCCATCCTTGAGTGAGAGAGCGGAGGGAGAGTCTCAACTTCTCTTTCTCTCTCTTTCCTCTCTTTCCAAAAGCTCAAACACCGCCTCAAACTCTCATTCAACCAACTCCCAAAGATAGATGTAGTAATGGCACGTAGGCGTATACTCTTACCCTCTTTATCCCCGATCCTTCCCTCCCTCCAATCCAAACCAATCTCCTCAACTCATTTAGGAACAGCGTACGAGCTCCTAACCCTCTCCCTACTCTCCTCTCCACCTTACAACTACTCTTTAATCCGTGTAGGAGGCTCCAACGACCGAGGTATCGATTTACGAGGTCGTTCTTCTCTTCCTCCTCTCTCCTCAATTTCAACTTCAAAATCATTCAACTCCTATCGATCTCTCGACGTGTTAGTTCAATGCAAAGCTTCTGCAACTCGAGTTCGACCCGCAATCATTAGAGAATTCGAAGGGGTTTTACAGAACGCTTCACATCAATCTGGACGTCAACCTTTAGGAGTTCTTGTTGCGCTCAATGGTTTCTCAAAGTTTACCCTGGATAGGAGTATGGAGAGTCAGTGGCCACTCAGTTTGGTTCATTTCAAGGTGGATAGAGGGAGGTTGAAGCTGGGAGAGGATAGGAGAAAGTCAGCGAGATTCGAGGGACAAGGAGATTTGGAGGTTGTTGGATGGTATAGGAATCATGCGTGGAAGGAACTCATGGGAGATGGACCACGATGAGCTATACTGTTGATGCATCTTGGATTCAAGGTGAGCTCGCGATTACGACTCGATCACTTCAGAAACGAAACAGAACTGATCTTGTAGATCCACTACTCGCAGACCTCTTCTCCCTCAAGTTGCTATCTATCTTCCATCGTCAGCGTCCGACTACTCGTATGCGGCATCTGATCCGATGGACGTTTCTCACTCGATGAGTAATTCAGAAGAAATCTTCCCAAATCGACCTATCGACCACACCCGAACGAGAAAGGTCTTCATTCCGACGATCAGATGCCCCCCCTCAACGCCGAGCATATCGCTAGGAATGAGTTAATTGGGGCAGAGGGAGGCTATACGATCCGAGAACGAGCGAAAGGTGAGGATTCAGATCTACCCGCATCCTTTCGCTTGCTCAGATCGATACTGATATGAGCAGTTGCTGGGATCCTCAGTCCTCTAGATTGGCGCTACACCTAATTCATCTGCATTCCCTGAGAATTCGATCTACTCGCCAAATAATCCGCAAGAACACTCCCTCCTCAAACCTCGACTTTCTCGTCTCATTCCGATTCTCCCCTCATCTTCCCTCATCTTCCTTTCCTCGTTGATTCGACCTCCCATCAAGTCCAGATTTCGACCGATCAAACTAGGAGACGGAGGTCTCGCAGAATCTTCCGAAGGTGAGTCTTCGGGATCGGCTCGCATTCGCTCAACGAGCTGTACTGATGCATTCTTCTCAGGGTACCACAGACGCCTCTTGTCCACAACTGCTCGCCTCGAGGTCTCGTTTTGGTTCGAGGCTCTTCCGCTGTCGGTCTCGCAAGAACTCGATTCTTCGAACTTCCAATCAGTTCGACTCGATTCCTTCGAGAATGCATCACTCATACGACATTTTGCTCCTACTCCGAGGTGTCGAGGAAAGCGTAAATTCGGGAAGTCGATTCGGGAAAGAGGTGAGTTTGGGGATTGAAATTGATCTTGCTGGCAACGAATCCGAGAAACTGATCAACTTCCAAATCTCAATCTCAGGCTGTTCCTCTTGGCTCGCTTTCAGCTCGCTTTCTGCAACTACTTTACAGCGAACCGATCCCTTCTTTGGACGACACAAGGAAGAATTCAATCTCAAGCTCTCCCCTCGCTTTCGCCTTCAGATCATTTCAGATTCGCGTTAAGTCGTCTCAGCGGGCATCGAAACAGTAACGACTAAGGAAGGATCTATAGGTGCCGTGCTACTTAGTGAGTAACAAGGGGATTAGGGAGTAGTATAACAAGCGGGAAATCGAGGTGCGTCTTGCGAAAGGATTCTGATTTCTCACTTTCACTGAATCTGATTGGTGTTCTTCTGCTCCGACAGCTACCGTGGATTATGCCCATCATCGTCAGTACCGACTAGCGTTCTCGGCCCCTTCCTTCGATTCCGGGTCGCTAAAGAAAAAGGGTCAGATTCATCGAGGATTTGCTACCACTCAAGCGATGAGCGCCTGGCTGATAGCATCTTTGATTTTCTGACAGGCTGACCACTTGACGCATCCGAGTGTCTGCTGCGGATCATGTCGGAGGCGCGTCAATACGAGCAAACGAGACAGAGGTGAGATTACGAAATCCGATGCATTTCTCTTCATTCTCGTGGAGACTGATGGATCCTGGTTCTCCTCGCAGATCTAGCTACAATGTGAATGCTCTCGCTGCTCGTCTTGATGGTATAGCTGGCGAGTAGACGGGAACTCTGAGAGAGAAGTCGATTTTGAACGTTGTACTCAGTAGTCTCTGTCTTGCTCAACTCAAACTCTACATGTTCGTCTCTAGAAGATTAGTTGAGAGACAGAGATAGCGATAAGAAGGAGAGAGCGAAAGCCGAACGTTTTCAACTGTGTCGTGCGATTGCAGCAACTTTTTTGTATGTAAACACGAAGGTTTCGCTCGCTTCAATCTCGTCGGGCTCGCATATACGAGAGATTCCAAGCAGAAGTAGAGGCGACCGCTTCCTGTTTTGTGAAATTTTGTATAAACCGGTTCAAAGGACTTGCGAGAACAAAGCTCTTTTGCAACCTCACCAAACCAACCACACGCCTATCGCTTCCGAAAGTCAGGCTCGTGCATAGTGTGGCACAGTAGATACGACTCAGATCGCTGCCTCGTAGCTGTGCCTTCTCACCCATGTTTCTCTTCGCTCCGCAATCTTTCGCAACTTTCGTTCTGTAGGCCGACGAGTTTGCGCTTACTCCTTCAGTCAGAAAGCCCTACCTCTTTCATTCACTGGCTCTCCATACTGGCTCTCCATAAGATCGCTGTGCGAGACAAAAGAACACAGTGTAAGGAGGAAAGCTTCGGAGAAACGAAAACCTGGATTTGAGCGCTTACAGTCTCGCAACCTCACGAGCGTCGACCTATTCACGAAGCTGAGACAGCCAGATACTTGACCTACAGTGTGCTGGTATGTCGTCCGACCCCCGTATCTTCGGGAACAGGCAATGAAGAAACGACTCTCGAGACTCCTTCGTTTCCTCGCAGTTTCTTCACCATACGCGCAAAACTTGAAAGGAAACACAGATGCTTACAGAACGAAAAAGAACAACAATAACGACCAACTCACTGTACCCAAAATTCCATCCCCTCTAAACCTGACTAAGCGCTTCCCCCTCTAAACAATTTCCACAGTACGAAAATCATGACGAACCCTCCTACGATTCCTAATTGTATCCTCGCCCCTCCTTTTCCCGACTGTACGCTCCTCGCAAATCTCGTCGTAGTGTTCCCTAACGAGGTCTTGAAGGAATCGAATGAATTCCCCTGTAGACTCACTTTTTCACGAATCAAGCTCACTCATTCAGATCAAGCTGAGATGGAAGAAGGAGACGTACGGTAGAGTCTAATAGTGTGTTCTGTCCTCTTGAATCATTGTAAATATCACTCGTAACCTATACAACAAGTTGAATCAATTCCCCTCTCTTTTTGATCGGCGTGGAAGGGGTGTAAAGGAGGACGGACCCCTCTTAAAGCAGATATTTTCGAGTGGAGTTGGTTCAGGTGTTGATCGTTTTGTGCTTCGAGATCTTGTTCGGATGAATCGGCTTGAGTTGATTTACCACTCGAACTTGGACCCGCTCGAGGCCAGGATCTGAGAGGCTGTGAATTAGCTAATGTGTAAGCTTGAAGTGAAGCAGAAAGGGCTCACGACATGGTTTGAAGGGAAGGGAGATGAAGGTGAAACGGGTTGATGAGGGGGGCGAACGAGAAGTGACTAGAAAGTAGAGCTGGGTGATTAGGAGCTATCTGTAGCTATGTAGGACGATGGCTGAAGGTTTCTCGAGGTGTCTGAGCGAGGTCAAGTGAAAAGTTGAAAGTCAAGGAACAAAAACTCTCTCTTTTCGCAACGACAACGACTACACTCTATGCAAAATTTATGTGCATTCCATCCCTTCAAAACGACGATTTCCCCCCTATGGAGTGATAGCAACCAATTTCTCGGTCAAATGAGCAAACCATTCAACACTATTATTCTGTCTCTTCTTCATCTCATCCGTGATTCTCATCCCTCTGAACCTCAAAATCTCCTTCAATTTCTTACTCAACCCTAGAGTCTCTTGCATGATGTAATCCTCCCCTAATCCTTCGAGGTGTTGAGTGATTGCGTCGATTTTGGGAGAAGTGGGAGTGCGAGAGGATTGGAGGAGGATCGTGAGGGTACAGAGGTGAGCGAAGGAATCGGTAGAGGTCGTCGAAGGGGTATGTTGGGAAGAGAGGGTGAGGAGATCGTGAGCGAGTTGGGATTGGGTTGAGAGAGAGTCGCGAGGATCTGAGGGAGTTTCTGAGGAGGAAGGGACGAAGGGAGTGGGTTTTGAGAATCGAACGAAGAGGGGGTATAAGGACTTGATCGACTTGATCTCGACACCGTATTTAGTTCGATCCGCCAACACTTTGACAGAGTTCAACAACTCTTCTCCCTCTGTTTTCGCCAACCTTTTCACCAATAAATCAACTGCTCGATCTTCCAACAACGGTAACCGCTTGTTCCTCCATTGTTCGATCGATTCGAGAGTTTGAGGGAGGGCGGAAGGAGTTGTGTGGGTCAAGAGAGTCGTGAGAAGGGAAACAGAGGGGAGATTGGAAGCGAGTCTGAATCTAGGTTGTGAAGTGATTTGATGTACTCGAGCTAGTACGTCTGAATGTCTAGATTCGTTTGTGGATCCTCCTGGAGTGCTAGAGGGAGTCGTAGCTGCTTCTGAAGGGAGATCAACATCGTCGATGAAATCCTCCTCAAACTCTTCCTCGAATTCGTCTACTTGTTGCTTGGATTGTTTCTTGAGCACTGTATATAGCTTGTGAGTAGTCAGTAGAGCTCTAGAGGTGGTGAAAGAGGAGAAGAACGGGAAGGAAACTTACAAGGTTGTGAAGGAGTGAAAGCAGACAACGAGCGAGCTCCTGAAGGTACTAGTCTTGGTCCAGTGTAGCTACGAGTACTCTTGAAGCAAGTAGAGCAAGATCTAGCGAATCTCATCGTTGATGGAATTTTGGGTAAGAGCCAAAAAGTTCGGGAGAATTTTCGCAAGTCCAAATTTCGCAAACTCTCACGAATTCCACACATGAAGATGGAACAGGTCAATCAGAATTTACTTTTCAGAACTCATCTCCTCCCTGATTCTACACGAGACAAACCCCTTCTCTTCACTTCGCAAACCCTTTTCTATCTACTCTCCCCCTTTCTTCACCTCAAAGCCCCTCCTCTTCCTCGTTCCTCCACCCGTCAAGTCACTTCCATCGACTATTACCATCCTGAACTGAGAATCTACCTCGACCCAAAACCCAATACCTTCGATCCATCTTCCTCGACTGAAACGCATCTTTCGAAAATACAACTTCTTCGTTTCTCTTCCGCTTCTCCTATATGATCCAATCTAGTCCTCCCTTTCGATCTTCCCCTCATCAAGCTGTCATCCCTACGACCCTCCTCTCCCAAAATACACCCTCTTTCCCTCAATCATGCCCGACTAACCCGATTCTTCGCACTTTCCAATCCAATCTCAACCTCACTCTCTCCTCAAGTTCGTTCTCTTTCCCAAATCCCCATTTTCAGTTCCTACCACCCCTTAAATTCATACTCCTACTGCTCTCCATCACTCAACTCTCAGCTTCCCTCCAAATCCCCCAAATCCCAAGGTACAGCGAATCTTTTCTCCGCTTCCTCTTCTCCAAAACCCTCATCTCTCAAACTCCTTTCTCCCAAACCCTCCACTTTCCCACTCGACTCCAACTACTCCAAATCCTCGATGAAACTCTCCCTACCTCGTTCCGTTACCCCTTCGAAACAAGCGCATTCTCAAAGAAAACCCGATCCTCAAGATCAGGGAGAACACCTCTCTTATCTTGGGATAAGAGAGCGAGAACGAATCTCTAATAGCAGCTAAACCCTTTCCAAACCTCGAAACCACCAAACGAGGATTCGAAAAAAAGAATCACATTCGCAACAACTTTTGATCGGACGCTCTCAAATGAAGAGAGACGTCTCCGAAAACAAAAAAGTGAAGGAATGAAAGTTTCCCTTCATCTATCAGCTCGACTCATTTCGAAAGAGTACCCTCTATAACGAAAAAATTTGAGCGAAGAACTGGGAGACGAAGGGGAAACTTTCTCGTTCGAGGAGGAGGAGGAGAGGTCGTATTTCCCGAAGGAGCTGTATTCTTGTGAAAGGGAGGTTTGGAAATCGAAGTAGTTTTTGTTTGAGAGGTCGAGATTGAAGTGTCGAAGAGGAGAAGAAAGAGAGAGCTTGTTTGGGATGGAGAAAAGAGGAAAGAATCCGGGATCTGAGGAATTTAGGAAGGGGTGTGAAGGAGTAACGACTTGGGATGAACTAGGGAGGATGGGAGAGGTGAAAGGAGAGGTTTGGAAAGACTTGAGTTGGGAAGAAATAGGTTGAGGTAGATCATCGGGAATGACTGAATTGAGGAGGTTGGGTCGAGAGGTCGAACTTTGTAGTGAAGAGCGGTAGGAGATCTTGTGAGATGGTAGGATAGTACGATCGATGAATCGGGGTTGAACAGGAAAAGGGGAAAACAGAAGAAGGGAATTGGCAGAGTCGAAATTCGAGGTCGAGCGTGATGGAGAAGAGTCGATTCTATGAAGGGTTTGGAGAAGAAGCGGAGAGGCTGATGAAAATGAAGAAGAGTCGAATATGATGCGTAGACGAAAGAAAGATGAACCTCGTTCCCGAAGGAAACGACGAACGGGGAAGGAGGGAAGCGGGCGATTTGAGGAGAACTCGAGTCGAGGAACGTGGCAGAGAGGACAAAGGTGACTTGACGTGGTGAAGGTGTGACGAGTTCGAAAGAGAAAGCTCCTTGACGAGGATCGAAGGGGTCGAGATTGAAAGAGTTGGGTCGAAATTGCGAAAGGATGCGTTTGAGAAAAAGTTTTCTGTGATGAAAGCGAATCAAGGGAGTAAGTTATCGTGTTCATGATTAGATAGTATTCATCACGTTGAACCTGATTACTCGAGCGATCCTCTGTGCTGTTTCCAAAGAAACTCCTCCCTCGAAGATTTGAACTCCAAACTCCCGATTCCTTCCTCGTTTCAAACTCGTATTCCTCCTCGGCGTAACCAATCCTCTTTTTCATGACCCTTTGACCGGTGAGAAAAAGCGAGGATGAGAAAAACTACCGGGATCCTCCTTTTTTCTCGAAAGCACGACGAAGATCAGAGTCACAGAGGACATCTTGTGGGTTTGCTAGGAGTCGTGAGGAGTGAGTGTATGGGTGAATGGGGGGAGAACCATTTCCATCGAATCCAAACTCGAAAAGACTGCCAAACCATGAAAAGGTTCCTCCTCCTTTCATTCTCCTCCTCGCATCCTTGATCAAGCTCGACCGATTCGAAAAGTTTGACGTTCAGTTTTGAGGTCTGTGGGTTCGATTGAAACAGGAAAGTGAGCAGCATCATCGAAAACGAGGAAAAGGGAGAGTGCTCAAGAAAAAACGATCCAGTAAGTTTCCACCTCTCAACGACGAGAAGACCTGTCCCTCTCTTGCTCACTCGTCCACTCCTCCTCGCTCTTCATCCCAGTTGAATCGAACCATCAGATTCCAATCATTCCCTCTCCCTCCTCATTCTCAAACCCAAAATCATCCCTACTCCCAACTCGTCGGAACGAAAGATGGAACCCAAAGAGATCACTCCCCTCCTCCTCTCTCTGAATCACTCCTTTCCTCCGAGTGAGAATCACCAGTTGAAAGTCGACGAGCGAGAAGAGAAGGGGAGGAACCACCGATCGAACGAAAAAGAGAAGTGAAAAAACGAATCGTTAACGAACGACCTCCACGCCCCGGAGATTCCACAAGAAACCTCTAGACCCTCCCTCTTTTTCTCTTTCCCTAAATCATCCCCTTTCCTACTCTAGAGATCCCTCGATCGTTTCCTTCGCATTCTTCCCTCAAAATCAATTCCCTCCCTTTCCTTTCCCTTTACCTCCTCAATCTCTTTCGAAGCTCCCTCTTCTACTTTCCTCCCACCATTCCTTCAATCCCATCGATAAAACATCTCTCCCTCCCTCTCTATCATCCCCTCAAAAGATCCTTCATCCCCTTTCGTTTTCCCTCCCTTCCTATTCCCTCTCTCCCTCCATTCACTCAAATTCCCATCAATCGTTCTCCCCCCCTCAAGACACTCCCACTTTCAACCCTTTCTCTCCCATCTCCTATTCACTCCCGAGGGAAAGAAAAACGCTCTAGAAATCAATTCTTGAGAGAGAAGAGTTCTGTACCGGCGAAATGAAATCATCGTGTTTTATTCCCGTTTGTTCACACTTATTCATTCACTAAGAACCCCCATCCATCAAGAAGGATTTCGTCATTGAGCGGTTTTTTGCTCTCGAGTGTGGAGAGGAGGAGGAAAGAGAGGTATTGAACTTTTGAGTGTTTTTGAGGTTTTGTGTGAGGGAAAATCGATTGAATTGAGGGAAAAGAGAGGAATGTTTGGAATGAGGGGTTGAGGAGTGGAGGAATGGAGAAGACGAGGGTCGGGATCTTTTGAGAGGTGAGGGAGAGGTAGTGAGGAAGGAGTTATTTCGAGGTTTTGAGGGGACGGGGTTTGAGGGTAGATACGGGTGAGGAAGAAGAAGTTGGATTGAGGAGTTTGAGGGAAGAGGAGATCCTAGGGAATGAAGAGAAGAAGAAGGTGAAGTAGCGGAACGAGGGTAGAGAGGGGAGATAGGGAGTTAATAGGGAAAAGAGAATAGGGGAGAATCGTACCGAAGGTTTCGTTTTGAAGGGAACTCGTTTCTCTCTACATCTCTTTCCGTCCTTTTCGAGGTGATCCCACTTGCCCAACTCGATCGACTAGACTGAGTCTTCCCAACGTCCAGGAGTGATCCTTAGTGAGAGATAAAAAGGGAGCTTTACTCCTTAAAATAAGTTCCTCTTTTCCGAGTGGTTTCGATCCGACTAAATTCGAGTGAGCGTAGTGGAAAGGGTATGGAATCTGAGGATATGCGAGGTCGATCATCTAGTCTGAGGGAGGTGGGAGAGTAAAAAGGTTGAGTGAAAGAGAGTTCCTCCAGGTTCTCCATCTAGAGAGGTGTGATTCAAACTATCATCTCGTTTTCCCCCCAATAACATCTCCCTAATCATATCCTAGCTGTCCACCCTGAGTCATTGAAATCGGGAGCTCGAGAGAACGCGAGTTGAAATGGTGATGAAGGAACTCGGTTTGAAGTTCGAGCACTAGGAATTGAGCCTAGTAAAAGCGGATAAGATGGTGTTGATTTTACTCCCAGGTTGATCAACTTAGGGTTAAGATGCCAGTTAAGAAACGGCGGGTGTCGACGCGACGAGGGAGATGACAAGAGTTTTGTTTTCAACGAGTTCGATTGGGGAGTGGAGGGGAGTTCTGTGGGTGTTGAAGGGAAGGAGTGCTTGTAATTGAGTGGGCCGGGACTAGATCGTGGTGTGGCCGAGGATCGAAAGAGTGAAGTGAAAGAGAGAGGAGAGGGAATTCGCAGGGAGATGTCATTTTCACATCTCTCCAAGTCGGAAGAAGCAGTATCGCAATGAGCATGGTGACTGTCTCTACTACAGCAGGAGAGAGCGCGAAGGAAGGGGGGGATCGTAACTTGCCGGAATAGCGAAATGAAATTCTTCGCAAACAAAAAACGACTACTCTACAATTTTCGCCTCAGTCTCTAGCGATCCCGTGTCCACTCTATGTCTAATGATAATCTATTCACTACTTCCATCTAATCATCTCCCTCCAATATCCCTTCAACCCCGTCCTCCTCATCCCTAATCTCCAATTCCCTCACCAACATATCCAAAGTCTCACCACCTTCCATCGCGTCCTCCAACCCACTCGTAGTAATAGGTATACGATGATCCGTCAATCGTCCCTGTAACTCCCCCTCACACGCTCATCAGCATCCACTCGCTCACTCACTCAAAGAAAGGGAAAGGGAAACAAACTTGTGGATAATTATAAGTACGAATCTTTTCAGATCTGTCGGCACCTTTCACTTGGTTACGACGTACGGATCTTCTTTCAGCTTCTTCGGAAGCTAATCGACGGTCCATTAATCGAGCTCTCAAGACTTTGTACGCTTTTGTTCGATTCTATCCATCGAGCGAAGGAGAGAAGTCAGTTGAGAGATATTGGCGGAAGAGAGGAGGAAGGGAAAAAGTAAGGTTACCTCGTGTTGTGATCTTGAATCTTGCATGGATACGGAAATTCCAGTAGGGAGATGAGTTAATCGAATTGCTGATTCAGTTCGATTCACGTGCTGTAATCTCCGAATGTCTACCAATCAGCGACATCCCCACGCTAGATAGGAGAGACAGTTTGTGCACACCTGTCCACCTGCACCTCTAGATCTCATCGTTTCAACTTTGACATCTTTCGGATCGAACAACTCTGCGTCTTCTACCACACTCGCTTGATTCCCCGTCTCAGTTGGCAAGACCTACCCAACTTAAACCCTCTTCATCAGTCTCATTCATGCTTACAGACACTTTTCAGAGAGGGGAACGTACGATAACTGAAACCGTACTCGTGTGAACCCTCCCCTGACTCTCAGTAGCGGGTACTCTCTGTACTCTATGAACTCCCGCCTCTCTCTTCAGTACCCCAAAAGCCCCTTCACCACTAACTTCCAAAATAGCTTCCTTATAAGCATCCCCGGCCGCTCCTCCCGCAGCTTGAATTCGATCACTTTCAATCAAACTAGTTTTCCAACCTTTCCTCACACTCAACCTTTGGTACATCCTCAACAAGTTTCCGAGGAATAAAGAAGCTTCAGATCCTCCAACTCCGGATTTTAGTTCGACGAGTGCTGAGAGGGAGGTTGTGGGTGAGGGGGGCAAGAGGAGGGAGAGGAGAGAACGTCGGAGGGATTGGAGGGATTCTAAAGCGGGAGCAACGTCGAGGAGGGCGAGTTCTCGTAACTCGAGGTCTGGTTCGGAGGTTGAGAGATCTTGGAGAGTTAGGAGGAGCTGAATAAAGGGAGGGAGAGAAAGAGAAAGAGAGGGATTCAGACGAGGGAATTCAGTCTTTTTTCTTCTCGTTTTTCAGTAGGCAGAGGTCCTCTGTTAAAAAGATGGGGGACTTACTTGGTTCGCTTCGTCTAGTTTAGAGAGTGCTAGTTTGAGTCCTTCTATACTCGATTGTTTCTTCTGCCATTCAATCCCACCCGTTTCCAATCCTTTTGTCGCATCTTTGATCGCTTTGTTCGTTGCCAATATCAATTTGTCTTGGAATGTCAATGGTGCTGCTTTCGACGAGTTTGAAGAGGAGGAAGGAGGAGAGCTAAGAGTTGAGCGAGAAATTGAAATGAAGCGAAAGGGATTAGAGGGGTTCAACGCTGGTCGTAAGAAGCTAGTTGGATGCCGTAGGATCATTGTGAGAGTCGTTCGAAGCTAACAGAAGTGAGAGGTAAAGAGTTGAGAGACTACCTCGTTTCATTCTCGAAGGAATTCTTCAAGGTCGCTTCCTACCTTGCATCTAACCACTCATTCACCCTTATACTAGTTACTCGTTTACAATCATGTCAGACTTTGATCCCGCCAAGCTCGCAGCTTTACAAGCTCGCGCATCAAAGATGTCTTCGGGTTAGTATTTCACTCTCACATCTCCTTCTACCCACCCACTCTCCCTGCTCTATTACTCACACTCAAATGATGATGATGATGATGTTGTTGTAGGAGGTGCAAAGGGACCTGTACGACGAAAGGCTATCCCCAAGAATGTTCAATCTCAAGCGGATGACAAGAAAGTTCAATTGGCATTAAAGAAGTTGAACGTACAACCTATTGGTCACGTAGATGAAGTAAACATGTTCTTGGATGATTCTTCAAACGTTATTCACTTCCAAGCTCCCAAAGGTAAACCCACCCCATTCTCTCCACTCTCTCTCATCTTTTGAAAACTCGTTTCACTGATTCGACTGTATATTGGTTGCGAGTGTATATAGTTCACGCAGCAGTAGGATCCAACACTTATGCGATTTACGGTCAAGCGCAAACCAAAGACTTGACTGAATTGGTCCCTCAAGGAATTTTGAACCAGTTGGGTCCCGATGCGATGGCTCAACTCAAGCGATTGGCCGAACAAATTCAACAGCAACAAGGTGGTGCTGCTCAAGGTGGACAAGGGATCGAAGAAGGTGCAGAGGCGGACGATGAGGAAGTACCGGAATTGGTCGAGGCTACTCCCACTGCTGACGGAACCGACGAGGACAAGACAGAGGTGAGTGCTCACATTGAATCTATCAGTCTCCACTCTTCCGCTGACGGGTAGCACTCATCAACACCTCACAGGGCGCGAAACTTGAGGATGTTGTCAGTTTTCACTTTTCGTCCTCTTTTCGACGAATCCTTCGTTTTGACTGACTCAACTTGTTCAATTCCGCAGAACTAAACACTCTCTCTACTAATTCCCCATCTCAACCTTCCCTTTCCCTTTCTTCATCTTTCCCATCATCCTTCGTTCCTTTCTTTCCACAAAGCAGTAGGGCCTCAAAAGTATCGCAAAAAACAATCTTTTTCTCTCTTCGTTCAAAAAATCTTGGGAAATCACATAGTTCAAAGAGGCATTCTTATACACCATTGTCTGTCTATTGCTCGAAGTGCGAGAGCCGCTCAAAGCTTGGGAAAGGATTCATAGAACGGAGCAAAAATCGAGACAGATTCGCCTGCGAAACTGTTTGTCCGTTATCAAATTCTCGAACAGAAACGCTCTCACAAGAGACTGTAGCCATGCGCACTCAAAGAGAGCATTCGAAACCCGAATATGTGTTAATACAACAAGGATAATTACTCCCTCCCCTACTCATCGCAAACCCTCCCTTCAACCTCCTTAACTTGCCCCTTCTCCCACTCCTCCAACCACAATTCCAACCTAACCCTAGAACTCCTACTCTTGTCACTAAATCCAGCTTTCCCTTCCCTAACTCCCTCGTTCAACAAAACGCTCAAAAATTTCCCCCATTGTCTCGTACCCCAAACTTCCTCCATCGTTTGATGACCGATTTGTAGGAATTGAAGGATCAATAATGGAGTTGGTTCGAGTGATACGAGTGGTGGGCGGAGCATGAGGTTTAACCATTTCCAACCTGCTGAGGGACGGAAATGGGGTGGGACATTCGAGAGGGAGTTTGGGGAAGGGGAAGGGAGGGATTGAGGTGGAGTGAGAGGAGAAGATTGGAGGATTGATGAATACAGAGAAAGGATTCCGGACATTCTTTCAGAGTATTGAACGATTGATTCTGGATGGGAAGGGTTAGTAGAATGTCCCAATAGTTTTTGGTATGATTCTTCAGATTGTTCCTATTTGGACCACAGCTCTCGAGCATTAGTGGGCAGACTTTAAAGGGTGCGAGAAGGGAGAAGGGAAGAACGTACAGATGATTTCGATGGCCAATAACCAACGATCCAAAAACATTTCTTGACTAATCTAGCCATCAAAACTTCTCCCAATTCTACATGACCTCTCAATAATAAACCTACGACGACTCTTCCTAAAGGATAAGCGGTTCCTAGTTTTGCGGTTACTTCAGTTTCGGCTTGTTTGATTAAAGATTTCGATAAATGATTCAGAGTCCAAATGTAGGCTTCTTGAGAGGTGGGTTTGATAGAGGAGAGGAGTTCGTCAAGTTGGGAAACGATGCGAGAGATGGCGGAGGAGGAGGAAGTGAGTTGACCGATTTTCGGAGTGATCGAACGCTTCGCTTGGAAACAGGCTTTGCGAAGTGAGGGGTTTTGAGAGATCAATGGTAAGATTGTCGTTTTGATGTGCTACACGACAACCTTTTGAGTGAGTGACTGAAGCTGGCATTGAAGATAGAGAGAGAGATTGTGAAAGCGTACATTCATTTTATTCGACCATTTCTCAAACTCTGCTTTCGGACTTCCTTCTCCCGTCATCTTTCCTCTCACGACAGCAGTCTTCTTATCTCGTTCAGCTTCCTTCTCCTCGAGTTCCCTCTTCTCCCTCTCGAATCTCTGCCTCTGTTCCTCCCTCTCCCTCATAGTTTTCTCCTCTTCCTCCTTTTTCCTCTTCTCCTCTTCCTCCTCTCTCTTGATTTCAGCTTGCCTCAATTCCCTCGCCCTCTTTTCAGCCTCCTCCATTTTCTTTCGATTCTCTTCCATGACTCGTTCTTCTTCTTCGGCAAGTCGGATAGACGATTCAATCGATTCCCATAAGGATTTCGAACGTTTCTCGAACGCGGATACTAGGAGTTGAGTCGAACGCGATTGTTCAAGTTGGAGATGGGAGAGGAGCGAGTCGATCGAGGAAACTGATGAAGAAGTTTGTCGTCGAGGGGTTGCGGGAGTAGCTGACATTGAGCGAGACAGTGAGAGTTTGAAAGTTCGATTCGCGTTTGCCTGTGTACCCTCAACCATATACCTACTCAGTCCCTTGTAGAAAAGAGAGAGAGTAGAGAGTGTAGAGAGGAGCGACTTACCCAAGATTGTGCCCTAGTTTCATCATTCCATTTCTCGACTTCACTCTTCTCCCCTACAGTAAAAGCGACTTGTTTCCCTTTCCCTTTCCCCTTTCCTCCTCTCAGTCCAAAACTCCCATTACTCGCAATAGGAGCAACTGGCCATTCTTCTTCCTCACTGTCTAGATCTGAACTCGAATCTTCTTGTTCTTTTGCCAATACATCCTCCGAGTCTGAAGAATTTGATGAATCTGATAAAGGTAGGATTGAACGGCGGTGGAGGGGTCGAGAGGAATGTTGTTTGAGTGAAGGGAGGATGAAAGGTTTGGGTTTTGAACTCGAGGGAGGAGGTTTGAGGAGGGTCGATCTGGATCTGATAGGTAGGTTTCGAGTAGATCTAGCATGTGTTCTGAGTGGGTTAGTGAAGCAGGACATGAGAGAGAGATAGGAAATGGAGAGACTGACCGATTTGGTTGAGGATCTAAAGGGACTACTGGTTGACCTTGATCATCTGAATCATCACTATCCGCTCCATCTTGTCCTCTAGTATCCAATCCAAACCTCATACTCCCGTGGCCGTGTTGAAAGTGATTAGTTGAAGATCAAGACTGGAATTCGTTCAACTCTTTCCCTTCACTCTCCTAACTCAATCCAAACCATGTCGACTACAAGACCTAAACCTTTACAACACGATCCTTCACTCTCGCGTCCTTCTATCTGCGGTCCCGATTCAGGTCCTCCTCCTCCCTTTCCCATCCTTCTCTCCGGTTGGGTTTCTCGCGGTTTCGGTAGAGGTTCAAAAGACTTGGGTTGTCCTACCGGTAAACTTATCCCTTTCCCTTTCTCTCCCCCCAAATACTTCGAGCTGATCGAGAGAGAGAGAATCGGGAGATTCGATTAGCTAATCTACCAGATTCAACCATCTCTCCTTATTTCGACACTCTACAAACTGGCGTCTATTTCGGATGGGCTAGGGTATTGCATAGTGGAGATTCAAAGATGAACCCCGAAGAGGAGAGGGAGAAAGTGCATCCGATGGCAATGTCAATAGGTTGGAATCCTTTTTATAATAATGAGACTAGAACAGCTGTACGTCCTCTCGCTGTCTGGAGAGAACGATGGAGTAAACTGATCGAAGGGGAAGGAGAGATCTCGTAGGAAGTACATATCCTGAATGAATACGGATCTGATTTTTATGGGAAAGAATTGAGAGTCATCATGTTAGGATTCATTAGACCTGAATACAACTACTCTTCACTAGGTACGCACCCCCTCCACTTACCTAATCGGTGTGTGTGTGTCGCTGATAGATCCCCGAGTGAGAGTGGGTTTTTAGATGCGCTGATTAAAGATATTGAAACGGATAAAAAAGTCGCTTTCGAATCGGTTACTACTAGAGAAGCTTACTCGAATTACAAGAATGACGAATTCTTTACGGGTGAATCGACGTTGGAGCCACCGACGGAGGATTTGAGTAAACCTAGAGTCAAACCTACGGAAGAGGAAGAGAAGAAATAAAGAGGAATGATTTTACGAAGCGGAGATTCTAGAATGGATCGAGGGGAAGTTGGTGGTGATAGAGAAATCAAGGGGTTAAGGATGATTTCGCGGATTAGGATTGGAGGGGATCAGAAAATCGAGATGGATTCCATCTCGATTTTCTACTCATTAGAAGGACGAAGACATACAAAAAGTAGTACACGAATTCCGCATGGCTGTCAAGAATGTTGTACATCCCTCTCTAGTAACCTTTGATCTGGACGGTGTGACGAGGTCGTATAGTGAGAGCAAGAAAGAACCGTCGAGCTGTCTTTTTTTCGGGTTCACGAGAACTCTCCCAAGATCGATCAAAACTGCTAGTTGAGCTCAGGAAAACAAGCACCGTAATCGAAAGCTATGCGCGTTCTGAGTCTCTTTCGAATCAGAGCTAGAGAAAGCCCTAAGACGTAGAGTAGACTCTGAATCGAAGAGATTGAGGCAAAGAGAGGCCAGAAGCCGATTCCCTTCTCAAGACGAAGGACAAATTCAGCCTACCGTTGAATCTCATAACGTTCTCTCACTAAACGAAGCGGTTCTCCTCCGGTTTCCCTCACTTCACCTCGTCCGGTTTTTTTGAAAAGCTATGCTTCTATATCAGCAGATATTACTCTCCCGTCTCCAATATAATCTCAATTTTTTCATCCTCCAACAATTGCCTCAATTCCTCATTCAGTAAACCTTGCATCGTACTCCCATCTCTCGCATAAAACCAAACTTTCTCCTCCGGATCAAAATCATACCTCTTTGGACCTCTGCAAATACCAAATTCTCGCTTCCTACATGAGCTCACTGGTGCAAAGAGAGAGTGTAGGTAGAGAGAAAAGGGTGGAACTGACGATATAGGAGATGATAACCAAATTTGTTTATTCGGTGGTTGTTTATTCACTACATAAGTACCTTTCTCTCCTAATTTGACCGTCAAAACTCCAGACTTGCCACATTGTGATCTCTACCTCTTATCAGCTCAAACTTGAAACTCTCTGTTTTACAAGGGAAGAGAGTAGGTCGGGACTAACGGAATATTCTATATCGTATTGTTGAGAGACGTGGGATGGGAGTGAATCGAAATGATCTTCGAGGTAATCGGTGAGGGAATCCATTGTGGCATCGGAGGCTCGAGAATAGGATTGATCGGATAGATCACTAGGTTTCGAGAAAGGGAGGGAGGTTTAGCGAATGAGTGAAGAAAAGGTGAAGAGAGAGAGAAAGGAAAGCGTACCCGGTAGAGAATGATCGAGTGGATAGTAAAGAGGGCGTAGAGCGTATCCGAGAGCGGAGGGAGGTGGAGAATGGGTGCGAGGAAGAGATGGAAGATGTAGAAAATGACAAAGTCTGGAAACGGTTTGGAAGGGTCTGTCGCGCTATTAATGGGAGTAGCTGTCTACTAGTAATGGATCTGAGCATCTTGTGAGTAATCTTCGAGTCGAGTTAGAGGGAGGGAAGGAGAAGTTGAAAGTCGCTCGTTTCATCTTGGTTCCATTCACTTTCAACTCACCAAGAACGACTTGAGTATGGCTGAGGAAAGGCCTAACAAGAGACCTCGTACTGCATCACCACCTCGCATCGCCTCGACCTCGACCCTCCCTCAACCACAAGAATCAATAAACAACGCGTCTACCTCCTCACTCCCGCAACCCTCTGAACCAATCCTAACGGATGAAGAACTGAGGGAGATCGAAGAGAAATCGTTGGAAGAGAAATGGAGAATCTATGAAATGATGCAAGAAGAATATCATGACAGTTCGTTTCCTCCACTTCTCCCTCTTCCCCCCTCTCCCTCCTATTTCCTCACTAAACCTGAGCCCTTTCAAACAGTAATCAACGAACTCCCTCTAGATTATCAAAGAACTTTCATCCTCTTACGCGAACTAGATACCGAACAAACCTCTTTCGAATCCTCGTTGAAACAAACTCTCACTTCCTACCTCTCATCAAACCTCTCGAAAACTCCTTCCCTACAATCCCACTCGACCAAGATCACACAATTCAAGAAACTGAAAGAAGAAATCAAAGGAGCAAAGAGAACTTCAGAGGATAAAATCAATCTAGCTTTAACTCTACATGAATCCGTACACTTTTCTTTCCCTTCCCTTCTCTCCCTCCTCTCTTCTGGATCTCACTGACCCCTAATCAAGTGCAGGTGGATCGTCATATCCAACGCTTAGATTCAGATCTCGCATTAAATTCAGATTCCCTCCTAATCGGACTCCGACGCGGTACTCTCCCCTCACACGACGCACCCCAAGCTCCTCTCCCAACCGACTCGAGCTCACCAGACCAGAGACAAGAAGGAGGAGAGTTGGGAAAAGAGAAAGAGAAAGAATGGAATAAGATTTCGAGGATTTCTAAAAGTGAGAAGAAAAAGGATAGGAAACGATTAGTAGAGGCTCAAGGAGAGGGAGAATTATTGGTTCCGGGTGGAGTTACTATGGCTGGTGTACCTAGTGAGTTTCTTATTGCTTGAATCAGGAGAGAGGGAAGTGCTGATGTGAGAGAGAGAGGGACAGTTGGAGAGGATGAAGATGTTTATTGTTATTGTCAAAGAGTGGCATTTGGTGAGATGGTAGCTTGTGAGAATTCGGGGTGTCCGAGAGAATGGGTGAGCTTCTCTCTCTCTCTTTCCTTTTCTTCCCGTCGAGTTCTGATGCGGGAGGAGTTGGGGATTTTTTAGTTCCACTTGGAGTGTTTAGGAATTAGTCAAGCACCGAAAGGAGATTATTATTGTGATGAATGTAGGAAATTGTTGGGGATGAAAGAGAATGAAGAGGTGAAAGAAGTGGTTTTGAAAAAGAGGGTGAGGGGGAAAGGTAAGCCAAAGTCTGATAAAGATCAGGATTTGGGGGACAAGTCGAAGGAGAAGGACAACGAGAAGGGTGGAGAGGGAACAAAGAAACGTGCGAAGAAGGAGGGGGAGGGGAAGAAGGAGAAGGAGAAAGATCGAGGTGAGGGAGAGGGAGAGGGCAAGAAAAGTTCGAAGCGAGATGGAAAAGATGCGAAGGAGGGTAAAGAGGGTGGGAAGAGGAAGAAACGAAAGAGCCAGGGATCGGCGGCTGAAGGGAAGAGTGAGGATTGAGAGATTGAGGGTTTGTAGAGTGCTTTTGAGTGGTTTTCGTTTTTCTCATCTGTTTTGTCGTTTGTCGTACTCGCTATTTTTGTTATCCTACTTCACGCCGTGTCAGCGTTTTCAGTCGTCTCAGTCTGTACAATCGTCGACTCGATTCCTTCGAAACGATCTCTGCGGAAAGAGAACTGGGAACTTTTGGGAAGGGAACTTCAATTTTACATCGATTTGGAAAGCAAACTTCGGGTTTGAAAGCAAGGAGGGGATGAAAACAAGCGGGTGGAAGGGGGGAAGCTGAAGAGGTTGGTGGGGAGAAAAGGAGTTTAAAGGCAACAAGGACTTTTTTGGAAAGTTGATGGGAAAAGCTGGTAGGGTAGAGGAGGGGGGAAGGGAAGGAGAATGAGAATTCACAAAATAGGTAGAGAGGGGTGAAGGGGTAGTAATGCGAGATTCGAGTCGTTTAGAAAGCTCCACCAACCTGCGAACGAGCGAACGAGTTTATGAGTCTCGTTGACGAAAGTCGATCAGAGAGAGAGAGAGGGAGAAATACGTACGGCTTCTTGCGCTACATCAATAGTGATCTCATCATCATCCTCATCGACGTCGAGCTAAGAACGAACGAACGAAAGTCAGCACAATGTCAAATTCATTCGAAGAAGATCTTGCGAGAAAAACCGGGTTAACTCACATCCGAAACGAGTTGATTCGGAGTCAATTTTTGACCATCTGATTCGAATTGCGAATTGAGATTGTGGATTAAGAAGTGTGGCGGTTTCGATCAGAAATGACGGAAGAGAGGAGGGGAAGAGGAAAGAAGTTAAAAATAACATCAACACACTCTCCCTTTTCTCTCGAGGTAAGCAAGGAGAGGGTAGACTTACCGACCATGAACCTGACCTCACTGAGATCTTTACCAGCTCGTTGACAGTAAGCGTTCATCATTTTTTCCAACCTCGTAGTCTTCTTGACTTTGATGACCAATTCTGGGAAGCCACTACCTTGGATCTACCGATACACTCGTTCATTAGTACACGCGTAATGGCGTTAGGGGAGAGGAGAGGGGAAGAGAGTTGTGTACTTTGAGGGAAACATGGGAAGCAGATTGTCCTTCTGGTTTAACTTCGGGTTGCTCTGCAATAGGTTCAATGTGCTTAGTGAGTAGCTCTAGATGAGTTATAGCTATTCAGGAACTCACCAGACATTGTGTAGTAGTAATTGAGAGTGATGTAAAAGAGAGAGAGAGATCGAACGAAATCCCGCTGCCTCTTACCTTTCACTCCCTCCAACTCTTTAAATGCAGCGTACAGATAGATCAAACTCTGCTTTGAGACCTTTATCATTCTCTCAAGGTCTCTTGTCAAGATCAGATGGTTCCGCTCAATTCTCATTCGGTACATTGCATTTCCTTCTCCCTCTCTCTAAACTCCAAGCTAACGGGGAATGAATGTGCAGGCGATGTGAGTGTATTGAGTAGCGTAACGGGTCCTGTCGAAGTTAGGTTAAACAAAGAATTGGTCGATCAAGCGACATTGGAATTCAATTCAACCTCTCTCTCGACTCAATCAGGTTCGTCCCTTCTCTTCCTCTTCTCCTCACTCTTCGCCTCAAGCTAGAACTGACGAGAGCGAAACGAGTGACAGGTCCGAGTGTGAAAGCGACAGAGGAAACGCTTATGAAATTATTCAAACCTTTAATCCTCACTCACCTCTACCCTCGATCCCTAATCCAATTAACCACTCAAACCACTTCCCTCCCCTCGACTTCCTTCTCCACTGAATTCTCTACAACACTCGATCCCACAAACCCCTCAAAACGTAGACGGAAAAGAGGATTAGGAGGAATGGGAGAATTAGCAGCTAGGATCAATGCGACTACTTTAGCACTCATTGATTCGGGGGTTCAATTGAAAGGGATGTTGATCGCTGTTAGTGTCGCGTTTGTCGAGGGAGAAGAACAGGGGATGGAAATCAGGTTGGATCCGACAGTTTTCGAGGAAGAGGTTGCCGAGAGTTTGCATTTGTTTACGGTTAGTTATGGAGAGGGGGTTGGAGGAGTTCAAGGCGAGGTAGTCGGGATTGAAAGTAGAGGCAGGTTCAATCAGGATCAAGTGAGTTTTTCGAGACCCGTCTTCTCTCTCTATCCTGGTGGAAACCGAAACTTTTGGACTGATTCCTCGGTTCTTGTGATCTCTTTCTTTCACAGCTCTTTGAAGCGGAAGATCTAGCCCTCACAGCAACACAGAAGATCTTGGCGTTCATGAGGAAAAGTATAGAAGCAAAGTACGGAGTGGAAAATTCACCTGTTGCGCCGACTACAACACGGAGCGCAGGAGGGAAGGAAGTCAAGATGTGTGTGGCGGAGGAAGGTGACGAGATGTGTGATGATGACGAGGTGATGATATAGATGTTGTAAACGAGATAACTTAGACATTGCTTCAAACACAAACAAGCGAGATTCGAATGCCTACGTGCCATCACGAGAGAGCGATACTACATACGAGTATAGAGTCATCGAGAAGCTGCAAATGCTGGTTTCCATGCGAAAGGGCGACGAAAGAAACGAAACAGTCGGTTACAGATTTCTTTTTTCTCGCAAGTCGATTCGATTGAAGAACCGTGAACAAGCAATGTTCATCTTCGCTCAAGCTCTCCTCCCAGCGCTCGCATATTCCTCCCCAACCCCTACAAGTCAAGCTTTACAACCATCGTTTAATGAGCAGATTTCGCTTCTTGTACCTACTTCGGTGATTACAATCATTCATGGTTCTCATGCCCTTCCTTCCACGCTCGACTCTTTTCCTTCGTATTCCCCATTCTCTCATCCCAAACTCCTATACAATCTCCTCAATCTCTCTTCCTCCCCCTTCTCATCCCTACTATCCACTTCTCTTCCCCTCCCCAAACCCGCTCTCGCTCCCATTCCACCTCTTCCCCTTCCACCCCTACCTCCTCTTCCCCTAGCCCTGCCTCGTCGACCGGAAGAGGGTGAATCCGGTGTGATCCCCGTACTTGAACAAACGAACCCCGGTCCAATACTCCTCAATTCCGTCCCAAACTTAACTCTCTCCCTCTGCTCCTCTTCTTCCTCTCTTGGACGTTTCCTTCCCAAAGTATGAGGATTGGATGAAACGGACAAAGAGGAGGAAGATGAGAGGAATCTTTGTCCAGATCCAAAGAAATCCTCTTCCTCCTCGTCTTCTTTCTTCTCAGTCTCTGCCTCCCCTTTCCCTTTCTGTGGGACCTTGGTAGTAGCGATCTTCTTGCGTGATTGGAAAGAAGCGATGGGTTCGATCGGAGTGAAATTCATTTGCTTTGACCTCTTCTTCTGTGGGATCGCGAGAGGTAACGAGAATTTTGATGAAGATGAGGCGGGAGTGAAGGGAGGTGTAACTGAACGAGAAGGGCAGGGAGTAGGTACTGAGGCTGGAGGAGCGGGAGAATCAGGAGGGAGAGTATGATTGGTAGTAAAGTTTGAGGGACGAGAGGGATTGAGGAATCGGGAGAGTTTCGGATGAGTCGATTGCGTCGTAGCTGGAGGTACATTAAGTGATGAGCTCGAGGCGACTGGTGAAGTGTGGGCTGAGGTTCGGGAGCAAAGACTAGGTGAAAGAGAGATAGCTGATTGAGGAAGTGGATCTTTGTGAGGCGAGAGTCGAGTGTGCACCGGTACGCTTGGAGTCAACAAATCGGCTTGAGTTTGAGACTTATGAGCTGCAGGGTCAAGCTTGGTAGAGATAGCGGCGGGGCGGAAGAACTTCGAGATAACTGGTTTGTCCTTGCGAGTCTGAGTCGGAGTGGGAGGAAGGACTGGTGATGAATGCCTAAGCGTGATCGTAGTACTCGTGCTCTCGTCGAATTCGAGTATGACGGGTGAGGTAGGAGGAGAAGAACGAATCGAAGCTTGTTGAGAAGAGTCGACATAAATCTGGAAATCGGGCGTCGAAGAAGTTGCGGGTTCTCGAATCGGAGGTCGAACGAGATTCCGCTGAGACGCTGCAGCTGCTTAACGCTAACAGAGTCAGTTATAAAGCTTGTAGGAGTTAAGCTAGAGTCTTACCTGATTCATTCGTTCTCTTCTCAATCTGATCTGATTTCTTCTCGACTAATCTCGGAGCCTTGAACACACTCTTTTCCTTTCTCTGAGATATCTTTTGTGCTTCGCTTGAGATCGTTGCTCCCGTGATTGAAGGAATTGAGCCGTCTTCTGAGAGTTTCTGAACCGAGCGAGCAAATTCAGGTTGATTCGAGTCTGAGCGAGAAACGTTCGAAGCCGTCGACGCATCCATAGCAGGCCATGTGAAAGTAGCTTTCGGCTTGGTTGGAGGTAGCGGCAGTGGCTGAGCAACGTTCGAAGCGAGTGTTTTCGGAGTAGTATCAAGCGAAGAAGATTCCTTAGGTTTAGCGAGCATTGATTTAGCTGGCGTACCGACATTCTTCAGAGCAGTTGTGTTTGGTAGAGATGCTCGAGCAGGAGTCTTGGCAGGGAGCGAAGAAGCAGTCTTGATTGACTTTGAGCGAGGTAGCGAATCTTTCGAAGTATTCTTTGCCTGTGAGCGGGCTGTCCGCATCGGTTCAGTCGCCTCGTCTGAACCAGGACTACGAGCTCACCTGATCCTTATCATCGTAATCTTTCCTCATTCCATTCCTCTTCGCAATCGTGAAAGGAGTTTCCTTGAATTTGACTGGGGGTTCCCAAACATTCGCGATATCGATCGGATCATTCCTATCCCCTTCATTATCCCATAGCGAGCCACTGAACTCCTCTTGATCGATTGGGAGGGTAGGAGGAGGTGGTGGAGAAGGTGAAGGTGATCTGAGTGAATGAGACCAGGACATTCTTCTTCGCTTGACTATTTGAATGCGTGGGCCTTCTAGGAGTGATTTGAGCGAGCAAGCGATTCCAAAGTGAGGGGTAGAAGAGAGAGAGGTGTTCGATTTCCTTCTCTCCTTTTACCAACTTTCGCTTTCCCCCTCGATCGGCTCTGGTACCTTGCCGACCAGCTCGAACTGTAGCAAGATGCCTATCAAGCTCCTACACCATAAATCCTGGCACGTCTACTCACAAGAGAACATAGCCCGAGTGAAAAGAGATGAAGCCCTCGCCGCAGCCGAACAAGACTCTCAAACCCAACGAACTCTCTTAGCGGATAGTGAGGCACGTATAGATCGAATGAAAGCTAGTAGCAAGAAACGGAAGAAGAGGGAGGGACATGAGGAGGGCGAGAAAGAGTTGGAGAGGCAATTGAAGGGGAAGAAGAGGGACGATCAGGATAGGGAATCAGCGGGGGGTAGCGAGAGGAGAGAGGAGAAGGGAAAAGGAAGGGAGAAGGAGAAGGATGAGAGAATGATGTCGGGAGGTCACTTGAATTTTTGGGCTCATTTAGAAGGAACAGTGCGTCGTCCATCTCACTGTTCCAGTCCTCCATAAGACCGCTGACTGTGAAAGGGAGGTCGGTTCACAGAGTGGAGCTGGTCCTTCGAACGCCGACCTCGAAAAACGTATTGACAAAGCATCGAAACAAACGAAAGAATCTGAACTCGACGCCCTCACAAAAGTGTATCTCGCGAAACGTGGCGAAGGGGAACCGAAAGGATGGTATGCTAGTGAAGATGGTAAGACTGAGAGGGAACGAAAAGAAGGCGAAGAAGCTACTTTGGAACGAACGTGAGTCGACAAACACCTCGCATCCTTTATCAGATCCTGCTGATGCATTTGCGTTACGTGAGCTCACAGCTATCGAGATAACGAAACAAAGCGTCTAGTCGATCCTCTAGCACTCATGAACAGCTATCTGAAACGACGCGAGGACGTCAAATCAGGCAACATTACCTCCCTAACCCGCCGCCAACCTTCCTCTCGAGATCGCTACATCGAGCCCACTACCCACGCCGCTTCACCCTCTTCTTCACGCTTCACCGAAACCCCAAGAAGCTCACACTCTAGAAGGGAAGATGATCTCGAACCGATCGTAACGAAACTCCTTGGTTCCCGTCGACGTCGAGGTGATCCTCTCCCTCCACCTCCTCCTTCGCCTCCTCGAAACTCTTCCTCAGCTTCAACTATGGCTCCTCCCGCTTCGGCTTCCTCGCAAGATCCACGAGCCGAAGCCTTACAACGCACTTCGTCCGAACGCGCTCGAACCGCAGCTCTCCTAGCAGCTCGTCGGAAAGCAGCGATGTCTAGTTCTGCCAGCAGTGTTGCGAGTACACCTAGGAGCGAGTATGGAGCGCAGGAAGGTGGATTTGGGATGTTTAATCGGGAGGAAGTGAAGGAAGCAAAATTGGGGAGAATGGGAGGGAGAGGTGGATGGGGTGAGAGGAAAGAGAGGAGGGATGAGAGGGAGAGGGAAAGTGGATGGGGAAGGAGAAGATGATCTGAAGACGGGGGAGCAAGGTAGAGGGATCGAAGCTTGTTTGGGTGCCTGTTCGAGTCCGTTTAATGCTTTTCGCTTGTTGTTGCCAATAATTGCTTTTTGCTCTCGCATTCCATCTGTACGTGAGTGGCGTGAGACTGAGGTAGATTATGCGAGAATGAAGATTGTAAGATTGCGAGTAATTGCGAGAGAGAACGACTGAGAAGAAAGGGAAAGCTAACGACGAGCTAAGAACAAGAATGCGAGAGACTAAGCGACAGTGAGCTTGTCAGACAAGAAACGTACTGGACCTAAGCTACCAGTTCATTCCTTAAGACAATCCATCCAATCTAGCTTTGACCCTGATTTCGTCCATCCTAATCTCCTTGATCCCTTCCCCCTTCTCACCTTTCAATGCTTTCTCCATCAAGAATTTCCCTTCTATCGGTCTGATATCACTCGCCCTCGTTCCAACCGTGATGTGAGCCGAACGATCCTCCACTAACGAAATTGTCGAATCTGATTCTGGTTGAGAGAGCGAGGAAACTTCTATCGACATCGCTCGATCGTTCCATACGAGTTTTGGTCCTAACGTGAGTTCGACCTCGAGTGTTTGCTTGTCCTCAGGAGTCGACCCTTCTCTCGTAGCGTGTTGAACCATCTCTTCGTACTTGTCCCATAGAACTCGTTTCTTCTCCTTGAATTCTGGATCCTGAGATTGTAGTTCGACTTGATGTACGAGTGTAACGTGAGGGTGCAATTCGACTCTCGATGATTTGACCAAATGATTCCAAAGTGAAGCAGGATTCGAGAGTTCCTCCTCCGGTAACGCATCTCGAACGAGTTGACCTAGGTTCACTTCGACTCGTAAACCGTAGTAACGAGGCTTCGTAGGCTTCTGTTGACGTTTCTTGAGTGCCGAAGAGGAGTCTTCCGATGTCTCTTTCTTGTTCTTAACTTTCCATTCCTTTGCGAACTCGACCGCTTCTCTCCTCCTCTCTTCTCCAGGATCGACAATTCCCATTCCTTCCACCTTCATCAACTGTTCGATAACATACGCTACAGCTTCTTCCCTCTCCCATTCAGGTTTCATTTCGATCACTCCATCGAATTTCCCGTCACTCTGAGCATTCGTAGCTTGATCAAATTCTTCGTGTTGACCGAGGAATTGCCAGATGATCGCTTCGTGAGATTCTCCAGCTCGTAAAGATTGGTGGTTCTGACCGCGAGAGACGATTCGGGTTGACATGAGTGCGTGAAACTTGTCGCGGGGGAGGGAAGGGGAATCGACGGGATAGACGAGGGCGACGAGGCGGATACGATAGGTCGATGCGAGGGAGTTGACGAGATCGACGATATCTTTTCGATGTTTGACTTGGTGATTGTTTCTATCGGAATCAATTAGATCGGTTGGTGAAGGAGACCGTCAGAGTGAAAAGTGGTGCTTACTTGTCAGCAAAGACTACATTGCGATCTTTGAGTAGATCTTTGATCTTCTTGATGAAGTGAGGAGTCGGTTTCTTAACGAGGAAATCATCGCTCTGAACATGTCCGAATCCGAATAGATGTTGCAGCTCGAGTCCCAACGCCGTTTTCCCTACGCACGGCAGAGTACGGGTCAGTGAGAGGAGCGAGAGGAAGAGAGTGGGGGTAGAGACTGACCACAACCCTGAACCGCAACAGGAACGATGATCGTTTTATCGAATTTCCTATTCCTCTTCTCCTCCTCATCCAATTCGACGATCTCCCCTAATTCCCTCCTCGCTTTCGTACCCTCTGTAGTCTTCTCCCACTTGATGAATTCCTCCCTAGTCCTAATCATTCCTTTCCCATGTTTCCAACTCTCAAACTTGTCGAAATCCCTCTCCATCTCTTTCTTGACCCACCACAAATACAACCTACTCTCTGGATTCTTGATCTTCTTCGGGTCGACTCCATCGAGGTTTGGATAAACGGCCAAACATTTCCTCGTCAATTCCCTCCATTCCCGATACATTAAATAAGGTTCATCATACTTGACTTTCCAAAAGAACGCTTCTCCCTTTTCACCACCCCGTTTCTTTCCTCGTACGACGAATCCTTCGACGGGTGTGATCTTGCCTGGTGAGAATTCGACTCCTCCTGATTGTTCGACGGTTTCGCAGTAAGTTTTGACGGCGACTACTGAAGGGAAAACGAAATAAGCGGTAGGGATCATTCCGTAAGTTTTGGCGAATTGGGAAACTTCGGAAGAGGGGAGAGTGTTGAGTAAGGGAGAATTGTGATTGATTCCGTGTAAGTGGAGACCGGTTTGTTCAGTTGGATAGGGTAGGACATGTTCTTCGAAAGAGTCATCACATAGCTGTGTACTTGAAGCGACTTGATCAGTGTTTTGTCAATGAGCAAATCAAAGGCACTCCAAACTCACCTCTGCGACAGCGGTCAAATTTCGCTCAAATAGTTCCTTCGCAAGTTCCTCTTTCGTTTTCCCAACCTTCTCCAAGTGTCTCTCCAACCAGTACTCTCCCCTCTCCGAATGCGAGACGGATCCTTCCGTAGTCAAATTCGAGTTTGCTCCAATAGAATGTTTCGAAGTTACGATGAGATGATTCGTGGAGAGAGCTGCGATGAGAATGATACATCCGTTTGATTTCGTCGTGAGTTCGTACGGTCCAGTCGAATGTTCAGGAATCTTCTCCCACTGCGAAACAAGCAAAATCGCGAAACGAGTCAAAAATCCGATCATCCCCAACTCGCTCTTTCGATATGAGGAAAGGATTGAGAGCTTACCTGAGTCCAAGATACCTCGTTCACATTAAAGAACTTGTCATAACCCCTCGCTACGATCCTATAATCCTCTTCTCCGATTTTCTCAGTGAACAAACCTCTCGCCCTAGTCGGAAAGGGACAAGGGTCTCGCTTGTAAGCGTAATCAGCCATTTTCCAACTTGTCAATTCCCTCTCCTGTTCCTCCCCATCCTCTCCCTTGTACTTGACGGTGTGTTGAGTAGATTTCAGGAGTTTCTTGAGAGATTGGTTCACTTTCTGGGCGGGAGGAGATAATTTGAGGTTTTGGAGTGCTTGAGTAGGTACTGGAGGTGCTAGAGTAGAGGTAGATGCTTCTGGTTGTTCGGGTGAAATGGAGTCATGATTCGAAGATGAAGGAAATGAATTGGTTGAAGATTGCTCGAGACCGAATGAGTAGAGCTGTTGAACTAGCTGAGCGCTCGGTGATACTTCTTTGACTGGTTTACGGTACATTTAAGAGCGAGTTTGGAGTGAAGAGAGAGCGAAACAATCGGTCGAGAGGGTTTTTTCGATCTGTGGGAGAGACTTGCAACATTTTTCGCACTCGACCAGCTCCGCAAGTCAAGTTGAACTTTATGTTCTCTTCAAGGTGGACTGAAGCGTAAGTTGAACCGGTATCGAACAGGGGTTGCTTCCTATTCAACACCGGTTCAACTTCGGGTTTCAAGGATTCGCTTTGACGGTTGACCCGGAGCACTTTCTCTTCTCCTCTCTTCACTCTTCACTCTCTCTTGCTCTTGCTTCTTCATACTACACTTCCTCACTATGCCCTCCTACGATCTCAACAAAGCTATCGGTTAGTTTCTTTCCCGTTCTTCTTCTTCTTCTTCCCTTTTCCTGCCCCACATCCACTCTCTTCTCCTCCTCTACTTCTCTCCTTCAGCACTATGACCGATAGACTGACACTCGAGAATCGTCCGAGTAGGTCACGCCTCGAAACCCATTCCAGTCTCATGGAATCAACGTGATCTTCTTCTCTAGTGAGTTTCAGCTCCCTTTTTCGCTCGTTCTCCTCGAAAAAATGCTCATCATCGTATCGACATCCTTTCGTAGCGCTGTCGGTGTAAGCTTGAATCTCCCTCTTCCGCCCTATCGACTATTCTGCTTTAATTTCGCAAAAGCTGACTTCGCTCCCGTTCCTACACTTCCCTAGATTGGAGCCAAGAAGGACGAACTCGCTTTCACTTACGAAGATGATCCCAAATGGCATGCGTGCGTCGAACCTTGCCCAAATCCTTCGTAACTCCTCTCACTGATTTCGTCCATTTTCGTCGCACAGATTCCCTACCTACCCTCTAGTTCTCGGACTCAAGGGCGACAATCCCTCGATCGCAAATTTCGCCGCAGCTCGTGAAGGTTCTTCTCCTACTCCCGGTCTCCCCGTCCTCGATCCCAAGAAGTTGGTTCACGCTGAACAATCCATCGAGATTTTGGGAGACCTCCCAAAAGAATCTGGTGAGGGTTGGACTATTCAGAAGAAGCTTGTTGGAGTCAAGGAAACTGGGAAAGGTGTACGCTCCCTCTCTCGCTCTCTTCTGGCCTAGCTCGTCGAGAACTTTGAGCTGATGCGCAGAGGGGAAAATAGTTGATCATTGACGATGCGATGGAATTGAAGAACCCTCAAGGCAAAGTAGTCTACAGAATGGTTAGCTCTGGATAGTAAGCCTCACTCTCTTCTCCTGTTACAGAGGAAGGTTGCTGATGGAGAGGCAAAAAAAAATGGTAGCTGCTTTGGAAAGTTTGAACCTGCAGGATTCACCAAATCGATCGCTGAACCGAAACCTGTTCAAGCATCGAAACCTCCTTCTCGTACTCCGGATTACGTCTTTTCAGAGAAGACTACCGACGAACAAGCTATCCTTTACCGACTTTCCGGGTACGTCCTCTTCTCCTCATTTCCCACTTCGCAAGTGTAACTGATTCTCGAGTTCAAACTCGATAGTGACTACAACCCTCTTCACATTGATCCCGCAGTCGGAAAGGGAATGAACTTCCCCGGTGTAATCCTACACGGTCTTTGCTCATACGGTGCGGAAAGAGGAGATTATATTCGCAGGCATTTCAAGTCTGAGCTAATATAGTCACCCTTCTTCACGCACAGGTCACGCTGCTCGAGCACTCGTACTCAACGTCGCAAAAGGTGATGCATCATTACTTCAATACATGTCAGGTCGATTCAGTTCTCCCGTTTTACCAGGTCAAGAGGTAAGCTTCTTTCTCTTTCCTCCTCACTCTCAAGCTCTTTGATGCTGATAATTCCTTAACACTACAGTTGGAAACGTCGATGTGGGTATCGAAGGATTCAAAGACTGGAGGAACTCGAGTCGATTTCCAGCAACAGATCAAGGGAGGAAAGGTTTGCTTGAGCGGAGGTGTCGCTTTGTTCAAGAACGAGAAGGAGAGCAAGCTCTGAGCTGTTCGCGGTGTCAAGTGTTCGTCGGGGTCTGTATCGTGATCAATCAATTCAGTATTTCCGGTCGTTTCGGCGCTGGCATTTGAGGATTCGCGAGACTGCGAGACTCGCGAAACTCGAGAATCACAGAAAGAGGCAAAGGAGAAGTTGAGGATCTGATCTAGTAACGAATGCTCTGTTGTTACAGTTTGTTCAAGGGGGTGATAAAAAGATAGGGAGAAACGAAAGTAATGGTTGCGATGGAGGGTCAAGAGCGGATTAAGACGATGAGGGGAGACGGAATAAAGAACGATATAGAAAAGGAATATGCAAGGGTAGAATGAGAGAGTGTCTTTGACGCAAGCCATCAAATTCAGCGTCTGAAGGGAACACGAGAGAGCGAGACAGATCTTTAATCCTCCTCCTCATCTCGTTTCGCAGTACCCAATCTCAACCTTGTGATCTCGGCTTCCTTCTCCCACTTCATAGTCCAAACGACATAGGTCAGGATAGTTCCCGTAATAGACAGACTAACTGTCAATCCAACCCAAAGACCTGTACTCTCTCAATTTCGAATTAGTGCCACTCTCTCAAATGTGGTAAAGACGGAGAGCGTACCGTTGAGACCCCATTTAGGTCCAGCGAAAGTAACAAAGAGTCCCACAGGAAGACCAATAACGTAATAAGCAGCGATATTGATATAAGCTCCCAAACCTGGTTTTCCAGCTCCTCTCAGTACTCCAGACATAGCTCCCGATAGTCCATCCATCAGTTGGAAGGCAGCTACGAGTGGTAGTACTGCCGCTACGATCTTGACGATCGCTGGTTCGGAAGAGAATAATCGACCCCATCTGAGAAAAGCGAGAGGGGAGTCAGTGAGAGGAGATGGAGAGTGAGGTTGAGAAGGAAGCTTACACGCCACGGAAGAGAACGAGTACGAGAGAATTGAAAGCAGAAACGATCACGGCGATTAGGATTGTGATTCGGGATGCGAGTCGAGCGAGATGAGGTTTTTGAGCACCGAGGAGATCTGCGAAAGACATAACCAAATCAGTACGATCGTCAGAGATACTGAAGAGAGTTCGTCGACTCACTTCCGATTCGTACTGCCGCTGCGACAGAAAGAGCGTATTGACATTGATAGAACAAACTAGCAGTCGTCACTATGTCCTTTCGAAAAGTCAGCTCATCTCCTCACACGCACTGACAGGAGACAGAATAGACATACGTAGAACGGATTGAGCAGCTAGAGCAGTAGGACCAAGGTAACTCGTTGCCAATCCAACGATTTCCCAACACCACCACTCACTTCCCACCATCGCGATTCCTGCCATTCCCAATCTCAAGTTCAACCCCAATCCCGAAAACATCCTTTTATCGAATCCACCCCACGCAGTTCTAGGTGCGTACAAGATCGAATAAACCAATAAAGTGACAAACTATTTCCTCAATCGTCAATTCCTTGTTCAAAATGGGAGGCAGAGTAAGAGGGAGGGAGCTTACCATAACGTTTATTGAAACGGCGGTAGCTATGGGAGCACCAACGAAACCAATTCGAATCTTCTCCCAAGGACCCCAAACTAATAACCAATTCAACAAAAAGTTTGCTGGAGCGGCAAAGAACAAGGCGAGAACTGGAGCCGTCATTAATCCTTGAGCTTGAAGCCACCTCCTCATACATTCGAAACCTGTATAAGCTGGAAGTCCAAACGAGAAGACCTTTTACCACTCACGCCGCAACTTCCTTATCAATTTCAATGAGTCTGGCGTGAGAAGAAGGGAAAGTAGCACTCACTTTGAGGTATTGTCCAGCTCGATAAGCTACCATAGGATCTTGTTTCAAACCCTCCCTCAAGACCCACTCACTATTCCAAAAGAAAATAACCTGAGGAATATTACTCAATAAACAAATCCAACCAGTTCTCAACGCGTGTAACGAAGTCGTTTCTGGATGATCCGAGGTGTAGGCTTGAGGACATAGTGTATCTAGTGCAGAGATCAATCCTTGAATGACAGAGAGTGCAGTAACGTTGGCTGTCATGTTTGCTAATGAAGCTCCTGCTAATTCAGCGGTTCCCAAATGACCACACGATAATACGACCGCCAACATTAACCTATACCTCACACATTGCTCGAGTCAGTAAAGGGGTTCAAGAGGAAAAGAGAGGAGGGAACGAACGAGTATTCGAGGAAGTGAGTTCCTAGAATTGGAACTGTGTATTTGAGTAATACTGCACATTCAGCTTTCGCAGCTCGACTGTTCGCTTCATCCTGTAGTTGTCTAGCTTCTCGTAAGGCTCGATCATCGGCTGGAGTGATGGTGATTGAAGATGTAGATGGTCCTCCTCCGTTCAAGAGGGGAGTTCGTTCTGATGGATCTCTCGCGTTCGAACTTGAAGAACCCGAGGGAGGTAGGGATTGATAGGAAGGTGTGGAGTTCGACTATGAACAGTTCAAAGTCAGCTAAGAGTGCGAGGAAGGAGAGAGAGAGGAGAAAAGGAAGAATGTACGGGTAAGATTGATATCCGTTCAGATTCCCCCTCGGTAGCTGAACCATTATCTTCTGATTCATTTATGGATTCCCTAGTTGGTGATAACCTCCTCTCGTGTGAATAAGCCGAAGAGACTGAAGTTCTCGAACTCTTTTTCCCGTTACTCAATCTTCTACCCCTCTCTCCTTCTTCTATGGAATGGTTGGAAGGTGAAGTAGAGAGTGCTGAATGGTGATGATCTGTAGATGGTCGATGAGGTCCTTGTAGGGATGTGCGACCTAGATTCATTTGTTGCTGGAGGTAGGAAGTTTCGAATGAAGCAGGAGAAGTCGAAGGGTGATGCGCTGCGAACATCTTTGGGAGAAATTGTTCTGGCGGGGCTCTAGTGTGTAGGTAGGTGGGTTCGAGTCAGGTGGTGATGAAGGGAGGAAGGGAAGTCACCACTTTGAACAATTTCATGCGGTCACCCAGTCTCTCTCCCCCTTCACTTTTCTCGACTTTTGTCAGGCTAGGGACACAATAAGACAGCTCTAGTTGCTCGCAGACCTTTGACGAACCGATTCTCGCTCAACTCGCCTTCATTTCGACCTACTTCCGACTTCACCCCCTCTCCAATCCCCTCTCCCACCTCCTACAATGGCCTCTACCAAGAAGAAATCTACCCTATTAGACTCCACACCTCCGACACTTGATCCCTCCCCTCGAGCCGCTCCTTCTCTCTTTCAACCCTCCCCCTCTACTTCCTCCGTTCCTCTCCCTTCCTCTACTCCAGCTCCCTCGAAGCCTCAAGCCTCGCATGGCAATTATCTAAACTACTACGAGCGACGGAATGCTCATCCAGACGAGAGAGATGAGCGATTGAAGTTGATTCCGAGGGAATGGGTCGAAGGGAAGAAAGTTTTGGATGTCGGTTGTAACGCTGGAATGGTATCTATTGAATTGGCGAGGGATCTCAGAGCGGGCAAGGTAACTGCTGTCGATATCGATAAGGATCTAATTAGGAAAGCGAAAGGGAATCGTCCGTACTCTTTCTCTCACTATCTCCATCTCTTCTGTATTGAAACTGATGGGAAGGTGCAAGCGTGCCGACAGTCGATCTAGCGTGGTCTAGACAAGCACCCTTGAAACGACTCCTCGATGAATCCACCTCTCTCTCGCAATCCCGCAAACGACGCTCCCGATCCCGCTCCTCTTCCCCTCCTACCCTACTCCCCTTACCTCAATCCCTCACTTCTCCCTCACCTTTCATCTCGACCGACCCTCACTACTTCCCTTCCTCCCTCGGTAGAATGTTTGGCTATCTCCCACCACCAAAAAACCTTCTTTCCTACCATATCCAACCTTCCTCCTCTTCGAATACCCAGACAAACGGAAGCAAGAAGAGTGGAAAGAGAAAGAAGCAATTTCAGAGTTCTTCAGAATGGCCAGTTGAAGTGAAAACTTTCCCTGAGAACCTAAAGTTGGTCGTTGCGGATTGGGTGAGTGAAGAATTAGAACAAGATCGTGAATCGTACGATCTAATCATTGCGTACGCTCCCTCTCCTTTCCTCCTCCTCTCTCTTGATCGCACCGCTCATCTCACTCGTTCTCGATAGTTTCTCTGTAACCAAATGGATTCACCTCCAATCCCTCAACAGCGGACTCCTTTCATTCTTTCAAAAACTCCACCGATGCCTCACTCCAGGTGGTCGACTCATCCTCGAACCTCAACCATTCTCGAGTTATTCTAGAAGTGTCAAGAGCTTGAGCAAGACCAATGATAAATTGAGGGAGAATTACGAATTGTTGAAAGGAGGGGCTATGAGGGGTTGGAGAGCTGAAGAAGGAGAGTTTGAGAGGGTTTTAGTCGAGTTGGTTGGGTTTGAGAAGAGGGAACTTTTGGGAGAGACTGGAGAGATGGGTGAGTTTTTTTTCTCGAAAATCTGGAATCAGTGTGGAGAGAACTGATCCTGTTTTTGAGTTGACAGGTTCGACGTTTAGGAGGCCGGTTGAAGTGTATACGAAACGAGGTGGGACAGCGAAGTAGAACCTGACGAGATTGTAGCATTGATGTTAGGAACCAGTGAACGATATCTAGTGATTACAGAAGCTATTGACAAATCTCATGCGCGTGTCTATCTATCAAATAAGAGGTCCGATGAGAGAACAAAGAGTCTGTAGAAGCTATGTATAGACGAAACAGGGAGATTGTAAATATTAAGAGAGGATTAAAAAGTATTAAAAAAAGAGGGGTAAGCTCAGTCTAGCTACCAACGACAACGAGAGACGATCACAATTAGACCTGTCTAACGTTGTAACCGTCTGCTTTCGCATGTGACATCTCCAACGGAGTCATTCCATTGTTTCCACCTCCTCCCATAGCGTATCCATTCCCAGTATTAATGTAAGTAGTTTGACTATCACTGACGCTCGGTCGATCATAGTTGTCATTCACTCCGTTGTTGCCGTTAACTCCGAGGTGTTGATCCAAATCAATTCCTCCGGGTTGACCAGGTCGTCCATCTTTGTGATGGTGAAGAGTGTTTAGCTTATCTTGCTCGACGAGGGAGGGATCGAATTTGTGTCCGACAGTCTTGCGCGCAGGCCAGAGATCGAGTCCGAATGTCGCGAGGTAGACGTCGTAGAGGAATGCGATGAACCTGTTAATTTGCGAAAATGAGGTCAGACTCGTTCCTGAGGAGGTTCGGTGAGAGATGGTTTTACGTACCATTCAAGGACACCGGCAGCACTCTGACAGCGGGAGAATGGGGAAAGGGAGAGTCAGCGAAAGCTCGAAAACAAACGCGAAAGAAACGCAAAACGAAAGAAAAGCTCACCTTGATTCGATCACAACGAGGAGTAAGGGGTACACCATCCTCAGCTCCAGCACAGACACCGCTGTAGAGGGTAAGGAAGAGAGGGGAGAATCAGAAATCAGCTTGAGGGAAGATTTCGCGAAAAAATGGTTTCGCAACTTACTAAGTCGCTCCGAAAGCGATAGCGGCGCAGATTGCAGTCCCAACGATCAGCCACTTTACAATTGCATTTCTCTGCAAATGCTTGCGTTCGACGCTGTAGGTGATAGAAGAAAAGTAGGAGAAGAAGAAACGAAAAAAGTTCAGTTTTCGTTCGAAGTTTGGTGAAGAGGGATTACTCACTGGTCTCGCTTCAACCATTGGATCTCTAGGGTTTGACAGAGTGCTGAGACGGCGATACAGACGACGAAGATGGCGGTGAATGACCAATGAACGTTAGGGAACTGTTTCGATGCGAAGGGTCAGTTCTGAAGGACTGGGTCAGAACGAGGGTGTGAGGCGTACGTCGATGTCGTTGAAGCATCTGTGAGGAACAATCGAGAATCAGTTACTGCGAGAAAAGCGAAAGAGAGACAAATCAAACTCACGCAAGGAGAAGTAAAGCGAGAGCACCAAGGATACCGAATACGCAAGCAGCGATATCTGCGTTCCTATCCTTCTTGTGTAGAGCTCCAGGAATCCTCCTCAAGTGCCTCAACCACCTCTCGCTCAACAAGGTCAAAGTGTAAAACAACGACGTGAGAGCAGTTCCAGCGATGAATAATGCTTGATGTTGCGCTCCAACGTTTGAAATGTAGGTTACTGTAGCATCACTGACGAGGTACCGTCTGTGGTTATCGTCGACGATCCACCATAACAATAAACCGACTAAATTGAGAATCAAGCGAGGGAGAGTCAGCCTCTCTCTCTTTTCCGCCAAAGTAACGAGATCGAGAGGGTTACGTACGTAGTGTGGCAGTCCAGAAGACGAATGCTAGTAATGGGAACACCCAATAGTAACCGTGTAGTTTACTCATCGATTTCGAATTTGAAGAGGAGGGTTGAAAAAAAAGTTGAGCGATCGAATCGAGGGGTTCGATTGTTTTTGAGGGGTCTTGAAGGAGTCGAGGTGGGGTCTACGGTTGACGTGAACTGATTGAGCGAAGGAGATCGAAAGTGTGAGTGAGTGGAGGGAAGAGGAAAAGAGAGGCAGTTCGGCGAGTCGTCGGTTCGTGGTTTCCGAAAGAGGTCGATCAAGAATCGAAAAACCCGTCGTCATTCCTTTTCAATTGTCTTTCAATCGAATTGTGAGTGAGCACCACTGGCTGTGCAGTTGGACGTTGGGATCAACGTTTCCCATTTCTTTAGCCGAGGATACGAAATGACTTTGGCTGCGCTGCGTTCGACCTTGACGAGGCCTCCCGTGAAATCAGATTGAGAGACGGTGTGGATGCCACGTGTTACTCAGGGTCGGTGTGAGAAACAAAGCTCGCTCTCGAGCGAGGTTGAGTGGAAAGCGCGCGCGCTCTCCCTCTCTCTTCTTTTTTTTCCACTCATCAGCTCATCTTTATTGTCTGGAGGCTCCTACATCAATTCTTCGAGTCCCCGTCTATCGGATGAATGCGAGACCGACTATCAAGACGAGCAGGTTGTTCACTCAGCAAACTCGTTTTAGAAGGGCGACGAAACTTAGTACTAATGCACTGTTTCCCCTAAGGGGTTGTATGTAGTGGTTTGGGAATCGTCGGAATATTATTAACCGTTCCATCTATCTATCTTAAAGATGGAATTCTGTCGAGTTGGGAAAAGCGAGAAGGAGGATAAAAAGAGCGAGGATTTGAGTAGATGTCTGTGAGACTCAGGGGTATGCGTAGAGCAGCCACTGAAAGCTACTGTATTCTGTTCATCCGTATTGCTTCACTTTGTCTAGCGAGAGTGAACCAGTCCCCTCGAGACGGAAATTGCTCCCGTCTCTCCATCTTTCACGTTACCCAACACGCTCAGAACGCTCTTCAAATCCCTTCAGACACATCAGAAGAGCTCAAGATACCCTGCCAGCGATAGATCGAACCAGCGGAAGCCTTTCCTCGCGTTCGGGATTCGAGTAAAGTGGAGCAGGAGTTGAGAGAAGGGAAAGATGGCTACTGAGAAGCCAGGTGAGCTCACAGAATGCTCTCTAGCTATACATGAGAGCTAATAAGACTGTCTACTAGCTCCTCGACCTATCGCCAAACTTCCAGAAGCTGTAGTCAATCGAATCGCAGCTGGAGAGGTACGCCTGACTCGCTAACTCAGTCTTACTGTGCTGATTGGATGTAAGAGGTCTGCTTACAGATCATCCAGCGACCGGCGAACGCATTGAAAGAGTTGATTGAGAATTCGTTGGATGCTGGATCAACTAGTATTCGAGTTTCAGTCAAAGAGGGAGGGATCAAACTGTTACAGATACAGGATAATGGGACTGGTATCAGGGCGAGTCGAGTCGAACGGGCGAGGAGGTCGAGCTTGCAGCTACGTTTCGCAAAAACTGACTACTTCTTCGTTTGATATCGTCTCACAGAGAGAAGATCTACCTATCCTATGCGAGCGATTCACGACTTCAAAGATCAAGGAGTTTGACGATCTCTCTTCGCTGGGTACTTATGGATTCAGAGGAGAAGCTTTGGCGAGCATCAGTCATGTCGCCCATTTGACGATCACGACGAAAACGAAAACGGATGGTTGTGCTTGGAAGTGGGTTGAGCTCATCAGATTAATCTCAAGTATTCATGGCTGATTGATTCGCTGCGTTCCTCACAGAGCCGCTTACTCAGATGGTCAACTCGTTCCCGTCAAATCTGGTTCGACCGATAATTCTCCCGTACCTACAGCTGGAAACGATGGTACAACGCTCGTCGTGGGTTATAGTTGGTGATTTAGCATTCGCGAAAGATTGCTCAATCCAGCTCATGAGTTCACAGGTCGAGGATCTCTTCTTCAATACACCTCAACGACTCAAATCTCTTCAAAATGCTACAGGAGAATATGCTCGAATCGTCTCTGTCGTACTCGCGTATTCGATCCACAACGCGGGTATCGCCATCTCTTGCAAACGACAGAACGGAGCGCAAACAGCAGATGTCAACACCCAAGTCAACTCGACGGTTCTCGACAATATCGGATTGTCGTACGGAGAAGCAGTCAGGAAGGAGCTAGTTGAAGTGAAAGCTGAGAGTGAAGAGCACGGGGTCAATGTGAAAGCTTGGTGTAGTGGCCCAAACTATCAAGGGAAGAAAGGAACATTCTTGTTCTTCATAAACAGTCAGTCTCAGTTTCTCTCCCTTTTTTTGTACCTGGTCACTCACACTCGCTCAAGTAGATCGCTTCGTCGACTGTTCGCCTCTCAAACGAGCACTCGAAGGATTCTACGGTACCCTCCTCGCCAAAGGTACTCACCCTTTCGTCTACCTTTCCCTCTCAATTTCTCCGAACAAGATCGACGTCAACGTACACCCGACGAAGAAGGAAGTCGGATTCGAAGATCAGGATGAGATTGTAGAGCTGATTTGCGAAAGTTTGGCGAAAGTGTTGGAAAGTCAAGGAGAGAGTAGGAGCTACAAAGTACAGGTGCGTAAGGCGCTTCGTGATCTGTTATCCAGTAGCTGATCTGCCATTGTTCTGTTCTTCGCACAGACTCTCCTTCCCGGAGCTGGGACTCCCAGACCTTCGACTAGCAAATCTCGAGCACCAACCTCGACTCCCTCAGATTCCGATTCTCAAGACCCTTCCACCTCTTCTTCCGCCAACGCTTCCAGCTCGAAACCTTCTTCATCCTCGTCTCGCAAACCTCCCAAAACAGCACCCCAAAAGCTAGTTCGAACCGACGCACAATCCCAAACTCTCGACTCGATGTTCCCGCTTCTCTCCTCTTCCTCCTCTTCGAAATCACGCAAAGGCAAAGAAGTCGAGATTCGAGAAGACAGCGATCAAGATGGAGAGCATATCAGGAAGAAGTTTAAGAGTGATCATGATCCTGGATTCGCGAAAGTTGTTGCGGAGGAACAGGCGAGACAGATGAAACTCGCGAGGGTCAGGATCAGTCAGAGTGAGTGTGCGTTGACGAGTGTCAAAAATCTGAGGAGTAAAGTCATCGAGGATAGGAATGAAGGTAAGCCGATATTGCTTTGTTCAATCAAACGCGAGGGCTTCGTCTGATTGAAATACCGTTGTTTGGCTTAGAACTAGACCAACTCTTCAAGAATCACATCTTCATCGGAATCGCCGACCTCGCTACTGCAAGATCCTGTATTCAACATCAAACGAAGATGTACCTAGTCAAACACAATGTCATAGCGTGCGTCTCCAGTCTATGTCGCACACTCCTCCCCTTGCCTGGCTGATTGTAGTTGAGTGACCAAGCACAGCGAGCAACTATTCTATCAATTGACTTTGCGACAATTCGGCAGGTTCAGCAAGATCAAACTGAATCCTCCGCCTAGTCTCAAGAAGTTGATCAGGATGGGAGTCGAAAGAGAGTATCCGCGAGATGGGGAGGACGGAGAGACGGAAATGAAGTTGTCGATAGATGAAATTGTCAAGGTTCGTTTTCATTCTTTCTGTGCACTCCCGACTTCGAGACGAGGAACTGAGTGCATCGAACGCCTGATCGGAACAGAGGATCTACGGTAGGATCTACGAAGCACGAGATATGATCTCTGAATACTTTTCGATCACTCTCACCGACTCCGGAAACGACGCTCTCCTCTCCTCTCTTCCCCTAATCCTCCCAGGTCACTCACCAGACCTCTCAAAGCTCCCACTCTGTTTGTCACTTCTCTCTTCTTCCGAACCCGCAGCCCTCGCTGATCTTGAATTGAGCGAGAAATAGTCTTACTTCGAATCGGAATCTACGTCGATTGGTACGAAGAATCAACCTGTTTCTCGACGCTTTCTACGGAATTATCCTACTTCTACTCTCCATCACCCTTTATCTCACCTCACCCGCCCACAAGCTCACAGGACAAGGATGAAGAGAAAGAGAGGCATTTGATCAAGAACGTGTTATTTCCCGCTTTCAAACAATACCTCGTCCCGAACGATAGTTTGTTGGCAGGTCATGGGGACGATGAAGGAGACGCAGTGGTCTTGTTGACGAGGTTGGAAAGTTTGTACAAGGTTTTCGAGAGGTGTTGAGGGCTCAGTCGGGAGTTTCAGAAGGGGAATCGTTCGTCGTTTTGCCGTCTCTGTGTTGTTGTAGATACTCTCTCTTGCTTCTTGCCGCTCCTCTTGTGGTATCCTCTCTGTCTTTCACCGAGTCTACCTTTCCTCTGTGATCTTCCCGGATCGCACACGAGAGACGGCTTTCGAAAGTTTCTCTTTCGCAAGTTTCCGTTCCCTTTAACCTGTAAAGGCATGCGCTTGCCAGCTTTGCGTCCCTGGCGACAAGATCGACCTCGTGACATCAAAAGGCTGAATCGCATGGACAAGTGCAAAAGAAAGGGCAAAGAAGGGGGAAATAGTCAAGACTCGTTTCAACAGCTTGCGAGACAGTTGCCGTTAGCGTACTCTTGTCCATAGATCGATTGCTTGCGATGCGAAAGGGAGTGATTCCGAGTCTTCAAACGCGAGGTAAGTCAGCGGAAGTTCGCAAAGAAAGAATGAAACGTAGGAAACTCACAATGTCTCGTTGTTCGCCGTGCCGATCAGCCTGGGTAAGATGATGATAACCTTCAAGCGTCTGTAGCATGGACGAGGGATCAGCTTGATCGAAGCAGCTGAAAGTACGACGTCAACGCACAATAGGATTGTAAAATCCAGTATCATTCGGTAGGGGCAGTGTGCGAGAGTGCAAGCTCATCGGACGAGCAGTGCGAGCGACTTGAGGCGGAAGTTCTACATCGGGCTGAGGTGGAAGACCGTCCTGCAGTTACAAGCGTTTCAGCTCAGTTCGTCGATGTTCCGAAGGATTCAAAAGCTCACCGTCGCTTGCCAAGGTCGACAATCTACATCGTCAATCTTGACAATGTGGAAGCTGACGATAATCGAACGCGAGGTGGCTCCGTCTTGATCGACAAGCGTCAAGAGGAAGGTCGAGCTCAATGGCGTCCTCGTTGAACCCCTCTTCATTTCGTCATAGGTCGAATCAGAGGACTTGAGTTGTAGCCAGTGATCGTAGGGAGCGGTATCCGCTATTCTTCGATACGAAATTAGCTCGAGCGGAGAGATCGCATATCAGACAGACAAGGGAGAATTTACAATCTTTCTTGTAAGGGTAGAACGGTTTATCGCACGTGGCAATCCATCGCTGCATATCTTTCTGAGGATAAGTTGCTCTGATCGGTAAAGGCCGAAGGGGCATCATTCGAGGCGCAGAGAACAAGTTGGGAACCCGCTTGTAATCGAGATTTCGAAGAGACCTCTCGAAGAACTTCCTCCAGGGCTCCTTCTGCGCCTTGGCGTTCGTCCTCCAGAGCTGACTACTCCGCGATAAGTCCTCCTTGCTGCGGCGTCCCCTGGCCTCGGCCGTCATCTCGCTCTGCGCAAACGGCTCGAGAGGCTCGTCTGGCTCGACGTCGACAACCCACTCCGTTTTGGAAGGGTTCCATCGACCACGGTAGTAGCCGCGCACGACGAAGCCGGAGACGGTCAAAGCAGTATCAACGCGATAATCTGTACATGTCGCTTGATTGTGAGAATCAGTTTTCGAGTTCGCGGAGAGGGAAGGGCCCGAGTGACGGTCGGAACATACGTCGAGCCATTCCAGGATTCAGGACCATATCAAAATCTTCCAGATCAACGCCTTGAGCATCTGGTTGCTTGTTGAGCCAAAATTGATAGAATCGACGAATTCTTTCCATAACGTCTTGTTCGGGTCCAGCTATAGCTCTTGGCGAGGGGCCAGGAGCCGCCATCAGGACTCTGGGGTGATGCGATCCACTGGGAGTCGCCATCAGGTTCGGTAGGTCGGTAGAGAGGAGGAAAGAGGAAACCGGGAGAGGGACAGAGATGAAAGGGTTGAAAGCTCGGAAGTGGGAAACGTCGGGAGTAGACTGATGTCCTTTCCTAAACCCGGACAAGACTTGTGACTCCTGAGGCGCCTGAGCATTTCGGATCGTTGATCGAGATTGGAGATGAGTGGGTGTCGGGTTTAGACTTGGAAGATTGACAGAGCTCTGAGCGGAGTCCGAAACTTCGTAAAATAGCGAGTCTCTGACAGAGCATCAAAGGCACCAAGCCAGCAGTAGACACTCGCGATATAGACTGACTAGAGGAGAGAGGGAAGACCTCAAAAGGGCGGACGAGAGCAGGAGAGCAGTTCAGCAGCTGTTCCTCGTAGAGGGTCGACTACGAGCCAATCAACACTGTCACGAGCGACGATATCAGGGATCTGGGTTCGACATTGTACAACGCACTCGAACGTTCGAACGAAAGAGTGTCCGAGGGGAAGTGACCTCTTCCTCGAAAAGTTAGGATCGAACGAAGCGGTCGCCGATTTGAGGTCAGAGGCCATCTCAAGCGAGGCGAGTGTCAAGGCGATGTAGACTGATCGCTCGATCATGTTTGTAGGGTCCGAGAAGCCCGAGTGCCGCCTTTCGAGAGGTCGATGTCGACAGTGTCTGTTTACAATCACTGGATCTTCGAAGATACGTTATCATTCCGCTTTCTCGTGTTCACGTGAGCTCAGTGACGCTCCATCGTCCTTGAACAATCCGCTCCTTTCCCTCAACTTGAAAGTCCTCTCGATCGCTTTCTGTGACTCGTCGAGAGAAGATGACGATCAGTTTCTTCTCCACTCCGTCTGATTCTCATGACCGACTCACCGCACTCCTATCCCACCTATACCTATCCGTTCCTCTCATCCTCTCGACCTCTCTCTCGTCCTCACTATCCCCCTCTTCCTCTTCCTCCTCACTCGCGTCTCCCCTTCTACTCCTCCGCTTCCTCCTCGCATCCCTCGCGCTCAAGGGTGCCTCCTCAATCACTTTCCCACCCCTATACATTCGTAACAAAGGTAATTCCGTCGAAGTTGGAGAAGTCGATATGCCAATATCATAGAATGTTGAGGAGTTCTCTTCGGGAGTTAGGAAAGAAAATGATAGGGTCGATGAAGCGTACCTACGAATCCACTGAGTCAGTACCGGCGAGCAAGGGGATAGGAGGAGAAGGGGACGTACTGGTGGGATAAACGAGAGATTGTGTATTCTAATTCACGTGATTTACTGATCCATTCTGCATGGAACAAGACTAGGTTCCAACGATTCTTCGATTCTTTCGTTGGCTTGAATGAGTTAGAGGTATCTTCTTCGAGTTCGATGATTCGAGAGGAGGAGGATTCGAGGGAAGCAAAAGCTTCTGCGGCGGATCTTGCAGAGGGAACTAGGAGGATCTGTTCGTCGAATTCCTGTAGATCTCTTCAACAAACCCTCATCAATTCCTGTAGGTCGAAAGTGGTTAGGAGTTATGGGAGACTCACGTCGGTCGTGAGAGGTTTGAGATTCTTCGGACCTAGGTAAGGTGGTTGAGGGAAGAAGAAACTCGTCACTGTGCAACAACTGCCTCTGTACATCAGCTCTCGACTTAGGAGGATGTAGGAGGACAAAAGGACGCACCCAACCAAGCTAAAGAATAGATTCCGACCCAAGTCCAACCCGTTCCAATCTTGTTCCTCGCATAAATGAATCCAAACAAGTTGTATAACCTCAAATGACCCGTTATGGAAGCGTGTAGTGACTCTATCCTAACCCCATCACTCTTTCTTTATCAATTCTTGAAAATCGAAGTGGGGGAAAGTAGTGGAAGAGAGGGGGCTCACCCAAGTTGTCATCACTTCCTTTCTTTGATACTGCTGATGAGAAGGCAATGAATATAGGGGTTGAGAGTAAGACGATTGTAGTGATTGAGAAGTTGGGAGAGAGGGAAGAAAGTTTGAGGAGGAGGAGAGAGGGGAACGTGAGAGTTAAGAGAGAGTTGAGGTAGTAATGTGGATGATTGAACCGTGATACTAGCTCGATCATACTTGCTAGGTGAGAGTGAATGGAAGAGATCTAACGAGTCTGATCGTCGTCGCCGAGTCTCCTCTCTCTTTCCTCCTCAACTTCGACCAATATTGAATGGCTAGACCTACTATATTACCTCTAGCAGGGTTATGTACAGCTATAGTCTTGTTCACTTGGTGGAGAATAGCTAGTAATTCAACCCCTCCACCTCTCCAGTCAGTTTCCCCTTCATCTCTCTCTCTCTCGGAACTCCGGCTGACTCCCTTAGGCCTCTTAGTCCTTACGAGTATCAGAGATCAAGTTCAGGTGGATTAGACGATGCAGATTACTTGTGCGATCCATTCGCTGAACCAGGTTACCTCGTTCGCTTTTCCCCTCTCTCCCTCTCTCCCACCTTCACTAACCCCACTCCTCTCCTCACAGCACGTCGATGATTCTTCCCCTCTCTCAACCCGGTGGATCCCCTATTCAGATTCCTGCGAACCCGCACCAGATTGGATTCATTCCATTCAATCTCACGACCTATCCTCCCTTTCCTGGCTCGCAAATAGAACCATCTTAGTTCTAGGCGATTCAGTAGATAGGAATGGATTACAACATATGGCCGAGATGCTAGGGTTACCGAGGTATTGCGTACCTTATGATGATTTCGAAAAGAAGGGAGTCGTACCGGAAGGGTGGGACGAGAGGGGAATCCCGTGGGTTGTAGAGATTCCTTGGTTGGGAACTTATTTCACAAATGGTTTCTTTTATGGATTGGTGAGTGTACCTCTTCCTTCGAATCGAGGAGTTAGAGTGAAGAGACTGATTCGAAAATCATCGCTCTCCTCCCTCTCGCCCTGAACGCTACACTTGATCCCATATGCACTCCGCAGGACGATGAAGATAACTTTAGACAACAACCAGATTGGCACCCACCCGGAAAAGCCGAAGATCGAATCGATCAACTATTCCTTCCTCACACTTCCCAACTTCCTCATCCTCCATCTTTCATCTCGATCCACTCCGGTCGTACGTTTTTCCTTCCTCTCCTTCGTTCTCCCCCTCGCTGACCCACTCGTCGAATCTCGTTTCAGTTTGGGATCTAGCATTCTTCGGACGACAAGATCGAGTTTCTCACACCTCGACCGAGCAACCCTTCACTCACGCTCGAATAGAATGGTGGCAGCGACGAATGAAGGCAGTCTTATCCCACGTAGCCGATTCCTATCCCTCCGTTCCCATCTGGTTCCGTAAACTTCATCGAGTTGGTCCAGTAGGTGGTGCATCCTGTACGTTTCCCTCCTCCTCTCTCGCCCACTTGATCGAATGCAAGCTGATAATAGAGGGAGGGTTTGTTGATTAGATGATTGGAGACATACTGGTAAACAAGATAGTGGAACTCAAGAGAAGTTCTCAAATTTCTTCACGAATGTTAGAATACACCAAATTCGTCAAATGCAAGATCAAGTTTCGATAGATATGGGTATCCCCTCGTTTGATTTCGGTGATATGTGGGAGGTAAGTCTCCCTCCTTCCTCTCCCCTCTCCCCTCACAACTCCTCATTGATTCCGCATTTTGGTGAGAGTGTTAGGGTTGGCAAAGTAAACAACAAATGGTACATCCTTTATTACATCCAGGAGGTCCAGTGTACGTTCAAGCATTGTTACATCATATTTATATGGAGAGTTTGGGAAGGGACGTTTGGAGGGAATCAAAGAGGAGGAAATTGGCTCCTTTGGGTCCACCGACTGAACAGGAATTGCAGAGGGAGAAATTGGCGAGGGAGGGTCGGTAGGATTTTGAGGAGAACGGGGATTGAGGAAGTTCAATGGGAGGATGGGGAGAGGGGAGGGGAGGCGAAGGAGGGTTTTTCATTTTTTTTTTGTTGGTTTTTCGTTTCCTCTGTTTTCTCCATCTCAGTAGTTTTCATTCGTCAAGGATCCGTGCGTGTTTGTGTGTGTGTTCTTTGTATTTCTTACTCGTTTCATCGTTCCCCTCCTCTCTCTTTGTAGAGCGAGAAGGAGAGAAGGAAAAGTTGTGCGAAATACGAGGCGTTCGACTTGGTGAAATTATTTTCGAATTCTCACCCCAAGTCCGCTTCCTCTCCCTTCAATCACTTCAACCTCAAGCTACTCGCACAATACCTCTAGATACGACTATCAAGATCTAGCGCGTCCAAAACAGTCGAGTCTCTGCAGCGGAAACACGCTCCCTCTCCCTCCCCTCCACCTCATCATCTCCATCTCCCCCCTCTTCCTCCCCGCTCTCCTTCTCCCATCATGCCAGGTTGTTCATTAATAGCGATACTCGACCTTAAAGGCAAAGTACGTTTCTCTCTCCCTCCTCCCTCTGCTCCCCCAAATCCTCATCACTCATCCTCTCTCTCATTTCTATTAGTCCCTAATCCAACGTTCCTACCGAGATGATATCCCTACTTCAGCGATCGACAAATTTCTCCCATTAGTTTTGGAACAAGAAGAGGAAGGACAATACGTCGTACCGTGTTTTACGAGTAACGGTATCAATTATTTACATATCAGACATAATAACCTCTATCGTAAATGCACCTCCTCCTCCTCCCTTCTTCTCTTCTTGATTAAGTGGCGTGGGAGCTGATTTTGATTTGGGAGTAGTCGTGGCTTTGACAAAGAAGAATTCGAATGCAGCAGAGATTCTCACTTTCTTACATAAATTCGTAGCTGTACGTTTCATTCGAACCTCAATCCTCACTCGAATGTGAGATTGCTGATACGGGCGAAATCGAGAATGTACAGGTTCTGACGGAATACTTTAAAGAGTTGGAAGAAGAATCTATTCGAGATAATTTCGTTATCATGTACGTTTTCTTCAGACTGTATCACCAGCCTTGATAATTCGAGCTGATGTAGGACTTCTGACGATGTACAGCTATGAGTTGTTTGATGAAGTGATGGATTTCGGGTATCCTCAAACTACAGAATCAAAAATCTTGCAAGAGTGGGTCGCTCACTCTCTCTCCATCTCCCTTGCATCCCTTAGATGAGGAACTGATGGGGGAAGTGGTGACGCCTCACAGGTACATTACACAAGAATCTCATAAATTGGAAGTTCAAGTTCGACCTCCTATGGCAGTTACGAATGCGGTTTCATGGCGATCTGAAGGAATCAGGTATAGGAAGAACGAAGTATTCTTGGATGTCGTAGAGAGCGTCAACTTACTAGTGCGTGTGCTCGTTCTCTCAAACCTACGAAAAGCCAAAGAGATTAACTGGGTTCGGATTGGCTGAGCTCGCAGGTCAACGCGAATGGAAATGTTGTGAGGAGTGAGATCCTGGGAGCGGTCAAGATGAAGTGTTATTTATCTGGAATGCCCGAATTACGATTGGGATTGAACGATAAAGTCATGTTTGAATCGACTGGTCGCAGTAAGCCTCATTCTCTCCTTTCCCTTCTTCTCTCGCTCGCTGACTCATTGTGAGTGTGAGCAGCATCAAGAGGTAAAGCGATCGAAATGGAGGATGTCAAATTCCATCAATGTGTTCGATTATCTCGATTCGAGAACGATCGAACGATTTCTTTCATTCCACCAGATGGAGAGTTTGAATTGATGAGTTATCGGTTGAACACTCAAGTGAAACCGTTGATTTGGGCGGAAGCTATGATTGAACAACATTCGGGAAGTAGGATCGAATATGTCGTCAAGGTGAGCGATCTCTTGACTCTATCTCTCGCTTCCGGAGACTGATAGAGTATACTTTGGCTTCACAGTGTAAAGCGCAGTTCAAGAGAAGATCAACGGCGAATAACGTTGAACTGTACATTCCCGTGCCAGACGATGCAGATTCACCTAAATTCAGAGTACGCTTTCCCTCTCTCCTGCTCTACATTTTCAGCTGACTCATCAGTACTCCGACCTGTAGGCGTCGGTCGGAACTGTTCATTACGTACCGGAGAAATCAGCGTTCGTTTGGAAGATCAAGCAATTAGGAGGAGGAAAAGAATACTTGATGAGAGCTCATTTCGGTTTACCATCTGTTCGAGGAGGTACGTGCCCTTCCTTTTCCTACCTCTATTGTTCGAGTATTGATAGGTAGAGTGAGTGCGTGTACAGAGGAAATGGATAAACGTACACCTATAACCGTCAAGTTCGAAATTCCTTATTTCACGGTATCTGGAATTCAAGTTAGGTACCTCAAGATTGTTGAGAAGAGTGGATACCAAGCGTTGCCTTGGGTTCGGTGAGTCTGATCGTTTCACTCAGTTCCGATTTCGAAGCGGGAGACTGACAGAGTTATCGAGCCACAGATACATCACGCAACACGGAGATGATTACTCTTTGAGAACGAATACACATGGTCAGAAAGCTGCAAACCCTGCTGGCTTCAGCTAAGCGATGAAAAAGGGAGGAATCGATAGAGGGAGGGTGGCAGCGAGTCGTTGTGTGTTCTGTTCGTTTGTGCTGGTTGTAGTATTCTATCCCTTTCCTTAGCCGACCCTCTCTCCTCGTGCTATTTGTTCGTCTGTTCACTCACTTCTTCCCCCACGAGCTCGCCTTGTCGATACCCCTCTCTTTGTCTCGCAGACTTTTTCGTAGTTTTGCATTCTTTTTCACGAAAATCAACTCGGAATTGAATTACTAGATATCGCCATCTCGTTGAGACCACCGGCGAGGAATAACCTTCGACCTGAACATACGAAGCCTGCAGCTGAGACGGAATGGTTGCAAAGTTGCAAGATGGAAAATCTGCGAAAGTTCCCTTTCTCCTTCCTATCGCTCACGACCACGACCAGTTCCTTACATGATCCATTCGCTATACATCACAGCTGCTCAGGGTAGCTCAGGTTCGCTCAGTCCAGCTCCATCAGCGCTCTTCGCCCTTTTCCCTTTCCACTCCGTCATCCAACATCAAGCTACCTCACCTCTCCCCTCTCCAGCTCTACAACTTCGCCCTGAAGCTTAGCCGACTTCAATTGAGCTCCCCTCACGCTCCTAGTATTCGCCGTCTCCTTCAACAAGCTCCACCTCAACTATCGACGTCGAATCAAATCCTCGCTGAGTTCCCGGCTCGAATAGCGGCTCGGTTGCTATACTATCTGGTTTTGTGGTACACGAGATACTCCTGAACAGTCGTGACGAGGAGGGGAGTGCTCGATGGTTTGAAGGTGATTTATCGGAAGAAACAGGAAAAAAAGATCCAAAAATTATCGGAACTTTTAATGGGATCGACGAGTGTGGAGTACAAAGTAGCGAGGAGCTGAGCGAGAAAAAGGGGGATGAGACGGAAAAAGGAGGGAGAGCTTTTTTTGCGACACTTTTCTCCCCTTGAACTGATCGATAACTTTCCAATCTTATCCTCTCACCCCTCCCTCCTCGACAACAAGCGATGAGGACAACTACTACTTCTCTAGCTCTCTTAGCAGTCACTCAAGGAGCTCTAGCAGCTACTCACGAGTACTGGTGAGTTTCAATTCGCTGCTTTCCTTGAACCCCCGATCAAAAAAAACTAATCGAATTCTAACTATAGGCACAACATTACTTACTTGACTACGAATCCGGATGGGAAGTTTGATAAACCTTACAGCGTAGGAGTCAATGGTACATGGCCGTGAGTACCCTCTCAACTCTCCCTCCCCTCCTCCTCGCTCGTTTCCGTTTCTTCTCAAAGGCCTCGAATTTGTTTCGACTAGATTGATAAAACTTTTACTGATCGATAATCCCCATTTCTTCTTGTTCGTTTCATACAGTCCTCCCATCGTCGAAGTCAATTATAACGATACTCTCGTCGTTCATGCGATCAACGGATTAGGAGATGGTCCGACTTCGATTCATCATCACGTGAGTCCAATGCTCCTCCTCGTCTTCCTCCCTTGCTATGTCCTACTGACGTTGAGATGGTCAGGGTATCTACTTCAACGGTTCGAACTACTACGACGGAGCACCGGGAGTCACTCAATGCGGAATTCCTCCTGGCGACACTTTGAGCTACACCGTTCCCGTCGATCGACAATGGGGTACTTACTGGTGAGCACCTCTCTCTCCTCATCGTATCTCTCAGCGCAGGCATGCTGAGTAGCATCGACTGAGAACAGGTGGCACTCGCACACTGGAGTTCACTATCAAGACGGACTTCGAGCACCTCTCATCATTCATGGACCGTCAGAACCTCATCAGTACGACGAGGAGTACACAATCATCTTGTCGGATTGGTATCACGAACGAGCAGAGAAGAATCAAAAGGTGAGATTAGTTTTCGAAAATTTCGATCCTTCGACATTCTCGGACATCCTCTGACCTTTATCTATCGACACAGGCCTTCATGTCTAAGTATAACCCGACTGGTGCGGAGCCTGTCCCTGATTCGCTTCTCATTTACGCGGCGAAAGGAGATACCTATCTCCCTTCGAACGAAAATGTCAAATTCAACGATGATCTCTCGATTCCTTTCGAAGCTGGAAAGACCTATCGACTACGAATCATCAACATGGGTATCTTCTCAATGAATTACTTCTGGATTGATGGACACGAGATGCGAATTATCGAGGCTGATGGTGTAAGACTCGTCCCGTTGCATCGTTTCCATCCGACTTTGACTGATCAATCCTCTTCTTTCGACTTCACAGACCGACATCGAGGAGTTCCCTGTCGATCATTTGACCCTGTCCGTCGCTCAACGATACTCGGTTCTCGTCACTGCTCGAAACGATACCTCCTCGAATTTCCTCATCCATTCGATGTTTGACGAATCCATGTTTGATACCATTCCCGAAGGTCTTGTCGTCAGTACGTCAACATCTCGTCTATCGACTGTACTCGGTTCGACCGTCATTCTTTCGGGAAGTGACTGACTTGATCTCTCCCCTCTTCTTGCAGACTACACCTCTTCGATTTCGTACGGCGAAGGTCTACCGATGGCTTCCGCCGAAACTCGCGACTCCCTCACCCTCATGGAAGATCACCTCATGGTCCCGATCAGGAAAGAAGCTCAATTTGTTCCTACTCGTCAACTCGAACTCGACGTCTACTTCGACACCTACTCAGACGGCTCCAACCGCGCTTCAATGCTTAACAACATCACTTGGGTTGCACCGAAGGTTCCATCATTGATGAGTATGCTCAGTATGGGAGAAGATTCATTGAATCAGAATATCTACGGACCTCAAACTGCTGCCGAGATTCTTCAACCTCACGAAGTGATGGATCTCATGGTCATCAACTTTGATGGAAATGGTCATCCATTCCATCTTCACGGTCACAAGTTTCAAATCACTCGACGTGAGTTTTCTCATTTGTTCTTTTTTCGATTGATCGTTGACGCTCTTTCTTGCAGTCGCTCTCGATGTCACTTCGAATGATTCATCTCTCAACCCTCCTCATACTTATGATAACCCGAACCCGATGTCGAGGGATACTATCATCGTTCCCGCTGGAGGTGCAGTCAATATCGCTTTCAGAGCTGATAATCCAGGGGCTTGGATCTTGTGAGCCTTCTTTCTCGCTTTCTGCTATACATGAGACTGATAAGCTCGTATGAGTATAGCCACTGTCATAGTAAGTCGAGATCGAGAACCTTGATTCGAGGAGACGTGCTGATCTTTTCGTTTCTCTCACTTTCACTCGTTCCTTCTCGCCTCTTTCTCTCTATCACTACCTGCAGTTCAATGGCATATGAGATCTGGAGAAATTTGACTTCCTTTACGTCTGCTCATTAGAACCGTCCTGACTCTGCTTCTCACCGTTTTTAGCTAGCGGTCGTTTTCATGGAGGATCCTCTCGGCGCTCAACGTACCATGACTCTTCCTCAGCAAATCACTGATCAATGTGCTGCGCTCAACATTCCCTTCACCGGCGTTAGTTTACCTCTTCTCCCGAATGAGTGGACTCGAAACTGATCGAATCGTTCCTCTTCAAATAGAATGCTGCTGGAAAGATGTCGACAACCGATCTCTCCGGAACCTCCAAGGGTCCCATCACTCAAGAGAGCATCACTGGATGGACTCCTAAAGCTAAGGGAGCTTTAGCTGGTTGCATTATCACCGCTCTTCTCGGAATGCTCACGGTCGTCTGGGTGAGTTTCGAGCACTCCTCTCTTCCCCCGTCTTCACTTCGATGACTCGACCTCCCACCACGACGAGACTGACTCTTTTTCGCTCAATCGAATAGTACGCCGTCGGAGGACAACTCGATATCGAAGAATTGGAAGACGAAGTTCGACGCAAGCTTAAAGAGAAGAATGCTGCTGGTGGAGGATACCTCAAACGAGGATTCAACGCTATCACTGGTCGAAACAAGCGAGCAGAGTTATGAGTAACGAATGATCGAAAGAACGAAATCTTACAAGGGTCTGGGTTTGGGCGCAAAGTCAAGTTTGCAATGTCGGTTTCTGCTTCATCCTTTTCGATGTGTCTCGACCAGAACGATGCTGCGAAATCTTTTTGAGCTCAGACGAGTGGGGCGGTGGGAGTCGCCGTTAACGATGGTTGCGAAACGAATCTTCGCAAACTTCTCTCCTTTTGGTTTATGCGTTCGGAACTCTGCCTTGTCTCGTTCGACGAACTGCATCGTCAAAGGCTCACAGAGGTCAATGCAAGAATAAAAGGCTCTCTTGCGAAGCGGAACCGACGGGCGATCCGAGGGAAATCTAAAGTCGACGTCGAACGATTTCCTTCACTTTCACCTGTCCTCGCCACGACCCCTCGATTACGACCTCACGAAAGAATGGATCATTCAAAAGATCCACCGAGTCCCAGTAGCAGCAAGGAGGGATTCAACGATTCATTACTTTCATCTCTCCAGCCAGCTCCCTTTCAAGTTTCAGTACAAGACTTGACGATCGCTGCACCTGTACCTCAATGGACAGTTCCAATGGCGATCCCCATCACTGTACCGAGATCGATTCAAAGGAGGTTGCAGAAAGAGGAGAATGCGATTCAGAAGGAAATTGTGAGGCGAGTCAATTTGGAAGTGAAAGCGGGAGAAGTGCTCGCAATGTAAGCATATCTTGACTCTATATGAAGCGATAGAAGCTGAACCGGCTCGAATCTATCGTAGTATTGGAGGTTCAGGTTCAGGCAAAAGTGAGTGCCTCCAAGTCTTCGCTCAACACCCTCTCCTTTGCGCTCGATAGCTGACAGAGAGTAATCAACAGCTACACTACTCAACGCTATCGCAGATCGAGCCGGAAACCTCGACTTGACGACTGGTTCCATCGCTTACTCTCCTCTCGGCTCTTCCTTTCCCTCCGCTTCTTCCTCTCCAGCTGAACGACCTACGAAACAATCACGACATTCATTTAAAGCAAAGAAAGTCATCGGATATGTTCGACAAGACGATTTTCTCCTTCCCTTCCTCACAGTTCGAGAAACTTTATCGTTCTCCGCTGCACTTCGACTTCCTCGTTCAGTTCCCGCCGAAACAAGGGATCAGATCGTCGAGCAAACGATCACAGAACTGGGTCTGGCAGACGCCGCGGATGTTATCGTTGGGGGAGCGGGAAGGAAAGGAATCTCGGGAGGAGAGAAACGAAGGTTATCAATAGGATGTGTGCTTGTCACGCTCCCGAGTGTCCTCGTCCTTGATGAACCGACGAGTGGGTTAGACTCCTTTACGGCCTACCACCTCCTCGGCACCCTGAGTCGACTCGCAAAGAAAGGTCGTTGCGTCGTTCTCTCGATTCATCAACCTCGTTCAGACGCCTATCCTCTCTTCGACAAGATCACCCTATTATCTCAAGGATCAGTCGTCTACTCTGGACTACGAACCGATCTTCTACCGCACTTCTCCTCCCTCGGCCACTCTCCTCCAAAACGAACGAATCCTCTGGATTGGGTCATCGATATCTCGTCAGTTGACAATCGGGACGATGAAGCAGAGATAGAGAGTAAGGAGAGAGTTGGAAAGTTGGTAATGGCTTGGAGGGAGTACGAAGCTAGGAATGGTCAATCGCAGATTTGGGACAGAGATGGACCAGGTTCCTCTCTGGGCTCGACTCCTCCTCTTGATACAACGAAGCAGGATGAAGAGAAAGGGATTCAAAGGATCTCGAGTCGGACAAGCGGGAGGATGCAATTCGAGGGAAAAGACAGCAAACGAGCGAACGCTTTACAACAAACTCTCCTACTTACGAAACGAAATCTACTTAACGCTTCACGAAATTACGGTCAGAACCTTGGTCTCTTTTTACAAGCTGTCATGTGGGTATTTCGCGATCACTTCTTCTCACGAGAGTCAGCTCATCTCTTTCGAGTTTCGACAGCATTGGAGTCGGTATCGGTCTTTGTTTCCTCAATCCTCCAGAAACGCCTAGTGGTATCCAATCTCTCAAGACTGTACGTATCCTCCTCAACTGGCGTATAGACGCTGAGCTGACCTCTTCACTCTCTTTCGCAGGTCGTCTATTTCTTCGCACCAGGATTCTTCTATCTCTCGATCGTTATCGCCGTCTTCACACTCTGTCAAGAGCTCGTCATCTTCGACCGAGAACAAGATGATAACCTCTACGGGTGATTTCCCTTGATCGATACTATCTCCTTTGAATCGGAAACTGACTTCGTTTCGTTTGAACAGCACGACTCCTTGGGTCATCGCTCTCATTCTCGGAAATCTACCTGCCAACGTCATCTTCCCTACGCTTTACGCTGTCATTCTCTACTTCATGGCCGGTCTTTGGCGGGAGAACCTCGCTACAAACATCCTCAGCTGGATCGCATGCGTGAGTTTCGAATTGCTTTCGCAAGTCCAGTCAGCGAGCTAACGGTCTCGTCTTGCTCTACAGGCTATCCTCTTACAACAATCGAGTTGGAGTTACGCTCTTCTCGCCGCATCGATCAATCGCTCTTTCGCTCAAGCTTCACTCCTCGCAAACGGGTTTTCGATTCTCTTCGTTCTCTCCTCCGGATATTTGATCACCAATCTTGGAGTATGGATCAGCTGGACTAGATGGCTGTCTCCCTATTTCTACAGTATGTTCGCCTTCGTTCACCTCCGAATCAGTTTGTGACTTACCCTCCCCTACTTCAGGCTTCAATTGGATGGCTCGTCTCCAATTCATTGGTCGCAACTTTGCTTGTATCGGCACTACTGGTCCAGCTCTTAATCAGTGCGAAGGGCGCAATGTCTTGATCGGAATGCGACTCAATCTCGCAACTCCTCTCTACGTTTTCCCACTCGGACTCCTCGGCTTCATCATCGTCACTTACGTCTGGGCCACGGTCAATCTCACCTTCTTTCATCCTGGGGGAGTCAAGCATGCAGCTCAAGTCGCAACGAAGGAAACAGGAGAACCGACGGAAAAAGATGAAAAATTGGCAGAGAAGGGGAAAGCGGAACTCGATTCGAAGAAGGAAAGAGTCGATGTCGTTGTCGATGATCTTCAACTCGTCGTCAGGAAACGGAACCTAGCTCGTCGAGGTCAGAAGGAGGAGAAGGTGATTCTCGAGAATGTGAACGCTCGTTTCCCAGCTGGAGAAGTCAGTGTCATCATGGGTCCTTCAGGTGTACGTTCAAGTCTCTATACTCGCTCCTCGTGACGAAGCTGATCCCTCTCGCTGTCGACACAGGCTGGAAAGTCATCGCTACTCCAAATGCTCGCTGGTCGATTATCGTCAGGAGCGATGTCAGATTTCTCTTCAACCGGAACAATCAAGCTGAATGGTCAAGAGTACGACTCATCACTAGCCTCTCTCGTCGCCTTTGTCGAACAAGTAAGTCGGACTCGTTTGATCAGAAGAAGTGGGACGAAGCTGACTCCAATTTTCGCTTTTTCAGGAGGATACGCATCATCTACCTGCTCTCACTGTTCGCGAAACTCTTCGCTATGCTGCAAAGTTACGACTCAAGAACGCTACTGCTACTCAATGCGATGCTCGAGCGGAGGAAGTTCTGCGAATGCTCGGCCTCAAAGCTTGCGCCGACAATATGGTCGGAGGTCAACTCGTCAAAGGTATCTCGGGAGGAGAGAAACGTCGACTGTCGCTAGCTGTACAGCTCATCTCAGATCCACCTGTCTTACTTGCGGACGAACCATTGAGTGGTCTCGACGCTTTCACCGCTCAAAACGTGATGCAAACTCTCAAGGATCTCGCCTCTTCGGGCCGTACTCTCATCGTATCGGTCCATCAACCTCGTTCTGATATCTGGCAAATGTTCGATAACGTCCTCTTATTGGTGAAAGGAGGGAAATCTGCGTTCTCTGGACCGACGAGCGGGATCCTCGAAGCGTTCGAACGAGCTGGAGAAGTCTGCCCTGCCAATTTCAAGTGAGCCTCCTACAGCTCTCGTGACCTCGACTGAGCTGACACATCCTCATTGTCCAGTCCCGCCGATTTCATTCTCGATGTCGTTTCAGTCGATCATCGTTCAGTCGAAGCTGAAGAGCGATCTACTCAGCGGGTCAACCGTATCCTCGGACAATGGTCAGCAAGAGATCAGGTCGCCGTTGATCAAGGTCAAGCGAGATCTCCCGACACCTCGGCGAAACTTCGAAATACCTCTTTCTTCCGAGCTTTCCCTGTCGTTCTAAGTCGCAGCTTCAAGTGAGTCAGATAAAATACGCATCTCCCAGTCACTGGTACTGATGGGACTTTCAACCTGTCTCGCAGGAATCTTCGACGACAGCAAGACGTCTTCATAGCTCGAATCGCCAATCCTCCATTCATGGCTCTCCTCTTCTGGCTCTTCTTCGCTCGACTAGGCTACGGCCCTTCGACCGCTCAAGATCGAGTCGGTCTATTGCAAGAGACAACGGCATTGCCCTTCGTCGGAATGCTTTCTTGCATCGCGATCTTCCCCTTCGAACGAGATCTCTACTTTCACGAACACAAGAGTAGCGCACGTCACTCGGTTCTTACCTTCCTACTCGCTTACACCGTACAAGAAACTATCGTCTCTATCATCTCTTCCTTCGTGAGTTAGACTCTATTCGAGATCCGACATCGAGCTGATTGTTTGCTCGCAAAACAGCTCTTCTCGGTCATCTTCATTTGGGGAATGAATATGCAATCTTCCGGTCGAATCTTTGTCGAGTTCTGGTTCAGTTCTTACGCCCTGATCAGTTTCGGAGAATCGATTGGGTGAGTCGCATTCTCTTATTGCTTTAGCCGAAAGTTCGCTCACTTGCGATCCCTCGATAGTATAATGTTCTGCGCCTTCTGCGAAAACGGAGGTCTTGCAGTCTCCCTCGTCTCGGCGGGTATCACGCTCTTAGCTCAACTTAACGGAGTCATCTCTGCAACTCTCATGTATTGGCTCAAAGTCATCGGATGGGTGAGCCGCCTCTCGTTGTCAGCTCCAGATGAATCGAGCTAATGCAATCTGTGGCCGCTCACAGATCGCACCTATGAAACCTCAAGCTTGGTTGATCGCCATCAACGAATTCGTCGGACTCGACTTCAATTGTGACGCCGCATCAATCCAGTCTGGAGAGTGCATCGCCGCGACTGGAGAACAGATGCTGGACGTCTTCGATATCCCTCATTCCGGTACAGGTACGCCACTCGTTTCGTTCAGTTCTCGGAAGAATCGCACTGACTGTTCGAATGCAACAGGCAAATTCCTCGGAATCTTGATTGCCCTCGTCGTGATCTGGCGTATCTTTGCCTGGATTGCTCTGAGGTTACGAGTCACGTCTCTGTAGATATCATTTCTTCGCATCAGCAAAACTCTGTCGTTCGTTTTCATATCTTTATTCGTTTTCCTTTGTCATCTTGTTCGATTGTAGCTATTACCTTCGCATTGCCTCTCTTGCAACATATCGTCTCGTTTGTTGGATCAGCACTCTTGTAGCTCGACGAGATACCGTCGAGAATTTTGAGATGCAGAGGTGTAGAATTACGACAAAACAGGTATCGAGTAGGAGAAGAGAAGACGCTGTAGCCAAGGAGGACACAAGGAGAGACCGAGAGGTACCGGGGACTGATTAGGGGGATTCGATAGGAAGCGGTAAGTCGTGAGAGAGAAAGGTATGCCCAAAAATGAGAATCAGTGAGAGTGAGAGAGAGAAACCGGGGGTATAGGTAAGGTTTGCGCGATCCTAAGATCAGTGGTGTGGTATGTGTCGTTCGTGAGGGAATATACAGTGCCTTGCAGCGGCGAGGGTTTCGTTATAGTTGGCGATCGTTTCAGATTTGTTTCAAGCTCGTCTTGCTAGTCTTTCCCTTCCTCTTCCCCCTCTTCCTCCTACTCGGACTTCTCTTTCCCCCACTTTCTCGTCCACTATCACTCCCACTCCCACTCCCAGCGTTACTACCTTCTCTCTCCCTCCCGAAACTTCCAGGATCTGATTTATCTGGAGTTGGAGGGGTACACAACAGACTAGGAGCGGTTTTGAGTGATCTCGTATGAGGATCAATGAAGGATCTTTGTCTGGCTAGTAATCGAGGTTGGGTGGTGTTTGTGGAGAGGGAAGGAGAAGTAGGAGGGAAAGTGTTGAGAGGTTCGTCGAATGATGCGAAGGGGTCAAAAGGGGGGAATGCGGAGGAAGGTGAGTCGAGGGAATAGGAGTCTGACTCTGAGGTTGAGAAGTAGGGAGAAGGTGAAGCTGAAGAGGAAGAAGGGGAATCTGGTGTGGAGTGATCGTGTTTGAGGAGAACGTTTTGAAGGAGTGTAGAAGCGGTGGGAGGGAGAGGTGGGGCGATTTCTTTCGGGACGAAGAAGTTGAGAGCTGCTGATGAGGCGGCTTTTCGGAGGGTTGAGAAACGAGATCTAAAGGAAGAATCGGATTTTGCTGAAGACGCGGTGGATCGAGATGTGTTTGTTGTGGCAGAAGAGGAGGAGCGCGAGGTCGAATCGGAACTGACAGACGAAGTCGTCGAGTACGATAACAAGGTAGGAGAAAAAGTGATTTCTTCGGTCGGAGGGACTGGCGCGGAAGGGGAGCTGGGGGTCTGCGGGGGTAGTTCGACGGGGATAGTAAAGATACTGGCACTTGAAGAGACTCTTCGTAGGAGTTGGGGTGCTTTGAGTGTAACGTTGGATTGAGTTGACCGCAGGAATGTCGAAGAAGAGGTCGAGCGAGCGAGGTGAGGAGGTTGCGGTCGACGAACTCGAGGAGGAGAGAACTCGGGCGAGGAAGAAGGAAAGTCATCGAGATCGAGTGAGGATAGGGTGATGCCGGAAACACTGGTTTCAGTTGAATCGAGTCTCGTTCCCCTTGCTGGTTCTGGCCATTCAAACGATTCCTCCTGATCTGTCCCCCGCTCCCTCTCCTCTCTATACCCTCCTTCTCCCTCTAACATCTTTCGTTTCCTGAACGCTTCCTTGAACAATCTCGTTACTTCATCCGAAACTGGTTTCCCCTCTTCTCCTTCTTTCAGTTCCATTACTTTCAGTTTCTCATTCGATTCTTGCTTGTACCATCTCGTCCACCCGAAGAAGCCGGAAGAGGATGCGTTCGAAGATAGAGGAGGGGAAGCGAAAGAGGGATGAGATTCGAGTCGCGGGGAAAGTTGAAACGCTGATTTCGTTTGTCGCAAGGAAGGAGAAGAGACCGGTGATGTTTTACGCATCCCAGGGCTATCATCAAGCGAGTCAGTACGCGTCAAGAGAGGGGGTTTTGAGACCTCTGATTCTTGTCCAAACAAGCGAGTGAAAAGGGTTAAAGTACCTTATAGAAGCCTCCCGTAAGGCCATAGTCGCGGGTGAGTACTCTCCTATTGTATGTGAGTAATCATATGCGGTCTATCAGGGGTCAAGTGGTGAGTTCGATGAGAGGGGTTAGCGGACAAAGCAAAAAGTTGAAGTAGACTCTGAAGAGAAGGGACGTACTGGTGACCGACTTGCGCTACAGGTAGCCATATCAATATCTACTCCCTACACTGCTGTACTGTCGTTCGAGATTAGGAGAGGTGTTTGAGGCGAAGTCGAGAGCCGGAAAAAGTTGATCGAGCAATTGCAACCTCGAGGTTCGAAATATGCGCAAACGTGCGTTTAACTCGCTTCCGGACGAACGAGTAGCAATAGTGATTGTCGAGTCGTGTGAGCCGGTAGGGGAATCTAGCAGGAAAATTCGACAAATTTTTGGAAAGATTTCTCTTCGCGCGACGAATCAAGGGACCAGTTTGAAACTGCATTGCATTGCAGTCAATATGATGTATATACCTACACAGGGCCATCTGGTTGCTATTGGGCGAGCATCAAATACTCAAGCTTGACGAAAGGCGTCGAAAAGACGCGAAACCATCCCTCACAAGGATAAAATGTCATCTCCTCCGGTTCTTTGCCAGCCTATGGCCGAGGAGAAGCACAGCTGATCTTATGTTTGGTATAGTAGGGTCGTCCACGAAGTACAGGCTGCCTGGCGAGGCGAGAAGAGTCAGAAAGAATGTGGAAACGATCGAGAGAGACCTCCTCCGACTGCTTTTCGCCGGTCCCGAGCTCGATTTGACCCTGTACACCGGCCTGCGTGTAACAATAGTCGTCAGTCATCCTATGGGCAGGTCGGCAGACTTTCAGAAAGCGAGATGAAGGAAGGAGAGAACCCAAAGCGAGAAACGAGTCAGAGAATAGCGAGGAAACGATGGAACGAGTTCGCTTCACTTGTAGCGCCATCTCCAAGAGCTGAAGAGTCAGTCTAGCAGTCGATCAGAGCGTTCAGAGGTAATCGAGTGAATTGCTGAAAGTCATCATCGATAAATCATAAATTGAAACAACCTTGACCTCCTCGACATCACTGCTCCTGATTCTCGATGAGTCTCTTACACGCACTAGTAGCGCGCGGCTCCACAGTCTTAGCGGAACACGATGCTTCTGGGTCTGGTCAATACTCCCAAGGTTCGTCTTCCTTCCCATCTCTCTCCTCCCTTCCCTCTTCCTGACACGACTCGGAGACTATACAGTGACCCAAACATTACTCTCAAAGATTCCACCAAATGATTCAAAGTTGACTTATGCCGGTTCGTTTCTCCTCTCGAAAACCCCACCTACCTCTCTCGTTTCAGAAGAGGCTGATGACAGGAGAGAGCGAATGAACAGCGGATGAGATTTTGATTCATTATCAAAAGACTGGAGGAGTGATTGCTATGGTAGTGAGCGAAGATAGTGCTGGTCGAAGAATGCCATTTGGGTTCTTACAAGCCTTACACCGTCAAGTTAGCACTCTTACTCCTTCATATCGCTTTAACATTCGAGAGCTGATGAGCGTAGTTGAGTGATGACAGTTCACGACGAGTTATCCGGATAGTGAGGATTTACCGGCTTATGGTGCGAATAGTTTTGGGAAAGAAATAAAGAAACTCATGAGTGAGTTCATCATACTCTTTAGCACGTCTCTGGCTGGACCAGCTCAGATGTCGGACTCGATCTCACAGAACAATACGAGGAGAACCCACCACAAGATGCGATTAAACAAGCTCAAGCAGAATTAGCAGCTACGAAAGTGAGGAACGATCTCGCACATGCATCTACTACCCTTCCAGAGTACTGATGCAGTTTGAACTCTTCCGCAGGACGTAATGGTGAAATCTATTGATGCGGTCTTGTCTCGTGGAGAGAGGATCGAGATTTTGGTGGATCGAACTGACGAGATGAGTCAACAAGCTAGAGCGTTCAGGAAACGAAGTACTGTTTTACGGTCAGTTTCACGTCTGTTCTAGTATCTCCTTGTTACACTTGGCACTGATAGATAGATCGAATTGGGTCCGACTGACAGGAGGAAAATGTGGTGGAAGAACATCAAAGTTTTGATGGCTATTGGATTCTCAGCTATCGTACGTCGAAATCTCTCTTCTGCCTATGAACGAGATAGGCTCAACGTGAAGATTCCGCGTACAGCTGCTGTTCTATCTCCTCGTCGCCTCAGCTTGTGGACTGAACTTGCATCATTGTTCCTCCTAATCCCTCACCTGCTCGCTCTTCATATCTCATATCAGTCTTCTTTGTCGTTCTTGTTCCCTTTTCGTCTCTTCTACCCATACCCTATGAATGCCTGTTCACTACTATATTCTCCCATATTGTAAAGTAAAGATCTCTTACTCCATTTCTTCGCACTTGCAAAACCCTCAAAGCTCATGCGGGAACCTATCTTACAACACCGTTCGAATCCACCTACTAGTGTGATCTACCCTGACCTTTCCAAGGTAATTTCCCAAATTCAGTCTCACTAAACCTCAAAATACTCGAAGTCCCATCATTAACGACCGCAACCAATATACTTCTCCTCCCCGTCTTCAATCTCGGATAAGGACTCGGTTTACCTTTCTTAGGTTTCTTTCCTTTCTCGATCCAATTTGAGACGTAGGGAATCTTGGAGAGAATCGATTCGATTCGAGTTGGAGGAGGCGCGTTGGAAGGGCGAGGTGGACGAGTAGGACGAGGTGTGGGAGCGGGACCGGAACCGATTGCGCGTTGGACGGGAGGTGGGGGAAGGAGTGTGTTTTCACCGGGAACGAAGGGGACTGAGGAGAACATCTCGGTGAATTCGAAGAGGGTTGGCATGGGAGTCGTTGTGCCGCTGTTACACTCAAGGAATAGATCAGTACAATCTCTGAGGGGAGAGGGAGAGGGGAGATGTACTTGACAACGACAATCCTGAAATCTGGAGGTGGTGGGTTGGATTTCTTGTACTTTGTCACTGGTTTGTACATGTGGAAGAAGGGTTGATAAGGGTAATGTTCGAGGTCTTGAAATTCTCTGGAAGGCTCTGTTGAGGTCGAGAGAGGGGAAAGGGTGTGAGAGGGATGAGGAGAAGGGACGAGGGGAGTGAGAAGGGATGGAGTATGAGGGAGTGCGGAACGGGGAAGTGGTTTATCGTGACCAGTAGGAATCACTTGTAGTCGAGAGAAAATTTGATCTAGGGAAGAGGGAAGAGTGAGTTGAAGTAGTGAGCGAGAGAACAGTGGAAAAGAGAGCGAACCGTAATTTGCCCAACGTCTTCCAGAGACGAGGCTTGCGAATCTACCTTCCCTACTTCCTACTGTTCTGGTAGCTATCAGTCGGACATTACTGGCGAGAGTCGAAGTGACGAAGGTTCGAAGGGATCGGATGAGACGAAGGAGGGAATCGCGAATTGCGATGAGAGGGAGAGTGACGGCGTCACGAGTAGCGTAGTAGAGGGAGAATGGTCGATCTGGTGGAGGTCGCTCGACTCCGGGGATCGGTCGAGCTCGAACTAGAGTGTAACCTAATCGCTTCAGGTAAGCGTAAATCTAGTTGAAAAAGAACGAGGTCAGCTTCTCGCCAACAATCGAGGGACAGAAGCAAACTCACCTGATACCGCTCTGGAGTGAGCTCGTCATATCCTATCAGAGCACCCCAAGCTTGTTGTATACTCATTGGTACCCTCGCTCCTTCCTCAGTTTCCGTCCACAATTCAATCGCTCCTCGCTCATTCATGTAAAGTGCCTCCTCCGGTAACAATTCCACCTGTTTCCTCTCGACATGGAAGTGCCCAATACTCCCAAAATGTACTCCATAAGTAGCTATCCCACTATCACAAGTCGCCCTCGCCAATTCAGGTCTCCAAGTGAACGAGTTGTGAGCTCTGGAAGAATGATGCCTTGATCCACTTGACAGTGCCGAGTAGAGTGCGTTCCTTGAAGCTTGTAGAGTGTTCTGTTGATGTGCTGAGAGTGTAGCTTCTTTGGATGAAGGTGGGAAAGCGGAAGAGGCAGCGAGAGGTTCGAAATCTTTCTCTCCTCTCTTCGGAATGAATGGGACTGCAGATGCTGGGCCTCCTTTGTCTGCGTTGCTTCTATTGTAGGTACTAGTCAGCTCTCACAGGAGTTGAGTGTTGAGAGAGGGTTAACTTACTTTGCGAATTTAGCGAATTGAGTCCAATCTGGTAAGGCATCTTCCTCTGCTTCCTCTTGATCTACGTGTGCTGCTGATGGTCTGTCATCTTCCATACTATCAGGTCGATCTGGCGAGTTGGTGGTGAAGGGTTCTGAAGCAAAAGATCTTTTGACTTTCTACATCTCACTTCACGACCATTCAACCAGCTTCTGAAGGCTCTAGTGCTTTTGAAACATCTCAGCGAGCATGTTCACGCACCACTTGAGGTCCCCTCCGCTTCGTAACTCCGCTTGATCTTCCATCTTCCTAAACCCGACGACTCCTCACCTACCGCTCTCCAAGACTTGACACGAGGTAGAGACGTTCTTCTCCTATCTCCTTGTGGTCTCCGTGTCCGTCGGCGGAGCGTGGAGCTGGTATAAGGGTTCGACATCGCTCCTCCTCTTTCTCTCTTCTCTACATCTTTCCCTCCCGTCCCTTTCCCTCCCTCTTCCTCCATCCCTCTCTGCTGCAACAATGCTTCTATCTCACATTGCTCTCCCACTCTTGGGTCTCGCTGCTTCGGCCCTCGCCAAACCATCTTCCGATTTCTCGCTTAAGAAACGTCAAAACAACGCCGAAGCTTTCGTTGTTGAGACTCTCACAGTACAAACGGAGAAGATTTCCACAATTCAAGGGGCTTTTGAGACAGCTACGCAGGGGTGGAGTGCGGACGACCCAGATCCCCATCCTGGATATGTCGCTGAAATCACGAATGAGTACCATTTCGTACGTTTGCTCTTTGCTTTCCAAGCCTTGTCAACGGCCCTAATCACGACCTCTGTACCGTTACTACAGCAAGTCTTCGCTGCGCTTCAGTACACTAGTGAGGCTATCGGCAACCGATCAACAGAACTCAAGGCAGCTACGCTCGATATTGACAACCGTATGTTCCTCGTTCTCCTCTTTATCGGCCCTCCTCCGAGCTTGTCACTGACAGCTCTTCTCGCTCCTACTCAGTCGCTGTCCTGTTTGCTGGTCAAGTTGATGCTGTCGCAGGCGACGTTTATCCTCTCTACGTTTACGCCAACGCATCAGACGAGCGGTACCCCAATGGAGACAGCGGCACAACTTCCAATCGCTTTGATTACTTTGCTGCAACCGGAGAGTTCATGAGTTCCCGGTAGATATTCTTTTCACCTTCTCCCCTCTCCTGACTGACCAACTCCATCCATCTCGCCCACTCAGCCTCACCGACGTCCTCAAGAATCTCACCAATGTAGCTGGCGACCAGCTTCGTCAACGTGTGTCGGAGGAGAGCGCTGACTCACTCGATATCTTCCGAGGTTTCGGAGACGATTACAAGACCTTCTTCGACGCCCTCGGCACCTCAACCGACGCTCCCTCGCAGACTTCTACACCCGCACAAGCCTCGACTACCTCCCAAGCTTCTACCACGTCTCAAGTCGCGACTACCTCCCAAATTCCTACTTCTTCGCAAGCTCCTACGTCTTCCCAAGTTCCTACTTCTTCGCAAGCTCCTACCACCTCGCAAGCTTCTACGACCACCTCCCAAGCCTCTACTACCACATCTCAAGCTTCTACTCCCTCCCAAACTTCTCCTAGCGAAGCTCCCGGAGGATGTTCGACTGATCCTGTCGGCTGCGTCAAGAACGCTCTCAAGAGTGAAACGGCCAACATCTTTGCCATCGGAGACAAAATCAAAGCTGCCTGCGACACCAATAAGAACAACGGACCTTAAGCTATCTATGACTCGGTCAAGGATTTCCTCTACGTGCGTTTCTTCCCTCTCCTTCTTTCCACCCTGCCCGCTCGAGTCCTGACTAGTATCGTTCCAACACGACATGTAGGAGATTCACGACGAGCTGTTATATGCTGACGAGGCAATTGGAGTATACGAGCCTAAACTCGACACTGCATCGCTTGTTCGTGAATGTGAGCTCACTCTCTTCCGCTCATTCCCTTCGAATCTCCAATTCGGAACTGATCCATTTTCGCTCCATACAGTCGGGAAGCTCGGTAGTGATATGGTCAATGCCGTCTGTACGAGTCTTCTTCCTCTCCATCAGCTCGCAAAGAACTCTCCCAAACTTCAAGGACACCTCAAGAATGACCTCGGACTCCTCGATAATGGGTGAGTAGTCTCCCTCTCAATTCCCACAGTCTCGTTTGCTGACTTTGCTCGCTTTATTCAGTTCCGCAAATGTCGTCAAGCGCCTCCTCGCCCTCGACGAGCGACTCAAGGCAGCTTTCCGTGCAGGTCTCAATCACGCTCGATTACGCACCCTCGCTGGATTTGGAGACGTCTTTGTTGAGCTTCCTGCCGCCATCGGCGGTATCAAAGCTCGAGCAACCAAGGCATAAATAATCGAATCCTCTCTCCCTCTCTTCCCTTCTTTCTCGACCTTGTCCCTCGTTTCTACCCACTCGTCGCTCTCTTTCTGCAGCACTCCTCTATATGTCTTCTTGCTAGACTCTCTGTGAGATAATCTATCATACTTTCGCAATATTTCGCAAATAATTCAGTAATGTCGGTTGTTGATTTCTCCTCGACTTCTCTGCGAGTCATCTGTTTTGCGCTCATGAGTTCTCGAAAGGAGCTCTCGGGGATAGCGTTTCGAACAAGTTTGCGAAATCTGACTTGCGATTTCTCGACTTTCGACTTTGAACCTCTACCAACAACAGCTTAGTCGCCCACTAGAAGCTCGATGGCTCTATACAGTCAATCAGTACCCCGCCTGTCGCTTTGTCAAAGCTCAGCTTAGCTTCATCAGTCCTTAGAACTCTTCGAATTCATCATCTCCGATCCACACCTCCATTCTTCCTCTTTCTACAGATCTTCCAAGATGCTCAAAGCCTTACGAGCGAATCACAGTCAATACTCAACGTCTACTAACAGCGCAACAGGATTTTGTGAGGTGTACGTTGAAGGTATTTCGCAGGTTCTCGTCTAAACCCATCGGTCGCCGGTATCCGCTCCGTTCAACAGCGTGGTCAATCTGCTTTCCCCACGTACGATATCTTCAACTGCTCCGTGTACGTCGGCGGAAATACGGTCCTCGAAGTGTCGGAGTCGTTCGCTTTCGACGGTTTCCTCCCTCTCCTTCCCCTTTCTCACCCATCTCACATCTCCTCATCCACTATGATCTTCACTCGTATCGCTCTACCTCTCCTCGGTCTCGCCGCCTCGGTCCTCGCCACGCCCTCTTCCGACTTCACTCTCAAGAAGCGCCAGAACGACGGAGAAGCTTTCCTCGCTTACAGCTTGATAGAAGCGATCGGATTGACCACTAGGACTGGAGATTTCATGAAGCAGAAGTGCGAGGAGAACACGAACAAAGGTGCTCAAGCTATCGTTGACGCTGTCATCAATCCGCTCGAAGTGAGTTCCAAGTCTCTTCCCTCCCTGCCTCCTTGAGCGTCCACTGATCTATTCGTAACGAGCAAATCTAGGTAGTATCAACTCACTTCGCTTTGATGGCAGAGGATATTAGCATCAGACAAGGAGAGTTTGACAGGAGTTCTCTCGATGAACAGAATCGCAAGTCGCTCTCTTCGTCTCAGCTCACTAGCTATAATCTCGAAGCTGACCCTCCATCGTTCTCTCAGTTGGAAGGAGTACCGCCGCCCTCATCGATGGTGTCGCTGCGGCCCATTTGCCTCTCTACCTCGAGATCAAGAAATCACCTCAATTTCTGGATCTCCTCGTTCCTCATCTCGGTCTCGCTTCTTCGTAAGATCCCTCATCTATACTCACTCCTGCTTTTGCTGACTCACACTTTCTTGTAGGCTCGAAAGCGTCCTCAAAGCCACCTTTGATGCATCTGGCGGAATTCGAGAAGTCACTAGAGCGAATATCAACATCTTTGGATTAGTGAGCCTCAAGGCCTTTGGGAATTCATTCAACGGAGTCTTTGAGCTTCTTGACGTTTGAGCTAGTCTACCCCTTCCTCTGCACTTTCACTTCCCTCATCCCTTTCAATGGATCCTGTGAAATCGCAAGCGATTGGATTTTTGCACTTTGTCTCGAATTCCCAGGAATCCTCTCAGCCTCGGAGGACTCAACACAACAACGCCGTCTTCGACAGGATGTCTCGTTGGACTGTATACTCGCGCTCTATCTCAGCTCCCGCGCTTCGCAATTCGTTTTGGCCAATTTCGATTCTTCCGTATCTTCCTGTCGAGCGTCCGCCTGTTGCTGACTCAGATTCTGCGATCAGAGAGACGGTCTTTGAGGTATGGTTAGAGGAGCTAGGCTCTGAAGGTCAGGCTTGAGCTTCGCACAGAGGTGCGTGAAGGAGGTATTCGCTACCTCGTTTTCGAGGAACCACCTTAATTGGGTCCAACTTCAATCACTTCTTCAGCGGCGACGGACGAAGCTTAGGCTGTCTCAAACTCACGCTACTGTGATCGACGTTCGAAACTTTGACCTTTCCCTTCGATCTTTTCGTTCGTCTTGCTCACTTCTACTCTCGCTCAGGCTAGCCGACCTACGTCTGTCTCAGTCCCCAAGCTTGTCTGTCTCGTCTCTGTCTATGGCTCGGAGAAGGGTCTACGCTCTTCTCGCAAAGCTATAAATTTTCTCGTTCTCAACTCTTCTTCTCTTCCTTTCTTCACTCACTCCCTTCACTCTCTCTTCTCTCTTCGACACCGCTCTCCACTCCCTTCCTCTCCTACACACCGCTCTCACCTCGACAATCATGCTTTTCACCCGCATCGCACTCCCTCTTCTCGGTCTCGTCGCATCAGTCCTCGCTCAATCTTCCCCTTCCTCTCACGATGCCGCTCTCGAGAAACGACACAACAAGCCCGCTCCCGCCAAATGTGGATGTGAAGTATCTGTCGAATCATCGATCAAAACCGCTACGAAGCAGATTATTCACGCTGGAGCTGCGATCAAGACTGCCTGCGCGACCAACAAGCACAAGAGCCATCAGACTATCGTTAAGGCCGTCAAGCCTCACTTGATCGTTAGCTTGGTCCCTCCTTCTCGAGATCACTGAATCATAGCTGACCATGATTGCAATTCTCGTAGGAAATTTCAACCTCGTTAAAGCTCGTTTCGGGGGCTGTTCGGGTCCACAAGTCTGACCTCTTCCACGCTTCCCTCGACGTCAACGGTCGTAAGCAAATACTCTATCCTCGACGAATCGCTATCAAAACTGATCGTCTCGTTCGCATTTGTTTCTAGTCGGTAAACTCGTCGCAGGATTGCTTAACGCCTGTGTCACCGCCCTCCTCCCTCTTCATCTCCTCATCAAGTCTTCTCTTGGTCTTCGTCTTCTCCTCGGCGCTCACCTCAAGCTCCTCAGTGCCGAGTAAGCTCGTTCTCCTCCTCTCTCGAAGCTACCTCGCTCATTCCCCTTCATCGCTTCAGACTCGTCTTCATCCTCAAGACTCTCTTCTGGGCTTGCGACGGACTCCTTGAGGTCGTACTCACCTTGATCAGTGGATCCCTCTTCATCACTCTTCACGGACTCGGAAACGTCTTTGCTGGAGTTTTCGGAATCCTCGGGTTCAACCTTGGACTTGGTTGCTTCTAGAGCCAGATCTATCACTCTCCTTCATCTCACACTCTTTTCATCACACTCCTTTGTCACGCTTGTTCGCTGTTAGCTCTCGATTCTTCGTGCTTTGATATAATTCGATAGACTCTGTTTCGTAACTTGCATTATGAAATTCGTTCGTTTCCGCACATGCTCACTATCGTTTACAGTCGATCTCTGCACTCGAAAGACGCTCCTTACGTTTCAAACTTGGTCAAATGAGCTTGAATTGCGAAGGCGAGGTCAAAGCTGTTTTTCCTTCCCCCTTCCCCCTCGCTTACCTAGCTTCTTTCGCTCAAACCTGTCTATCCTTCTAGCTTGATCTCGGTAGGCTTGGTTGAGTACCCCACGATGAGTGGGCGAGTAGCATCTCCGCTTGCTCTGCATCTCTCTGTTTCCTTCATATCACTTTCCCCTCCGACCCTCTTCCCTCGTTCACCACACGCTCATTTCTCTCCTCCATTACGTAAGTCCGCGACGTCTCTACATTCGTGCTTCGAGCTGACTATTCAGAACTTCAGCATGCTTTTCACTCGTTTCGCCATCCCCCTCCTCGCCCTCGCTGCCTCAGCATTCGCCAACTCTTCTCCCTCGATCCGTGCCTCTCACCTCTCGAAGCGTCTCTCTGTCTCTGCCGAAGCTTCAATCTCGACTGCTCTCGAGACCGCAACTACGGAAATCAAGCACATTGGAATCGAAATACACGAAGCACTCGAGGGGGTCAACGCAAAGGATACGACCGCTGTCGTCGACGCAGTACAGGAGCTGCTCATTGTGAGTAAATACAGAGTTCTGAGTCGGACTTCTCAACAGAAAGCTCACTCATGATATTGTCTCTTTGTTCGCAGGATTTCCACGCTTCGTTGACGGTTCTCGCTTCAGTCTGCGTTTCGGTAACTCGCCGTTCTCTCGTCGAGCGTCACCACGTCGATATCAACACTCGTGAGCAGACTATCTCTCATCCATCTCAGGTGGACTCACGAACTGATCAAACCGTTTCGCGTAATCCTCTCTACATTTCCATGCCTTCTATGCCTTCTTCCCCTACAGTCGCCAAGCTCGTTGCTGATCTCCTCAATACCTCTATCGCAACCCTCCAACCCATCCAAGACCTGATCAGACAGAATCCATCCCTTGGACCTCTCCTCACTCCTCTTCTCAATCCCATCAACTCACAGTACGCCTCCTTCATTCTCTTCCCCTTCTTCTCACTGACCAGTAACGTCGATCCATAGACTCGTTTTGATCTTGAACGGACTCCTCGCTGCCGTCGCTGGATTATTGAACATCGTCCTTTCCCTCTTGGACGTTGCTGCCGCTCCTCTCCTTCGCAGATTGGGATTCTCTCCTATCCTCTCCCTCCTCAACCTTTGAGCAACGTCCCTGTCATGTCTGTATCCGATTCCTTTGCCTTATCGTTCGCCCTACTCTTTTCCTACGTAAATAATTTCCCTCGAGAGCAATTCTAGCCATCTCTTCTCTCCCTTAAAGACTCCGATCTTCGTCCGTCGTCGAGCTTCCCTGATCGATAACTATTACGCCTTTCCAACGATCTTCACCTCCTATCAGAGATCTCGTAAACTTCCTCTTCTCGCCGGCCTCGCTTCCAAATACCACCATAGATCCCCAATGGTCTCTATCGGTTTCCCTTCGCTCGCCAAGGTGATGCTTTGACGTTCGCCGTCGATCTCCCAAACCGCAAAAGATCGAGGAGCGTCGACAAGGGTTTTGAACGAAAGACGAACCTAAAATTACCACAAAGACAGAAAATTGATCCCTCTACGTCGCCCGTTTCAGTACAAATCCCATCATTCACCCTTCCCATTCATTGCTAGTGTCCGTTTGTAATGAAAGCTCTGCTCCAAACCCAGCGTTGCCCTGATCCCACACCCTCCCGACATTCAATGATATTTCCCTTTATAAGTGACTTTTCCATCTTTGCCTACTTGGGTGACAATCGGACTAGTAGCTGGTCGATACTTGTGTTCTGGACTATACCTGTACGTTCTCCAACAAGTGATCAGCGCTTCAACGAGGAGAGATGAGAGATAAGTCGGCAAGAGAGAGAGATAGAGAGCGTACCTTTCAACCCCTCTGAATGCAGGTCTATGATGCAAAACTTTGTCATTGACATCGTGACCGATTCTGTTATGTACGTATCGTTCGATCCAATTGTGAGGAGGTAGAGAGAATCGAATGGCTAGGATTGCGTAAAGAGCCGAAAGGAAACATAGGAGAAACACTCGGAGTGGTGTGAGGGACATGAGAGTCCTTCGTGGAGTAGGTCGCCTGCGTAGATCGTTGGGCATGATTGAAGATGAGGTGGAGGGAGAGAAGGGGAGATGAGAGAAGTGAAAGTTGATTCTTGGGTTCTTACTCTTCATTACCTACCAACAGACAAGGACAAGCTACAGATAGCCAAGAACAAGACTACACAGGTCAAACTTGAAGAATAGTAGGGCAGGTCTCAACTTGAAGAAGAAATGCCAGCACTTCAATACTCGAAAGAGAAGAAGAAAGATGCTGCTACTTCAGATCAGGACAACGCACTAGTAGCTTCAATACGTAAACTAACTCCAGTGAGTGTCCCCTCCTCTCCGCTCCTTCCCTCGTCCTCTCTTTTTGAGGTTCCGTCGCGACGCGTTCTAAAAAACTTCCTCCCTCTCTTCTTCCTTCTCTCTTTGACAGCCAGGAGAAGGAACGATTCGATTATTCGACCGACAAGATTACTACCAATCCTTCTCTACCTCTGCCCACTACATCGCAACTCATCACTACAAAACTCAAACCGTTTTGAAATACTTTGGGAAACCTTCTCCTTCCTCCCATCCTTCTGAACCTCTTGGACTACCTTCCGTCACTCTCTCTCACGCAGTCGCAAACTCTTTCCTCCGTGATGCACTCACTACGAAACAATTGAGGATTGAAATCTTTACTTCGGAAAGAGGAGGAACTGGATTCAAGTGGAAGTTGTCGAAAGAAGCGAGTCCGGGTAATCTGAGTCAGGTAGAAGATTTGTTGTTTGGCGGGAGTGGAGCGGATTTATTGGCGAATCCAATGATTATGGCGATTAGATTGAAAGGAAATGAGAAAGAGGGGAATAAAGTAGGAGTTGCGTTTGCTGATACTAGTCAGTTCGAATTGGGAGTCAGCGAGTTTAATGATACAGATTTGTATTCGAATACAGAGGTACGTTCCCCTCACCACTCTTTTGAATCTATTCTGCGGAAAAAGGGAATACTGATTCCAGGATTGGTTGGATGTACAGTCTCTGTTGATTCAGCTCGGAGTGAAAGAAGTACTCCTTACTCAAGAGGACAAGACGAACTCGTATGATTTGCAGAAGCTCAAACAATTGATCGAGAGGTGTAACATCGTCGTTACTGAACGAAAGAAAAGTTAGTTTATCCTCTTTCTTCTCTCACCAACTCCCCCTCCCCCTCCCCCTCCTTCTCATTACTCTCTCTCAACCATTCAAGAAGAACTGACTCAGTATGATTCGGTTCGAATGAGTAGGTGAATTCAATCACAAAGATGTCGAACAAGATTTGAACCGACTCTTACGAGGAAACCTCCAAGCCTCTACTCTCCGTTCGTTTTCCTCCTTTTTTTTTTCCTGCCCGAGTCTTCGATCGTCACTGACTCGAGGCATGATTGCTCGTCAAAACTACAGCTGAATTCGATCAAACCCTGGCTTTATCCTCCTTGGCCGCTCTAATCTCCTACCTATCCCTCCTTTCTTCCCCTCACAATTTCTCTGCTTTCACTCTCAAAAACCACGATCTCTCACAATTCATGAAACTTGATGCGTCAGCTCTACGCGCTTTGAACCGTATGTCGACCCCTCCTCTCCCTGAGAACGAAAAGGAGAGAATGAGCTGATGAAGGGATGAGAGAGGATGAATTTAGTTATGCCGGATCCTAGTGGTAATTCGGGGAGTAACAAGACTTCTAGTGTGTTTGGGTTATTGAACCGGTGTAGGACTGCTCAAGGTACGAGAGGATTGGCGAGATGGTTGAAACAACCTTCGATTAATTTACATTTGATTCGTATGTTCTCTTTATCCCTTTCTTCACTTCTCTCCCCTACACATGAATGCTGAGTGTCGGGACTGCTGAGTATGTAACAGGTCAGAGACAAGAATTAGTACATTGTTTAGTTGAGAATGATGAATTCCGTCAAACTCTCTCTGTTCGTTCTCTTTCTTCCTTCTCTCTTTCCCTATCCTCACGTCCACTGATCCCTTTCGACCGCTTTTCAAGGATACCTATCTACGTTATTTCCCCGATTTCCATCGCATCTCGAAGAGGTTTCAAAAACAAAACGCTACGTTGGAAGATGTTGTTAGAGTCTATCAGGCCGTAGCTATGTTACCGAAAATGATTGTGACTCTTGAGGAAGGGGTCGTCGAGGGTGAAGAGGAAGTAGAGATGCAGGATGAGGAGGAGGGAGGGGAAGGAGGCGGAGGAGGGAAAAGTCAAAAAGAGAAATGGAGGGGATTAGTCGAGGAGAAATGGTTATCCGAAATCAAGGTGAGTCTCTTCTTCTTCTGCTTCTTCCTCGATCTTCTGGAGGTACTGAGTCAGCTCGAGGGATCGAAACTACAGACTTTCGAAGAGTCTTTGTCGACTTATCAACAAATGGTGGAAACTACGATCGATTTATCGGAATTATCAAACCATCAATTCGTGATCAAACCTGAGTTCGATGATTCCCTCGTCGCCCTCCGAGACAAACTAGAAACTCTCCGCGATAACCTCGATGAGATTCATAAAGAGGTTGCAGAAGATTTGGGATTCGAAACGGATGGCAAAGTTTTACATTTCGAAGTGAATAGTTTGTTTGGGTATTGTTTTAGGTTGACTAGGAAGGTGAGTACCCCCCAATCTCTTCTTCTATGTCAGAAGAGAGTGTATGTTGCTGATGTAGTGCAAGGATGAGTGTAGGAAGCGACGGCTATCAAGAATAAGAAACGATACATCGAGTTGAAGAATCAGACGAATGGAGTTCATTTCACGACGAAGGCATTGAAAGAATTGGTTGAGGAACATAGAGAGGTCACGAAGGAGTATGAGAAGAAACAGAGTAGTTTGGTTAAGGAGGTTATCGGAATTGCTGGTGAGCGGAATCTTCTCTCAGCTACTTCGCACTTTGACTGATGAAGTGGATTCGGATTCTGTTCACAGCTTCATACTGCGAAGTACTCGAATCACTCAATAACACTGTCGCTCACATCGATGTTATCACTGCGTGAGCTAAACCTCTCCTCCTTTGTCGAATCGAAATTGACTTTGCGATGTCCAGTCTCGCAAACTCTGCACTCGCCGCTCCGATTCCTTACATCAAACCGACGATGTTCGAACAAGGACAAGGTAGTCTGAAACTCACGGAAGCACGACACCCATGTCTAGAAGTTCAAGAAGGGGTCAATTTCATTTCAAACGATTGTCATCTCGAGCGAGGTAAAGTCTCTTCCCTCCTCCCTTCGCTCACTCCCTACTCACGTCCTCGCTCTGTGTGTAGACGTCTCCGAGTTCTCAATCATCACCGGTCCAAACGCAGGAGGAAAATCCGTCTTCATTCGACAAACTGGTTTGATCGCTCTCCTCGCTCAAATCGGTTCGTTCGTACCCTGTGCAGAAGCCGAATTACCCATATTCGATTCGATCTTGTGTCGAGTTGGAGCGGGGGATAGTCAGTTGAAAGGAGTTAGTACGTTCATGTCGGAGATGTTGGAAACTAGTGCGATTTTGAGGAGTGCTACGAAAGATTCATTGGTTGTGATTGATGAATTGGGAAGGGGTACTAGTACTTATGATGGATTTGGATTGGCATGGGCCATTTCAGAGTGCGTACTCTTTCGAAACTTCACCATCAATCGACTGCAAAGACTGATAGAGGATTCTGACCGAACGCAGGCATCTATCGACTGTTACGAGAGCATCGGTATTATTCGCTACTCATTTCCATGAACTCACTGCACTCGCGCAAACCGTCAAACACGTCAAGAACCTTCATGTCGTCGCTCACGTAGAGGAGAAGAAAGATAGTTTGATGGGAAAAGAGATTACTCTACTTTACAAAGTTGCAGAAGGTACAATCTGTTCTTCTCTACACTCTACACGAGCAGCACGAATGCTAATGTGAGCCGAGGGCATTTTGTACAGGTGTTTGCGATCAGAGTTTCGGTATCCATGTTGCTCAATTAGCGAATTTCCCTGAAGAAGTCGTCAAAGTAAGCTCTCAAGGACTCTTCCATTTGTATGAGTTGGTTGCTGATGCTCCTCGTCGTGATTAGCTCGCTCAACGTAAAGCAGATGATCTAGAAGATTTCGGTGAACAAGGTGGTTAGTTTTCACTCCTTTTTCTCCCATCCATCTCTCCTTCACTTACTGATCGTTCTCCTACTGCTTTGTGTAGATGACGTCAATGCGGAAGCTACACGTTCTTCACTTCCCGACGAAGTGATCGCCGAAGGAACTTCACTAGTCGAAGCTTTCCTCTCCGATTGGGCTTCTCGTACTTCCGCCTCAAACACCGGAGACATCGATATGACAGTCGAAGGAGAAGTTGAAGAGAGGGAGTTGGTCGAATTGAAGAAAGTGTATGAGGAATGGAAAGATCGGTTGGAAGGGAGTCAGTGGGTGAGAGAAGTACTCAGTAAAACCGCTTGAATTTTGAATGATGAAGGAAAGATTGGTCTAGCTTGTAACAATGTAGTGATGGTGATGTGTTTGTTGTTATACTACCTTTGACTTCGAACTCGTTTGGAGCAAGTTTGAGAAGAACTGTTGCGAGATTTCTAGCAAGTTTCGCTTTTCTTTCTCCTTCGCTGTCCTACTTCTTCCATTCCTCATCGCTTCAGTAGCAGCTGGTCTCGCTGATCCAACTCTCGATCCTCACCGACTCCTGACGCCTCCTCGCTCTCTCCTCGTCCCCCTTTCTAGTCACTCAACTCGAGTCCCTCTCCTCTCCTCTCCTCTTGCCCCCCTCGCCTCCCTCTAGCACCCGCTCATCGTGTAGCTATGTCTACTTCCTTCCAATCAAACCACCAACGAGTTTACCGCCTCTCTCTCCTCTTCCTCCTCCTCTCATTCCTCCATTTCGCTTCCTCTTCAACCCTCATAATCTTCTCCCAACTCTGGCAATCCTCGTCTTCCCTCCTCCACGAAGAGCGAATGATGAGATTCATCATCCTCAAAGGGTTCTTCACTGGTACGCTTTCCTTTCTTGACCCCAGTCGCAAGAGAAGAGAAAAGCTGACTGGGTTTCGAAGAAGGCTGTACAGCGGCCCTCGCACTAGGGATCTATGGAGTACTCACCGTCATGATGGGATTATGTGGATTCCTGGAACCGAGGCAAATTGGGAATCTTTCGAGAATCAGAGGACTCAATCTGTTCTCTGTATTGCTGGGAATAAACCGTAAGCATCTCTCGCTGCTTCACGTCCGAGACTTTCTCTCTATGAGGTGAAGCACACTCGAGGATCTACAGTTGTACTCACTATAACGATCGGTACCCTCATTTGGTTCTGGACGTTGAGGGAAAGAAGCGAGTACTCGAAAATGTGGGATGCGAGCGAGACGAAAATGAAGGAGTATCTACAAGATCACGTGCGTTTCGTTCTGCCCTACGAATCAGATTCCTACTATACTGATTCCTGGTCGCTGATCGCACAGTTCGAGTGTTGCGGTTATTGGAATTCGACGACGATTCTTGCGAAATCGACCAATTTGACGAACGATAGTCAAGGGTTCTGCGAGACGTTGATGAACAACGCTACGACATCGATGGAGGACGTTCAGGGATGTGTCGGTCCTATCTCCCTTTTCGCGGAGTGAGTAGAAGTCCGCTCTCATTCTGCAAAATCCATACTCAGATGCTCCTCTTCATCCACAGTAATCTCCTTTCGAACATCTTTACATTCGTTCGTAGCTCTCTCTGCTCTAGCTAATCACTCATGAGCTTGCGAGCGAACTCATCGCCCGTCCTCTCACACAGATCTACGCGTTGACCATCATTCAATTCTCATTGATCCTCACAACTCGCTGCCTCGTCATCGCAAGGAAGGAGCAAGCGAGGTTCAGAGTCTTGGACGAGAAGAAGTAGCAAAGAGGAGGATCGAGGTTTCACTTTTGAAGCGAAACGAGAATCGGTTATAGAAAGCGAAGGACAAACTTGCTGGTCGAGAATATTCTGTGTTGTCTAGCTGCATTCAGTCATTCAGTAGCTTCGTACGTTATAGTCATGCATTTGCAAAAAAGAATCGATATTTACTTTCAAAAGAACGAAATTTCTACTGTTTTCCACAAGTGTCTTTTCACTTCGTTCCCCCGTTCCCCATCTCCCATCGAATCCCGCCCCATCTCGAGCTGTTTCCTCCATTCAATCCCAATCCACCTCCATTCCTCCTCCCTCCGTATAACCCAAGACTTCCAACCTCACTATCAAACCTCTCGACCACTCGATCCGCCATCATCGTAAAGAACCATTTGCCCAACGCTTGCTGAATAGATTGGAAAGAGGGAACGAGAGCGAGTGAGACTGATTCTCCCATCGAATCACCTCGTCTTGACGCTTCAGAAATCTGATCCCAGAATGATTTTTGAACGGGGAATCGCTTTAATCGAACTGTACGCACTTCGACTGTTACATCAGCGTCATGAAAGGAGATGAAGAAGGAAGACTGGGCGCACCATCAACTGCTAGACCGACTTCACCAGATTCAGCATCTTGAGCGAATTTAGCATCGGGTAACAATTTCTCAATCGCTTGCGTATCCGTCAATTCAGGGTTCTCCTCCTTGAATCCAGCAACTCCGTTTGCGATCTGAGTCCATCCAACAATTCGACATCAGTCGTCTCAAGCAGAGAGATAGTCGGAGCGAAGGAAGGAAACTCACGAATAATTGACAAGCGTAAACAGCAGCATCCCTCAATCCACCTAACCCATCAACCAATCCTCTCCCATAAGGTCCCATCTCATACTCGAACTCTCCCGAAACTCCATTGTTCGCTCCTCCCTTCTTCACAAGCGGTTTCTTTGGTGGTTCTTGTTCTTCAGGGGTCGAAGTTCTCAAAGCATCTTGAGCATGAGCTTCAGGAGTCACCGGACCAGTTGCTGAATCGTTGGAAGAGTCTTCTTGTACCGGAGCGAAAGGGGAAGTTTCTTGATCTTCCGCCAATTCGACTCCTCCCTCATTCTTCTCCCAAGGTGACTTCATAACGGCGACAGTAGTACCTTCTTTCGTAACTTCGACAGTCTTTTCCATTCCCTTGCCTTCTTGACTCCCTTCAATCGGACCCAATCCTTTGATCTGCCGGATCAGTTCGGGAGGTGCGGTTAATCCAAAAGCTTTCATACCCGTCATGACTCTCCCTCCTGCAATTCCTTCGATCACTTCTTTCCCAACTCCTCGTCCTTCCATCACTCGTCCTTTGAAATCTTCGTACATGTGATCGACTGCTGCAGAGTGTCGAACGAGTTCATCGGGACTGAGTTTGTGAGTTACGTCTTGTGCTCGCGAACCGGTAAAGTAGGATTCGAGAGTGATATGAAAGCGATCAAAGAAGGATTGAAGGAAGGTAGGACGAAGGGAGGCGACTCCTATTGAACCAGTAATTGTCGATGCTAACTCATCCAATCTCAACGATCAGTTTTCGCTCTTTTAACGCACATGAAAGTAAATTGAGAGAGAGACAGAGCGTACGTGCAGCAAAGATAGCGTCCATGTGAGTTGAAACGAGGTATCCACCACTCGCACTAGCGTTCCCGAAACTTGCAACAACAGTTTTCCCTTTCCTCTCTCTCAAATCCCTCACCGCGCCCCAAATCGTATCACTATCCGTTACGCCTCCTCCCCCACTGTCAATCCTCAGCACTACCGCTCCAATACTATCATCCTCTCCAGCTTCCTTCAATCCCCTAACTACATCCGCCGTTCCAAATTCTCCAGGATCTCCAATAGTTCCCATCAAATAAACGACTCCAACATCAATAGCCTCTTTCAAATATTTCTCCATTGCTTTCTCGACTACTTTCGAGTAGTGGTAGAAACCCATGAGTTTCTTTGAAGAGTCACCACCGAATTCGGGATCGAGGAGGGAATCGAGAATGTCTTGTCTGTAACAAGTACCGTTGAGGAGTCCGTTCGAGACGGCGAGGTTTGCGGTGTAAGGTCCGGATTGTGAGAGGGTTTTGACATGATCTTTCATGGCGAGCGCTTCAGAGGGTGAGACCGGAATGGGTTCGTGAGATTTGACAATGTCGGTTTCTGAATCTGAATCTGAATCGGAAGTGGAGGGAGTGGGAGTGGGAGTGGGAGTGGGAGTGGGAGTGGGAGTGGGAGTGGGAGTGGGAGTGGGAGTGGGAGTGGGAGTGGGAGTGGGAGTGGGAGTGGGAGTGGGAGTGGGAGTGGGAGTGGGAGTGGAGGTAGAGGGTAGGGAGGATTCGTTCTTGCGTTGATACAGGGCGGAATAACGGTTTCGTGATATATAAGTCATCATGTTGTCGTTTAATTCGTTGATTAACTCTTCGTGGTTCTCCTTTTGAGGATCTGTGAATTTCTCGTCGATGTACTGTATCGAGGTCGAGTATCTCAGTCGAGTTACTGAAGGTAGACTGAGAAAAAGAGGAACATACAGGTTGAACGAAAGATTTGTACTCGTTTCTTGCCTCTGCGTGTACTTCGATTCCTAACCATTTCGCGAGTCGACCAAAGAAGGGTGTTGTAGAACCTGTAAGATTAGGGAAACGTGACTATGAGCCGTCTGATACATGTGTGAGGTCGTAATCGAGCATTCTAGACTTACCCATTCCGACCAAAGGTACTTCTCCAGTTGGTTGAGTGTAAATCTCATCGAAAGCTGTCCAATCGTTCCTCCCCGCATCAGCATTCCATCGCTGCAATACGAAGCGAGAGAGAGAACGCACTACTAGCCAAAAGATATTGACCTTGACCAGTAAAAGTATCTGTCCAAGCTACCGTCCTCCACCCATCTTTCCCCTCCTTGTCCCCTTGTCTATACTTTCCAAACTTCTCTTCTTTCACTCTCTTCAATTCGAGCATCGCGTCTTGTATCTCTTCCAATTGTGCGAGTCCCAAATTGTAGGAAGGAACGGAGGGTACAGAGGTCGAGGAGAAATCAGCCATGATTCCACGCTGTATACTCACAACTACCGACCTTATCAGTGAGTGTAAGGTGGAGTGTAAAGGAGGGAAGAGAGCGTACGACTCGATCATCTCCTTCGATAAATTTGATAGTTCGAATAACATCGAACAAAGTCATTATTCTCGGGGGTTCCTCTGGACTCCCACCTTGCGAACTCGATAACAAGTAATTCAAACTACTCCTCTGTACTCTATCAGCGTCTAGTACGATCCAGGGAGAGAGAAAGGAGAGAGGGGGGAGCTTACTTTGAACCATAAGATTTAGCTTCTACTATTCCACCATCATAGATCTTCCAATACAATACAGTCTTCTCTGGAATCCTATCCCGTTTCTTCGCTTTACTACTCTCTGCTACGTAGCTGTACAGATCCCCGAAGACTTGATCAATCAACCCTGAAATTGTGCTGTAAAAGGAGGTACGTACGATAAGACTGCATAAGTGAGTGCAGTACCACTCAATATAGCACCCTTCCACCTCCATGCTCCTGAAGCTGCTCTGTAAGTTCTACTTGATCTCAGTCGAGAGAGTCCAGTTGATCCGACGACTCCTGGTGTCGGAGGTGGTGGTTTGCCTTTCAATGAGCCAGGAGTAGGCTCGGAAGCTGGTGCGTCAGCCATCTAAGGTGAAGTGAGGTGAAGTGGAAGAGTGCAAGTTTGGAAGATCGCCTCTCGTGAGATTTCGCAAAATGGGTGCCGATCAGAATGCGCAAGTCAATCCTTTTTTTTCTAGCCCTTGTTTGTTCTGACACAGACGAGAAGTAGTATTGACAACAAAGAAGTACTGAAACGAAAGCAACGAAAAAAAAAGTAGACACTATAAACTTGAACCCTTCGCACGATTGAAAGCATCCTCCTCTCACTCTCTTCCCTCCCTCTCTAGATCAGATCATCCACTTCTTCCTTTTGCCCTGACTTCTCTCGTCCATTCCCCTGATCCCACTTGTCCAACCATTCATCCATAACCAAATCCCTCTGCATCTTTCCCATCATTCCCTCTCCCATCTCTCTCGGGCTCTCAACTTTAACTCCCCCCTCATCATCTCCCATCAATAATTCCCTCTCTTCTTTCTTCTCCTTCTCCTTCTCCTTCTCTCTAGTCTTGGTAGGTTGCATCACTTCCCCAGTCTCATTCCAACCAGGTGCGATCGCTTGTAATTTAAGTTTACGAGCTCTCTCTTTTGATTCCCTCAGACTCTCCAATAGTGCTAGGCGTTGCGATTTGGTTTGGGAGAGTTGGGAGAGTTGCGAGGGGAGAGAAGAGAGGACGTGGGATTCTAATGAGTGAGGGTAAACGAACTGGATTTCGAGAAAGAGGGCGTTAGTGAGGGAGAGGAGGGAGAGGAAGTGGAGAGCGTACGTAGGCGGTCACGTCAGAGGGGAGGGGATGAATATCTAATGGTACTTCGACCTGAGAGAGGAAGCAGAGAGGGAAATCAGCGAGCGAACGAAAGAGCCGAGGTCAACGAGGAGAGCTCACTGGTGGTGGGACCCAGAATGCAGGATTCTTGATTAATGGTACTCGTTCTACTAGTTGAGCGGGAGAGGGGTGGGAGGTGGAAGCTAAAGAGAGAGAGGAGAGAGTGTCATCAAACAATTCAACGAGGAGATCAGTTCGAGGCTTGAAAATAGCGTAGGAGAAGATTAGACTCACTAGCCATTCCTGGGAAAAATAGAGAGGGCGACCAGAAGCAGCTGTGAGGGGAGGGAAGAGAGGTTCGGATGCAGAAACTTGATCAAGGGCTTGTCATCCTACCTCTCATTCGAATGATGCCCTTTGACTAGTTATAGCAAGACAAAGATCGTATCTTGTCAGCTGGCCCGAGCCGAACAGCCCTCAATTCCCCCTCACCCTTTTTCGCATCCTCTCATCTCTCAACCCCTCATGTCGACCTCGCTCAACTCCCTAAGCCCCGAACTCGTCAATCAAATCCTCTCACAAACTCTCGACTATTCGGTATTCATCAACAACCGACAGCTCAAGAAGATTAGTTTGGTTTGTAAGAACTGGAGTGAAATCGCCAGGTGAGCCCTCTTTATCTCGCTACAGAAGGATCTCGAGAGCTGAATGATTTCATAGTGGTATGGATGGATAGACGATTATTAGTGCGAGAAGTGCATATCACGGATGGAGATGCTTTGTGGGGACTGAAAGAAGTGCTCGGAAAATATCCAACACTCGCCCTACTAATCCGCTCGATCTGTCAGTCCCAACTCCAGTTTTGACAGTCCTTCGCTAGCTTCACTGACCCTGGGATGGATCGACTGTCGTAGCTTTCGGATCACCTGGATCACCAGTCGCAACTCAGGACGACGAAGGAGTTTCAGATGATTCAGACTTACTCGCACTTGCAGAGCTCTGCACTTCCTACAACATTCCTCGTCCCGACAAAGTCATCATCAGTTTCAACTCCAGAGACCATTCCCCAGGACCTAACAGTTACTGGACTCCGAAATTCCCAAAATCGAAACGATTACTTCAGTTATCGTATCCTCTCGTCGAAAGGGTCAATTACCCACTCATTGACACGGACGATTACATCAAACCGAACGCGGCGATCGATTGCCTACTCTCGGTCGAGACTCAGTCATTTACTCATCTCAAGATCGATGGAACGAACATGAGGGAGTTCGAGAGAGAGTGTCCACCACCTTGGGATGATCGTTCTCTGGAGTTCTTAGGTCGATTGGTCAGTATTGACCTCTCGAATCTTGCTGTTGATCGATTGTGGCTCGAATGGTTCATCGTTATTGGAGCGGAACTTGGAGGACTCAAGCGACTCAAATTCGTCAACTTGGAAAACCTTCGCGAACAGGACGGGAGGCGCACGACGGAGATCATCTCTAGGTTGATTGAAAGAGCTGGAGCACGCCTAGAAGAACTCACTTGGCTTGATGAGAAGGGCAATGCGGGAGTCGTGGATCGAGCTGTTGTTTCGTGAGTTCCTCCGCACAATCTCTCCATTATCGTCCCTCCGCAGATCCACGCTCATCCTGATCATTGACAGTCAACTCGAACGACTTACTCACCTCACCTACAACTTGAAATCCTATCGACTATCTCGAAAGATTCCCTCCTACATATTCTCGCTCCCTTCGACACTTCACCAACTCACTTTAGTAACCAAAGTGATCTTTCCCCACGCCTTTCACATCGTCCGTCATCTCGCAACTTCGACCCGACACTCTATTCGCTCAGTCACCATCGAGTACACTTTCCCTCGCAACGATTCCCAACTCCGTTTCTTCCCTCCTCTCGCGCTCTCACCCTTCCCACTCCCAACGACGCCCTCGGATCTGGAATATAGGACGATTTCAACTGTCCGACAACTCCGACTTTCGAAAACTCGAATCGAGCATGAGAATCTTCGTCAAATCATTCGACTCCTAGGCCCCTCCCTGCACTATCTCGCACTCGACTCGATCGACTGCTTACCACCTTTCGACCTCCTACAACTGCATTGTCAAGATCTCCGTTGGTTAGAATTCGGTTCAATCGAGTTCTTGTGGGAGATGACGGAGAATCCCCGCGATTTCGATCTTGACACTCAGTGGGACGCCTCCGTGAACGACTCGGACGACGATGGAGATACCGAGGAAGAACATCTAGAAGCTTCGAAACAGACTCCACCGATGGCTTACGCCTCAGCAGAGATCATGGATCAATCTTCACTCTTTGAAACCCTCTCCTTCCCACTCCTCGACTACCTCCTCATCGACCTCAGATCTCTCATATCACTCGTTTCCGTCAATAGCTCGATCAAAGCCGACAAGTTCCCGCGACTCAAGGTACTCGATATTGCTGGATTGAGAGATCCGGATTGTTGCGCTTTCGGGATGGGTAAGAAAACTGTTTTGGAAGGGTTGGAAGAGTTGTGGCCGACTTGTAAGGAGAAGGGGATTGTATTGGCCAGTGAAGGGAAACCGATGGAAACAATGTCGGACTTGTGGTGGCATTTGGCGGCGAGACCGGCGAGAGGAGTGAATGCGGACGAGCAGTGATAGCATGTTGTCAGGGTTCGGAGTGCGTCTGACCTGTGAGACACAATCATCTGTATACTTGCTCGAGTGTGTCATGCTCAGTCGAATCGTCTCCATAGCATCGTCATCATCGTTTTGCGAGAAGACGAGATTTCGCAACTTTCTGGAAATGCGGTCCTTTCGTCGAACGCTCTCCTTTCTACCGTGTCAACGTCTCAGCGTATCGAACCTTCTGCCCCGCTGGCTTTAACGCACCAACTCAGGGTGCACGTCTGTTCGACTAATTTCGTCTCGACAACCACTTTCACCCCTCCTCCTCGATCATAGGGCCCTCCATCGTCTCTCGATCAACTACGCTTCTCGCACGCTCAAACAGGTCCTCGCTGAAGGTCTTTTCACACTCGCCGGCTCACAGCTTCTCCCGAAGCCTCGTCCTCGTTTTTTTTTTTCGATCTTCGTCTTGATTTCCTTGACATATTCGTTTCCAAGCTCTTCACCGTTACAGAACCTCTTGTGTAAGCCTCGAAGGAAGCCGTTGTCGACTGCGAGGACAGCCAGGTTGGTCCTTTTCTTCTCTTATCAAATCAATCCAGTTAAATTCCTTCTGACGTCCTCAACAAAAAAAGAAAGGAAGGAAGAGGAAGATCACCGCTCTTCTCACTTCCTACCACTCACCCTTACTTAGAAAGGATCAATGCTAGGAGTACTACAAGAGGAAAAGAGGGAGAGAAAGAAGAGAAGAAGTTCAATCAACCCTCTCAAGAACCTTCGCAATTCGTCTATCCTCGCCTTACTCGCTACTTTCTCGACACTCTCCTCTGCACTCCCACAACATTCACACCTCACGAAAAGAGCTGAAGAAGATTCAGGGTTATCCAAGAATTCTTCTCTATCCCTCTCGCAAGTAAACTCGATCGAACAAATCTTGAATCGTACTGCTTCCCTATCGTACGCTGTTCCCCCTAACCTTCCCTCGAGTACTCAACTGACGCAAAGTGAGAAGATAGCTGGGAGATTGGAACTCATTTAGAATCCCTCATCGAATTCTACAACCCATCCCTCTCCGTTTACTCTGACAATTTCGATGACATCTCTCCTACAACCTCCCCTTTACCCACCCAAATCCTCTCAATGACTTCCTACCTCATTTCTCGTTACCCGCCATCCTCAAACGCCCAAATCGTACCAGACGGTTCGAGCGCAGATCCAGTTTCAATCGCTCCTTTTTACGTACTTTCGAATTACACGCTCGAGAACGAAGGGGATAGGTTACCGACGAATGGAACGGGAGAGGGTGCGACAAAGGCGGTGGTCGTGGAGGCTATTGAGAGACAGGTTGACGAGATCTTGAGGAGAACGCCGAGGACTAGCGATGGTGCAATTAGTCACAGGAAGGAACAGGTCGAGTTATGGAGCGATTCTGTTTGTGAGTCTAGAATCTTCCATATTGTATTGGAGAGGAGTGAATGAGTGAGGAAAACTGACGATTTCGAAGGAATTGCGATTCAAACGAAACATTAGATATGGTACCTCCTGTATGCTGTTCCTTTCTCTCTCCTCTCCTCTCGATCTCGTCTGACTCACGAATCCAAACCTTTCCTGTTTGCCCAGTTCCTAGCCTATTACGGAGTATTGTCTCGCAACACTTCCCTCCTCGACGAAGCGTACAACCAAATCCGACTCTATCGTCAGTACCTACGAGATCCTATAACGGGACTATGGCGACACATCTTACTTGGATCTAATCAAGATAACGGTCTTTGGTCAACCGGTTCGTTTCGCTCACTCACTTTCGCACAACGAGCGAGAAAAACTGATGTCAAGTTGAGTTCGAGCGTAAATAGGTAATGGATGGGTAGCGAATGGGATATTACGAGTATTATCGACTCTCGAGAACTCTGAATACGACGATCAATATCAGAGTCAAATCTCAGACCTGACAGAATGGACAAGAGAGATCGTAGATTCTGCATGGCAACAACCTATGGTGAGTCTTTCCCTCTCTCTCTCTATCTCTCCCTTCACTCTCCTACTACGTTCTCATCTCACCTCACCTTCTTCCCTTCCCAACAGCGTAATGGATTACTCTATAATTATCTCAACGAGACCTCCTCATTCTTCGAGTGTTCCGGCACGGCGCTCCTCTCTTCGGCGACCTTCCGCCTCTCGACTCTCTCCTCTACCTCTACCTCCCCCTCCCTAGTATCCGCCGAACAAGCCTATCAAACCCTCCTCAATTTCCATCTCTCGCCATCAGGAGTTCTCGCACCAGTAGTAGATCCAATGGATTATTCGAGTCAGTTACAGAACGTCAAGAATGATGCGAGTGGTAACGTGAGTCCCGAGGGAGAAGCTTTCGTACTTTTGATGGAGTCAGCTAGGAGGGATTGGATTGAGGAGGGAGGAAGCGTCGAGGGATTGATGGCAGGGGGTGGAACTAGCGCGGCTGAAATGTCGAGGACGATATCGATGACGTTGCTCATCGTTGGAGCAGCTTTCGTTGCTGGAGTCGTTGTGTTGTGAGGTCGGAGGGAAGTGTAGACCGTTTTCGTTCGTAGAATTTGATCGTTTTTCTCTTTCTCTTATATATTATACAGTCTTGAATACCTTTCCCAAAACCCCTATCGCCTTCCCTTGTTGTTACCCTCCCCTTTATCCCCCCAACTGTCAATATATCGCTACTTTTCACTCTGAGTGCGAACTTCCTCGAAAGAATCGAAGACTCTTCTTCCTACTCTTTCACTTTCACTTTCACTTGTCTCTAATCGCCCCCCCTCTTTCACGATGCCACCATCCTACCTGACACAGAGTCAACGGGAGACTCTCACTCAGTTCCAAGCAATCACAGCGAGGAACGAACCGGATCAAGAAGAAGCGAGTTTCCAAGCCCTCGAAGAGAGCGGTTGGAACTTGGAGGTAAGTAGACACTTTTGATGATGTTATTGAGTACCGGGAGAGGGCGGCGGAGCTGGGTAGGAGCAAGGGGGAGGAGATGCGAGATGAGATTCAAACGTGGAGCCCGAAAGGTGGGAAGGGGACTGATGGAGCGGGTAGCCCAGTACGGTAGCTCTCTACATCGGGATTATACAGCTCTTGAGTCGTTCAAGCAGGTGGGAGAGGTGTATGGCGAGGTGCTTCATTTCGGGAGGATCGAGACGAGGCGGGACTTGACTCACCGAGACTCAAGCCTATAGACCGTTCACTGATACTCCTTGCGATGCTCTACAGGCAGCTATCTCTCGAATCTACGATGGAACAACCTCTTTTCGTTCAAACCGAAATTCTTATCCTCCCTCACGAGACGACTCTGCTACAGTCGACGAAGCACTCCTACCCTCTTCCTCCTCGTCCCCATCATCATCCTCTACACGTAGATCTACATCTCGAACAAACGGGGTGAATCGTACGAATGGGATGGGAACTGGAGTGATCGGATTATATTATCTTCGACAAGTCAGTGTACTTTCTACTGCCACCATCTTTCCCCTTGACTCATAGGGAAAAAAAAAAACTGATGGAGCGTAGAGAACATTGACAGGCACTAGCAGTCCCCATCCAAATCCTTTCTTATCCTCTATCGATCATCTATAACCTCTCAACCCTAGTCCTCGGATTCCTAGGTCTGCCCTTCCTTCCCCTTCACTCTTTCTCTCCCGGACCCTAATTAACCCCTGCTGAAGTATCTGTATAGCTCGACTCCTAGGCTTTCGTTTATCAACCTCAACTTTCCATCCCCGAAACCCCTTCACTTCTCCCCGTCGACCACGTACAATCCTTTCCCCCTACGCGGCCTCCTCAAAATGGGTAGAATCCCTCAATTCCCCCTCCTCCACACCACTCGTTTCGACGACAGGGGTCGAGATTGGTTCGTCATCGGGTTTGAGTAGGAGAGGAGCGAATGCGATCGAGGACGCAGACGGGTTATTGAGGGATTTGTGTTTCGTTGGTGGGTATGAAGAGGCATTGAGGAAAGCGAGAGATGAATTCAGGGTGTTGATGGTAGTGTTGACTTGCGAGGAGAATGAATTGGATGCGGAATTCAAAAGGTAACGATTGAATCATGCTTTTCATCTCGAGATCCTCGTGTTCAAGTCAAAAAATCTGATCTGTCCGAAATGCATAAATTGCAACAGAGATATATTACATGATGCTGAACTACTGAAAAGTTTGAAGGATGAGAAAGTGATGTTATGGGGAGGAGACGTAATGGAAAGAGATGCATACCAAGGTTCGTCTTCTTTCTTCTCTCTCTCTCTCTCCCCTTGACATGATCACGCTGACTCGGAACCGTCCTCGCTTTTCAGTGGGTCGCACTCTCTCCTACACCTCACTCCCATTCATCGCCTTCATTTCCCTCCAACCCGTTTCCTCGACCCCTCAATCCTCCTCGTCTTCCTCCTCCTCTCCTCGATTATCTCTCATTACTCGTCTCGAGCCCTCCTCTACCCTCCCTTCCCTCTCAGCATCCCACATCCACACTCACCTCCACTCGCAAGTCCTCCCCAAAACAACTCAATACCTTTCTCGACTCTCAAACGACAAGGCTCGACGAGAGAACGAACGAAAAGGACGAGAAGATCGAGAGAGGAGAGAGAGTGAGGTGGCGAGGAAAGACGAGGAGAGGATTATTAGGTTGAGGAAAGAGATCGAGTTGAAACGGAGGGAACAAGCTTTGGCGGTTGAGAGGAGAGAGAGGGAGAGAGAGGAATCGGAGAGACGGCAGGAGAGGGCGAGGTTGGCGAGGAAGTGGAGAGAAATCAAGAGGGTTGAATTGGAGAGGAGGAGGGAGGAGGGAGATGTGAGAGTTGTAGTTAGGTTGGGGAATGGGAAGAGGGTTATTCGAAGGTTTGGGAAACAAGAACCGGTGAAAGAGGTGTATGAGTGGGTCGAGTGCGAGTTGGGATTGGAAGAGGATCAACAATCGAACGAAGAAGAAACGGTGGGTGATTTGAGCGAGTACGAACAAAAATTTGCGTTCAGATTGGCGACTACTTTTCCAAGACATTTGATTGAACTCCCTCAAGCATTTTTCGAGGTCTCATCGAGTTCGAACAGTCGATCTTCGTTTGATTCGTTAGAAGGTGGAGGGAATGCGAGGATCCAGAGTGTAGGGGAAGCCTTTGAGGGAATGGGGAAAGATATTAGTTTAGTCGTGGATGGATTGGAGGAACGAAGGAGGTTGAGTATGAGTTCGAGAGGGGATCCAGACGAGGATGAAGAGGACGAGGAATGGGAAGAAGAGGAGTAGATGTCGTGTAGATTATTTCGCATTCGCAACTCATTCGATCATTTCCCGAGCTGCCCTCTCTCGTTCTATCTCTCCTTTCCGCTCCACAAACAGACTGAGAGACTTTGAACATGGGTATCTTTCAGGTTTCAAACCCCCCTTCTCCTTTCTTCCTTCACCTGGTTCTTGCTCTCTTCATCCGATGCATTGAGTAATCTACAAGTTGTGTTTATAGATTCGTCTTCCTCCTCACTGATTGTCCGAATCGAACGAGAGGCGAGACGAGTCGGATAGGAGAAAAGAGCAAGTCGAAGAAGAAGGAAGTTGAAGTTGGTGAGATTCAAACTGGAGATTGTCGAACTCCACATATCCGATCCGTCACCTGTGACACGGACAAGGTTTCCCCATCAGTAACTTCAGCTAGTAATGGAGAGCTTTTGAAGACTCACTTGTCGTACACCAGGCATACTCAAGAAACTTCCGATCACTGGTAACTGCCTCATGAAACTCAATACAACCGGGAAGAAATCACTGTACAACTCAGTACCCTCTAATCAGTTCTTCACGAGATAGATTGAAGAGAGTTGATAGACGTACCCGAACAAGTTCAAAAACCCAAAAGTTTCAATCAAAACTCCAAAGAAAGGATATTTCAAGAATACCAACACTATCCCACCCAAGAAACTCACCGCTACAAACACACACACACACATCCTCCCTCTCATCAGCCATGCTCTTCAAAGATAGAGATGGAAGGAAGTAGAACGTACATCCTCTCAATTTATTCCGTCTTGCGAAGAAATAAAAAGTTTTCCTAGGTCCAATAATCAATGGTAATCCACTAACGAACAATATCTACATACATCCCCCATCGATCACCACAAACCAAATCAGCTCCTAGGAGAAGAGGAGAAGAGGAGAAGAGGATAGAGAAGAGAAGTAACGAACGTTTCCTAATGCTATCAGGGGTCCATCGAAAAACATGATGACTCCTAAGAGCATGAACAAAGCTCCAAACGTTGTTAATCCGACCTATAGCAAAGTCGGGTATTGTCGAGGGAGATAGATGGGAGGGGGAAAACATGAAAACACGTCAGTAATAGTTCCTCGAGAACGGGGAGGTTGGTGGATCCTGGAGGCAGGTTGGAGGGAGATCTCAGGGAAGCTCTCATGAGCGTATCGAGAGCTAGTGTAGGCGAGAGCGAGAAGTTGATCATGATCTAAAGGAAGACTCACTCCGATTTCTACAGCAACGAACCCTGTTAGCGTTACGGAGTACTGGGGAGGTAGATAGCTACTCACTTTGTGCATCTGTTAACCACATCCCTTTGAGATTTGAGGAGCGGAAAAGTGGTTGGTTAGAAGCGGAATTGATCAAATCTATTTCGGATTGTGTTTCGCGGAAATACGGTTGCGAGTCTCAAAAGGGTATCGAACGGAGAGTGAAGTCGTAGAGAGCGATGAAGAACGAAAGAAAGACGAGGCAAGAAGGTAAAGTCGAGATGCAACGAACGAAATCATGCGAAAAGATTGGGAACAAGTCTATTCGAGCGATATGAACGACGAGAGGATGCTACAGGTAGGAGAGACGGCCGAATGTTGATACGATGACGATAAGAGGGAGACGGAAGCATATCAGAGAGGGCGTACGAAGAAGAGGATGATGATAGCAAACAACAATTTTGACCTATAGAGAAGAGGTTTGGAGGATATGTACGATGTTGGGGCGGGTAAGGCGAGGAGAGGCGATAATGAACAAGTAAAGGCAAGGGATTGAGAGGACTTGGGAAGAAGGAAGGAAGGAAGGAGAGCGAGGGAAGGGAGTTGGGAAGGCAAACTACAAAAATTTTCGAGCGCAAGGGATCGTCGCCGTCCTCGAAAGGTGTAGTCCGTCGAGACCGTCGAGTGCAGCGATTGAGGACCAAGGTGCCGAGTGAAGTCGACTTTTAGGTCTACATCCGCGCATCGAGCTTCTGCGAAGCCGACTCCACTCCTTTCACTCCCCGAACCCCATATCCTCCTTACTCTTCGAATCGATCCTATTCTCAATGTGTTGCACTAGGCAAACGATCGAGTTGTCGTCCCCGTAGCGTAGAAACTGATTCTTGAGCCGAGTTGCAGGAGAGCTGACGAGTTGGCAAGGCGAGAGAGAGCGATGTAGGACAGGTAGAGGATCGGGGCGAAGACCAGATCTGTACAAATATGGCTAGATCAGTCAGCACTAGGAAGAGAGTGAGGGAGGAAAGCGAGAGACAGAAAAACGAACGAAGTAAAATTTTCTCCCACTAATTTTCAGCTCTCACTGTCAGCGTTTGCTCACCCTCGACGTCAAACTAGACAGTTAAGACTTACAGGTTCCAATAGATTAGTCCCAAGATTCGCAGAGTACGACAACTCCCATCTCTCTCTCCGTTTCATCCTCTCCGGCACCTTCCAAACATTCTGTTTAAACACTTTCGCACCCCTAGGGATCCCATCCCTTGATTCATCGGTCTCGCATGGTTCGAGCGAGAATTGATCGGTATAAGTCGGGCTTGAAGGAGTAGAGTAACTTGAGTCGATCGAGTCGAAGGAAGAACAAGAAGAAACTGAATCGATTGAAGATGCAGATGAGGGATATGAGATCGTTTCTCGTCGACGGGGTGGGACTCGTTTGGACATTGTAGGGGATGGAGAGTGCAGGGAAAGAGAGAGAGAAAGAGAGAGAGAGAGGTAAAAAAAAATAGTTCACGGCGTCGAATTCGGTGAACGCAAACTCGGTCAAAGACGAAGACCCGGGGTTTCGAGGAGACTTTGGAGAGGAGGACAAGTGTGGATCGGAGATGATCTCACACAACACTTCATGATACTTCATAGCGAGAGAGGGAGACAGATGGGAAAGAAAGTCGCAAAGAAACTGCGAGCGGATAAAGACGCAATTCGGATAACGTCGAAATCCACTCTAATTAAATTTTGCAATTAGATTGTCAGCTTAGGGGGAGTCGCATGATTCGGGAATTTCTCCCTCCCTTCCCTGAATGCTCCCCAAGTCGATCACTAACATCAAAACCAAACACATCACTCAATCACTCGTGAGTACAGCCAGGATCTACGTTAGTAACAACTTCGCTAAATAGCTGCCTTGGTCTTCTTCACAGTTCTCCTTTAGCAAGTTTCTCATCAACTCCACCTTTCCACCTTCATCCATCCCTCCCTTTACCCAGAGCCTCCAACGCACAGAAGCGTTCCTATTAGCCCAACATGTCTTCCAAACGAGTAATGGTACAACCTATCGTCAGTCTCCTTTCTCTCCCTCTCCCTCTCTCCCATCTTCCCAACTCCCCTCCTCCGTCTCGCAATGTGAGCTGATGATCATTTGAGAGAGAGGTGTAAAACAGAATGTCATCTTTAAACATTTACAAAGTGGACAAAAAGTTCAAGTGTGGTTGTTCGATAATGTCGAACAAAGATTGGAAGGGAAAATCCTCGTGAGTTTCTCCTCCAGCCATTAAACCTTTCCCTTCGTTGTCTAAGTGAATCAACACGGAAGGAAGGAAGAAGGGGAGAAAATATATCAGAAGGAGAGAGATAGGAGCAGGAGAATACAGCGTCGAGATAAGAGGAGGGAAGAAGAAAGATGGCAGTGTCAAGTTTACAGCGAGGGAAATCACAATCTAGGATGGAGCTGGATCCAAGCGAGTTATATAAGGTGTCACAGTACGGTGTTAGCAGACTCAGGGAGCGAATTGGGGAAAAGGAATGGATGATTCGAAAAAACCCCACAAACTTGCTTCGATTCCTGTTCTGCGTTCTCTCGAGCTGACCTTCTTCAATGCCTCTTACTCGCAGGGTTTCGATGAGTTCATGAACGTAGTATTGGAAGATGTCGAGGAGATTTGGGTCAAGGATACCAAGACCAAGAAAGCAGGCGACAGAAATACTCTAGGTGCGCATTCGATTTCACTTACTATCTCTTGCTCGGTCAGTCAGAACTGATAGATAGTCACGGTGGTACACAGGTCGATTATTACTGAAAGGGGAAAACATTACTTTGATTCAAGCGAAGAAGGATTAAAGCATAGGTCGGAGCCGAGTCGATTGGGGAGCGGAACTCAGTCAGTCGCTTGTAGTAAACATCTCTATAAAACGAGTCAAACACCTCAAAATTTGTATACCCTCTCTCTTTCGTTCGTTCGACGGTCTGATGAAGTGAATTTTGCTCGCGAGAGATTCGTTCTTTCACTCGTCCGCTTGACGATGAGATGCGCCCCGGTGCGATCTTGCAAAATCGTGCTTACCCCATCGACCGAAGTAGCGCGATCTATTTGGCTTTGCCTCTTGCGAAATCTGTCCTCTTCTCCCCCCCTGCAACTTTCCACAAACTTTCTCTTCTCTTCCTCTCATTACCCGCTCTTTCTCTCACTCAGACTTGACTCAAACAAATAAATATGTCAGCCTTACGTAAAGCCCTCCCTGGATCAGTAAGAGAACTACGAGTGTTTGGTTGCCAACAAGGTTCAGGTTCAGAAGGAGTTCGGTAAGTCCTCCCTATTCCCTCTAGAGTAGCTTGAAGTGAATACTAATAGCTCTATCTTACTCTCTCTGCCCTTCCACTCGCTCTTTTGATCCAATCTGTTCTTATTGTAATTCCTCATCAACTCGACTCTCTGCCCACCTCCCTAACTCGCTCTACTACCTTCTCTATACCTCCTACAACTACCTCCAACTCCTTCTTACCACTTACGGAATTCCTCACAACTCCCTTGCCTTCCTGTCCGATTCACAACCTCCCTCTCGAATTTCATCCCCTTCTCTCTCCTCTCCCTCCCCTCCCCTCGAACCCTCCGAACACGTTTGAGAGCTCTATAATAGACAATTCATCAAGTCATCTTATCCTCACGTCAAGAAAGCGAACCCGGATTTACCGATTCTCATCAGGGAGGCACAGGGGACTCCAGCGAGAGCTTTCGCGAGGTTCGGTAAGCTACTACTCTAGTTGACTGTACAATACTTCCAGCCTCTGAGGGAGGGGAGGGAGAGAAGAGGCAAATGCGCGAGGGAGTGGAAGAAGTTCGCAGGATGTCGAAAAGAGGGAAGGGATACGTGAGAGAGCGCATGAAGACGAGAAAGAATAAAGATAGAAGGATGGGAAATCGAGGAGTGTACAGTCGGGCTAGGTCATGGAGAAACGGAGGGAGCGAAAGAAAGGTGAGAGGGTTAGAGGCATCGAATTCGATAAACTGAATCGTTCAGGAGCCGTACCTCCCTCCCTTTCCTCCTCCCCATCTCTCAAGTATCGATCAAATACACTCTTGAGAACGTGTTTCGCTGACGTACTGGTTTCTATGAGTGCTGCAGAACGAGGAGTAGAGAAACAAGTTTCATTAGAAGGGATCTCATCTGCCGAAGAAGTCGAGAAGAAGATTGCGAGTTTGATTGTCTGAGCGTTATAGAAGGCGCATACTACTTGGCTACGGGAGGAGAAGGAGGGAAGTGAGGAGGAGGATTTTGTGAGGTGGGATCCTTCAAGGAACCTTGTTTGTGAAAATTCTATAAGTTTACTGTTCGTCTCTCTTTCTTTCTTTCTCATTACTACGGGCACGAGACTACGAGAGATGGAATGCCGCTGTACTGCTTGGAGCTTCACCTGCTGCTCGGCCGCCGGGAAAGCATCGATGGGTTTTTACTATTCTCTCGTTCGTACCCTCTCTGCTCCTCTACCCTTGTTTTCGTGAATGACGTACTCGCCGCGATCTCTGACGAACGCCCGACGTTCGTTAGGCGTCTCCGCTGTCCGCTATCTCCGTGTCTAAACCCGACCATTTCTCTAAACCCGAAATGCGCTTTTTCGACATCGCCCTGCGCCTCCTTTCTTCCTCTCTCTACCATCCTTGACTTCACCTCAGCCTCACACCGCTCACTACTCCAACAATTTGGGCCGTCCTTGCTAACTCTTTGCCTCTTGGGATCGCTCCAGCTCCAGCTCCAGCTTCAGCCTTGCCAATTCCATGCCGCACGAGTATGTCCGCAAGGACCCGGTCACAGGACTCTATCATTGCACCAGGCCTGGATGTAATCCGAGCATAGACTTCTATGATACCCATCGAGTGAGTGTTTTATTCCGATCGTTAGATGGCTAATAAGTTATAAGAATCTCGTTGTGATCGTGGTGTCACTCACAGAAATTCAGAAATCACTGCGCTCAAGTGCACGAGAAAGTACCGTGTACGAAGTGCGATTACCGAGGGGGAACTTACGTAGGCCGTCGTCTTCTGCCTCACCTCTACCGTCGGAGGTTACTCAGGCTCGATTTTTTCTTTCTTTCGCAGACCTTCAAACACGGTCACGATAAGATACACATCCTAGATGAGACGCGACGCCATCATTGCCAAGATTGCAATAAGCGTAGCAAAGACGGATTCTTTGCTGGATATGGTACAGCGTAAGCTTCCGATTTTTCGCTTTCAATTTTTGATCCGAGGGAGCTAAGCAATTGTACTCGGTAACTAGAAGCGGTCTCTCAGGACATAGAGATACCTTCTGTTTCTTTCGCGAAAATCGACCAGGGGGTCCGTTGCAGTTGTCCGAGGTAAGCAACGACTTCCTCTCCGATGAGAACCTGACTGATTGCTTCTGTTGGAACAGATACTTGGTCAGGAAGATACGGCTTCCGCACCACCAGCCGCACAAGTCTTCGAACCCGCTGGTCGTGCTCCCCCTCCTCCCCCTTCCCCTCCTCCCCCTTCCCCTCCTCCTACGCTCTATGATCGTATCCGAAGACCTCGGTCTCCTCTAGCTGTTCACGTCTTTGAACGTGCTCCTCTTTCTCCCCCTCGTCTCCCTATGATCGTGGATCCTCACGACAATCCTCACGGCATCATCAGACCTCCATCTCCTCCGTATCGAGGGACTCCTGCGGTGAGCTCAATCTGCGTCGCGCTACAACCTGTTCTGACTGTATCATGCGGAAACACAGGATCTCGGAAGATACCGCCCACTCTCCAAACCTCTTCCTCCTCGAGACGATTCACAGGGAAATGTCGTGAGTCTCTCCTCTTGGGCTCGATACGGAACTCGACTTGATCCCATACTTGACCGAACAGCAACGCCGGCACTCGCTCACCCATCGACAGCGAAAAATCTACGATCAAAATTCCGCAAGAAGTGCTTTCGAAGATCGATTCGCAGATCTCTGAATCGACGGTATCGCTGCTTCTAGTTTACGAGTCAGAATCGTGATGTGTCAGTAGATGGAGATTAGGGAATGAAGTAGGTGATTCTCGAGTGCGAATCTTTGTGAGAATCTTACTATCGTTTTCAATTGTTCGTCTCGGGTTCCACTTCAGTCTCTCTTGACGAGTTACTTGAGTCGAAAATGACGGCAATCTACTCGCTACTTGGACTCAATGTGCTGCTCGAACGCTTTCGATGGATTTGGTGGTGAGTCTCTGGTTCTCAATTTCGACTTCGATGTCTCGTTTTGTTTCGTATGTCGTATCTGCCTACTTCCTCACCCTACTCTTGACCTGATCAATTCCTAAGATAGCCGAAAGAGTGTCGTTCTCGTTCTCGAGCTTGACGACTTCTTTCTCAACTCGTCCGTTTCGGTGTCTCTGCTCTCGTGGGAGAGCTCCATTGGTCACTCTCGTGGATGAGCATGAACAGCTTCGGACTATCCGCGGCGTTCGTCTCTTGCCGCATCTTCGACTTTCCTTCGAATCCCCTTTGCAACCCTCTCTTCACTCTCGTACCTTTCCCTACCTCTGGCGCCGCGTATTCGCGCAGTCTCACAGTAACCGATTAACAAGACACGAGACGCGATGGGACCAGGATCCGAGGCGGATATCTGTGCAAGAATCGCGAAATTCTGGAAGTTCTGGCGAAGACGCATTGGCGACAAGCCAGGCAACCACACTTCGCCCATGTCGCCCCAGATTCAGCTAGGGCAATTGATGCCGCAGGAGCGTGAATGTAAGCCTGACTTCCCTTTCGTTCTATTACCGAGGTTAAGCCTCGATCCGTTTTGTCAACAGACTATAAAGTCGAGGAGATATTCAACGTTAGCGGCTTCGCTGAGCATGCTTTTTACCGTGTCAATGGAACTGCGCCGAAGGGTCCAGTCAGCGTTGTGATCGACTCCCCGAAAATGCCAGACGCCTTTGTCCGTTCGAACCCGATCGTACCACGAAACAAAGACAAGCAACAACTTGTCGACGAAGATTGGAACGTTGGGGTGAAATGGAACACGTCGGTCGTCTGGAAAAATCCTGTCGACAATCAGGAACGAAACCTCGCGCGAGAATTCTGCTTTCCTCGTTGTGCAACCGCGCAGCCGAACTATCTCACATCCAGTCACGCACGAAAGGAAATGGTGCGCTGGTTGAGAGCTTTCGACGAGCCGTACAACCCCTACTCCGATAACTCCGGTGAGATTTCATGTTTTCCTCCGTTCGATATATTCCCTCAACGCTAACTTGACGTATTGTAGCTCTACATCCCACCGAAACATGGTTGCAGCTTCCCGGAATGCCGAACATCGAGGAGGAGAGGCACAAAGGTTCACCATCGACTCCTCACATTTCGATCTTGCGACTCCAGATATGGGAAGACAGAAAGTTGATCAAGTCAGTGCTCGTCGTCTTCCGTATCGTCAAGCAGAGTGACGGTCTTTGTCAACCTTGGAGGATTGGGGTGAGTGCTCTGCCAATTTATCGTGCGAAGTCGAGACATCTGAAACTCTTCTTCCTCGCAGGATCCATTGATCCCAAAGCTCTGGTCCCCGCCGCCGCCTTCTCCTCCTCATAGCTCTCCTCTTGAACACAGAACGCAATCACCAGTTCGTGGTCTCGCTATAGATGATCTCATCCACCCTCCTCCTCCTCCGCCCTTCCTCGAACCCCAAATCGATCCGAATCGTAACGCTTTTCCTGTGCGTCTTAGTCATTACATCCATAGGTGTGATTACTGACGAGTGCTGGAGTAGATATCGAGAGGTCTCGAAGGGTACCATCGTTCTCTCGCTCCGAACGAACCTGGTCTTCCTCCTCCTGACCATAATGTAACAAACTCTCCCCTATTTCGATCTGACACAGAGCTAATCGTCCATCATTGACTAAACAGCGTCCTCCGTGGCAGCACTCGCTCACTCACCGTCAACGAAAGATCTACAAGCAAGAGCTTGCGAAGGGAATCGACGGAAATCGATTCGCAACTTTTTGAGCTCACTCTTGCACTCCTTGAATCCTTCATTTAATTCATCTATCTCTTTGAGAAGATATATCCTGTTATTGACATGCTACTCCCGCCTTGGTCTTCTCGAGAGACGAAGAGAGCCTGCGAACCAAAACGAACGAAAGATTTCGTTCTTCGTTGCGAACAGTCCATCTTCTTCCCCTCCGTGCTAACCGAGAGTGATCCGACTCGTCGTTCTCCATCGTCTAGCAAACGAACGATTGTGCTTCGCAGTAATGTCGAAATTGACCTAATCCCTTGAATACGAATTGCGAAATTCCAATTTCTTACCTTTCACCGCCTCTCCGTTCGACTCATCCACCGTGGCTCGTCCTTACTCTGATAACCACCCAAGTACTTCTGCATTCGAAGATATGTAAGTCCACGCAGTCACTGCTTCCTGTAGAGAGGGACAAGAGAAGAGGAGGGGGAACGTGGTGGCTTGATCAAATCGAATGGGACAACACGCAATCTGAGGAATGAGGGAGCAGCATAGTAGGATCAGTGGGCACTAGTAGGGATTGGGTATCACCCTCTGAGCAGTCTCTGAGGTGCAGACGAAGCAATCCCTCCTATTCCACAACAGAGCCGAACCCACTAATCCCCCCTCTTTCTCCTTCTCACTCCAGGTCTGAACCCTACGATCCTTATATCCCTGGCTCAAACCCAAATGCACCAGGAGGTGGCCCAGGTCCTTCAGGAGGAGGAACTGGAGCTAAAGCACCTGGAGATGCGAGAACTCAAGCGATTCAAGCACAGATTGATGATACCGTGGGAATTATGAGGGATAATATCAACAAGGTGGCAGAGAGGGGAGAAAGGTTGGATGCGTTACAGGATAAAACTGGTGAGTACAGTCCCTCTATTGCGAGACTTGGCGAAGAACGGGTACTAAAACGTTTCGATCAATACGATATAGATACTCTCGCGCAAAGTGCTCAGGGATTCAGGAAAGGTGCGAACAGGGTCAGGAAACGCATGGTGAGTATTCGGAGATCACACAATGCAGTTTCAATTCACTGACATGTTGTCGTCTAACTCACTCACAGTGGTGGTACGCTATAACTCCCTTCGACTGACTGAGCCACCATGTGCTTGAGCTGACGAAGATTTGACGTTCACAGGAAGGACATGAAAATGAGAATGTTGATTGCAGCGGGTATCGCAATTCTCGTCATCATTATTGTCGGTACGTCTCTACTCCCGCTACACTCCCCCATCAAGCAGATACTGATAGCCTGGGGTTTGTGGAGCATACAGTTCCGATTGTAGTGAAGAAATAGGAATCAGCGCACGACTCGAACGACAACAACAACAATCAACCTATTGGACCGATTTCTCCCCCTTCTTCAACTTCCGCTTAAAACCCTTTCCGAAAACTCCCTGTCCTTCGACTCTCTCCTTTTCCTCACTCGACTCCATTTTTCTTTCTTTTTCGTCTCTTTTTTTCCGATTTCACTTCGATTGACGTTCAATACCTACCTCCCTCCTCCTCCCTTCATTCGATCTCGACTACACCTCCCAGCCCTTTCTTCCTATTCCGGTCGTTCGAGCCTCGTGCACCAAGCTACACCACAAAGATCTCGTAAAATCTTTCCCTCAACTCGCCCACTCTTCCCTCGATCCCCTCTTCTCCCTTTCCTTTCAGTCTACTCACTCCTATTCTCGCTCGATCCGGCTCCCTTTCCACTTTCTTTCAGTAAACATTTCTCCTCCTTTCCTTTTTTTCCATTCGAAGCCCTTGTAAACAAATAAGTCTTTCTATGTTTTCCTCCTCTTTGGTTTGTGCCTATCACGGCGTCACTAGATCACGCGAGAGTTGCCTCACCTGACTCATTAAGTCCTCTCTCGGATGGACACTCGGTTTCCTCGTTTTCGAAAGCTATTGAAACGACAGCTTCTCATTCGCTAGCACACACAATCTCTCACTGCAATCAGGTCAGAAGTAGCTTGAGTGAACTTGGTTTGGGGGTATTCCATTAGGTACGAAAAAGAAGGAGAAGAAAAGCAAAAGCACAACTTGAGAACGAAAAGAGAAACAAAACCCCGGGTGAGAACGAGAAACGATAGGAGAGAGAGAGGGAGAGGGAGAGGGAGAGGGAGAGGGAGAGGGAGAGGGAGAGGGAGAGGGAGAGTGTGTGTGCGAGGTGAAGGAGTCGGAAAAGAGAGGAGAGAGGCACCTGACCTATTCTGTGTGGGGAGATGCGCCTGAGGCAGGGCAAAAGGGGGAAGGAAAGAAGGATATCGAAATTTGAAGGGATGGGATGGGGAGAGAGATAGGCAGGGAACGGAGGAGGGAGGAAGAGGGAGGAAGGGAATGCGAAGGTAAATGCTTAAAGAAGTAGTAGGTACGAGAGAGATATATGCGTGAAAGAGAGAAATGCGAGGGTTTAACGAGGATGAAAAGCGTGCGTGAGTGTAGAGAGGAGGAGAGGAGGGGGGGATGATTAGAATCCACCTAATGAGTCGTAAGTGCCGAAGACGTCCTGTCTTGTATATTTCCCCAAACTGCATAATCCAAACCTCTGTTTCTTCTTCAACGCGGCACAAGCTTTCTCTTTCTCTTCCCGAACGACTCGTTCTCCTTCACCTTCTTCTTCCGAAGAGTTCTCGTCGACTGTCGTGGCGGACATTTCGGGGGAAGCGGAATCGGATCGAGTGAGGTGCGAGTGGTGAGTTAGGGAAGAAGTCGAGGAAGATGCCGTGGAAGAAGTCGAGGAATGTTGATAGGGGTGAAGAGAGGTTGAAGGATTCGGTGAGGAGGGAGGGAGTTCGATATCTTCTTCGTGAGAGTGAGAGGAGGAAGTAGGGGAGGAAGATCGATGAGGTGAGGAATATTCCGGTTCTTCAACGATGGTTTCTGGTATTTGAACCGCTTCCTCTACCTCTTCATCATCATCATCGTCTAATCCAGTCTCTGCCGAATCATCCACCAACATATCGTCGTCCAACTCGAGAGCTTCTTCTTCCAATTCGATATCTTCCGTAATGACTCCGACTCCAGGAATTCCAGTAACGACAGTCCCCAACGGTGAATTCGCGAGTTGTTCCCTTTCTTCACCGACAAAGAATCCACCCTCGATCAATCCATGTACTCCTTCGACAGGGTTCTCCATAGAAGGTGAATGTTTCGGTAAATGCGCCTTGAGTCCTGCGATATTCGGTGAGATGATTCCTCCTGATTGAGATCCAGAAGCGGCAGCTTGTTGTGCTGCAGCAGCTTTCTCCCTCTCGACACACTTGATCCATCCTCCTCCTTCGTCCTTGTCTCCTTCAGCTGAACAAACTCGTTTCAGTTCGAGTGATTGCGCTTCGCAAGTAGGAACGATAGGTGATCGGTCGTATTCTGCTGTAGAATGTGTCGGGAAGACGGATGCGTTCGTGCAACGGGCGAAACGGACGGACTTCGAGGTTGACGAACGACGAGAGACGGGTCGAGTTGGAGGTGGTGAGGAGAGAGGTGTATCGAGAGCAGAGCTACAACATCGACAGGTCAGTAAAGCGTCAGACGAGGACTAGAGAAAGACAAACTCACGAAGTGGGAGAAGAAGAAGTGCAGAGGATTGATCTGACGGGGAGGGGAGTAGGTTGAGGACTAGCGATAACTGAGTCGACTTCGGAAGGAGGAATTCGGAGTACACCTCCTTGCGGGAAGAATGGGAAACTCGAACCGAACTCTTGAGCGAAGGAAGCGAGGGAAGGGTAAGAGTTGCTAGAATCGGGAGAATGGGCTCTTTGTCGTTTGTGAGGTGAAGCGGCATCTGAACCGAGAGAAGAGGTCGAAGAGGCTGATGGAGAGAAGGGACATGAGGAGGAGTGTGATTGGTGAGTTGCAGCAGAGAGGTCTAGAGGGGACATCATCGGAGGAATGGGCGAAGTTAAAGAGGCGGACGAGGCGATTCCTCCCTCTGAAGTGGTCGGGTGGGAGTAACCTTGATTACGGAATTGTAGGAAAGAGGCGAATGAACAGCTCGACATGGTGAGAGTGAGGGTTCGGTGTGTTCGGGAGTAAGGATGAGAGAGGGGCGTGAGAGAGATTGATCAAAGCGTTTGAATGCTTCAATTGACGGATTGAGGAGTGTGCTTGTATAGTGTGGTTGTTTCACTATTCAAACTAGAGTTGTCTCTGGGTGGTGGGAGGGAGGGGTCTAACAGGATTCGTCGGCCATGACGAAGGGAAGGAGGAGAGGTGAAGAAGTTGATGGGGAACTAGTTGGGGGCGAATGTCACGAAGGACAAGCGTTTCTAGTTTACTATCGCGTTGATCTTGAAGCCTGCAGAGCGGAAGAGGAGAGTGGGGAGGGGAGCGAGGATGCAAAAGGTCGGCGGGAGGTGTCAGTTCCACATCTCTCAACTCCCTCCTTCGAAAGTAGAGAATGAGGACGTACAATGAAGATAGTCCTGTAACTAAATCACACGGCCTATAGACTCTTCAACAGGGTGTGGAAAGGTGACCGAACTAATCCAATTGGTCGAATCGAACACCGACTGGGAGAAGCAAGGCGAGAGGATTTGGGGGAACCGGGACCGCGAGTGGTGATATCTTCTTTTAAACTTGCTACTGATTCACTGGCTGGTTTCGAGTATGGGTTGGTGAGGTGCAGAGGGAGAGAGGGAGGGGAGCTTTTTTAGGGTGTTTGAAATAAAATCGTGTTTTTCTCTCGCTTTCAAACTTCTCTCAATTCTCTCTCCTTCGTTCGCTCTCTCTCTCATTCAAAGCCTCACATGAGATGCACGACGAGTGGTGGCGACATGTCTGTCAAAAAAATACCCTCTCTCTCACTTTGCCTTCGCACGCATTGCTTCTTGGCTGAACGCTAGCATTACTGTACTGCACCTGCATACCGACGCTAGCAGAACTTCTACTCAGCTGACCCTCTCCCTCTTCCGTCGTTGAACCAACTGTCTACCTTAAGCCCTTCGAAAGCAGGTGAAAACGAAATCTTGAAAATTCGAGGGTAACGACTTTTCGACGACGACGATAACGCTGCTCCGCTCGGCATTGGAGTGATCTCGTGGTTCGGAAAAGATGTAATTTGACCAGGTCGTGTGCTGTGCATGAGCGTGAGGAGGAGAGAGGACGTCAGCAAAAGGTGCTGAGACTTTCTCAGAACGGTTTCTTTCGGTATTCGATACGAACTTGATCAGCACAAATTCTTTGATCAGTCAAAGCATTTTCTAGGGTGAGAAGAAAGAACTCGTAGACGTCAATTCGTATCGTCTCCGAACGGAAGAGTCGGGTAAATCGGAACGAATAGGCGAAAAACCGACGACGACAACAGAGTGAGGGGAAAAGCTTGAAAGACTGGTCATTCCCGCACGTGAAGCTGGAACTACTATCAAGTTGATTCACAGAGTCTTGAGCACTTCGTCGATTCTGGTGAGAGTGGTTTGTAGGAGTTCCAACTCGAGTTGGAGGGAGGGATCGAGAGGAGTTGAAGAGGTCGAAGAGTCAAGCCATTTCGAGAGAGTTGAGCGTAGAGGGCGGATGAAGGTCGCGTCTGTCGATTGGACGGAAGAGGTTGAACGGATACCGGTCTATAGTAGGGCGGCGGAGTGGTGAGTGAGCGTTTTGAAGGAAGAGAAGAGGAGAGCACACCTTGTTCTTGACATCCCTTTGAAGCATGAAGTAGTACCAATTTAGCTTCTGCATCACATCTTTTGACTTGTCCTCGACAAACTCTTCTGCCTTGAGTTCCTCGTTGTTGAGCAAGCTCGGAGGATCGAATCTGAGGAGTAATGGACCCAAATGTTCGATACATTGACTTGAAAGGAAGATCGATTCGAACTTTGGATCCTGTATCTCACCATGAGCTTCGTCAGTCAAGCTCACAGGGGAAGAGGAGAGATGGAAGAAGAGAAGAGAGGAGATAACTCACTTGATCTGCCTTCTCAAACTTCCCTCTCAAAACCTCTTTGACGATTCCAATACAAGCAGTCTTGAAGCTTGGAGTACCATCCTCCGACACGAGATCTTTGAGGAGTTCGAGTTGGGTCACTTCGGATGCTCGAGAGGTACCGGTGTGGGAGAGGACTAGGGTTGTGAGGAGTTGGAAAGAGAGGAAACGGGATTGAGGATTCGGGGAGAAAGCTGAGAGTGACGAGAGGATCTACGGGAGTTTGTAGAGTGTGAGTGAAAGAGAGAGAGAGAGGTGAGATATGGAAGAGTGAGGGAGACTCACAGGGATCAAAGAGTACAGGATATCTTCATCGTACCCCTCTTTCGCACCTTCTCCAGTCTTTGGTTTGGCGACACACCACCACAAGTAGAAGAGAATGTCATCCTCTGCAATCTTGTATGGGAAGCGAGGATCGAGGGATGCCCTGATCGTGCCGAGAACAAACCAGAGGAGGCCTCGTCGCACTCTGGGGTCAGAAATGTGGTCGTCGCCTCCAGGGGTTTGGGTGAAGTAGACAAAGCACGCGAAGTTGGAGATCATCGAGAAGGAGCCAACCGCTCGGAGGTGGCATCCACTTGTTCGACAGGTGTCAAGGAGGTTTGGGAAAGAATAATTCAGTCCAGGGACTCCCTTCTGTTGGAATCAGCAGCTCTGGTCAGCGAGTTATCACAGCACAGATATCGAGTGGCTTATTCTTACCCACACGAAGGTCTTCAAGATATCGAACTTTTGTTGGTAGTGCGTCGAATCGGAATCGGAATCAGTCGATGTTCGTGGTCTGTATCGAGGATGATTCTCGTAGAAGTAGTCGTCAGCCTTGTCGATACTCAGGAGTGTACCCAGGTGACCAAAGACGTGTTCGACAAGCAACCGAGCGTATCTTTGACTCTAATGAGCATACAGAACGAAATTATTCAGCCTTGCGACTCGTCAATTGTTCAAGGTGAAGAAGACTCACTTCGTCCTCTTGGTCTTGCGAGTCTCTCTTAATTTCGATATCGTATGCGAGATTGAGAAGTGAGGCTACTACTTCTAATTCGGGACTCTGGGTTGACCGTCTCTTGTCGGGCTGTGAGAAATCACCTTTCGCGACGAGATGTGCCAATACGCTAGACAGCGACTGGTAGGCAGCGATGTAGAATTTGTCGGTACCTTCAACGCGCCACAAAGCTGCGTCGAATTGTGCAAAGATCAATCTCCCCACCGAGGAAAGGAAGAATCGCCTGAGATTTCACTCACCGCTTCTGTAGTTCTTGATGTACATCTTGAAAGTCTGCAACACCTTGTCGACTTTCCGATCAGATCTTTCTTCCTCTCCATCTTCGCTGATCCAATCTTCATCCATTTCTTCTGCCTCAGTAATCTTGAATTCACTCAACTCTTCTTCGAGGATGACAATGACCTCTTTGTAACTCGACAGCTCGAAGATCCAATCACGCATCTGTTCCGTGTAACGTGAAGGATGGCGACTGATGGCAGCGAGAAGAGAGAAAGGATCGTCGTAGAGAGTTTTCTAGAGAAAAGCGAGAGAATTAGCAACCACGATACTGAGATGCAGTGGAGGACATACATCGACGGCAATGGCACCACTCTGGATCTTTCTTCGCTGCTCTCCGAGTTGCGAGTGTAGCCTTTGAGTGGTTCTGAGTATTTCCTCCGCTGTTACAGGGTTTCCGTCCTCCTTGATCTGACCGAGTACTGTGGCTGATAGACAATCTAGTGTCATCTGTGGATCATCTTGATCGGATCCGGACATGTCGAGGTGAAGTGAGGGGAAGGAGGGAGAGGTTGAACGAAAAACTTTCGGCTTGTCTTGCACCACGACAACACTCCTGAACCACTCTAAAGAATGCTATACACTACAAGGAGCTATCTATTATGCTACCCTGGCCGTTTTCAGCTTCCGAGGTCGATCCCGCTGTTACCCACTTTGACTTTCTTCGATATTTGATCAACTCGCTATTCCACTCAACAACTCAACAGATGACCATGAACAGCTAGAGTTCATAAGGGACAATAGAGACGGAGGTATGGGAGAGGGAAAAAGGAGAAACAAGCGATGAATTCGGGGGCGGGAGAGGTTCGTTCTCTCTGGAGAAGGAAGCCCACTCCTCTCTGTTTTTCTCTCTTCCCTCTTTCTCTCCCAGGTGTGTCGAGACGAAAGAGACTTAGAGGAAGCAGAACCAGGTGTTCATAGGGTATTCAAGTAAGTCTCTTTCTCTACCTTATCCTCTCTTCCTCAAGCCAATCGACTCCTTCTCTCTCAGTTCTGCTAGCTCGCCTGCGGGCTCAACATCCTCATCTTGACGATTCTACAACGACTGAGCACGCCGATCACGACCTTTACTCGATTCTAACGACCTTTTCTAAGACTTGAGACCGCGCAAGAGCTTTCTCTTCGCCCTCATCTCTCTCAATCCACGACCACGATTTCTCTTCATTCAACATATCACGTCAACACCTCTACAAAGTCTCCTCCCCCTCCTTCTCCACGCCGCCTCCTTCCAGCTTCAAGAATACGATTCCTTACCTTTCACGACCTCTTTGAGCGAACCTTTCCCAACTCCACCTCTTCTCATCCGTCTTCTTCGCCCACTATCACCTTAACGACCTCTTTATACCACTCACGACCTCACGTTTTGGCTATTACGACCTCAGAACCCACTTCAGAACGTTCTCTCACGAAATCTTACGCGAACGACATGACTTCTCTCTCCTCTCGGCCTTCCTCGTGGGCGGCAAACGAATCGCAGCGTCTTCACTCACGTCCTCTCAGCACCTCTTCCTCGACCAGACCACTGTCAGTCGCTTCGACCATCAGCTCTCAATATTCTCAGTCCTCGCTCACCGGAAATCGTCGAAGACGTTCAACCGCTCTTCTCGAACTCGATCTCAACTCGGACTGTCGTGATGATACACCTTCGAAGCGCTCTATTCGCAACTCAATTTTGCGTGCTCAAGAGGTGCTGCGAGCGAGTGAGCGGCAGAGGGAGTTAGAAAGGAGGAAGGAGAGGGCGGGGTTGAGGGCGCGTCAAGTCAATCGCAGTGCTCAGTTCATCGAACATCTGGAGGACGATACTACGGAGGAATTGGACGTCGATGGATCGGCCCACTACGAAGCAAAAACGTCGAAGAAACGATTCAGTCCCAGTCGACTGCTCCGAAAAGCTCGATCGATCCCTACAGAGCTCTTGCTAAGTCCTACACCAACTCGACCTAGCTCGACAAACGGCACTCACCTAGTTCAGAATCGCTATCCCGAACCATCGCGAATTCCTCCTCGTCCCGCTTCATCCGCCGACGTCCTCAATCCTACCTCTCAATCACACTCCTTCCTCACTCCTTCTGATCCCGCGACTATCTCTCGCTGCCGCTACGATACACTCCCCACTCGCCTCGATCGACTCCCACTCCCTGTCATCGAACCAACTTCGAAGTTTTCAGCTTCTTCTGGCGATTCAATCGTTCACATCGTATTCGACGAGAACGATGGTGGTCAAGCTGTTCGACTCAAGGATCGAGCTCGTTCGTTCAGTAAAGCTTCGACGAGCGGATTCAAAGCGATGGGAAACAGGATGAAGTCGAAAACTCCGAGCAAACTCAATCTTCGAAAGAAACCTAGTCTCGCTGGAATCTTCCGAGATCCCGAACCTGCAGGAGGAGGAGGAGGTAATGATCACTACCTCAAAGCTCCACGATCCGGACAATCAAGATCAACCTCGAAAGGTTCCTCTCGAATTCCTACGTTCGGTCATCGACAGAATGAGAGCGTCAGCTCATCGGCTCCCTCGACCGATCAGGATAGCAAGCGTAAGGAAGGAGGATCTCGACTCGGTTTCTTCCGATCTGCTCTCCGCGACTCGACGAATACCGCTTCTTCCGGATCTCGACCCCGTTCTTCCGGTACCGTTTCACCCTCGATCATTTCTCGTCCTCTCTCCGTCTCGACTGGTGGAGGATCCTCGTCGGACAAGCGACTGTCGGAAGTAACGAGCTCCTCGGGGACTTCGAGTGGAAATGGAGAAGGGAAAGTGAGTTGGGCGACGAAGTTGGGGAGGACGATCAAGGGAAAGAACGTTGCGGCGAAGAGAGCGCTCTTCGAAAGCAAGAGCAAGAGGATCTCTCCTCCGATCGTTCAGCTCGCTGAGAAAGTCAAGGTCGGTAGTCGTGAGTCTCTTTCGTACATTCGCGCTCATTTCGCATTTCTGAGCTGATATTGGACTTCTTCCGACAGCTTCTCCTCGCAACACAACGACTCGTCCTCCTTCTCGGATCCCCGTCGCTTCTCTTTTCACCGCTCAAGACGAACCAGCTCCTCCCGTTCGTCCTCGCCGACCCTCGAGTGGTCTCATCTCTTCCGACGACACCACTTTCTACGGTCACCGAGTTCCTGCTTCAGCCTACGACGCGGTGGCCTCGCTCAGCTCTACGGCTCCACGAGTAAAAGCGAAATCGAGTGTTCCAATCGCAAAAAGTCGTCAAATGCAAAAAGTCGACGAGAACTCTCAGCCTCCTGTGCCAAACTTCGACTCAATTCGACCTCGCGCCATCGTCGACTCGAGGACAAGGCTACCCTTTTCCGATCTCGTACTTCTTCCTCCAGCAGAAATCATACCCGCTCGATCCATCCCCTCTCGCAAACTCACCCTCAAAAAGTTGGAACGAGAACTCGTCGACCCTGCCTCGCCTGACCGACCTCGCTCTCTCCTGACTCCCTCGCCATCTTCTTCGGATAACGACGATCTTCGATGCCCAAGTCCCGCTAGATCATTCCGCTCCCCAAGTCCAGCTCGATTTCGAGACTTACTCCCTTCTGGAACGGCTTCGAGTCCTGAACGAAACGACCAAGGATTACCGATGCCGGTACAACAAGCGAGTCCGAAGAGTGTGAGCTCGAAGGGCAGCCCCAGGAGACGAGCTGCTCTAGGACCTGAGCAAGTCATCTGCATGACTGATGCTCGAGACCGAACTGGTGAGCTTCTCCCTCTTCCTCTTCCATTCACCTCGAACTCAACCTCTCTTGTACTCGCAGGTCCTATCTCCGAAGTTCGTGGAGCAACGACTGATCTCGCCGACTTGCTCTCTGGACTCGAAGAGACTCGAGACTATGATCGATCTCGCAGCATCCCTTCTCCTCGTCGTCCCGCCCTTCAACCTGCCTTACCACCTCTTCCCGCTTCTCTTCGTCAACACCTTCCTCACATCGAATCGATCGAATCCCTCCGTTCAACCGTTTCCGACGTTCCCGATGATCTCAAAGATTTGATCAATACCGTCGACGATCACATCTCTGAAGTCGACATTCCCTCGTTCTCGATTGAAGGATTTGGACTACATGATCGAGGATTCGCCGACGAAGGATTCGACTTGAGCTCTTCGGACGCTGAAACAAGCGAGGAGGATGTCGAACACTTCGCAGCTCCGTTCAACCCAAGTCTTGAACTACTCTCTGTTCAACATCAGCACACAAACAACGGCTTTAGCAGCGATTCAGCGACTTCTACAATGGGATTCGATTACACTGCATCAAGTTTCGAAGGTCACATCTCTACGGCAGCGGACGTTCTTCGAGGCATGCTCAACGTCGGCTTACCACCTCTCTCCACCGGTCCGACATTCTCCGAGCTGTGTGAGCTGCCCGACGAGGAATCGAGTGAAGCGACAACGGAGGAAAGTGAAGATGAGTCGGGAAATTCGTTAAGAAGCAGTGTTCGAGAAGCGCTCGATGTCGGTCGTCCTACTATAAGCCTACTGACTGCTCAGTCTCCCGCTTGAATGATCGCTGACTGACTTGTCGTTGATCTCCTAGGCTGGAGAGAAAATGTTTGATCGAGTCGACTTTGAAGTTTCGCTTACCGCTCTAGTCGACGGCCCTTCACTTCCCTCATCTCCCGCTCAAGAACGTTCAAGACCGAGTATAGTCGCCGCTTCTTTTGCACTGGGTCACCTCCGTCACGACAGTGTTATCTCCTCGTCTGAAGGATCTTCCGAAAGTACCGGTTTCTCCCTCGTCAACGCTTCCCCAACTCCGAATCCCTCTTCTGGTCGGCCTCTTCGTCACAGTCTCGCTAGATACTCGCAAGATCGTCAACCTCTCAACCGTCCGAGTCACCATGCTCGTCCACAATCGTCGTCTTCTTCCGAACAAGGTCCTTCGCCAAACGACTCTACAAACCTCTCACTCGTTGCGAGTAGTCGTTCGACGCAGCTCAGTATCTCCTCAATCACCAGCTCCCCTTGTCCGGTCCCTCGAAATCGACGCGTACCAATGCTCACGACTCAACAAAGAGCGCCTCCGCTACAACCCTCGTTCCGCTTTCCACCCGAAAACGACAAGGCCGCAACGATCAAGGCAGCACAGCTGAGTAGGATGGATGTACCGCTCGAGGAACCCGACAGCGAGTCAACGACTCCTCCTGAGATCGAATCCTCGGTCGAATTCCCACTTCGAGAAGCGAAATGTGAGCTCTTTTCTCAATCTTTCCTCTGTCATAGCTGATTAACTTTGTTCGGAGAGTAGCTTCGACATCACCTCGCTTCGTTCGGCCCCTCAGAGCGACTAGACCTGGTCAAGCGATTCCTCAACCAGTGCTTCTCGAAGAAGACGAACTCGAAAGTCCTCTCATACCTCCGGACACCCCTCCTCCTTCGTCACCCTCGATCTCGAGTAGCGATCACGCAGGCTTACACGTCTCTTCTCAACACTCTCAAGAGGAGGAAGATGGACATCATTCGATTTCGCACAATCGTCAAACCTCGACTTCTTCTAGCATGATTCAATCCATCATTGTCGAGGAGAGCGAAGATGGTCGACAAGAACACTTCGAGTCTTTTGCTCATCCTCTTTCGCCGATCGTCGAACCTCACTCGCCCTCTCAGCTACCTTCGTTCGAAAACGCTCAGGAGGAACAAGACTTCGAGGAAAGTTATGAGGACGTTCTCGACAGCGAAGAAGACTATGACTACACTGCTCAAGATCCTGACGTGACTCGCAAGTTTGTCCATCTGAACTACGAAGCGGAAACCGAGATTCGACGAAGTCAGACTATTTGGCCGGACACTGAACGTTCGCGAGATGCAGTAGCTGGTGAGTCTGTCACTCGCTTCTCCATCGCGCTCAGGACGTCGCTGATGATCACGCTCGTACGACTAAGTATTCAACGCCCCGAAAACTTACTATGCGATTCTCGATTTCTTGTTCGCCTCTCAAAACCGCTTCCCATCCCCACCCCATCTCACTCGCCTGAGCTCTTTTGTCCCTATCGCCTTCGCCGATCCACCTACTCCACCTTCACCAGTCTCTCCCATCTCTCCAATTTCCCCTGTCGAAATCCCTTCGCCGCTTCACGATTCGACTGGACCTTTCCTCTCATCGACACCTCCTTCTCCCGAGCCCGAACCATTTTCGAACTTCGCTCCTATCGAAGTGGTTCCACTCAAACCTATCCAACCTCTTCGCAAAGTTCTCGGCAACAAATCGGTCAACAACGCTCTCTCGAATTCAACATCTTCGCCGATGAAAGAGGATGCACTCTCGCCTTTCACTGCTCTTCCTCCTCGACTCGGCTCAAAACTTCGGGGACTACGAGCGAAAGTTAGTCCAGAGAAGAAGAAGAAAGTTGATACAGCGTTTTTGGGAGATGCAGCTTCGAGAAGGCGACAAACTCAGTTCAACGCTGCACAGAGAAAGCTCGAAGGAGCCGGTTCACCTTCCGAACAGAGAAGCGATGAGGATACGGATAGTACTGGAGTGCTCGAAGCGAAGGGAGAAGCAACTGATGAATTCACCTTCAGCAGGTAAGTCTCCCCCTTTCTTTCCCCGTTGCGATGCCTTGACTTGACCTTTGTCTCCTCGCTGCAGAACTCCTCCTAGTGCGACATCCCGACCTCGCGTCCGACGCAGGACTGTCGTTTCTGCCCTTCGCTAGTTTCATCTTTCTGTTTCCGCCTCGTCACTTTCTCACCTTTGCAACTTTGTGTTTTGAACCTCCCGTCCTGCCCAAATATGGTGAGAACGAATCTATAATGCAGCGTGTAAGTGAAAGGGGTAAAGTAAGAACGAGAGTGGCACAAAACAGCAGAAAGCACAGACACAAAGAGGGAGAGGAGGGAGAGGGGGAAGATTAAGCGACGAAATGAAGTTAAAACGAACAAGTAGAAACGAAGAATAAAAGATCTCTATCCGACCGAAAGCTTCCTCCTCTGAAGAAGATCCTCTAAACGAAACGAAAGGAAACGAAATCTCTACATCATCCAATCCCACACCTTCTGCAACACAGTCTTGGTCTCCCTCTCGTGCATCAACGCTTGCTCATCTTCCATCTCATCGAGTACCCTTCGTCCAGATTCAAAGTCCATCGCATCGAGACTGACCCATTTAGACTTGGTCCAGAATTTGTAAACGAAGTAGACGATGAAGAAGAAGGGGATTCCGATGTATGCGCAGACGAAGACTTCGGGGTCCCAAGATCCATCGAGGAATACGTAGTAAGAGTTGAAGAGGATGACGAGGATTAGGAGAATGAGTCCGATGAAAGCTGAGTAAGGTTGCATGGGAGATTTGTAGGCGAAAGTGTTGCGGTCGATTCCTTGACGCTCTGTGCGACCAGTACTTCATTCGATCAGCTCCGAGGCATCAGATCGAAGCGAAAGTGTACGCACTGCATCCGTAGTAGAATCGAAGGAAGGTGAAGTTGATGACAGCCCAGTTGATAATACCAGTCTGTACACGACCAATTCGTATCAGTCTCAAGTCGATCAGACGACTGAGTAGAGAAGAAAGACATACGATAGAAGTGATAGTAACGAGATCGTTGAAAGCACGTTCAGCAGTAGTTCCGACGTTCATATAAGCCAAAAATCCGACCAAGCAAGTGACGAGTAAAGCGTAGATGGGTAATCCACCTTTCGTGCATCTCGCGAGGATCTTGGGTGCTTGTCCGTCACGGGCGAGACCGTAGAGAGTTCGGGAAGCGGCGTAGAGGTCAGAGTTTCCGGCGGAGAAGGCGGCGATGAGGATCACGGCGTTGATGATTGAGGGGAGAGCACTGATGCCTGCTCGTTGAATACCGATGCTGTAAGGAAGAACGCTCGCATATCGTCAGTATTGTGAAGCTGAGCTGGAGAGAAGTCTTAACTCACACCCAAGGAGAAGCCGAAGCATCCGAGTTACCCAAGAGGCGTTCGTCGTTGGGCGAAACGATCAAAGTCATGCACATTATACCAATGACCTGAGTTTCATCTCGCTCAAGTCAGTCAATCGAATCATGACTGATGAAGTGATGGAGAAACTCACGTAGAAAAAAGCGATACGCCAGAAGACTCGCTTGATAGCCTTGGGGACATTTCGACGAGGGTTCTGAGCCTCTCCTGCTGCGAGAGCGACAATCTCGGTACCAAGGAAAGAGTAGGATGCCTGTATGTCGACGAATCAAGCTCAGTATCACTTCCGAACGAGCGGACTCAGCGAGATTCTCAGACGCACCTGAACAAATACGGTAAGGAAAGCGAGGAATTGACCCTTTGCTCCGCCGATACCATTCTGTTGTTGGAAAGGAACTGAGTTCCAATATCTGCGAGAAACGATTTCGGTGAGTGATTCGTCGATAAATGAACGAGAAGAAGGGAGATCAAGTGAGCTCACCTGAATCCAATTGGGTACTCATTTGGGTCTGATCCGGGGATACCTCCAGCAGTGATAATGATAGACAAGATCATGAGACCGAGAAGAGCGACGATTTTGATGAGTGAGAACCAGAATTCAGCCTGTGCTCTCAAACCTCGAAGTCAGCTCTTGTAATTCATCAAGAGACACTTCGAGCGAAACAAGAAACGCACCTCTCCGAATGCACGAGCACCTAGGAAGTTGAAAGAAGCGATCACGATCAAGAAAACGGTCAACCATACGGCGACGTGAACTTCTGCTGCTCCGGGCCAGTAATCGAGTACGAGTGCTGCTGCGACGACTTCTAGTGGGAAAGTCATTGCCCCTGTACAAGAACGATCGGGAGGGATGAGTTTTCGCAATGAGATTCGTCACCGACCAACATCGACGTACAGGATGCCCAATAATTCCATCCAAGTGCGAAACCTATCAACAACCATTCCAGATCAGTCCTGAGCGTTGTTGGAGGAGGAGAGAGAAGTGGAAAACTGACCTAGTGCTGGATCGCAGAAACGAGAAGCGTAATGAACGAAAGCACCACTAACAGGGAACATCGTAGTCATCTGTTCGACGTCAGAAGTTCATTGTATTGATCAGCATTCGTGATTGCGAGCAGCGTCGTGAGGAAGTCGAGTCAGGAGGAATCGAGAGTTTTCGAAGAACTCACCTCTCCCAAAGCGGTCATCATGGTCCAAACGATTCCTGACATGATTACGTATCCCAACCAACATCCGACGGTACCCGCACTAGCTAAAGCACTTCCAGCACCAACGAACAGACCTACGAAACGAGATTCGAAAGTCAGAATTCCTTCTTTCAATATCTATCTTGACATCTGAAAGAAGTATCGACTTGAAACGTACCAGTTCCGATCGTTCCTCCCAACGCAATCATCTTCATTGATTGAACCATAGCGAAAAGAATAAGAGGGAAGCAGATTCGAGAAAGCGAGAGTCAATAACCTTTTTTTCGCTCATTTCTCGCGAATCAGATTCTTAATTCGAACAACTCACTTGTAAATGCCTAGCTTTCAGCGTCCTCTTGACCTGACCTTGTGAATGACCGTCTACTCCCTCATAGTTGAAGATATTCTTTTCTACTCCCTCTCCATGTCTCCTCTCTCCTTCCCCTGACGCTTCCCCTAATGATCCAGATTCTAATTTGGTTGGTTCTTTCTCAACGATATCTGCCATCTAAACCTAGTGCTTGAGAGGGTGGCGGTAGAAAGTGACGAAAGGAGAGAGGAGAGAGTAAAAATAGGTTTTTGAGTCAGGAATGATCTCCTCCGAATAGATTCCGCGGATGAGTGATTGATAAGCGATAAGTTTGACAGAGGTTGTTGTTGCGATGGAGAGGTGTGTTGAGGAGCAGAAGTAGAGGAGGGAGGGAGGAGGACAAGAGAGAGGAGGAGAAAAAATCGACTCCGCAAACTTGAAAAAAAAGAAAAGTTTTTCGGTCGGATGGGTCGGGAGGAGTAACGAGGAAGGAGGAGCTCCAGGTTGAAATCGTCAACGGCCCAATACTTCTTCCACGCTGTCGTCGAACAACGCTCTGTCGCTGTCCTCGAAAAATTCGCGTGAGTAGCGACGAAAGAGATATCGATGCTTTCGACTCAACGGCCGAGTGCGACAGGAGTCAGGATGACGACGACGGAGCTCTCTTACAGCTCCTCTAGCTCAAGACGGCATACCGATGAACGTTTATGACGAGCGAGGGAAAACGGATGGGTTACAACAATAACGACGAAAAGACTGAGTGAAGAGTACTGCAAAAGTTGAGCGATCAAGCGAGAGAGATGGTGTGCGAAGGGCGAGGAATTATCGCCGGCGGCGATTTTGAGCGATGCTAGACGAGACGAGAAGAAAGTAGTGAAGGAGAGGGAAAAGCGAAATGAATTCGTTCGTTTGAAGAGGAGGAGGAGGAGTCGAGTCCGATTCGAGAGAGTTGCAGTCAGATCTGGGGGGAAATGAGCTGAGGGATACAGGCCGAGGGTAGGCGGAAATCGAGGTTTGAGAAACTGTCGAGTTCGATTCCTCACTTTGATGTCCAATCTTGAGGCAAGATCAACGGATCATGTTTGTAATCTGTCAGATACTTTTCCAACAAAACTTTCCCTCCTTGATCTTCATGCTCCCTATACAACTCACACAATCACTCATCAGCATCTCCCCCTCTCAAAAACACCACCAAAACCAGAAAGAGATATTGAACAAAAACGTACCCGCATTCTTTCCTCAAAATCCCATTCAACAACATTTCACACTCCATTTTCAACTCGTCTTCCCTCGCCTGTAAACCTTCCAACTCGTTGCCCAACTCCTCATGTTCCCTAATCAACCAATTCCATTTCGCTTTCCCAACGGTATAACACACAAATTCACTCCCCAACTCTGGATGTCTCTCAACTGCCATCCCTTCCTCGACTCCAATCCCTCCATTTCCCCCCTCTTCCTCCTCCCCCTCATGTTGTGAACCAGAGAATTGACTCTCTTCAGACATTGCACGATCTTTAGCTTTACCTCCTCCTTTTGAAGCAGTTGATTTTTTCGAAGGCGGTCTTCTAGCAGTAACGATTTTATCGCCATGTTGTATCCTCATATGTTTCTGTAATGCATCCGTCCTAGTAAAACTCTTATCACACTCTATACTCCCTCGCTACCTCATCAGCTCCTCGGACTCTCACAGAATCTAGAGAAGGAGACTAACCTGCTCTGGGACAAGTAAAAGGTTTCTCCCCCGTATGACTCCTTATATGAGCGACCAAAGCGAATTTCGATCCCTGACTCTTACCCCTCCTTGGACAACCAATCCAATCACAAACATAACTATTCGCACCTCTCTTTCCGAATCCACTCATATTACCCAATGGATTCTCTTCTGGAAACGCATGAACTACACTCCTCGACACTCATCTCATCAGCTCGAGATTAAGGTGCGAGGAAAGGGGAAGGGAGAACGTACTGTTGTGGATGTGAGAGACTAAAGGTTCGAGTTCATAAAATTCTAGAAAACATGAATTACCCCATTCGCATTTACCCGTTTGGACTGTTGAGGGGTCGAGACCGTAATTGTTTAGTTCGTCGGAGGAGGAGAGGAGGGATGAGGAGGAAGAGGAAGAAGAGGAAGAAGAGAGAGATCGAGGTCGTTTGTGATGGGAGGAGGAGGGGAGGGAGGAAGAGAGAGAAGAAGAAGTGGAGGCTAGAGAAGTGGAACGGGAACGGGAACGCGTTTGATGAGCCATTCTTTGGAGGAGGAGTGGGAGAGAGAGAGATTGATGAGGGGGATGATGGAAGAGGTGGGATCAGACTCTGCGCTGGTTCTAGTTGATCGCAATTTGCGGGAGGAGTCCTCTTGTTCTGAAGTTGTTTGTGGTCGTCTAAGCTAGTCGAGTGAGGTGGAAGAGAAGAAAGTTTCAACCAAATCTCTCGCAAGCCATCAGAATCTATGATTATTGCGCTCAGTAGGCCAGACTCTTTTTACAATTCTCGGGAGTAACACTCTACAACAGACTCTCAAAAGGGTCGAGTAAAAAGAAAATCAAGAGAGAATTCGACCGCCTCGAAAACAAGAGACAATCTGAACCCTCCCTTTCACTTTCCCTTTTCGCGCCCCTCCTTGCTTCCATCGTAGAGCGCCCTTGAAATGCAAGTTCGTCTGAGAGAAGGGGGATTCCAAAACGAGGAGGATCTTGATTTGAGGTTACTCTCCTTTAAAAAGAGGATTAAACCATTCATTCAACTCTCCCTCATTTGTTTCTCCCCTTTACTCCTAACGCCTAAGGGATACATCATAGCTATATTTAACCTTCCGTCTTGCACTTTCCCCTCCTCTTTCACTCCCTTTCCTCCAAAACCCCTCCTGAAACCTCCTTTTCTCAAAGTTGCACTACGAGAAATTTTGGTTCGCTCAGATGATCGAATCGGATTTGGCTTAGAGTTTGAATCGTCCTTGTGCTAGATACTAGGAGGTCAGGATTTGGTATGGGGTCGGGAATTATCGAGAGTTCGAGAGTTGGAAGTGAACGGTTGAAGAACAAAGAGAGAGAGAGAAACGTCACTCCTCCCCTCAACCCAACAACACACTCAAATCATGTCGAGTGAGTCTCCTCTAATACTCAAAAGGGAGCTAGTACTGAGATCCTTGGGGTGTAGACGACGAGCAATTAACAGCAGCGTTAGACTTGTGTCGTCGATTACCCCCTCAATCCATCACTTCAAACTTAGAATCCCTCATTCAACTCTTACCCGAAGAATTGGGAGACGATTTATTGAGTTCTGTCGATCAACCTTTGAAAGTAAGGACTGATGGAGAGAATGGGGGGAAAGATTATTTGGTACGCTCTTCAACCTCTACTCTCTTTCTCTTGTAAGTGAGTGAGTGAGCTGATTGTGAAAAGGGAGAAAGGGTAGATTTGTGATTATAATAGAGATGGTGATTCATACCGGTACACCTTCCCTCTTTTGACCCCCACACACCTCCCATTCACTGACCCTCTCTAAGCCTCTAGATCACCATGGACGAATCAATATACTCCTTCATTATCAGACGGTACGGCACCTTCACCGGGTCTACGGAAATTAGAAATCGCAATGAATGAGGCTTTTGACGTTTATCGAGATTTGTAACGCTAAATCCCTCTCTCTCTCTTTGCACTGACTCGGAAGGAAAAGGAACTGATGATGAAGAGGTTTGGTTGGGTATAGGTATTATGAGGGAGGTGTTTCGAGTGTTTATTTGTGGGATACTGAGGAAGGTGGATTTGCTGGAGTCGTTTTGATCAAGAAGAGTTAGTAAACCTCGATTTGTACACGGATTCTTCCTATAGGTTAACAGGAGCTGACTGTACATTTCCGTCGTGCTCACAGATACAGATTCTACCTCGTCTACAGCATCTTGGGATTCCGGTAAGCTCTCCTCTTTCCTTCACTCTCCCTCGCTTCTTCCCTTCCCTCCTCATCTTTCCCCCTCTGCCTCTGCTATCCTTAACTGACGCCACCTCTCTCTCCCAGTACACGTATTCGAATCCCTACCCCGTTCCTCCTCATCGTCCAAAACCTGTTCCTACAAACTCACCTCAACCGTCATGCTCTACCTCTCCTCCCCGCTCTCCTCTCCCTCTTCTTCGAAAGATGGTTCCAATTCTTCCTCATCCTCAGGTGGAGAAGGACTTGTCAACTTGGGTGGATCCATGACTCGTCAAGTACGTCTTTTCCCTTCTTCCTTTTCCTCTCATCCTGAATTCCTCGAGCTGATTGTGTATTGGAGGGAGGAATAGCATGAGGCTACTGCACCGATGGATACTAGTTCAGAGAATGGGATCAAGAGGAGTCATATTGAGAACTTGGGGAAAATGGTTGAAGATATGGAGATTAAAATGAGAAACCTCTTGGCTGAAGTCTATTTCTCAAGTACGTTCCTATCCCTCCCTCAAGAGACTGGAAAGGGAAACTGATGAGAAGTGAGTTGTGGGAGAGTAGAGACGAAAGATATATTGGGTAGTTTGAGGAGTAGGAATGGGTTTGGAGAACAGAACAAGATGAGGAGTTTACAAGGGGAATTGGTCGGGCTTCTGAAAGGGCGGAAAATGGCTACCTAGAGAGTGAGAGGGTGACGGGGCTGTTAGTTGAGTCTGGAGAGAAGGTAGTAGAGGAAATGGACGAATTAGTCAAGTTTGTTTCGTTCTTCCCTGTTTGTTTGATTGTTCGAGATTGTAAGTACACGTTTTTACGATTCAGTTCTTCTCGCTTCTGGGATATCTTGCTCGGTTCCCTGAGCTGCGTCGACATTCGAAGAGGAGTTCGTTTGAATCGAAATCTTTGGGCCAGTCTTCGACAACTTACGATCGGGGTTTCTTCTTCTCCGCGGCTCGCTTGACTGGCGGGAGAAGCTGCAATGACTTGAGCAGCAGGCGGTCAAGTACCTTTCTGGACTAGTAAACGATCGAGGGATGCGAGCGAATTTTCAATCTTCTCACATCTTGAGTTTATTCGCTTCTTTTTCCTTTCAGAAGTCAGGGTAACGCATGCTTCGACGACGGATATGGCCTACCGATCGTCGCTCTGTGCCACTGTTAGAAAGTCACTGGCGAAATGGGACGGAAAAAAAGGGCATTGCAATTGAGAAAGCCGACGAAAACAGGCGAAAGAGAAGACGCATCGAGAAGAGGAACAAAGGGGAAGAAGATCGGCAGCTTGACGGCCTGCAGTCGATCTGGTCTAGATGTTTGCGAAACGACCTTTGGATGATCCTCTTGCGAAATCTTGATCGTAGATTTTGCGCTGTCGATGGGTGAGCGAGTATGATTCCGGCTGGATCAGCGTACCTCGTCAGCACTTGACGCGGAGGAGTAGACACGCTGGACGACATACCTCGTTCCCGCGGCGAGCAGTTCCTTTTTCTCGGAAAGCTCTAGCTGTCTGTCGACCTCAACGATGGGGTGAGCGGAGTTGAAAGCGGATATCTAGCTATGTAGAACACTCACAGCGTCGCTCACTCGACCAGGAGGTCCTACATAGATGTTCGGATGCATCACTTCTGGGATCGAAGCTGGGTCGATAGGTAGAGAAGAAAGAGGACGAGGGGGAGGGGGAAACAGACGGGATCGATAGTCTGCTAGATTCTGCAGTGAGGCGACTTCAAATCAGTATCGAATAAACCCGCTGTTGAAAGAGAGGGAAGGGAATACTCACGCCAGACCCTCGCAAGGTTTGTTGAGAAAGCTCAAAGGGCGGTTCGCGAGTTCCAAGCAATGAAAGTGGTTGAGGAGAAGGTCTAGGACTTGGAGAAGGAAGAGATGGAGAGGGAAGAGGCGGAAACGGAGAAGGAGGCGGTGAGGGCCAAAGCTCGGGAACCAACGGATCCTGCGAAGAAGATTTATGAACTTTTCAATACACGACGAATAGGCAGAGGACTCACCCCGGTCCTCCAAGGTCGATAAACACCGTCACTCTTCTTGAAAATACGGAAGACGACCAGCACAGACTTGATGACTGTCGTGAGCGGGAAGTTTCTTTCCTTGACGTCGAGTTGTAAGACAGAAATAGCGGCACTCGAGGGTGAACCCTTTTTCCTCTCCTCGTCTGGTCCCCCTGGAAGTTGCATCCAATGATCTGTACGAATAGCGCCTGTCGAGATGAGAATAGAACGAGGAGAGTCAAGGCGGGAATAGAAAAAAGTAAGAATCAGATCTCACGTTGCTCTTTCTTGTAAGGATTGTACGGTTTGTTGTAGTTACTCAACCAAACACGTACTTCTGTTCATCGATAGTTCGTGTCGTAACGAGGCTGGCTGATCATGCACCGCGGGAAGCAGAACCATTTCGCAAGTTTCTTTTTCTTCCCTTCGTTACCGAGCTGCTGCCAAACAGGATTTGCTTGTTGCTTGCGTCCTTCAGCCCATTTCTCCTCGACCATGAGAACGTCACGATCTCTGCGTTTGGTAAGCGGCTCAGAGCGGGCGTAAGCTTCTGGAATAGTTTCACTTGCAATAACGAGTTTGCCGTCTTCGAATTCATGCTTCATATTGGCCGTTGTGTAATAGCCTTCAGCTAAGATTCCGCTCACGTTGTAAACCTCTCTGAATCCGTAGTCTGCTACGAGTGATTAGCCGAGTTTCCGGTTACAGAAACGACTCAAAGCTTACGTTGCTGTTCGTGAGGTGAGAGTTCTGTCATCTCTATGCTGATATCTTTGGAGGAGATCTTCGAACCACTATGAATGAAGAATGCCCAGAACTTGTAGAACTTGCGAATCTTCTCCTCTATTTCCGAATCTTCATGCGGGCGTTGAGGTCGGGGATGACCAGGTGATGAGCTCCCTATATTTTCAGGCGGCATTGGAAGTACTGAAGCAGAGGAAGAAGGAGAGAGAGAAGAGAAGACGAGGGATAGTCAAATTCGGCAAAAGACGAGCACCGCGGATTGTCCGAAGCTATTCATGCTCATCCACGAGAGTGATCAATGGAGCTCACCCACCCACGAAAGCGGAGACACCGAAACGTACGAGTTGAGAAGGAAGTCGTCAAGCTCGAGAACGAGAACGAGCGACAACTTAGGAAGAGTCGCCGATCGACTCGCTTGACTCGAGCTATTTAGCAATTGATCAGGTCAAGAGTAGGGTGAGGAAGTAGGAAGATACGACATATCAAGAGAGCTGAGATTAGCTGAGTCGAAATTGAGAACGAGAGACTCATCAAAGCCATCCAAATCGTCCAAGCAACTCATTGAATCCAAGCAGAAAATTGAGTACCGACATTCTCTCTTGGACCGACTTGTGAAGAGAGAGTTAAAAGTGAAATCGGAGACGAACGATTGAAAACGAAAGTAAAATTCTCACAAAGATCCGCTTTCAAGACTCCTCTACATACTTCCTTTCTCCAGCTACTCTTTCTTTCCACTTCTATCTCGCAACCCAGAAGCAGCGATACCGTCGGTTCAGAAATTGGAGAAATGATGTTCGAAAGCATTTCTTGCGAAATCTTGACCGTAGACCTTTCGCTGCCGATGGGTGAGCGAGTACCGGTGCTAAAGTGACCGAAGCTCAGATATACATTCAGTTTTCTGGACATTATGAGCGACTCGAGAGGGAAGTAAAGACTTGCCATGTTTCGTTGCGGATGCGAAGGAGGGAAATCAGGGTCGAAGAGAACTGGAGTATTGCGGAAGTTCTGTCGAGTGCTGATTTGTCAGTCAAACCGCGGAATACGAGATATTGATGGGAGCGACTGACAGCAGGGATGTATGCTTGTCGTCGAGCGGGAAGGTCAAATCCAAAGTTAGGTTGACGGTGATGGGCTTCGGGTTCGTTCCAGTCCTCGTCTGACGCACTAAGTTGTATGGGAGGTAGATTGAAGGGAGGACGGGGAGGAGTGACGGGATGAGGAGGAGAGACGATTTGCGAAGCTGATTCGATCCTCGGTTGTTCACTTGCGGCCATCTACTCCAGCGAAGGTTCTTACGTTTAGCTCTTGGAACGACTCAAAGATAGTGAAGGGAGCGACTTACAACAATGGCAACGAGCGCCCTCAAACGTTCGTCGTGAGGTCGATCGTATGGATCTCGCGGACGATTGAGCCGAAAGAAACAGAAATTACGCTGATGTCCTACGAGACCGCTTCTATACAGCGCACGAGAGCGAGTACTCAATGAACTCATCGCAGGAAACAAGCGAGAAAGATGCTCACGGTCCTGTAGATCCAGCGAAGAGTCCTGCTTTGAGGCAATCCTCGCAATGCGCACGTCGGTCTTCGCGACGCAAGTGTATCTTGTTGTGCACGTTTTCGAATTCCTAGTGATCAACTCAATCTAATTCAGCATCCTGCGACAACACTGGAACCGGAGGAGGACGAAGACGAAAGCTCACAAACTTGGGTCCACGATAATCACATTGATCACATAGTACGTACGCATGCTGACGGATGTGGGCTTTGGCTTCCTGTACGTACCACGATAGTATCAGCTAAAGTTTGGAGATGAGCAAGGGCTAGACGCACTTCGTAAGTAACGAAACTCTTGACTCTGGCATCGCAGTTGGGTACAATACAGTCGTAACGCTTTGTGACCTGATTCCATTGGGTCTTACGGTCTGCCGCTGAACGAGGAGTCATGAGGCCGGTAGAGAGCGGAGTCGGGAACTATCGATAGGAAGGACAAGAAGGGTTGTATAGGGCGTTAGTGTCGAGAGCGAGTTGACGGATCAATGGCAATATGAGTGTCAGAAGCAGGAGAGGGAAGAGAAAGAGAGAAGGGCGAAGCAAGGGAATATTGAGAGTGCATCGGGTTTAGAGAAGTGTCGATTGTCGGGTTTAGACAGGAACATGAGGATGTCGCAAACGCCGAGTGCTGATGTAAGCGACCCGGTTGAAGGGTTCTAGCCGCCCAGCGTCGGAGAAAGGTGGTTCGGAGGTTGAAATCGTTTCGAGGATTTCAAGCGAAGGCTAATCGACCTTTTCCCTTCCCTCTCCCTTTCCCTCCTTGCCCTCCTTCCGCCATTTTCCCCTCTTCCCCTTCCCAGTCTCAACGAGTATCCAACCCACGATCATTCCGACCGACGAGAACCCAACCAACAAAATGAGAACTGGGATTTTGATCGCCCATTCTCGCGAGGGGAAGAGGGATTGAATGGGTGAGTCGGAGGGTAGTAAAGGCTGTGCATAATCGAATGAGCGAGTCGGACAGAGAAGCAGGAGAGGAGGAGAAGAGGATGGGACACGAACGGTGAGAAGCGTCCAGAGGGTGTAATAGATGTAGAGAATCGTCAGGATCACCAGAGATACGCCTGTAGGGTAACCGAGTCAGCTCTGAGGTAGTAACAGGTTCCATACCGAGGAGAGAAGCGAGGGACTTACGACCGATAGTTTGATCCGAAGCCTAAGGAGCGAGAACGAGTCTAGTGAGTTGCTTGATGGACAGCGAGGATCGGAATTCACTCACCATTCAATTAAGCGAGTCAGCGAAGCATCCGAGCGAGTAAGAGAATCGAAGTGAGAGTTACAAGATCAAGCGATAAAGTTGATCGACTCTCTCTCCTTCTTACCACTCATCGACCTGCCCAAGATACGCTCGAATGCCTAAGGGATCCACTACAAAGTCTCAAAGCGAGCCGAATCATTCTTCCTTGTCCTCAATAGTTTCCCACCTAGTCAGATCACAACTCGGCTCAACCTCGAGCAGCTCTACACCATTAGATCAAGTACCCGATAGTGAATTAGACAAACATGTAGCCGACCTCTTACTCGCAGAAGCTAGATCAAAAGACAAAGAATGGAACAATCAGGGAGTGAGGGCTTATTACGATCAACATAAAGAATCGTCAGTTCTCCCTCCCACCCTCCCTTACTCCCTCTTACTACGATGTTACTGATGAGGAGTGAGAGAGAATACAGGACAGCACCTTTGAGAAAACCGAATACGAGATTCTTGAGTTCAATGTTGAAGAACGTAGATGATCACAACGCAGCTCTGAGGAGACAAGAGGCTGAACAACAGAGGAAACGGGGGAGACAGGAGAGGGAAGAGGCAGAGGAATGGAGGAAATCTCAAGCGAAAGGGAAGGGCAAGGAGAGAGAAGAAGATGAGGAGAGGGATAGGAAGAGGAGGAGAAGGAGAAGAGAGGAATTGGGATTGAGCGCTAGTGAGGATGAGGGGGATAGTATGAGGAGAAGGGAGGGATCAAGTAGGAGATCACAGGAGGAGCGCGAAGAGAGACCGTCGACGTCAACTTCGAAGGAGAGCGAACGATCTTCGTCGCGGAGGGAGGAGAAGGACTCGTCAAGGAGGTCTAGAGATGATCGATCAGCTTCGCCGGAGTCGACAAGGCGACGCAAGAGAACGGAGGAGGACGTTTCTCGAGACTCTTCAAGACGGGAGACGCACGAATCTTCGAGATCACGTCGTCGAAGGCATAGATCGCGCTCTCGAGAGGAGGAGGAGGAGGACGACAGCGACCGACGTCGCTCAAGACGAAGGCGAGAGGGTGATGATGAGCGAGGAGAAAGAGAAGAGGGAAGAGAATCACAAAGGAGTTCGACTTCCTCGAAGGAGAAAGGGAAGCGAAAGGAGAGAGATCAGGATATGGAGCAGGACGAGAGACCATTGGAAGAAGTATTTGCAGATGTTGAGAAACAAGTTTCAAAAGAACGCAAACGGTTAGTCTCCTTTCTCCTTTCAACTCTTTGCTCTCTCGTTCGTTGAATACTGATATGTCTCGCTCATCCACAGATCGCGTGAATCAACTTCCGTCCCACTTCCGTCCTCCTTACCTCCTCCAGCTCCCAACGCGCCACTCCCTTCCAAAATGGACAAATATTTCTCTCCGACCTACGATCCCCTCCTCGACTTCACTCCCTCTCAACTGACCGATTCCCAAACTGGTCTGATCGGAGAAGGTGGTTTTGACGAATGGGATCGAATGTTGTCGTCATTGAAGCGGAGGAAGGAGGATAAGAAGGAGGTTGAATGGAGGGAGAAAGAAGAGAGGAGGAGGAATAGGGAGAAGAAGAGGAAAGAACGCAGGAGGAAGAGGGGAGAGGACGTCAGTGAGAGTGAGAGCGATGATGAAGGGAAGAGAGGAGCAGGAGGGCAGAAAGGGATCATGGACATGAAGTATTCGAAGAAAGGTTCGACGAGGGAATGGGATTTGGGTAAGGAGAACCCTACTTGATTCGTAAAGCTTCTTTGATTGTTAGCTAGATTTGCAATACCTCTCGAGAGTCACAGATTCTTGGTTTGATTCGTAGAATGCTATATATTTCCGAACTTTGTTCCAGGTTATAGAGCGCATCAAGCGGCAATGTAGGAGGGTGTCGTAACTTCTTCAAAAGACACAAAGTAGACGTGACAACATGAGGAGGGGAACGAAGGGAGACAGGTGCAGGGTGAGAGACATTCGAAGAACGAAATTAGATGAGAGCCTAAAAATGAGGGAGGAAGTGCGGAGTTTCATGCGAATGGGAGAACGGGAGAGAAAGGCGTTGCGATTAAGGACTGGAGATCGAGGCGATATAAGTAGAAGGACTAGATTGGGAGAGGAGGGGAAGTCGAGAGAGGAGAAGGTGGTAACGCGATTTCAGACGGTCGCTGAGGAAAAGGATGATGCAGGACGACAGGTTGCGAGTTCCAGTCAGGAACGGGAGTTGGTAAGCCGGGAGACTGAGGAGGGGTTGAATGATTAGGGAAGGGGATCGAGGGAGCGAGAAATGGTAAAGTCGAATTGGGTTCTTCGTCCTCCTTCTCGTTCAAATCTCTGAAATGCGACTCGTTCGCGAGAACGATGATGTCGAGAGACCCGTTCAACTTTGCCTCCTGGATCTTCGAGTTCGAAACGACCCTCGCTCTCGTCAAGAATCCTGGTAAGAATCCAACGTAATCGGGATGTCGGTCTACGTCGCCGAACGTGTCGTCGATCTGACTTGCCGACGAGTTGCCTGCTTGATAGTGCTGGAGGTGAGGATGGGTCGGATCTGAATCGAACTCGATAGTCGGGAGATCGTCTTCATCGATGTAACTTGAGCCATCCTCTACGACTCCTCCTCCATTGATCGAGATATTGTATTCTTCTCCTTGGCCTCCGCCAACTTCTGTAGGCGCGTAAGAACTGCGTCTCGAAGGAGCACGAGGTGTTCGTCTTCTCGGGGCATCCAGTACGATGACGAGATCGTCCTCCTCCTCCTCTTCGGGGGTTTGAGCGGCTTCATCTTCTCGAGGAGCAGGGACTGAGAGATGTAGAGCAGGCGAGAGAGGAAGACTAGCGTTATTGCTCGATTTGCGACGACTGTTGCCGTTCCCGTTACTGCTCTGTCGTCGACCATTCGAGTTTCCGCCGTTCCCTCCATTCGAATTGCGACCGGAACGTTTTCGATTCGAGTTGGAAGAATGGGAAGAAGTGAGAGGTGGACGAGATGAGGAGTTGAGAGGGCGAGTGCTGAACGAAATCGAATCGAGGTCGAGCCAAGACAGAGGATGAAGCTGCAAGAAGGGATTCGTAGTGTCAGTCTAGCTACAAGGATAGAGAGTGGACAGTTGACTTACGCCTGAACCAGAAACACCGTTCGAGATTGGCACATCTCCAGCTGATACCGCTCTGACAGTCTCCTCTGACAGACCGTTGCGAGGAAGCTCGATTGGTCTTGGGGCGATCGGACTCGCCGTCGCAGGGGAAGGAGAGGGAGAGTGATCGTTTGCCGCGTGAGAAGCAGATTGTTGGTCGGCTTTTCGAGTCTCTTCGAGTAATCTGATTCGTGCTTCTGCTCTCATAGCTCGAGTAGCGAGAGCGCGCAGAGCTTCTTGGTTCTGCGGAACGAGCGAGGAAAAAGGTCAGTCGGATCTGATAGCGGTAATCGAGCGAAAGAATGTGAATGCTCACCTCGACCTCGTTCGTTCGTTGGTCTTCTTCGAGGACTGACAATCTCCACCTTGCGATCTCAAGTTCCTTCGCATTCCTATCAGCCTCCATCTCCGCCTCCTTCGCTCTCGCTTTCCAGACTGACAAGTCGTTCGAGCCCGCCGAAACTGATCGACTATCTGCACCTGCGCCGAGAGGTGAGAAAGGGGTTGAGCCGTTCAGAACCGTAGGTTGAATCTGTCGTTGTTTCTCGTTGGGACCTAGCATTCGAGGGGAAGCCATCGATTTCGAGCCGGCAGAGACGGGAGACGAGATAGACCCGTTCTTGGCGCTACTTGAGGCTGAGCCGAGGACTGCTACAGCTGATACGCTCGAATTGATACGAGGACGAGTCGGATGTTGCTGCTGTGGATGAGCAGGTGAAGCGTGAGGAGTCGCCGAGGGACCTCCTCCTCCTGCTCCTTGAGCTGCGAGATAATAAGCTGCCGATTGATTCATGTAGTTCTGATACATCTGCGCTTGAGCTTGAGCTTGAGCGTGAGCAGCTACTGCAGTCGGCGCGAAAGTCGTCGAGGTGGGAGAGACTGCTTGGGCGAGATGAGGGTAAGAGGGAGTCATGGGTGAAACTGGATGAGGAGATCCTGAATGCCAATTCGATTGACCTTGTCCTGGTCCTGGTGGTCCTGTCGAGCTGAGAGGGTAGACGAGGCCATTTGGGACATAAGGAGTATCATCGAATCCGAGTCCACCTTCGCCAGTCCTTCTTCTCTGTCGCTGATTCTGTTGTTGCTGAACTTGGGCTTGGTATTGAAGCGCAACGACGTGTTGATACTGAGCTGCAGCCTGGGCTTGAACATGGGCGATAGCGTAAGCTTGTTGCTGCTGGTGCTGGTGAAGCTGAATCTGTTGTTGTTGCGAAGAATTGGGCGGAACTGAGAGGGAAGATTGTCTCGAAGGCGGACGGGAAGCGTTTGGAGCAGTCGAATTTCCGGAAGATGACGAAGAGACGATCGGATAGGGCATGAGGGAAGAAGTATTTTGGTTGTTCGAATGAGGAGACCATGGTTGTTGAGGAGGGAGAGAAGCGGTGGGCGCAGCGAAAGGAGGGATAGTACGGTGAGAGGGAAGGGGAGAAGAATCGGGACTGCCGAAATAGTTCGAAGTAGATGTGCTGCGACCGAGTTGAGATTGAGGGTTGGTCGAAAGCGAGAAATAGCCGTTTGGTGTCGGCCTCGGCGAAATCCCTCTCAAGCTATCTCCCAATGTACTCCGAACGTCAGACCCTTCGACGCTTCCATCTTCACTATCTCCTCCTCGATCAATCTCGACACCTAGACCCCTCAAGCTCGCTTCCCTACTTCGTGCATTCGAACTCCATCGCAAAGACTCATCTCGATCTTGTCCGACAGAGCTTGAAGCTCTTCTCGCGAAGTCTGGTGGCGTCATCGTCATCGCTGGTGGCATTGTTGGTAGGGCGACACGTTCAGTAGAGTGTGGAGATCCAGAAGAGGTGAGGGAGAAGTTCGAAGTCGAATAAGCGCTGCTTGCGGTACTGAGTCGACGCTGTGGTTGCGGTGTCGTATCGTTCCCGTTGATGAGAGAAGAGGAAGCGGAGGAAGGTATTGGTATAGGAGCTGGTCTGTCTCGTCCGTTGCTCTTCGTTTTGTTATTCGTCTCAGACTTTGTTTCGTTCTTTCCCGAGACTCCTTCTCCATCTTTCCCCTTCTCACCTGACTTCGGTAACCCAACGATCGACTTTCCATTCAGCCCAATCGGAGTGACACCCGAAGCTTTTCTCGCTTGCTTCCTCGAGCGAGAGGACGATGTCGAAGCGCTCCTGTTCGCTTGAAGGGAAGGAGTAGCTGAAGTCGAAGTCGAAGAAGAACGTCGAGTCGAAGGAGAGGCTGGTCGTCGACTTGTGGGCGAACCGGAAGAAACAGAGGGAGAACTCGACGGCGAACGAGAAGGGGTGAGTGACAGCGTTGGCGAGAGAGACAAAGGGTAGTCCTTCTCTGCCGCCGGAGTAGAAGAGGATGGGGTGGCTTGGAAGGAGGCATGGAGATCGAAAGGAAGGGGAACTGCGGCAGGTCGGGTTGGAGCTGGAGAGGAAATCGGTGGAGGCGAATGGAGACGGGGAGGGGTCGAGATAGGCGTTCGATCACGATAAGGTAAGAGATGAGGTGAGGTCTGTACGGAGACAGTGGAGGTTGTGGGCGGATCAGATGAAGAAGGAGGAAGCGGTCGAGGAGGATTCGTCGATGACGGAGGTTGATCTGTCGTCTGCAAGTCGAACCCTGTTGTCGAGGTCGGAGTTGTCTCCTCCTGGTACCGGAAGTTCCCCTCTCCTTCGAGGTCGACCTGAGACACCTGAACTCCTGTGTCGGTTGTGCCGGCCGAAACTTTCGCACCACTCTCCCTTCCCATTTCTTTCGTTAAACCCCTCGACGACGTCCGTGACATGTCACTACTACTCGTTGTCCCCTTCCTCGTCTCTGTAGGAACGACGGCAGCTTTCCCCTTCTTGTTCTTTCCCTTCTTCATGCCTTCATCGCGTTTCCCTCCATTCGCCGTATCTCCCGCTATCCGTAGATCTCCTGGCATTTCTCGAGTCGGTGAATCGGGTGACGTAGAGCGATGCAGAGTGGGAGTGGAAGGTTTCGAGATTGAAGAAGTATTCGAGGAAAGGGCGGAACTGATCTTTTCGAAACCTTGGAGAATGGCGGCAGAGGTGCTGGTGATGCAGGCGGCACTCGGCAGTAGGTTCGTCGACTTTGGTTCCGTCCCTGTACTCAAGCTATTCCCTCTCGAGCGAGACTTGATTCCTCCTACATTCAACCCTTCCTCTGATTTCTCTTGACCTTGGGCAATTAGAATGCTCTTGACGACATCTTGCTTTCTCTTCTTGATCCCTTTGATAGTAGGTGGAGGAGTTCGATACCGATTCTTGCTATGTAGTCGCCTGACGATGAAACCAGAGGCGAGGAGTAGAGCGAGACCAGTAAATACGAGATGGTGAGGAATTGATGAATTTGTCGAAATTGACCTGAGAAAGGTGTAGGGAGTATTCGTAGCTGCAGGTGTAGTACTAGCAGTTGTTGTAGGAGTGGCAGAAGGTGGTGAAGGAGGAGGAGCGAGTCGAGAAGGAGGAGTCGGCGGAGTTGCTTCCATAGTTGAACGTTGTTGACGAGGAGCGTTACAGGAAGGTGGTGGTCGGTGAAACTTCCTTCTTATACACCTCCCAGAGTTACCACCTCCATTCGTAGGCGGAGAAGCCGTCGTCGAGGAGCTGATCAAATCAGACGCGAGAAATGTGGGATGGAAAGTTGAGTTTGAGATCGATTACCGGAGTAGATGAATGGTAGCTTACCTCGAAGACGCCAGCTTGACTACTCCCTTCCTAATGGTGGTCAATCGAGCGAGAGGTTTTTGGGTTGAAGATTGGTAGGTGGAACGAGACGGAAAAACACACAAGTCGAAATCTCTCCCTTCGCGCGGTACCGGTTCGACTTCCTATTTTGACCTTTAATTCAGCCATTCAACTCCGATCGCAAGGTCTCTTTCATTATGTAGTTACAAGGGATTTAACAACGACGCATCGCTGGAGTTTCGAACAATCTCACAAATGCGACATCAAGTTCTTCTCGAGACTCTTGTCTCCTTCGAGCCTCCTCGAGTCTCAGTACCTTTCTCTCGAATGACCACACCTTCGACGACGATGACAACGACGATAGAGACATTCAAAGTGACGAAACATACTGAAATGCGAAAGAATCTTACTACAACAGAACAAAATTGAGTTTGACGAAAACGAAATCCAACTTCGCAATCTCCTTTGGGTACTGATCAGGTTTGCGGCTTCTTGAGACTGCTGAGACGGACGATGAGCGGGAGTATACCGGAGTTCTCTCGAGCGGCGTGTAAAGATAGGAAACCGAGAGATTGTTCGATGTGATGGTTGAAATGGATCTCGAATCTGTTGGGAAGTGATAGAGAAATAGCTCGCTAGTCGTCAGCACACGTTGACGAGATGAAGCGAACGAGAAGTGCTCACTTGGTGAGGAAGTCCCAATGCTGTTTGAACTTGACGTTCGCCCAATCTCCGTTCGCTTCGTGTTCGCTTGTGACGAGAATGCGTGTGAAGGAGGCGGTATAGTTGGCAAAGACGTAGCAAGTGTTGAACAGCTTCTGATGAAAGAGCTGGAGAAGCGCGAGGAGTAGGTCAGCTTCCTTCGAGATCTCGGTCGAAAGTAGAAAGATTCGATTCGTACATCTAACAGCTTCTCGTTCGTGAGTAAGCATTCGTTCGTACACGTATTGAGGAAGTTATCATGATCCTTGAGCAACTGATCCACCGTTTCCGCCTCATCCAGTCTCTTCTTGAGTTCCGCCCAGCGACTCTCGAGCACTTCGCTCACCGCGAAATCGAACATTTGCTGAATGAAATCGTACATCCTCGCTCTGAGCGCAAACACTCGTCCTTTCCAAGCTTGTAACTCTGGATACTGAGATCGTTTCCTCCACGAAGGCGTTTTGAGGTGCTCAGTCCAAGTTTCGAGGAAGACTCGTTCGAGGTGTTTGAGTCGAAGGAGATGTCGGAAGATCATCTGATAATAGGTGATAGACTTGCGAGAGAGGACGAGGGAGAGAGGGAATTTGACAGTGTAATCGAGGTTGAAAGCGTCCCAACCTATCACAAGCAACCGTCAAATCCGCACTCGAGAGGATCGATACTTCGAGACGGGTCTCACCCATGATATCCGAGGAAGCTTTTGTTGTCGTCTCCTTTTTCACCTCGTCGAAAGTCTCGATAGGAATCCCATCAGGACCCACAATCGCTCCCGTCTGATTAACGATCTTGAGCAACCATTCTGCGACTGTCACATCTTCGAAGACGATCTTCAGGTCATCCTTGAAGGGGTCATCGTCGACTCTTGAAGAAGGATTCCGTAAGGCGAGGTCGAGTTGTGTTTGAAGTCGTTCGAGCATGATTCGCTTCTTCTTCTTCCCGAGTTCGAGTTTCGCCATGTCGAGGAAATGGGTAAAGACATCGCCGTGATTGATGAAGAAGTACTGCTTGATAGATCTGAGGGAGCGGAAAGGGGGTGAATGGTGAGAAACGAATGAACTGAGAGGGGAGAAAAAGAGCCAACTCACTCTAGACGAGAGGCAAGGTGTTCTTCTTCGAGTAGGAGCTTGAGCAGCGTTTTGTTCGCATAAGTGTACGCGATGTCGATGCGTTTGAAGAAGCTGTATCGTAAAGAAACTCAGTCAACTGATCGAGAAACGAGAGACGAAGACAGACGAAAACGCACTCTTCTTGATCCATAGCTATCAAATCTCCTTCCCGTATCCGATTGCCTTCCGGTACTTCAATTTCGATCCCACACTCCCTGATCACATTGAGGTATTTCCCAGCGAGTAAGATCTTGTCTTTCCAAGGTTCGAGGAAAGCTGGAACAACGGCTCCTCCCGCTAGTCCACGTTCGCGAGGAGGCACGTCGCTGTTGACAGGAGTCTTCTTCGACGATCCTACTGCCCGATCTCGAAGAGTGTACCTCCTCTCCCAGTAATCATCCGTATAATCGAGGTCGAGCGAACCTTGATTGATCCCCTTCGTTTCCCTCACGATGAACTCATCCCATTGATCACTAAGATGACCAGTCGAGATCCATGCGAGTAAGATCCCGACGTAAGGTTGACTCGCTTTGAGGAGGAGGTGAGAGTAGAGCTCCTTAGCAGCTGGATCGCCAGAAGTTCGTTCGAGTTTGCTGAAAAGGACATGGAGTACTTCTCCACCTTTCGGAGGACCCGCTCGCCATCCTGCAGTCGAAGAACTTGGTTGAGCGGCAGCTGTAGCAGATTTCATCTCGGCCATGATGTTTGCCATTCCTTCTCCTCCAGCATATGAATCCTCCGAATCGCTCTCGGATGAAGAGCCATCGTCGTCTTCGTAAGGTATTGTCAGAGAGATGAGGTCGGTAGTGAGGGAATGAACGAGGGAAAGGGTGTGGAGAGCCGGATGAAGGTAGAGCCAGAATCGTTGGAGGGTAAAGGACGAGGAGGACATGAACTGTTCTTCAAGCTGGGCGAGAAGTACGAGGTAGTCCTATTCATAACGTGTCAGCGTGGGATGCGATACTTGCGAGGGAGAGAGCCGCCGACTCACTCGTAGCATTTCGCGAATCGCGGCGCAAAGAGCATGATTAATCACGCCATGCTCGAGAATAGAATATTGCTCGACAAAGGCAGTGATCGAGGTGAAGTAGGTCGCCAGTGGAAGGAATCGTTCGACGACTGAAGCGATCCAGGGATCTGTTCATGTCGGTGGGAAATCAGTCTCGAATGTATGTAGCTAGCTAATCAGTGATGTGAACTTACCTAGACCAGCATCAACGACAAACTGAGCACCTTGCATTCGTTCGAAATCGTCCTCGGGAGTGTACGAGGAGTTGTATTCGATGTATCGACCCTCGATTCCCTGTGATTTGAGAGATGTCAGCGTCTTCCTCGCTATGCGAGCCTGAGTACTTCGGAGACGCACCATGAGCACGAAGAGAAGATCCTCTACCATCAACGCCTCCTGCAGCTCTGCACTCAGCGATTCGAGCGGTTCTTTCTCGAGTCCTTTTGCCTTTCTCCTCATTTTCTCCCTTCTCTGCTTCGTATCTTCATCCTCTTCTTGCTCTTCTATCACACTACCCGAGTCAGAGATATCGTCGCCATCGTCTACTGCACCATTCGCTTGTCGTTTCGTTTGTCCTCCTTCTCTCGAAGTTCGAGATTTGCGAGACGATTTCGACTTGATCGCTGCTCGATGAGGTGATACATGAGGGAGTCGAGTGTTGAGAGGAGCTCGAGCGAACGATGTCTCTGCGATGAAAGAACCTTCAGGTGCAGTACCTGAGAGAGCAAAGCGGTTTCAGCGAAATTGCGAACAGAGAGAAGGAAAGGGCACACCGTAATCCTTTCCAGGTTGATCCTCTGCCTCGTCGGCTTCCCTCAAAGGTTGCTGCCTATTCTCATAGCTCCCTCCTGTCGTCTTTGCCGCTGTTCTGATACTCGATTGAATCTGTCAACATTCGAAACATTCAATCAGCTCTCTTTTGCTGGCGTGTTTCTGGGCAGCTAGAGCTGGTGGTACTTTTTGTAGATCCTTCTCTGCCAGTCCCCCGTATCTGGCTGCTGAAGGTTTAGGTGTTTTCGGTTGATTCAAGAAGGATGAAGTTGAGTAGGAGAGAGAAGAAACAGGGCGATTTGCACCCAATGAAGATGATGGTCGAGATGTACGAGACGATTGACGCGACTCTGACCGTCGAGAGTCCATCCCGAGTCGTTGAGATTGAGCGGTGGAAACGAAACGAACCTGGGAGACGAACGACATCTTGCTCTCCTTCATCTCACTTGAACTCCTCGCATTGACATCTGGACCTAGCTAGAGAGTCTTGAGCAGCCTCGGCGTGCTCTGGAAGGCTCCTCTGCTCATTTTACGGTCTCACTGCTTCGCGTTTTCTTCCTTTCTTCGCTCTCCCCATCCACCACTCTGTGACCTCTATCTCTGGCGCGCTCTGAGGCCGTTCGCGATCAAGACAGACAGCCAACTCGCTGTGACTGTTCGGATCTCTCTTCGCGCCTTCGCTTGAGACTCGGATTTGCTTTTTTCTTCTTTTCACTCTCCTCAAGTGGTCCTACAACGCTTCTGCGGGCCTGAGACCTTACCGGGGTTATTCTCTACCTATAAAACTGACGCTGACAAGCCGTTGTCAGCCGTTACACCTTTGCTACGATCAACTCGGCTGTTACGTTGACAATTCTTGTTTGTAGCTCCTCTTCAACGTCCCAAACTGATTCCAACAAGCACGCATCGATGCCTTATCGTCTATCTCTTCTCCTCATGTCACTATCACTTCTCAGGATCGATGTGGGAGCGAGAACGAGGAGGAAATGGGGGGAAATGGTTTCTGAGAGATTCCCACAGCTCTCTACACCGCGCTCTTTCGGTCTCGATCTGAGGAGCCGATCTTCCCTTCGTCATCTGTCGACGATAAAAGTAGGTCGGAGGACCTGATCCGTGAAAAGGACGTCCTGAACGTGCAGAGAGCTCTGTGTAGATGCGAAAAAGAGCTACTTTACTGAATTATTTCCACCAAATAGTCCGGCTCGGAACCTTTGCATAATGAAAGATAACAATTGGATGGAGTCTAGCCCTTGCGCTCTTAGCGGACGATCATCGAAGTCGCTTCCGAGAAATTCGCTTTTTTCCATTCCATCCTTGGACACTTTCTCTCGCATCTGGCGACCTGACGACCCGAATCCAAGCAAGGAGACTTCGCCAACGCTCTCCCTCGAATCGAGCTCTTCTCCAAACGAGCTGAAGAATCGATTACTTCTCTCAACTCTCTCCCAAGGCCTCGTCGCGTGGACCTCCTCGACTAGACCTCACTGGAGCCTTCAAGGACTACACCCCGGTAATATTACGGCAATATGCCGTCTACCGAGAATGGTCTCTACCACGGAGACTGTTTCAAACCCCTTGAAGATGCAAAGAAGAAGGACCTCCATTATCGCGCTATTAAGACAAGGATCCTACGTTCCCTCGGTACCGCAACGTATAGGAATGGATGTCAATTCGCTATACTGTGGGTATCACCGAGTGGGGAGGTGTCAGACGCGTTTGCGAGTGAGGCACTTCAACCGAAATTAGATGGATGGTTCAGCGATCGAGTACAAGAGGGAGCGAGGGAGACTGTCAAGGCATGGAACGCAGACAAGGAGAGGAGGAACAATCTAGGGGAAGGAGAGGCAGGCAATGCTGGAGTTTACGGTGCAGAAGGGGAAATGATTAGTACTGGACAAGTCGACGAAGAGATGAGCGATGGAGAGGACTCTTACAACCGAGGAGGATCGACCAGGAGCGACCAGGCTTTCTCTCCGAAACGATCAGGATCTTCCGGCCCTGCTCGACCTCGCTTAGGCGACTCGAAAAGCTCTTTCTGCAATTCGACCTCTTCCTCCTCTTCCCTTCCGCCTAACCATCCTCTCAACCCCGTTCCTCCCCCTTCGACTGCTTCCGCTTTAATCTCTCCAACGCTATCCTCGAAAAGCATGAAATCGCCAACTCTCGACTCCTCGTCCATCTCTTCGAAAAACCCGATTCCGCACCATTTCACTCCCGAACAGCTCGAACGATGGTTTACGGAGCGACTTGGCGAACTCAATCACAAGAGCGACAAGCTTATCTGTCGTATCTGGATCAAAGTTATCGAACCTCAGAAACAGGCGAACTATCCCTATCAGAAAGGAGAAGAGAGCAGACCAGGTTGGTGGCCCAAGGCTGTCCGACACAAAGACCCTGATCATCTCGCTAAATATGGTGAGTTCTGCCTGCTTCGAGAGCCGAGATTAGTACTGACGAGTCCGCCCGATGATTAGAACGTATCGCTCTCCTCCTGCATCTCTTGCGACTCCCCTCCGTCTCGATCGACCATCTCGAATGTGCTACATCGCCCGTCGCTCTTCAGATCCCTCGTGAGAAGCAGGCTATTCTTCGTGCTATTTACGAATGTGCGAAAGCTGAACGAAAAGCTATCACGACGAGCTCTAGTAAGTTCACCTTCATTTTCGTCGTTCCTCGTCTGACGATATTGATCGAATTCTGTTCGTAGCTGGCTCTTTCGATAAGCTCTCCGTCATGCTATCTCCTCCACCAACGGCCGCGCCGATACAGGAGGAGGAGGAAGAAGAAGAACCCCCAATCGTCCCTTCTCCCCTTCTTCCCGTCATTCCTTCCCCTCTCCTTTCCGCCGAATCTCGTAGCACTCGTGGTCCCAGAGTTCGATCTCGGAACTCAGTCGATCCGCCTGGAGCATCTGACGTCGCGATCTCGCAACAAACTCCTCGTTCCACCCGAGCCGCTCCCTATCCTCTCGCTCGTTCTGCCTCGGCTTCAACTGAGCTCGCGAATCTCACCCTCAACAGCGCAACGAGCCCAAGTCTTGGACACTCTCCAGCATCAACATCGCTCAGTCGGAGTCAATCGTTCGCTGGAAACAACAGCGCTACTCGCACTGCAAGACTCTCAGGCCGCTCCTCGATCGGTGAAGCAGATCTTCAAGCGACACCTTACCAAGGTGGACGAGTACGGTCGACAATCACTCCAAGACAGGCGGTTTCGCAAGGATCTCCTCTCTCGTCGTCAATGGGTCGAAGTGCTAGCACAAGCGCGATTGGAGCGAAAACGATGATGGACGATTCGGTCGCTAGTCCAGCTATGATCAAGAGTCGCAGCAAGTTGAGTCAGAAGTGTTTCGAGCAGATGGGAGCTATGAACGGAGGAGGAGGAGGAGGAGGAGAAGCGAACGTTCGACCAACAGGTGGACTTCCCGCTCAACCCGAATTCGGTCAAATTCCCCAAAATCAGCTACACATGGTTCATCCTCATCACTTCCAAGGTGCTCGACCTTACCCAGAAGGTTTCCCTCCTCCACCTCCCGAGATGCACTACGGACGTCAGCACAATATCCCGAATCAACCTAATCTCGTTCGCCAATCTTCCTCGCAACACTTGCTGCATCAACAAGCGCAGCAGCAAACCTCCCACCCTAATTTACACCATTCACGCCCTCAAGTTCAGGTTCAAGTTCAAGTTCATGCCGGTCATGAATTCCCTTCTCACTTCGAACCACCTCAAAATGTCGTCTATCCCTCTCATCCTCATCAAGCCTACTCGTATTCCCCCGTCCCCGTTCAGTCTCATTTCGATTCCGGATCTCAGCAAGTGCAGCAACAACATCCTATGCACTACGCGAACCCGAATGGAGGATTCTACGAACACGCTTCGACGATGCAACCTCATCAGGTCGCTGCCCACGAAGCGTATCTCGTTTCACAATCCGCTACTGGTACCCCTTCCCTCTCCGGCTACATCACCTCGCCTGAACTTCCGCAACATTCGAACGGCACTCAAGATCATTTCACTCAACAACACGGCATCGAATCGTTCGACCCGAATTACTACCTCGCTTCTTCGCATCAATCTACCGGAGAACCCGATCTGGGAGCCTACGTTCAACAGCTCGAAGTCTACGAACGACGACAAGCTCAGCAAGAGATGTCGAATCACGAGATAGGGTTGGGATTCGATTCGCATCCTCAGCATGAAATATCGCCATTCGGAGGAGGACAACACGAAGGCTTCTACGATCAACGTCAAGGACTTGCACAAGACTACTCGATGTCGACCTCGATGGATCCGAGTCATTTGCGAAACGATGAACCTCGTCGGCGATACGAGGGTATGGTTGGATTATAGACACTTCTCTTCTCTTCTCTTCTTTTCTCGAGCATTTCTCCCTTTGTGCCTTACCCTCGTTGTCATAGCCTTCAGTCATACTACCTGGATTCGAAATTTGTGCATGTTTTGTTGTATTCTGTCATTTCATTCTTTACCTCGTCGAATGATCTCTCATCGCAGTGAATACCGCTAGCGTGCTCGAACGCGACTACTCTCCACATTGCTGAACTCGTCCACAGCGATAGATTGTCTGCAGCTGGAAACGATATTTGCGCAAGTTACTAAGGATACTGAACGAGACAAAAAGGGGTATCTATCTATCTTGTGCTAAGTAAAGGGGAATATATAACGAAATGATGCAAGAGAGGAGTGGAGTCAAGAAGATACAACAAGACGAGAACTGAACAAACAGCGAGCGAGAACCCTAAATCGCAGTCCCTCCCACGAGCCGTATCTCATCCTCTACCTCTTCCTCCTGCTTTTCCTCGTCTGTCTCTACATCTCTCGCGCTGACATGGTCGGCGAAGGTTGGCGTGTTGCTGAGTGTTACGGTTTGATCCCCTGCATTCGCCGTTTCGTCTTCGTCGTTTGGTGAAGGTGTCGATGTTCCAGCTTGCGCTGCGAGGTCGAGACTGCTACCGAACGCACTGCGGAAGTCGAGCTCGAGTGCTGGAAGGAGGGAATTGTTCGAAGATTGGGCTGGGAAAGGAGGAGTGTCGGGAGCTGAGGGTATAGTCGGTAAGTCGGAAGTACCATTGCGAAGTGGTCGACGTCGTCGAGTGCCGGTAGCTTGAGCAGTTGGAGGAGAAGTAGAGGCAGCGAACTATCCAACGCGTAGATTCACTCAAATTAGTAAGACGGAAAAGCAGAAACAAACAAGCGAGACTCACTCCTTCGCCGGTCAGTCGCGCCATCAGTTCTTGACCACTTGCTAAGAGGTCGCTGAGGCCTCCCTCGGGTACAGTCGGAGAAGCAGGACTATCCGTTTGAACCTCTGGAGCAGCTGCTGGAGTTCGCTCCTTGACAAGTGCTGGAGAATCTCGACCGCTCGTTGCCGTTGCGAGTAAGTTCTTGCGTCGGTCTCGGCGTCCAGAACGAGGAGTCTCGAGGGATTGTTCGCGAAGACTCTTCATGTATTCTTCGACGAGCGAATCTCCCGTTTCGAGCGCAGCAGCGGCAGCAGCAGCAGCCTCCGCCTTTCGGGCCTGTCGTAGAAGTAGAACAGGGATCAGTATGAGCTTCTATAGAGGTAGACTCGAGGGGAGTGCTTACAGCGAGTTGTGCAGCCTTCGCTTCCGATTCTGCGATTCGTCGATTGTCTTCGCGAGCACGCTGCGATCGCAAACCAGGGTCATGTCAGACTCGAGCAGTAGCCTTGAGAGAGCTGATAGAAGCTCACCTTGTATGAGGTTACGAAAGTCTTGAATACTCCAAAGAACTCGTCTGTCGAAGTGATACTCTTGATATCTTCACCGTAGAAAGTCAATGCTTCGTTGTAGGTTGCACCAGCGAGAGTGACGAGATCTGTAAGAGCGAGGATACGTTCTCGTGCCTCTTTCGCAAAGCGGAACATTTTCTTGGGGAACCCATCTTTCGGATCGAGGTCGTCGACATCTTCGAAATGTTCGAGCAGTAGAGTTTCGAGCGAAGTTTGCTGAGTGCGGAACTCGGCGAGAGATACTCGAACGTGAGCAAGATCGGCTATGAACACGAAGAGCGAGTCAGCAAAGAGAAAAATGCGATACAGTGAGCATGATGCATACCCTTGAAAGCCTCGGCAGGTTTCGACAGCTCTTCGAGGAAATCTTCAGTGTCGGGCATAGTCTGAGAGACCGTCTTGGCGGTGAAGTGAAGCAAGGTGCGGTTCGAAGATTGGGAGGATTTCGTGTCGACGAGCTTATTGATCGAGGTGACCTTGAATCCTTGTGCGTTTCCCTTGTGACCGGAGGCGTTGAGGAAGTTACCGAGCATGAGAATGAGCTGTGAAGTCGCACGCTCTCCCGATCAATACGAGTGCTCGCGAGGAATCAGGGAGAAATCGAAACTCACTTTGAGCAATTCCGAGAAATGAGGGGCGTGAAGAAGCGACTTCGATGCCTCGTACACTTTCTGTGCTTCCTCCTCGATTTGCTCGATGCTTTCAATGAACTTGGCTCGATAGATCATAGCCTTTAGCCGAGGTTTGAGACGATAAATCTTGGAGATTTCGATAAGGAATCGATCAGCAGGTGCGAGGAAGTCGAGCTCTTCGGGTGGAGCGCTCTTGTATACGTTGAGTTGTGCTTCCTGTGAGGTATAAAGCGATTCGATGTCAGTGACTCGCCGAGAAGGGAGTGAAGAGAAAGCCAGGCGGACCTGATCAGGAGAGGGTAAGAGCGCAAGCAGCTCAGTCAAGTAGGTCTCGTCAAAGTTCTCCTCATATCGGAGAATGCGAGCGACAGCGGCTTTGACTTTGGTGAAAGCGTCGTCTGTCGCAGTTCCTGCAGGTTTGAGAACGGTGATTTCTGAGGAAAGCAAACATGTGTCAACGAAAACCGAGGCGAACGGTGCAGGGAAGATCCGACATACCGATATTCTGTCCTTGTTGAGTGCCGAGACAAGTCGTCAAAGTCGTCTTCTCTCGTTTCGATGCGAGTTTGACGGTTTGTTTCGCTCGGAAATCTTCCTCCATAAGGTCAAAGATTCCCTGTCTCCGTAGCTTCGCGGCGATGTCGTCATCCTCGTTCCCTTGTTGACCCCATATCGTTGAAGCGAGACCATGAGGAGATACCTTGTCCCATTGGAACGTCTTGAGTTTGCGCTGAGCAGCATCGACGGGAGTTTTGAGCATGGGAGGACGAGGGACACCCGGTGCGGGAGGTGGAGGTGGAGGTGGACCTCCTGGACCTCCGAGAGAAGGACGGGAAGTGGGAGAAGCGGGACTTTCTGATGTATTCTTGCGAAGTTTGGCTCGACCAGCAAGAACATCGCTGAGACCCATTGTTGGACCTCCTTTCTGAGCACCGAATCGAGGCATACCTGGAGGAGGTGGTGGTGGTGGTGGTGGAGGTGGAGGCGCGCCAGCGACGTTTGGCATCGGAGGAGGTGGAGGAGCGGGAGGAATAACGAAATTTGTCGAAGAAGAAGAAGTGTTCGAAGCGATGAAAGGAGGGGGAGGCGGCGGAGGAGGAGGCGGAGGTGGTGGAGGAGGAGGAGGAGGAGCAGAAGGGATGGTGTGAGGGAGAGCGGGTACTGGAGGGATCGACTCTGTTCGACTTGGTGAAGGTTTCGAATATGATTCTTCGAGAGCCGTTTCTTTCGCAATGCCTTCAGATGACAATCGCACGGGAGCTGTAGAGCTGCGATAAGGTCGCGAAAGTGCTGGAAGTTCTCGAGATTGGACAAGGGTAGGGAAAGACGTAGTTTCTTCTGAAGAAGGGGTCGAAGGTCGACTTGAATCGGGAGTTGGAGCTTGAACGACGGGAGTTGGAGGTGCTGTCATCGAGAAGGGGAAGGTGCCGTGGACAGTATTCGGAGATGGAGATTGGAAAGGAGGTCGTGAGAGTTCCGGAGAATCGAGCATGTCGAAAGAAGTCGATTGAGCTGTTTCGCGAGACCCATCGAGGAAGACGGTCTCTGGTCGAGAAGGGGCAGGTTCAAAGTCCATTGGTGGTAAGATGCTGAAAGTCGGAGCTGAGAAATGGGAATTGACGGCTTCGAGACTCTTCCTCACCGAGGGTGAATCGAGCGGATCGTCTCCACTTTCTCCCTCTCCCTCTTCTCCCGTTCTTTCCCCTTTCTCGCTTTCTACCTCTGCCGACCAATCACTCTTCGATTGTTCTGACCCATCCTCCTCCACCGTTTCGATAACCGTTGTCGGCAAGGCGGTTTCGACATCCGAAGAGACGAGAGAAGTTGGTGTGGTCGAGGTTCCAGTTTCCACAGAGTTCGAGTGGCTGTGCTGAGAGCTGGTTCGTGCGCTGACGCTGACGCTGTCGACAGAATCTCGAACAGGACTCGAACCGATCTTGTTGGCGACATCTCGAATCTGTTCTGCGAGCGTCGGTCGGCGTTGATGCGCGCTTGCTTGTCTCTGTCGAGGAGTAGGCGACGTTGACTTTGCGATTTGATTCGGCACTCGGCGAGCAGCTTGAGGAGTTGCATCATCTCGGGGCTGAGAAGTCGATTCTTGCGAGCGTGTCGGAGTTCGTTGCGGTGTTGTCGATGATGGCACAGATATAGGTGAGGTCGACTGCGTTCAATAGTGTGGTCAGATACTGGGACGAGCGACGAGGGAGAAGGAGGAAGCAGATTGAACTTACTCTGTCTTCTCCCGAGCCAATCAACCTTTCCTGCGTCTCCAATCGTTGACTCGCGACTCCACTCTCCATTCGTTTCCTAGCTGCTGTCATCCCTAGGAGAGTTTGACCGGGAATAGCAGCCATCGCCTCCAATGGTGAAGACCCTTCGAGAATTTGAATCGTCTTTGCCCGTTGAATCTGTTTCTCCATTCTCTCCCGCAAGTTGTCCGCCATTCCATCGAGCAATCCAGCATCCTTCAATCGATTGTACAGCTCTTGGTTGTCGAGTCGAAGAGCTGCGATCTGTTCGAGATATTCTCGTTCTTTTGCAGCGAGTTCAGTCTTGGTAGAATCGGTTGCAGCTCGAGAAGTGAGAAGAGCCCTCTCGAGACCGTCGACTTGCGTCTTGAGCTTGCCGACTCGACCAGCATCGCCTTCGTCGAGTTCCTCCTGGAGTTCTTCTCGTTCTCGTTTCAGTCTTGCGATAGTCGATTTCGCATGATCGAGATCCTCCGTTACGTCGTCCAGTCGTTCCTGAGCACCAAACGAGGCGACGATTTGAGCGACACTAGATCCTAGGAGCTGAGAAAAGTCGCCGTCGAGTCCTTTCCGATCGATAACGATAGAGGAAATGAGACGGTCGATGAGTTGGAAATGTCGCATTCTCGATTCGGGGTCAACCGGGATGAGGATGAGGTTCTTGAGCATACTACCGAGGAAGTCGAGAGCTCGTCCATCCGTGTTGGCGAGAACGGCTTCGAAGCAACCTCGAGGATCGTTAAAGTTCATTCGGATGTCCTCCTTCATCGTTTCCGCCATCTCTGCATCGTCCGCTTGAGCATCGTCGTAGTAAGCGGCGACTAGTTTCCGGAGGTTGTCGTGGTCGAGAACGGCGTGCTTGTCAAGAATTCGTCGAAGTCCAGAGATATCCATCGCTGCTCGGAGGTTAACTCGAATCTTGAGGTCCCGGTCTCGTAGCAGTTCTCGAATGAGGAGCATATTCGTGATCTATAGAATCGACAATTCAGAATCAGCGGGGGTTCACGAGACTGATAGGATAGGAGAGAGCGGGAAACTTACAGCGTAATCTGCGAGAGCTTGATCTTTGATATCTGCCAAAGTCGCACTCGTTGCTAAACCCTTCGCCATCTCCCTCGCTTCCGCACTCTTGAGACTCAGGACATGTTGACTAGCTCCCACCGAACTTCCCATTCTCCCTCTCCCATCTATCGCCGCCTCCCAAAACCAAAACCATCCATCGAATTTCCCGGGTAGCCTCCTCGAAGTCGAGAAATCGTCGAGACCTTTCAGTACGAGATTGAACCCCCTCACTCGATCTCGAGCGATGAAGAAAGTCAAGAGTTCGACGACACTCTTTCTCGTGGCGATTTCGGAAGCGAGGGAAGCCGTGATGGGAGAAATCGAAGTGTTGTTCTCGATTGCGTCTCGAGCTCCGTCGGGGTTGTTGAAGAGCGTTCGAAGACACTTGACGAGTTCAGCCTCCATCGCGACATCAGGTTTCCGATGGGCGTCTGGTTTGTTAATGTTGTGAAGAGCGTTTCCCAATACTGCTTGACCTTTGAGCTCGATGAACCTCCGTAAGAACCTGTCGAACAATGTCGAGTCGGCCCAATCGAAGTGAAAAAGACGAAAAGAATCGAAACGTACTGAAGTTCGTAAGTCCTCAGACAAACACTCAGACTCGCTACCTGTTGTTGCGTGATCGTACCCTCCATGAACTTGCCAATGTACCACTCCGGTCTCTCGTTCTTCCCTCTCCCTACCGGTGTCCGTTCACTCGCTCGAGGGGTCGTAGGGTACTCTGCGATCGAGTTTGTCGAAGTTCCAATCCCCGGTGCACTCCTCGCTTCGACTGGTCGATGAGTGATCTTCTCCCGCGCAACTTTCCATTTACTGAACGCGTCGTTGTAGATCATCAACCATTTCTTGTCCGTTTCCAACGCTCGAATCGCCGCCTCTGCTTCGGTACCAGTTCCCATCTGAGGAATCAATTGTTCGAATAACTCGTCGATCTTTTGTGGGTCAGAAGGTCGAGGGAACTCTTTCTCGAAATCGGAAGCGAAGGGGGAAGGGGCGATGTGAAGGGTTGGAGGTCGAGCGAGTTCGGAAGATGGATAGTTTGAGGAGCTACGAGTCGCAGTAGACATCGCAGAACCTCGTCGAGGAGTAATCGGGATGGAAGATGTGTTGACGCCAGAAGCGAGAGAATCGGTTTTGAGTCCACCGGATCGATTCGAAGTCGTGGTCGCACTGCTGAACGTCCTTGAATCGGCAGAACGATACGAATTCATGCTTGACATTGTCGGATAACGATTCGAGCTCGACATGTCACTGGCTGCTTCGCTTGTCGCAGTTGAAGATCGGCTGAGAGTAGGATTTGGTCGTTGTCGAGGAGAAGCTGGGAGAGGTTTGAGTTGATCGATTTGTGACATCCCACTTGCGATACTTGCTCTCACTTCTCGGTCCCGATCGCTACCCCATCCCTCTGATCTCCCTGATAATGAACTCAAACTCTCGACCCTCTTCCTCCGTTCCCTTTCCGTCATTAAATCTCCACTTCTCACACTCGATGTCACTGATCTCACCGACTGTCGATCTGGAGACCTAGGTCTTCCAGCCGGTACCCCACTAACCCTCGTTCCTACATTGACTTCGACTGAATCTTGGCGATTCGGTGGGAGAGTTGGACCTAAAGTTGCGGAAGAGTTTCGTGAAGAGGAGGAAGAGGAGGTCGAGGGGAAAGGCTGAGATGAATTGGAAGGAAAGTTTCCAAGGGCATGGGAGAGTCGATCACTGTAGGTCGATTGGGGACTGGTAGGGCGAGGATTTTCTGAGATTTGTTGACCGGGGAGAGGGAAAGCGGATGAATAAGGGAAAGCAGAATTTCGATGTTTCGTAGGAGATGAAGTGGGGAGTCTATCGTAAGCTATCGCGTTTGAATCGAGGTCGTCCGTTTCTAGGTGGAGCTGAGCGGCAGAGTTGAGAGAAGGTTGAGTCGAAGTTGAAGTAGAGGATGAGGAGGAAGCAGCCAATCCGCTACCGCGGTGGCGCTTTGTCTTCTTCCAAAGTGACTCCAGGGCTGCTACACACTCGCCTTAATTACCCCCTCTTCCTGTTGTTTTGAGACAGACGATAGAAGGCGGGAGATGTGGAGGGATCGAGAGGGAGAAGGATCGACTTGAAACGTTCTCTGATCAGGACCTGCGTAGTTGAGCTGCTCTCCTGAGTCCTCCTAATCGTCTAGATTGTCCGTATAGGTCGATGTCGAGGTGAATTGAGGTCGAAATGGCTCGCGTTCGTTTTTCATCTCTTTTCGCTTCCCACACTTCACTTCTCGACTTGACTGCGCTATACGCTTTGTGTGTGAACTCTTCTACTGTATCTGGTCCTGCTCTGATCGCGTTGGAGCTCTCTGTTTGCCTCGAATTCGCTCCTAATATCGAACGATTCGCTGGCATTCCTTATATTCTCACAGATTGGCCCACCGAACGACAGATACAACGCTACTCTATGTACATAACTACGATAGCTCCCCCACGATAGGATCAAGCGATCTCGCTGAAGTTCTCCTTCCTCAGCTAATCTCCAAAGGACAACCTCGTCGAGCTAGCCTTCGTTTCACGCGACTCGCATCCGCTGCGTAAGAGGTCTTCGACTGTAGAACCTGACGGGCCGATGGACGAACAGGGACGAAGGGAATGTCGACGGGAAGAGGTGGAATCGGAAGAGGAGGAACAGCTGAGGGCGCGAAGATTCAGGACGAGATGAGATCTGCGGGTCAATCCGGAGACAGTCAGTAGCAATATCGCTGATGAGGGTGTAGAGAGGGCTGGAGAGCTTACACGAGCACTGTAGATCCGATCGCAGCGACAGGAGCGAGTACGGGACCTAGTTGAAATCGAGGAATGTAGCTGTGAGAGCTCGTGGAAATCAGGAAGATGAGAAACGAAGGCCAGGAAGCGAGGGAAGGAGACAGACAAGAGGATCATTCTGTTTCAATCAATCGTGAGTTCACTTCGTTCACCAATTCGTTCTGGGGAAACACTCACGAAGTGAAGTTCAGAGTCAAAATCAAAGCATAGAACTATTGAGGGGAGAGCGGAGTCATCACCAGCAGGTCAAGTCAGTCCCATCTTCGCTTTTGCGAGAGAGTCAGAACGTGAGCTCACCATAACTCCATCTCGAAACAGAATTTGCGCCAACATCGAACTCCCTCCTGATCGCTTCCATAGCTGATACGCTCTGATCGAAGTAGCGACAAATAGTACAGCGTCGACGAAAACGATTGGACCGACTGGCGAAGGAACAGAGGGGGGGAACGAGGGAAAACGCGGGAAAACGAGCAGGACTCCGTAAGTCTTGGAGGCCCTCCCACATCGAACGATAGGCGATGAGCTCACGATAGGTGAAGATCGTATACTGCTGTCCTGGTGCAGGTGCAGGAGCGCAACCAGGTGAGGAAGGTGGTAGAACGATACCCTTCAAATTCCGTCGAATATCGATAAAATTCGTCAGTTGGTACTCTGGATGAGCGAAGTCGAGTGTGACGTACCTGAAACGTACTAGAAGCGTAGATGAGGCAGCCCGCTTCGATAGCGAGGAGGACAGCTACGACGATCGACATGCTCTTCGCAAACCCGTACAAAGCGATAGCTCTGTTTCGGCTTGGTACGTCAAGATCACCTCGATGTCTACTGCATAGATTCGGTACTTACCTGAGACCTAGTACGAGTCCTCCCGAGATGTTACCTATCGAGCGAAAGAAGTCGGAAAGTCAGGAGACGACGATTTTGCGACAAGAGGTTAAAGGTTGAGCTAACCTAGAGTCGTTGTGTATGTGCTGAAGAGGACCAATCTCCTACATCCAATCGAGTGAAATTGCCATTTTCCGAGGAAAGCGAGGGGTAGTGTGAGGCATTGAATAATTCCGCAATATCGAGTGAGAAGTGCGAAGAGTTTGAAAGCTGAATGACTGGCTTTCCCTGTTCAGTCCTCGAAGATCGGTATCACCTTTGATCAGCCGGAGACGAGGAGATTGGACTCACAGACGAGGAGATACTCATAATCGAGGCAGACTAACCAATCATAACAACAAGCCGCGATCGTTGCGACGGCAGTGAACTTGCTGGCTTGTGCCGATCTTGCAATCTTGAGAACTTCTGGATGGTCGTTTACTGAGGTTGTTGAGAGAGTGACACCCATCTCGGTCAAAGCGAGGGAGAGAGAAGGGAAGTAAGCTTGCGAAAGATGGGACGCAGCTCCCGCTACCGGCGGTGGTGAGGGTCCTGACTCTGTCGGCGGGCTGTGTCGTCAGAATGTATAGCGTCTCTCGAGCAAGCAAGGTGAGCGGAGAGAGAGGAGAGAGGGAAAGAAGAATCGAGAAGCAAGAGCCTCGAAAATCGCGAACTTCATTTTTTGAAACCCTCTATATTGGAGCAGCTCTCACAGCTTGCCTTCGTTTGACGTACGAGTCGATTTCGTACCAATTGCAGCTCAGTGTAGACGAAAACGATTTCTAGCAAATTCAGTTTCACCTCGAGTTTCGTTCCTCAATATTACATCGTCAAATTTCTCTCCTCAATGCGTTCCTGCACACGTCCTCTACCGTCGTTCCATCGCTTCCCATATCGATCTCCGTCGCCATGAGAGCAGGTCGATCAAGATGCTTCGTAGTCGACACCGGTATCTCGCTCTTCGTTTGAGGTTCTCGTCGATAGCCGGTTTGAAGTAGAGTTTCGACAGTCAACCTCGTGTCGGCATCGGGACGCTCGATTGCGGTAGAATTGGAGGCGATGGTAGGCTCTTTCGTGTTGAGGGGATTCGCGATAGCTCGAAGGTTGAGACAGAGATGACGCTGCTCGCGAGAAGCTGGTCAGTTACAGGCCGTGAGGCTCGGTAGGAGGAGCTGAGCTCACACGAAACAAGCTGAGAGAACAGTGGCGAATGGTGCGAGAACTGGTCCAAGATCTGAGGTGTAGCTGTTTCGACCGAAATCGTCAGCTGCGAACTTCGAAAAATCTCGATAGTTCCGAAGTCGAAGAAAGTACAACGCTATCATGGCTGCAGAGTTAGCCAGTAAAACGAGAGCGTAGTACTAGTCAAGTCGAACAAAGTCAGTATCAGTACGAACTCACGAAACACCCTGAGCTTCGAAGAATCCGTAACTAGAAAAGCTTACCATCACTCCATCTCGAAGCAGAATGTCGGCCAAGGTTGAAGTACCATGAGAGTTGCGGTACAGCTGATATGCTTTCGTAGTGGTGAGGATAAAACAGGTCGCATCGAAGAGTACAATCGGACCGACTAGCACAGGAGGAAAAAGAAAATCAGATGATGATCTCGAATAACTTTGAGCCAGTCACACTTACACCATAGGAATATATACCAACGGTTATCTCGTGGAGGGGAAGGCATGCAGCCGCTCACCCCTTGAGGAAGAGGCACAGCCTGCGAAAGAAAGCGTGCGAAGTTAGAAACGAATTCGGAAGCGACAGATCCTGAAGATTGGGCTCACGCGGAATCGACTAGTAGCGAAAGCTAGGCAGACCGTCTCGAGGAGCAGAGCGAATCCGACGAAGACAACTACGCTCCTTCGGAAGGCCCACATTGCGACAGTACTGTTTCGTCCACCATTTGAGCTTGGTCAGGCTCACGCGCTCACAGTGTCGTTCTCAAGGAGACTCACCGTAAAGCAAGAACGTATGCTCCCGTGAGGCAAGCTAAGGGAGCACTCAAGTCAGTTTCAGAACAAGAAATCGGAAATTAGAAACGATCGACTTGCCTGCACTACAGAAGCAGAGCATGACGAGAACCAACGAGGGACACGACTTAGAGTCATAGCTCAAGGCTCCGAGGAAAGCTGCCATCGTGAATACTGAGTTGAGGAGTCCAGAGATCCTCGTTCCAATCGCGAAGAACTTGAAGAGAGAAGGTTGAGAAAGCCCTGCGACACCAGCGAGTCTCGTTAGCTCCATCACTTCAGTCGAGTTATAATATATCGATAGAGTTCAGAACACGTACAAATCAGGCGGTACTCCTCGTCGAAAACGATAATTGAGTCGTAGATGAAAACAACACCGCAAGCCAAATGGGTGAACTTGGACGCGAGTAATGGCCTAGCCGTCTCTAGGAGAGCTCTAGGTACTTCGACAGGGATCAGAGACCTTTCGAGGTTGAGATTTGACAGTGTATCCAAGGATGTCATTTGAGAATTTTCGACGACGAGGGGGCGGACGGTACTAGTCGGCTTTCTTGTAGACCTGCAAGGTGTTGCTCCGAGTAACCAGACGACCAAGGGGTCGTTGAGGACGTTCAAGAAAGAAGGGGAAGTAGATGAAGGGGAAAAGAAGAAGCAAGATCGATCCTGAAAAACGAAGTTCACAGTTTCGCAATTTCCGTATTTATCAATTTTGCAATCAAGACCAGTGAAAGCACCGATGATTGAGCAGTGACAGAAAAAGTCGAGGATATCGCTCTCGAAGAAGAATGAACCGACTGAAAATATAGTATAACGAGCTTGAAAATACTTGCAAAACTTCTTCGCAAATCAACATAACCAAGTGACCTCGTTGGGTATCCCAATACAGCCTCATCCCCTACTGATACAATACAAACCGTCCAAACCCGCCATCCCTCAAATCTCGCTCAACCTCCTCTCGAAAAGAGTCGCTCCATCACTCCTCTCACTACTCCTCATCGTACTCAACGAGGGACGCTTCTCACTCCTCATCGTACCCGCGGAAGCACGCCTAAAGTGTGACAAGTTGAAAGTATCGAGCTCGTTCTTTGGTTGATTCGAAGAGCAGCCGGTTTGGAGGAACGATTCGACGGTGGGTGATACATCGGAAGGTTCTGAACCGGGAAGGAACGAGGTCGTGGGAGGTCCAGACTTGCTACTCCCAGGAGCGGGACTTGAGATTGCGCGAAGGTTGAGGCAGAGGTGACAGCTGAATTGTGAAAGAGAGTGATTCATGAGTCGGTGTTAAAGAGAAGAGGAAAGAGGGAGCTTACACGAAGAGAGGAGAGAGAACTGTTGCGAAAGGTTGAAGCGTAGGACCGAGTCGAGAGGTGTAGCTGTGAGCGAAACGAGTCAGTCGAAAGCTTTGACGAAGAGAGTGAGATTGTGAGAACGTACAAAGCGACCATCGTTGCGGTCGTGGTGAACAGAACGAGAGCATAGTACTGTGAAGAGTAGAGTTCGAGATGAGCGCTGCTTCATCGATGACTTTCGAAAAGCGCAAACTCACCATCACTCCATCTCGAATCAAGATATCCGCCAAAGTCGAAGCGCCTTGAGCAGCCCAGTGAAGCCTCAGAGCTTTGTACGTCGTGAGACTGAACGTGAGCAAGTCGACTGTGACCATCGGAGCGACTGAACAAGAGAAGAAGATGTTAGTATTCGTTTCATCACGAGGAAAAAAAGGTGACTCACGCCAGAGGAAGATGTACCATCGTTGATCGGCGGGAGGAGCTGCAACGCATCCAGTGACACCTCGAGGGAGTGTAACAGTCTGTGAGCTCAGGAAACAGCATTAGCCAAGCTTCACGACTGGAGATGCAGAGATCTCGAGCTCACCTTGAAACGACTCGTAGCGAAAGCCAGACAGACAGTTTGAACGAGAACAGCGCATGCGAGGAGGATGACGATACTCTTTCGGAAAGAGTACATCGCAGCAGCACTAGTTCGATGACCTGGTTCAGCTTGTTGGAACTTCTCGTAGAAAGAGAGAGAAAGGTACTGACCGTAAAGCGAGAAGGTATGCGCCATTGAGACATGCTACACTCACAGATCGAGTCAGAACACTATTCGAGGAGAAGGAAGTATGGATTGGACTTACCAGCGCTACAGAAAGTGACCATTGCGAGAGCGAGAGGTAAACATCCTTTCGAATCGAAACTGAGACCTCCGAGGAACGCTGCTAGGGTGAGAGCAGCGTTGAAGAGCCCATTGATCCTGACTGCGATAGCGAGGTATTTGAAGAGTGAAGGTTGAGCGAGCCAGATCAATCTGTATTCCTCCTTGAAAACGATGAAAGTGTCATAGAAGTAGACTGAACTACAAGCCAAATGAGTGAATCTTGCTGCTAGAGAGAGTCGGGCTGCGTCCATTAAGGCAGCAGGCGCATCGGAGGGGATCAAGAGACCCATGGTTCTGGACTGATTTGGCGGGGAAAAGAGAGTGTTCTGAGTCGGCGTAAAGAAGGAGAATAACTGTAGGAGGTGTGCCCCAGTGACCAGTCTCTATTGGAATTGATCAGAGAGGTTCCTGTTTGTGAGTGGAAGAAGATGAGAGGGAGAAAAGTGAGGAGAAGAGGGAAAGAAGAAAGAAAAAGTCCCACTTTTTCGCAACTCGATTTTCAGAACTTCCAAGAATCCTTCCATACTCATTCTGTAGTTTATCTACCTTTGCGTCGTCGTCGCTTACGAAGTGGTAGACAAATCGATCAACACCGCCGCGGAAACTCATCGGACTTTTTTCCCTATTCCTCTTTCGCACCTTCCCCTTCTCCCTTCTTCCTTTTCCCTCCCTCTCTACGCTCCACCGAGAATGCGAGCATCCACCGAACTCGCCATCTCCCTAGGTTCCATCTTCGGGTTCATAGCCCTAATTCTCTCACTCGCATTTGCCCGGTTCGCATTTCGAAAACACTCAAAAGGTCGTTCGACCCCAGTCGATCCCGTATACGAGTCGCAATTGAACGAGGGAGAAACGAGAAAGGGTAAGAAATGGTTTGGAGGTAGATGGGGATTGACGCCTGTTGCGGAACCGGGAAAGAATGGGACAAAGTGAGCAAATCAGACTTTTCCCTCGTTTTCGTTTCTTTGAGAGTTGGGACTGACCTGAAAGAACGATGTTTTAGACAGTACTTGAGTGGTTGGTTCGCTCTGGACGGACCGACGGGAGCAGGTGAGCTTTGATTCTATAGCGAGCGAAAAGAGGAAATCGACTCACCTGGATTTGAGCCTACAGGTTGGACTGCGAGTGATGCAGACGGAACCTTTAGTACGTCAGCAGGAGTACCCGCGGAAGAAGGGAGTCAGAGAAGTTGGCGCGAGAGTCACTTTTCTCGAGCTTCCCGAGCTTCAAAGCGTTCGAAGAGAGGAAAAGGACCTCGACCCTCGAGAACCACCGAACTCGGAATGATGGAAGGAAACCGAAGCGAAGGTGAAGGAGCTAAAGTTGAAGAGAAGGAAGAGAGGGTAAGGAAAGAAGAGGAAAGGCAAGGATTAGTAGAGAACTGAGTTGAAAAACGAGGTGAACTGAATTTTGGTTTTCATATTGCGTTATAGAGAGTTGTACAACTCCTTCGTTTACTCATCGTCACTTTACGTTTACGCACTGGGAGCAGTGGCGCTAACGGTAGGGTTAGGTGCAGCTCCACCTAGACAGAAAGCGAAAGGAGAGAGATCAGTCGAGCTCTCGATCACGAAAGATTAAGAAGTGAGAGCTCACCACGTCCACGTCCACCTCGAGCACCCCTTCCTCCTCCACCATTTCCGCGACCCCTTCCCTCACCTCTACCACCTCTGAAACTTCCTCTCCTCTGACCTCCTCCCTCTCCACCTCCTCTCGCTCCACCTCTGTATCCATTTCCACGTCTCGAAGGACGAGCAGATTGGAACCCATCTCCTTGAGGAGTTGATTGCTGTCCATTCTCTCCTCCTCCTCCTCCAACGATGGGAACCGCCGGAGCCAACTCGGGTAGACTAGGTAATTCACCTCCACCTTCTTCATCTGCTGCCCAATCGAGAGTAGGTTGTTCTTGTTGTTGAACAGCAGGAGGAGTAACGGCAGACAAAGTTTCCTCCTCGTTGTTCGCAGAGGAGTTCCCGTTGAGAGCGTTCGCGATAGGAGAAGGGATTTCAGTCGAAGGTGTGTTTGCTGAATCGGTGAAAGAGAGGATATCGGCAGTAGGGGTTGCGGGTCCGGAAGGAGGAGGTGCTTGAGCCGAATCAGCGATCTCTCCTGCCCAAGTTGCAACTTTGTCATCGGGAAGTGAGGCGGGCTCGATTTCCGATTCGTTGAGGAATGAAGGGGAAGTGTGGGATTCCTTCTCTCCGTCAACGAGGGCGATGACGGAATCGGTAGGACCGGGAGCAGAGGAGGATTCGAGAATCGGTGAATCCATGAGAGTTTCGTTCGTGCTGACGGGTTCGGGAACAGCAGTGAGACCGCGAATGAGTTCTTGAATTCGCGAGACTGATCAAACGTTCGAGAACGTCAATGATGAATTAGAGTGGGAGCTTTGAAGAGTGATCAGGACTCACAGGAAACGCCTTCGATGACGTGATCTTCTGAACCAGTCGCGATTTTGCTGATCTTTTCGAGCGCATCTCCATGTCCACCGAGAAGAGGTCCGTTACTCAATTCGTCAAAAAGACTGTGAACAGCGGCGACTTCTTGTCCGGTAGCTTGAGCAACGATCGGAGGAAGAACGGGAGGAGCGAAAGCGCTGGGTTGATTCGGAGAGTAGAGAGCACGAAGGTGGAGGAATTGGCAGAGGAGGACGAGTTGAGATTGAGCATCAGACTATAGCATTTGAGAGGTCGTTAGTTCTGATTGCAAATATAGAGGCGAGAGAGCAGAAGCGAACTTTGACAGCGCGAGCTTGCTTCTTCTCTTCAGCGGCAGATACACGCTTCTCACGTTCTTCATCCTCTTTCTCTTCAGCCTGTGGATGGGATACTTGGGGATCAGCTCGCGTTCTGCAGTTATTCGCAAATGCAACCGACTCACTTGTAGGATGACAAGAAGTTCATTGAGTTCCTTCACGACAGCATCGATAGTACCTCTACCAGCGAGAGCACGTCTTTGATCTTCGTTGATATCTGATTTCGCTTCGTACGCATCGAGACGTTGCTAAATTGGAGTAAGAACCAAAACGAGCGAAATCATCAGTAATCAAGAACAAACGTTGTAAGCCTCTGAACCCCTGCTAGGACCTTTGTACGGAACCAGACAGTCCTCATGATACCTTAGAGCGTGCCCCCACTCCTATAGAGAGAGAAGCCTTTCTCCCCTCCCCGCATCATCGTCTTTAAACTTCTCTTCCCGCAACCTGAATGAGCGAAGTGACAGGCTTACGAGTTTCTTGTTCTGAGCCCTCAACCTCTTCTTAGTCTGTTCGACTGCGTTAGTCCTCTTGACTAAATCGCCATCTCCTCCTTCCTCATTCACCGCCTGAGACTCTTCTTGAACAGGTTCGACAGTTCCAGTAGTCTGAGGACCTAGACTCGATGATGCGGTAGTACCTTTCTTGGATCCACGTTTGCGTGGTTTGGGTGCATAGGTTTGAGGTTGATTGAATCCTGGAATGATTCGGGGCACTCCAGAGAGGGAAGGGGAATCTTTAGGTGTAGACATTTGTATGCTGGATATAGAGAGTGGTTAAGTAGGAAGAAAAAAAAAGGGTATCGATAAGAAAGTGAAGGGAAAGAGAGAGAAAGGAGGAACAAGGGTTTCGCAAGGGAAAGTGGGAGATTCTTTGCAAGGGACGTCGAAGAATTGAGCGTCTCGTAGGGGCGCCAGTGAAGTGTTTCTCAATACGAGATCAGCCTGCTAGGAAAATTGGTCTGCTCGAGCGAAGCGAGAGTCGACTCTTGCGAAGCCTCAGCGAATTTCGCTCTCTCTCCTACAATTTTCTCTCCTCCCTCCGTCGTCGACTCAGCTAGCCGGACTAGCTCTCTACGCCTTATCACAACTCTCAAGAACCTTCTAGCAAGCTTTTTGGCCCTCCAAACGACTCCCACCTCTCCATCACACTTTCAATCAACATGCCAAAAGCGGCTCTCAACCTTGCTCCACCAGTCGCTGGTGAACCTCGAATCTCAACTGTCGTACAACCTTACAGCAACGCTGGCTGGCATGCTGCACCCGATGTTGTCGCTTTGATGGGAAAGAAGCACCGCCTCTCTCCTCCAATGGTTCTCCTCACTCCCACCGGAACAGCACTCGAGATCCGCCGTTCCCGACCCCTCTTGGTCGACGAGAACGATGCCGTAGTAATGGAAACGTACAAGGCTTTCGAGATGGCAGATCAAATTCTCGAATTCGACTCTCTTCCTCAGGCTTACACCAATTTCTTCGCTATCCTCGAAACCCATTTCGAGCCTCAGACCTTCAAGGCTATCGCAAGTGCGTTCAAGAAACACTTGTACGCTATGGAGGCTCGTCGAACCGAATCGAATGGACCTGTTCTCATGATCTACGATGGCCGTCGAAGAAAAGAATGGTTCAAGGAGTTGAAACTATCGGAGGACAACGCCACTCCCGACAATCTCGCTTCCCTTCCTCCTCTCCCTCCCTGGGATGATCAGCTCTTCCACTCCTGCTGCCAGCAGTTCGGCAAGACTTCGGCTGAAGTTCTCGACATTACGAAGTTGGGAGATAGTCATGTGAAAAGATTGATTCAGTTCACTTCGATGGTGGTCAATGACGAAAAGGACAAGAAGAAGACGGGTCTCGCAGTCTCGGCAGTTGGGGAGGTAGTTGAAGAAGTATTGTCAATCGCTTCCGAACGACTAGCGAGCGGAACCTGGTCACCTCTCAACTACTCGAGTTCCCTCTTTCGACCTGCAGAACGAGCTCTCATCGCACCTAGAACGACTGCTCTTCCCTCTCGACCCCACTCCTCCTCCCAGAAGCAACAGCCTCCTCCTTACCCCTCCGGCTCCCTTCCGAACCTTCATCCCTCGAAAGGACTCGTTCGACCAAGCGCGGTGGACGTCCTCAACTCTCGAAACCCCAACGATCTCTGCGGTTTCTGCGGAGCGAGTGGAGACCACGTTTGGAACACCTGCGTCACCTACAACCCAGGAATGCTTACGAGAAACGGAGGTTCCTTCGTCCTGGTCACCGGATCTGGCAAGCTCTGTCACAACTTTCAACTCGGTTACTGCAATGGCTGCTCTTACTACGAACATGCCTGCGCTCGCTGTGGAGATCGTTCAGGCTCGCACGGTTTCTTCAGGTGTCCCCGAAACTCCGGTACTTCAGCAATTGCCCGAACGAGTGGAGGACAAGCAGACGCCAAGAAAAGGAAGCTCGAAGATGCGAAGGGAGCTGCTGCACCCCAACAGAAGATTTGGGTACTCGACGATAAGGCTTCTACCGAATCTCTCTTTCGAATCTAATCAGTAAGCCCCTTCTTTCTTCGCGCTCTTCTTCCCCTTCCTCCCAGTCTCCTACTCGCACATCCCCACCTCAGACTAGGGTTTCTCCCCTAGCTGCCGAGACTTTTTCACCTCATCACTGCCCACCTTACCTCTATCTCACCTTACTGTCTCCCTCTCACTCTCACTCTCACTCTCACTATCACTCTCACTCTCACTCTCACTCTCACCTCACCTCATCTCACCTCACCTCACCCTCTCGATAACTTGGGCCCACCCCTCGTTCATCTTCATCTCACCGGAACTTGGGCTCTCCCCATTTCTCCTACTCCTTACCACGACTTGGGTTCTCCCCTTGCTCACTAGCACCTACACCTGGAGAAGGGCTCACCCCTCACTTCCACTCGCGCCCTCCTCACCTCACTTTTCCTGGTCCGCCAGAAACTGACCTCCTCCTCTTTCCCCCTCTTTTCCCTCCCTCCACAGCGATCCTCACTCTATCTCTCACTCTCAAAGTCACTCATTATCACCTCCCACTCGCTCAACTCACCTTCGCTCGCCATTCAACTTCGCACCTTCGCTTGACAACGCTCACTCGCCCATTCCTCCTCAATCCCCCGCCCCTCCTCAATCTCCCGCCTCTCCTCAATCTCCGTTTCTTCTCCTTCACTCCCACCCATCCCCATATATGAGAGAAGTATCTTCCCGAAGAACCTCTGCTCTCCAATCTCACTCTAATTCTTTCCCCTCTCGAGTCGACGCTGGCGCCGACCCTCCTCCTTCTCCTACGCCGCAACACAATACTGCTCTCTCTTCTCTACCTACCACCCCGCTACTCCCGATTCAAAACTCCCTCACTCCGACGACGGAAGAAACCTCTTTCCCTCCCTCTCCCACTTCTTCACCATCTCCAACAACCACTCTCTCCCCTCTCTTAATCCCCACCGATCAGGAATGGCTCTCTACTCTTCCACCCGCGAAGGATCCGCTGTGGGAGCTCTACGATGTCGTCTCGAATCTGAAGGCAGATGGATTCGCCTACTTCATCCCTCGTCTTCCCAACTTCGAAGAATCTCCGTTCCTCACCATCCCTCGGGACATCAAAGAAGGTTTCGACCTCGGGATCCGTTCTCGCATCGAAGAGATCTTTATTCCAGAGAATTACGAAATGCCTCCAGCAGCGATACTCGGAATCGACCGTAATATTCGCCGTGATCTCGAACGAGGTCGTCTTGCAGGTCCCTACGATCCTCACTTTCTTTATCAAGAGATTGGAGTGCCATTCAGGTCGAACCCTATCGGAGCCGTCGAGAAGGATACTCCTCCGGGTGAACCTCAGAAGTATCGCGACATCAACGATCTCTCCTTCCCTCACGACTCTCGCCAAGATCTACCCAACTCCATCAACTCGGAACTAGATCCCGATTTCGTTCCCTGCAAATGGACCAAGTTGAAGACAACGAAGGATTGGATTCGTCGTCTCCCTCCTGGTGCCGAAGTGATGGTCACAGACCTCTCGGAAGCGTTCCGTCAACTCCCTCTTCACCCTTCACAGCGTCTACATCACGGAATCTGGTGGAGGGGGCAATTCTACTGGCACAAAGCACCAAACTTTGGCGGGAGAACGACTCCAGGAGTATTCGTACGCTTTCTCTCCCGTTCTCGAACACCCTCTCTTCATTCCTCATCTCATTTCTTCCCTGACACACTGCTCGCTACCCTACCTACAGGGGAACGTCGTCGATTGCACCTCGGCTATCCTCGAGAACGAGATCGACGGTCTTTTAGTCCTTACGATAGTCGACGACCTCTGTTTCGCACGGACCCGACCTACTATCACTTCGCACGAGATCTTCAACATCATCGACGAACGACTAGGCTGGATTCGATCAGAGGAGAAGACACAACCGTGGTCAAAGAGGTTCAAATTCGGTGGAGTCATCTTCAACCTCTCTCTCGGAACGATGGAACTGGCGAAAGGGAAACAGGAGAAGTACCTACGAAGACTTGAAGGGTTCCTGACTCAAGCTCGCTCTCTCCTCCCTGACGGCTCAAAAGCGAAGGTTTCGAAACAACAAGTGATGAAGATCCTCGGTACCCTTTACTACATCACCGAAATCGTTCCTACGCGTCGCCCTCTCTATCGCCACACCCTCCAGCTGCTCCGAGACTTCCACGACTCGTCGGTCTTCGCCGAACGTTACGTCAATCGGAACGTTTTCGACGAGCTTTCGAACTGGAGACGATTCCTCGCCGATACCGATGTCATTCGTTCCTCTTTCCTCCTTCCCCCTTCGATCCTACCAGTCACAATATTCACCGATGCCGAGCCCAGAGGTCTCGGAGTGATCATCAACGACTGCTGGGCGACTCACTTCCCCCTCTCGCCGAAATGGATCGATTACGCCTCTCAACCTGGAAACATCGCCGCACCTGAAGCCTTCGCCGTAGAAGCAGCAGTACAACAGCTCCTCAGCCTCGGTATCGTCAGATCGAATGGTCTCTCCATCGGCTGCGACAACAAGGTCGTCGTCGATTGCTGGCGAAAAGGACGATCGAACAACAAGTACGTGAACGACACGATCCATCGCCTTCTCCTACTCTGCGAAGAGCACCAAGTCACTCTCTTCCTTACCTACGTCCACACTGGAGCCAACCCTGCCGATGCTGTCTCTCGAGGAACAATCGCACCTCACCTCAAACCCTTTCCGAATAGTATTGCACCTCCTCCCGGCACAGTCGGTTCTCGGGACCCGTACTAGTTTACAACGCTTTTTCAGACTCAATGTATCAACCTCCCTACCTTGTACCCTCTCCTCTCATTCCCACGAGCTTTACGAATATCCCCAAATCAGTTATACCACTCCCCAACTTTGCACTTCCTTCAACACCTGTAGCTTTCGCTTTACACTACTGCATCACAGCCACTCGTTCAGGTCTCTCGAACGAATTTGCGAGGTTTTGCGAAATCGGAATCGAAAATCGAACTTCAAGGAGAATTCATCTCCTCTCTCTCTCAACATCACCAAAGATCGACTCTGCATATCCAAGCTTCTTCACAAGGTGAGCATCGATACAAAGAGAGTGCGATCATCGGAAGACTCCCTAACTCTGGCCCTGACTCGTCTCTTTTCCATCATTCAACAGCAATGGCATCGACCTCACTAGACTTCCTCGACAGCGATCCGATCACTCCAGTAGTAGAATCAGATGCTCAAGTCTCCACCGCCTCTGTCCCTTCCCTCAATACTCCTCGAACCCACTCGCTAGACTTCCTCGATTCGGATGATGAAGACGCAACTCCACAACCCAAAGCCAGCGCTCGCCCTCGTTCCCGTCCTCGTAGTCCAGAGAAGGATACGGACTCCTATGAACTCAACCTGTACCCTCCTTCACCGAAACGTTCGAGAGGTGAAGAACCTCACTCAACCTCAACCTCAACCTCAACCTCCTCTCAGCTACTCCCCCTCGTTCCTCAGCAGACGTCGACACCAGAACCTCTCGAGTTTGATCAGAGCGAGCAGGAGCTACTTCGAGCGATGATGACGGAATTGGGAATCAACGATGCTCTACCTGGGAAAGACTCGTCGATCTTGGACTTCCTCTCTCAGGACGACAACACGCTTATGAATGCCGCAACGGTCGTTGGGAGTGCAGTCGAGAAACACCAGCTCGTATCAGTCGGAACGGAAACCTCGAAGTCCTACAGATCATTCCCTCGAGACCTTTCCCTCACCCCTACCGGCGACATCCCCGTTCATTCGGAGGAAACGATCTCCGCTGTCCCATGGGAGAACTACTCGTCGACGAAGGACATCGAGATCGCCTCACGTTTGAAACCAGAATTCGCAAGATCCCTTCCTAGAGAACTAGACATGTACTATCTCGTTCCATACCCTCCTCCTCCCGCTTCCTCCTCCTTCGATCTTGAAACTCTCCAGCAACGAGCACTCGTACTCTTCAACATCGTTGGCCTCAAGACCCTCAAAGCTTACGGAGGAACTATCATTCGCTACCTCGATTTCTGCGAGAAACAGAGAATCCCTCTGGACAAACGCTTTCCCACCGATCCCGAAGTGATGGACATGTTCCTATCGTCGTTCGCCACCAAGGTCCGAGCCGACACTGTTCGAAAATACGCCGATGCGTTCAAAATGTGGCACACTATCAACCGACAACCGTTCCCCCTCAGCTCAGCGGCTCTCAAAACCACGATCAAAGGACTCCGAGCAGTTCAGCCAGCTGGTAGATCACAACGACCTCCGGCAACGTACAAGGACTTGATCGCCCTCCACGAAGACCTCGATCAATCAGACCCTCCGAACATCTGCCTCTTCGCAGCTGCAACAACCGCTTTCTTCGCTATGGCTCGATCAGGCGACGTCACGATCCCCGACAGAGACGCTTTCGACCCCGAGAAGCACGCAAACGGCTCCTCGATCTCCTTCTTCCCCGCAACGAGAGATTTCCCAGAGTACGCGACTATCAAACTCCCTTTCGACAAGGTACTGGAGAAAGAAGGCGATACCCTGGTCATCGTCAGTCAATCTATGGACCCTCGCATCGACCCTATCGCCGCGCTTCGGAAGCACATCGAAGTCAACTCCCCTTCTCCCTCCGATTTCCTCTTCTCCTCAATCCCCAGAAGCACTTACAAAGGAACGGCTGCTCGTTACCCCCTCACCAAGGATCACTTCATGAACACTACCAACGACGTACTCAGGAAACGAGGTCGACGCCTCTTGAGCGGACATTCCTGGAGGATTGGTGGAGCTACGCAGTACTTACTAGCAGGAGTTCATCCCGACTTCATTAAAGTAGTCGGACGTTGGAGGTCTGATGCTTTCCTCGTCTACTGGCGCAACATCAAGATTATCGCCGCGAAGAACCTTTCCGACGCTGCTCTTCAAGACTATGGGGATGAGCCCATTCCCTCCAAGACTGCCTCTACCTCCTCTCTTCCTCCCCGTTCTCTCCCGGCCCCTCCAGCTCCCGCCCCTTCAACATCAGCTGCTCCCGCTTCCCTCGTAACTCCGCTCGTTCACTCCCCACCTCGAACTCGCTCCTCCACCAAAATTCTTCCCCACGAACCCACTTCCACCGAACAGACTTCCGGAACCCCCAACGAATCTTCGCCATTGACGTCCCTAGATACCTCACCACCTCGAGTCGACCCGAAAGACGCAGACTACCAACTCGGTGAAGACGAAGATTAATCTTTCAATCGCAACTCCTCCTCTCACAAGCTTTACCGCCTCAGTAAACTACCAGTATACCACCACTACTACGTTCTCCACAGCTCGAAGTCAGAACAGTCGACGTAATACAATCTTGAGAAGTGAAATTGAGCGATTTCCAAAGTTTTCGCATCTGTTTGGGTTGCCGCCCGCGGCGCGCTTCGCTTTCCTCTGTTTGGGCTGCCGCGGTCCTCAGTGTTCCGCAAAGAGCGTACAGTCGGTCTTGCGACCTTCTAGCCCAAACAGAATCTCATCTCCCTCAACCCGATTCGATTTTTTCCCTCGAGTTAAAGAGAAACAGCGCAACGAAAAGCGCCTTGCAAGGGACGTCGAAGAATTGAGCGTCTCGTAGGGGCGCCAGTGAAGTGTTTCTCAATACGAGATCAGCCTGCTAGGAAAATTGGTCTGCTCGAGCGAAGCGAGAGTCGACTCTTGCGAAGCCTCAGCGAATTTCGCTCTCTCTCCTACAATTTTCTCTCCTCCCTCCGTCGTCGACTCAGCTAGCCGGACTAGCTCTCTACGCCTTATCACAACTCTCAAGAACCTTCTAGCAAGCTTTTTGGCCCACCCACCTCCCTTTTCGAACCAACAAATCGATTTTTCCCACCCGCCTCCCCGTAGTGTCCTCCCCTGCTTCGCGCCCGGCCGCGGTCCTCAGTGTTCCGCAAAGAGCGTACAGTCGGTCTTGCGACCTTCTAGCCCAAACAGAATCTCATCTCCCTCAACCCGATTCGATTCTTTCCCTCGAGTTAAAGAGAAACAGCGCAACGAAAAGCGCCTCTCTCTTTGTTGCAAAGCGAGAGATTCAGGGATACATGATATTGTGAATTGCGTAGTATACAGTAATAGAATGAACGACAGAATAGACATCGACAGACAGACAGCAGAATCGTATAATAATAAAAAACAAGAAGACATCACTCCATCTGACGAGGCAGTATCTGCCCTACTCCATAACTCCTCGTACTTCCCATTCGACGTCGAACATCCTTTGAAGAAGTCGACGACGTGGAAGGCTGCCAATGCTGACCTCCTCCTCCTCCTCTTTCTCGTTCTCGATGCGAACTTCCTTCATTCCTCCCTTCTCCGAGAGTCCCCTCCATTTCTTTCCTAACCTTCTTCAACCTGATCGCCCACCAACCTCTCTCCTCTCGCTCGAGTTCAGATCCATCCTCCGTAGTCTCGCTGTTCTCACCTCTCGAGATCTTCTCAAGGTATTGTTGACTAGGGCTCTTTGGAACGATTCCTGCGTCGAGGTAAGACGCACAAGAGAGACGATCGACTTGTGGCGATGGTGGTTGAACGCCGAAGGAGGAGAGGACAGAGGGGAAAGAGAGGGATCTCAGGGCGAAGAGGTAGGAACGCTCGAAAGCTTGTAACCAGCGGATTCGTTCTTTCACTTGAGAGTCGAAGGATGCGGAAGGTGGGAGTGGACTCCGGGAAGAGGTCGTAGGTGGGAGAGTGAGATAAATTGAGGAAGCGAGGGAGGTGTTTGAGAGTGATAACAAGGGTGTTTGTTCTTGGCCTTCGCGGATTGGGAGGAGATCAACCTCGACGAGATGCTCGTGTTCTACGGAACGAACGGGGTCAGTGAGGAGACCAACAGAGAAACATAGATAGAGCTAGCTCACCTGTTTTCCCGCTAAGATCAGACACTCCCAAAACTCTCGATAATCCAACAGTCTCGAGAGCTCGATACGAAGGTTCCTGCATCGTCCTCCTCGTACTTTCTCTCGTCTTGATGAATCCCGGTGGACTACTAGCTTTCGTAGCGATCACAACGAGGTCGGAAAAGACAAAGACGTAAACCGAGGTCTCTTTCGCTTTCGTCTTGACGATCCTCCTCGCAGGTCGACGGTTCGCTGAGTTCGTGTTGAAGGCGGAAGGAGCGAACTTTTGCGAGTCTTCACTGTAGATCGAAGAGGAGTTCGAAGCCATCGAATCGGGGCGGAGGAGAGGAGAAGGAAGAGGCGAAGACGTAGAGTGGTTGAAGTCGAAACGAGCAGGACTCTGGAAAGCTCCTGGGGTAGTCGGCGAGTTCCAACCAGATGAGGGATCAGATGCGTAGGTCATAGATCCAGCAGAAAGGGACGAGGAGCTTGAATCGGAAATGGCAGATTGAGGTCGAGCAGAATCGATAATTGGGGAGAGACCAGGGGAAATTGGAGCGTTGCCTCGTAAGTTTGGCCTGTTCATTCCAGCTCGAGCGATCGCATCCATTTCCAACAACGAACGATCCTTGTCACTGATGTGAACTCGTTTGAGGACTCCGTGAGCGACTAGTCGACGATCTCGACAAGCGAGTTGGAATCCGCTCGGTAAACCAGAGATTCTCGATTCGAGCAGTTTCGTTTCTTCGTATTCATCTTCACGAGTCTTGACTTCTTGCATGACACGAATGATCGAGTCGGTAGAGTGAAGGAGTGAGAGGGTTCCGAAGTGATCGAGGTGAGTTGGCGGAGTTAGATCGCATAATTGCTGCAGAAGACGATCACAAATTCAGTCTCGGTTCGCAGAATAACCAGGCAGAGTTGAGAACGAACCCGGAAGAACAGAGGGTACTTCATCAACCGTTGAACCGGTTTGAGGAGGAAACTCGAGAGGGACAAGGATCCACACTCAGGCAAACTGCTCTGCATCCTCACGAACTCGCCAAAGTCGCTCGCTGAATCCGCCGTCATCTCGTCGATTTGCCTCGTCACCGCCTCGAATCGGACGAGGTAAGGTTGATGAACTTCGAGTCGTGCGACGAAGGGGAGAAATGCATCGGCAATTCTGGCGACGAGTGGTCGTTGAGTCGATCTAGCTTCTTCTAGAGCATCGTAGATCTGAGAATGAAGGTGAACGATATCGTCGAGCCAGTCGAGTAGTCGAGACACTGGCACGGGTACGCCCTTGATCCAAGTTCCGTTTCGAGTTCGAAGCGGGAGAGTGAAGACTTGAATGACGCCTCTCAATCCGTTGACGAATGACCTCTCCGTCTCACACAACTCCCAAATCACTTCTTGACGTCTCATCTCCATCGCCCCCAGATTGTGTGCGAGATCTTCGAATTGATCTTGACTGATCGTCGAACGCCAAGTACGACCTTGAAACGGTGATTGAGTGAGAGGAGCCGAAGGGACGGGTGGAGCGAGTTCAGCGTGGTGCGAGGGTGAGGGATAAGGTGGTAGAGGAGACGTCGAGGTTGAAGCAGAAAGAGAAGGGCTCGAGATAGGACCCGAGATCAGTCCGTCGGTAAGAGCTCTTCGACGAGCTGTGCGTCCATCGTCCTTCTCCCGCTCATCGTCTGCGTCCTTCGAGTTGTGCGAACTCGTCCGGGCTCGAACCTTGTCGATTCCGCTCGAGAAGAGTGCAGAAATTCGTTTCGACGATTTCGATGCGCCAAGTACTGACCGCCTTCGCACGACGAGTCCATCTTCGTGAGAGCTTCGACGTCTCAGACTCGACGAGTTGAGATTGTTTGTCGGTGCCAGGGAAGAAGTTCTCGGTTGAGGTGAAGGCATGGAATGGGATTCAATCGGGCATGGACGAGGGGAGAGAACTGCAGACCGTCGCTTGCTTGTTGACTCTGGGAAAGGCGAAGAGGAAATTGGTGAAGTCGATTGGGCAGCAGTCATGGTAAGAACGGGAGTTGCGGGTTCCGCGACGAGAGGAGGAGAAGTGGGAAGATCTGGAGGTCGAGAAACGACTGGTGACTCAGTGATCTGGGCAAACAGGTCGATGGAAGGAGTACGGTTGTGGACAGGTCGAGAAGAAGGAGTGTAAGAGCTTTGAAGTGGTCGAGGGTTCTCAAAGTCGAGCAGTTCTAGATTGATCCCAAGTCCATCATCGTGGCGAGGCGATGTTGGACGAGTAGCTCTCTGTTTCGGTGAGATTGGCTTGAATTCGCGAGAACCGGCTCCTGAAGAAGACAACCTCCAAGATTGACGAACGAGCTGTCGAATCGAAGTTGGTGGTAAATCGGTTTGATCGTCTTGTTCATCTTGAGGACTCGTCCCCTGCTGCACTCCAACCTCCGCCTCGGAATCGCCGCACGCATAGCCGAAAGCTACCGCTACATCTTTCTTGCCTCCTCCTTGCGAAGTGATCGATTTTGACGAATCCGATAGAGGGAGAGGAAGAGGATTCGAATCGGAAGAGAGAGGAGAGAAGGTGACTGGGTCAAAGTCGAGGTGGAACGAGAGAGGAGAGTGAATAGAGTGGGTTTGCGAAGCGTGTCGAGATCTAGGAGTCGCCCATATTGATTCTCCTTCCTCTGCCGACTCGTAAGCACTGATTACGCTCGGACGTCTCAAAGCATCCGTTGTTGTTGGGGGTCCGAGTCGCGAGCTCTCGGAGGAGAAGCGTTCTGGTAGAGGAGCGAGAGTGATGGCCTCCTCCTGTTCCCGTTCGATCGCGAGACGTCCTGCTTGATCGTGATTTTCCTCCTCTTCCTCCTCCTCCATGAGTAAAGCCCCGGCACCGAAACTAGTCGAACCAAGAATCATTCCCAATCCAGAGATCAAACCAGACATTCTCCTCTGTCTCGCCCAATCATCCGTTTCCCCTTCTCCTCCACCTTTCGCAGCCCCAGTTCTACTTTTCGTCGGACTCGACGCGATGGAAGAGGACGAAAGCGAACCAGTCTCGTTCGTGGACCAGGAAGCCGGGAATTGCGAAGCGAGACTGAGGGTAAATTGGTCGATTTGGGTCTGGGTGAGACTCTCCCGAACTGCGAGGTAGGATTCGGGAAGAGCGTGAGGTCGATCAAGACGGAAGACGGAACCGGAGGATTCGTGTTGAGCCGGTCTTTGACGGGATCTCGGAGGAGAGGCGGGAGAGAATTGCGTCTGTTGTCGGGAATGAGGAAAGGTGAATGCTGACATTGGCGATTGCGAGGATGGAGCAGGAGGAGAACAATGCTTCAGAGGAGAGGAGGTGGTGTTCGGCGGATTGGGGGAAATGATCTCGAATTCGGTACCATGAATGAGCGTTCTTTTCGGTAAGGATGAAGCTGTCGGCATCTCAGATGGTGCAGATGTTGAAGGTGTAGGATCTCGATGTGGTGATCTGGTAGGTCTAGGTGGAGGAGTCTTGACCGGAATCGAACGAGCCGTAACGAAACTCGCTGGTGACCCACCATACTCCGACTTGACTGGTGAGAATCCTGGTGTCGAAGGTAAAGGCGATGGTCTAGCTCTCGACGCGATAGCTGGTGAAGTGGAAGGTGTCGATGAAGTCCAGGTTGATGGAGAAGGATCGGCGAGTCGACGCGATCTCGACCGGATATCCACCTCACTTTTCACTCTTCCAATCGGTCTCCCTGCTCCTTCTATCGAATCTGCCTGTCCTACCACTACATCTGAAGTCGTTCGCGTAGGGGTCGAAACGGGCTGTGGTCGAGGTTTGCGAAACGAAGAAGAAGACGAAGAAGAGATTCCGGCTGATTGATACGATGAAGAAGAGGGAGCGTTCGTTTGTCGCGATAGAGTAGAGAGTGAAGGCGATGTAGTATAGGTCGACCTAGCGAGTGATCTCGAAGTCTGAACAGTTCGAGCGAGGGTTAGCTAAGAGTATTTGGGACGATGTAAGAGAAGAGCAACATTACCTCTTTCCCTTTCGGTGAAGCACTATATCCATTAAACTGATCCAGCGGTATTGCTGCCATCTGTAGCGAAGGGGAGAATGCTGCAGTTGAAAGTGGGGGGGTTTGCGATTCTGTTGAGTGAGCGTCGACGACGGCGAGCGAAAACAGCAGGGGTGGAAGGGGGGTAGTAATGTGTTATGTCAGTCAAGCGTGTGTGAGCGTGTAATGTTGATCTCTATCGCCCATTCCACAGCTGGTCTCTCTCTCTCCCTCTCCGCGAATTCCATTCTCTCTTTCCTGCGCTTGATTTTACGCTTACATACATGCCAGATTATTACATATACGGATAGAGAGTAAGACTCACCATTGATCGCAACTGTTCTACAGCGTTCGCTTCGAGGAAGTTGATCGACTGATCTGTTGATCAACCATGCCTCCCAATTTGTTAAAGGGACTCGCAATCGAGCTCGCATACGTTTCCTTCTTGAGTTCTTGATGTAGCTGTACTTGCGAGTGGTGCGTTCGAGGGAGGAGTGAGACGAGGAAGAAGACCTCTTGACCTTTCGATCGCTCTCGAGTCGAGACTACTTGAGACACTCAATCTAACCTTCTTGTTTCGGATTTCCACGCTCGTCGTCGTCGCCGTCGATTTTTCTCCCTAAGAAGTCTCCCTAGCTCGTTATGCCAAGTCGTCAGCGTGCATGCAGCTCGAGAGTGGCGATGAAAACGACGCTTCCTTTTGCGAAACCTTTCTTCGACTTCTTACTCGCTTCTCAAGCTCTCCTACAGCACTGTTAATTCTCTGAATCGACGAACCTCGACGACTCCTAGTCAATCCCGAGCTAGTGAAGAGCGTTCCGACGATCAAAATTGATCGACAAAAACTTGTCAAAGTCTCCAAAATTCCAACAAAAACCACTTCTACCATCTTGGGTGTTCTCTTTTGCTCTCTCACTCTCCTTCAAAAATCCCATCAGCCACGTCCATCCCTTGGCTAGTAAGCAAGAGTGGCAACTTGGTAGACTCTTCTTCGTCTCTCCTCGACAAGCTCAACCTTGATCCCCAAGTCCCACTTAATTCGCTGGTCGACTCGTTCCCCTCTCCCTCGTCAGAAACGAACATCCATCATTCCGTCTCACCTCTCATCCTCCGACTCGATGCCTCTCAATCTCAAAGGCCGGACCCTTCTTATTTCGTTCTTCTCTTTCTCCGTCCTCTCCCTCCTCCTCTGGCGAATACGACCCACGTCCTTCTCCTCCTCCAACGAGCCGTCATTCTCAGTCGTTACCGCCTCCGAAGAAGTCCTTCTCGGGTGGGAAACCCCCTTAGTATTAGAAGAGATCGAACTCTCCCTCTCTTCCTCCTCGAATCGTTCCTCCTCCTCGTCTCCCCTTTGTCGACCCATCCGACCACGTCCAGATCGAGGTCACGTAACCGCCTATTTGATCATGGTTCACTCAGAGGAAACGTTGGAAGGTGCTCGATTACTCGTCGAACAGATTTATGATCCGAACGATTACTTTTTGGTTCATGCTGATGCGAAATTTGGGGGGAAGAAGTATTTGGAAACGAAAAAGGGCATGACAGTTTGTGGGAACGTCGAATTTGTACCGGATGGAGAGAGGGTTAGTGTAGGTTGGGGTGATATCGTGAGTTTTTTGAACAATTTTTTCAACTGAATCGAATTTCAGAAAAGTGTCTACAGCTGATCCTTCCTTGGAACGTGAAACTAGACTATGGTGGATGCCGAGATCGCAATGTTGAAGAGAGCTATTCGAGCACCTATCGCTTGGTCCAACGTGATCTTTCTCGATGGAGCTTCTTGGCCAGTCCTAGACGCCGTCGCTCGACAAACCTGGTTCGACGTATTCGAGGAGGAGTTACGAACCGATGGGGAAGGTCCAGTTCCAGCTCCAATCTGTCGTTGGCAAGAGGACGCAATCGAGAACGCTTCTGAATGTTGGAGGACTCAAGCTAGGTGTTTGAACCAAGACTGTAGTCGGATGAAGGGGACACCTAGGGAGGAAGCAGTGAGAAAGGGAGATCAGTGGACGATCTTGACGAGGAGTATGGTCAAGTACTCGGTGTTTGGAAAGGAAGCTCAAGAATGGTATGATTTCTTTCGGGATACGGCCGTTCCAGACGAACACTTCTTCGCGACGATCAAGTATGCACAACCTGGAGCTCCGAAGGGATGGTTGAGGATTCCAATGTACGTCGATTGGGTTCAACCTTGCAAGTCTCATCCCGTGAGTCCCGATATCTCGACGCTTTTCCTGTCATTCGGACCGCTCAGTCGTTTTTTTCCCCGCTTTTCCTCCTCAGGTCGAATGGAGTCACGGCCACCCTTGTAATCTCGGTATGAAGGATTACGAGGATATCAAAGCCTCGATCGCCATGTTTGCTCGAAAGATCCTCTTGAATGAAACTGAACTTCGAACTACCATGCTGCGTGGTGAGATCAAAGCAGTCCTGTTACCCCCCATACCTCTCTAAGCATACGTCCTTGCCCTTCGTCCCCATCCTTGTTGTGTAGCAGCCTTGCATGTTGAAGTTCAGAATTCGATTTTTATGAAAAGTAAGGAGAGAACTCTCGAATTGGGCGAGAACTGTGAGCGGCGATAGGATGGTAATGACATGGTGTATAGGTATTACAAGTCACTCTGCACTAGAGTATTACTTTTGAAACGGTGGGAAAGGAATGCGAGAGGGAGAAGAGGAGGGACTGGGTAAAGTTGCGCGAAAAGGGGAACGAGTCGGGAGGATGGAAGAGTGATCGAGAATGGTGGGAGGTAGAGGCGTAGGATCTATCGGGCTTCGAATTGAACCTGCGAAAAGGAAACGAAGGATCAGCCTGAGTTAAGAGAGGAAAGCGTATTCATCGAGCTAGCAACATACCACTGATACCACACGAAGGAGAAACAGTTCAAAGATCATGTCAGCTATCGCAGGATTCTCTAGATACGCGAGAGAGAGTTATTGACTTACTTCGCTTGATTCTCTTTTTATACATGACTCGGCATCCACACTCCCTGCATCGAATAGGTTCCCTAGCTTTGATCTCATTATTCGCCGCACAATCTGATTGAGAACATGAGAACTGAGAGGGTGAGTGTCTGTAAAGATCAAGGAGATGAAAACGCAAAGAGAGAGAACAAGAGCGTACCTGCACAAGTGTACTCGATCGCCTGTAAAGGCGCACCAGGTCCTCCAAATTTCTGACCTTGACCGTTCATACTGAAGATGAGCAAGTAGGTGGGCAGAAGTGAGACTGACCGAATTTCGTTTTCTCTCAACTTTACGAATTTCCAAAGGTTTGCTTCTGATCCTTCACTCTGCTCTTCTTGCTTCGTCTCGCTATATCTATAGAGTACTAGATAACAATGGTCGATGGATGGGTGACGCTCTCACGGTAAGTTCCCATCCTCTCCCCTCCTTCCTGCCTCTCCGAACTCGGTCGAACGTTTCCCACGAGGCTGACCGGCACTGTCGACAGAGTCCTCGGGTGGATCTACACGATCGCATGGTCCGGCTCGTTCTATCCACAAGTGATACTCAACTATCGTCGCAAGTCAATTGTCGGATACTCCCTGGATTTCGCAGCTACGAATCCAATCGGACATATCGCACTCCTCGTCGTCAATGTATCCTTCATGTACTCGTCGACGGTGAGGAGGGAGTATCAAGAAAGACACGACGGTCATTTCCCTCAAGTTCAATTAAACGACGTGATCTTCTCTGCTCATGCTTCCCTCCTCGCAACTCTTACATTCTTACAATGCTTCCTCTACAAGGTGTGCTACCACTCTACCCTTTCCTGTCTCACCAAAGAGATCTCACCCGTTCGAGTTTTCTCTGTAGCGAGACGCTTTCCTAGGAGTTTCAATGTTTAATCGAATCTTCCTCCTCCTCGTCCTCCTCACCTCTACGCTCCTCGCCATCCTAGCCTCGAATCCAGAATTTCACAAACTACAATACTTGGACGTAATCACCTTCTTGTCGTGGATCAAACTTTACATCTCGTTTTCGAAATATGTGCCGCAAGTCAAGTTGAACTATCAGAGGAAATCTACGGTTGGTTGGTCGATTGAGAACATACTATTAGGTGAGTCTACGAGCGTTTGCTTGGGGAATAAGAAAGAGCTGACGAGAGGAAAACGAATTTGAACTAGATCTCACTGGAGGAACTCTCTCTCTGTTCGTCCTGCTTATCTCCCCACGCATCGAACCCGGTATACTGACGAGAATGGACGACCTGTAGAGCACAGCTAGTCCTCGATTCTTGGAGATCCCACGATTGGCGAGGTATCACCGGAAACCCAGGCAAACTGTACGATCTCTTCATTCTTTCTCCTCCTCTTCTCTTCTCCTCCTTCTTTTGTCGTGGCCAACTTCACTCGTCGTCAAGGATGTCACTGATCTAACGCTCTCTTCACTCATAGGGGTCTCTCGGTTCTCACCCTCGGGTTCGATTTCATTTTCATTCTCCAACACTACGTTTTCTACCGACACTCCACATCGACTCTACTCCGTCCTAATTCCTCGACCGACGAGGCTGTCGAAGAAGGCAGAACGACGTCTGGAGGGGAGAGGGAACCTTTACTTGATTCCTCTAATCGATGAAAACGGTAACCGAGGCGGGTCAAAGAGTAGGATGAAAAGTGTCGTGTTGTATTTTGCGAGAGGCTTGCACTGTAGCACTGTATCGTATTTCGTCTCGGATGTACGCTGCGAATAGTAACTTTGGAAGCGTACAGCCTCTCTGGGGAACATTGCGAATTGGATTTCCCGTTGCGAAAGTCGCTTGAGACATTGAACAGTTTTCGAGGTTGTCGAACGAATCTGACCTTGATTGCTCTTCTCTCCTACTATACTGTTACTGGTCACAAGAAGAAAAGGTAAGGATTTAGACCGTGTTTACGCGAAGGTGTTGGTTGAAATTATTTAGGGTTTCCTTTTCGCTCATCCTTCATTTCTCTCTCTCTCCCTCCTTACAGTTCAACTTCAAGTTCCGCCTTCTTACTCGTAAGTCCCTCAACTGAAGGCGCCCTCTCTACCCCAGACGTGTCCGCGCACAGCTCTCGAAGGAACTCGCCCTTTGCAAAAAGTGAGAGGAAACGTTTATTGATTCTCTCTCTCTTCTTCCTCTCTTTCACAGCCCTCAACTCTTCTCCTTCCTCTACATTCATTCTTTCAATATGCCCGGAGATCTCAAAGCACTTATCCTCGTCGGTGGTAAGTCTACTCTCTCTCCCAAAGTCAAGTCCCAAGAAGAGGGACCCTCGATCCAATCGTGCCTCATCGTCCCTCTCTCACAACCTCGACTGGTATAACGAGAGTGCAAAAAGATACTCCTATACTAGATGCTCACGATCCGTGTTGTTTTGTACAGGTTTCGGTACTCGTCTTCGTCCTTTAACTCTCACTCTTCCTAAACCTCTCGTTCCTTTCGCAAACAAGGCAATCTTGCTCCATCTCGTAGAGAACCTCGTCAAGGTACGCTACTGCACTTCACTAGTCTATCTCTTGTTAAGACTGGAGAGAAGGCGGGAAGGTTTGAGGAGGCTTCCGAGACGTGTTCAGACAACGCGATCCAGATCCCCTCTCTCTCCTCCCCTGCTCTCGCTTTTTCGGATCGAACCAACTAATTCAAGACTCTCTTTATAGGCTGGAGTCAAGCACATCGTTCTCGCGGTCAACTAGTAAGTTCTCTCTCTCAACAGAAATTATTCGTTCAACTTGAAGACTGATCCCCTCTCTCTGTTCTACTTACTCACAGCCGACCCGAGGTAATGATCTCTGTCCTTCAACAATACGAGGAGAAGTACAACGTGAGTTTGACCAGTTTTCTTTTGTGGAACTCCACCTTTCTTGGCCCGGTTTTGGAAACAAAATAGAGGAGTCCCGAAGTACTGACTTTGCAATCCTTTCGAAATAGATCACAATCACTTTCTCAGTAGAGACTGAACCTCTCGGAACTGGTGCGTTCAAATTCACAATTTCAGCCGGGAAAGTCGAAAGCTGAATTCGAATTGGTACACAGCTGGTCCTCTCGCTCTCGCCCGTGAAGTTCTCGGAAAGGACGACGCACCTTTCTTCGTACTCAACTCGGATGTTACTTGCTCGTACCCCTTCGAGGAGATGCGTGATTTCCATGTCGCTCACGGTGGAGAGGGAACTCTTCTCGTAAGTTTCTCTCTCTTGTTCACTACCTCCTCTCTCTTTTCATCGCTCGTTCTCATAATCCGTACTTTTGCAACTCTCGATAGGTCACCAAAGTCGACGAACCTTCAAAATACGGTGTCGTTCTCACCCACCCCAACTCTTCCGCCATTGATCGATTCGTCGAGAAACCCAAGGAGTACGTCGGAAACCGTATCAACGCTGGTATCTACATTTTCAACCCTTCGATCCTCGACCGAATCGAAGTCAAGCCCACTTCGATCGAGAGTGACATCTTCCCTTTGATGGCGAATGATAAACAACTTCACGCTATGGATCTCGATGGTTTCTGGATGGATATCGGTCAACCCAAAGGTACGCTATACACTTCCTCAGCATCCTCCAAGCCATCGCTGATAGGGGACAGTATGTGTGCAGATTACCTTACTGGAACTTGCCTCTACCTCTCCCACTTGACCTCGAAGAAATCTTCGGAACTCACCGACCCTTCGCAAAACTCTGCCGTCGTTACCGGAAACGTCATGATTCACCCTACCGCAACTGTCGACCCTACCGCTTCGATCGGTCCCAACGTTGTTATCGGTCCCAACTGCGTCGTCGGAAAGGGTGCGAGGCTTCAACGATGTGTTCTCCTTGAGAACTCGAGGGTCAAGGATCACGCTTTCCTTCAATCTGCTATTATCGGATGGAACTCGACTGTTGGAAAATGGGTACGTCGTCGAATTTCATGGACGAGGGAGCTTCGTGTTTCTCGCTGACTCCCAAAATGTCGTCGTACAGTGCCGAGTTGAGGGTATCACGGTTCTCGGTGACGATGTCAACGTCAAGGATGAAGTTTACGTCAACGGTGCTTCCGTCCTTCCTCACAAGAGTCTGTCTTCGAGCATTCTCGAACCCGCGATCGTCATGGTACGCTCTCTTTCTCTCTTGCTCCCTCTCGTAGTCCTTCACACTGACTCGCATGTGCAAACAGTAAACACCCCTCACTCCGCTCTTCAGCACCTTTTCGTCTTTCACTCGACTTCCTCAACATTTAGAATCCCCTCTTCTCTCTCCTCTGGTCTCTTCGCATGGACAATATCTACACCTTTAACCTGTGCTTTCTGGTTATAGCTTTTCACTTCTTTCCTTCTTTCACTGTGTCTTTCTTTTTGTGCTTTTCTCTTCTTTACTTTCCTTGTGGTACAAACCTACATTTGGTCGCATCCAGCAAACCCCCCTCTAGCAATTCTCGGCTTTACCAAATGAATCCAAATCCTCGTTTTGCTACGGCATTTGCATCAAACCACTTTGTCTTCCCTTCGTTGCCAGAGAGAAGAGAGGAGAATTCGACTTGGGCATGAAAAATTGGGAAAAACGGAAACTTCTCTCCTCTTCCGACGACCTCGACTTTTCTATTTCAGCTCAGGATGTCTACAGATAGTTATTCACACACGTTCACCTGGTACGCTACTCTCACTAGTGTTCTGCGTTCATTCTTTAGGCTGACTGCGAGGGAGAGTATTTGTTGGTGATGTAAACAGGAAGGGACATGGCAACACTATCATCGTAAGCGTACTCTAGCTCTCTGAATCACAAGGAACTCGATGAACTGACCGACTACTCTCTACACAGGCTACTGGATCTTTCGACGACGTGAGTCTAGCAATCTCGAGTTGAATTAAGTCGAAGATATTCACAGAAGGGTACAACTCCCTTCTCTCTTGATCCGTACTGACTCCTTGCATCTATATCGTCTCTCTATCGATAGTGGAAAGTGTCAGTACCCTTTTCACTCGTCTCCGGAGCTGAATAGAGTGAGACTGAAACTCTTCGATAAACAATTCATTCATATAGTTCTCTCCCACCACTCAACAAACAAGCAGACGGTACTTTCTCGGGACAGATTAATGTACCATTCGGACAAAAGATCGTTTACAAGGTACATTCTCTCGCTGTCTTGAAGGATCGAAGGAAAGCGAAAGAGGGTAGAATCGCTAATCGATCTCGCTCTTGACGGCTTTTTGCGGAATGTACAGTATGTCGTAGATGGACAATGGATGCACAATATGGATGAACAATCAGAGACTGATGCTTCAGGAAACGTCAACAATGTTTTCAATGGTTCGTCTTCACTTTCTCCTCAAACTGTTCTTCTGATTCTCTCTTCCTTTTACTGACGAGATCGGTTTTCAATAGTTCCTGAGAAATCTGATGTCCCAGCTCCTGCAACCACCGATTCTGTCCTCCCCGTTCCCGAATCCGTCTCGACCGTTTCAGGCGACGTTTCTTCGACTGAACCCGCTACTACTCAAGCTTCCCTTCCCGCTTCCTCCTCCTCGACCAACGCTCAGACTCTTCAACAACAAGCAACTGAAGTCGCTGGTCAGGCTCAACAGAAGGCGACGGAAACTGCTCAATTGGCAAAGGAGAAAGTCGATGAAATTGCACCTCAAGTCAAGGACACTCTCGCTCAAGCTGCACAAACTACCAAAGAGAATGCTGGACCTGCTGGTAAGCTCCCAAAATTCTCGAGGAATCATATCATCCGGGACTTTTAGACTGATTGGTTCTGTACTCCTCGTTCAGCCGCCGCTGTAGGAGCTGCCGTAGCTACCACTGCTGCCGCTGCCGCAGCTGGATTATCCTCCCTTCTTGGTGGACCTACCGAGGAGAGCGAGAAGCAAATCACTGAAGATTCTCGTCTTTCCGCTTCGACTCCTCCTTTCGTTCCCGGAGGAAGAGAGAAACCTCAAGATCCTTCACCTACTCCTTCTCCTTCCACCCGAACCCCCGCAACGAAAGAATCGATCCCCACTATTCCTTCGAACAGTTTCATCGATTCGAAAGTTCCCGATGAAGACAAGGCCCATTCCACCTCTGTCGTTCCCAAGGAGACTTCGAGTTCAACCGCTGCCGCCCCTGTCTACGATGAATCGACTGCTGTGGTCGCAAAGGATGAAGGACCTAAATCTGTTGAAACTCCCCTCGGAAACACCGCTCAACAATCAACCGAATCCTCCTCATCCTCCTCCTCCTCTCCTTCGAACCACAACCTTGACACGGACACGACTACGTCGGGTGAGCAGAAGCAAGGAGAGCCCCTCGAGGAACCACCTCACGTCGAAGGATTCGTCGCCCCCGAAGAGAACCCCTCGGATGCTCCACTTTACGCGGCAGGTGTCGCTGCTATCGGAGCTGCAGTAGCTGGTGCAACTATCCTCGGAGAGAAGGTCTACCACGCCGCCGCTCCCCACGTTCAGCATGGAGTTCAAGTCGCTTCGGAACAAACTTCGAAAGGATTGAACGTCGCTCAAGAATCGACTTCGAACGCGATCAACCAAGCTCCTCAAACCGCTTCGAACGTTTACAACTCGGCCGCTCAAACTGGATCAAACGTCTACAACTCGACTGCTGAATCTGGATCGAAAGCACTCAACACCGCTTCCGAATCAACTTCGAAAGCTGGCGAATCCGCTTCTCAAGGTCTTCAACATGGAGCAGAAGTAGCTGAATCTTACCTCGAACAAGCTCGTGCTGAGGCCGCGCATGGACTCGATTACGTTCAGCACACTGCTATTGGAGGAGCAGTTCTCGGTGCTCTCGGTTTCGGAGCTGCCCAGAAGGAGGAGGAGGAGGAGGTAGTCCCATCAAAGTCGGTCGATGAATCAACTGGAGTCCCCAACAAGGATATCACTCCTCTCCCTGCATCGGAAGGACCTGTCGCTCCCGACGTTGAAAAGGAAACCACTACCACGATTCCCGATAAAGTCCTCACTCCTCTTCCCGCCAGTGAAGCTCCTATCGCTCCTACTTCTTCCGAACCTTCTTCTTCCTCCTCAATCCCCTCGACTACTCCCACTCGAAACGTCGAAACTCCCACCGTTCCCGACAAGTTGATCACGCCTCTTCCCGCCCAAGAAGGACCCGTTTCCGACTCTTCCTCGAACCTGCCTTCCTCTTCTGCTCCTTCCGCCCCTCTCCCTGCCCCTAAGGAATCCTCTGCTCCTCTCCCCGCACCAAAAGAACCTGCGCCTGAACCAGTCATTCCAGCTCAACCTTCTCCCGCTCCTATCGCTCAAGAATCGAAGCCTACACCTGCTCCCCTCGTCAAAGAGCTCGTCCCTACACCGATCGTCGCCGCTAGCCTACCACCTCCGATCGCAGTTCAAGAACCTCCTTCGGTAGCTCACAACACTTCTTCGATCGTTACTCCCGTTCATCCCGTTTCCTCCTCATCAGTCGTTGCTCCCGAGTCCACCACCCCCACTGCTACTACTGCTGTACCCCGAACTCGAGAATCCTCCAACAACGCATCCTCGATTTCTCCCTCTTCCTTCTCTCCCGAAACTCCCGTCAAACAAGGTTCTGCTGCTCAAACTCCTTACTCTACCGCACCTTCGACACCCGCCAACCCCCAGACCACCAACGCGACAGTAGGAAAGAAAGCGGGACAAGAAGCTTTGGGTCAAGGAAAATCTGTTCCTTCTTCTTCTTCTTCTTCTACAGCTCCTCAATCACAATCTCCTGGAGTTGTCGAGAATTCGTCGGCAAAGAAGAATCAAAAGGAAGGGAGGAGAACTAGTGGGTTCTTTTCGAGGTTGTTCGGAGGTGACAAGAAGAAGGAACAACAATAAAATCGACTCTTCTTTTCTTACACTCCTTTCCCGGACATTCTCTCCCATATAATCGCTTTCCCTTACTTCTAGTCTAGTCTGGTCTACTATATATGTGTGCTCCTCTCATTCTCGCTCGCGCTCTATGTCTGCTCTTAGCCTCTTTCATATCCTTTTTTGTCAAACCTCTCTATAATTCTAGTCCTAAATTGTGCATATTTTTCGCTGAACTCTGTCCGAACTATCGAGCTTTACGATTCGAACGGTTCATCAATGAGAAGCATAAGAAGAATTGCAGAAAATAGGCTTGATTCTGCAAGTTCGAGGAAAAGCCAAAAAACTGTACAGTCTCTTTCGTTTGTCACTCGTAGCTCCTGTAAGCCCTCTACTTGCTCGTCTGATAGCGCTACGCCCTCTGATCTCCTGTCCATCTCTGCAGATTAAATCTACAATGGCCGGTCGTGGTGAGCAACTTTCTTCGATTTTTTTCAATTCAAGACTTCAAATGCGTCAACGACACTTTGGGACACGAGTCGAAGCGGATATAAGATCAGTAGAGAAAGAACGGACAATCGGAGTGACTCGGTGGACGATCTAGAGTGATGAGCGGGAAGAGTGAAATTGGGAGATTTAAAGGGAGTAGTCAAATCAGCGAGGAACGAGGGGGGACTTCATGCTAGTACGCAGACAGGGATAGAGAATACACAGAAAGGCTTCAGGCAAGTCCATTCGAGGTTATCGAGCCGTGTTGCTGACTATTTGGTTCCCCTCTCTCTCTCCCTCAAACTCTCGACCATCTTTCGCAACTCTCTTCCCTTTCCTTCTCGCCCGTTCTCTCGACCTCCCTATCAACCACTCTACAACTCTCGACCAATTGAACGACTTGGATCAGTTGTATCCCGTTCCCGCCGAGAGGCTCGCAAGGCCCACTTCGGTGCTGCTTCCGACGAGCGCCGTGTCCGCATGGCTGCCCCTCTCTCGAAGAGTCTCAAGGCCGAACACGGTGTAAGTTTCATAATGCTGGAACTAGAGGAGGGAAAAAGACAGGAGACTGAATTGGGGAAAATGTTTCGAATTTTTGTGTTTTTTAGGTCCGCTCCATCCCTGTTGTCAAGGGTGACACCGTCAAGGTTCTCCGTGGTACCTACGCTGGACGAGAGGGTGTTATCGCTTCCTCTTACCGACGCAAGTGGGTCATCACCGTAAGTTTTCAACTCGAATCTCTGTTTCGTACTATTTCAGCATGTTCAGTTACTAAACAGAGATTCCTATTGGTGTAGATCGAGGGTGTCCACCGTGACAAGGCTTCGGGTGCTACCGTCCCCATCGGAGTTGACGCTTCCAAGTGCGAAGTTATCGGCCTCAAGCTCAACAAGGACCGAAAACTCATTCTTCAGCGCAAGTCGAACAAGAAGTCGGCTGACAAGTCCTCCGAGGAGAAGTCCGAGGATGCTGAGATGAAGGCTGTGAGTACAACCCTTTAACACCTCGTGAGAGTTGGGAAGAAGGAAAACTGATGAAATTCTGTTTCGCTTCCCTTCCTTTCAATTTTCGATTTCCGTCTCTTCTTCTCCCGTTTGACTCTTGTTGGCCCGAGTAGTAAACGATTTGGTGTGGAATGTCTTTACCCTGTCGTTTGAGAATGTGTTTCCTTTCGCTCCGTCGTCCATCGATTTGAGAGTCGTCGCGAGTTCATTCGTTGTTCGTCTCGCAAGATTGGTCAGACTTCGTTCGTTCCTTCGTCGTCAGAATGCAACGCTTTGTTCGCTCGAGAAGGCCTTTGGGACGAACGTCTTTCATCGACAAAAAAAAGGGGGGCGAGGTAAACGAGACGCGAACCCCTTGGCGCATTTGAAGAAAGTGAACCCCTTCCCTTCTTACTCCCTCTCTATTTAGGACCTTACATTTGCAGCAAGCTCTCAGTCACCAGTAGGAAAGAGTTGGAACGTGCTGGTTGCGATCAAGATCCCTTCAAGTTGAAACCCCTTCGACCCTTCATTCAACCTCGTCTCTCCTTCTTCCCTTCACTTCAGTTACTACTAGAAGATGCCGAGTTATCCACCTCAAGGAGGTCAACATGATCCATTCCATGATCGACACTCTCCCAACAGTGCCGCTCATCAACAGCATCAACAATTATCAAATTCCCAGTCATCTCATCAAGGTCACTCTCCTTACCATCAACAACAACACTACGCAGGTAGTATGCAATCACTCCCTAATGCGAGTCAGTACAGTTTGGCAGGAGGAGGAGGCAGGGATGCGGGAGAAGAGAAATACTTTGGAGATGAAGGTTACAACAACTCTGGACAACTAGGAGATTCAGACAAGACTCCATTGAGATCAGATTTCAATCATACTCAACCTACTCTAGCTTATGATCAGGATCAACCTTTGTGAGTGAACCCACTTTCGTCATTGAACCTCCTGAATTCTTCATTCCCCTTCCCCAGGACGCACTGACTCCCTTTCCTTCGAACCGCGCGTGAGCACTCAGATACAATCCAGGTGGATTCATACCTCAAGCTGGAGGTGGTCAGGGTAGTTATTCAAGTTATGGTCAAACAAGCGCAGGATATGGAGGTCCAGGAAGAGGTCTTTCTAGGAAAGAAACTTCTGCAGAGGTACAACTGTATCTCTCTCTTGCCAAGTACAATCAGGAAGCAATGATTTGACAAAGGAAGAGAGAATGGGAAACAGGCTTGGAAACAAAGACAGAGAATCAATCCGAAGAGAGCTTTAACGAAAAAAGTCAAACTTACAAACGGTACGCTCTTCAAACTCATTTCTCACTATTTACTTGCGAGGAAGCGATTATACTAACTGCGTGAAATTGTCTGTACAGGTAATTACATTGCTGAATTCCCTGTACCGACCGCTGTCAAGAATGCCAATCTCTCAAGTAATCCTCGTACGTCTTTTACGTTCGTTCTCAGCCCCTGCTTCATACGCCGCTGAATGAAGTCGTCTTTGACGTACAGGCGGAGGACCTACCGAGTTCTCTCATATGCGTTACACGGCTGCGACTTGCGATCCAAACGATTTCACTCCTGAGGTAAGTGCACGGTCTCCTTTTCACGAAATCTGATCTTCGTATTGAGTTGAGTTGCAATCACAGAATGGATACAGTTTACGAGCTTCTTCCTACGGTCGTGAAACCGATCTCCTAGTTTGTATCGTACGTTCCTTTCCCCTTCCTTCTCCCCTCGCATCTTCGCTCAAACTCCTGCGCACGATTGTACAGACTGCCTACAACGAGAACAAGATCCTCCTCGCTCGAACCTTGCACGGTTTGATGCTGAACATCCGTGATATGGTGAAAGGGAAATTTTCTGAATTCCGTACGAAAGCTGAAGGAGCTGGTGGAGTTGAAGGAGGTAGAACTGGAGAAGCGTGGAAGAGGATCGTCGTGTGTTTGGTGTTTGATGGGATTGAACCGGCTGATAAACAAAGTTTGGAGTAAGTCGATTTCCTCACTGTTTTTCGACGAGCGAGGATTAGGTGATTGACCGAGGTGACTCTCGATTGAGGATAGTGTTCTCGCTACTATTGGATTGTATCAGGATGGTGTCATGCAAAAATCTGTCGATGGAAAAGATACCATGGGTAAAAACTTTCTCGCACTCAAAAAGGGTTTGCTCAAACTGACTCTCTTTTGCAACATGTAGCGCACATCTTCGAATATACTACCTCCCTCTCGATGTCTCCTAAACCAGCACTCGTCGAACCCCACCCGAACGACCCGAACAACCTAGTCCCCGTTCAATTCATTTTCTGCCTCAAACAAAAAAACGCAAAGAAGATCAATTCTCACCGTTGGTTGTTCAACGCGATCGGAAAACATTTGCAACCCGATGTAGTGTGTTTGTTGGATGCGGGAACTAAACCGGGCAAGAGATCGATCTATTATCTTTGGGAAGCGTTTCATCATGATAAACATTTGGGAGGTGCTGCTGGGGAGATTCACGTGAGTTTCGACAGCTCTTTCCCCATCTCTACTCGGGAAGTGTGACTGATGGTAGGAGTTCGAATCTCGTAGGCCATGTTGGGAAGAGGTGGAAGAAAACTCCTCAATCCTCTCGTTGCCGCTCAAAACTTCGAGTACAAAGTCTCAAACGTTCTTGACAAACCTACCGAGTCTGCTTTCGGTTACGTCGTAAGCTGTTTCTCTCGCTCTCGCATCCCGTCCCCCCCTAAACGCGAGACTGACAAACTCGCAGGCTGTCTTGCCCGGAGCTTTCTCTTGTTACCGATACATGGCTATTCAAGGTCGACCTCTCAATCAATACTTCCATGGAGATCAAACGTTGGCTGCTCGACTCGGTCCGAAAGGAACTGATGGAATGTCGATCTGGACAAAGAGTGCGAAACACCGCTCTCTCTTCGTTCTTGCCTCTCCTTTGTGTGCTGATAATCTCCTCTCTCGTACTGCAGATATGTTCTTGGCCGAAGATCGTATTCTCTGTTTCGAACTAGTCGCGAAAGCAAACGAAAGATGGGTGTTGGGATACGTGAAACCTGCGAAAGGAGAAACCGACGTACCCGAATCAGCGGCCGAATTGATCGGTCAACGTCGTCGATGGTTGAACGGTTCTTTCGCTGCAGGAGTCTACGCACTCGTTCATTTCGGAAGGTACTACAAGAGTAACCATGGGATCGTGAGGTTATTCTTCCTACACGTTCAAGCGATTTACAATACCGTCAATCTCATCATGTCTTGGTTCTGTGCGTCTTCACTCATTCTCTCCTATCTCTGGTATGAGCGAAAGCTGACTGAAAGATCTCTTTTTTAGCGGTCGGTAACTATTACTTGACTTTCTCAATCATCATTTCCATCGTCGCGAAATCACTTCGTAGTCCAAATGATATCGCTGGAGGTGACCCCGAGACGATCAGGTGTTGGTCTGGAAGTTTCTTAGAGGACAATACTGGAGATTCGTTCAATTGGTTGGATCTCGTCAAGTGAGTTCAAAAGAATCGCTCAAAGTGTTTCGTTCTATCGCCGCGACTGACTCTAGCGTTTCCTTGCTCACAGCTGGCTCTTCAAGGTCATCTGTGAGTTCACCTTCGCTTAGCTGTCTCTCTGCACAAAAAGCTAAGCTGTCCCCAAATTCACAGACCTCATCTTCCTCGCACTTCAAGTCATTCTCGCACTCGGTAACCGACCCAAAGCTGAGAAGCTCACCTACACGATTTCTTTCCTCGTCTTCGCTTTCTTCTCCCTCTACCTAATCTTCATGACTGTTATCCTCACGATCAAAGCTTTCTGCGTACGCTTCCTCTCCATTGATTGTGCTCTACTATTCACTGACCGGCGAAAGAGGGTGATAGCCTATTCAATCCCTCATCTCAAACTCTGATGGATCATCAATCGGCGTGTTTTTGGGAAGTACTTACGGACCAATCTTCGCTGGTATCGCTGGTACTTTCGGTCAGTCGCTCTCAAATTCTCAGCTCACCTCGACGTGCCTCGACGTGAAGCTGATTTGAAGAGTATGACGACAGGTGTCTACATTCTTTCCGCGATCGTCTATCTCGACCCTTGGCATTTGTTCCATTCGATGCCTCAATTCTTGCTCATCGCTCCTTCTTTCACCAACATCCTCGTGCGTTCTCGATTACTTCTCATCTCTCTCCCGCAAAGACACGAGACTGATTGAAGCTATCGAATTCCGCAGAACGTCTACGCATTCTGTAACTTGCACGATGTCTCATGGGGAACGAAAGGTAGTGACAAAGTTGAAGCACTCCCCGCCGCTCAATCCAAGAAGGACGGAGGAGAAAAGATTGTCGAAACTCAAGAACGAGTTCAAGAGGGTACATCTGTTCCCTTCTCTCTCCCCCTCTCAACATTCTCAAGCTAACCTAGTTCTCTCGAGGCTGAATAGATATCGATTACTCTTTCAAGGCAACGGTATTACGAGCAGTCGAGCCATTCCAAGAAGAAGAAGAGATTGAGAAACCTTCAATGGACGACCGAAACAAGACGTTCAGGACTAGGTTCATTTGCGTTTGGCTATTCATGAATGGTGCACTCGCACTCGCCGTTACTCGTCTAGGTGATTCAGCTCGTTCAAGATAGTACGCACAATCCTTTCTCCATCTCACTGGAAATCGTATTGATGGAATTGTGTTGTGCGTAGTTTCCAAGCGATTTTGTGGATCACTTTCGGGTTGGCTCTCGTCAGGTTACTAGGTTTACTCTGGTACATCTTGGGAGAGACTTTCTTCCGACTCGGACGACTTTGCTCAAGAGGACGCAAGTAATCGACGAATTCGTTCCCTTCCTCTCCACTCTCTCTCGCTCAACTTTCTCTCTCGCGCGCAAACGGACACTTCTCTCTTCTCCCTCACGCTCTCACGATCCCCGCTTCTATCCCTTCACCTCTTGCAGGTGCTGCTCCCTCCCTCGTTCTCTCTGAACTTTAGATTTATTTTTGTATCGAATATTCTATGAAGCTGCACAGCTTGATCTGATTTTGCTCCTATCCTTCGAGATTCCTTCAGTAGGTGACAAATTTGCAAACTACTCTTTGTTCTCTTTCCACTTTTCAGTCATTCCCAAGAGATCGCTTCAGGAGTCAAGAAAGCGTTTCATCTTCTTTCAGTTTCTCCCAACACGAAGTCTTCGGCCTCAGTCGTCACGAACAGCAGATGAGAGAGAGAGAGAGAGTAGAGGAAATAGTAGGAACAGTATTCGTAGGATTTGACAACAACTTATAGATCTCCAAAAACCAAAGAAAAACCGAAAACCTTGCGAGAGAGTATGCCATAGAATGACAGGAGGAGGAGGAATGAGGAATAGAGGAGGCTGTGTAATACGAACGAATAACGAAAGTGGGTATGACAAGACCAGGTAGTCTAGACTAGTGAAATGGAGTAGAGTGGACGTAGGAGGAAAATCAGGCAGCGAATTGTTCGTCGCAAGTTTGACAGAGTACCAAAGTCCCCGTAAACTCTGTCCATGTCAACAAAGGTAAATGACCTTGACTCGCGTCACTACTCAACCAACCCCTCATCGTTAAGCACTCGTCTCGTTGGGAGAGTCAAGAGAAAAAGAGAAGAAAGACTTACCCATGTCGAGCGAACGCTTTTGCCAATGGTTCCAACACATCACTCTCGATTCCCCACCCACATCCAGCGGCACATTGAACACCGTTCGAACCTTGTTGGATTGCGCTGGAGTTTGAGGGATGTCGCGGACATGGACTGGATAGGATTTTATGTTTGAATGCGAGGAGGGAATCATGGGTACTCGAGGACATGGAGGTATCCTCGTAAGAGTGAGAAGGCGAGGGAAGTGTCGAGGATGAGAGGAAGGGAGAGGAAGAGAGGGAGGATGCGAGGGAGGGTACGAGGTTTGAAGGGTCGAGAGGAGAGGGATGAGGTGGTGAGTAATCCGAGAGTAGGATGTCGAGTGGTGGTTCTACAGAAGTTACATCTTCTGTCAGCACTCACTCGAGTTGTGAAAGGTAGATGAAGTAAGATAGAGAAACTGACCTTCCTCCATTTCGTCTTGATCCTCATCTTCTGGATCCAACAAGTGATCCTCTGCCAATTCCCCTTGTAATTTCATCCTGTACTTCCATTCTTTCCTCTCCCTGATCATTTCCAACTCCAACTTTTCCCTCTCGTAAGGATCAAACTCTTCCCACTCTCCCTCTTTAGTCCAACCTCCCGGTTCATCAGGGATTAAACTCGTTTCCCCTTTCCCTAGATCCCTCGTCGAAACTCTCGATTCTTTAGCTCGTTGTAATCTTGCATTCTCGTGTACTTGTCGGAAAGGGTTCGGAGGAGCGGTCGTCGAAGGGGAAGAAGAGAATTGGTTGCGAACCGAGTTTGTTCGAGTCGAGGACTGGGATTTGTGTAAACGCGGTCGATTGGAGGATGTCGAGCGGGGGAGGGAAGCAAGCGGGGCTTGTTGGTAGAATGAGGAAGTGGTTGGAGAGGAAGGAAGATCTGAAGAAGAAGGATGAGGATGAGGGGAAGAGAGGAGTGAAGGCTGGAAGGGCGCGTATTGAACTTGATGTGACATTATAAGAGGGGTTCCAAGTGCATCTGAGAGGTGGGCAGTGAAAGGAGAGAGAGAGATTGGATCATTGGATCGCTTCATCTCAAATTGTTCACTCTATTCGACTACAACTCTCGCTGAAGCTATTCGACAACTCAAACCATCAACAGAGCTCTGTAATACACTCGGGAACTGCTGGATCCAACATCAAGAGAGGGAGAGGCAGTGAAAAGTGGGGGTAGACCAAACATGTCACTCTTGACCGACAACGAGTGAGTACTCAATCCTGTCTTCACCCCTAAGCTAATCACAAGTTGATACCACTCGAGTGTAGCTTTCTATTGAGGGCATTTCAACTTTCTTACATTCGTCAAGTTCTCCCAAACCACGCTCCAAACTCGTCTCGTTCAGGTCAAGGTCCTTACAATCTAATCAAATTCCCTCAGTCTTCAGATACCCGACTCTCCCCATCATCCCCTTACATCTCAATCTCAGGTCTCTCCGACGAACAACAATGGCCAGAACTCTCATCGGGACGCTCGAGTCCACCTATGGCACTCACTCTAGCGAGGGACCCTTCGAGATCGAGTCAACCTGCGAGTGGTGCAGACACTCCAGATACGATGCAGAATGCGAGGAATAGGAGGAGGAGAGGAGGACCGGGAGGATTGGGTTACACTCAGACTATCGTTGGCAAGGGGAGTGGAGTAGGAGGAGCAGGGATGAGAGTCGATGGAGTCAAGAGAAGCTGGAAGGGAAAAGGTAAACTGCTCGATGTCGGACAAGAGGAAGAAATCGAAGGAAATGAGGAATTGATGAGGTAAGGCTAGCATTTCTCCTTCTACGAGTCACCCTGGAAGCTAATCCTCATACTGTCTCACAGGTTTGCGAACTCAGTAGATCAGTCGAATGGCCGACTTCTACCAAATCTCATGCCTCCTCCAGTCATCATTCACTCTCCCGTTCGAACGCCTCGAGATTCTCCCGCAGCTCAATACCGACCACACAATGTTCCAGACTCTTCACACGCCATCCTCTCCGAGTTACATCCGCCCCATCCTTCCCCTCTCGCCCACGATCCCAATGCAACCATAACGGCAACTCGCAAGCCTCGTTTCTCAACTTCCGCCAACGAATACCATTCTTACCCCGATCACGATCCGCCAAACCCCCATTCTTCTCATTCGTTCGTCGAGTCCCCTTCAAGCTCTCTAGTAGAAATCGATGAGAATTACCCTTCGCAACCGAATTCTCAAGTGACCGATACTTCTTCGGCATTCCAAGCTGGTCCTTCCGCTCCCGCTTCCCCTCTCTCGTTACCTCAAACGACTTCGGCATCTCCATCTCCTTCTTCCCCTTCGATTCTCCCTTCCCCAGCTCGCCCTCAATCTTCGACAAATCGTGAATCCCGATTCGCGACACCATCTTATGACTCGTCCTCCGTCGCGGACGAAGAGCCGAATCCTGATGTACTTGCGTCCTCTGACTTCCCAGATGGTCCGCTCCTCAACCAAGTGAACGAAACGAGAGGAGGTCCAGTTTCGATGGCGTCTTCCGGAATCAGTTTATTCGGAACTTCCCGATTGGACCGCTCTACAGAGCTCACTCGAGGAGGGGAAGATTCTTCAGATCAGAGTGAGGCGGAACGAAGGAGGAGAATAGGAGGGACAGGAGGGAGGGCTCGAACAGATTCAAATTTCTCACTCGCTTCGAACCCATCTCTAGCTCAACCACCTCCAGCTCCTCAAGCGACAATAGAAGAACCAATTGCTACGCCTGGAGTACCAGTCTTCAAGCTTCCTCCCGGAATGCGAGTGAGAGAAAGAAGACGAGTCAATATTCGACCGGGTCCGGGAGGCGCTCTATTCGTTCCGAACCTGAATCCACCGCCACCGTCATCGGTCTCGAACGACGCGCCTCCACTCAGGGTCGATACGGAAAAGAAGGAAGTAACGGAGACTCGGAGTCGATCGAGTACAGGAACCAGTTCAGTCCAACCGACTTCTCCCGCAAGTCCGACTTCACCAAAACGACCTCCTCTATCCCCTGCTCGTACTCGCAAAATTTCCACTCCAATCGATCCTTCCCCTTCTCCCTCCTCACCTTCACAGCCTGCGAACGAGAAACTCGCACCCCCTTCTCCAGCCGGTTCAAAATCTCCACGTCGACGATCCGACCCTCCCTCGCCCCTCCTAACATTCCCAAAACGTTCTTCCTACATCCAACTCTCACCCCAAACTCACAATCTCTCACTCCCGAGCCCTCAAGCTCCCACAAAATCCGCCCTGACCGCACTTCTGACCTCTCCCTCTACCTCTTCCCTCTCGACCTCGAACCCTTTCTCAACCCTCTACTTATCCTGCGTCTCCCGTTCCCTCTCCCCTCAAGACACGCTCAATCTAACCCTCTACTTCCCATTCTCGACGAAACCTCTCTCGAAACCCCTCAAAGTAGGGGTCAAGCGGGATGTGACGGTGGAAGAAGTTATAGGGGTTGCATTGTGGACTTATTGGGAGGAACAAGAGAAAGGGGAGAGGGAACCGAGGTTGGAAGTCGATGAGGAGAAAGCGGAGAGGGGAGAAGAAACGATCAATTGGAATTTAAGGATCGTAGAGGAGGATGGTGAGGTCGATGAAGATTTCCCTGGTGAGCACACACCACTTTCCATCTTGTCGAGTTTGGAGATTGACGGAGTGAGTGCGAGTTGTAGCACTTGATCGGGTGAGAGCTATTTCGGCGTTCTCGTTCACGGAATTCGCGATTGTCAAAGCTACTGAACAACAAGGTCAGTCTGCCTCCTACCTCTCGTGACCCCGTCTGTGCTCTCTTCTCCTTATTGAGTTCCCTCGATGTCTAGTTCGAGACAATTCAACGAAACAATCGACGATTACTCGTCGACCCTCCCGAATCCTCTCTGGTCCAAAACGAGTTCCATCCGGCCCCCTCCCTATCGCCGCAACCCTCGCCCCTCCTCCCCAACTCCCAAACCCTTCTTCCTCGAATTTTGCTCTCCCCTCGGCTCCGACAAACGCGAATGAAGCTTCGTTCAAACCAACGAGTAACGCTATTGGTACTTTCGGAGCTTCTTCGGCGCTCGCAGTACCCGTTCAACTCAAAGTACAACTCCCTGTGGTTGGTATGGGAGTAGAGAGGTTTACGACGGTTCAAGTTCCGAGCGATATGTACCTCGTCGATGTACTCGGTGAGCTCCCCTCCTCTCTCCGTAGTGCGCTGAATGAAGCTGACCCGGACTCGATGGTAGATTATATTTGTCGAAAACGGAATTTGGGGAATGCAGAGTCATGGGCATTGATCGTTAGATTGAGCGATGGAGATATTGTTGTTCCACTCGATAGAACAGTCGAGAGTTTAGGGGATCAACATGAGGTCGTCTTGGTAGCGAGGAGTCAAGTCGGTACGGTCGGGTTGAGGCAGAGAAGGAATCCTCAGAATATCGATCCCTCAGGTGAGCTTCGCCCTGTGCCGTATGACAATCTGCTGTACTGATAGAGGTGGCGACAATGGTACAGCTTCGATCTTTCAGCAACAAGCAGAAGAACCAACTACTCCGAGATATCAATCCGCTTCGCAGTTGACGTCGACTTATCAGCTTTACCGAGTTCAACGAAAGTTACCCATGTCTCTCGGCGGGAGACATCCTCGTACGATTGCCATCGACGGAGATTAGTAAGTCTTCTCTGTTTCTCCGCTCGCTATTCTCCAAGCTAAGGATGCTATCTCTCTCTCTCTCGAATAGCCTCCATTTCATGCCGGACGACGGAGGAGATTCTGCTGGTCGCACGTCATCATTCCATATTTCACTCGTCCAATCCTGCAAAGTCTCGAGAAGATCCGCTTCGTCGTTCAAGATCGTCGTTCGAAAACGATACGATTTCGAAGCTGAGAATCCAGCGGTGGCGAATGAGATCGTTGATACGATTAGAGCGGTCATGGATAATTGGAGGATCGAACAAGGCGTATTGGCGAGACGGAGAGTCCGGTAGCTTTTGAAATAGATGCTATAGTTTGAACATAAATCTGAAACCGATATTCCCTACAAAGATACAAATGAGGAACAAGAGCAAGCTCAAGGATCATCCATGAGTCCAATCAATCGTGATTGTAGCTTCGAAGCGAACCAGTCGATCGCGATTCCCCAAGGAGTCCAACTTCTCGAAGATTCGATTTCGACAATGACAGCTTTCCCATCCGAACCTTCTTCTCTTCTTCGAGTCGTCCAATCTTCCCACTTGATCTTGCGAGTGCGGGTCCATAGTTCGGCTGTGAGAGCAAATGAAGGTGAATATCGACCGAAAAGCGAAAGAAAGGGAAGGAAGAAGGCCTACTAGCTGTCCATGGAGCGGGAGCTACGAGCTTACCGGTCACAGGATCTACAATACAGGGATCCGAGGTCAGCTACGGATCAGAGAAAGATAAGGGAAGCAGTACTGACCTTTGTACCAAGTTCGAGGACCACAAAGAGGAGAAGCGAGGCAAGTGCTTTGCAATCGACGGTTCAGGTACTCGTTGTATTGTTCCATCGCAGAATCTTTGACGACGATTGACGAGAGATTGTGATCGAGCATCCCCTTTAGTAGTCGAGCGATGAATTCCGTCTGAGAGGAAAAGCGAGGATTACTCGACTGCAATTGGGCGAGAGATAAGGAAGGAACGCACATTGTGACCGAGAGTGTATCCCCAGCTCATGGCAATGCTATTCGGACCAAGGACGATAGCATAATTCGGAATCTTTGGAGCTGCTACGCCCAAATAACCATATCCTCCGTCTTTCTCCTTCCAAATCTGTCTCAATTCCCTCCCATCTTCTCCCTTGACTCCATGATTCAGTCCTACTCCAGTCTCAGCCACCTCAAATCCCGTAGCCCAACAAATGTAATCAAATTCGTAGTGTTTCCCATCGGAAGTCGTCAATCCCGTTTCATCGAGTGAAGTGATCGGAGTCGAAGTGAGGTGAACGTTCGGTAAGTTGAGAGCTTCTAACCATCCAGCGTCGTAGGCAACTCGTTTGCAGTGCATCGGATAGTCGGGAATGATCGCTGGCCAGTACTCTTCAGGTGACTTTTTCTTCATGTAATTAACGACGTTTCGAGTCATCTGCTCCCTCAACTTGTTCGAGAACGTCCCTAGTCCTCTCGATAAGATCGCTCGGTCGTATTCGTAGAACAGCAGCCAGCGATAGACTCGTAAAGCTCCCGGGATCCACCGGAAGACGAATCTTTGAATCGGCGAATATTCGAAGTTGTCCTTCGGTCGAAAGTAACCCGGAGATCGAATGCTACCATCGGAAGTATCGTCAGTGTCGAGGGATAAGAGGCTGGAGGGGGCTTGCTCACAATTGTGTAAGTTGAACTCCTTCGAGAGCAGCGAGATGAGGGATGCATTGAATCCCACTCGAACCGTTTCCTATCACTGCGATCCTCTTTCCTTCGAACTTGAGATCACTCCTCCATTTCGATGAGTGCCACTGCTCTCCCTTGAACTGGTCGATACCCGGTAGTTTGGGAACGATAGGTTTGTTGAGAGCGCCAGTCGCAGAAATGAGGAAATCGCAGTTGACCTGGAACTCTTCTCCATTTGAGCGACGGAATAAGACGACGTGTTGTTGAGCGAGAGCGTCCCATTCGGAGGAAATGAATGAAGTGTTGAAGACGAAGTGTTGTCGTATTCGGTGACGGTCGACGATACCATTCTGTTAGAAGGCGAATCGTCAGTGACCCGTCGCAATCACTTATTGGACTGCGAGGTGCTGAAGAGTTCTCACCCAATCTATAGCATGAAGCGATATCTTGTCAGGGCTTCCACACACCCGGAAAGCGAAGAGATTCGAAAAACCTACATTGCAACACTTCGTCTCTTCCCGCCCACTTCGACTTGAACCAAGGATTGAGCTCCGAGTAGAGACAATACAGATGAATCGGAATATCGACCGCTGCAACAGAAAGGAGAGAAAGGGATGAGCTCCCCACACTACGAGTACTCTTGAGGAGAAGGAGGAAAACGAACCACATCCTTTCCACAGACTATTGAGCCATACTCCTCCCAAGTCTGTGTCCCTCTCGTAGACCGTGTACTCGACGTTCTTCCCTAGCTTCTCCTGCAGTCGAACAGCTTGAGCGATTGAAGCTGCAAAAGTTCGCGATGGGAGGATCAGTCACAGGGAGCGTAGGGAGTCCATAGGAGTATAGCTTACAGATACCGCCTCCTATAATAGCTACCTTGAGTCTCCTCTTCTGCTTGTGAACCATTTCAAAGTGTGGGGGAGCTGATTGAACTTTTTCAAAGTCCGAAAGGAAGCGAGCCGAGGAGCCAACGAGAGGTCCTGAGGTGTACTATTAGTCGTATCTATGGGATAGGGTAGCGAGTAGGCAGTCCGAGAGGGTGACTGATGAAGAGAAAGAACGCAATCGCGAGGAAATTCTTCGCAAGTTTTCTGCGGAATTGCGACTTTTCTCTGCTTCTCTTTCCCCTTTGAGCTCCTGATGGTTCAGGCGTCCGTTCGACTTTGATCTGACTTTGCACAAAAAATATGCGGAATTGCAGGAAAATGGTGTTTTTGCGAAGATGGGATTATTTCGCAAGATCACATTTGACAAATTTGAGGCGTCGCCGAGTTTACGGGCACGGCGGGATCAAGCTAGGGCTCAATCATCAAAGACCTATGTAACTTCACGTACGTTTCAGTCGGAGAGTAGCTTGTAACGAGCGTGATCGGTGGTAGCGAAGGAATTCTACGAAAACTTCAAAGTTCAGTTTGCACTTTCTCCTCCGACAACATACCTCGAGAATCGCTCACCATATCCCGAGATGGGAGTCAGATCTTCACAACCCCTTCCAGCGAAACCAGCTATTCAAGAGCTCGCTCGATTCACTCAAGCCGTTCGATTCATCAACGTCTCTCTTCTCGCAGTGTACACCTTTGACTGGATCGCAAGCTTGGGAGATGAGATAGACTTGATCTGTGAGCTACTATCATACTACTCCCAATCACCTGGTCACTAAGACTTGACAGGAGCAGGGCGAGCCTCAACATCAGTTTTCAAGTTTCTTGTGATCGCGACTCGTTACTCGGGACTCGTCATGAGTATACTCCTGGTTATCCTACCGCACGGTGACTGGAGCTCGGATCAATGTGAAATGCTTGTCAAAGCCCTCGTGACTAGCTGCACCATCGGCAAGCTTTCTCTTCCCTCCTTTTCGACTCGATTGCAGAACCTGTTTCTCTGCTCTCCGACTGACTTGCCTCTCTTCTAACAGCCATATTCTGCGTATCTGCTACACTCGCTATCAGGTCAGTTGAGGCCGCTCATCGCACCCGGGCGACTAAAACCGACACCATCTTTGCTTAGGGCGCTCGCTATTTACGCTTTCGATCGACGCCTTTGCGCCCTTGTTGCTGTTCTCGGTGTTATTCAGCTCGGTACTGCATTGTTCGAAAGGGCATCCTGGGTTGTAAGTGGCTGGAAGGAGACTGTTTCGACGGCGCTCGATTGACTTTCTGTATCCGTTGTAGACGATTCATCCGCCCGAAGGAGTTTTTGGCTGTTTCAACGGGTTTAGGCACCATCAGAAGGCTTTTGTTCTGTTCTACTGTGAGTGACTCCTGACCATCGGGAGTTGCTCAACGGCTGAGCAGGTGGTTCCAACGCTAGTCATCCCGCACGCAGTCGCAGATCTCGTGCTCTTCCTTCTCACCTCGTATAAGGCCTACCTAATTTGGAGATATTCTGAGGGTGTTACAACGTTGAGTACAGTCATTTTACGAGACGGCGTTGTCGTGCGTTCTTTCTTTCCGCTCGTAAGTTTAACTTGCGATGCTAAAATCTGCGGTGAAGCACAGTACTACGCTGCAATTGTCTCGCTATACACCACTACGTGCGTTCGATATTCCTTCGTCAAGCAAGTACGCTACTGATCATGTTGCCGCAAATGTATAGGAGTATACTTTTGTGCGTTGATCGAAACTCAGTCTGCTTGCATCAGTTCTGACGCTCTGCACTTCTTCCAATCACTCTAGTCTTCAAAAAGCGTGGAGTATGGGACCTTTACTCGCTTCAACTTGTCTCGTCGGATCGAACATTCTCGCGTAAGTTGATGAGTTGGATCAAGCTCCCTGCTCGAGACAGCTCTACACATCTCGCGGGCAGCTCTGCATATCTCGCACTCAGTCGAGCCGTCTCACAAGCTGTTGCGCTTCACCTGCTGATCAGCGTTTGTAAAATGAATAGATTCCGACTAGCTCTCAATATTCGATCAACCTCGAAAATGCTCACGACGCCTGAACTTTTGCACGAGACATCAAGCGGTACGATAGAAGACCTCCTCGGACGTACATGTGCGGTGGAGATGGAGACAGAGTGATAGCTTGTAGACGAAGCTTGTGTAGAGAAATACGCTTGCTTTGCGCTTTGACCTTGTGGAAGACTTGCGAAACCTCATGCCTCGATATCAATTTGCTCGCCCGAGACGATTTCCATCGAGATAGAGAGAGCGCTGACATGCACACAGGATGAAACTTCTCGATCTCATTGCGAAGAATTCCAAAAATATATCCCTATTTTACAGGTGTAATCTGCAACCCCTTCAATCAACAAGCTATAGAGTCTGCCTCGTTACTCCACTCGAAGTCTTCCTCGCCCTCTCTGCATCCGAATCCCACGCGTGAACCCTGTCCCAGTAACCTTGAGTGTGCGGCTCAGATCTCGTCGACCTTCGATTTGTTTCCGTCATTGGTTCTTCTCCATCTTCGCTGATACGCTCACTGACCACCTCTACCGCAACCACATTCGCTCGGAAGACGTTTCGAGCTGTTGAAGCCATGCAGGTGGCAGCGAGGATTTCGTCGAGAGTGATCGGTCGATCGTGAGAGTTATTGGGAGGTGGCGAGCGAGCAACCGCTCGAACGTTGAGGACGAGGTGGAAGCTGTTCACTTGATTGAGTGCGTCAGCTCGGCGAAGTGATAAACTTGAGGTTGAGAAGGGTAGTCTTCGACTTTGGACCGAGAGCATTGACGGGAAGGACGAGAAGGGTCTTACCACAGGACACAAGACAACGTGAGCGCAAGGGGAGCGACCATTGGACCTTGACCGAGATTCTTCTGATACCTGTTCCAGGAGAGCATGAATGAGCTTTCGCAGTCGAGGGTGGGAGGAGAGGAACACGTACATCAAGATATTTGTAGCGACAGTGAGAGTCGAGATCAGACCATAGTACTGTATCGAGATGAGCTGAGTGAGCTAAGAGAAAGACGGAAGAAGAGGGCGTCAGACGAACCAGAATCTCGTCGCGAAGCACAATCCAGCTAAGTCGAGAGTTTCGATTCGAGCCTTGCCATATCGGAAACACCTTGCAGATCGTAAGAGTAAAGAGGACGAGGTCGATTAGAAGAGCAGGTGGCCAATAGAGAGAGATATTGAGGGATTTCGAAGGACCTGGAGTTGGGAAACATCCAGCGACACCAGGAGGCATCGGAGTTGTCTGTTCAATTGCGCAGACATGTGGAGAGTTCGATGAGTCAGAGGGATATAAGGAGAGAGGAGGTCAAATTGAGGTCAGAAGAAGGACAAGGAGCGAGGAGAAGAAAAAAAGGTAAAGCTTACCACCCATCTCGAAGATCCAACGATAGCGCAAACAGTTTGCAGTAAGAGTACGAGACCAATCACGACACATACTCCCCGTTGATACGAGTAAATTGCCGCAGTTCTGACAAGGGAGATGAGAGATCGCGATCAGATAGCTTCGTGCGAATTGAGCGTTAATAACCCGATCGGAATCTGAAGCTCACCTCAAGCCAAGGACATCTGTAAGCGTAGTATGAACTCGTCAACAAAGAAGGAACGATTCGATAGGCGAGAAAAAGCTTGCACGGACCGAAACCACTCAAGACGATCTGAAGAGCAACCAATCTATGACATTGTTCCTTGGTCGAATTTCGGAGACGAAGAGCGACCATACAGACCGGGTACAGGATGCCCGTGTAACGGCAGGTGAGTGCGAGGTACTTGAAGATTGAATTTGACGCTCTCCCTTTATTTCCAACTCTCGACCAGTCAGCTATCGTCCTGATCGTGCTGGAAGCCAATCACTGGATTCACAGACAAGTTCGATCTCCTCGTCGATGCAAGCGAGGTAATCGTAGACTGCCACAGAGAGGGAAGCGATTCCAGTGAATTTCGAAACTTGTAGAGCTTGAGCAGTCTGGATCCAGGCGTGAGATGCACCAGGTGTGATGTATGATACGTGAGCGCCCATCGCTGGTACTGTGCGATTGATTCAAGGGAGAGAAAGTTGCGTGAAGTGAAGGAAAGAAGAGGAGAGAAAGAGCGAGATTCGGACAAGGCGAGAATTTCGGATGCAAGCTTGAAATTGGGCGATTTTTTATTCGAGTTCGTTTCTCTCATGGTCGAGCCGACAAAGTGGGAAGGAAGAAAGCTGCTACACACCTTATCGCTTTTTTCACTCTTTCGAAACAAGCTATAGAGTCTGCCTTTCCGCCCAAGTCCTCCTCGCCCTCTCTGCCTCTCCATCCCAGCTTTGAACCCGCTGCCAGTAATCTCGAGTGTGTGGTTCAGACCTGGTCGACCTTCGATTCGGTTCCGTCATTGGTTCTTCTCCATCCTCGCTGAAACGCTCGCTGACTACCCTCACTGCGACTACACTCGCTTGTGAGACCCCTCGAGCTTGAAAAGGCATGCAGGTAGCGGCGAGGAGTTGATCGAGAGTTACTGGGTTCTCGAGGGAAGGGCTTGGAGGAGGTGAGCGACCAACGGCGCGAACATTGAGGACCATGTGGAAGCTATGACGTCGAAGTCGAGAGTACCAGTCAGTAAGAAACGAGACTGACCAGGTAGCATTTGAGGAGCTGCAAGATCCGAATGAATCAAGAATCGAAAACGAAACTCACACAAGAACATTGGACAATGTTATCGAGAGAGGTGTAAACATTGGGCCCAACGCTCGATTCGATTGGTACCTGCGAAATGAAGAGACTGTGTCAGCTCAGCCCGCAACTCTGAATTGATCGAGAATGAACAAGTACATGAGAACGTTCGTAGCGATAGTCAACGACGAGACCAGTCCATAATACTGTACGGCATGGACAAAGCAAGTGAGAAAGATGCAGACCGGGAACCAGCGAAGGAAACTCACGAGTATCTCGTCGCGAAGCATGACAGCACTCAAACGAGAATTCCCTTTTGCCGCGGCCCAAATCGGGTAAACCTTGTAGGTCGTGAGCACGAAGAGTACTAGATCGACAAGAAGAGCAGGTGGCCCTGAGTAGGACACAGGAAGAAGATCAGTTGTGGGAGCGAGAAGATGGGATCAGAAATGCTCACAATACAGCGAAATGTTGAGAGATCTAGCGGGACCTGGTCTCGGGAAGCACCCTGGAATAGTTGGAGGGAGTGGAATCGTCTGGGAGGAGAAAGTAAGAGTCAGCTCGAGCTGAATCGGGAGAGTCGCAACTCGTAACGCGATCGAAACAAGAGGAAGGGAACGTACACCCCATCGGGTCGACGCCGCAATCGCACACGCGAGCTGCAATAGAATGACAGCGACGATGACAGAGCACACTTTGCGCTCAAATGAGTAGACAGCAGCGGTTCTGTTCGAGAGAGCGATTTGTAAGCTGCGAAATCAAAGACGAAATCGCTTTCGCCTGACTCACCTCAATGCAAGGACAGAGGCGCCAGCGAGTAGGACTACAATCGTGGGAAGCGAAAAGAGGTCAGAGGGAACGAGGCCAAGACCGTCGAGAGGAGGATGAAAACTCACCAAAATCACCAGCAAAAACCTGAAGATACGTCAGCTTCCGACACGTCGCTACCCCCCAATCCCCGAGCCTCAAAGCTACGAGTACCACCGTGAACAAGAGTCCCGAGTAGCGGCTTGAAAGTGCGAGATACTTGAACAGCGAGGGACAGGCTCTCCCTGCGAACGAACCACGAATCAATCAAGAGCTCGGTTATATCAAGGAAGCGAACGATGCGACTCACATATGAGCTCGATCTCCTCGTCTAGACAAGCGAAGTAATCGTAGACAGCAATCGAGAGTGAAGCGACCGAAGTGAATTTTGCAACTTGAATGGCTTGAGCAGTCTTGATCCAGTCGTGTGACGTATACGGTGTAACATGCGATACGTGAGCGCCCATTGCGGGTATAAATGAGCTGCGAGAAGATGACTGGATCAAAAGGGAGAAGAAGAAGGGAGAAAAGAGCGAGATCAGTTTGTCGAGACTCGGCGTGAACTTCGAATTTTAACCTGTTCTTGTCCAAGTCCAGAAGTAGTCTACTACGAAACTCCTTGAGCCATCGACACAGGCTCAGTTTTGTCGATTCGTCGTTCTTGACTTTCATGATGAAATTTTGTGAATCGAGAGAAAACCTGCGAATCATTGAGCTGAAAACGTGAGAGTAGAAAGGTAGTAAACGCTCGATAGCGTCTCTCGAATCTGAGAAGAAAGAGAGAAGATAACCTGGGTAGTCTATACTTGCAAACCCAACTATGAGTGGGAAGAAAAGAGAGAGGAAAATATAGTCGGTCCTAGGATACAAATCAAACAATAGGATGTAACCTGAAATGAAAGGAAGAGAGAGGGTGTGCGAAATAGCGAGCGAAGGAGGAAGAGGGATATAAAGTGGAGCATGAGGTCGAAAAAAGGGAGAGGAAGTGCGATTACTCTGTAGAGACCGAAGAAACGAGTTAGTCATGAAGTTAAGAGTATAGAGAGAGGAGAAGCTTACGGTTAGCGCATTGAACCTGAGGTCCCCCAGCTTGACCATCCTCATCATCAGTGTCCATCGCCTCTCCATAATTACCTTGGTTGCCCATTCCACTCTTTGTTCTCCTCTCCGACGCATCGACCATGTCTACCTCGTCGACGTGAATGTTCTTGGGGTATTTGGGTTGTTGGGGTCGAGCGGGGAGAATTTGTTCGAGGGGAGATAAGGCGGCGGGATCGAGTTTTTCGGGGAAAGTGACGGAGATTTGAACGATCAGGTCACCCATCTCGTGGTGTCGGTGAGATGGCATTCCTTGTCCGGGAAGGTTCTTGAGTGTACCTGGAGAGAAAGATGGGAAGGGGAGGAGGATCAGTTCTCGAGCTAAATAATCTAGTCAAGAGAATTGAGGCTTACCAGGTTTGATGACATCTCCAGGAGGGATAGTGACGTGAAGAGCTCGTTCGTCGAGGTGCATGATCGAGAAGGAACCTCCTCCGAGAGCGGTAAGAAGATCGATTTCGACTTCGCAGAAAAGGTCGTCTCCCTTGCGCTTGAACAACTCGTGAGGCTTCTCCTCGACCACAATAACGACATCTCCAGGTTCGACTCCCGGTGCTTGATCCGCCTCTCCATTGAAAGTGATCGTTTGGCCCTCCTTCATTCCTCGGTCGATGTGAACCTCGAGTACCTTTCGCTCGTTGACGATCTTCTTTCCGTTACAGTCTTTGCATCGATCCTTCGCGTTGATGATTTCTCCCTCTCCGTTACAATCGTTACAGGGTTGCTGGATTTGTTGAACCATGGGACCGAGTTGACGAAGTACAATCTTGACTCCCTGACCTTTACAAGATCCACAAGTCTTGACCGCGCCTTCCTTTCCACCTTTGCCTTTGCACTTTCCACAGAGGACGTGTTTCTGTAAAGCGAGTTTCGAAGTTTTGCCCTTGTAGAGGTCTTCGAGGGAAACCTTGATTCGGTGAACCAAATCTTTTCCTTTTCTAGGTCCTTGAGGTCTTCCACCTCGTCCTCCTGGCCCTCCTCCACCGAAGAAACCTCCTCCTCCACCGAAGAGTTGAGAGAAGAGATCTTGAGGGTCCATTCCTCCCATTCCTCCTCCTCCCGATAAACCTTCCTCTCCGAATTGATCGTAAGTTTGACGTTTGTCTTCATCCGAGAGTACCTCGTAAGCGTGAGTAACCTCCTTGAACTCGTCACCGGCGTTGGGGTTCTCTGAGAGAAAGGGGAATCAATTTCGCAAAGATTTAGTCAACATCTTTCACACGAGCGAGAGGAGGCAAGGAGGAGACTCACTGTCCGGGTGAAGCTTCAATGCGAGCTAGAATGTAGGATGAGAGGAGGGGTCAGCTACACTTTTCTCGTCAATCTCGGTATGCAACTACCCTTTCCAATTCGAACTTATGAGCTCCCCTCTATGTCATGCAATTCCTATCTAAACTATGCCTTCTCGCAGCTTGCAACCGTTTCATGGAAGGGTGAGGTTGACCTTCATCGCCACGCCCAAAATTATTTCCAACCCAACTTTCATCTTTGTCCATTTCTTACGATAAGCAGAGAGTACTGACCTTGCGGTAAGCTTTCTTGAGATCTGCTTGAGTTGCACTAGGCGACACACCCAATAGATCGTACAGTTTGGTTTCTCGGACCATTTTCTTGATGGAAAAGGAGAGAAGCGAAGGGGAAACGGGAAGGAGAGGAGAGGAGTCGCTACGAGGTAGGCGGAGAGTGAAAGGTGTGAGGAGTGGTGGTGGCTAGTAGTAAGCTTGAAGAGTGAGGAAGGAGGAGGAGAAGGGAGGAAGCAGCGATTGTTCGACTCGGTTCGACGCATTTCTAAATCTCTTGAAAATTTGGCGAAGTCGAAACGTATTGCTACAATTGATCATTATCTCTGATTAGGCTCGCAACTCTCCTGCTTGCTCTTCACTTCGATTCGACCAATCATGCCTAAAGCACTCAGTAAAGCCAAAGTAGAATCAGACGATGATTCAAGTAGATCTCCTTCTGCTTCTCCAGCTCCCAAAGCCTCTAAAGTGAGTTCCCACTTGATCTCTAGATTCTCATTTGACATCTCAACTGACTCACTCTATACTCTCTCGCTACACCTCTGATCACCTCCACTTACGCGTCAATTCAACTAGTCAAAGAAACGCGCCAAAGTAGAATCAGATTCAGACGAGGAGGAAACCAAAGTCGCTGATTCGAGCGATGAAGAACCGCTTGAGAAGAAACCTAAGAAATCGAAGAAAGCAGTCAAAGGGGAAGACAAGAAAGCTAGGCAAGATTCAGATTCACCTAAACCGAAAGATAGGGGAAAGGGAAAGAAGTCGAAGAGTTACAAGGCGGAAGTTTTGAAGAACGACGAGGGAGATTCGTACTTTGATCTTGGTAACAACAAACGCGTGCGTCCTCTCTTCCGATTCATCGCGATTCGAAGTGCGCTGATGTTTGGACGAGTTGACGAACAGGCTACCGTCAGGAAATACAGGAACAACATTCAAGTCGATATTCGCGAAGTTCGTTCTCTTCTCGTTGGCTATCTCGTTCTCGACTCGACGCTGATTGACGTTGGGTGACCGAACAGACCTACTCGAAGGACGGCAAAGATGGCTTGCCTGGAAAGAAAGGAATCTCTTTGAACCTTCAACAATTCGATCGTTTGAAGAAATGCCTCGACGGCGTACGTACCCATTCCTCTTTCTCCATACTCTCTTGCTCACGTACTCACCCGCGACTCACTCGCTCAGATCAACGAAGAGATCGATGAGATTTCTTAATCTGCTCAAAATCGACGAAATCTAACGGAACTCGCACCTTACGACACAACTCTCGCTTGAACACCTCTCTCTTCCACCTCGGATCGCATTGATTGCGCATTCTCTTGTACATCGACGACAAACGACTCAAATCAGTACCCTCTCGAAACGAATTTTACCCTGTAGCTAGCTTTCCTCAATACCCTCTCGATTTTCTCTTCGCAAACAGTTTTACACCTCTCTCTTCGCAATGGACCACAATTCGTCGTTTACGTCTGAACAGGTCCTTCGCCTAAGGGCAAGATCAGATCGCAACGACTCCCGAAACACCTCCCAAGTCTCGCAACGCTCCGATTCCCTGTCCCAGCTTCTTCACCTTCGATTCACTTTCCGTGCGGCACTTCAACATCTCGAGTATTCTTATCGCTCTGACGTCTTTCAACCCTTCCCGCCTCTTCCTTTCCTCACATCTTCACCTCTTTCTCTTCTCCTCTTCTCCTCTTCTCCTCTCCTCTCGAGCTGCTTAGGTCGATCTCTCCCGAGAATGGATCTCAACTTGTATCAACGACAGATCATTGCTTCAAAGCAGTACTTGATCGTATGGACTACTCTCATGTATTGGGATTGGTTCATCTTGTTTTCGAAAGAATGGAGACACATCATTAAAGCTCGTTGGACTCCCCTCAAAGCCGCTTACCTACTCAAGTGAGTTCCTCCTCTATTCTACTCTGTCGAGGTGATGCTGACCCGAGAGGGATTCTCAGTCGATACGGGACTTTAATCGGAGGTACTGCTTGTACAGTCATGGTGCTCGCAACAATCAAACCCTCGACTTGCGACAGAATCCATTGGATCGAGACTCTCAGTTTGACGTTCACTGTCTTCATCACGGACGTAGTACTCGCTATTCGAATTCATGCGATGTACGGGAGAACGAAAACGGCTCTTATAGCGTGAGTTTTTTTCTCGCCTCTCCGAACGAGAGGAGTGATTGCTGATTCTACTGATCTGATACGAAACAGACTCTCAGCGCTTCTGTCTGTCGAACTCGCTTGGATGGTAGGAGCTGGAACGCAGATCATACGTAAGTAATCGACTTGACGTTTTCGAAGTCAAAAGCTCATGTCGAATTCTCTTCGATCTTCAGCTGTTGTCGTCCCAGTACCTATTCGGAGGTACATAGGATTGAACGGTTGCGTCCTCGGAACTTACAGACCTGGAAGTTTCGAAGGAATCGTGACATTCTAGTGAGTTCTCATTCTCTTCATTCGTAGCCTTACAAAGGATACCTTTCGCACGATGCTCGAACGAAGCTGACTCAACCTCGCATTCTCAACAAAGCTCTTGCGCGCCGTTCTGTATCAATACGATTCTCTTGGGAGCAACGCTCTGGAAATCTCACAAGATCAAGAAAGAAACGGGAAAGTCACTTCCCGTGATGCAGAGGATGCTTTCGGACGGTCTTCAATACTATGTCGTAATCACAGGTGAGCACTCCTTCAAAGAATGGATGAAGCAAAGTCATGTTGCTCGAATTCCCTCGTGACTTTACTGATTTCGTTTTCGCTTTCTTCGCAGTCTTCAACTTTCTCAACCTTTACTTCTACACCCAAGATAACCCAACTTTGAAAGGGTTCAACGTTCCGGCCGTTATGGTCACTTCCTCCACCATGTCTTGTCGATTAGCTCTCTCCCTCTTCGACAACAAACCCGTCAACGCTCCTTCGTACCCGACGCTGCGAGCCTCGAGTTCGGCATCGACTGCGAAAAGATTATCGAGAACGACTCGTGCAACGCCACAAACCTCGGGAAGGATGCAGTCGGTCAGTGCTCGATTGTCTTGGAGGGACAATCGGGAGGATGAAGTCGGAGTTGCACGTTGAACCATCTGTACATGATCTAATTCGTGTTGTATCAATGTTCAGTCTTCGTGTGCCTCTCGCTTGTGTCCGTTCGAGAGACGAAGGGTCAGATCTTGCGAAACTCGGTGAGCTCGAAATGATCACTTCTGCACTTGAGTTTCGTAATTGTTGACTTGCCATTTCCGTGACACGCAGTCTTTGTCAGCTATCTATGAGGAAGATCCATGAGACTAGTCAGCAACGAGAGTGTCGATATCTCTTTCGGAAATTCCTATCGGGATCGATTGAATTCGTTTCGTATCCGAAAGCGTGCGGGCTCAAGCACTCTGCGGAGCTTCAACTTCGTCATCAAAAATCAATACACGCAAGATGCCTTCGGGAGCAAGTCGTCAGGCTTCCTTACTCTCCCGGTCTCACTTCGCTCTAAACATTAATTCGACGAAAGCGGCCCTCTCGCTCAATTTCTCCAACTCGACCCGGCTCTCCTCACCAACACTCCTCCCTCCTCTACTCCACTACTCTCCCTCGACTCGAAAGTCCCCAGACGATAAGATACGACTCTTCGCGAAGCTGCTCCTCCTCGACCTGTCCTTTCCTCCTCGAATCTAGACGCTACTCCAATGCTCAGCTCATTAGACACCATGCGGAAGGAGACGCTCGCATCACAGCAGTATCTCATCGTATTCACAGCGCTGATCGTGTGGGATTACCTCTCTCTGCTCCCAGCCGAATATCGACATATCTATCTTGCAGAATGGAGTTTCTTGAAAGTCTGCTATCTTCTCAAGTCAGTCTCCTTCCTCTCGCTATCTCTGACTCGCAGGCTTGACTGACATTGGTTTTCGTTTACTTCAGCCGATACGGATCGCTTTTGCTCGTCGTTATCTGCACAACTCTGAGGTTGACCACGATCTCTTCGGGTGAGCAACGTCGCTCTTTGACCTCACTGGCATTCGGCTGATATCGAGATCGAAACAGAGACATGTGGACGTATCTTTTGGGTGCAACCGTTCTGTTTCGTCTACGTGGTGCTGTGAGTGCTCTTGCTCTACCCTTCGCACTCAAAGTTTCGGTAACTGAGCATGAGACGCGTATTACAGAATCACCGATGCGATGCTCATGAACCGTGTCTTCATCCTTTACGAGCGCAGTCGTAGAGTGCTCATCGCGTAAGTCGATTCGAAGGTTTCGAAGGATGAGCATGAGACACTCTGTAACTAACTCATGTCTTTCTCTCATAGGCTCTCTGCAATGTTCGTGGTCGAGGCAGTCACGTTGATCGCCGCTGCGAGTCAAGTCGGATGTGAGCTCGATTTTGGCCTCTCGCCTATCGCGATTGAGACAGCAATTTGCTCACAATATTCATCTAGATCTGAGATTACCTCGACCCGTTGCTGTCAGCCTTCACCTAGAAGGATGTCTCGCTCAAGGGTACCGGGGAAATACCTTTCGAGGAATCATAGTATTCCTGTAAGCGGTTCTTTCGTTTTCTTCGAATCTAAATCCGACCGAGCAAATACTGACGGATCGCTGAGACGTAGCTCGACCGCCCCTCTCACAGTCAATTCGATTCTCCTCCTGTTAACGTTCTATCAGTCGTGGCGAGTGAAGAAAGAGTACGGCGTGACACTTCCGCTTCTCCAGCGAATCAATCGAGGTGGTTTACAGTACTTTGTGAGTAGTACACGTATGCTCTTCTCTGAGTAGAGCTGACGAGGATGATCTTGATCAGGCCATTATTACTGTTTTCAACGTCGTCAATTTCTATTTCTACCATCGTGAGTCATTTCAAACGGTCTCTACTATCGATCGCTTATCATTAATTGTGAGCGAGCGATCGCAGAGCCCAATCCCTGCATCCGAAGCTTCAACATCGTCGCCAATATTGTCTGCAGTTCCCTCCTCAGCTGCCGATTGGCACTCTCCCTCTTCGACTATCGACCCCCGACTCCCACTATCCCCGACATCGCTCCCTCACCAATGATGACAGCTCCCCTTCAACCCAAAGTTACGTTCCATGATGTTCGACCGCGCAAGCTCAGGAGGTCTCGAAACAAGAGGAATTCGGCGGGGATTGGATCGTTCGCTCGAGCTGAAGTCGAGGTAGTAGATGCCGACGCGGGGTCGGATAGTGATGAATCTGGTAGAACTGTGGAGTTGATGCGATGATTTCTCGCTTATTTGTAAATAGTTCATTTCGCTTCCGAATGGGGAGATCAAGCCATCGAATCCTCAGAGCGTTCTGTCCTGTCAACGCCGAGCCAAGGTGTAGGGAGAGGTCGGGATGAGTGCGAAAGATTGCTCGATTTCTATAGCCGAAAATGTGTTTCGTCACACAATCTGCTATCTCTACTCTTTAGTGCATACAAACCGCCTCGGCTACTCGATACGTAACTGAAGGGCGGAAAGGTGTCTATCTCGCGGTATGAACAGGCAATTTTTGGCTTTTTTAATATGTAGCGTAATTTTGCTGGCGCGCTCATAGGTGTTTTGGCCGAGCGGTCTAAGGCGCCAGCTTAAGGTTCATGTCTATGATCCGCTGGTCTGAAAGGGCGTGAGTTCGAATCTCACAGACATCATTACCTTTTTGCCCTCGACGACGACGACGACGACGACGACGACGAAGGACGGAATTGCTTTTGCTCAGTACAGATTCGCCACAGATCCTCGGCTTGCTACCGGATACTTGAAGTGGCTTTCCGCATGCTCATGACTGAGGTCGACGCAACGAAAGACTGCTTTTTGTCGAGCTCGACGTCGGTGTGCACCGCTAGTGGCATAAGAGCATGCAGATTCTGACACCGGTCGTCCATAATATTGAAGAACGTCGTACCGCTCATGCAGATCGAAGCCAGTATAGTGCGAGCTAAAACGATTGTCTCCTCCTCGCAAAGAACGAGGTTGTCGTTGCGGCTACTGAGCAACGTCTACATAGGCGGTCCCTGGTTCTGAATGCGACAGATAGCACCTCAGACAGAGTATCCCTGGAGCACGCTGTAAGTTGTTTGTATCAGGTCTGGAGAGGCAGAAGGGAGCTCGAGAATCATCGGAGAGTTCTCGCCTCGAGAGTGCTTCTCGATGGCCATTTTCATCCCTCTTGTTGCGCAGTGGTATCATCGATGTGAGAATACCTGTCCAGAATTTGCACACGACTGACCATTGAATAGCGACGACTCGCGCTCCTTTGCGAAATTTACAAAGTTTTCGTCGATTCCTCGCATCCCCTCCTCAACTTTCCCTCTTCTGCATCGATTAATCTGTTCCTGAACTCTATCGATATCAGCTCAATACTAGTCGATTCCTAGCCAAAGTTGTCGAGAAATTCGACCGATCAAAGCTTCTCTCTCTCCAACTTTCTACAACAACAACGACACTACATCTAGAGGACTCAGCGAACCTAGCAGGAGCCATGTCCAACCCAGAAGCACTCAAGGTGAGCTCTTTGAATCCCGCAAGCTGCTGTAGGAAGAGATAGAAACTCATCTTTAATTTGTTTGATCAAACAGGCTTCCCTCAAGTCACACAACGCATCCTTCGATTCGCTACTCCGAGTAATCCCCGCCAAGTACTACCTGAGACCAGATTCAGACGAGGAGGAGGAAGTAGCTAAACCTACTGTGAGATTCCTTCTCTCAATCACTCACACTCGACCAAGAGCTGACCTTACTTTGTTTGATTGTATAGGGTCCTCTCACAAAGAAACAGAAGAAGGCATTGAGGAAGGCTAAGCAAGATGAGGCGTTGAGAGCAGCTAAGAATGAGGCGGCGAGAAAGGCTCGTTTAGCTAGGGTTAGTCTCCTCCTGCTCGTGCTGTCACACAGATGAGTGGAAACTGATAGAATCCGGACGTGTAGTACGACCCGGATGAGCCCAAAACGATTGCCGAGATTCAAGCTGCCAAAGCGGCAGGAAAGGGCAAAGGACCTGCTTCTTCCGATGAAGACTCCTCAGACGACGACGAGCAAGATTGGCAAGATATCTCTCAGAACGGTGGAATGGAGGTCGAAGGTGGAGAGGAGGATGAAGACGAGGATTCACCGAACGAAACAGATTTCGCCGATTCTGATCAAGAAATCGAAGGGGAGGAATTGATGGAGTTGAACGAGGAGGGAGTGTTGGCCAAGGAGAAGAAGGAAGGACCTGCACCTACGATCACCGAACTGAGGGAGAAGTTACAGAAGAGGATTGCGGATATTCAAGCGAAGAAAAAGGAAGCCGCCGGAGGAGGAGCGACGAAGAGGAAGGCTCAACCTGCGAAGGGAGGTGATGCGGATGATGAGGACGAAGATGAGGAAGATGATGGCACGGCGTCGGTCAAGAGCAAGGACGACCTTTTGGAGGAGAGGAAACGACGAGCTGCGTTGAGGGACAATCGAAGGAAGAAGAGAAAGGAACAGAAGAAGAACGAGAAGAGTGACGGATCGAAGAAGCGTGCGATTGAACCGAGTAACGGCCGAGCGGGAGGAGGAAAGGTCAACGCACCTGTGAGAGGCGCCGAAGTAGAGCGACCTAGGAAAAAAGTCAGAGTGAGTTCCGCTCTCCCGCTCTTCCCCAATACTCATTCGCATACTGATTTTAGTCGTCGCGTGAAGGCCGACTCTCCTTCTTACGACGCAGGATCTTCGCTCGTCCCCTACTCGAAACAAGCGGATCAGACTGCCGATGCGTCAGGAGTCGCGTTCTCCAATCTCGATTTCACTTCTCAGTCTCAGAAAGTTCAGGACGCAGCCTTGACCCCTCAAGCTCGCAAGCAAATGATGAAAGCTGCTGGAGTCGACAAGAAGAACCGACACGACTTGCCGAAGGACGCGAACGCTGCGCTCGAGATTCTCGAGAAGAGGAAACAACGAATGGAAGAATTGAACCCGGAGAAGAGGGAGAAGGCTGAGGAGAAGGATCGATGGGAGAAAGTGTTGTTGAAGGCGGAGGGAGAGAAAGTTAGGGATGATCCTCAAAGGTTGAAGAAGATGGCAAAGAGGCAAGAGAGGGAGAAGAAGAAGTCTGCTAAAGCATGGTGAGTTCGCAATTCTGTGCTGACCACTCTGATCGGGTTTACTGACTCTACTCGTTCTCATTCGATAGGACTGATCGCAAAGCTACTGTCGAGAAGACCATTTCCGATAAAGCAGCTAAGCGAAACTCCAACTTGGCCGCACGAGCGAAACAAGCCAAGGACAAGAAGGCAGGAATCAAGAGCAAGACTTCGGGTACGCCGAAGAAGAAGGGTAGCAGCAAGAGTTTCTCGAGTCGAAGCAAAGGGAGACCTGGATTCGAAGGTGGAAGTGGTAGGAAGAAGTAGATGTTTAGATCGAGCTGGGTGTACGTGTAACACTGTCGTTATTCTGTTCGCACGAGCTCTTTTTGTTGTGCTTCGTCACTGTGAGAGCGATGCAGACGAGATGCGAGGATGGGCAAACTCTCAGCTGCCGTCTTCTGCTCACGACCCGTGTGACTGATTCAAATGCAGATAAAGGAGAACATGAAAGGTTACACAGTTCAGAACGATCGATCCGATTGATCCCGCTTTTACAACAACGAAAAAGAAAACCCGACAACCCGAAAAAGGCGAACACGACATCCTAGTCAGTCCTGCTGTACGTCCAGCTCACTAATGCCCGCAAATGATGTTCTTCATCGATTGCGGATGAAGTAGTTTGATCGGCCCATGACGACGCTGTGAGCAGAACAACGTCGAGATCAGTTTCATTCAGTTTCGAGTTCGAGCGAATTTCGACAGCTGCTGTCCCATCCTTTGACGAGAAAGCAGCCAAAAGTGCGACTCACATTGTCAGATCCATGGCCCACTCTCCTAATTCGAGGTCTGGGAGGAAAAGGGAAAAGCGTCGCAGGGTCAGTCTCTTCGAAAAGGATTACGAGAGAATTCTCGAATGGTTTCGAATTATACTCACACCCAGCTAAGAGTTGTCGGATGTCCTTATTCTTCAGCTTCTCCAACGCAGGTCTACCGATTCGAGAGAGTCAGCTTCAGATGGCGAAGGAAAGGGATGGATGAGAGAGGAGAAGAACTTGCGATAATCCAGTCGATCTCTTGATCCCCGCAAGACAAGCCGATAAGAGGATAGCATCGAAAGCGTAGTGTGTGAGCTATAGTGATCGAGTATGAGAATGGTGAGAATGGGACGAAAGATGTAGAAGTGTCAGCCGACATCAACAGATCGAGAGAGTGCAAGGGGCTCACCTTGCCTAGCATTACTCGAGTGATTAAATGATGCAGTAAGTTCAAAATTGTGTCAGAGCGAAGCAGATGATCTGGGTGAGATTGAGATCGAGATGAATCATGAGCGAACTCGTAACTTGCTCTCCTACACTTGACTTGCGCAACTTCACAAGCTCTAGATAGATTCACAGTAGTCTTACAAGATCCAACTAGCAACCCCGACCCTCTCCTAGCTCTCCTCGCTTCATACTCCCCCACCTCGCGGTTCCTTCCCTTCCTCTCTCCTTCCTCATCTAGCACTTACCACTATCATGCATCTCTCGATTCCCTTACTCGCTGCCACTCTTGCTACTCTCACTACCGCTCTCCCCTCCCTCCAACAAGCTCAGCAAATTTCCTTCGCAAGCCCCCTCAGTTCGACCATCGTTTCTCCTCAGTCCCTCCTCTCCGAAGGCGACCTCATCGCGCTCAGCTCCCTCCCCACCGACGATCTTGCTCAGCTCGAGAAGCATATCTTGAGTTTACCAGAGAGGAGAAAAGTTCAACTCGACGCAGATTCGGCTCCCATCGAAATCTCGGAAGGGGAGAAAGCTCTCTTGACTTTCGCTGGAAAGAAGTTTATCGATGTCACGAATGACGACGAGTCGACTACTGTCGCTGTCCAGAGCAAGAGTGCGTCCCCCAAGTTCCGGTTCATCACTCTTCGAAGCTGCTAATTTTCGCAATTTCATAGATTCTTTCCCCAAGAAGCTCTCATACTCTCGCAAATCCCTCTCCCCGATCTTTGACAAGATCTCTCTCAAAGAGATGAAGACGTTCTTGACCTCGTTCAGTGGATTCCGAACTCGATATTACCGATCCTCCGATGGGAAACAAAGTGAAAATTTCCTCCTCGGTCAAATCTCGCAAATCGCAAACTTGAACAAGGACCTCAAGATCAAGATCAAAGAGTTCCCTCATCCTTGGGGTCAGAATAGTATCCTTGTCAGGTTCGAACCGACGAGTAAGAACGCTTCCGACGAGATTGTGATCGTTGGTGCTCATCAAGACTCTACCAACCTGTACGTAATCTTACTGGCCTTTCACGTTGATCTCTATACTCACTGTATCCTGAGCTCCGCAGCTTGCCCTTCCTAGGAGCACCTGGAGCAGACGATGATGGCGTTAGTTTCGCTCTTTCTCTCTTCGCCTCGAATCTCCTGTCCTGACGTCCTGGTCTTCCTCGTTCCTAGTCCGGTACGACTTCCGTCCTAGAAGCTTTCCGAGTCCTCGTTCTCTCCGGTTTCCAACCCGTTCACCACCCCGTCGAATTCCACTGGAACTCTGCCGAAGAAGGAGGACTTCTCGGTTCGAAAGCGATCGCTCAAGATTACCAAGCAAAGGGAATCAAGGTCAAGTGCTACCAACAGATCGATATGAGTGCGTGGGTCAAACAAGGGACGGAGCCTACTATTGGTTTGATCAGAGATTTTGTCGATCCCGATTTTACCGATTACTTAGCTAAGGTTATCGATGAATACTGTGAGACTACACTCTCGCTATACCCCTCACTACTTGCTAATCAGGTCTGGTGTGTTTAGCTACGATTGGTTGGACTTCGACCAAGTGCGGTACGTTCTGACTCTCCCGGACTATCCCTAGATATCTCTGACGACTTTCTGATCGTGATGGTGCTCGTAGGATACGCCTGTAGTGATCACGCGTCGTGGTCAGCAGTAGGAGCTCCTTCTGCGTTCACAATCGAATCGACCTTTGAAGATTCCAATCACAACATCCATTCCGGCAAGGATACGATCGAGTACTCGAAAGAGTTCTCCTTCGAACACATGGCAGAGTTCACTCGTGTCGCTGTTGGCCTCGTCGTTGAACTCGCTGGAGGAGATACTGTTGTCAAGGCTTGAGACTCTCGCTCGCACATATCTACGCATATCTATTGTCGTTACCCTTCACTGTCTGCATTGTCCTTTCTCTCTCTCTCTCGTACTTGACCTGTTGCAAATTTGAACAAATCTTCTCTGCGAAATCTCGAATCGGCCGACCCGCGGCCGCTTCGTCTCTTTAATTTTCATCCCCCTCTCTTCGCTTCACCTCGGACGTCGACCCTCGAGACCGCTGTAGAAGCGATGCCTATCTTCCCTCGGAGCTCCAGCGACGCTCCTATTGCTCTCTTGAACTCTGCGAGTCCCTGGGCCTCAACTTTCGAAGATCTCAAACTACTCTGGAATTCTCCACACACACAAGCGATCACGACCCGTACTGCAACGCTAGATGGCTACCCAGATGACCCTAAGAAGCATCAGGTGCGCCACAATCCTTATCGAACAAGAGATGAAGCTTATCTCCTTCGCTTTCAGGTCGCTTTCTTCGGTTCTCAATCTTCGATCAACTCTTACGGATTCTCGCCGTATCCGCTCGAGCAATACTTGAAGTGGCTAAAGGAGATCACGAGGGAGGATCCACGCAGGAAAAGAGTGATTGTTTCGGTTGGCGCTTCGACGGAAACTGAGTTGGAAAAGGTCTTTCATTTGCTGGAGGAGTTCGCGAAAGACCTAGGAATCAGGCTAGGAGTAGAGTTTAACGCTAGTTGTCCGAATCTAAACGGTGAGCTTTGAGTTTCTTCGTGGTGAGACCGCTAGTTCGAACGAAAACTGATTCTCAATTCGCTTTGATCGTCTTGAACCGTTCGCCTTCTCAGGTTCTCCCCCTCCCGCCTACTCACCATCGCTACTTCGGTCGTACATATCCTGCTTCGCTCGTCGGCACTCGCAGAATCTACAATTTGGGATCAAGTTACCTCCGTACACCTACCAAGAACAAATCGCTTCAGTCTTCAAAGTCATCGAGGAAGTCTCCACTCAATATTCTGATGCGGAGGAAGTAGTGTCATTCCTGACGAGTACGAATACGCTAGGACAAGGTGAGCTTCGCTCATTATCGATCAGCTCCGAACGTGTTCGAGTCAAAATCTCTCGTCTCTTCGCAGGTCTCCTTTTCGCGGATCAGATCGCCGAGTCGACGGCGACAGACTCTATCGCTCAATCGTCAAAGCCTGACGAGCAGTTCGGTGTCCCAAACGGTTATGGAGGATTGGCAGGTGAAGCGATTCATCAAATCTCGCTCGGGTAAGTTTCGAAGCCAACGTTCACTCTCCCGCTGTTTCCGTTGACGCTCATCTAGTTTCAATCTTGCAGCAACGTTCATCGTCTGCGAACGCTACTCGACAATTCTCGAGATCCGCGAGTGAAGGGAATCACCTTGATAGGCGTGGGAGGAGCATGTGATGGAGCGAGTGTCGAGAGGTTCAAGCGAGCAGGAGCAGACGCAGTAGCAGTCGCGACAGCTCTCGGCAGGGAAGGGATCGAGGTGTTTGAAAAGATCCGAAAGGAACGGAAGGAACTCTAGGGGTTGATCTTGTGGAAAGTAGTTTGCTGTATTCTAGTGTTGTTGCAACATATGGCGTGAGGTTTTGTCTATCGTCAATCTATCCGAGGTAGTTCCAGACGAAGAAATGCAGAATGAGAGTGCCGAATAAGAAATCTCCAAATGCCCTGCACGCTCCGAGTTTCGACCGTCAGTCTCTTCTTGATGGACTGAGCGAATAGAGAGAACGTACCGTTCTGGAGAGATGGTAGGGAAAGTTTCCTTGTTTTCTGGGTTCGCTTGAATCCGTAAAGCAGCGCAAAGAACGAATTGACCGACGGTTGCTGCAAATCTGTGGTGACATCGAATTCGCCCAATCAGTCACAATCAGCTTCTGATTGTAGGGAAAGGCTGAACGCACCCTCCTAGGAAAGCGTTGAAGGGATAGTTGGTGATGAGGACGCAATAGACGAATTGTGCGATTCCCGTCAACATCAAGAACAGCATGAAACCGTCCACCAGCTTCAAACGACTCGAAGCTAGACATCAATAGGAGGTCCGATCAGCTGTGATGTCCACCAATGAGGGAGGAGAGAGCCTCCCCTCTCTCGGATGAGATGAGTTGAACGTACTTTGTCTTTGATAGCCCTTCCATAGCTCCTGCACGCTCGCCGAGAATCCACTGCTGATTTCTTCTGCTGCTTCTTTCACTGCTACGACTGGAGCTGGTACTGAGGGAGATTGTGAAGTTGAAGTTGACGATGAGTTGGAGGCAGCTGGAGCGTTTGAGCGTGATACAACGCGGCGGGGAGGCATGAGAGTTGTATTTGAGTGTTTAAAAGTGCTCAGAAGGCCGGCTGAGTGCTTTTAGTGATATCGAGTTGATGGAGTTAGAACGAAGTTTCGGGAGATTTTACCCTTCCCTTCCTACCTCTCACAACCGATTCTGCTTCGTGGCTTTCTCTTAACAGTGGTCATCTGAGCTCTGCTGATTTCATCGACAAGCTTCTGATTCTGATCTCTACGAGGCGAATACGACTTGCCAAACTCTCAAGAACTTCAAGAACGCTTCCTTTCTCTTCTCACTCTCCTCGAGCGGTTCAGTCGAGTCGTCCATACTCCCGGGAACGCATCCGACCGTACAGTACTTTCGTCTCGTCGCTCGCGCGAGTTGCGGATTTCCACCTAGAATTACCATTTTGAGCGAAATCCCATTCAGTCTTTAAATTCCCTTCTCTTCGATCGCAAGGTCTCGAACTGCTCCAACACTCTCTGCTTACTTGTTTCAGATCGAAATGGAGACACATGGGCAACATTGTTTTCAGGCTCTCATCCTCCGAATGGCTTCGTTCTTCGGCGGATTGAGGCTCTGATTCTTCCTTTCTCCCTTTCTCTTCCTCTTTTCTTTGACTTTACTCTTCGCCCCCGACTAGTCAACATCCCTTTCTACTCGACGCCCTCATTTGTGTCGTGAATCAAAACTTTACTCAGAAGACGAATGGTCAATCCAACTTTTGATCCAACTCAAGCCGAGAGGTGAGTTACTTTCCCTTCTTCTTCTGCCTTTCCCAAGCTGTCCTGACTTTCCTCCCCCACCAGCAGAGATACGCGGGCGCTCCTCGGACCTCAAACAGCAGGGTGGCAGGTGTCTTTCGTGATTTTCGGAGTTTATCTTTCACTTCATTATGGCTACATCACGAGCAAAGCCTATTCTCGACTCGCAACACAAGTGAAAGCAGTCATCTGGATCGTATTCACCCTTGTGTTCGCCTACGAAATCCTAGCTTTCGCCGATAACTTTCGTTGGATGGGTGAGTTGCTTGCGATCACTTTCTCTTGCCGCTTTTCGCGCTCTTCGTCGCTCACCTTATTCATCGGCTCAGTCACCCTCAATAGAACTCAGGAGGACATCATCTTAGGAACATGGGTCGACTTCATCACCTCTTTCGTCGCGGGATCGGTCGCGTTGATAGTGCAAGTGTTTTTGACAGTTCGAGCTTCTGTCGTGAGCTCCGTTCTATCCTCCTCATATCGAAGTCTTACTGAGGCAATATCCGTAACAGCTCATTCGACAGAGATGGATGCAGCTCGGGTTCTTAATCGTCATGGGAATCGCGATCGTAGCATCGTTTACTGGAGCGATCCTGACGACTGCAACCTCTTTCATGGTACGCTTGACATAGGAAACGTCTCCTTCCTTCTTCCTGTTTGCATCTCGTCTGACTTCGAGCTTGACGCAACAGTACTACAACTACACGATCGAGAAAGTGTCCATCACTTTCAATCAATGCGTGGCGATTTGGCTTTGGTGCGGTGCTTTCGTCGATATAGCAATCTCGGTATCGCTCTTCATCACTCTCAAGCAAAGAATAGGAGGATTCAACGAAGGAACAGACTCGCTCCTCAGAAAACTCATTGTCATCTCGCTTCAAACCGCTACTTACACCAGCATTCTAGCCGTCGCAGGAGGTGAGTACATTTCCGCGATCATCTTGCATAGGCTTAGCTGACTGTGTCGTTCTTGTGTAGCTATCGTGTCTCTCGTTTTCAAGGACTCGAACCCTGCGTTCGCGCTTTTGCATTTCGCTTTCTGGAGTGCGCTCTATATCCAATCTCAATCTAACAGCATCATACTGACTTTGATTCTTCTCCCGCAGCCCCTCTACCACCTTGTTACGCCGTGTCACTCTATACGACTCTTTCTTCGCGAAAAACAATCGACGAACACCTAGGAACGTATCCTCTCGCACGTGCAGAAGAATCAGGACTTACCATCAAAGACGTGAAAACGATCTCGCAACATCGATCGAGCCCACTCGAGTTCGAACCTGCTGCGATTCGCAAGAAGTCTTCAAGCACTCAAGTCTATAGTCCAACGCTTCTTTTCGCGATGACCGAGGATTGGAGGAGTTCGACGAAAGGGGGCAAAATGGGGAAAGGAGGCGGGACTCAATCGTTGATCGTCGAACCAGATCGAGCTTTCTATTGAGGTGTATCGTTGACTTGGGCAAGATTCGTTTTATATCTATTGTTGTGCTTTTTCTCGTCTCGATCTGTTCAATATCTGCACTATCATCTCTCATGTTCATAACGAGGGACCTCATCGATCTCGCTCTTGAAGAGGATAAGTGAAAGTGGACCTTCAAATCGAGATGCATTGATTTCTGAGTAAGAAAGGGAGGTAGATTAGAACAAAGGTTGTTACAGAGGGGGGTACGAAAGGAAATGATGGATTTTGGTTTATGCGTTCACTGTGAGAGAACGGCGAGATAAGCTCGGGAACAGGAGAAAAAAAAGAGGAAAGAGGGAAAACTTACTGTAGGTCGAAGCCTCGATCGTCTCTGGTAGTTCAGTGATGGCAACCTCGAACCTCGATTGAATGGCGGTGAGAACACCCTCGTTCTTATCGTTGGCAACGAAAGTGATAGCGAGACCCTTGGTTCCGAAACGACCAGCACGTCTATTAAAAGGACGAAACGAAATCAGTCTCTAGTCCCAATCAGCTCGGAGAAAGGAAGGTGCAACGTACCCGACTCGGTGAAGGTAAGAATCAGCATCTCCAGGGGTATCGTAGTTGATAACGATGTTTACTCGCTCAACATCGATACCACGACCGAAAATGTCGGTAGCAACCAAAACTCGCTTCTCGAACGCCTTGAATTGTTGGTATCGACGGATACGCTCTTCTTGAGGAAGACCAGAGTGAATCGCGATCGAAGGGAAGTTGCACTCTCGGAGGAGTCGGTCGAGTTCGGTTGCGCGAGAAACTGACTTGACGAAGATGCAGACCTGCGAGAACAGAAGGAAGCCAGTATCAGCTAGTGTAGACAGGGATTCCGAGACCAGTTGAACTCGCCTGGTTGAATTCGAGGGAATCGAGAAGATCGTTGAGCTTGCGGTTCTTCGCGGCTTCTTCGAGACGAACGAAATGTTGTTGAAGACCGTGAAGAGTGAGCTTCTTCTCGTCATCGACGTAGATTTCGAGAGGCTGCATGGAAAAAATCGACGAGTGAGTATACGTCGAAGAAGATATCAAGAGGAGTAGAGGACGTACACTTTGCATGAACTTCTTGCAGGTGGTGCGGATCTCCTTGGCGAGAGTGGCAGAGAACATCATGACTTGCTTGTGGTGAGGAGTCGACTTGAAGATCTCTTGGACGTCACGACGCATGTCTAGATTTTGGGCGAAAAGAGGGGTGTGAAGTGAATTCGAAGGTTGAGGAGAAGATCGGTGGGTGAAGCGGATGATTTTGGTAAGAAGGGGAGAAGTTGTCGAAGGTGTTGAGTATCGAGTAGTACGAGAGAATCGAAGGTGAAGGAGGAAAGGGAGAGGAAGGAAAGAAAAGAAAGGTGAGTAAGCGATTTGTCCCTGAACATTCGTAGTTGTTGCCAAAATGCAGCTGCTCCTCGCCTTCGCACCATCCTATATGATACCGCGAGAGCAGAGGAGCGGGGATCGAGGAGTCATGTCATAATCGCATCGGCCTTGGTTCTCTCGAGTCGTCGTCGAGTCGTCCGATCCTGCGATAGTCGAATTCGGCATCGTTGAGCGGAAAGAGAGGTGTTCGTCGAAGGTGGGATGTCGGGGGAGGCGGCAGAGGAAAGAATACGAGGTTGACGTGAGCGGGAGGTGAGGAGATCAAGGTGAGGTTTCTTGACGATAGTCGAACTTTGGCGGCCAGCGATGCGAGGAAGATGCTTGGCGATGCGACATGACAATCTGACGGGAGGAGACAGTAGGACAGGAACGACGGAGGAGGATTCTTCGATAGTCGACCGTGAGTCGTTTCTGATTCCTTCGGTTCAAAGTTTCGAGTCGACCTAGGCCGGACGAGGGATAACGAGATGATGCTCTTCGATGAGCAGATGAGGAGGCGGAGCCGATCCATCTTCGCTTGAATAGTTTCCGAATATCGAATCCGAGAGACGCGAGAGAATGGAGAAGATAAACCGATAGTTTTGAAGAGCTGTTGACTAACCGACGGATTCGAGCATCTTGTCGCACTCGTCGAGAACGAAGTGACGAACGCTTCCACACTTGAGGGACTTGTCGCGAACGAGAGCGTTGAGACGACCGGGAGTTCCAACGACGATGTGAGGGCACTTTTCCTTGTTCTTGAGTAAATCTTGGTCGACCTTGACAGATGTTCCTCCGTAGAAGACACCGGTTCGTACATCGGGCATGTACTTGCTGAATCGTGCGTACTCGTTCTTGATCTGGTAGGCGAGTTCACGAGTGTGGCAGAGGACGATAACTGAAACTTCTCCATCTACGGGCTCGATTTGTTGAAGAGTAGCGGTAACGAATACAGCGGTCTTTCCTACAAGCGAGTGTGCATGGTTGTGAGCAATTTATTCGGATCCAGAAGAACGAAAAACAGAAAAGTTGACTTACCCATTCCTGATTTAGCCTGGCAAAGTACATCCATTCCGAGGATAGCTTGAGGGATACATTCTTGTTGTACTGCGTTCGTGGGGTAATCGAGGATCAGCGAATGTGCTTTGAGGAAGAATAAACAATGGGGAAAACTCACCCTCTGAAGGGTGCTCGAAACCGAGATCGGAAATGGCACGAAGGAGTTCAGGTTTGAGGAGGAAATCCCTGAAACCGGTCGAGTGAACACCAACGTAAGAACCTTTCTGGTCTTTTGATTCTGAAGAAGCGGCGGCATCTCCATCAGTGGCAGCAGGTGCGGAAGAGGCAGTTGTCTCGAGGGGATCCTCCTCGTAATCTATGAATCTAGCTGAATCAGTAATTGCAGTCTACTAATAGTGTGGAGTATAACTCACCAATGAGATCTTCAGTAGGTAGAGCAGACCTGTCGAAGGGGGGTTCAAGTGAAAGAGAAGATAATGAAATCGTGTCAGGGAGCGAGTGGGCGACGCTGAGGAGTGACAGGGACTTGCATGTTGTTGTAAAGAGTGAGTATAAAGGTTCAAAGAGCGGACTAGAGGTGTGCGTGAGTGCTGGACAGCGGGTGGTAACCCAAAAGAGGTGAAAGTTTATAGTTGTAGTCTACCAAATTCCCGATTACAAAGAGCTTCCAATTAGACATCACTTCTCTTTCTCACCCTTATCTCTGAGATGGGTAGAACCAGACGCTACGAACTTGAACCTAGTACACCACCTCCAGACCTACCTCCAGCAGATCCTCCTTCTTCTTCAACTCGAAAACGACCTCGCGAACCAGACGCCAACTCTCCCAAACCCACTACATCAACGAAAGAAGTAGGAGAAGGACTAGGAGCTCCTCTCGACGCGTCATCAGACGAACGGCCAAGCAAGAAGAGCAAAGGAGAGGCAGAGATGGAACAAGGCGATAATCGGGATGAGGTGGAACAGCCAATCCTTCCACATGAAACACCAAAGTCTGCTAGTGACTCGAGTGATACTCTGGCAGAATCAGTAACGAATGGAGAGGCGGCAAACGGAGGAGAAACGGAAATGAAGGAGTCGGAAGAGTCGAGGAATTCGCTAGATTCTCTTTCGGCAGAGGAGCGTCGCAAGTTGAAAGGTAAAGGCAAAGCTACGGAGGATGAGAACGATGAGAGTAATGGAGGAGAATCAGATGAACTTTCGAGGATGAAAAGGGAGTTGGCATTCAAGAATTCAGTTCGTCGATATTTTCCCTTCGCTCTGATCCGTCTCGCAACTCACGATGCTCTCGTTACAGCTTATCACTTCTCAATCTTCGCTACTCTCAAACTTTCGACCAGCAGTCGCTTGTACAGTCTGTCTCGAAACGCTCGACAAACCTTACGCTCTCGCTTGCGGTCACGTTTTGTAAGCTTCTCCTCTTTGCTCCGGTCTCCTCGATACCCCTTCTGACAGCGAGTGACACCTACAGCTGTCGAAAGTGTCTCCTCGAATGGTTCTTCCGACCTGACCCCACAGCTGAAGATGCCAATCAAGCGCATGCTTCGTCTCCCTCGCAATCCGATTCCGACTCTGAATCCGACTCGTCGAGCTCAGGTTCCAACTCGAACTCGACAGGCTCTTCATACATCGGAGGATCATTGCAAGGTCAAGATTTCAGGATCAGGAATGGAGCAGCTGGATCAGGAGAAGCTACTTTCGGCGCGATGGCAGATCGAATCTATCAACAAGCTTTCGGCTCCGGCGCGGGCGGGAACAGGATAGAAGATGGTGGAGATAGGTCGGTACCGAGAATCACGAATGCAGATGAGGACGACGAGTCGGAGAAAGAGGGAGAGAAGAAAGAGATGAATGCGGATGAGATGAGAAGAGCGAGGTTAGCGAGATTCGGCGGAGCTGGAGCATCAAGTTCTACCAATAACGCTGAACCAGCTTCGACCACCGCAAACCCTGCAGACCTCCCCCCTCCTCCTGCAGATACCGCTTCCCGACCTCGACCTCGCACTCCTCCCGAACCTTCTCCAGCTCGACGAATGCCTTCCCCTTCTCCTCCACCTCCCGCTCCTCCTCTCACTCTCCCCGAAGGTCTCCATCGAAGCAAGAACCTCGTCTGTCCACAGTGTCGAACCTCCTGTTCCGAACGAGCGCCTCATCGAATCTTTGTCCTCTCCGAACTTCTCTCTCTCATTCGCACTGCCGAAGAATCAGGAATGCTACAATCTTCTTCGACTCCTGCACCTCACGAATCTCACCCTGAAGCGGTTCGAACGGATATACCTGGACTCGATGAGGCGGATGCGACTTGGGGAGGATTGTTCCCTGGAGTTGGAGGAACCGAGTCGAATAAGGACAGGAGGAGGAGATTGGCTCAAATTGTCAGGGATAACGATGATGGAGTGAGGAGATGTGGCGATTGTAATTGGGAGATCAACGAGAGGTCGGGAGTTTGCGAAGGATGGTAAGTTGTCTCCCGCTCTTCATTCGTCGACGTTCCTTGCTGAATCGAATCGTTGTCCTTAGTGGTCGATCATGGAACATGTCTGACAGCGAAGGCGAAAGCGAGGATTCTGCCGGCTCAGCACCCAGCGCTCGTCGTATTCTCGATGCCTTACAACGCCGTCTCGCTCGTCATCACCACGCTCTAGAAGACTCTGATCGATCTGACGATGGTGAAGACGTAGAAGTGAATGAGGACGAGTACGAGAGTGATGATTTCCTCGTGAGATCGGGAGAAGAGGACGAAGCTGGAGCAGGAGAACAAGTGATTTGGTCGGACGACGGCGACTCGGAGATTGAGAGGAAGGAAGCCAGGAGAGCAGCGAAGAGGAGGAGGCAAAGACGTCAAGAAGGAGAAGTGATCGATCTGGAGAGCGAGACGGAAGATGAGGAGGAATCAGGATCAAATTCTCCAGAATCGGGATCGGACGACAGCGGTAGTGACAGCGACGAGTCACTCTCGAGCACTGCAAGGCGGCGCATTCGACAACGTCGAGCTGAACGACAAGCTGCAGCCATCACTCTCGACTCTGAACCTTCTTCTCATTCCGGATCCGACAGTTCTGAAGAAGAAGCTCGTCGACCAGTTCCATTCGTAGCTCGAGCAACGGCCGGTTCAGAATCATCCTCCGACGACAGCGAAGAGGAAGCGCCTCCGCCTAGAAGGAAGAAGAGGATCATCGAGGAAGAATCGGAAGAATCGAGCTAGTTCCTATGTCAATTTTACATCTTCGTTTCTTTCCCTCATCACTCTCTTATCCATCGAGAGAAGGGAGAGTACATAGTCTGACTTGGATTGCTTTGGTATCATACATTTCGAAAAGGGAGGGAAACTAATCCGTCGTAAAAGAGGAAGAGAAAAGTGAGAACACGAAGAGAGAGGGGAATAAACTAATTTGGTCGTTAAGAAGAAAAGGAAGGAAGGGAAAGCTAGAAACCCGGGAGAGAGAGATGAGAGAGAGAGAGAGTAGCTACATCGATTTGTTGGAAATAGAGAGAGAAGTTCGTGAAAGAAGAATAAAGAGAAAGAAAAGAAAAGAAAACTGGAAATCCCTGATTATCCGTTTGTCCTCCTCTTGAAAGCTAACGTAGCTATGCGGAGTCACCAAGTAACAATCCCGCCAACCTATTCTCGACCAATTCTGCCCCGATGCCTCCTTTCGGACCTTTGCCAATCGCGGGAGTAGCGGTTCCAGTCGCTGCACCTTCTCCCGTCAATTCCGCCATCCGTTCCTCATTGATCACGTCTGCGTAAGAGATGAAACTGAGTCTGCGGGGGTGGGCAGCTGAGCCGGAGACGTTTGCGACGAGAGGGTTTTGAGCGAGTTCGATCTGAGGGGAAGCGCCAGGAGAGGCAGAGGCGACGGAGAGGGCGTTGTCGGATACGGGTGAAGTAGTCGCGGGGAAAGGTACCGAGAGGTTGAGAGGGGAGAGGAGGTTCGAAGGTCGAAGTGGTGTAGTCGAAGAAAGGGAGGAAGTCGAGTTTGCACGAGGGGAAGTAGAGGTAGTCGAGTCGAGCGATTTCGCGTGCACGGATGGACTCGTAGCGGTAGTGGTGCCGACTAGACCAGGGGGTAATTTGCTCGCTTCGTTTTCGAGTGCTTCGGCTAATTTCTTTCCGAAAGGGCCCAATCCGAACGCTCCTCCTCCTGCTGAAGTCGTGGGTGGACTGATCTCGCCAGCTGAAGTCGGAGGTGATCCTCCACTGAACGTAGTAGAGCTTCCTCCGGGAGAAGCGGCGCGACGATCTTCACCTCCAGAAGAAAGCGCTTCGATTCCGTCGACTGAATCAGGAGAGAACGAACGAGCGTGAGAGGATCGTACGGGAGAGCGAGATGCGTTTGCATAGGCGTTGTGGCTGAAGGAAGAAGAGGAAGGAGGGTGTTGCTGCGATAGAGGATGAGGGTGCGAAGAGGAAGACTGCGAATGGTGAGAGTGAGTCTGGTGGAGGCCGTGAGAAGGGGCGATGCTGGGAGATGACCAGCCAGATCCTGCTTGTGCGTCTGCTTCCGACTCGTGGATCAATGCTTCCAAGTCGTGTGAAACGACGGGATCGTCCGTTGCTGAAAGTGCAATGATCGCTTCGGTGAGAACTGGAGGTACGGCGACGTCGACTGCTTCGGAAGGTGTGATGAGGTGACTCGAAGCGAACTCGACATCTAATACGAGATATGATTGAGAAATGAGTCCCGATTCGTCTAGTAGTGGGGGGAAGAAAGAGAGAGGAAAGGGAGACTCACCTCGTTCGAAGATATGACTGAGATCTACTTGAGAAGAACTCTTTGCCATGCCTGTACTCGACACTCCTTCTCCCATCATTGAAGCCAATCCTCCCCGCTCTCTCGTTGGACTTGAAGGTTCCTCACTCGCATGCCTCGAAGGTCTCGGACTTGTCGGTCGACTACTTGCAGAGTAATGGTGTTGAGGAGGAGAAGCGATTACGCTAGGGCTAGGAGGTACGACAGGGGAAGGACGAGAAGCGAAAGCGCTAGAAGGAGGAGCGGAAGGAGGCTGGATCTTGTTGCTTGAACTCGCTGGTGAAGCTAGAGGCGGTGGAGATCCAGCTAATGCATCTAGTGGTTGCATTGTACTGGTAGGTCCTGGTGAGATGGATCGTTGCCGAGAGCGGGAATTGGAGGGAGAAGAGGAGGGGGACTTTGAACGTCGACTATGCGCTGAAGGGGAGGAAAGGGAGGTGGATCGAGATAAAGTAGCGTTCGAGTTACTAGCTGTAGTACGCAGAGGATCACTGGATTCGTTGAGAGTGATATCCGGGTTTGATTGAAGTTGAGGGAGGTCGTTGGTAGCTGGAGAAACCACGCAAGACTCGCTCTGTCAGCTCTGATTCGACTTTGATAGCTATGCTGAGGACTCACACATTTGTTTGATCGCGGTCAGAGGAGACGTGTTGGAGAAGGGACCAAAGTTCGAAGTCTCGACTTCACTCCGCATTCATCCTTGAAGCGTTTTAGGGTGATTTGCATAGCTTTTTACTCGACACAGTCTTCGTTACGTACAACGCATATCAACAGCTGCTTTGCTTCTCGAACTAGAATTGGGAGTCGTCCGAAACGAAAATAGATTGCGCTTGCGAAGCGTCGACGTCGACGATTTCGCTCGATACTCTCGATACATTCGCTAGGACAACCACGGAGCGTGAAGCAGTGTATCATGTGAGGATTACACACATCGACTATCTTTTCTTGTAGATACAAGGCTTGAGAAGTCCCGCTCCTTTACGAGTATTTTCAGACTTTTTCATCTCGTTCAACTGTTCCGCACTCGTCGAGGACTTGACGAAATCGAACAATACGAAATGCGAGTTGGAATCGTCCTAGAATCGAGGGTTCAATTGAGATTAGTGAATGCACTTTTCGACCGTTGCGAAGGAGACGGAGGAAGGGACCCTCGGTCTCGTGGGGGTTGTGGAAGAGGGGAGGGGGAGGGAAGAAGAGGGGGGTCATAGTGAAAGATTGCTCACCTTTCCACTCGATTCGAAACCAACACTCTCGATCAATTTAACGAATTCATCAATCTTTTCGAACCGACTCGAAACTTCCGCAATCAATAATTTTCCATCATCCTTCAATACCCTCCTCGCTTCCCTAATCATATTGATCCAATCCGTTCCCATCAAACTCAAGCAACACACTACAGCATCGACCATTTGACCTTCCGAGGCGAATGGAGAACCGGGTAAGGGGACTGAAGAACATTCAGCTTCGATAACGTAGGGATTTTGGGAGACCAAGTCGAACGAGAGAACCTTGAGTGCTTTCTGGGCGACGAGCTTTGGTTGAGCGAGTTTCAGCTTGAGTGAGGTACCGGAAGTCGAGGCTGAAGAAGAGTAGGGAGGGGAGAGAGTTCGTGCGAGTCCTGCATCACCGCAACCAAAGTCGGCGACGAGGGAGTTGGCGGGGAGGGAGGATAAGAGAGAGTTCGAGATGACGGAGAGAGGGTTGACGGGCCAATTCGAGGCTTGCGAACGGAATCCAGAGTGATACTGTAGGAATTCCTGAAGTCAGCAACTTCACGGACTAGCTCATGTAAGATTGAACTCACATCATCGAATGCGCCTTCTTCCTTCATCAGGTTCCATGCATCTTGTCCCGAAGTCGTATACAGCGTCTCGTTGAGCATTCGGAATTTTCCTCCAGCGAGTTTCGCACGAAGTTGAGCCTGCATCGCTGTTTGAGGGGCAGCGGTCGCTTGGCTCGTTGAAACCACATTCGGTGCAGAGTGTCGGAAAGGTTCGGCGGGAGAAGCGGCAGGGGAAGTAGGTCGAAGTAAGGAAGAAGATTGCGAAGGTTTTAAAGGTTTGTCGGTGGTATCTCCCTTCTTCTTCTGCTTCTTTGATTTCCCTTGACCCTGTTCTTCTCTATCCTCTCTCTCCTTGACTGGAGTTGGCTTGTCCTGATTGGCAGCTGCTCCTTTCCCCTTCTTGTTCTTCTTCCCTTTTCCCTCTGCTCCTGGTGGTTTCCCTTCCCCTCTGACACCGATTGGAGTACTGTTGGTTCCTGAACTTGCTTTATCAATCTTGTGCATAGTCTTCATGAGCTTTTCGAGGTTGACTGCTCCTGTTTGAGCGAGTTGATCTTTTCCTGAAGCAGTTGATCCGGATCTCTTGCGTTTCTTTGCCGAGTTGGCGTTGGATGAGTCGGGTACTGGTGCTGCCTTGACATCGAGTAGAGGAGTATCGAACAGCATATTTGTGATCGAAGTGAAAGGTTGTTTCGAGACGAACGTTCCGCTTCCCTTTCTCCCTTCTTCCTCTACTACCACTCCCTGCGACCACTTCATACGACTGCTTGGAGGCTACAGTGATATGTCAGATACTCCTCAAGGTGGTACAGCTGCCGTTCAAGCGAATCCCACTGCACGCGACCTTCAACAAACACAGGACCCTCTTCCAGCTCTCATTCGGCCATACGATGCGAAACGAGATCAAAAATTGACGAGGTACTTGATAGGAGCTGGAGTAATGGAACCGTGAGTCCTCCCTTCACTCTCTTCGTCACGATGACTTCGCTAACTTCGCAATTCCTCTTTTCGCAGATCTGCTCTCGCCAACCGCAACGCCCTCTTGAAGCCAATCTCCCTCCTCGTATGCCTTACAATGGCACATCTCATGACCATCTACTTCACCGTCGGTTACCCTCCTTTCATCCACAACCTCTTCTCTTCGAACCCAAAACCTCTCAACCCTCTCTCTCCTATCTGGCAATCCTGCGCTGATTCTCTCCTCCTCTTCCCTCTCTTCCTCGGACCTCCCATCATCGTCCTCGCCTTGTTCGAAATGAGGCATCGAGCTATCTTCGAAGCGGAAATGAGACGAGCGATCGGAGAGGAGGACTTGAGGGATATCACGAAATACTACGGAGTCAAGAAGGAGGGAAGTAGTGATGACGAGAAGTCGGACAGTCAGAAACAACCAGAACAGAGGAAAGGTTTCTGGGTGTTCGAGTATGAGAATCGAATTCTGGGAGTAGTTGGAATCGATGGAACGAAACCTGGACAACCTCTCGATTCGATCATGGATCACTTGGACTCGCTCAAAATCAAGAAAGACGCAAAGAAGAAGGAGGAACAACAAGAATCTGAATCCGAATCAGCTTCGACCACCGCTACCACGACTGCTTCTTCCCTTCGCTCTCGCAACATCAAGTCGCTCGACATCCCCGAGAAGGATTCTGCCCCTTCCCTTTCTGTCACTCCTCCTTCCCCTTCCTCCGGCAGTGCTCCCTCTTCTTACGCTCTCGCTTCTTCCCCTCTACCTGACGGTACTCTCCACCTTCGCCGGTTCACCACGAGCATGTCCTTCCGTTCCGCCGACATCGAAGACGATCTCCTCGATTTCGCAGCGAAATCCGCTTTCGCCAAACAAGGTTCCAATTCTCCTCCTCCCGCTCGTCAACTCGTCATTTCCCTTCGACCAACCGTTCAAACCTCCCTACGGAAGAAACTCGAGCAACATGGGTGGACGGTCGTACCGAAAGGCAGTGAACTCGAAGTTCCTCTCAGTGGTCAGAAACTCGCATCGACTCGAGAATCCGCTTGGTCGAAGACGATTGCCGCTGTCTGGCCCCTCTCCCTAGAACCTGCGACGATGGTACTCAAGAGGTCGGATTGGGAGGAGAATCAAAAAGCGGATGCTGCTCAAGCTGTTTCGAAATTGTTTGGAGGAAAAGGTGTCAAAATTAGCGGTCAAGGGTTGTAAAACAAGGGTTTCTCGAGTTATAGGTCATCAATAATCATAGACATTACATTCTGCTGACATGGTTGAATGTCGTCGCCCGTCGAAGAACACGTTCGAGCGATTCTCCTCTCTGGAAAACTCGCTTCGGTCCGCTCGGGAGGATCTTCATTCATTCGGCAACCTCAACTATCGTATCACACAAAAGGTATCCTATCATTTCCATTTGCCTAGCTTTGAGGTGCAGAGCGAGCTAATTGTTTGAGTTGAGTGCGCAGAAATCGTACGGATCTGCGGTTTTCCTCGTGGTGGATTTCCGACGTGCTTCTCCTTCTGCTTGGTTGCTCTCCTCACGAAACGTTTCTGATCTGCAGGATCGAAGGAGTTTGACTCTCCTCCTGTCTATCGAGCAAATTCCTGCAAGTTTCGCCTTCTTTATCTTCGACATTTCATCTCTCGCGTCCTGCGACATGATTCCCTACTTACTGCACCTAAATGGCGCGCACTGACTCCTCTCCTCCTTCATTACTGCCTCTCCTGCTTTGCGCTTGCTCGGAATGAGGGTAGCTCCTGCGACGACCTCCCTCGACGACTACAAGTAGCTGACTTCGACTCATTCTCTCTCTCTTCTCTTTCCTCTTCATTCTCATCAGCTTCCTCTCCTCACTCTCTCACTCACACACACACTCTCTCTCTTCTTCTCCTCTCTCTCTCTCTCTCGCTTTCGACTCTACCACTTTCAACTTTCCTCTTCCTACCTCCGACACTCCTTCACTTCACTTCACCTCACTCACTTAATCCAACATGGTTCGCATCGCCGCTCTCGCCGCCATCGTCGCATCGACTTTCTCCCTCTCGAACGCCATCACCGTTCCTACGACTGGCACCATTTCATTCCCTGCTCCAGTTTCGGAGAACCCTCTCGAGAAGCGCGGATTGATCAACTTAGGAGCGTTGGTCGGTAAGGGCGCTCTCATTGACCTCGACGTCCTCGTTAACATCCTCGGGCCCAACCAATGTACCGGAAACGCCGTCGTCGGAGTTCAAGCTTCGATTCAAATCGGTCACTTGTTATCGGTCTGCGCTTGCGTAGAGATCCTTTCGAAGTCTCGAGACGTCACTCCTTGCCCTACTTGGTGAGTACTCTCTCACTCTCCTTGTGTGTTGAGCGCTTTCCGATCACTGACTCCTCTTTTTCGCTTTTTTTCTTCTCTCTAGCCCTGCCAACTCTGAACCCATCTGTGGATCTGGATCTTGCGGTTGCTCGTGCAAATCTGGAGTATGTCACTTCCTCGTCTCCTCTCATATGAGACTCCTTAGACTGACCCTTTTTCGCTTTCGATAGTACTCTGCCGGGCAAGGAGGACAATGTTTCCCCGATTCTGGATGTCGTTCAACTGGTGGAACCCTTCAAAACAACCGGGATGGAACCTCTACCTGTGTCTGCCCTTCTCCTAAAGTCACTTCCCCTCAAAACACCTGCGTTCTTCCTGCTTCTGCCCGTGCTCGCGCGGCTCGCATCAAGGCTCGCTCTCAACTCACCCTCGACTACCCTTCCGTTGAAGGCGACGACCACCTCAAGTGCCCTGACGGTGAGAGGGCCTGCTCGCTCGGCAGTGGCAACGGATACGAATGCCTTGACGTTACCTCAACCCTCGACTCTTGTACGTTTCATCGCGTCTGTCTTCTCATGGTACATACGCTGACGTCTGCTCCTTTCGAATTATCAGGTGGTGCTTGCCCTCAAGAAGTTGGATCTGTCAACTGCTTAGCCCTTCCTGGCGCTGCCGGCGTGACTTGCAGAGATTCACAATGCATCGTTGGTGAGCCTATTCTCCTTCCCTCTTTTTCCTTGACCGCGTCTGACGTCCTTTCTACCCTACAGCTTCCTGCTTCCCCGGATGGCGATACCTCAACGGTCGATGCCACCGCATGGATTAGGTCTCGCTTCGCAATCTGTTTCTTTCGCATTTCTTTCGTTTGTTCTCTCGGCTTCTCGTTTCAACAAGGTGGATCACCCCTTCTTCTTTCAATCAGTAACCCCCTCTTTCACGAACCATCAGTACCATTTAGTAGCTCTTCGCATTATTCGTTCATCTGTCTATTCACCTATACCCGCTTTCCTCTCGTTCAACTACTATCGTTAGCTCCAACTCTGGCTCACTTATTAGATGCCTCGCTTGCAACTCCCACGTCTCGTTTTGCAACTTTCGACGCCCATCGCCCGCAAAATGAGAGATGCGAATGATTAAGCTTTGTTTGCTTTCTTTGCTTCTCCCGTTCTTTCGCTTGCCTCGCTTACCAGCATCCGTTCACGGCCTCTGACTCTATGCGTCTACTCCACATCCTCCGGCCTCAGGTCTCGACTGACGCTGGCTTGGAACCTCATGCTTTCAGTAAGCTTTCGAAGGGTCTTTTGCACGTTCGGATACGGGTTCCTTCTACTTTTTCGAACTTCCTCAGTTCAGCAGTACATAGTTAGGACTCCCCTGTGTCGTGTCGAGTAGCTAGGTATCCGACATCTTCGAAGCTCGGCACACAGTAATGGAAGATCTCTCCTCGAATTCATGCAAGATTTCCTTCGTACCTTCCTTATCTAGTGAATGTCTGTCAAAGTCCTTGACTTTCGGAGCCTGTACCATGTCTGAGCACTCAACTTTATACTCAATCTCCGCGTTCCCGGGCAGTCCGACTTCTCTGCGAGCCGCTTCTCAACCTTTGCGACAAGCTTCTTCGCAACTCGACTTACTCTTTGAGGATCTCGCATCAACGCGCAGAGTTCCGACTCGAAGGATGCGGCAAGTTCGAGATGTATTCAATAGAGGGTCACCAGAGGCGCATGATTGAAACCTATAATTCTGCCTCGGAAGCGAAAACTCTCGCAAAATGAAAAAGTCGGATCACTCCAAAGATCCCGTCTTCTCTCCCTCTCTTCTCATCTCCCTCATCAGCCTATCCTTTAACGTCTCAGCGACGAACCCCAACGCTTCCCACCTTTACTCTCGTTAACTCACGCTCGCCATGCTCTTCCGAACCTTGCTTCTTTCCGCCCTCCCTCTCTTCTCGTTAGTCCCCTCAACCTCAGCTCTACTTGGCGTCAACCTTGATCTACTGGGCCTCACAAAGCTCGATCTCGACGTCGGGCTGCTGAAGAACGGAGGTAAGCATCTTGGCCCCCCGTCTCGAGTCGGGAACGCTGCCTTCGAGTTTCGAGCTGACGAGCCCTTAAACCATATCGAACAGCACTCGTAAATGTAAGCTATTGTTGAACAACCACTCACTGCCAACAGCGCACTGCTGACGATTCTCGACGCTTTTTCACTCTCGGACCTCTTTCGAAATTCGATTTTCTCACCTTTCTCAGGTCGACGCTTTCGGCAACATCCTAGGAAGCGGCGACTGTCCTTCCGCCAACGTAGGAGTACAGGCGAGTGTATTATCGTTGGTTAAGACATGCGTTTGCATCAACTTGCTGCACAATGGCTTACTCGGCGTGAGTCTCGCTTCCCTATTCAGCTCCGTATAGGGAATACTGACATATCAAGCTCGTCGGTGCAGCGTCAAACCGCTTGTCCCGCGTACATTTCTATCCTTTCCGAGCTTCGCTGGATTAATAGCTTATTTCTCGGTTGATCTTGTTTGCAGTTGTCCCGCCAACTCGGCACCGATCTGTGGAGGAGCCAAATGTGGCTGCGCTTGCGCCGCTGGGTACTACTCAGTACGCCTCTCTCTTCGTTTCAGCTTCGATCGAGCGAAACTGACGCAACGAGCTCATTTCGCAGGATCAAGCAAGCAAAACCTGTTTACCTAAACAGAGCTGCATCTCGACGGGTGGCGCCCTCTTGAATTACGACGACGGAACTTCCCAATGTACCTGCACTTCACCGCTTCAATCGACTGGAATGGGTTCTTGTTCGCTTCCTCCCTCCGCTCGTGCTCGACGACACCGCCGCGACTTCTCCTCTCCCAAACACCACGGACGCCGCAATCAACGGGTATTCCCTCCGGCAACTTCTGAAGCTTTGACGAGAACGGCTCTCGTTCAAGACGTCGACTCGAGCGAACACTGTCCCCAAGGCGAAACAGCTTGCCCTCTATCGTCTGGAGGAGTTGAATGTATCGATACTACCGCTTCTCTCACTTCATGTACGTCCAGACCCTCCTTTCTCGAGCGAAGAAGAGAATGTGCTGACTCTTCGCTGCTTTTTTCGACACACAGGCGGCGGTTGCGTTGGGGATTCTTTGAGCGGTACGAATTGTCTCTCGATCCCAGGCGCTCTCCATGTCGAGTGTCAATCGGGTAGCTGCTCCGTAGCGAGCTGCTTCAAGGGATGGAGTTTTTCGAACGGTCGTTGTATTTGACCTATCTACGCCCCACTTCCTCCTCTTTTCCGCCTTTACTTCCTCTTTCGCATGTATATATCTTAATACGGTTACTTTGCTTCGTCTGACGACTCCAGTCAATGTATCTTGAAATGTCGGTAATAGACTCTCGTCGAATATTTCTCTCCTCGTCTGCTCCTACGATTGTGAGCAGCTTTCTTCTCTGTTTGTATGAGGTCACAGACTTCTGTAGCTACTATGAAGATCGGTGCGAAATGAGCAATACCCTTTCCATCGACTTCGCGACGTCAAAAGTTTGAAAGTACGCCTTTCGGAACTCTCTTCGCTTTGCAAGATACAGTGTGACGACGTTCAGTACTCAACGTGCATCTCGTGGATTACAAACTAGATAAGGTAGTTCGAACCCATACAGGCTCTATGACTAGGAGGAGCAGGTCGGAGTTTGCAGAGGCTCTAAAAAAGCTAATCAGCCGAAGCATGCTTGGTGACACTCGCAAGATTAGTCGAGATTAGGAAAGTCCAATATTTGCAACCTGTGCATAGAGACGCAGCAACAGTCCCGGGTGACTTGCGAGTGACGACCTCTCGAGCCGAAGGATCGCTGAGAAGGGAAGGTTTCGACAACCTTAAAACGTTATTCCTGCGAAAAAGCCCGGAGGGATGCACGCGAGTAGATCGAACCCGCTCTCGAGAGGCAGCCCATGCACAGCGCCAATTTTTCGCCCGACGAAGTTACGAAGAAAAAGAACATTTGCAACCGATGCGAACGCATTCTTTCACCTCTTCTGTGCCTCGTAACCTGGTCTGGATACCTCGTATCGTCTATATCTGACGACTCAGAGTATTCAGGTAGGTCCCCTCGTTCGAATCGCTGAAACGCTGCCATTTTTCGTGTCGACTCATTGTCGATGGAACGCTTGTCAAATCCCTTGACTCCGATCCCACTTCTTGACCGTCAGAGCGATCTTCCTCTTCTACGCTATGCTCTTAAAAGATCGAGAGCCGTGTTCCGTCGTTTGCGCAATGCCGTTCTTTCGAAACATGATCAAGGGCACATTTCCTGCTTGGATATCTGGAGAAAGTAGAAGTTCTTCGACGCGGGTGACGACAGATGTTATCCAACGGTCGCGCGGAGAGGAAGGTTGGCATAAAGATCCTAAGCAAAGAGCCCTCTTCGCAACCGAGTGTCGAAGAATTTTCTTTCTTCAGTCAACTATTTCAACCCGAGGTTTGCTTCTTCTCTCTCTCTTCCTTTCCTCATCCTCTTCACCAACACAGCTCTCAGCCTTACCTTTCCACTCTCCTACTACCTCGCGCCTTTCACCCACCCTTTCACCCACCCCTCTTTCTCCCTTCTTTCGCTCAACATGGTCGCTACTCGTACTATCTTCTCAGCTCTCACCGCCCTCACCCTCGCCGCCTCTTCATCGGCTCAACTCCTCGAAGATATCCTCGGTATCAACCTTGACCTCGGCTTACTTCAGGATGGCGGTTCGTGATTTCGGAATGACACTCAGATTTCGACGATGAATGCTGACCTTGGTCTTCCTTACTTTCTTCCAACAGCACTCGTTACTGCAGATGTCTTTGCGGATGTACTCACTCAAGATACCTGCCCAACGGCCACTATTGGGGTCACCGCATCAGTCCTCAATTTGGTTCGCATTTGCGCTTGTGTCTCCCTGCTCGAGTTAGGCGACAACCAGGAAGTCTGCGAGTGCCCTCTCGCTAACTCTTCCCCTATCTGTGCTCGTGGACGATGCGCCTGTCAATGTGATGAAGGTTTCGTTTCCGTGAGTTTTCCTCAGAGCTTGATGAAGAGCCGCGAAACGAAGAAGCTCACCTTCTCCCTTCGATCCTAGGACTCCACCACCGGTACCTGTGTCGACGAGAACGCTTGCGGTAACTCTGGAGGAACGCTCGTTTCCAACAACGATGGTTCGTTCGTTTGCTCGTGCCCTAGCCCTCTCACGTTAGTCTCCCTTTCCACTTTTGCTTTCCACCTCTTCTCCGACGACTAGAGTACTGACATCGACGCTTCCACAGTCTCAACGCTCAAGGAACTTGCTCGCTTCCCGCCTCCGCCCGAGCTCGCGCTGCTCGACGCAACCTCGTCCTCAACGGTGCCGCCGCCGCCTTCCCCTTCCAATCCGGCAAGTACTGCTCTGCTGGAGAGACCGCCTGTTCACTACCTTGTGAGTTTCGAGTTTCGGTTATAGGAGTCTTGTGAAATCGAGCTCACCCTTCCTCCTTCCTCTCTACAGCCGGTAACTACGAATGCATCGACACTCGCGACTCATTGACCTCCTGTGGAGGCTGTCCCGGTCAAGGAGGAGTCAACTGCCTCGCCATCGAGGGAGCTCTTTCCGTCACTTGCTCCAACTCCCGCTGCCAAGTCGGCTCCTGCTTCGCTGGATACCGATACGAGAACGGACGATGCATCTAGATTTAAACTCACCTTTTAGTCGTTCCTTGCTTTCCACCCTCTCTTTATTGTACAAGACGGACCCTCCCTCGTCGGTTTCTTTTCGGATCGGATATCAATATTTCGTTTTCTCCCTCTTAGCTTTTAATTGCCCTTTTCTCTGTACATAGCACCCTTGAACATACTCCTTTTTGGTCCTTTTTATCGCATATTGATGCGGCTCACGAGCCCTGCTAATAATCATAGAATATTAGTCTCTTCCTTCCTTCGTGCTCGTCCCTTTGCGAGAGACCGGCTGAGCCTGGCACATAGAGCTGTCTCCGAAGCAAGCAGTCCTGAGCGATCGAAGCGAGTCCCACGTATCCTTGAGAGCACCGAAACGACGGGAGAAGTGATACTTTCGAAATACATTTTCGCCAGATATAATCTAGACGGATCCATCGACTCCCTCTCGAGGCCAACACCATCCGTTCTTGTCTTCTCTTGTTCCGCTCTGAATACCAGTTAGTTCGGCGAGGACTAAAGAAAGTGAATTCAAACAAGTCAGTTTTCGCAAATTCAAAAAGACAGAACTCGAATATGACTCACGCTCGAGAACTCGAGGTCCGGTTTCACCTGATCCGATAGTGATCTTTTCGAGTTTCTCTTCGGAAGTGTAGTAAGAGATCGATCGAATGGGAGTGATAGCCTGAGGAAGGAAAGGAGCATCAGTTTCGATCGAAAGCCACCGTCATCAAGGATAGGCGAAGACTCACAGCAGCAGTACCACATGCCATGACCTCCTCAAAATCTCCCCTGACAACCTCCTCGAAAGGAATCGCTCTCGGTTCGATTTTCCACCCGAAACTTTCCGCAATCGCTACGATACTCTTCGTCGTGACACTCTTGAGGATCGAAGGAGAAGTAGGTACGACGAGCGTAGGAGTGTCGGATGGGGAAGATGCCTTCTTGATCGCTAAGAAGTTCGAGGTCGAGAATTCGTCGATGTAGGAACGAGTTTTCGAGTCGAGGTGGAGAGTGATCGCGTAACCATCTTTCTTCGCTTGTCCTTGATGCTTGAGAACTGGTGCATAGTTACCGGCGAGCTGCGAGAACGAGATGAATTAATCGAATGATTCGAAAGGAGTTTCGAGACAGCAGAGGGAGGGTTTCGAGTCCACTCCATCGGGAAGCACCGGACGAAACGGAGGGCGAGTGAGCATGAAAGTTGTGACTCACCTTGGCAGATCCAGTTCCGAGAGGAGCAGCTCGATCAAACAGATGAAGTACGAGAGCGTCGACAGCGGGAGCTTTTCCTCCCGCACTTCCATAGAGACTTCCCGTCGGCGTGACGTAAACGAGGAAAGTGAACTCTGACGGAGGAGCGAGGGCCAATTGTGCTCCACTCGCAAAGAGCAAAGGTCGAACGTACATCGAACCGTTCGCAGCGTAGGCTTTGTGTTCGGGAACGAGGTGCAAGTTGCGTCCTACGGCGAGGGAGACGGCTTCGAGGAAAGTCGACTCGGGTACTTCAGGGATACAGATGATGTCGCCCGAATGTTGCATACGAGCGGCGTTTTGATCGGGTCGGAAAACTCGAACTTGAGAATCAGGGTGACGGAAAGCTGCACTCCGACCGTCGAATCAGCTTCGTAAGCTCTATGGAGTTGATACAAACCCTGAAGCATACCTTTGCATCCTTCGAAACAACTGACACCGTAGTTGAGAGCGACGGATCCGACTGAGATCATTCGAAAGCAGCGATTTCGAGAATAGACGCGAGATGAAGGGACCGAGTCGAGACGAGAGAGGCATGGCGAGCGTCGGAGAATGTGATGGAATATGGAGAAGACAACGAGATCAGCTCTTAATTCAGCAACCGAGCAGCAAGGGAGATGGGACTAACCGTGCATTTTCAAATAAGGTTCCTCTACCCATTCCGCTTTACCCCACGCTCCATCCTTGTACTCATACTTGACATATCCTTTCGTAGGGTACAGGTCGAATGCGAGCTATTGATCGGGAAAGCGAAGGAAGGGGCGAAATTTGAGAGAGCGGGGAACGTTTAAGAAAATCAGCGAGAGCAGCAGAGACAGGTGAAGGGGCAGCTTACCTAAGTTTGGGATCAGTTCAGCGGGCGTAGACAAAGTCGGCAGAGGTGGAAGAGGAGGCAGAGTCAAGGTTAGATGATGAAATTGAAGCGGATCAGAAGAGTACTAACCTTGTCCCAGTTGAAGTCAGGGTCGGGTAGTACAGGTGTAGGTGCCATTCTGTTCTATGAACTGAGCGAGGAATTGATCGAAGAGGGAGAAAGAGTAGAAAGGAATAAAGTTTCGGCTCTCGCTCTTCGCAGGCGGCAGCTAAAGACTGACAGTAACCTTGACTCTCGCTCAAGAGGGCTTTAGGCTTCACGCAACGACTCGCCGCTTGTGTCTCCCTGCTCGAGTTAGGCGACAACCAGGAAGTCTGCGAGTGCCCTCTCGCTAACCCTTCCCCTATCTGTGCTCGTGGACGATGCGCTTGCGCCTGCCTTGTGAAGCGCAGGGCAGCCATTGAGGAGGGTGAAGAATCCCTCACCAACAATCACCAATCAGATTGAACGCGGGTCTGAACGATAAGGGTAAAGTATTGCAAAAGATTCGACGATTCCAAGCCAGTCTCGAACGATCCCTCCGATCTCATTACCGTCGTTTCCTTGAAGCGAGTGCAGTCTCCTTCTCCCTTGCTTGTCGAACGATACCAGCGACTGAAACGAGCCTGTAGTCATTTCGTCGTATGATGAGCGAGATCAGTTTTCGACACTTGATGTCATATGAAAAGTCGCAAGTTCTGTTTTTGGCTTACCTGTTTGGTTGATCCCTGACGAAATACATCTTTGCCCTTCTCGCAGCAGGTAACGCAGGTTTCCTCCTCTGTAACTCGACCCCATCTTTACCCAACACTGCTGGACCACTCGTTTCGGCCCTTTGAACCACCCTGATATCCTTGATCAACGGACTGAACACCTTGAAACTCATCTCTACTCCAGTCCTCCCTACCAAGTTCCTCAACCTGATTGAAGTATCCCTTCCTTGATGCCTCCTCCTCGAAGCGATTAAAACTCCAGAGAAAACGGTAGTTGCAGGGGTAGGGTTCTCGGTGGTAGGGGGAGTAGAGTAAGAAGTGACTGTGAGGACTGATCCTGGTAGTAGGCGGAGTTTAGATCGACGAGAGAAGAGGTCGAGGTAAGTTTGTGAATTTGAATGTTGGGAAGTCAAGTGAGCGTTCAAAGTACGAAGGAGGGAATCGGTAGGTTTCAATGGAGGTGCTGGGGAAGGTGGGAGTACTCTTGCGGTCGAGGAGAAAGGGTAAGGCTCGACTGAAGGAGTGGAAGAGAGAGGTCGGAGGGAAGTTGAAAGGAATCGGGAAGAGGACGCGGTTGCTTGTAGGGATAACCTTTGTAGTTGTCTGCCTAGTTTGTCCATCTTTCTAGGGTAAATCGAAGTGAATGGAGATAGAGAGAAGATGAGTTCCGCTGTTCGATTTTACGTTCTCCTTTCTGAGGTCTACTTCTCACTCCTCACCTCACATTCGAGGTAGTGACACGCTTACAAAGTCTATACACTACCCAGTGAGTTCCCTCAAGCCTAGTCTATTCAAGTTTACACGCTCATCACCTTGCTTCACTAGTTCGTGTTCCTTTCAGATTTCCGTTGGCCTCTCCTTTCCCTTCACATGATCCATTCTCCTTCGTTAGACCACTAGACATCGAGATCAATACGAACAATGTCACAACAGCAAAACTTCTCTCGCGCTCCCGGTAGTCAGTTTCAACCCACTCCTCCTAGAAGCGGACTCTCCTCTCCCTCTAGCTTCTTCCCTTCCTCTCTCGACCCTTTCTCAAACGCAGCAAACGAATCCGGCAGTTCAAGTCCAGTAGACTTCCGTACCACCTTCTCTGGAGGTGCTCATTCACCGGCATTATCTCCCGGAACCGGTGGATCAGTAGGAGGAGGAGGACAAAGCCACAACCCAAGTTTCGGTATCCTAGAGAACGCTAGACCTTATCCCCTCGTCGAAAGGAGATCCTTCAGGGACGCTTCGAGTACGGGGGACGTCGTAGTTTCAAGGGAAGAGCTCATGGCGAATGGGAATAATTTGGGAAGTGCTGGCGCTGGCGCCATTGGAGAACAGAGGAGACAAGGAAGCGTAGGACCTGGTTCGATTGGAGAAGCTAGGAGAGCTGTCACTCCGAGTCAGAGTCAGGAGGAAGCTGCGTTGAATCTACCTCCGGGAATTCTCGATTCTCTCGCAGCATCAACAAACGATTCAGAAGGAGGAGGAGGCGGTGGAGGAGGACGACAAGTCAAGAGTCGACCTTCATCATTCATTCTCGATGTATTGCCTCAATCGCGAGAACGAGGATTCGCTGGAGGAGCAGGATCTATCACTCCTTCTCTCTCGCTCGACAGCGTTTCGCAACCTCCCTCTACCTCTTCGACTTCCGACGTTCCCTTCCTCCACTCACCCAACAATCTCGCTCCAGTCCCTCATCACGCTTCGGCTTTCTTCCAGAACCCCAACTCTGCTTCCTCGACCACTTCGCTCGTTTCGAACGGAGGAGGAGGGCTCAACGTTTACTCGAATTCTCGTTCTTCGTCTCCCGGACCTCTCGGCCTCACGAACGCAAGTAACGCTTCATCATCCTACGATTCATTGGCAAACAAAGTAAACAACCTAGAATCGACCGTTTCGGATCTCTCGACTTTACTCGCGACAGAGTTCAGAGGTTTACGAGAAGAAGTTGGACTCCTCCGTTCATTGGTCTATCAACAACAACAACCTCACCGTCCTTCTTTCGATCATCGACCATCTCATGATCGAGAGACCGACTCTCCTCTCCTCACTCTCCGTTCTCCATCCCCTCATCACTCCTCTGCATTCCCTCAACCAATCCCTCTCTCTCGCGGTCCATCTTACCACGGAGGTTCAAACCACTCCAACTCGACTCTCCTCGCATCGACTTCCCCTAATCCTCCTCCGTTATCGCCTCATTCAGCTCCTGTGAATTTCTTCCAACCTCCTCCCGCAACTGCTCAAGAGCGTTTCCGTAACAATTCGATCGACGAGAAGAAGGACGAACAAATCAAACTTTTGACTCAACAAGTCAATTCCTTGACTTCGACCGTTTCGAACTTGTTATCTTCGAATTCGAACGGATTACATGGAGGAGGAGGAGGATCGGGAGGAGGTCCAATGTCAGTGGGAATGACTTCGAGACAAATGTCGTTACCGGTTTCAGGATCGGCCGGTTCGAACGAGGTCGTTTCCGGTTGGAAGAGAGATCTGTTGAATGGGAATGGAAATGGATTGGGAGTGAGTACTCCCGGTGGAGGTCTGCTGGGAGGGAAGAGAAGTATCAGTCAAGGAGGTGCGGGAGGATTAGGAAGAAGCGCGAGTTTGAGAAGTGCTAGTTCGAGTCAATTACCTGGTGGTTCCTCTTCAATCGGTGGTCTCAGAATGGAGCAAGGTGTACGTTCGGACTTTCACTTCATTCTCGTCACGGCGTCCGACTGAATGCATGGTTTTGGACGTACAGTCGTTTGATACGATTTCGAGTGCTTCTGCATGGGAAGGAGGTATCTCTTCACCTATGTTGGGAGCGGGTCCTCCTAGTGCCGTCAACAGTCCCATGTTAGGCAGTGGAGGTCAACCAGGATCGACTGCGAATCCTCCGGGTTCTCTCGGGAGCAAATGGGAATTGCTCGGAATCGGAAACGACTTGTTCAGAGCTATCGCTAAATACGGGTGAGCAGCAACTCTGTTTCTCTCTAGCTTACTAAACTAACTCAACAAAACGCTACTTGTAGACTCGGACCACCTACGAAGATTCAAAGCAAATCGATTCCCTGCGTCGTTCGAGGTCAAGATGTCGTCGCTCAAGCTCCAGCGATTCAAGAACGCATCCAATCTTACGTGATCCCGACTTTGCAACTCATCTTCACTCAAGCCTCGCTCTCCGCTCAACAAGCTTCTTACGAATCTCAACCTCCTCAACCTCGCGGCATTCAAGCAATCGTCATTACAGCCACAGTCGATCAATCTGCTCAAGCTCAACGACTCGCTGTTGGACTAGGAGGATCACTTGGGATTCGAACGAGTCTATGTACGGGAGGTGGAGACGTTCAAAACGAACTTCAGACTCTTCTGAAAGCTCCTCCTCACATCCTCGTCGGAACTCCTCAGAAACTTCTCGACCTCTTCGCGACCCGTGCACTACCTACCAACGACGTACGACTTCTGGTCATCGACGAATGTGATCAATTGATCGCTCGAAACTTATCGGAATTCGTTTTGCAACTTTCGAAACTCCTTCCTCCTCCTACTTCGACTTCGATCAGCGGCGGAGGAGGATCTCCTACTGCCACTCGTTCCCCTCTACCAGGAGCATTCGATTCACCAGCTTTCAGCGCTCCGATGGCTAGATTCGGTTCGAGCGCTTCTCTCTCGACCGCATCTCAACAAGGAGGAGGAGCGAGTCAAGCTGTCGAACGTCAAGTCGCAATCTTCAGTTGTACGGTTCCTCAAGATGTACTCAACTTTGCTTCGACGTTGCAGTTGAAGGAGCCGGTCAGAGTGTTGGTCAGGAGGGATAATGGAGGAGATGGTTCAAGTCCGAGCATGAGGAGTTTAAAACAGTATTACCTGTACGTCGATCTTCAATCCTCAGTGAACTCTGCCGAGCTATCTCACTGACGTTGATAAGTGGCTGTACTAGATATCTCGCTGTAGGAGGAACTTCGAAGGTCAGTAAAGTGATCGGAGCTGGTCGTCTCGAAGCTACGAACGCTCGGGAATGGAAACTTGAAGCACTCGCCGACTTGTGCGAGGATCACACGTTCGATCACGCTGTATGTTCGAGTTCTCGGTTTACCCGCGTAGCGATCGCTGATAAAGCGAGAACGTTGCATAGGTCATTTTCGCCTCTTCGCTTGAAAACGTCGAAGCTATCCAATACAAGCTCGGTAGTCGAGCTATCGAAGCTCATGCACTCGTACGTCCCAATCTTATCTCCCTCCTCGTCTCTCGAACTGAGTGATCTCGCCAAAACACAGCACCAAGATCTTTCGTCCTCTGCTCGTTCGCAAGTGATCGCGAAATTCCGTTCCTCTGCTTCTTCACGGCCTGGAGTGTCTCCGAAGCGGGTCTTGGTCATCTACGACGCACTGTCACGAAACCTTTCCGACGTCGGTCAAGCTGGTTTGGTCATCAACTTTGATCTTCCCCGTCAAGTCGAGGATTACATTCATCGGTATGTTGTGCCTCTCTCACCCATCCCAGATCTAGAGCTGATCGACCGAGGTAACCGTAGAATCTCGTGCGCTTCGACTAGCACTTCGAATTTAAACAACAAGAATTCATCGATGATTCTCAACATCGTCACTCCTAACGATGTCGACATGTTGAGGGGTATCGAGAGCTTCTATCGATGCAAGATCATGGAACTACCTCCTAACTTTGCTACTTCCAACAACACCAACTAAAAATCCCTAGTCCTCGCCTCAACCCTTTTCTCCGTCTCTCTAGCTCTCTCCTCGGAACCCAATTCACCCTGTCTCAAATAGTACCATTCCTTCTCCTCCTCAGCTTGTCTCGCAAATCCTTTCTCCGCAAAACTCCTCTTGTTCACCTCAAACTCAGCTTCACCTCGCAACAAACCCTTTATACCTTTTTCTCCCCTCTCAAATCTCGCTCTACGATTTCGTTTTCGCGCACCGTATATTCCCCATCTTCCATTCCTCTTACTTGTTACCCTTCCCACACCAAAAAAGCTGTAGCGTCCTCCTCTCTTTCCTCTCTCTCTTGTTTTCGCACTCGCAACAAAGTTGTTCCCCTCTCGTACTAGCTTTCCCCTTTCACGTTTCCCTTATGCCTCTCCCCTGCTTCTTGTCTTGTCTTGTCTTGTCTTGTCTTCCTCTTTGAACGATTGAATCGAACTTCTCTCTGGACCTTACTACCTCCCTCGCAATCGCAAAACAGAATTCCCTATCCTTCCTCTTTCCTCGTTTCTCCGTACTCGGAGAGATCACTGGATCACTGAGAGAGGAGGATAAGCGGTGATTAAATAGGGATTCATTACTCTTTGATGCTTGGTCTAGTGTTTACATTTTCCCCATACTTTCCCCTTCTCCCTCCTCTCCGTTCCTCTTTCAAACATCCTCGTTGTTCCAAATGATATCCCTCCATCTTCTCCTCTCTCTCTCTCTCTTTACCATTTCCTTTGACTCTGACCCGTCTTCTGCATAGCTCTCGGATCCCCCCTCTCGGCTCTCTTCCTCAATTTCTCTTGCCTCTTACTCAAAATCTCGTTCGTAACTCCTTCCTGAACCTCGGCTGCCGTTCCAGGAGTTCCAGTTTGTTCTCCTACAATCACGTTGCCCATCGTTCTTCGAGGATTCGAGGGTTGAGATCCTTGAGATTGGGTGAGTTGGTTGAGACGTGCAGAGAGAGAGGGGGAAATGTAAGGGAGGACAAAGAGGGCTAGTTTGTATAATGCGAATCCGGGGATCTAGACGAAAGAGGAGATAATATTCAGTGCGCGGAATCGGAGTGAGAAGGGGGAAAGGGGGAACGACGAACGATCCAGAGTGAATACCAGAATTTGGCGGAAATTAAAGCGGTCGTGAGGTGAGTGAACCAAGTCACGTAGATTATATCAAACATGTACCTAGTCATCTCTGCATCAGCAGCACACCTTCACTTCATTCGAAAGGGAGAAGGACGTACTGGATTAAACCTTTGCCAGCTAGAGATTGACCACGTTGAGACATGCCTTCGAGTTGTTGCCATAATGATAATTCGCTAGTGACGGTCACGGTATACATGAAGATCCTGAATTTGGTTCGACCTGATGAGAAGATTGCGAGATGTAATAAATAAATGATCTGCGAGTCCCTCATCGAAGCTACGTTAGCACCGCTGGAAGTGAAGCGTAGACGACAAGGAGGATACTCACGGTGGTAGCAGCGAATCCTAGTCGGAGGATGGTGAGTTGTTGGGCATTCTCAGCCGAGATTCGTTTTGAATTCGCTCCTGCCTGTGAACAAGAGAACGCCAGACTCAGCTCAGGCCCAGCCAGTATGTATGTCCGCTCTCGCTCACCATGATAGGTGATTAGGTGGAAGTGATGTGGAGGAAGCAAGAAGAGATGTCGCGTGGTACGGTGGAATTTTCGAATTTCAGAGATGAGACTTTTCTGAACAACATCGCAATCTCAGAAAACCGCTGACAGGATCGACAATGTGGAGTTGAAAAGAAGGAAGTCGGGCGAACGAGAAAAATCAGAGGAATCAAAGGCAGATCATGCGAAAAAATCTGGATTCGTTTACAACAGAGACTGATTGAGAGAAAGGCTTAGCAGCGATATAGATACAACATTGGATGATGGCCGATGTCGAGAGAGAAGGAGTGCGAAGGAGGATTTTCTATAGATGTTTCTTCGCACTCGCTTGAATCCGTTTATCGAACACGGTACTTCGTATCGGTGCGTTCAATTCATGAAATGGGTTCAAAAGTGTCTGTACACCGACATATCCTGATGAGATCAGTTCGGGCTCGCAGCGAGTGCAGAGGACAGTCGGCGTACCTTTACGTAATTCTCCCAAGTTTCTTGAAAGAATAATCGTATCCCTTCATCGTTCTTCAGCTCGTGTAACAGGATAATCTTGACGCCTTCAAATGGAGTCGATAAGGAGTCAACGGAGGTGTGAGGAGGGAGAGGGAGGGAAGGAACGAACCTCCTGGAGTTAACCAAACTGATACTGTCCATTCATGAAACTTGTCTATCGACTTCAAGTACCTGTAGGCAACCTTACCCCCATTCAGTCGACCGCGACAGACAGCGTCTGAATGGAAGAGTCACTGCTTACATCGCACCATTCGTCCATTGTACGTCGTCGACAACGTCCAAACTTGCATGAGCAACCAATTGCATGACATGTTTCCCGTTGACTCCAGTCTTGTGTCCGTATCCAACTTTGCTCGCCTGAGCTGTCGAAGGAGAGTTGGTCCCATTGAAGATTGAAAATGAAGTGGGGTTTTGAGAAGAGGAAGAAGGAGGGGAAACGGGAGAGGGGGAAGTGATCGATATTGTGGTGGATGAAGAGGCTTTCGACGAGGTTAGGTAGGATTCATACAGTGGATTGTCGAGGGTACCGACGAGGACTGAACGAGGCAAGAGAAGAGAGAAATGAGTATCGATTGGGACGAGGCGAGGACAAGGACTGACCCAGGTAGTAGCTCATCTGTAGTGAATCAAGCCTGTTCTGAGCAGTATCAAGTAGTTGGAGTGAGAGATTGAAGCAGAAGAGCGAGTTTATTGTTTGACATCTCTCTTGTCTTCTCCCACTTCACTTCACCACTAAAGCCGTTCCTTACACGCTTCAGAACTATCGCAAGACCTCCCAGTATACCCCTATATCTCTAGTGGTAGTCAAAACGCGTCCCCTCTCTTTCCCTCTCTCTCTCGCGACCTTCAAAAGGTTGAATGTCGACTTCCTCATCCGATTCAGACCTAGCCGCCACTTCCTTCTTCTCGAGACCACAAGAACTCGCCCAACAATCTATCAGGAGAGAATCAAAAAAGTTGGACAAACAGAAACGCAAGAATAGTCAATGGGTTCAACAGAATGAATTGGACAGTGATCAACACGGTGGAGGAGCGAGTGGGAGTTCGAGTGATATCATGATTGTACAGGATGAGGAAGAGAAAGAAAACAAGAAGAAGAGACCCGCGAAAGAGAAGGAAAAGAAGAAATCGACGACCTCGACTACGGCAGCGAAGAAGAAAAAGAAGGATTCCTCCACCTCCACCTCTACCTCTACCAAGAAGAAGACCTCCAATAAGTCCACTTCGAAAGGTTCCCACGTTCTCTCCTCCTCCGATTCAGAACTCGAACCTTTACCCTTCGCCGCACCTCTCACGACCGCAACTCAACGCGAGAAAGATGGAGATGAATTACGAGAACTAGCACGAAAGAAAGGTGGATGGCAAGGATCTACACCTCCTGATCGAGTCGCCCGTCGTCGACTCGAACAAGAAGAAGAAGAAAGGAGGAAACGAGTGACTCCAGAAAGTGACGACGAAACGACGTCGATCAGGAGGAGGATTTCGGCTTCGACCGCTGCTACTTCATTATCCTCGGCCACATCTCACAGTTCCAAACCACCACCTACTCGACCCGCTTCGAAAGCTTCGACGTCGACAGCGACAACTCGGAAAAGACGTATCGTCCCACCTCCTCCCGCTTCTCGTTCCCCTTCTCCTCAACTTCAACCCCTCCCACCCGTCTCTTTCTGGGGCGCAGAATCGCACCTCCTCGGTCAGAAACCCAACGCATCGAGTAAAGCGAAAGTAGGCGAGAAGAGTGAGAAATTGAGGAGTTTGAGCGAGCAGAGGAATAAGATCTTGGATTTGGGAGATGGACATGGAGAGGGAGAGGATGAGATCGTACAGGGGAGCTCGAGTGATGTGAGTGAGGGAGATGGGAGGGGACGTTATGAGAGTGTCGCGAATAGGGAGAAGAGGAAGAGAGCTGAATCATTAGGTACGCTCGAGTTGTTGTCTTATCCAGGATCGTCGAAAGGATTGGCAGATAGGACAGTTGCTGACGCTATGTTGAGAGGAGTGTAGCTAAACTACAAGCTAAGCGAGCTGGAATCACCAACACCACCGCAAATTCGAACTCGAAACCTAGTCCTTTTCGACCTGTTCCCAACAACTCTACTTCGACCACCACTTCGGATGCGAAAGGGAAATCTCGAGCGACTGAACAGCAGACGACACAATGTCAAGTTTGTAACGAAACTGTACGTTCATCTTGTTTCCTCTTCTTGCCCAAAAATCTCTTCTCGAAAAGAAACTGATTGAAAACGGATTCGGCGTATAGATCAACTCTCGAGGACTTGAACGACACCTTGAAACCTGTGCACCTGGTTTAGATGAAGAAGACGATCTGGGATTCACTCAAGCCCCTCCTCAACGTCCTCAAGCTCGAGCAGGTCCTTCGAATCAAAACGGGTTCAGAGCTGCCGGGACACCAACCTCTCGCCCTCGAGCTCAAGCACCACCACAAAAGAGTCTGGAGAATGAGTTGTTCCCGAGTCAGGAAGAGGAGGATGTGGAGATGATGAATGGAGATGGAGATGGGTATGGAGGAGAAGAGGATGAGGATGATTTACCTATTGGATTACCATCGAAACGGAGCAAAGGGAAGGGGAAGGAAGTGTTGGTGCGAGATTCAGATGAAGAAGAAGGAGGAGGAGGATTCGATGAGGACGATGAAGAAGGTTATTTCGATTCACAAGATGACGATCTCATGTTCTCCGACTCTCCTCAACCCAACGACGACTCTCACAACAACCCAAAATCCCTTCACAAGACAGTCATCACGATCGACGACGACGATGAAGAAGACGATTTAATCATCGAGGAGAACAATCAACAGAACTTTCCGCCTCGAACTCAAGCGTTACCTGGTCGAGTCAATTCAGCGAGGGCTCCGGGACCTCCTACGAATGGATCTCCGCCTCCGAGAGGGAGTTTGTACCTCTCGGCTATGTCAAGAGCTTGGAGGGAAGGATGTAAGCCCTCTCTCTCTGTCTCCCTCTCTCTCTCTGCAATGTGACTGATAGTGTGCGAGAAAACAGATGAGAAACTTTATTCTCATGCGAGTGGGCACAAGACGCAACAAGCTCAGGAGGAACACGAGAGGGAGTTTGATCCGATGAGACCGCAGAAAATGACTACTGCTAATCCACCAGCTGCGAGAGGAGGGGGAAGGGGTGGAGGGAGGGGGAGAGGAGGTAGGAGAGGAGGGTTCAGAGCGAGAGGAAGAGCGAGGAAACGTTAGTATTCGCCGGAAGAGAATGGGTTTGGAATAAACCGAGATTGTTGTGCCATCCTCCTGGAGAAGCGCGGTGGCAGGGGCTTAAATACAGCGAGCGAGCGCGTAGGAAATTGTGGATTCGAGAGGTGGTGTGGCGAGAGCGGGGTGACGAAGCAAGAGGGTCGACGGAAGAGCGGAGGCGAAACTCGAGGTGACGAAAATTCCGGTCGAGAATTTTACGAAATCTTACGATTGCGGCTGCGATGTCTAGCACAGAAGACTGGATGGCAAGTACGAGACTCGTGCAAGACCGACGTAGGTTGGGAGAGGAGTTGAGCTCGAGGTTTTGGCCTGACGCCGAGATGAATCCGAGTTCTAGAGCTTCACAGGGGAAATTCACGACAAACCTTGTGAGTCGCTCGTACCGAAAGCACTGAGAGATATGAATGTCAACGTGCTGCATAAAATTGAACCGCAAACAGTGGAAAAAGGTCTCTTTCGACTCCGAAAGCTCGATTTCGATTCGACTCCTTTCCCGTTCAAGTAGCGCTCTAGCAGCTTCCAAGGTAACGAGCTATTTGCAAATTCGCTGAGCCTATCTTGCAGGTATTGAAGATCAGTACTCAGTACTCAGTAATTGCTTTACACCTTGACTGCTTCGTCAACTCGACTCGATGAAGCTACGCAACCCATCTAATCGGACCGATACTTCAAGGAGGAGTACGATAGACTGCATCGAAAGCAGTAGTAAGAGGGCGTCATCGACTTACGAAGACTACAAGCCGCTGCCGAAACCGCCTCAACACAATAATTCGAATACTCGCCTCGTCCGTTCTTTCCTTCCTTCCCATCGTTTCAGTATCTCCGGTACTTGGTTATGCTGACTAGGAGGCTGAGAGGAATAGTCACTACAACCAACAGATCGAATCCTCACCTCTGAAGCGCATTCTTCGACTCTACCGAAACGACTTTCACTCGCTTTCGACGGCTTCTCCCCTCAAGACTCGCTACAAGTCCTCGTCATCGGTGATGGGTTCGCTAGTCTCTCAGCTGCGATTGGATGTTGTCGACAAGGTTACAACGTTACCTGCTTCGACCGCTCAGAAGGTGCAAGCTCATCGAATCAAGAAGACGTTACAATGTTGGGTGCAAACGCTACCCTTCTCTTGACTCGTTGGGGGTGCGTGGATGAGATCTGGAGACATGCAAGCCCTGGGAAGTGGCTCGAGTTCAAGGATGCACAAGGTAGGACACTCTACAAGGAGGATCTCGACGAGATGTGAGCATTCTCTTCCCCCTTATTTCGAAATCTTCTATACATCGGACTGAACGAGATATCCGTAAGCAGCTCGGCGCAGTATGGCGCTCCTCTCCTGTCCGGGACGAGGTCGCAAATGCTGGAATCGCTCAGAGTTCACGCTCGACTCTGCGGAGTTCAATTCGATCACAACGCAGAGATAGTTGGATTCGAAGACTCGAGGAATCGACCCGGTGCTATTCTGGCTAGTCGCGAGATACGAAGGGCGGGAATCATCATCGTGTGTAATGGCGTCAATTCAACGGCGAAATCGCTTCTCTTCTCCGATGATCAATTGCCGCAATTACGACGACCGTCAAACTTCTCGGTCTATCAAGCCATCATGGATTCTGAAAATGTCACTCGAGATCCTCAATGTAGCTGTGAGTACGGTCCCACAACTCTTCGTCTCGTTTGAGCTTACTGACTCTCTCTTCCGGTAGTAGACTTGCTGGAGTACGTAAATTTGACTAGCTGTGTATTTGTCGTCAGTCTCCCCGGATTAACGCTTTGATTCTGTGTCAACGGTAGCGGAAACATTCGGACCTGGTTGGGAGAAGATGCGCACATCTCGATATATCCAGTCGACTCGGGACGACAAGTTGCGTTCGTGAGTCTGTCTTCCCTCTCGAGACATTCGTATGCTCTTCACATCGGATTTGCGATCTGATCGATAGAATCGATCTCTGAACAGACCTACACGCACAAAGACGCCTATGGGCCTTCATCGCACGATTGGAGAAGCTTGCTGCCAGTTTCAACGATGCTCGATACACTACAGGGTTGGGACAAAGGCTTACAGACAGCTTTGAGCAAGTTCAAGCAAGTCAGTCATTGGCAGATCATGGAAGGCGAAGTGCAGAGTGAGTGGGTGAGCCGAGGCGGAAAGGTAAAATCGTCTCGCACTTGATCTTGCTTCTCTATCTGCTGATGCTCTCACTGCGAGGATTGACAGATCTGTGTCGCCGGTGACTCGGTGCACCCTACCTTGGTGAGACCATCCTGCGAACTGTACCGACGATTCGACCAATGCTGACAATGCCTCGACTTTGTTGACTCAGCCTGCATCGATGCAAAGCGGCTCGCAGTCAGTCGAAGATGGAGCTACGATTGCACAATGCCTTGCGATGGCGGGAGGCGAGAACGAAGGGGTCGGACTCGCGCTCAAAGTCTACGAACGATTACGCAAACCGAGGGTTGAGCTTGCTTCGAGACTGGGACGAAAGGTACGCTTGACCGGACATATGTCTATCATTGCATCAAGAGAGATCGCTGATCGACGCATTCCAAATCGAACAATTAGCAAATGAAAGTGCTTCACAGCTTCGTTTCACATTCGCAGAATCTACCATTTCGCAACTCTCAACGATTCTCATGGTACGAATCGTCTACTGTACCTTCAAGTGATTCGGGAAACGGAGGTTCTCCAGCACGACTCTCGGCGTTCGCTGTCAATCCAAACGTGCTCCGACCTTTATCTTTCGAAATGTTTAGTTTCGACTGCGAGCAGCACGTCCTCGATAGTTGGGTCGAGGTGGTGCGAGACATTAGACAAGCTCGTAGGACGACCTCACATGGAATGAGTGAAGATATGGCTGCATCGGCGAGGAGATGGGCGCAAATGAGCAAAATTGGGAACGATCATGCTAGTAGTCCGACAACTTTCGCTATCGATTCCTTTGCAGCTCTCGGTTTATAGAACTTGGATGTTATTTCATTTACGTGTCTATCGTGGACGGAAGAGAAAGCAGAGGAGTTTGAGGTGCGAAGGACCACTCCTTCGCAACGAAGCGTTATTTCCATTTTGTGTCCTTCAGCCCTCGGTCCCCGGTCAGACTTTCACCGTTCTATCAGCACAGCCGAAGATCATTTCAAGGTCAATCGAAAGAGTCGGCACTCTTTGCGAAACCTCTCTCTCTCTCTTCTCTTCCCTCAACTCTTCACTTTCTGGCTCCAATGTCTTCCTCTGGTTCCCCCCCGCCAGCCGATATCTCTGACCAATCCTTAATATCTGCACCTCACCCACCGTCCGACTCAGCTCCTCCCCCATCTTCCTCCACCCAAGTTAGTTCTCATCTCGGTTAATCTCTCCCTCCTCCCCAACTAACTCCTTCTTCATACAGACCACAATACCACCACGAACTTATTCATCTTCACCTACTCATATCAGACCGCCCCCTGCCTATGCCCCGAATAGTTCAGTACCCAAATTCATTCGATTCCTTGCACTGATCGTATTCCTCGGTGGATCCTTGACTGCTGGTACTGCTTGGTTCTACAAAGTATAATCATCTCTCTACTCTCTACGATTAAGAAGAAAACGAGAGCTGATACTAGAGTGTTTGAAACAGAGTATCGTTTATCCTCGATTAATTCTCGCACTCAAAGCCAAGACGCAATTGTTTGGGTTCCACAAGAGTAGGTATCAAGTGCTATTTGAGGGGTTGAAAAGGTTTTTGGGAAGTGATAGCGTGAAAAGATTGGGAGGAACCGAGGCTGTCGAATTCAGGAGAAAACAGAGAGAGGAAGGAGGGGACGTCGTCAAAGAGGAAACAGAAGGACAAGAGACAATTGCAGAGAAGAAGGAAGCCAGCGAGAACGAAAAGGAACCTTTACTCGAATCAGAGCTCGTCTCTCCCTCTCTTCCTCCCCCACCTCAGCTTCTTGCACCCCTCCAATCCTCACTCTCTTCGCTTCACACAACCCTCTCAACCTCCTCCCCATCATCATCAACATCCAAATCGAACCCGTCAAACCTAGTACAACCTCAAGGTCAATTAATGCGTTCGTTCGTTACGTTCAATGAGTACCTCGAGGCTGAATTAGGGAGTGTCAATGCGGCGAACCGGACGTACTCGGGGTATGGAACGACTGGAGGGAGTGTCAGTGGGGAAAGGAAAGTGTTGAGTGAGGCTACGATGGGTTTCAAGAGCGAAATTAGAAGTATTAAAGGTACGTCGGATCTCAACCTTCCTTGCGGGGACGGAGAGCTGACGTTTGAAGCTTGGGGTTGTCATACAGGTGCGTTATTGAATAGGAGGAATTTCGTTAGACCGGAGATTGGAGTAACCGCTTGAGAATGATGGGAAGTTGCTTGTCAACTTCGAAGTGATTATTGTTTCGTACTCGTCCTTGTTGTAACATTGTCAGTGTTATTGCTCTTACTCTGATCTATGAATGAGTGAATTTTGTAAGTTTCGACTTGGCCATTTTCAGAGAGTGATTTCTCGCTCTTGTTGCTTCAACCAACAACTTTTCACTTCACTCTACACAAGGATGACTTCGCTTGCCGATGAGTTGATGAACGACTTGGACGATCTCGGTTCCGGATCAGAGGATGAATCATTCGCTACTGGTACTCACTCTGAATCAGCGATTGCAACTCAATCAACACCAACACCTCTCACTACTTCAATCAAAGAAGAAGAGGACGTATCAGATGGAGGGGAGGATGTAGAGTTGACAGATGATATGTATAGGGTACCAGAAGGAGGGATTAAACCTGCTGAAGAATTGGATCAAGATCAAGTCAATCGAATGGATCTCGCTTCAATTAGTCAAGTTAACAAGGTAGCGAAATTATATGGGGGAAAGACTCTCAAAGATGTATTACAGGTAGGTCTCTCCCGCTTGATTGAGAGTAGGGAGGGAGGAGTGCTGATTTAGAGGTGAATCGAGTAGAGAATCGATCATTACAAGTTACATCCAGATCCAAACCTCGCAAGTGATGGAGATTCAAACGAGTATCAATTAATCGTACAAGCCAACAACTTGAGCGTAGAAATAGATAACGAAATGTTGATCGTTCACAAAGTATGTCTCTCCCTTTCTCCCTCTCCCTCCCTCCCTCATCTTGCCTCTCACTGATCATTTGAATGTTTCCGAATAGTTCATTCGAGATCATTACTTGCCTCGATTCCCAGAACTCGATTCCCTCGTTTCAGCTCCTCTACCTTACTGTCGAGTGATTTTGGCTTTAGGAAACGGTCCGGAACTACAAGGTGATATTACGGGGTTGTTACCTAGTGGATCAGTCATGGCGGTCAAGGTAACGGCTGCTACTAGTAAGGGAGAGGTGTTGGACGAGAATGAATGGAGTCAAGTCAAAGAAGCGACGGAAATGATGTTTGGTTTAGATGAATCAAAGAAAAAGGTAAAAGAACTCCCTTTTTCACTTCTCCTTCTGATTCAAGTGTATGAAAGCTGATAGAAGGGGGTTCATGAGACAGATTCTCGAGTACGTCGAATCGAGGATTTCTTTACTTGCACCGAATATTTCCGCGATTGTTGGAACTCAAACTGCTACAAAGATCTTGGGAATCGCTGGTGGATTACAAGGTCTTAATCGAATCCCACATTCAAACATTTACGTGCGTTTTCCAAAACTCTACCAATCCCACTCTTTCTCAAAACCTGACTGAATTGGAGGTCGAAATCTGCGCAGGTTCTCGGAGCGGTGAAACGTTCTACGACAGGATTCTCCACGGCCTCCTACTCAGTCGACCGATTACACACCGGATTCATCTACCACTGTCCTCTCGTCCAATCCACCCGACCCGAAGATCGAATGAAAGCACAACGAAAAGTCGGTGCGAAAGTTGCTCTCGCTGCTCGAGTCGACGTGGCGGGTTCGAGTCCAGGAGGAATGTTTGGAGAAGAATGTAGGAAGAAACTGGTTGGGGAAATGGAGAGGTTAGCTAGACCACCTCCTAAGAAAGTGACGAAAGCTTTACCGAGACCGGATGAGAAGAAGAAGAATCGAAGAGGTGGGAAACGGTAAGCATTCTTTTCTTTTCTTCATGTGTGGGTGAGAGTGAGCTGATGTTCAGTGAATCGAATGCAGAGCGAGGAAAGCTAAGGAAGCTTATGGAATGACTGAATTGAGGAAACAACAAAACCGATTGAAGTTTGGAGAGGCGGAAGAAGAAGTTGGCGCGTACGATGAAACGACGGGAATGGGAATGGTTGGAAGTTCATCGGGACACGTTCGTGCGAATGCTGGGGAAGCGAGAAGCAAAGGTAAGGCTCTATTTTCTCTCACGCAGCCCTGTACAAGTTTCGTGAGCTGACGTCAGCGGAGTTGGTGTATACAGCGAAACTATCGAAGAGTGCGAAAGGGAGGATCGCGAGTATCAAAACTTCTGGAACTGCTACGAGTGGATTGGCGACTTCTCTATCGTTCACTCCTGTACAAGGTCCGTCTATTCTCTCTCACTCCTTTCATTCTGGAAACTGATGATGACTGGAATGAGTAGGGTTGGAATTGGTTGATCCTTCGAAATTACGATCGAAAGTGGACGATGCAAACGCTAAATGGTTCTCGGATGGTGCGTTCACGCATGTTAAGAAAGGTGAAGGGATTGGGAAACCTAGTGGATCGAAGTGAGCGATGAATGGGTTTTGCAAGGAGGAGATGGAGTGAGGAAGAGGTAGTTTTCGCAATTTTTCTCTCTTTTACGTGAATCACTGTTGTGCTTGTAAACCGTTTCGATTCGATTTCGGGCATCGCCAGAAAGTCGTCATGGGGCAGTCTCTTGATGCTAAAGGTGCTTCTTGCGAGAGACGGTCAAGGAGGACTTTCGGGATTTTGTCGGATGCTCTGATTTTTTGCGAGATTGAATTCGACTGGCTCAGGTATGCGGCAGGAAGTGGTGGACCCGAATGAATGGAGCACTTTCATGCGAGAAAAGAGGTTCACGATTCACTCCTCGGGCTTCTCTCCTCCCTCTATCTCCCCCCTCTCCTCCTCACAAAGGGTGGTGCATCATCATCTGAAGCACTCCCTGACTCAATACCCACCCTCCAACGCATACCCACCTCGACACGCATTCAAAAAAAGAACCTTCTACTCTCAAACTTCGCTGGTCGATATCACTTTACAAGAGCAGCGCTCTCCCTTCACACTACTCTATCTGGCTCCATCTCGCAACACGACTGTGAGTCTCGTTCTTCTCTGCAGGGAGGGAGTTCCAAAAACTCATCACGCGTTGCTCCCTTCAGAATCTCTCCAAAAAAAATGGCACACCTACACTCTTCACGTTCACGACCTGAACCTCTCGCACTTCATCAGTCAAACAATACAAACAATACAAACGATCGCGCACGACTTCTTTCATCTCTCCGTTCAGCACCCGTTCCTCAAGCCTACAACCACCAATTTCAATCGCAGCAACAAGCCCAACAACACGCTCAACAACAACAGCAACACCAATACGCAAACCTTCCTCAGATGCAACAACAACATGACCCGAGATCTGCAGCTTACGCTCAGTTTCAAAACGCACAAACTGCTTACCTCGCAGAGTTGCAACGACAAATCATGGTCAAACAGAACGAGATTTGGATCAATCAACAACAGATCGAAGCAGAGGCGGCGATGAGGGCGATGAGTCTACAACAGCAGGAGAACGAAAGGGAGAGGGAATGGAATGTCGAAATGGAGAGGCAGAACTCGATTGAAAGGGAAGAACAACAAGCTAGGAGTAACCCTTTGGTCGCTTCGGCGTTGGCGAGGAGGAAGAGGCAATCTTTGAACCTCGAGGCTCAACAACAACAACAACAATCTCACTCTCAAACTCCCTCTTTCCTCACTCACGAACGACACTCGACTCCTCCTACCACTTGTTCCCCTCCTCCCTCTTCGACTTCCTCTTCAGTCCGTTCGACTCCTCCCCCGCCAGCCGTCATCCTTTCTGCTCCCGGAGAACCTTATCCCGATACTTCCTCAGCATCCGGTTCCGAATCCGGTGACGGCGGTACACGACCTTCTTCCCCTTCAACTCACGTATCGAACTCGAACGAATCTTCTCCGAAACTCGACGATTCAGAGACCGTAGACAAAGAGTTGAAAGCTTCTCGCCGACGATCTCACCTCGATACTCTATCGAACGCTTTAGGAGGCCGAACGAAGCGCAGACCCGTTTCAATGGGTGGTCCACTCCCCTCTTCTTCCTCGTCCAATTTCGCCCCGGAAATCGTCACTCCTCGACCCAACCAACTCACCTTCACTCATCCTTCTTCGCCCAACCCAACTCGTTCCCCTCGAGCCAGTTTCACTCCTCGTTCCATCTCCGACTCTCACCCTCTCCTTCGTTCACCAAACCCTTCTTCTCCTCAACAACATGGATCCCAATTCTCCTCTTCCTCTTCTCAACATGTCTCGGTGAAACCCCCAATTCTACCAGGTCACGCTTACGCAACGAGACAACCAAAAGGTCCACCTACGAATTTGTTGGAGGAAGAGGTCGGAGGAGTCAAGAATTTTGGATCGAGGATCAGACAGAAAGCGATCTTGGATTTGAGGAATGGTCGATCGAGGGGAAGGCAGAGTAGTCTGGAGGTTGGCGCAGCAAGGGTAGGTGTCGCTTGTTGACGCGTGCACGCCCGATTCAGCTTCTTGTAAAATTCCGTCAACCCTTTTCCCTTTCCTTCTCTTCCCTCCTATTCTTTCGGTCCTTCTATCACGCTCAGTCGTTCCATTTATCTACCACGCTCCTTTTTGTGCTCCCTCTCTCTCTCATCTAGCTGTATCCCTCTCTCTCCTATTCTGTTTTACGCGTTTTAACGATTCTCTTCTCCCAAGGTCTTTCTCGTTCTGTCAGTGATCTTCAATCAGGCTTGATCTAGGTATTCTCCTACTTTTGCAAACGCATTCACTTTCCTTCTACTCGCTCGGATTCAGCATTGCTGGCTTCGTTCGAGAGCACATACGCAAAGGTTGCGAAGTTTCTCTCTTTCGTCTGAGATTCTTCCGAGCTCGGAAATGTTAATGCAGCTCAATTGCGTGAATTCACAACAGCCACACAAATGTTTGTGGGTTGCGAAAGGAACTTGATGAGTGCAATCGGTGAGCTTTTCTGCGACACCGCAGAATCATAGCGTTTCGGTTTGAGCTATTGACACGGAATCAGACATTATAGGGGAGGAGAATATTCTGCGAGCGTATCCAGCAGAGCGAGTGAGAGGCCGGAGGAGAGAAACAGACTGTTCGCTTCGTCTCTTTCGTCGACTTTGCTCACGAATCTTCTCATGATTTCTCGACACTCGCTTTCGCAAAGTCGCTGCGTCCGTTGCGCCCGACCTCGCATCTTTGAAATCAAAGAGTGACAGGCTCAAAGTCGACTCGAAGATGGATCATGCTCCTGTCAACGACGAGGTCCAGCTCTGAGACTCGAAAATGACAGTCTCAGATTCGACGGATCCTCGCTCAATTCACCCTACCTCGCTACTCTGCTCGCCGTCAGATCAGTCCGAATTCTTATCATGTCTCTAGCTGCCAGAAGACGCAACATAGACGCTTCGTTCGTCACTCGTCGAAGGCCGGGATCGGCGTGTGAAACGAAGTCAAGCTTGAGCTCGTCTCAACACCGCCGAAATCCACTCGCGGAAGGAGCCACTGCCTCTTGACGATGCTGAGGGCGAGTGCAACGATAAGCTGGTCTAGTAGTCAGGCCAAGGCCCTGGACGAAAGCAACGCGGCGAAAATGAAGAGGTCCTTGCTCGAGCATAGTTCTCCCTGCAAAAGTATCGCTCTTCGGTCTGCTACTCGTTCACAACGCTTTGGCCCTGAGGACCCATCAGGAGACCAACGAAGCGAGAGAAATGATGCAGAAGATGTTAGAGAAACGAGAGAATTGTGTTTGGTCATTTTCACGAAAGTTGCACCGAATAAACCAGCCAGGACTATCGGATGAGACTCTAGAACGAATAGAGATAGTACTACTTTGTGTATCTTTGGGAGGGAGAAGAGAGAAACGGAGGGGAAGGGGAAGCGGATATAGAAAGGAGGAGCGATTTTGTGGTTTAACCGCAGATGTTGGGGTAGATAGGCTTGTTGGGGTCCTTGGGGATCCATCCACCGAGGACACCGGAACGATACGACCAATCATCGGAGTTCTCAGCCTGGATAACGAGCGATAGATCAGCAAGAGAACGAAGGAAAAGAGAAGAAAGGGTCCCCTTTCCTTCCAAGTCCAAGATACCCAGCCCGATGCCGATGATTCGAATAAGTTGATCTGCGCGCTCCAGGACCTATGAAGAGAGAAGGACGTTAGAAACGGTTGACCGGCGAAAGGAGATAGAAAGAGCTCACTTTGCGAGAGAAGTCTTGTATTCCTCCGAGAATGAAGCGGTCTTGCCAGACTTGCCCTCACAGCTGCCGGTGAAGGATGATCCAGGGTAGGTTCCGTCGTAACGAGCTCCGATACCGCGACCTACAGCAAAAAACGAACGAAATCAGTTTTCTGGAAATGTCGATGAAAGGATGATAGACGGTGTCGAGAGGGTGACAGGGGAAGTCAAGAGATCGTCGAAGTAGATAGGAAAGGCAGGAACAAGAGAAAAAAAAGGGAGACTGACCGTTCAAGAAGTTGGTGCAATCAGTGATGGCGGCGGTGAACTCGTCGAGAAGGAGAGGGTTGAACGAGTCGGCACGAGCATAGTACTGCTTCATACCGCAGATGGAAGCAACACGTTGCTCATCGTTCTTCTTGAGGTCGTTCTCGTTGAAAACGAAGTAAGGGTGATCAGAAAGAGAAACTCCGAGGAATTCAGGCGACGGGAACGACTTTTCATAAACTTGTAACGGCTGGAAGGCGGAGTGAAGAGACAGATAAACGTCGGACGGGTTGTTTCCGGTAGGGTAGCGTACGCGGCCGTAAGAATCGTAAGCGAATTGTCGGTAAACGTCGATTACTTGCTGTGAGATGAAACCGGCGGGTTCATTGAGACTATATAGCATCAGATAGATCAGCGAAGTGCTAGGGATGATCTCCCGCAAGAAAGAGGCGAGCGGAGGAGGAACGGATATAGAAGCGAAAACTCACGCTTGAAGAATGGTGACAGTGTCGGCGTATTTGGGCTTGGCAAACTCCTTCGAGAGGATGCTGACGACGTCGAGAGTACGTTCGACGTTCTCTTGGTTGGTTTGCCAGGTAGCTTGTCCTCGTCGTCCCGAGTTGTCGAAACCGTTTCTGTCAAAATCGAGAACAAGTCAGCGATGCCGTTCCTCTTGACGAAGCCAGACGACAGAGAGCGGCTACGTACTGAGAGCCTGGTGCGCCGTGGATATCCACCATAACCTGGGGAGAAAAAAAAGAGAGGGCAAGAGAGAGGAGAAGAAGAGAGGGGGGAAGAGAGAGAAAGGAAAGAAAGAGGAGAGGAGAGTAGGAGGATAGGTGAGAAGAAGGGAGAGGGGAGGAAAGAGAAAGTAGAGAGAAGAGTGGGAATGGGGAACATGAGGGATGGGAACAAGGAAGATGAGAGGAGGAAAAAGGGGGAGAAATCAGCGAGAAGATTCGAGGAGGTCAGTGAAGGTACTTGTGGAGGTCGACAAGAGAAACTCACCTTGATGCCTTGGTTGCGAGCCCATCCAATAGCCTTGAGGAGGTAAGGGTATTGACCACTAACGTAGGGCTCTCCGGCTCGTTTGACCTGATCGAAGGCCCAGTAACCTGCGGGTGTCAAATACGTCAGTAGCTATACGAGATACGTATGAAGACGGAAAGGCGAAAGAGAGAAGTGAAGTAGGATCAAAGTAAGGAGCGAAAAATGGAGAGTTGGGGAAGGAGCGAAGAAGAAAGAAGGAAAGATGGTTTCGAGACTCACCGATAGGGATACGAATGTGGTTCCTAGCGAAGGGAATGTCATGATCAGCGGCTGAAGGGGATCAAGGAGGTGGAGGGAGAATCGACTCACAATCCGTACGAAGCGATTTCAGCAATATCAGCTTCGGTGTAGAAACTGTCCCAGTGAGCCTGAAGACGCCTCTTGCATTCGGTCGCTCCGAGCTTCTCGCAGAAGGTGTACTCGTCGACGATCGCTGACGAGGAGAAACGAAGGAGAGTCAACTTCGGTTATAGGCGAAGAGAGGGAAAGGAAAGAGTAACTCACTCTCGTCACCGGTGTTGACGAAGAGGGAAGGAGTGATCCAGGGCTACAGAAATAAACCAGTCGAAACGAGTCAGCCAAGTCGATTCGAGAAGAGAGAGAAGAGAAGAAGAGCGATTAAGTCGACTTACCTCGGTAACGAGCCATCCTCCGAGATTGACACCTCGAATAGGAGTCGTACCGTCAAAGTCCCACCGCCACTTGGGTCCAGGCTTGGCCCTCTTGACGATACTAACGTCCTCGATAACGTTAGGATCGTTCTTTCCCAGCGCGATCGCCTCGGTCGCAGCTGCGGCATTGGTCTCGAGTTGTTGGTTGATGCGTTGAGTGGTCGCCTCCGAATTGAAGTCTGGGCTGACATAGATCGAGTCTTGACGGGGAGGAGGGAGAGAAGCGGTTGCGAGAAGGTTGGGTGAAGTTTGAGGTAGAGGTACACGTTTGCGCAAGTTGGATCGTCCAACTCGGAGACGGGTAGGGTTGTTGTCGACTTGACCGGCAGCGTTGGTAGCGACAGCGAAGAGGAGAGCCGCTCCGCTCACGGTGAGAGCGAGAGAAGGCATTGCGAAGAAAGGAGAGCTTGGAAAGGTGTGCGAGGTCGAGCGGAGTCGAGGGGATTAGAGTCGAGCTCGTCGAGTGAGGTGTGGGTGAAGGAAGAAGGGAGGAAGGAAGGACGAAACGAGGCGGAAGAAATCAAGAGGATTTCGAAGTCGAGTGCAGACTGGTATTTCGTACACAACTCCGTGCGAGCGCAGACTGATGGGTTGAACCATAACCAAGGGATTTGTAACAAGTGAGACGGCGCTAAAACGAGTCAAGTCCCGGTTAGAACCTAGCGCGAAGCAATTCGAATTCGAAGAAAAGAAAAATTCTCGGAAAGAAGCTTCTTTCGAAGACGGTGAGTGAGAACACCGCGCGGCTGCCGAGCAAGAACCGTCCACGCATGAAATCTCTACTTCTTTTCTATGCGACCGTTTCTCATCGATTTGTCAAGAAATGGGCGGCAATTCCAATGAGGGAGGACTTGACCCCGAAATCGATGGAACGACTTTTGACCTGACCAAGTCGAAAGAACCCTATCGCCATATCAGTAGAAAGTATTGTTCGGTATTGTCCAATGTTGTCCGTCCGCGACCGAAAGCCAAGAGGGAAGGAGACGATTTGAAGGACGGAGAAGCTGATTCTACAGGCACGGCGGGCAAAGATAAGTCCAAATCTCGTCCAAACTGCATGTCGGAATCAATGTCCTAAACTATTCCGCAGATAAGGGCGCGGACACTGAGTCCGATATATGTCCGCTGGATAACGTTTGATTATGCTTGATTAGATTTGCCTAATTCACAGATTTTGGAAGAGTAATGGACTTTGATTCCAAAGCTATTCCAATTGCAGCTGCGGACTAATTTTTGCCCGCCGTGAGGCGACGAGTCAACCTCGGGTCGAGCTTGAAAGGTCAAAGAGCGTTGCGAAGGTTGCTGTGATCATACTGAGCTGTATCTCGAGCGAATCCTGAGGTACTCGAGGAGAGGTAGAGGTCAAACAAGCGTTCATCTCATCTTCTCGCTCTCCACCTCATCTAGCATCTCTCTTGTTCCTTGGGAAGCTGTCACCAAGCTAGTCAACCTTCGCATCAACCTCACCTGGTATTTTCCGACAAGCGGTCGCGAGATCCTTCCCCTCGGATCGACTTCACCTCAGACTTTCCCTTCCCTTCTCATCACACTCAAGCTGCTCTGCTTGTTTGCTTCACATGTACGTACAGAACTAGCTTATCAGTACCTCGTAATCGTAGCTCATTCTTCGCACGCTTCCCAGGAATTCGCTCCCTGCTCTCCCATCTCCCGAACCCTCTACTTCTCGCCTACCCTCCTCTGATGCTCCCACTGTACGTCTCCAATCACTCTCCAGCTCGACACTCTCGCCCGTACTAAGCTGAGCTGACTCCCGCTGAGACTTTACAGTTAACAGCCGAATCTCTCTCCTACTTTCCTCATCCCAAACCTTTCAAGAACCCTCATTACTCTCGAACCGAAACTGGTCAAATCGCTTCGAAACGCAACAAATCTCTCAAACAAATCTTGGTGCTGGAGAGGGAAAGAGTGGATCGGATTCTGGAGGGGAAGAAAATGGCCGTATTGGAAGAGGCGGGAGAAGTCGAGGAGGACGAGGGAATGGGAGAGGAAGAGAAGGAGGAGAGGAGGAGGAAGAAACAGAAGAGGGAGGAGGAATTGATGAAGGTTTTCGAAGGGGTCGTTTCATGTACGTTCACTTTTGCTTTGTCCAAACGAATAGGGCTTCTGGGGAGCAAGAGAGAACGACGAGCTGATCAAAAGACAGAGAGAGTAGATGCCAGTGTCGAAGCGCCGCCGAGTTTGAAACCTCAGAAGAAATATTGCGATGTTACAGGACTCGAGGTACGCCTCTACGCTCCCGTTCCCTCTCAGCTTTCGTCAGAGACATCGATTGAACTCGAGTGTGTGAGTTGTGATCAGGCTAAATACGTAGATCCGAAATCTACGTTGAGGTATCATAATCCAGAGATTTATGAAGTGGTGAAAGGGTTTCAACCGGCTGTCATACAGGCTTATTTGGCGGTGAGGGGTCAGGGAGTCGTGCTGCGGTAGAAAGACGCCGAGTCGTAGCTGTGAGAGGGGAGACCAGGAGTGTGATGTTGCAGTTGAGGGTTTCGCAGGAAAAAGTGTTGTAAACAGTATGTTCTCTAGATCACTCTGCGACTCGACAATGTCCTCTCGTGCGTGACACTTTCATCGAGAGGTAGTAGAGCGAGATCAAGGCTTGTCGATTGGGCTAGAAGAGTGAGCGACCGACTCGCCTTCGAATCGCCGGAGATTCTTGATCGTTTGTTTAGGCCTTCTAGCAAAGATATTTCGCTTCGGTAGTCACTCGTACACCATTATCGTCACACAAGAGCGCCAAATGCGAACAGAGAACGAGGCAATCGCCACAAATGAGTCGGTTTGCACAAAGCAACACGAAGCAAAGACTAGTTTCGAGTCTAAACCTCCCCCTTTCCTTCCTCTCATGGTGAACGTGTCAGATAGAGTGGTGAAATGGATTGACGTGAGAGAAGAAACTGCTTGCATATCTAACTAAGTAACGATTTTGAACGAGAGAAGATGATTCCTGTTTTGCTGATGTTTTAAGACTGAACTCCTGCTCCACACCTCAGTCCGTTCCTTCGACCCTCTCTATCCTTGATTGGCGTTGCTCATTTACTCGTGAAGTTTGGCGATGATCTCAGCATCTCGGAAGATGTGGTATTCCTGTTGAATAGCGATCGATCTTCCGCTCAGTTCCTTTCTCCTAGGAATCAGAGAGAGTGGGAAACTCACCTCTTCTCCAACCTTGATAGGTAATCCACCGAACCCAGGAAGGACAACTCGATCACCTTCCTTCACTGAGGGAGTAACGACCTTTCCATCCCTCCCAGGTGCACCAGGTCCGACCGCAATGACGGTTCCCTCTGGAGGAGGTTGGGATGAAGATTGACTGGGAAGGAAGAGACCTGACGCGGTTTTCTATAGTGAACGAGAGAGGATTAGGTTGAGTGAGGAGAGGAAGACAGAGAGAAGAAGGAGACTCACTTCAACAACTTTGGCTCGTTGAACGAGAACTCGGTCGAGGAGAGGAGCGAGAGATTTGATAGATTTGATCGAGAGAGCAGACTAAGGTGAAGAGATGGAGATGGAGAGATCAGCGAGGAGAAAGAGAAAGAGAGAGGAAGAGTGAGAAGGTGACGGGCTCACCATGGTTGAGAGAGTATAGGTCGGGTAGTCTAGATTAGTGTATGGAGAATCACAAGCGAGTAGACGATCGGTAAGAATGAGAGACCGGAGAGTTGGCGGAAGATTTTGGAACTTTTTCGATCTCGCTTTTACTCTTCCTCTCCCACTCCTACACAGTCAACTCCGCAAATCATGCTTCGTTCATCCTCTGCCGCTACTGCTCGCCGAGCGATTCCTACTTCAACCGGCTCTCTCACCGCTCGTCGATTCGCCCACAAAGTAAGTCTCTCTCTCTACTTTCTTTCCTTCATCTTCCATCTCGATTCTCACCACACTTGATTGCGCATATAGGAATTGGCATTCGGTAACGTTGGAAGGCAACAATTATTGGCAGGTGTAGATATCCTTGCCAAAGCAGTCTCAGTCACTCTCGGACCTAAAGGAAGGAATGTTATCATTGAACAACCTTTCGGCGGTCCCAAAGTAAACTAAACCCTCGCTCTGTGATAGTATGAGAGTGTAGCTGATGTAGTGTGAGTATATAGATCACCAAAGATGGTGTAACTGTCGCAAAGTCGATCATTTTGAAAGATAAATTCGAAAACTTGGGTGCTCGGTAAGCCCCTCATTCGTTCATTCTCGAAGAATGCTTTACCAATGCGATTCGACGACAGATTGATCCAAGATGTAGCGTCAAAGGCCAACGAGGAAGCAGGAGATGGAACTACGACCGCCACCGTTCTCGCGCGAGCGATCTTCTCGGAAGGATGCAAAAACGTCGCTGCCGGATGTAACCCTATGGATCTCCGACGAGGATCGCAAGCTGCCGTCGATGCCGTTCTCAAGTTTCTCGAGGCGAACAAGCGTGCGATTACCACTTCGGAGGAAATCGCTCAGGTCGCTACCATCTCTGCGAACGGAGATGTTCACGTTGGAGGATTGATCGCTCAAGCTATGGAGAAGGTTGGGAAAGAAGGTGTCATCACGGTCAAAGAGGGAAAGACTATCGAAGATGAGATTGAAGTTACCGAAGGAATGAGGTTCGACCGAGGTTACATCTCTCCTTACTTCGTCACCGATGTCAAGAGTCAACGTACCGATTTCGAGAAGCCCCTTATCCTCCTCTCCGAGAAGAAGATCTCTCTCATCCAAGATATCCTCCCCGCTCTCGAAACCGCCGCTCAAGCTCGTCGACCCCTCCTCATCATCGCAGAGGACATCGACGGAGAAGCACTCGCCGCCTGTATCCTCAACAAGCTCCGAGGACAACTACAAGTCGCTGCCGTCAAGGCCCCAGGTTTCGGTGACAACCGTAAATCGATCCTTGGAGATTTGGCCATCTTGACCGGTTCGACCGTCTTCACCGATGAACTCGATATCAAACTTGAGAAACTCACTCCCGACATGCTCGGTTCTACTGGATCCGTCACTATCACCAAGGAGGATACTATCCTCTTGAACGGTACTGGAGAGAAATCGATGATTCAAGAACGATGTGAACAAATCCGATCAGCTATGCAAGATTCAGCTACCTCGGACTACGACCGCACCAAGCTTCAAGAACGTTTGGCCAAGTTGAGTGGAGGTGTTGCCGTCATCAAGGTTGGTGGATCGAGTGAAGTCGAGGTTGGAGAGAAGAAGGATCGTTATGATGATGCTCTCAACGCTACTAGGGCTGCTGTTGAGGAAGGTATCGTTCCTGGAGGAGGAACTGCTTTGTTGAAGGCTTCCCTCATCCTCGATGAAGTCGCCCATGACAACCTCTTCGACCGAAAACTTGGTGAGCCCTTCCTTCCCTTGCTCTCATGCCGCTTCTTTCACTAAACCTTCACTCCGCCCATAGGTATCAACATCATCCGATCTGCTCTCACCAAGCCCGCACGAACGATCGCCGAGAACGCTGGAGAAGAGGGATCAGTAGTAGTCGGAACTTTGATCGAGAAGCACGGCAAGGACTTCAACGTTGGATACGATGCCGCAAAGGGTGAATACACTGATATGATCAAAGCTGGTATCCTCGAGTGAGCCTTTCACTTCCTTTTCTTTCTCGACTGTTAATGGTAACTGACGAGAAAAATGTACGAGTAGTCCTTTGAAGATTGTCAGGCAATCATTGATCAACGCTGCTGGTGTCGCTTCCTTACTTTTCACGACCGAGGCTTGCGTCGTCGATGCACCAGAGGAGAAGGGTCCTGGTGGACCTCCTGGAATGGGTGGAATGGGTGGTAGTGAGTTTAGAAACTTTTGAATTGTCCTGTCGATAGTCACTGATCTCAAATTCGTCTGCAGTGGGTGGAGGAGGAGGAATGTTCTAAGCTACATGAAGCTCTCTCTCTCTAGTTTGATCTCGTCGTCGTCGTTTCTCCCCCTTTTGCATCACCACTCCCTTTCCTTAAAATTTGCATTCTCTCGCATCCCCTAGCCCTCTCCCCTCTCTCCCTCTCTTTACGCTCTTTAGTGCTGTATACCTTTTCCTTAGTTAAAAGGAACGAATGAAAAAGAACTCGTCTTTTATCAGTTTTCAATTCCGACTTGAGTGACTCTGAGAAATTAGCATCGATTTCGCTCTTCGTTTCCTCCATCGAATCTCGCTTCTGCAATTCTTCTCAGTTCTCGCTCGATAGCTAGCACAAATCTATCCACACTGCCTCGTTCACGTAAAAGATCAATGGTACGTCCTCGTTCACAGAGCAACTTACACCTCATCGAAATCGGCTAACTCGGCATCGACCCTCTCACAATACAGGAGGAAGCAATCGGTTGGATAGTAGCTGCAGGAATCCTCTATGGTGGTTACAAACTCATCTTTGGTACATCTCTCCTCCCATCTCCCCATTCTCAACTCCCTCGTCATTCAAACTCATCCCCCTCGTATGCAACAGGCTCGAGTACAGGTTCAGGAGGTTCCCGGAGTAGAGTCACACAGGAAATGGTTGAACGCGTTAAAGCAGTGTTCCCGGGAGTGAGCGAGAGAGGTGTGAGGTGGGAACTGGAGAGGAACGGGGGAAGCGTCGAGAGGGCTGTCGAACGAGCGCTGAGAGAAGGTGGACTACCAGAGGTACGCCTATTGCTCTTTGATCTCTCAGATCGATGGAAGCTAAGTCAGAAGAGTGAGTTTGTAGCCTCCAGCGAGTTATTTCCCTCCCTCACCTCAGGATCCTCAGACGAGCGGTACAGCAACTCCCCCGAATCGACCCACAACGAATACGACTACTGGCAGAGTGAACGGAGGACAAGCTCAAGGAGCAGGATCATCGGGATTACCTTCGAAAATTCCTCCTCCCAGTTTGATCAAACGGATGGGATTGAATGGTCAACTCGCTTCCTCGAGTGAGAAAGGGAAGGAGGTTGACAATGGGGGTAAAGAGGGATGGGCGGGATCTAGGGAGGAGAGGGAGGAGAGACTGAGGAGGAGGAAAGAGAAATTGGTTTTGGAGGCGAGAAGGTACAGCTCGAATTCAACTGTCTTCTATGCATCGTTGCTGTACTGATGACGAGTTTCCTGAGCTGTACAGGAAACTACTGGACAAGGAACGACAGAAGAAGGAATCGACACTGGAGAACGAAGATTGATTTCGTTACTTATTCGTCGGATCTTTCGACCAGAGTCATGCTCGCGCTGCAATCATCCTTTACCTGATATCTCGCTGTCCGTGCTACCGGGGCTGTATTCAGGCCCAGACCGACCGGAGAGAAGAGTTGATGAGGGCAAAGAGCAGATTCTACGAGGTTTGCCAAACGAGCTCGATCATGCAGGATTCCAGATATAGTACCGAGGTCGCAACGTGGCTCGTATCGGGCCCTCGCCGTGCCGCTTTTCGATCTGGGGACGAGGGATGTGAAGCTACTTGGGAAGATAGCGCGGGGAGTGTTACAGTGAGTTTTTGTCGGCTCGCTCGAGCTCGCCATCCTACGCAGACCGATCTGATGGGTTTACACGTCATTTGACAGCTCGAAGTAGACACTGGCTTCCTTTAGGTCTCTCGTGTTCTCATTTAATTGGCCCACGCATCAAAAAATGCTGTTCGCTACTACCGACAACTACGCCTCAAGGGATACTCAGTACAGGATTCTTTGGCTGAGGGGGTGGTCGACTGGCTAGCGACAGAATTAGACGAGACGAAGATACTGATCCCAGTACGAGAGAAGCTGGAACATTAAAGATCTTCGTCGCATCGTTGCCGTCTTCGAAGAGATCCAAGAGCTCGAGGTGAGCTACTTCGTCGTGATTGTTCAGTGTTGAAAGCGGTACTTACGGGTATACATTGTAGCAGTCACAACATGAGTCGCCATTATCACTACGAAGTAAACCGCTCCGTCTAGCAATAGCCTCTTCATGATAGGAAGCTGAACTCCTGTTCTTCTTGTCACAGCGAGGTTTCGGATTACTACGACGGCGAGTCCACCGATGTCGAAGAACGCAGGCAAGATGTTCAAAGCGAGAACAACAGAAGTCATCGAACCGGGTCGATCTGTAGTTGTACATCCCTCGTAGTTGATGTAGACCCCAATTATGTGTGGTATCCTCAGGGCTGCACTCTAAAGAACACGTTAGCTTATGATTTTGACAGGACTTTCAATGATTTCGAAGCTCAACGTACGTGCGAGAGTGGTCATTCCAGCGATTGCCACACTCATCATCATAAGGATCCATACGGTAAGACTAGATGCGATAAGGGTGCGAAAGGGCTAGTTTTAGCGAGGTTCTGTCGTTGTCGATAAGCTTTCGGAGGGAATCAAGTAAACCTGTATTTGACGAATCGACTCTGCGATATCGCGACGACTCTCAAACCCAAAATAGCTTCAGTCATGACGATGACCCAGACCACAGTCAAGAGCGGAATCCAAAACACCTTTGAGCATGTCGCTGGTTTCAAACTTCTTCGCTTGAGCTCTTTCAAGAATCAAAGGGAAATCTGAGGAGAATACTAGAACGTACCGTATGACATTGGGATCACGGTCGTGAACGTTGTGCCAGTCATGAGTAGGATGGTACCGTAACGATTGAGAAGGAACAAGACCTTGAGGAGCGTCCATCTCGCATTCCAAATCGCCTTGTATTCTATTCGTAGTGTAGAGATCGTGTCCCATATCAAAAGAGCACTGTCATGGCAAGATGTGGGGTGTCAGTGTAGCCGGAGAGCCTCAATGAAGAGGCGGGAGTACTCACTACCAAACGATAAAATAATCGACTCGACTTGCGGTCGCCTCCTTTAAGCTGTCCAGATCCATATCTGTTTTACCCTCAGTCCGGAGCTATAGAGTAAATGATCGACGATGAAGTTGAAGCCTCGTTGGCGGCGACAGTGAGCGGAAAGGGAGTGATTGGTGATCGGGTATAGAGATTCAGCGCTAGCTGAAGCTGGCGAGTGTCGCTGTCGCTCCGTCTTTACTATACGGCAGTGTGAGGGTGAGCGCAAGTTCGACGAGATGCACACTTCGAGGTAGTCGAGCGAGAGCAATACGGAACAACCCAAAACGAAACCTCGGATTCGGAAGCGAGAGATTCTCGTCAAAGTCTCTCATGAAGCTCACAGCTCTACTTTCGACCTTGACTACCCGAAGAAGGATCTGGCGAATAGATTGACATTGTTCCGAAATCGAGAGTCAGTTTAATCTCCTATTTGACTCTGCGAACGTCGACAACTTCCGGTCTTGCGACGCTCATAATACTACTCGCTGAAGTACTCAGTCCTTATAGTAAATAGTCGACAGTTCCCTGAAATTGCATCGTTGCGAAATGGCTTTTCATTTTCGGTCTCGTCGCCGGGAAAAAAGTGACGGAGATTCCTCCTCTTCTCTCTCTCTCCCAACTCACTCTCGCTTCTGTACAACCCATCTATATTACTCGCTTGTTGTGTATCCAACTATCTGTATCTATACCTGGTGAGTCTAGATCCTCTCCACTCTCTTCTCGTTCATTTCTCATCTCTCTTTCGCCAGTCCTTCGACCTCACAAGAAACACCATTCTTAGATGGCCTACAATGGAATGTCCTCTGTCCCCTCCATCACTCAACGACCGTTATCCCTCACCGCATCCGCTTTCTCCTCTTTCCAAACTCCCGCAATCACCGTTCCTTTCCCATCAGTCTACGGTGGTCAACTTCAAATCCCCTTCACCTTCTCAGCTACTCCAACGTACGCATCAAGTAGGGCTCGATCAACTATAGGAGGTAACGCAGCGACGGCTGGAATTCATAGTGTCAATTCATTAGCGAGTGAAGGAGGATATCGGGATCATGGTTCATCAAGTGATGGATCTAGTAGCAGCAGCGGTGGAGGGGAATGGCCAGTGTGGGCAACTGCAGTGATTGCTAGTGTTGGAGGAGTGATACTCGCATTGACGGTTTTAGGGTTATGTTGTTGGAGGTGGAAGAGGAAACAGAGGAGAAAGAGGGAGAGGGGTGCTGCGATGCTCGCTCAGACGGGAGGGAATAGGTTCAATGCGAATCACAACAGAGGGGGAACCATGAGGGAGAAAGGAGGGGTTTTGGAGAAACCTTACAATCATCGAGGATCGAGAGGTTATGCTGCTGCTGCACCTGCTGTCGGAGCTGCTGTTACTGGTGGAAGAAGGGATTCTAGGAGACCTCAATCTCAAGCTGCAAGAGGAGGAGGAGGAGCACAATCGCGTCAATCAAACTTGACTGAATATACTTCTCCCAACTCTCGAGCTCACCCTCCACCGGGTCTCGAACCGAACTCACGTCACTCTCGTTCTCAATCCCGTCAACCTTACCCTCACCGCAACGCACCACACGCTGCAGCATTAGGAATTAATCGACCCAATTCCGCAGCTGCTCAATTCCATCCCTCTCAACCTCAATCAAGACCCCCATCTCAAACTCCTTCAGGCTATGGATCAGCCTACCCCGCCTTTGCTGCCCCTCGCCCTCTACGTCAATCCCTCGACTCACCTTCTCGTTCGGGTTACACCACTCCACCTCCTCATCACTCTCAATCCTCTCTCGAAGGTTCACCAGCTCAACTCTTAGCCTCTCACTATCATCGCTCGCAAGACTCTCCTCGATCCTCATCCCAATCCACTCGATACGGTTATCCGGATTCAGAGGAAGTTGGGAAGAAGTTTAATCGAGAGCGTTACAGTCAGGTAGAGAGAGGAGGAGGAGGAGTGAGGAATGGGTATAGTTACGAGATGGGAACTGGACGCGGTGGAGATGGGAGAGAGAGTTCTACAGCTAGTATGAGTTACGATACGGCTGAGGAAGAAGAGGATGAGGATGAGGATGATGGGAGAGGGAAATATTATGGGTTTGCGAGATGAGCGGGAACTACTCAGAAGGGGGTAAAAAGATCTCATGGGGAAGGGAGGGAGTATGGAGGATGGGCAAGGGAGTGGGAGTAAGGGAGCCTAAGAAAGATTGTTCAGGTTCGTGTGTCGTAAATATCATTATTATCTTGTAGCTATTTTCATATCGACCATTCGGAATAGACACTATGATTTCTCATACTGTTCCCTATAGCTATGTGCGAGATTGTCGACGAGTTTTACTTTTTCTGACTTCAACGAAATTGAAATCGAACGCCCCTCTCTTCTCCTTCAACTTCTCACCTCTTACTTTCTCACTATGGTCCGCTCTTGCTCTATCCAACTGACTGAGCTCATACTAACCCATTCTCTGTGTAGTCTACCGCCTCCCGTCGTCGTCTTGGTCAGTCTTCCATTAATCTACATCATTACTCATCGTCTCGTTCCAAGACTGACGAATGTTGAGTGGATCTATAGTGAGGGATTTCAAGAGATTACAATCTGATCCACCAGGAGGCATATCAGGTGCTCCTTGTGCAGATAATATAATGGTTTGGAATGCAGTAATCTTTGGTCCAGGTAAACCTCCTCTCACTCTCTCTACAGCGTTGGATAGACCTCAATATGGAGGGAGTAGCCATGAGTGAAAGGGAACAGCTCAAGAGGGTAGAGAGAGGCGAGGATAGAGAAGGAGTTTATCGAGGGAGATAGTGGGGGTTAACTCTAGCTTCCCTCTCCAATCCAGCTCCTGAGCCGCATATCACTACAGAGCTAATATCGCGTCCCCCCCTCCCTTTCTAGCGGATACACCCTTCGAAGATGGAACTTTCCGACTCGTCCTAAATTTCGATGAATCCTACCCGAACAAACCTCCTACCGTCAAATTCCTCTCGAAGATGTTTCACCCGAACGTGTACGCGAACGGAGAGTTGTGTTTGGATATCTTGCAGAATAGGTGGAGTCCTACTTATGATGTCGCGGCGATTTTGACGAGTATTCAAAGTTTGTTGCATGATCCAAATCCAAACTCGTGAGTCAAACGCTCATCACTATCCTACACGATGTACGGCAACTGACCAGGTTGCTCTCTGTTCACTTTCTGATTCCGTCTCGAAACCCCTCCCATCAATTCTCACTTTTCACTCACATCTTGACCTTTCACTTCACCTCGTTCAGTCCAGCAAATGCCGAAGCCGCTCAACTTTACCGAGACAACAACAAAGAGTATGTGAAACGAGTTCGAGCGACAGTCGAAATGAGTTGGGTAGACGACTCTGAAGGGATTTGAGTATCAGTCCTTCTCGTCTCTTTCTCGTCGTTTCTACACCCTCCTCGATCACATCCTGCTTCTCTATGTTCAATTCACGCTTGTAACCTCTCTTCCTCTGTGTCTCGTTCGTTCATTTGTTTGTCCTTCGCTCGTTACCTTGCAATCTCTGTACAAAACTTGTCTTCATTCTCTACATTTCGTCAAGTTACTTGCCGAATGGAGAGCGGTTCGGTCGGGTCTTCTACCTTACGCACTGACTCGTCAAGAGAGGGAAAGAAAGGGAGAACCCAATTTCGAGGGTCGTGTGAGTTTGATGCCATGCGAAAGTTGAAATTGTTCTTTCCTCCGAGAAGCCGAACGAACCTTGTTCCACATCTTTCCACTCTCCCGTCTTCAGTCAAATTCCGATTATACCAATGGATTCAACAAGATTACGGCAACGTACAAACCTGAAGACCAAGTCTTCGAACGGACAAACAACAACTTCCTCATCATCAACCTCGATGAAACGAGATCCGTCACTAGATAGAGTAGACAAAGGTCGTTGGCGTTCAGGGTAAGCTTCTCTTCCCTCCCTATACTCTTGACTCATAAGCTGACGCGTCCCTTCTTATAGGCTCGAGGTAACTTTCCCTCCTCCTTTCTTTCCCATTTCTCATCTATCCCACTCACTCTCTCCCTCTCTACAATGAATAGATCCCTCGTAAACTCCTCCATTCATCAATCTCAATTCCAGTTACGCTCCTATGGCTCGCTCATCCAGATGTAAAGACTCTGTTGAGTGTGTTCGTAGGAATGACTGTAGTGATTGCTACGGCAGATCTATTGAGGTTTAATTCGAAAAGCTTCGAAGGGACTTATGAGAGGTATTTGGGGTTCTTCATGGTATGTACAATTCACTTTCTCGAGAGGGAAATTTAGACTGATTTGAGGAAATTCGTTGATTGTAGAGGGAGAGTGAGAGACGTGAGTTCACTGGAACTTCTCAGTACCGATAAGGGATCGTACTGATCGAACCTCGGGATTCACAGATACCGTGAATGGTACGATTTATTATCTTGTTGGAGTTTTAATTTGTCTTTCGTTCTACCCCCGAGGTACGTCTCCCTCTTCTCTCCATTCCTTCCTCTCTTGCCCCGTTGACCAAATGAGCATGAATTTCCAGACATCGCGGTTCTATCAATCATCATGCTCTCAATCTGTGATACCTCCGCCTCCATTTTCGGTCGATTATTCGGTCGTTACACCCCAAAACTTCCTCTATCCGGGTACGCATCGTCTCTCCCTTCTCATTCAGGTTATCTCACGCATGACTAAAACCTCAGGCGAGTCATAGGATCTTGTTCGGTCGATCTAAATCACTCGCCGGAACCCTCGCTGCAGTTCTGACGGGTACCCTAGCATCCTACGTTTTCTGGACTCGCTATTCCTCCCTTGGAGACGAACACGACCTGTCGTGGCTCCCTGGTCGAGCGCTCTCTACGTGGACGGGCAAAGTGAACGTCGCGCCTTGGGTCGAATATGGGATTGGAAGATTACCGAGTCCTGAGAGTACGTTGGGGATCTGGAAATTGAGCGTGTTGAACGGTTGTATGGCGGGATTGGCAGAGGTACGCTTTCTGTGACACACTTCTCATGTTTTGGAAAGGAACTGATGAAGATTGGGAGGGAGAGAGTAGGGAGTCGATTTCTTTGGGTTGGACGATAATTTGAGTTTACCAGTTTTGTTTGGATTGTTTTGTTGGGCTAGTATGTACTGTGAGTGATTCCCTTTCTTCCTTTTTGTGGCTCAAGATGAAGGTAACTGACGAAAGAACGACTCGGGTCGAATGACAGTCCTTGGTTGAACAGAAACCGAAACAACAAGGCTAGCGAGTGCTTCTCACACATTACTCGACGAAGTTTCATCCCTCAGGTTCGCATGCCCATAGTATCTTTCTCGACGTGAAACAAAAACGATACCCCTTTTCTCCGTTTTCACCCATCAAAAATTCCACACTTTCTTTCTCGACGAACGAACCCTAATCTTCCTCTTACCTCTAATAGTCAGATACCCGCACCTCCATCCCTGCTCAACGTCACTATCTATCCTGCATGCACAATTCTTTGACTTCTCTCTATTTCTCCTCTTGTTCCGCTCGACTCCTGTTTTTACTCCCTTAATTCCCGTCTGTCTTTGCTGCAGTTTCGCAGACTTCGCAATTCCAAGACTTGTCATGACTTATTAATCTAGTGAATGGGTTTCCGCAAGCGAGATAGCGATCAGGCTCTTTGGGACAGCTTTCGACGAAATGAGCTATCGAAAGCAATAACCCCCCTCTCTTGTTGCTGCTTCAAAGCTCGCTCGCTGCTAGACAGAATGCAGTACAGCCCGAGATTGCTGTCATGAGAATACAAAATGACTACTTTTCTTCATCTCTTACTTTCCTCGACGGTGAACGACCGATTTCCCAATTTCTTGATACTCATCTTTCCCGATCCACAGCTGCACGTTTACGAACAAAAACGATATCAGTACTCGCTCACGAGAGATGCAAAGGGAAGAGCGAGGCTTACTTGATGGAAAGTACCAAGAGAAGCAAGGATCGAACCTCCTAACCAAGAGCTATGAGTTCTTTCCGCCGAACTCGCAGGTGCGTCTACCCGAGAGGGACTTTGATCAGTCTCAAACCTCGAGAGACAGGAAAGAGAGACGTACGAATCTTAATCTTCATACCAGGAGCCAAAGTCTGCAATTCATTCTGTAAACGATCGATGAAACCTGGTAAAAGAGTCGTTCCACCCGTCACTACGATGTTGCCTAGAAGAGTTGATTGAAGGTCCGGATCGATTTGGACGAGGGAATTCGAGATTAATCGTTGGAGGGGGAGGAGGGCGGAGGGTGGGTGAGAAGCGATGGTTGATTGGGAGGGAATTGCGGGTCGGGAAGTGAACTATTTCAGGAGAAAGGTAGTTAGTGGAGAAAGATGGGAAGGAAGGAAGGGAGAGGACTTACTTCTTGGGGAAGGAAACGAGAGGGGTTGAAGAGGATCTCGGGCACTTGGAGGCGTAGGGAAGAAAATTGAGAATTGTAACCGTCAGGGAACTCGAATGGTCGACTGGGTTTCGCTTGTGCGGCGCTACAAGTGAGGAGGCAAGCATGAGTTACTCTGAAACTGGTGAAGAAGGAAGAGAAGGAGACTGACGAATCATCCCAACTTGGCGCGAGAACTTCGCAGATCGTCTCTTTCATCTCGTGCATTACTCGAAGCTCTTGTGATCGGTGGTAAGAAGGTGTTGTAGCGGAGTTAGGATCTGATTCATTCGGTAGTCGATCCTCCCTGTGCAAATCTCACCGAGATCAGCCAAGTAGCATAAGCAGCTGATCGGTAGCAGGAACGTACCGTAGAGAAGCGTTGGAAGGTTGATCTGGAGCAGTAGTTTCTTTCGTTTTGACGAGGTACTGAGGAGTGACGGGAATATTTCGGGATTTGAGGGTGTGTAAGAGGACTTCGGAAATGAGAGTTCCGGCGACAGGTTGTTTTTGAATAGCTGTTGAGTACGATGAGATCAGAGTCGCGCAGATCAAAGAAAATGATCGACGCAGACTAACCTTTTCGGAGAACGAATCCATCATAGATTGGGATAATCGACATCAACTCCTCTCCGATATCAATTATCAACGCTGAACCCTTTCCAGAAGCGAACCTACAATACGATCGAGTTAGTGACTGAAACAAGAGAGAAATAGAAGAGTAAGGTAATTTACGAAGACATGACTGCTTTGTCTACGGCGTAATAAGCAGGAGCTTGCCATTTCTCAAACGCGATCTCACACATCTTCTCCCTATTCTCCTTGGTATTCCAACTAGGTTCCGTCACCAACAGAGGGTACTCTTCAAGAGATTTCAACCTCATTCTATCTGAGAATGCATGATCGATCGCTCGTTCTGCCGCATCCCAATCTGTCACGATACCATCTTGTACGAACGATTGTATGGTACCGTTTGGTCGATAGAGCTGACTAGATACGCCGTGGATGAAGGAGGGAGGTTGGGAAGGATCGGAAGAAGGTACTGAAGAGTAGGAAGTTGGGAACACTGTTTTAGGACAATCTTCTCCTGCGTATCTGTTATCAGGCATATATAATGATATCAGCTCATCCGTTGAAGCAGCAGAGGTAGTGGGCGAGGAGAGAGTGATGGATTGTTGATGAAACAAAGAACTTACCCTGCTCTGACTGAACCACTGCCGATATCCAATACGAGTGCACCTACTTCATCTCCTCCGTATTGTACTGGTGGACTCATCCTAGACGAGAGTTGAGGGGAACTGGAGGATGGGAGAGATCAAAGTTCGCGAGGAGTTGTACCTCTCTTGTCTCTCTACTGTTCACTTCAAAACATTTTGACAATCCAGAACATCCAATCGACTGCCTAAACCAGCTGCGAAGTCAAAAGATCCGGATTCGAAGATTGTTTCGTTCCTTTTCGCCCTCTCTCTTCTTTCAGCTCCAACTCCAGCTCCGCATCACCGACGACTCGTCTAGGGCTCCGCACGGGACCGGAAAGCTAGAGACCAACTCAAACACTAGATTTCGTCAAGTATCGAATAGCTCGAGAGGCTCAGTACTTCATTCTTTCTTCTTGAACTCTCAAGGCAAGCACCTATTCCTCAGTGACCTGCGATGGCTCAACACTGACACGAGGTACCTGTATAGATGCCGTCGTCAACTCGACCAGGCCAGAAGTCCATTCGAGAGCAAGGAAACGATGCGTTCAAAAGCGGAGAATGGGAGAAAGCGATCAACCTGTACACCGAGGCGTTGGATGCAGACTACATTCCTCATCGCGTCGACAAGGAGCACCTCTCTGCCTTGTACTCGAATCGAGCCGCCGCTTATGTGAAGCGTTGTAACTATTATCTCGGTCAGTTCGGATCAAAGTTCATGTTTGATCCTCAAGGCTGACCTTAAAATCCCGCTCTAGCTCAACTCGACGTCAACTGTATCTTCAGGCTCAAGCCCGAGTGGTTCCGGGGTCATGAACGACAAGGAATGATCTTTGAGGGTTTGAGGGACTTTGAATCGGCGAAGAGGTCTTGTGAGTTGACTATGCCTGGCAGTTCGCGCATAATCGACCTTCCGCTGATGACTCTTCTGATGGGTTTAGACGGTCAAGCGGCAGAGGCGGCGAAACAAGATTCGAGGTATCGGGGTTTGGCGGATGGTCTGCTCAAACGACAAGCATCGATGGCGAGACTCGCGACGAGACCGAGCGGCAAATCCGACTCGGACTGGCAGTATGAGACGACTCGTGCTAGGTTGCTGGCGAATGGAGAAACCCTCGATAATCGACCAGCTGCGAGAATCGCTCTCATGGCACGAGACCTCATGAATCGTGGGTGGAACAGGTTCTACGACGCAGATCTCGAGCACGATGCGGACGAAGGCTTCGCGGGACTTTGGGGGGTTATCGAAGGTTACTTCTACAGCGGGAACGCCATTCGAAATTACACCGAACGAGCTGCTCCGATCCTTCTGTCGCTCAAACAAGTGAACCTGATGAAGATCGAGTATCCCAAGGTTCTCAAGTGGGATGTTATGGATCTTGGTGATCCGGATGAGCGAACGAGACAAGTCATTTCCCTCGCAAAAAAAGAGGGTTGGAAAGCTTTCCGGTTCGCCAACCCCTCTCCTCCTGCATGTCCAATGTCGAAGCTGACTCTTTGTGATCTTGTCTGTGTGTAGGGGCAGAGAGCGCTGGATCCTCGGTTACCTCAAGAACGCAATGGTCACAGCCATTCGTGAGGTGAATTCATCCTCACCCGGTTCGTCGAGTTTGTCTTGTCTCGAGTGTCTCTTTCGCTGATTTTTCAGTCGATAGAACGAAGCTTGCTGTGGCTCGAAAGCGCAATGACGATGGCGGAACGATTGCAAGCAGAGTTTGCGGAACTTCGAGAGGGCGCTACTGGCGACGACCTCGAACTACATCTCTATCGAGCGCGTACAATTGCGATGTGTAAGCTCGCTCGCCTATCTCCTACTATCTTGATGGACCAACCGACCATCTCTCGTCTACTGCAGCTGCTCGCATGTTTCGACTTGGAGGAGATGCAGAATATACTCGAAAAGTCGTCGAACCGCTACAGGCCCTATCGGAGAAGCTCTTCGATGTACGCTCAGATTACAACAAATCGACTCGTCCCTGACTCCTGCTGATACTCTTCAATAGCACGCCGTCGCCAACTTCGCTTCGACACCTGAACACGAAGATCCTCTTCTCGATACTGTCTATCGAGTGCGTATTGCTCTCCCTTACTCTGACTGTTCATTCATGAATCTCGTCCCTCTTCTTTGAGAACAGAAACAACCGCTAGCGCACGCATTGTGGGCACAGGCGTGGTGTCTCCGAATTCGCGCTCATTGGCCTGAGAACCTTCGACATGAGATCCGTCCAGTCGCGTGGTGCAATGTGGAAATGTTACAAACTGCCGCTACTCTCGGTCCGTCAACTTTTGCAAGTTCTCTCTCTCATGACTCGCTGACCGCGCATTGTGACGAATTCAGCTCGGAAGGCGGCAGAGCTTGTCTCGGTCGACGAGGAGTTCGCGCCTAGATACCTTGAGTTCGCTCTTCGTTGCGACATTCTTGCGGGAGGTCTCAGGTTGGATGAGTTGGCAGAGAAAGCGGCAGAAATTGAGCGTCGAAGAGTGTTCAACGCAAAATTCTGTGAGACCTGTCTCTTTCCTCCTCCTTTCTGGCGTGCTATGCTGAGCTGTACACCTTGTTTATTCAGGGGGCCCATCCGATGACACGCTAGCCGATCTACTGCTGAATAGGCTGTTTTCAAGACAGTCCGAACAAGTACTGAAGGGAGCTGATACAGGGTTATTCCAAGTCAACGACGTCGTCGAGCCTTACTTCTCACCCTGGATTCGTCATTCGTGTTTGGAGGTCACATGCGCGCAACCCGCTGTTTTCTATTGCAGAGAAGGAGAAGCAGAGAAATACGACGGACCGAAAACTTACGCAGAAGCACTGCAAGATCCGAAAGTGGTCGCATTCCTCCGTAAACATGCTCCTTCCGAGTTCCGCCCGGTCGATATGTCTCCTGCTACTTTTGAACCATAAATTATTCGAAATCGCACGCTCATTTTTTCTCTCTCTTCCGTCTTATGATCTTGCCTAGACTGTGAGAGAATAGAGGTTGATCTTTATCGGTTTCTGGTATTGAGGGCGTTGGTGGAGGAGGAAAAGCCGGCGCGGAAACGACTCGTCTCGAGTATCGAATTTGCGTCGGAACCTCTTTGGAGCTGTTCTCGAGCTGCAATCTTCTCGACTGTTTTCAGGGGATCAGATATCGTCCATTCACAGTGATAGCGTCTGATGGATCAGGGAAAGCGATAAGTAATCTCTCAAAAGCTGCTTTCACATCTCCGACGATTTCCTCGCAACTCCGTTCCTACTTCATTCCATTACTTCTTATCGTCGTTTCTCGTGGTTCGAGAGCACTCTCGAAAGGCCTCGACAATAGGGAGAGGGGAGAGAGGATTCTCTTCGTGAACATCTTTCTCGGCACCTCATCCCCCTCTTCCTTCAAACTTAATCATGCTCTCTCTCCTTCCCTACACACTCTCAAGTGAAACCAAACGTCAACAATGAGCACGAACACAATGAGTGAGACGAGAAGTGAGCGAGATCGAGGTCAGTCAATTTGCCCTTCTTTCCTCCTTTCTCACTTGCTCTGGCTGATCGAGTATCGCACTCTCATAGATCGCAAGTCACCTTGGCGTCGACCTCTCTGCCTTGAAATTGGCATCCTACGTCACCCGTACAGAACGATTCGAAATCACTTCCGACCCAAACCTTACTCTCCTACTCCTCATTTCCCATCCTCTGCTTCCATCAATCCGTCGTCGAGCCCCTTCGTTCCTCGACGACCAGGTCTAACTCTTCAACAAGCGCTCAGATAGGTTCCCTCGCTCCTACCTCAGCTCCTCCCTCACCCATAACTTTCCGTCGACTCTCGTTCTTCTCAATACGCTCAGATTCGACGGGAACGAGATCGACACTTCCGAAGCTCGGCCGAAGGGATTCTCAGCGAGAAGAAGAATCAGTTGAGGTAATCGAGGGAGATGGAGAGGGAGAGGGAGAGGGAGAACGGTGGTGGTATCGAGGCGGACCTGAGAGGAGACAAATGATCGTAACGGCGGAAGATGACGAGTTCGTAAGAAGGGTTCAATGGGAGAATGATTGGTGACGCTTGGTGACGCTTGCGAAAAGGCTTGCAGGAGTGGATCTCGTTGTTTCAGTAAAGCTTGTTGTAACTTTGTGTTCTCTGTGATTCGTTCCGATTCGCGAGGAAGGGTGTTCAGCGCTATCTTTACGCTTCTACCTCAGCGAGACGTTCTGTCTATCCCGCTCCCGTCGCCGCTTCAACGTTTACGAATCAATTCGATCTAGCGAACTCGGATGAAGCTCAAAGAGTCAAACCTTCTTTACCGTCAAGCAAACGATCTGTCTCGATGCGTGATAGCGCAGGTCGTCAAATCTCGAATGGCACTCAAATCTCACGCTCTCGGTTGCTGTTGCGAAAAAAGCTTGAATGGTTTCGCTTGGATTCTCGCCACGATGGCGAACTTGACCCTTGCGCGCTTGCGCGATTGGGGATTGACAACGGTCTAGTATCGATTCTATGGAGTACTCACTACAATCTATAAACCTCCTTAGCGTTCCCCTCAAAGATTCGATCCAAACTTTCTCCCTCCAACCCGATCTCGACAAGACAATCGAGGTATAGCTGCATCTCGAAAGTCCACGCCGCAGCCTCATCGGCAGCTGACGAAGCTGGATCCGACGGTGAAGGAGTTTCAACCAACTTCGCTCGGAACATTGGCCAATCTAAGCGAACTCGGCACGGATCAGTCGACACGCCGTAGACCCGCCTCAGTGAGATTAGAGCGCACCTGATCCAACGAGTATTCTCGAATCACCGAAAGCTTCGATCGCAGGTTCGAGATAAGTCAAGATCCTCGAAGCGAGAGTTTCATAAGCCGTTCCCTTCCTCTTGCCCTTCGTCGAGTTTCCTGTTTGGTAATCTTCGAAAGCTGCTTTCACTGTTGGCTCGTCGGCCGAGTCCAGTAGGGCGGAAAGTTTGAGGTAGACGTTTGGGAGGAGGGCGAGCGCGAAGAGCGAGGAGATGTAGGCGGTTTGGAAAGCTGATGGAGGGATCGTACTGTCGACTGTGAGGTCAGGTTTCGCAAAGTGATCTGAACAGAGAGACCCGCGTGTCAGCTGGGAATCAACGAAGGGATCGAGATGAATTGTTGAGCTCACCGAGGATGAAGCGCGTTTGATCCCCTTCCTTCTGCAACTCCCTCACTTTCGAGATAGCTTCGATAGCATCATCGAGGATCAGAGGACCTCCAGTATCTTTGTGAGTCGTGTCGAGAGTCAAGTCGAAAGCGTAGCCTTTCTTTCCGAGATAGTCGAGCGAATCGATGAATTTGTCGGTGAGGAAGAAACCTTTCGGCGAGTCTTGTAGGAGGTAGCGGAAAGACTTGATTGGTAAGTAGCCGAGTTTCTCAGTGTAGGCGATGAGAGAGGGTTGAGAGAGAAGTCGTGAAAGGTAGAGTTCGACAGCTTGAGAACCATGTTGCAGAGGAGCCTATGCGAATAGCAACGATCAGTGAGCCGTTGCAAGTCATTGAGAGAGGTTGAGACGCACCCATGGGACGAGAGCAATGACTTTCGCACCAGTAGCGAGAGCAGAAGCGCAAACTCTGCGAAAGGTTTGAAAATACTGGTTTAGTCTCGATTCTGCGCTCATCTAACAGATCCGAGAGCTTACGTCTCTACTTCGTCAATAGAAGCATCCCACCCTCCTTTACTGCCATCTGAATCGTCATCGTCGTGCTTGACCCTTTCAAAAAGCGAATTAGGCCGACACGACCATCAGCTCTCCTTCCCGCTGATAGATAGTACGAGGGAGCTCACTCTGCTTGTACGAACACGACACCCCCATAGCTAGATTGCCCACTTGCGAATCCTTTGATACCTTGTTCAGTGATCTTCTGATAACTCTCCATCTCATGAGCTCCAGACAGCTGTTTGACCCCTCCTTCTTGTGTAGGCCAGACCATTTGTCCATTCTCTAGCTGCTGCGAGGTCCACAAGTGGATGTGAGAGTCGATGAGTGCTTGAGGGTAATTTCGTCGAGAGGAACTCGCTGCGGGTGGAGACTGGAAAGCGCGTAGATCTAGCTTGGGTGGTCGACGTTGACTCTGCTTGAGAGGTGATACAGAAGTCATAATGATCGAGTCTGAACCGGAAGTGAGAGGTAGGAGAACAAAAGGAGATTTCGCTCGTTTCGCTCATTTGGTCATGATCCTGCACGGATTCGCGCGACCACCGATATATCTGAGGCATCGACGACGAAAGCGACGGAGAAGGTTGCACGCAGTCTCGGAAAAGACAGTCGATGGCATGTGCTCAAAGCCTCAATCTCGCACAAAACCTCACTCTCGCGAAGAACGAGGTATTCTCCTCCGAGTCGATGACGATGACCAGGCCAGAAGGCTCTCTCACGCTGAACAAGAGACCGTGGTAGAGATTTTTTGTTGTTTGTCCCATTCCAAAACACTCAACATTTGACCTCGAAACACAAACACAAGAGGAAAAAGAAGAACGAGTTTCTGTGAATACAAGGAGAACTCTCATCAGTCTGATAATCTCAGCCAGGTAGAAGGAAGCAGGACGAATACTCACAGACGGAAGCGAGGACGGGGGGTTCAACGAAGTCTCCCTTGACAACCTTGGTACCGGTCTCCTCAGTGGTCGACTCTCCGTGAAGCTCAAGAAGCTTGCCAATGTCGTACTTGGGAGCCTTGAGGATCTTCACCTGTACGCGATGGAAAAGGGGGATCGAGATGAGTACACGAGACGGAGAAAGGGCAAGAAGGAGAGGAAGGGAGTGAAGTCTTACCTTGCGAACGTAGCAGTTTTGGAGAGGGTAGATACCTTGCGAAGCCTTCTCGATCTCTCGGCCAATGACCTCGGGAACGAGCTTGTGAACGAGTTGCTTGAGATCGCACGAGGTAGCCTCGCGTTGAATGATCTCGAACATCTTTTGACGGATCTCACGGATTTGAGCAGACTTGGCGTAGGTCGTCTTCTTGACCTGGTTGGGGCGGCGCTTGGTGAATCCAATGGTGAAGAGACGAACGAGGTATCCATCGGTGGTCTTGATGTCCGAGTGGGCCTCGATACTATTTCACAATCAATCGGAAGTGAGATGAGTTTCTTGTTTCTCTCTTTCTCTTCCGCCTGACTCCTCATCTTCTGGACTAGCCCTCCGCGCGCAGACCAAAGAGGAGAGTAGTGCTTACAGGGTCTGCCATTTTCGGACGAGCGAGCGAAGCTTGTCCGAAGTGAAGTCCATACCGTGGAAGTTGGTAAGACAGTTCTTGCCTTGAACCTCATCGACACGGAGCTTGACCTTTCGGAAAGTGTTCTCGTCGTCCTTGTTGAGATCGGCGAGCGAAAGTTCAAAGATTCGGCCCTTGAGAGAGTCGTTGGCGTTCTCTGTTCGAAAACAAGAACTCTCGATCAGTTCCTCGACTTCTTTCTTCTCGACCAAGAGAGTATGGATAGTAACGTACTCAATCCCGAAGATCGGTTGACGAGAGTCTTTCCGACGTTTCGGGTGTCGAACATGGAAGGTGCCTTGAGATCATACCAGTCTGGGATCATCGAGTCCGGGTCAGCTAATCGCTCACATTCACGAGAGAGACATAGGAGATGCTTACCCTTGCGAGTGAAGGGGTCTACAACACGCTTCTTGATACCCTTTTTGCCTTTAGAAAGACGCTTGTTCTTACCGACAGCTGTTGACACCCAATGAAGCAAACCTTGATTAGTCACGCTGTTCCTTCTCTACCTTACACCAGGCCAACTGTTCTGTAGTCCTCGCATCTCTATTCCCATAAACTTTAGTCGATTCTTGTCCGTGCTGCCAACTCCCTCATCTCACCACCTAATGACCAGTTTCTTTCGCTCAATGCAATCCATTATCCATTCCTCTAAGTCTGGGCGATGTACTGAGTGTCTAGAGAGGGTGAAGTGGCGATTTGAGACGAGGTTGGATTTTTGCTCAAAGTTGATGAAAAAGAGCGAATTGAACGCTGTTTGAAAGGGCGAACGGCTAGGAGTTCTACAAGGTGTAAAGACTGACCCATGATGGATGTTGGGGAGCTTCTCGATGGGAGGTCGGGGAGGGGGAATCAAAAAGCTGCCTACTCGAATTTGTGCTTTTGCTCTCCCAATCATTTTTACGGTTCTAACCCATCTCAATTTCTCTCGACTTGTGAGCCGGCAAACGTAGTTTATGACACTGTATAGCTTATGCATCGCTAGGAAAGGAGCCGCTGCAGAAAAAGCTGTTTCTCTCTTTAACTACGCTTTACCTCGACTTCGCTTCAGCTTCTTTGATGGAGCCTGTAGCCCGCCTTCGACTGCTATCGACGGCACAGTCGAGCGGCCTCCTGCCTCCGAAGCGCTAGAGCGTCGGTCGTCAAGATAGGGTAGGTCAATGTTCGCTTTCGCAACTTCTATCTTTTCGAGACTAGAACAGCTCCCGAAGCCCGAAACACTTCTCACGAGGACCGTCGACGACGAGCAGGCTAAACAGGCTAGACGTGATACTACATACTGCTTTGAATTCAAGTAAGAAGACACTACAACAGAAAATCGACGAAATTCTCTTTCTTCCCTCCTTATCCTCGTTTCCCTACTCACTATCGACGACAGGAGCATTCCCTATCCTCCTATCTTACTCATAAGCCATCTGCTCTTGTCCTACCTTGCCTCCTTTTACTCCTGCCTCATGAGCGAGCTCCTTATTTCCTCCAAATCCTGTTTGCGACCATTCCTCATCCAGTTAGCTCCATTCCTTCACTGTGAAGCATTAGATGCTTACCATGGTCAGACTTCATACGCTGATCGGGGGTACCATCTTCCTTCATGCCTCCGTGTTCTGAGGGTTTGTAGGTGCCCGACTCCTTCTCAGCGTGCTCAGTCATTTCGTTGGAAGCTGTAGCCATAACGCGATCAGACTGAGTAGTACAGAAGTACGGAAGAAGAAGGGAGGTGAGAGGAAAAGAAGAAACGAAGAAAACCGAGTGAAGTGGGGGTCAGTAGAGTTTCTCTGCTTCTCTGAGAGGTCAGTGAAGGGGTAGCGTACCATATTGATTGGTAGTGTTTGTGTAGTGGTGAGTGAGGTAGAGAGTGAAAGTGGTGCGAAGAGCGAGCGAGGTAGAGGAAAGAAAGAAACGAATTCTCTCCGACCTTCGGTTGAGAATCGAAGGGACTGACGTCGCTTTCTCTGAGAGCGAACTTGGCGACCAGCAAAATCTCATACTTTATAAGATCTGTGAACCAATGAAAGTACGTAAATGGATGTACAGCGAGTACGAAGCAAGAATACGAAAGCTTTCGGGGACCGCGGAACCTCAAAGCTCAAAATCCATCTCTCTCGCAGAATCTCCCCAATCCGAAAGACGTGGATCCAAAGCAAAGGAAAGGCGAATATGATTTACGAGTCAAAAAAGAGAAGGCACAACGATATAAAATTCTAAATAAGACGAGACTTGCGACCAAAACCCCTCCCCTCCTCTCTACACCTCCATCTAGATGCAGCACAGAATCTCCACCTCTCTAAACAATGTTCTTGGCGACAGCGTACTCGGCCTGCAGATCACAGAGGTCAGCCGAGAGTCAAAGAGGAAGGAGAGAAGAGTGGGACTCACGTTGATGATACTACTTGTCGCCGCTCCAATACTAACATTGTTGACGAGACAAACGAATTTGATATCGAGCACCGGACATTCCCTCACTCGACCAACGTTGACACCACTACCATTTTGGAAGTAACGATCCAATCGAGGTTGAGGACGATCCGGTTCGTCGTGTACAAAGATGGCTTGTTCGGGAGCTGAAGGGCAACCGAGTTTCTGAACTTCCGAGTAGAAGGATCGGAGGGCGTCCTTGACTTGTTGAGGGGAAGGAGGAGGTCTGCGAGCGAATCGAACGGATGCGCATTCGAGGTGACCATCGAGGACGGGGACTCGGTTGCATGCCGCTGAAACCTTCATCGGGTGCTTGCTGTGCATTTCGAAGGCAGATGCGTCGTCCGAGAGTCCACCGAGAATCTTGGTCAATTCCCATTCCATCTTTTCTTCTTCTTTTCCGATGTAAGGAACAACGTTATCGAGGATGTCGAGGGAAGGGACTCCAGGGTAACCGGCACCAGAGATGGCTTGCATAGTCGTCACCATGATGGTTTCGAGGGGACCGAATGCCTTTTCGAGAGCGTAGAGAGGGATAGAGAGACCAGTTGTCGAGCAGTTGGCGTTGGTGATGATGAAACCCTTTTCGAGACCTTGGGATTTCTTTTGGTGGGGAACGATGGCGAAGTGGGAAGGGTTGACGAGGGGAACGACGAGGGGTACGAGAGGATCCCGTCGGAAATTGCCAGCGTTTGAGAATACAGCGAATTCAGCTTTTCGTAACGCCTCCTCTGTGGTGTTCAAGTCACTCCGCTCAGTGATCTGTGCGACTCGGCATTGAATCTGATGTTGAGAAGTAGAACGCACCGATATCTCCAGCGGCATCACTATCGAGACCCGAGAAAACGATTTCAGCACTTTCAAAGTCCTCCGGTCTGCACTCCCTGACGGTCATCTCAGCGACAGATTTCGGGATAGGCGAAGGTTGCTTCCATTTGACAATGTCCTTGTAGAGTTTGCCGGCTGATCGAGATGAAGCGTTGAGGGAAGAAATGCGGAAGTAAGGGTGAGAGGAGAGGAGGACGATAAAGCGTTGTCCGACGGTACCGGTAGCACCAGCAATTGCTACTTTGACTTCTCGTTGTGACATAATTGGAACGGAAGAAGGATGAAGGAGGGTGGTGAAGAGTTTCTACTGATGAGTCGAAAGCGAGGGAAGGGCAACGAAGCAAGGCGTGAAGGAAGATCAGACCTCGTCAGTGATTGATTATGAGGTCTTAAGATAGAATGGGAGACTCACGAGCTACTCTGAAGCTATTGCGAGCGAGATCTGACGGGAGATGAAAGAGCGAAGGAAGACGGAGAAGAACTCGACGTGGATGCGATTCGCTGCTGTTGGACGGCCAGAGAAAGTGTTTAGCTAGCTACTTCTTGCGATAAAGCGCTCTAACTGCTCACCTGGGAGTGGTTTGAGGGTGGAAGATAGGAGCTCTCGGTTTTCGCAATTTTTTGACTACAACTCGAATCTCGATCAACATTCGCAAACATCTCTCAAATTCAACTGGTATCGTTGCGTATCACGCTCTGCAAATTCTTTGGTGTCAAGCGCCGTCGTCTGTCGGAAGCTTTTTTGCCTTTTTCCCGCCGTTTTCCGAGGCAACTGTTCGAGACAGCCCGCTCGCAAGTTCTAAGCAGCTCAGGCCTTGTACAGTGACGCAGCGTCGAGGTCAAGTATGGACGATACAGTGATTGGTCGTGAAAGAGTAAATTGATCAACTGTGTGTTGCTTCTTTCAAGACCGGGATTTCGGTTGGATCTTGAGACTATAGTCTACGAGAGGTGCAACACCTTGATGAATCGAAGAGGTAGAGTAAATGTCGACGTCTGAAACGAGTGGAAGAGAACGTCGATGTCAGCGCATCAGCTTATCCCGCGGAAAGGCAGACGAGACTTACCATCGCACAGATGCTCCTCGATGTTCTCCTCCGTCAATCCTCCACTGACTTCGACCAAACATTTCTTTGCAGGTCCATCTTCCTTGCCACCTCCAGTCTGACTCACCCAATCCTGCTTGAGCGCGCTCGCAGCTTCCCGAATTCCTTGAGGAGTGAAATTGTCCAACATGATGATGTCTGCTCCGGCCGAGATTGCTTCTCTCGCTTCCTCGAGCGATTGACATTCGACATGGATTTTCATGGAGAATCCAGCGACAGAGCGAGCAGCGTGAACAGCTTGTGTAATGCTACCTAGAGAACGAGGGAATTTTCAGATTGGCCTCAGATCAGCTCAGATTCCATGCCAAGACTGAGAAGAAGGAGGATCGTGCCTCACCCTTCGACCAGATGTGATTGTCCTTGAGCATGACCATCGAACTGAGATCGTATCGATGTTGGTCAACTCCTCCGACAAGCATGCCGTATTTCTCGACGAGACGGAAACCTGCGTGACCGTGAAACGAGGTCAGTGTCATCTCATAGATTGAAACTAGATCCACACCGGGTCAACGCACCTGGAGTAGTCTTGCGAGTTCCAGCGATGATACCTTTCCAACCATGTTGTCTCGCTAGAATGAGTACTCGTCGGGATCTGCAGGAGGAAATCTACTCAGCATACTACAGAGGACGCTAAGTAGAGGTCCGACTCACTTGAGAGCGATCCCACTGCATCTAGCCATCGTATTCAGCGCAACTCGTTCTCCCAAAAGTAAACATCTCGCAGGTCCCTTCACAGTTGCGACCTTGATCTTCGGGTTCTCTTTCGTTGGTGATACATCATCTCCTTCTTTCAGATGCCATTCGACGCTATTCGAAAGGGGAGAAAGACGGTTAGCCGCGGAATCTCAAGGGAAACAAGGAGGAGATGAGAACGTACGAGCAACCCAATTGAGCAAAAATCTCGTTGACGAATGGTACACCAGCTAGAATACCCTATACTCACACGTGTTGCCGCGATTTAGCTCAAGCTGTAGATCTGGAGAGAGAGGTAAAACGAACCTCGCTTTTCCCCCACAAGAACGCTTCTTCCAGTCCTTCCCCGACTACGAATCCACCATAATCGAATGAAGGGGTATCTTCAGCTAGCCATGAAGTGATGACGCTCTTCCATGAGGGAGGGAGGAGATGAGCGTAGTCTCCGAGAGGGGCCGGGAGGGTGAACGATGAGGAAGACATGAGAACTGCTGAAGATTGTACGCGGGGGATGCTGAGGTACTTCGGAGGTGTCTCTAAGTTGGTGATCGGTTTCAGAGGAGGTCGAGTGCGAAGTCAAGACGAGACAGCGTTTCGCGCGGATTCATCCGAGGACTTTCATCTCGCAAGCTTGTGAAGGTAAGCAGTCGATACCATTCGAAACGTTACAAAGCTACCTATGACCGCGAGCCTCTCTGACAATGCGTTTATAGAAACTTTCGCGAAACTCTCGAAAGAAAGTTGAACGATTCTTCGCTTCGAAAGGGAAGTCCGGGTGGTTGCGAATGCAGCGACTTATGTTACAGACAAGAGAGTGAGAACATGCAAGTTATCGCCGAGCTGAATCCACTATCATCCACCTGGCCAAACCTTTCTCCCAGCAGTGCGAAAACGTTCCTCCCCGAATCACGCGACAGCAGCACTCGCTTCCTCCTTCGCTACTATATCGTAACACTCTCCACAGTATGGCCTTTCGACGGGTATGTCGTCTGCTGAAGTAGTGGGATCCACTCGCAGGAGGTAAATTCCGGATAGAGGTTTTGAGCACATCTAATGAGCGAATCCTCGATCCTGTCAGCTAATTGCTTGCCTTCGCGAGCACGAGTGGAATCTAGAGAACATACCGAACATTTGAAACAACCTTCATGCCATTTCTTTTTCTCCCCTTCTCCCTCTCCCCCAATCTCGACGTACCCGTCTTCCTCCCTCAAGCCTTTCCGACAACCTGGACATTTCACTCTCCAGATCCTCAGATCACACTTCTCGCAATAAGGATGTTGTTCCCGAACGTAATATGGCATAGCGATCGCTTCTCCTGATCTTTCGTATGCGACTGGATCGAGGAAAGGGTCGCCACAACCGGCGCAGAAGAAGTGTAAGGGGTGATAGTAGCGCGTGTTGGAGGATGATACGGGATTGAGAGGCGGAAGTGAAGGGTCAGAGATTGGGAGGTAGTCGGCAGAAGAGATCGGCGTGTGACAGTGATAGCATTGGAGAGCGAAGCGCTGTACCAAGAGAGTGAGCGAATCAGCTCGAGAGTCAATCGAGCGAGTGTGAAGTAGACTAAGCGCACCTCTTCGAAATGAACCATACACCAAGCTTTGCCAATCAAACTCTCTTCCTCCTCTTGTCCCTCACCTCTCGAATCCTCCCAATCCTCGGGGGTTCCCTCGAATTCCATCACTTCCAGTTTCTCTGCGCATCCTTCCTCGGCACAAACGAAACAACCTGGATGCCACGATCTCGACAACGCGAGGAGAACTCTTCCGAAGATTGGGAGTTGACAAGAGGTGCAATCGATCGTTCCTGCTTCTGTCAGAGTCGGAATCGTTGGATGGGAGTTCGATTGTGGAAAGGGAGAAGCGACTGAGGTTGGGTGGTAAAGTGCGTGTGAAGGGTGGGAAGGATCGTAGCGAGGATGAACGGGAGGTGCTCGACGAGGTGAAGCGACGGTCGTTGATGGAGAGGGATCCTCGTCGACCGAGAAAGAGAAGGATGGAACAGCGGGCGAAGGAGAAGTTTGTTCGGGTTCGTCGTTGAACGAGAAAGTTGGAACTGCTGGAGGTGCAGGATGAGGGGAAGGAGAACGAGGTGGAGGCACGACCGGAGTCGACTCATCTCCGAAAGTGAACGTCGGTATTGAAGGCACTGTTGGAGGAGTGGGTTTGGGAGAGGGCGAACGAGCAGGAGGAGGAGCTGAGATGGAGATATTCTGAAGTTGATCTCCGATATGAGCAGTGTCGACTGTCGATGCGGGGACAGCAGGAGGCATCGGAAGTGGTCGTTTCCTTCCAGATGGCAGAGTTTCCACCGTGAAGGGCGAAGCGGGAAGAGGCGAGGCAGACGAGGACGGAGGGAAAGGCTGAGTTCGAGGTTGGGCTTCGCTGACCGATCGACTTGGCGGTGTAGCAGCTGGAATGATGGGATGAGGTGGATTTGCGAGTGAGATGGATCGATGAGGTACGACTGAAGGCGCAGAAGGAAGTGGTCGACCTGAACCGATTCCGACGATAGACGCTGGTCTCGAAGCGAGTGGCACTGGCGGCGTTCCATTCGTCGTGACAGTAGCGGCCGGCGATGGAGCCGAGGGTAACGGCCTCGAAGTCGTTCTCGCTCGAATCGCTCCTTCTCCTCCTTCTCCTCCGTTCTGAGATTCCGGTTCTTTCACTTGCATTCCGCACTGTCTCGCCCAATCGACGGCCTCCCTCCTCGCTCGCTCTTGCATTCCATACTCATCGGTGCCGAACAAGGCGGTCAAAGGAGCCGAGAACCCTTGCTGAGCGTAATGCCAATAATAGGCGACGAGAGTCCGATGATGCGCTGCGACGGGATCTTCTGCGGGAACAGCAGCTACGCCGACGACTGAAGCAGCTTGATGCGAGTACTGTGCTATTGGAGAAGGCGTCGAAGGAAGAGTCGCGGATCGACGAGGCGGAGGAATCGGAGAACGCGATACGGGATCGCCTTGATACGCTGGATGGCCCGGATCTCGAGGAAGTGCTGGAGAATATCCTGGCGCTGGATTGACCAAAGAGTAGCGTGGGAGATCGGACGGATAGGGTAGCTGAGGAGAAGCCTGATACGGTACTTCATGAGCGAAAGGTGTCCGGCTCACACCGCTTGAAGCGATAGAGGAGACCGAGGTTCTTCGATGATGGTCATAGGGAATCGTAGGTTGCGGATGAGGAGCTGGCGGAAGTGGTGAGGGATGAGAGGGAAAGGGAAGTTGGGTCATTCGAACCTGGGAGTCGTCGAGAATTCCGTAGCCTATTGGCGCGCTATCGATTGACTCCGAGATCTACGAAGATTCGGTATACAGCTGATCAGCTCAAACAGAATGGGAGAAGAGCTAATGACGAACGATGAACGTACCTTTGAAACTGTTCTGAACGCTATCTAGTCTCCTCGTACTGGTCTATTTCGGGATCAGGAAGATAGCTGAGGTATATCTTGATATCTGACGAGTCGAAAGAGCTGTATCTGAGTAACGTGTCGAGAGGGGGAAAGCGAAAGAGATGAAACCGATTTCTCGCTTCTACCGCTCACCTCTACCTGGCTTATCTCTCCTGTTTCAAACCTAGAACAGACCTGAGAGCCTACTTATACCGCACAAGACCGCGACCAACCTCTCTCTGTCCATCAATCGAAATCGTCCTTTCCTCTCCTTCAACCAGATTCCAGCGGATTCTATCGACTACAGCGTTCTGAACCTGTCGTGTGAGTGTATACTATTGTTTGTATGGAGCTCATGCTGAACATGTTTCGTCAACCTCCCTTCCCCTTTCCCTCCTCATCCTCCCCGCAAAAATTGTCTCCCTTTCTACCCCTTTTTGTCGCCAGCAGCATTTCAAGATGCCTCTCAACTACAACAAATGGGACAGCTTACAGGTAAGACTCTCGCTCAAACAGTGTTGCTACTCCCAGGAGCTGAAGTTCTTCTTTTCGAAACAGCTTTCCGACGATTCTGATATCGAAGTTCATCCCAATGTCGACAAGAAATCGATGATTCGGTGAGTCAAGCTCATATCTTCCCTGTTCTTCTCGACGACGAAGCTGATAGCGAAGATTCTAGATGGAAACAACGGGACATCCACGAGAAGCGAGAACAACGTCGTCAAAAACTCGAAGCTTTCAAGCTCGAAGAACCCATGAACGCATCCCTCATCTCTCGTATCGACACGATCATCGCTTCTTCCAAATCCTCCGATACTAGCAGCTCAACTTACCTTCAAAACGAAATTGGGAAACTCAAGTCAGGGTTGGGTTACGTTTACGAAGAGAAGAAGTTTGCACCAGGGGAACAACCGAATGAGGATCATATGATCGTATCGTTGCTATCGCAAGTGGTGAAAGCTGTCAAGGAAGACGAAGAGAAATCTGGAAAGACTGGAGATGAACAAGGAAGAACAGAAAGGATCGTCAAGACTCTCGAATGGCACAAGAAGAGGTTGTTGGAGAGACAAGAAGAGATCAAAAAGGAGAAGGTTGATATCGATATCGAGCAACGTAAATGGATTACTAGTGAAGATATCAAGGATGGATGGGACAGCAAAACCGTGAGCGTTTCCTCAGACTGTACTGTCTCGCTAAAACTTACTCTGAGGATTCCCCGTAGATTGTTTCATCAACGCCGACCGCTCAACCTAAACCCACTCCTTCGACTTCCTCGACCTCGTCAAATAAGAAAACGAAACAGACCACAATCGAAACCCTAAACTCTCCCGGCGTTCAAGCTGCTCAAGCTGTAAGGCTCATCTTACTCAGCCATATCCTGCCATTGCGACTGACTGACTTTCGAGACCGACAATGCAGGCTGAAGATGATGACTCCTCTTCAAGTGAAGATCTTCCCACCCTCACTCCTTCCGCCGTCGCGTTCGCAAAGATCCCTCCTCTCGATTGGCAACGTACCCGCGAAGCCATCTCTGCCGACCCTTCGTTACTCTCGGAAGAGACCGGAGATGCACTCATGGTCGAAGCTTTCAACGTCGGAATGAAGGGTACGAAAGCTGGAGAGAAGAGAGTCGCAGAATTGACGGAGAAAGCGCTACTCGGTCAATACTGTAGGCAGTTGGGAAGGGATGGAGTTGCGCTATTCTTCCAGAGGTGAGTCTCCTTTCTCGCATGTTCTCGTTACCTTGTTGCTTCCCGGCTCGCGCAAAGTCGTCATACTATTCGAATTGTTCGCTGACACGTCTCGCGGAGCGCACAGGATGACCGGTCAAAACCCTCAAGCTCTCCGAATGTTTCTCGAAGATGTCGCCAAAACTTCTTCTCGTATCATCGAGCGTTCGAAAGTCGTCGCAGCTGAACAACGAGCGACGAAGGAACAACAAGCCGCTTCAGGCGCCGAAGGAGTCGAGCAAATCCAATTGGTTCCAGCGTCAGAGAACCAAATCATCACTTTCGAGATTCCCGATGGTCCTCCACCTGAGAACCTCGAGATCACGGGAGAAGGATCAGAAGAATTGGATCCGGAAATGGTCAAGGCGTTCTTGCAGAAGAGGTGGGACATCTTCGAGTCGTTCCCGAAGAACCTCAAGAAAGCGTTGGGAGAAAAGAGTTTGGAGAAAGTTAACAAGGTTTTAGGCAAGATGAGCGTGGAAGACGCTGAAGAGGTTGTCGGTCAACTACAAGAAGCTGGTATCCTTTCCGTAAGTCTGGCTTCTTTGACGTTGACCTGATTATCGATTTCCTCCCGATCGACTGTCGTGAACGAAACATGCACTGACTTCTTCTCCTCTTCCTCGTGCACAGTTCGAGACGAACGAGATCGTGGATCAGACTGGACAGCAACAAAGTTCAAGCTCGAATCCTACCGTCACTATTCCTTTTTCTTCCGCCGACGCTCAGGTTGAGAACCTCAACCTCGAAGACCAACTCGACTAGATGTCGCCGAGATCACAGCCGTTGTCGATCTGCTGATAGCCCTTCATCCCTTTGATCGTATTTGAACTCTTTCTTGCATACGATTGCGCAATTTCATCGCAAAATTTCGTTCGAAGAGCCTAAGTTGTCCTTCCTTGCCTACTCGTGCTCTCTTCTTTCTTGTTTCACTATGTCGCTTCGTTGTCGTTACCTTCCGTCACTGCTTCATTGTCGGCTTCTTGAACAGACTTTTTCGGCATGAGATCAATCGTCTTCATCAACATTCGAGAGCTCTTCCTTACTCTCGACTTCGCTGCTCGGAATCACACTACACCCTACATATCGATACGCGATACTGCTCTTGCATAGCACCCTGCAAACAAGATCTACAGCACTACCAAGATCAAGATCTCTTCAAATTGAACAAGCTCCCTTTTGACTCGACAGAAGGTATTCCATGCGCCGAACGAGCCGCTCAAGCTACACTCCAATAGCCCACACACTCTCGCATACCTTCCTCCCTCAGTGAGCCGTCCATTGATCTTTCAATGTCTTCAACTCCCGACATAGGGACGATTATCTACGATGGAGTCAAGGTGAGTAGCTGAGGCTTTCATGCACTCGCGATCAAGCTATGCATACCATCCATTCAAGCTGACGTCTTTCGTTCACTCTGTCATTTTACGCCATTCTCGAATTCGCAATTCTCCCTCAACTCCTCTTTTGCGACTCTACACTCCACTCTACGATAGCCTCTCATCCGAGTCTTCATCACGACCGGTATCGGCTTCTGCCTCATCAAATGCAAGGTTGTACCTCGAGACGGAATCAACGCTTTCTCTCATCTAATCGTCAATGTTACCCTCCCAACGTTGCTCTTCTCGAAGGTCGTGCCCTCGTTTACTTCGGATAACATTGGGTTAGTCACTTAGTCCTTGAAGCTTCGTGCGCGCATCGGGGGAGTTGTCGAGAGTGGACGGAATTCATGATTCCGCGACCTCGTCTGAAGATGAGAGAAGCTGATCTAATTCTCACGACTTCACAGTGCTCTCGGCCCTATCTTCCTCGTTGGTATCGTCTACCAGCTCCTCGCAGGCTTCCTCGGTTTCATCATGAGGTAAACTTTCGATTCGTGAACAGCCATTCGGAACAGCTACTAAAGACGTCTCTGCTTCTGACAGAGCATTCACACCGACACCTCGTCGATATCGCTACGGAATCATCGCAGCCTATTCGTTCTCGAACTGGGGTGACTTGCCTATCGGTGTAATCTCGTCAATCATGACGAGCGCACCATTCAACCCTGGAACAGACGAAGCTCTCGGAATCGCTTACGTCGCGATTTTCATCCTTATCAACTACATCTCTCGTGCGTCACCTACATCTCCAATCGCAAGAAGTCGATCAAAGCTGACTCTTTGGCGATCATTCCAGAATTCCCACTGCAAGGTCTGCGACTCATTTCGCTCGACTATACGAGAGCCATCTCAGCTAGCTACGAACGACGCTCGGAGGATGGAGAATTCGGCACGTTTCGGAAGTATGTCAACCGACTTCTGAAAGGTATGCCGATGAAGCATGAGCTCGAGGAGGAACGAGAACGGGGTTATGCGAGAAAGGAGAAGTCATCAGGCCACACAGATGAAGCAGAGGATACCCAGATTCGTCACGAACAGTTCACATCAGGCACGAACACCTTCGAATCGACTACTCCGACCGTTCTCGATACAGAGCAAGACGACATTCTCGGAGAACCCCTCAGCTCCCCGTCTCTCCCGCGCCGTAAAGGCTCTCTCGCCTCTCTCTCACTTCATGGCGATCCCCAAAGAACCAGTCGCCGAAGGAGAGCTTGGAATGGTGCGAAATCCATCGTCAAGCATACTCTCTCGCCCCCAACTATCTCACTCGTCTGTTCGATTATCATCGGGGTCATCCCTCAACTACGGAACCTCTTCGTTCCTGCCGACCCTTCCGATCCGAGCTTCTCTCCTCAAGCTCCAGACGGTCTCCCTCCACTATCAACCATCTACGACGCAGCAGCTTTCATCGGTGCTGCATCCGTTCCACTAGGATTGATCATTCTCGGTGCGAGTATCGCGACAATAGAGATTCCTCGACCCTGTGAGTTTTGTATTCCCGACTCCTCTTCATCGATTTGGCTCATTTCAGCTCGAACACAGGGACTCGCTTGCCTCTCGCTTCGATCTTCGCTATGGCTATCGTCAAGCTTGCGATCCTACCGATATTCGGCTTCTTTTTCGTTAAAGCTTTAGTCCGAGCAGAGATCGTAGATGAGGAGAATCGAGTTTTACGATTCGGTAAGCTCCGCCATTGACGCAATTCGCAACAACGACAGCTGACCAATGCAATCCGCTTATAGTGCTGATATCTCTCAGCTGTGTACCCACCGGTGAGCTCTCTCGCTCTCTCTAGTTCTCAGATACGAACCACAAGCTGACTTCTTCTTCTCGTTTTAGCTACGATTCAAGTCGTCTGGTCTCGGATACTCGCTCCTCCTGGAGTGGAAAGTAACTCAACACTACTCGGCGCGTACTTGCTGGTACAGGTCAGTTCTGTTTGCTACTTTCCCGTCAAACTGGGCTGACTTTCGAGGCAATTCGCAGTACTTCATTTGGGCGCTATCTTCCGTTCTCATAACAGCCTTCACCCTCAATTCCCTCTTCTAGACGATCGTTGCGTTCCTCTCATAGACTTTATCATATCCTTGCGTTATCATCAACATGTTGTTGCTATTTACCATATTTCTCGTCCTTCTCTCTCGTGTGCATTTCGAAAGGCCTCGAGAAGCTCGATCAGTGGTAGAGGAATAAGGAAGTGTCTCTTTGCAAAGGTTGCGATTGGTAAATACAAGCAGTAACAAGAGAAACGAAAAAGGAATCCTTCCGAAAAGACCAAGATTAAGCACAAATTGAAGAGAGAGGTACAGAAGGTAGCGAAGGAGGAGGAATGGGCAAGACAGGAGGCGAAGGGTAAAAAGGAGGTTTACATCGCGTATCCGCCGGTAGAGTGAGAATCGGGTTGGTGAGGAGATTGTTGAAGGACTTGAGCTTGCGCTTGACCTCTTCTCCAAGCGTCTAGGGGACTCTGAGATTGAAGATCGTAGGATGTCGAAGAGTCTTGCGTTCCTCCTGCCATAGACTGACGTTGATACGCGAGGACATCGAATTGATCTTCTCCAGTGGGCTGCTCGGAATAACGAGAGTGAAGTGATCCTGAAGGAGTTGATCCGATGATGGCGACGGTTGGGATAGATTGAGGAACTGAATGTAGTGTCGGAGAAACAAGCGGAGGGGCGGTAGCGAGTCGAGGAGAAGAGAAAGGTGAACCAGAGTGGGCAGGTCCAAAGGGAGAAGGAATCGGAACCGAGGAATGGTAGGCGTTTGAGGAACTTTGAGGGGAGTAGGGTTCAGAGAACGTGTCGCCAGAGATTTGCCTTGATCGAGTGGAACCTCCCATCTGAGGTGCAACCAACGGGAGAGCTTCTCGAGTTTCGGGAGGGGGCAAGTCGGTGTAAGAGGAATCTTCTGGATCGAGTTGAGGTCCTCTCCCCTTCATTCCGAGGATCGCCATTTCCCTCACGATGTCGCCATCTTGGGGAGAGTAAGTTGTGTGAAGGTACTTCCAGATGAACTTGGGTCCGATGGCGACGATTTGTACGAGGAGCATACTCAACCAGAAGTTGAGCGTTCCGTACAGATCTGCGAGGGAGTTCGAAGAAGAGAGGAAGAATGTCAGTCTGGAAACGAGAACGAACTGAAGAAGAACGAATGAACTCACAGGTAAGTTGGTTGTCGAAGAAATAAGTCTCGAATTGACTGTAGATCGCAATCCAAACGTGGAAAGAGAGGATCGACCCGATGATGACCACGAAGACAATCCACGACCAATATCTGATGTGTAGACCGACGAAGAGGTTCGCAGCAGTACAAGCGCAAGCCGCGACCGTTGTTCCGAACTCCCAAACCGAGAAGTCGTGTCCGTTGACAGAGTGTGTAGGCGACCAGATGAAGACGAGGTAAGGGATGAAGAAAGCGATTCCGGATTGGTAGAGTCCGTCGAGCATGAATCCGAAGAACTTCTTGCGAGTCCATTCGAGGCCGAGGATTCCTCTTCGGTAGAGTTGAGGGTAAGCCATCGAGTACCTTGCGCTGATATCTTGATCGAGCTGTAGAAGCGAGCAAGAGTCGGCACTTGAAAAGTCTGTGATCATGAAGGGAGTAGCTCACGATTCCGAGTGCAGCGACCGGCAGAGAAGTGAAGACCAAGTTGAAGAGCATAATTAGGGTGTACTCATACATGTAGGTTGAATCGAAGCTGTGAAAGCCAGAGAGAGCGTCAATCTTCGTGATCGAGCCGAAGCGGAGAGAGGGAAGAGCGACCTACTTGCAGAATCCTTGATAGAGGAAGAGAGTGAGAGTCCAAACGATATTCTTGTAGAAGAAATTCGCGTGCCTGCTCGAGCAAGTCGATCAGCGCTGCAACTCGCGACAAACACAACTGAGAGTGCCTTACATATCAGCGACACGAATGTAACACCATCGACCATGAACGAGTAACAGCTTTGTTAGGAATCGGAATTGTCCAACAGCGTAATCAGCTGACATCGAAGCTTGAGCTCCTTCGAGACCAGCGATACCGACTCCGATGTGAGCTTCTTGGATCATTGCGACGTCGTTGGCACCTGCAGATACGGGACGAATCAGTCCGTGTTGCGACGAACTCGAAAGGGTGAGAGAATAGCTCACCATCACCGATTGCGAGAGTCATTGCATTCTTTCCATCTTTGACAAGCTTGACGGTTAACGCTTTCTGCGAAGGAGAGACACGACAGCAAACGACGGCGTTGCATTGGGTCGTGAGTTCGAGGAACATCGGTTTGAGGTTGTTCTCGAGTGCGTAGCGAAGGGTCTCTCCATCAATGACGACGGCGAATCCTCCAGTCTTGGGAACTCCGTCGATTTTCTCTTTGGCGTCCGTAGCGAGAGGAGCGAGACCAGATTTCGCTCGATGAACCTTGTCGAGACCAGATTCGATTTGTGCTCGTGTTCCCTCTTCAGATTCGGCAGAGAGGATCATCTGTAGGTAGTCAAACAGGTGAGCTGTGGCAACTCTGTACATGAAAGGAAACGGAACGTACAATGTCCATGTCGTTCGTGAGCAAGTTGCAACTGAATCCGATTTCGATAGCGGTTTGCAATTTATCGCCTGTTTTCGATAAGTGCGACATGTGAGTGACGACAACATACATGGAGTACGAAGAAGAAGGCGTACCCGTCAAGATCCAGAGCTTGATACCAGCTCGATGAAGCTGAGCGATAGCATCCGGTACACCAATTTGAAGCTTGTCCTCCAAAGCGGTCGCTCCCAAAATGGTCAAACCTCCCTCGATCATGTCGCAAGCCTTCTCAATCTCCTCCTCTCGGTCCTCGACAGCAGCACATGCCGAGTCGTAGATTCTCGACCATTTCTGGAATTCGTCCTCCGTCAAGTATTTGCTCGAAATGCAGAGTGTTCGAAGACCAGCGTTGGCGAAATCTTCGAGTTGTTGCGAGGTAGTCGAGACGACTTCTTGATCGTGATCGCTCCGTAGTCGTTGGTAGATGACACTGTCGGCACCTTTGCAGATGAGGAGGATTCGACCATCGGGACATCGAACGATTGAACTCATTCGTTTACGAGAGGAGTTGAAGGCGAGGGTACGGAGAGGGACGTAGGTTTCTGGTTGGCCGAGGACTTCAATTTCGAGTGCTGAACTTGATCGACTGACGAAGACGAAACCGACATCTCGAGCGGCGGAAACGAGAGCTGCTTCGTCGGGAGATTCGGCTTTGTACTCCATGTAATCGTGGTCTTCTTCTCCTCTTTCGGCGAGTACGGTGTGACAGAGTGCGAGAGCCTTCCAGAATTCGAGTAAGAGCTGCTGTTGAGCAGAACGGGAAACGAGTTCGTCGGCGAGGGGAGGAGAGATGAGGGTGACCTTGTCTTCTTGAAGGTATCGATTCTTGAAGCCTTTATTGAGAGTTCCGATCATCTGTGCCTTCCTTGCGACGAGGTTCTCGAGATTCTGTGTATCGTCGAGAGCTGAAGTCTCGCGACCTTCCCGTTTCGCAGCTCCCATCATCGCTTCCGTAATTCCTTCTCCATAAGCGACACCTCCGACAGCACATTTCTGGAACTCCATGATGTTCTGTGTCAGAGTACCAGTCTTGTCGGAGAAGATGTATTCGATTTGACCGAGATCGTCCGAGATGTTCCAAGTTTTTGGCACACAAGGGTGGTCGAGCTAAAGGGAGATCAGGGGTTCAGCTGACGTCGGGGAGAGAGGGTGCTGCTAGCGTCAACTCACGGGCTCATAGTACATATCGACATCTTGATAAATGAAGAATGCTTGAATAGTCTTGACGAGTTCGACGGTGATAACGAGAGAGATAGGGACGATATTCTGGAAGAGAATGAGAGTCGCACTGTCGAATAGTGCGGGATGAGCTAGTCGCTCGCTTTACAGGGAGGAAGGGACTTTCGACTTACCCGAAAGTAACGAAAGCGTTCACGACCGGATAGCTCGAGACTTGAGCTCCTGGTTCGTAGTATTGAGACGATGTACCCGTGAAGGAATCGTAGATGCCGTCTCCGACAGCACATCCGACGCAAAGTAAGATGAGGACGAGGAAGTTGATCAAAACGTTGAAGTTGGTCTCCTTTTCGATCTTTGAACGTTTCGAAGGCGTTTCACCTAGGAAGAGAATGCTGGGTGAGCTTGTCGACTTCGGGAGAGTTAGAAGGAGAGGAGGAACTCACCTTGATTGAGCATAATCTTGGTATCTGCGCCAGTAAAGAGAACGAGACCGATGACCCATTTCGTGTTTCTCAACGCACAACCTCGAAGTAGCAACTCGTTGATCGTGATCGGTTCCTGCTGTTCTCCTCCCATTTCCCGGTCTCTGCCTTCGATGACAGGGTGTTCCATTCCCGGTTTCTCCTCCTTCGCTCTCCATCTCAACACTCCGTTGTACGAGTAGAGGTTTGCGTGTGGAGCTTCGGAATCAACCCAGAACTGAGCGTGTTCGATATCCTCCTCGTTGGCGATTCCAGCAGTAGCTTTGAGCGATTTCCGAGGTTTCAAGTTCGTCTCTCCGTCCAAGTTCTTCGTTTCGACGAAGCAGAGACCGTCCGAGTCGGAAGTGGCGAGTACGACGACATCGGCAGGGATCTGTTCGTTCTCTTTGAGCAAGATGACATCTCCAACTTCGAGCTTCTTCCAGAGAGTACGCTCCCATTTCGCCGTTCCAGGAGTCGAGTGATCGTAGGAGACGACGTCGGAAGTAGATTTGCGAGAGCGAGCGGAAACGGCGAGTGAAGGAGTAGGACCTCCTGGTCGAGAAGGAGTAGATTCGAGAGTGTAGGAGCGGTTTCGAGGCGGGTAAGAAGTGGGATTACTGTCTTTGCCGGTAGATTCGAGGGTGTAGGAAGAAGCGGAGGCGGGGAAGTAACCGAGTTCACCGGGAGGAGGAGTGAGTTCGTCTCTGGATTCGGCGGGGAGAGGGTTGTCGGTGTAAAGGAAAGTCGCATCGTAAGATCCTTCCTTCTCTCGTAGTTTCCTGACTCCCTTCGACACCTTGTGATTCGGGTTCGCCTTTCTCCAGAAAGCCCACCAAGGTCGATCATCTTCTGGTACGTTCACATTCGCCCAATCTCCCAAACGAGTGACTGCCGAGTTGTTGACTTCGTTGTCGAGAGAATGTCGTCGGAGATCTTCGACAAGATCTTTGATTCCGGTAATGGCGAGGATGGCAACGAGCGGCAGCATCGCAACTTGAGGTGATGCGGCGCCGAAGATAGGGAAGACTGCAGAAAGATGCAAGTCAGTCTAGTTGTTCCCGGTTCGTGAGCCCATGAAGCTTACCTTGTAGGATAACGAGCGCCAGGAAGTAGATATTGGCGATACGTCGGAATTGCTCGGTCAAGTTCTGCAGCGAACGAGTCGAGGGATGAGTGCCGAAAGTCGCGAGGAAAGAATACAGGATTGAACTCACTTTCGGCAAGAAAGACAGCAAAGTGTACTTGCTCGTTCTGACCTTGTTCCTCTCGTAAGCTTTCGGATTCGTCTTCGCTCCTTCGACATTGACCCAAACGACCCTTCTCTCCTTCGCTTTCACTTTCTTTCCCTTTTTCTTGTCTTCCTGCTCTTTCTTCGTCCGTTCCTCTGCATCCTGTTTCTCCTGTCGTCTCGCCGACTCCTGCGCCTCAAAGATAGCATGTTGCCTCGTAACGTTTCTCTCCAATTCCGCTCGTTGTTCGCACCCCAACTCTGACAGATCCTGCACGTCCTCTCCGAATATCCCGAGCGTCGGTGTCGCAGTCTCCGAGGTATCTGGTCGTTTCTTGCGACCGAATATTGATCTGCGAGATTTGAGAGGAGAAGAATTGGGCGAAGAAGGGGAATTTGGGACCTTGTTTCTTCGAGAAGCGAGTCGGCGGAATCGTCGTCGGGTTTCTTCTTGATCTCCCGTATGTATTGACTCTGCTGCAGTGTGAACGACACGAAGTTCTGTATCGAGGGAAAAGGAAAGCGGTTCGAAAAGGGAGGGAAGCAAGGTTGAGTCAGTTCCAAGTTCCTTCTGCGAGAACAATCCCTGGCGACTTGTAATTCCCTCGACTTCTCCCTAGCATATCCTGCCTTCCTTCGATTGTGTTTCATGTCTGCTTATCAATCTCAATGTCCGAGCACCCTGCGCGTTTTCGTCTCGGCACACCTTCAATACTCCTTCTGAGCCAGTGAGAGCTACTCCATTGCCTTTATGGATGTGCGATGCACGTCCCAATGACCCGCCGAGTATCTTCTGCTCTCGTTACTGGACCCTTTCAGACTTTCCCAAACCCTTTTTCGAGCCTTTCCCACTTCATCCCTCATCTGACTTGATTTTGTAGGGTGCATTAGAATGAGTAACTTACGTAGTTCTGGATCTGTAGCAGGATCATAATCTGGATGTGAAGTATCGCTGAGATTTCTTCCGTCCGCCGTGAATTGTTCTATCGACTGCCTTGCTGCCCTGAACTTGTTGCGGAAAGTAGTCATTGTCGTCCTTTCACTCTAATCACTGACTTGAAGTCGCGCAGAGGGTCCTTTGCAAGATTCCTTGGTCGGAGAGGGGAGGAGGAGAGAGGAGAGGGGAGGAAGGAGCGAGAAGGGAGCGAGCGAGCGGTGTAACGAGAGAGATTGGAAAGGGTGAGGCCGGCTCCTCCTGAAGGGTACTAATCGAGCGGGACTTTAGCTGGAGTATTCGTGTGAGAAGAGAGAGAGCAAAGTGAGAGCTCTCAAAAGTCGGGATTCTTCGAACGGGTTTCAACGCGTTTCTCTCCTCCTCTACCTCGACCGCTGCTTTGACGCTCAGTAGAGTTCAATCAGTAGCTCTATAGCTTCTTGCGGAAGCAGTACCGAATCCCTTCCGTCGCTTCCTCGCTCAGATGGAAATCCGCTTCTTCTTCTTCACTTTTTTCAGTGATCAAGTCATCTCAAGGCCTCCTCTTCGCTCTGCAGCTTCCCACAACTGTACACAACATATAGGAGAATGTACTTCACCTCCTGAGAAGATCCTTCGGAGTTCCGCGGTGATCTCTCACTCCCCCTTTTCCAGCCTAATCCCGCTCTCTATCTCTCCCACTCTTCCTTCAAACCTCTCGAGGTCGCACGGGAATGCACACTAGCGACGTCAAGATGAGGGACGAAGTAGATCCTCCTCGCTATAGCTCAGAATCGGTCAACCCTTTCCTCGACATCAAAGCGGACCTCCTCGACGGCACTGCAGCTTCAAACGAGGATCAAGCGGTGAGGTATATGTCGAGCCAGGACAAGATGATCATCTCCATTGACGTTGGCAATTCGTTCTGTAAGTTTTTAGATTATCTCGTTGATCTTTCTTACGAAGATTGACAATCTCCTGAGTTTCTCTTCTCGTCGCACAGCCTCCGTCACTCTCGCCCACCTAACCTGGAACAGTGCTCCTCTCTCTCGCTCGTCTTCGAACACACCTTCGTTCCGAACCGTTCTCAAATATCCGAGTTCTACACCTGCTCTCACTCCCATCTCCTCCCGCAACCCATCTCTTATCTACTACGATCACGAGGACCATCCTCGAGCCCACGGCGCTGAATGCCTCCTTGCTGAAACGAAGGAACGCGCGAAACAAGAGGGATGGACGTTGGTTAAAGGATTCAAGGAACAAATGCAACCTCAATCAGAACCTCCCGTCATTCCAACCTCGTCTCCGCAAGAGACGAAACGAGTCCTCAAGAAAGCGAAGACGACTCCTCAACTCATGCCTGCTCCTTCGGGATCGATTGGTGCAGTTGGACTGCAATCGTCCGCGATGGCTTCGACTCAATCCCTCGGTTCGACGACTTTCAGCTATTCGCCTTTCGGCCCTCGTCGCAGCATCACGCCCGACGGTCTGAGGGATGCAGTCGACGGAGTCAAAGATGTGAAGTTGGCTGAACCTCTTTCGCCGACTCGTTCGACTTCGAGCAAGGAGAGCAAGGAAAACGGTAAAGACAAGAAGAAGAAGGAGAAGACGATCAAGGTTCATCACGGACCGAAACTCAAGGATATCTGGGGCGATCATCTCAAGGTATGGCATCCTAATCAGACTCGCCGTCTTCTTTGCTGAGCTGATGCGAATCCTCCTTTCTGCTCGAACAGCATCTCATCGCTTGGTATGTTCCTCTCTCCTCCTCGATACCTCACTTGTAACCTACTCATCACTGACATGTCTTCTTGCAGTGCTCGGTGCTATTACGGCGAGAACGTCCCAAACGGCGAAGCTATTTTCGATTCACTTTGGCCGACATGTGTTTTCGTGATTGCTCACCCAGCGGACTGGACGACTTCCGAAACCGATCTCATTCGAGAAGCGATGCAGAAAGCTAATCTAATTCCTCGGAACTTTGAAACCGACAAATTGGTCTTCGTTCGAGATTCAGTCGCGACGACCTGTTTCGTCAATGGACATACGAAGGAAGATTGGCTCAAGGCGCGCTCTCTTTTCCGTTATTGTCGAGAACTGTGCTGACGACGGCTCTGAACAGGCTGGAGAGTCTTTCGTCGTCTGCGACGCAGCTGAATTAGGAGTCTCAATCGTACGATTTGCCTTTCTCTCGCTACATCTCAGACTCGACGCTGACACCGTCATCCCGTACAGATCGGATATCAGGCTGTCGAAGTCGAACCTAGAATCAAGTTACGAGCCTACGAAGCCACTACTCGTAGGTCTCTGCCTTGACCTAGTTCTCGTGACATTCCCGCTCACTTGACCCTCATCCCGAGCAGGCTTATCCGCCGGCTCGGACGCTGTCATCACAAACTTCCGAGAAGTCATCGAAGTCCGACTCGCGAAATTGAAGAGCAAAGCCGGTTCTCTCTTCGTTGCGACCTTGATCGATGAGTTCCGAACAAAGATTTTGCCCATCTTCTCGGGTGCGGAAGGTAGTGACACCGAGTTCAAGCTGAAATTAGTACCGGAGGGAGCGGAGAATGAGGCGAAAGGAGCTTCGAGTATGGAGAAAGGCAGCAAGATCAAAGATGGTTGTATGACTCTCAACGCGTACGTCGCCTTCTTGCTTGACTTTCTTTGAGATTGACCTTCGTCATGCTGACGACCTCTACACCGACAGTGAGGAGGTCGAGGATATCTTCAGACCGGTTGTAGACTCGATCATCGTTCGCCTTTCTTCAGTCATTCCTCGAGGTTCAGCAAAGGTGAGTTCAGGCGATAGCTCTCTCGGTCGAATGTGTTCACTGATATTGATGAGACGGGTTCTCTGCAGCACATCGTCCTCGCAGGCGTACGTTTAGATTTCTACCCTTTCCTTTCTCGTTTCTGAAGCTGACGATTCGTGTTCGCAGGGTTTCGGCGAGTCGCCTTACCTGCTCCGACGTCTCCGAGACACTTACGAGCCTCAAGGTGTTCGTGTCGTCGTTCCCGACATTCCAGCGTAAGCTTTTTCTTTTTCTTTTCGTGCGATCGCAGTTCCTTCGAAGTCTCGGAAACGCTGAGAACTCTGCTCCTCACTCTCGTATAGACACATTGCAGTATCGGAAGGAGCGCTCACGTTCTACTTGTCCGAGAAGCTCACCGAAAGAAAAACTAGATTCCGACTTGGAGTTGAGGTTGCTATCGACTGGGACCCGCTCGACGACGAGGAGACGGACAAGAGAGAAGTCTTCTTTGGTAGTGGAGGAACCGAGCTTATCAAAGGCAAGTTCGCGATTCTCGTCGAATCCGTCAGTCGAATTTCGCTTCTCACTCTGGACTCGAGTTTGACGAGGTTGAACTCCATGTGCAGGGGATCGTTCCTCGAGCCAACCAACCTTTCTACAAGCCGTACCATATGCGCTATCGACTCTGTACCGACCAACCTCCTGTGATGGTGATGTTCTTGTGGGCGCAAGATCCGAATCTTGCAACTCAGAATTGGATATTCGACGAAGAACGTTCGTTCGATCACTCTCACTCTCTTTCCTGCGCTCGTTCGAGGCTAATATACATTCGCGTTACTTAGGGAACATCAACAAGGGATATCGACCTGCGTGTGTTGTCAGAGCAGATCTAGCTTCTCTCGTCGCGATCTCGCAAGTTCACGGTCGAGACAAGAAAGCGTTCGTATGCCTCGACATCTTCGTGAGCCCAGCTTCTTTCAGCTCTATAGACTCTATACTGATCTCTCTCGTGCAGCTCGTCGTGCACGTCGGCGAGTCCTCATTGGAAGCGATGATCGTGTGGAGGGAAAATGTTCGTCAAACCTTTCTCTCTCTCAACTTGCTGTCTTCACGAGACTCACTATTTGCAACACATCACAGGGAGAGCTTCGACGAGGAGAGTCTTCTGTTATAGCCGACCAATTCTTCTGATGTTGTATCGACGAACCCGATTCCGATAAGAATCTTTCGCAGGGAGGAACGGCGAGGAGAGCGGACGATACGCAGCCCCAGTTGTGACCTTCGAGACCACTGAGTCCGTCGAGCTTGACGGTCGACAAGGAGCACTGGAAGTCCGACTGGCCTCAACCTTGCGAAATGGCCTCTTGGTTCGATTTCCCCTCGACTCTTCGTCCCCTCCCTCAAGTTCCTGTTTCGCGACCTTTTCTTGACTTGTACTGAACCTTCTCCTGAGGGTAATGAAGGATTCTGCGAAGAAAGGTGGTTTTGAGTTTCGCTAATTTCGAGTCCCCAAAAACTCGAACTTCTTCCTTTCTCTCACTTTCACCTTTCTCCCTCCCTTCTCGCCGGGCGCTGACATGGGCTGTTACAACTCGACTCTGAGGGATGATGGTGGTAGCAGGGCTTCCCATTCTATAGATGAAGAGATCAAGAAGTCGAAGCGGGAATTCAAGTGAGTTCTCTCCCTTAATCCAGCACGGGAGCTGAGCGTAGGAGAGCCAGTCTAAGCTTTATGCTCTCGAGGTGGGTCTCGTATGCTGACCACGCTTTCATACTCCTTCCTCCCCCTCCTCACCCTCATTTCCTCCATCACTCAACTTCTCTTCCAAACTCTTCTTACTCAACTTGCTGGCTTCTTGCACTGTGCCTATAGTAATACAACGAAGGCTCTCATGATCGGTCCTGGTACGTCTTCGCCTCTCTTGACCTCAAGTGCTAATCTCGCTAACGGCGAGTTTGTCGTTTCTCCAGGTGAATCTGGTAAAAGCACGATAGTCAAGCAGCTGAGGCTTGCGTGAGTCGTTGAGATCGACTCTCCTATTGGGATGACGCGCTCAATCACATCGCAAACAGCTATTCTCGACCGTATTCTCTCGAAGAACGACTGGAATACAAAGAAGTCGTTTGCGCCAATACGCTTCAAAGCATGCAGGTAAGTCGATTCGAGTCCTTACCCGTGGAATTTGGAACTGATCCCTTTGATCTCGTAGGTCGTGCTGCAAGGTTTCCTCATCGTCGGAATCTCTTTCCCTCCTCACCTCGACTTTCCCGCTCTCGTTCTGGAAAACCTCGAAGTTGAGCAAGCGCTTACTGACGGAGCTGGAGACTTTCATCCTGAAGTAGCGAGAGCGATCTGGAATCTCTGGGAGGATCCCTCCACGAAAGAGGTGGTTCGACAGAGCGCGAAATTCCAACTCAACGATTCAGCAGCTTAGTACGTTTCGCCTCCCGCTTACCTTCTCCTTACTCGACTCGCTGACTTCAATTCTCTGTATAGCTTCTTCGACGCTATCCCTCAAACGTCGGAAACAGGCTACGTTCCCGAAGACTTGGACATTCTCCGATGTCGAGTGCAAACGACAGGCATCGTAGAGGAGTCTTTCACGGTCGGCAACCACAAGATGACGGTGGTCGATGTTGGAGGTCAACGCTCAGAGAGAAAGAAGTGGATACATTGCTTCGAAGGAGTTCAGCTGTTGATCTTCGTCGCAGCGATTTCCGAGTTCGATCAGGTGAGTTCCTCAAGCTCGCCTTTCGGATCGTACCTTATCTCACGGGGACTGTATGTAGTTCCTCTATGAAGACGAACGTCAACCTCGCATGGCGGAAACGTTGGTGTTGTGGGATTCCATCGCAACTTCACCCTGGTTCTCTCGCACCTCGTTGATTCTCTTGTACGTTCTCCTATCGCTCTCTTGCCTCCGTTCCTTCGCAAAAAGCTGATTCCTCATCCTACTCTTTAGCCTCAACAAGGTCGACCTGCTCGAACAGAAAGTGCTCAACCATCCAGAATCGGTCGAACGCTATCTTCCCGACTATCGCGGCTCGCCGAACGACGTCGAATCGATCAAGAGATACCTCCTCATCCGCTTCAAAAGCTTCCACCACAATCAAGAACGAACTCTCTTCACCCATTTCACCTGCGTACGAGCTTCTTTCGCACTTTCTTAGATCCAGTCCGTGCTCATCTTTTGCTTGAATCCATAGGCTACGGATACTACTATGATGCGTCCAGTGCTAAGAGCTGTTATAGAAGCTGTTATCACGTCTGCTCTATCGGAAGGAGGGTTTCTCTGAACTCTCTCACGATTCTTCTCTATCTCAACTCAGCATTTTCGATCCTATTTTCTATCACTGTATGTCTCTCGTCGTAACAATCTCGCAATCCCTTGTCAACTCTCACTGTACCGCTGCAGAGAGGAGGAGTGAGGAGGGAAACGAGAGAGGTCTGAGAGAGTTCTGGTCAACGGTTCAAGCTCAGATCCAGCTTGACTCTACTCCTCGAATCTACGCTAAACGAGCGGCATCCTGTCAGATCATCGAGACCTGATATTGCATCGAACGAGGAAAGCAGGTACGGAAAGGTCGAATTCGAGAATGAAGAGAGTTGGAACAATCTCTAACTCGTCTCGTGGCATCCGCGTTCCGCCGCGTCTTCTCCCTCTTCTCTCTCTCTCGCGTCGACATTTGCTTCTCAGAGAAAGACATTATGGTGAAGAAACGCCGATCTGTGTAGCTAGGTGAAGAGAAGACAGAGAGGAAGCCTTGCTTGCGAAATCAAAGAAAAGTACTTCGCAGAATACGCAACACCTCGAAATCTGCTTGATCGGGTACCTGCTAATCGTCGCCATATCAGAGGAGAGTAATATTTCAATGCGTGCGCTCGAGATTGTGCAGAAACGAGTTGCGAGGAGAGGATGAGAGTGAAACTCGCGAACTTCCCTTCCCTTCTTCACATCTGCTTCTGTCATCACCTTCACCACAGTAGCTCTGTCTTTCCTCCTACAAGCCCAAATGGGCTGTATCCCTTCCTCAAGCGCTGCCGACGATGAATACAAGCGAGTTTCGGGAGAGATCGACAACATGATCAAGAAGTCGAAGAAGGAGTTCAGGTGAGCTTCCATAGCTATCCTAGAGCTATTAAGACTCCAAAAAGCTCAAGCCCGGGGCGTTACGCTGACTCACAATCTCTCTATTCTCTTCGCCGCCTCACCGCAAACTCACAATTCGCTGTCCTTGCCGCTCCTTCGCATCCTACACCTCGGTCACAATCTTCTGCCTTTCATAGAACTACTGTCAAGACGTTGATGCTTGGACCAGGTAAATTCGAATTTTTCGCACTCTTCGTCACTGCATTGTCGAATCTTCAAGAATTGAACAAGATCGTCTCGCTTCTCCTCTACAGGCGAGTCTGGGAAGTCTACAGTCGTGAAGCAGCTGAGACTAGCGTGAGCTGCGCAAAGCTTTGCGTCCTCTCTAACCTACGCTCTTCGCTAAAATTTTCGTTCAACAGCTACTCCCGACCCTACTCTGAGAAAGAACGAGAACGCTTCAAAGAGGTCGTCTTCACGAATACCTTACAGAGTATGCAGGTGCGTCGGTTTGAGCTTGGATTTCTTCACACCGTTCGAAATGCATAATGAGACTGACACTCTCTCCAATTTCGTTTCCACAGGCTGCTCTATTCGGTTTCGATGCTACCGAAGTCACCTTTCCCGCACATCGACAGTCGATGGCAGCCTTCCTCCTCTCCCTCTCTGTCGACGACGCCGTCGATCCAACGACTTCCGATTTCAATCCGAGCGTTGCGAAAGCGATCGAAGCTCTTTGGGCTGAACCCTTGACAAAGGAGGTTGTCGCTCACAGGAGTAAATTCCAGCTCAACGATTCAGCGACCTAGTGAGCAAACGATTGAGCTTCTCTGTCACTGAGGATAATCGGAAATTGACTCGAGTATCGTTTTTAGCTTCTTCGACGCTCTACCTCGTACATCGCAACCCGGCTACCTTCCTGATGATTCTGATATCCTCAGAACACGCGTGAGATCTACTGGTATAGTGGAAGAGGTCTTCAACCTTGATCAAACGAGAATGGTCGTCGTAGACGTCGGTGGACAACGTTCGGAGAGAAAGAAGTGGATACACTGTTTCGAATCGGTTCATTTGTTGATCTTCGTCGCTGCAATTTCGGAGTACGATCAAGTCAGTCTTCGATTTTCCTTCTTCTCCATTCCAGCTTACTCTCTTCTCGAATCAATGCTTGCCGATCTAGTCGCTGACTTGTGCATATCCTTCGATTCGTAGTATCTGTACGAAGACGAGACACAATTACGAATGACGGAAACGCTCAGCTTATGGGAAAGTATCGCAAATTCACCGTGGTTTCGAAAAACTGCTTTCGTCCTCTTGTGAGTTTCCTTACCTCCTCGCTTTCGTTCCTTCATCTACCTGACTGCTCTCAATATCATCTACAGCCTTAACAAGATCGACTTACTTCAAGAAAAGATCCTTGCGAATCCTCAATCGGTTCAAACTTTCCTCCCTCAATACACGGGGTCACCTACCGACGTCGATTCAGTCAAGATGTATCTCTTGTCGAGGTTCAAAGCTCTTCATCGTCTACAAGATCGTGTCTTGTTCATCCACTTCACGTGCGCGACCGACACCACTGCTTTACGACCGATCCTTTCAGCTGTTATGGAAGCGGTAACGACAGCTTCTCTCACTCATCTCGGCATTCTCTGATCTCTCTCGAATCTGCCTCTCGACTTCTATCTTTGCCATGTCTATACCACTAGTCCTCTCTGTGCCTATAGGCCTCATACCCTCTGTGTACAGATAAATCTTTTCTACTTCGTATCTCTCTGGGTTTACAGTCACTTGTCGTTGTTTTACACTACCTTCTCCTCCTGTCTCGAGTTACTTGCAAAGGAATGCTATTGTTCATGATTGCTTGACGCTGTTCGTGCGAGCAGCGCGACGAAGGAAGAGAGAGATTCGCAATCATCTACGAAGACCTTCTTCAGCTCAATCGCGACACTTTCTTCCGGCTTTTTCCCGCCTCTTCCCAGAGCTTCATGATCGGCGGAACCGACTTTGCAGTCGCTCTTGACCGGCTGGAGACTATAATGAAGGAGGAAGAGAGAAGCGACAGGAGGTAAATGACGATTTCATCAAGTTTGCCGAAACGAGTTTGTCGATCCTTTCCTCTCCTTCCATTCACTTACAATACCCACACTGCAACTACACACGATGAATTCGACTACCAACACTACCAACACTAGTGAGCTCTCGTCATGCCTTTCCCTCTAACTTTCGAAATGAACTGACCTTTCATGCTTCATCTAGCTTCCAACCAAGGTAACGCTGTCGGGCAAGATATCGGTACTCGCTCAAAGTAAGTTCTCTCACTCTTCTCGAGGCTTACCGATTGTCGAGCTGATGAGCGTTTTTCGTCCGGTTGTAGGGGTTTGTTCGACGCATTCTCGGGAGCTGGAGAAGCTATTCGAGGGACTATTAACGGCGGGCTCGATGGTCTCGGAGACGGGGTAAGCATATCGCTTTCCTCTGTACCACAACGTCGAAGAATTCTCGCTGATTTTGAAGCATTTCTTCGATTTCGTACAGATCGCCGGTCGAGAGCAAGGATCCGTCGAATCTCGTAACGCTAGTGAGCAACACGGCCAGATCGCGAACAAGGGTGCTGAGGACTTCAAAGAAGGTGTCGCAAACTTGTTGAACGGGAAGAAGACGACTTGATCTGTGCGAATGAAAAGGCAAAGGTCGGAATGATGTTGTAACAATTTGAAGGTTATCAGCTGTACCCTCTAGCTCCTCAGAGACTGCAGCTTGAGTGAGTCGGGAATTCGGACGATCTCGGCTTGAATGCGGCTGCGGAGGCGCGAAAGAAAAGGATAGGCGCAACTTGGATTTGAACTTATTTCTGCCTCGAACCTCGGAGTCATACTTCGTTCGACAAGCGACGACAAGGCCCACAGTGATTCCATATTCTAAACATCCATACACATACATCCTCATGACCTGAGACAAACCGAAACGAAAACGAATACAAGAAAGGGGGAGGAAGACAAACGAAATTGTCTATGCCTCTTCGCAAAGACGTCTCTCCGCGACTTCCTTCTGCATCTCGACGACTTCCTCTATGATGAGTCGAAGCGACTTGCCTCCTTTCACCAGCCACTTATCCACTCCACCTTGACCCAACCCTTTCGCCATGTCGGATTCGTTCGAGAGACCCGTGAGAGCAAGAATGCGCGATCGATGCCAGCCTTGTTCATTCTCGATGACTCGCATATCGTGCGTTGCTTCGATTCCATCCTGTGGGATTGGCGAAGAGTAGCGTAAGTCAAACTGCGATCGAAAGCGAGAAACGAGAGGAACAAACCTTGATCGGCATTTGAACATCTAAGATCATAAGGTTGAACGATCCTCCTGCAGCATTGAACAGATCAACAGCTTGTTGCCCGTCCTCAGCAGCCGAAAATTTAATGCCCTAAAGGGGGGTGCAAGGGAAAGAGTTAGTCACGATGTCAAAGATTCAAAGTCAATCAGTATCAGCTCACCTTGACAGTAAAGAGCTTGACGAGAATATTTCGAGCGACTGGATTGTCATCTGCGAAGAGGACGTGAACATCGGGTGCGACAGACGCTTTCCTCTGTTCCGGCACGTTTCGCTGACGAGCATCGGCGGCGGCTTCTTCCTCCATTTTGGCGTTCAGCTGCGCTTGATCCTCGTGGGTTTTTGTCGTCGAAAGTGGCGAGCTGATCGGGAGGAGGGAGGAATCGACTTCTTCGGAGGAGGCAATCGCGAGTTCCGCTACTTCAGTTGCGAGATCATCCTGAACCGGAGTCGTAATTGAGACTTGCACGGCTGCAACGGCTTGCTGGGAAACGACTTCAGGAGGATGAAGGCTTCGTTCGATAGGTTGAGACGAGAGTGTGAGAGAAGTCGGAGACGGAGGAACAGGCTGAGGAACAAGATCGGAAGGGAGCATTTGCGAGAGAGGACCGAGGAGTGCATCAAGTTCATCCGAGATGATTCTTCGAGAGGTGAGTCTTGAGGCATTCTGAAAGTCAAGGGTGAAAGGGAAACTGTTTGGAGAGGGTTTGTAGACGAAATCGAGGGGTAGAGTGACGGAGATTTCGCTTCCGGCGCCGAGTTCCGAAGTAACATCGATTCTTCCTGGTCCGAGTCCTTTCACTATCGAGTCGCAAATTGAGAGACCGAGTCCAGCACCTGACCTGCAAGAGACAACAACATGTTCAGCTATTGACAGTCACGACGACAAATGGGCTCATGAGTTTGCTCACGAGAAAGAATCCGCCTGTCTGAAAGGAGTGAAAAGCGATCCATCTCGCAAGAACTCCTGAGTCATCCCGATTCCGGTGTCTTGCACTGCGATCACAACGTAACCTCTGTATGTTCTTTGATCAGGCGAAAGTTGTTGCGGTCTAGGAGTAATGACGTCGGGAGTTGTGACTGAGCTTCTTCCGAGGAATCGAAGAGTCACCTTGACGTGACCTCGTTTCGTAAATTTGATAGCGTTCTGCGTTGAAGGCGACGGTTCAGCTTATGACCGAGTGAACATATGAGAATTAGAGCTCACTCCGATGATATTGAGCAAGACTCGCTTCATTCCTCCGATATCTGCCATGACTTCCCAACCATCCTCTTTGTCCTTGACTTCCAGAATCAGATCGACCTTGCCCTGTCCCTCTACTTTGAGAGCAGACCCGAGATCAGCCGTTGCGGAATCAAGCCTTCTCTTCCTGTCCCAAGTAGTTTTGAGAACACCTTCGATGAGAGCGGAAAGATCGATTTGAGTGAGATTTCGTCGTTGTAGAGCTGCATCTTCGTGAGCAGTGTTGTGGCTGAGCTTCGAGAAATCGAGAGTGTCGTTGAGGACGTCGGAGAGGGATTCGAGACAGACATCGGCGACATCGAGAAGTGGTGTAATTTTGCGAAGTTCGGTAGCCGAAGAAACCTCTCGAATGAGCTCGAGTTGTGAGTTGATACCGTGTAATGGTGTACGTCTATGCGAGACTTACAAGTCAGACTGTGCAGAAAGACATGAGAGTATAACAGAGTTCACTCACAGTTCGTGCGAAACTTGCGAAATGAACGCCAACTTTGCCCGATCGCCATCTCTCGCTCGTTCTCGTAAAAGTGACCCAACAATGATCGCTCCGACAGACTGAACGAAGCTTCTATCAGTTGGTTCCTGTAGAAGAGATCGGGACTATCAGCGTCTGAGCGAAACCTGGGGAGATGGAGAAGAATTTCGCACAAATCCGAACCACTTCTCGGTACTTGACAAGACGATCATGAGAGCTGGAGTTCCATCGACGTCAAGAATGGGAACGCAACATGTATCGGTTGTCGAGTCAGGTAAGATACCAAAGGCGCCGAAGGCGCCTTCGAGACCTTGCGTTTCTAGCTCATCCGTCGTCATCTATACCCAAGCTCACTCGTCAGTCGATTCTTGAGCCCGAGGATAGAGAGAAGCATACAGAAGACCAAATTCTGAGTGTCTCCTCTACCGCACTCGTCAAAGCACCTTCATAATCATCCTCTTCTCCTACTCCCGTAACACCATTCCCTCTACTTCTCGAATTCGTTCTCTCGTTCCTCTCTTTTGCGTGTATCGCATCCATGTTGACGATATCTGCCCATTCTACCTCTCCCTCGCTCGCCATCAACCAGATCTTTCCCCTCGTTTCTTTCCCTGGTCCAACTCCGTAACTACTCGTTCTGGATCTCGTTGAAGGTGCACTTGGATCTCGTGTCGAGTACGGCGTTGAGTCAAGCGGTGGCGAGAACGGAGAACGGGGATGACTAGTTTGACTTGGTGACATCGAGGTGTTCGGTCGAAGGATGTCGGCTTGAGAGTGATAATGAGAAGACCGAAAAGCGCGAAGGTCGAGGATGCCGCAAGATCGTGCTCGAGTGAGTAGGAGAAGGTTTTTGGCGGCAATAGCGAAGAGGGAAGGTGCGGGGGGCGGAGGAGGATCGACAGGGTATAAGTCGGGATTCGAGCCGGATGGAGGTGAAGATGGGGAATCGAGATCGCAAGGCAGAGATGAGTGGCGAGTTCCTGATGACTGAGATTGCTGGGAAGAGGATGATTTGGGAAGCGAAGGGCTAGGAGGGACGTGAAGCGCTTGTTCTTGCAATACGACTGTAGTCGAGTCTCGATTCGATTCATTGATCACACTGGAAGGCGCTTGTCGTAGGGAGGTTGTACGTGCGTGAATATTCGAATCTTCCGATGGTAGACGTTCGAGGGCTATAGGTTGGATCAGAGCTTGTCGGAGGAAAGAACCGAGGAACTCTGACTGTTTGGATTCTGCTTCTCTCCTCCTTTGTTCGAACCCGAGTTGGACTGCAAGAACGAGACGAGTCAGTTCCAGAATCGATTGAGACATTCGTTGAGAACGTACATTCCCTCGCAATCATCTCGGCTAAATCGCTCAACATCGCTCTATCTTCTTGTGAGAACTCTGACTCGTCCGTCATTGACCTTGTCGGATCCATCAAGCATATCGCACCAGAAGTGAGAGTGTTCGGTACCCCCCTCTTACTCGCTCCGATTCCGACTGGGAGGTTGATGTTTGCCGCAGCATAAAACGAAATTCCTCCTCCCATCTTTGTCGCGTACGGGTTTCGCTCGAATCGCCAATCGTTGTTCGCATTGGCAACGACAAAGACTGCCGTCGGATCACTGTAGCTGGATGCCATTGCATGTGCACAGAAGGAGGAAGGTTCGATTTCGAGCCGTCGAACTGGGTCTTCGAGAGCAGGTTCACCGTCCGGATCGAAACCTGGAGCGTGAGAGAAAGGAGTGAGCTTCAGATCTACTCGGAGATCGTCGAGAACAGACTGAATTTACCTCGTTCCCCACCTAGAACATGGAAGTCATCAAATGTCAAACTAATCACGACAGTTTCCGTTTTGAAGTACGCTTTCGCGATGGCACAGATCCGATCTACAGCTTTCCTCCTCGTCGACTGATCAAGTCCATACTTGCGAGTGAGTTTGAGTCGCTCCTCCTCCCAAGGTCCCGGTGGAGCTGGAAACGTTCCGTATCTCCGGAAGTGTTCGAGGAGGGCAGCAGCCTCCGCATCCGAGACTGAAGCGTTACTGTGAGATGTAGCTGATGTAGAGGCTTCGGAGCCAACAGAAGACTGTTCACTTGATCCCTGCGAGAGATTTCCTGAACTCGAGACCGGATCTTCCTTGAAAAGTCGAGGAACAGCATCGAGCTGAAAGGAGGCCGTTGTCGAAGTCGAACCGTTCGTCGAGGGTACATCGTATCCTGCTTCTCGTTCTCTAAGGATCGCTAAGACTGCTGGAGGAGGTTTCGGCATTTGATCTGAAGGTCCAATAGTTCCAGCACTATATCTCCTTAGCCACTCCGCGAAAGATTCTTCTTCAGCTGCTCGTTTCGCTCGATCCCATCCTTTCGCTGAATACGCCGTTCCTTTCGATTCGTTCGAAGAAGCGACCTCATTTCCTCCTCCATTTCCCCGCGTTGAGACCGTGGACTCGGAAGCCGGCATTTACGGGAGGCTGTACCGAGTCGCTGGTCGAATTTGCGTTGTGAGGGAGACAGTCGAACGGCGAGGTAGAGAAGGGAAGGGAGGTGGGAAAGGAAAAGTGGAGGTTTTGGAGGAGGGGGGTTGAGAATGGGAGCGGTCGTGGTCGAGGGTTGTCGATACTCAAAGGAGATGCGAGGGGGAAGACAGACTCGCTCTTTCGCTGTCGGTTGCGGTCGATAGTTCAACAATCGACTTAATGCATTTAATTGGGTCAATAATTTCGTAGATCTCTGCGGTCTGACTTAGCAGTACTGTACGTACTGTCGTGGAAGACTCAAGGCCGAAGACTTCAAAATTCTGACTTGCGATAATTCTTTTGTCAGAATTTTCGAAGAGGTCACTTTTTTGATCTTGATCTCTACCGTTCACTCCACCTGCAGTCTTTCGCTTCAATGGCCCACCGGCTCTCCAAGAGCTTACTGGAGGCACAACTCGAGGCCTACGATCTCTGTCACTCTCTCTTCTCGCAGGAAGGAGAACTTTCGCTCAACGAACAATCCGAAGAATTCGTACCAGCGCTGCGGGAATGGATAGAGACGACCGAGGACGGATCAATAGCTGGAGTGGAAAACGATGGGACAAGCGTGTGGGAGAATGAGATCGAGTTCACTCTCAAGTTGATCTTCAAACGTTCAGAAGATGAATCTGGTTCAACTAGTTCATCCCAGTCCCCCGGGGCAGTCTACCCGTTGATTCTGTCGGTACGATTACCTACGGTGGCCGATCTCCGAACTTCCGACCTTCCGCCCCCGGCCGATTATCATATCGCTCAACCTCAATGGCTGAATCGCACTTCATACGACTCACTCTCCTCTTCCCTCCCTCGATACAACTCGGCGACGTTCTCGAGCAACACCGACTACATTCTACAAATCATCGACTACCTTCGAGAGGAAGGACCCAAGCTAATACCATCCCCCGAAAATGAGCAACCTCCTGCAGCGTCGACCGGGAGGAAGAGTCGACGACCACCTCCAACTGCACAGACGACCGATCAGAGCATACCTATAGAATACAGGGTCTGGCTCTGGTTCCCGTCGCTCTCGACGCGTGAAAAGAGGGACGACATCGTTCAATGGGCGCCAGAGTACGATCTGACCGGTTTCGTCCTAGCTGGTACGTCCTTGCCTACCTTCTAGCGGATCCCGGCTGACTTATGGAGTGCTCAGGGAAACCTGCGGTGATGTGTCTCGAAGGAACGGACGAAAACATCCAGAATTTCATGGCAGACATCAAATCGAACAGTTGGGTAAGCTCTCGAGTCTCTCTCTCTCTCCTCCCTTGTTGAATGAGCTCAGTTGGTATTCTCGCAAACAGGCCGATATCCCTTCATTCCAGAAAAAAGTTTCGGAACGATTTCGCACCGAGTTACGATCGGCAGCTTCGATGTCCTCGAATGATCCGACACACCGAATATTCTCTACGATGTCAGAGATCACTTCGTTGATTCCACAATCTGGCCAGAAAGGGAATCGGGGGAACATGGTCGAGGTCAGGGAATTTTTGGAGAGTAAAGGGTTAGGCGAAGCTTTCGGAGCTGTAGTTGGAGGTGGTCAGTTCTAGATATGTGTCTCTTCGATGTTGTCCCTTCAATTGTTGTCTCTCGATGTTGTGACAGAATAGAAGTAGAGGAAGTGGAATGAGTAGAGATCTTTTAATCCATTATGGGCGAGTAAAGTAGTAGGAAGAGACAAATGTAACGTGAGCTTGTAGAGGCAGGGAGAGATGTACAGATGAAGAGGAAAGTGCCAGTTACTGCAAAAAGGGAAAACAAGGGAAGCATGAAAGTCGAAAGAGAGTCGAAGGAAAGCTAGATTGCTTCCAAACGAATGAGAGGGAAACTGAAAACCGGGTAAGAAGACAGACTGATAAAGAGAGGCAAGCAATCTATGTAGGTGAGGGAGGGGGGATGTGAAAGAGGAGAGAAGGGTGCTCAGCACCTCTAGTGAAGTTTTGTGAGAATGAATGAACCTATTGTTCGACAGTCAAAGCGAGTTCCAACTCCCTTTCCGTATCCCTCACCATCTCGACTCCTTCAGCAATCACGTCGTCTACCTTCATGCGAGGACCATGAGGAGAGAGCTTGAGTCCCAAGATTCCTCCAATTTCATCGGTTGCGCGAAGGATTCGATCGAGATCGGCTTTGGTGTGAGCGGCGGAGAGACAGTATCGGATACGAGAGGAGACGATGGGAGTACTGAGAGCGGGGGAAGGGATTAGTAAGAAAATGACGGTGGTGACAAGGAAGATAAAGAGACTCACGCAGGGTAGGCAACGACGACAACGATAATCTTGTACCTTTCCAACATCAATCGACTGAAGAGACCCATCTTTCCAGGTGCAAAGATGAGCATGGGAACGATAGGACTATCTCGGTGGCCATAGACGATGAAACCTAATTTTCGCAATCCTCCGCTCAAGTACCGACAGTTGAAAGCCAGTCGTCGAAGTCGGTCTTGTCCTTCTCGGCCGTCCATAACATGAGCGGGAAGGGATGCGAGGGAAGGAACAATGGCGGTAGCTTCGAGACCCATGATTGATCCCATTGAAACGCAGATTTGAGAAACGACTGGAGGAGGCATGGCTTCGGCGTAGTTTTGAGCGTGGGAGTGAAGTCGGAGGGCGGAGATAAGCTCGTGAGATCCAGCAATGTATCCACCAGCGGCACCGAAAGCTGTACGAGACAGAGACGAGTTAGCGAGAATCAACCAGACCAGGAGAATCGAAATGGAAAGACTTACATTTCGTGAACGTTCCCATCAAGATATCGACGCTTCGAGGGTCGACACCGAAGTAGTCACAGACTCCTCGTCCGCGAGGACCAAGTGCACCGATAGAGTGGGCTTCATCGACGTAAAGGTAGAACTGAGAAAGAGGAAATGATGAGCGAGATCTTGGAGCAGGAATCCGATGGGAACTCACTTTGTAAGTTTGCTTGAGTTCGAGAATTCTTGGCAAATCAACCATAGTTCCCTCCATCGAGTAAAGACCTTCGACAATCAACAAGATCTTCTTCCAGGGTCGGTGAGTTCTCGGTTGACCTTGACTGATACACTCCCTCAACAAGTTGTCCAGATCCTCCATATCGTTGTGCTTGTACATCCTGACCATAGCTCCCGAAAGACGAGCACCGAATCGGATCGAAGAGTGGTTCAGTTCGTCGGAGATGATGAGGCAACCTTTGCACATCAAGGCAGGGAGGGTAGTCGAGTTCGTAGCGAATCCCATCGAGACGATCATCGAATCTTCGGTTCCTACGAACTTTGCGACCAATCGTTCGGCTTGAATGTGGAGGTCGGAAGTTCCTACATCGTTCCTGCCTCCCGAAGTCGTCACTCCCAATTTACGAACGATCTCTTCTGCTTGATCCGCGCATGGACCACGAGATTGAGCGAAACCGAGGTAGTTGTAGGAAGAGACGTTCAAGGCTTGAGTCGTTTCTCCCGTAAAGGTGAAATCGGCGAAGAAGTTGGTAGGAGTTCGGTTGAGGATGACTGCGGTACGAGCTGCGACGGCGGTAATGGGTCGAGAGAAACAATCTTCGATACGGAGTTTGAGTCGTCGAGTGTAGAAGGAATCGAAATCGGAGAAGAGTGGTGCATAGCCCTGTGAGAGAATTTTGAGGTGAGTTCTCGATCATTGGCTCAACGTCAAGTTCAACTCACGTTACTTGGTCGTAGATGAGCGTAAGAAGCAGGGAAGAGCATTTTGCCGAAGAAATCTCGAAGGTGACCCAAAACGATGAGAAGAGCATCTAGTCTCAAAGAGGAATCAGTGTCGTTTCCTCGAGAAAGCATCATGGAAGTGGACTCACAACTGATAAAAGTCTGCAAGTAGATCCAAATACTCGGTTCCTCATCACTAGCCTTTAACGAAGTATGAGGGTTCCAAACTGAAGTTGTTCGATGATCTGGATTGACATCGTAACCGTATTCCGAATGTCGCAGCGAGTAAGGATCTTGAGGATTCGGAATGAAATCGACGTCGAAAGCGGTCGTCGGAGGTTGAGTAGCGCTGACCGAGGAAGGAGTTGGCATGATCGAATTCAAACCTCTCCATGACGCCGAACGAATCGAATTGAGTGAACTATCAGAATTGTCGGAACAGGCCGAGTCGGACGAAGATCGAGACCTCCCTGACCTCGATGTTGGTGCAGTCGACCTCGAAGCGTAAGAAACGAGTGAAGAACGGGATGGAGATCGCGTCCGGACGGATGAGGATCGCGTCTGAACCCTTGTTAGATACGATGCTGCGTCCTGTTCACATTGAGAGTATTCCTAGTTCAGTGGATGCATATAGAGAGAGCATAAACATTAGTTGACTGACCATCGAGTTTGATACTCCAACAGTTGGGAAAGGATTTGAAGGGAATTTAGAAGGAGGTGAAGCGGATCCTACGCTCTTCCGTTTGAGCATCTAGGAATGAATTAATGGATATCAGCAATAGTTGTAGAAGTGTCTCTGAGGTTGACTGACCTGTTTGAAGGTTGATATCGGACTGCCCTTGGTGGAAGAAGGCGTTTGCTCCGTTTTGGGCGATTTGAAAGTGGCTGACTGATTGGGTGAGGGTAGTAGTGGAAAGAGTGTGAGTATAGCTAGTGTATTGAGTCGACTGTGTGGGTACTGGAGTTGAGTGAATGTGAAGAGGGAGCTGACAAACAGAAGCCCGAGTTTGTTTTCTCTCTGAAAGAAGACCGAATCGACTGAGTCCCATTGTACTCCCATACCTCCGCTTGACACGCACCGAGTACTGTCACCAACAAAGAACAATGTAATGCCCGCCAAACTATCCTCCGACGTTTCCTCGTCAATCCCGTCTACCCCTCAAACCAAATCCCTCAACATCCATTCCTCGCATCTTTCACGACTTCCTGCCACTCCGAGAACTGCTGCACTAGTAGAAGTAAGATCAAGACATGCCTTGCAATCCTCAACTTCCCTCACTATCTCGTCATTTTCGACTTTACTCGCAGAATTGAACTCCGCAACAGAGTTGGATAATCGCTTAGGCTTCGAACAGGACAGGATAGACAAGATTGAGCAGTTCAGGGAAGACTTCATGACTGGTTCATTGATGCGGGTCCAACCTTTGACTCTACGAGATGAAGGAGACGTCGAAAGTTATTCAGACGGAACGAGGAGGAGTTCGATCGGAGCTACGACTGCTAGTTCAGTCAACTCATCGCAGGAGGTCGATGAACCGACGACTTCTCGAGGGAGGAGGATCTTCCAGATGCCGCTCGATCCCGTTTCGAGAGGAATCATCGCTGAGAAAACCATCAAATCTCAACTCGCTGCCGAAGGAGTCCTCCTACCGCACGAGGACTACGCTTCTCTCGCACGAGTAGCCCGCAGAGCTATCAAGAAGGCACTGAGACTCAAGAGACCCGTCTATGTCGATCCTGGACTCCTTCACTCGGTCGATTGGAGGAAAGAATATCGAGAACGAGGTTGGGCAGCTCCGGGAATTCGTTGGGGTCCTTTCAAACCTGACTTGATCAAGTTTGAGGAGGTGACTCGGAAGAGTGAGGAGGAAGAGCGACAGGTCAGTTGGGAAGTTGTCGAAGTGAAGTATGCTGGAAAAACTAGAGATGTCGTGCGTAGCTCTCCTCTATGCAATTCCATGCTCTCGTCCTCATTCTCGTGTACATTGTTCAGATCTATACAAACTACAAAGTTCAAGCTATCTACTGTCCGGCATCTCTTTCTTTCGAGTTGTTTCGTTCTCACGAGACTGACTTTGGCCTCCGCGTTTTGCAGATCATCTATCCCTTCTTCGACTTCTTTCGACCATTCCCTCTCTCATCCCTTCGCACAAAGTGACCTTCTTTATCTCGCACGATCCACTCTCCCCTCATTATCTCGAGAAACCTCTGTCAATCAGAACCGCTCAAGCATTCGTCGAACACCATCTCTTCGTTCTCCTGCCTGAGTGGCTCCGAGCTGTCAAAGAAACAGAATGGAAACGATTGCAAGACAAGTTGGCTGAAAAAGCACACGTGAGTTTCTAGTTGTTGTTCTTCGAATTTGCCATCTCGAGCTAAACGATCTGGCTTTACTGTACTACGCTTAGCCTCCAACTCCTGGTCAGTCTTCTGCGCCTACATTCCTTGAGAAGCTGCAAGCTAGTCAGAAGGTGAGAACCGCTCTACATCCTAATTCTCAGTTCAGCTCATTCTGACCTCTCTCAGAATCTTCGCAGAAACCGCCTGCGTCTGCTCCCCTACCTCGCTCAACTCGTCCTGTCCCATCGACACCTCTTTCCCGAGGTCACACTATCGCTGTTACACAATCGACCTCGCCTCCCTCGCCAATTTCCGACGCTTCGTCAGACTCCGATCGTTCTTTCCGTTCTGCTCCCTCGTCTCCACTTCTCGCTCATTCAACTCTCAATCCACTCGTCTTGAACGACAATCTACCACCTCTACCACCAGTCGATCACGCAGAAGAAGAGGAATTGCAGGAGTTGTTTGGGAAGATTGGATTGGAGTAAAAGCTGGATTTGGGGTGAGACGATTGCACTTCTAGTTTGGGCCCAGCTGTTGTTGTAAAGGAGTATCGCTTCTTGGCTCGTCCACAAGGCGAGGATGAGACTGCGAGAGAGAGAGAGACGAAAGCTGAGAACGAAAGCTTCTTCAACGGATTGAGCAGATGTCGTCGAGCGTTTCGTCCAGAGGATACGCACTCGGAGATCATGCTCGCTCGGCGAGGGTCGTTCGAATGCGACTGAGGAGACGTTGCGACGGCAAAAGAGTCCTCGCTATCGATGAGGAGCAAAAAGGTCATTGATGTCTGTGAGATTCGAACTCACGCCCTTTCGGACCAGCGGATCACATGAATGAACCTTAAGCTGGCGCCTTAGACCGCTCGGCCAAAACACCTATAGAAGCCCGCGTCAAATTTACGTATACACATCATACAAAGTTACCTGACCCAAGCTCACCACGATTTCTTTTGCTTCTCGCTCTGAGGCTCCTCTCGGTCGGTGTGATAGATTGTGATCTCCTATTCAGGAGTCCTTCGAGAGCGAAGGGAAAGTGACAAACCCAACTTTCGTGCTCACTGCTTTCTGCGATTCTCAAGTACCGCTATACTTCACTCGAAAAGCCGACGAACCTCAACTCTCGACAGTCGCTTACATCGCCCGACTCGAGCAAAGCTGTCACTTCTCGTCCAGGAAGCTCACTCTGCCTTCTCGTCCAGGAAGCTCACTTAGCCCTGTCAAGAACGAATCTGTTTACTTCACAACATGAAACTACTCGGAACCATCATCACCCTTCGCCGTCACCGTCCCTCTGTGACAACCCTCAACCGCTCTACCCTCCGCAGTCTCTGCCTCTCATCCTTCTCCTCCTCGCGTTCTATCGCTTTCTCCCTCCAGCCTTTGCCTTTCAACGAGACAAGGACCAACGCTGCTTGACCGAGCGCTAAAAGGATCGCCCAGCCCGTGTAGAACGCTCCATTCCCTCTTCTGTCGAGTATCGATTCACTCACTTGCGACGAGATGCAAGCGAGAACTCCTCGAAAGATGGAATTGGTCGCGACAGCCGATGTCGATTTGCCTGGGTTGCCGTCTACGACGTAGGCTAGTGTCGATGCGTATATGATCATGCTACAAACAGGCAAGAGAAGTAAGTTGGGGCAAAGGTATAGGTAGAGAAGGGATTTTCTCTCACATATCTGCGTGGTTTCATTCTCCCTCGTTAGCAATTTTCCGAGCTGAGGGTGACAAGAACGTTGACGCACCCACACCCAAGAGGAAGAGCACGACGACTGGAGCTGCGATATGTACTTTGTATTCGACAAGCCATGCATAGGCGACGAACAGGGGCGGCAATAGAATCATCGCAGCGTAGGTAGACCTAATTCTCATCTGTTTCCTCTCCAATTGTCAGCTGATTCGCAAGAAAGAGAAGAGAAGCAATCGACTCGCCTCAGGCTCTCCATGACCTCCGTTCTTCTCCTTCATTCGTTTCAGCATCGCATCCGACCATCTCCCACCAACGACACTTCCAACCACATTGCCAAATCCGAACGAGAGCAGTACGCAACCGACAATGAGTGCAGAGTAGTCGTATGGTGGTGCAGCGAACGTTCTCGCAGCCGTGTAAGAGATGGTGTACTGAGCGGCGAAAAGCAATCCCGAGTAGATCAAGACGAGTAGGTTTGACGGAACGACGATGATTGATAGGGTCGCAGCGAAGGGCTACAGAGAGAAACGATTGAGCTTGTGCGCTGAGCGATCTGGAGCATATGAGAACTCACGTTGATATCCCTCAGATGAAGCTTCACATCGACATCGGCGCTTTTGATCGTCCCCGAGCGAATCCGCTTGATCGCCTCGAAAGTTCCGCCAACGACAGCTGATCCTCGTTCTCCCTCTTGAAAGCGAGTCCTCACATCTCTTTCCTTTCTTCCATCACTTTCCGCCTCGTCGAATTGCGGCAAAGCAGCTTTCGCTTTTGCTCGGTTTTCACGGGTATGTTGTCTCGAGCGCTCCATCGCTTTCCTCCAGGCATATGATCGCTCCTTGCGAAAAGTATTCGGCATGAGCCACATCAGGACGCAACATAGTGCACCGTACTGAATGAAGCGCGAAAGTAGGAGTTCAGCGAGATACCCGCTCGAACGAACAGATAATGTACGTACACCTAGGAGGAAGTAGAACGTAGATCGCCAATCGGAAGCACTAGTTAGTGCCCCGCCTAGGATAGGCCCGAGTGCTGGACCAACAAGAGGGACTCTGCCTTGCAATGCCTTTAGTAGCCTCTCGAGAGAAGGAAGGAGTGATGAGAGAAGGTCGCTCACGAGTAGAAGATTCCCAATTTTGTCCCTCGCTCGTGAGTCTGTTGCGACGGACAACTTCGTCAGCTCTGTCGAGGTCACTCGGAGGAAGAGCACTCACATCGTAGATATCTGCCAAAGAGCCGGCTCCAAGCGCGAGTACTGCTGAGCTACCGAGGGCTTGCCCAATTCGCATTCCGATGAATACGCCAATCGAAGTAGCGCGCGCTGCTACTGCAGTAGTCACAAGATAGATGACTGTGAAAGCAAAGGAGAGAGTAAGTACGCAATCTCGAGTGGACGGATTATATGAATGAGTGGGAGGGTAGAGAAGACGAGTGAGGGAACTTACCCAAAGCTGATAAGTAGCAGTACTTTCTCCCGCTCACTTCGCTGATCGCAGTCCAGATCTGAGGGAAGAAGCCTTGTCCGAGAATGAAGAGCGACACCGTCAACGCGAGAGTGTTTGTCGAAGCGTTGAGGTCTCGTTGCAGGTCGTCGAGAGCCGGGAAGAAAATCGACTGCGAGGCGATGCGAGCGTCAGTGTTCGTTCTCGTTACCGATTTGAGAGGAACCTTGTAGGCGTACAGCTGTAATCGTCCCTCCCATAGCGGTGAATGCAACGATTCTGTGAAAAAGGAATTCAGCGAAAATGAATCTCGGCGACGGATAGCGAAAGCTTACGCAAGTACCGAGCTCTTCCTCGTATTTGACCACAGTCTAGGATCGTCATCTACTTTCAAGTGTTCGATATCTAGCTTGATTGGAGCCAGTTCTTGAGATTCGACTTTCGACTCCTCGGGTGTCATTTTTGCAGCCGCGACTACATCAGCAGTCGGTGGAGCGCTCTTTGGTTGATCTTCCAGCTGAGACGGAGTGGCATCAATTGGTAGCGGCTCTTGAGAAGTATGATGAGGGGTAGAAGTTGAAGGAATAGAGAGACTTGGAGCATTCGAGCGTGTTCGTATTGGTTCAATCATCGAGACTGGATGCGTGCGAGAAGCGTAAGAGAAAGCGACGGCGAAAGAGTAGAGGCAGAAGCGAGAGGTGATCGAAGTCAAAGGGAGGGAGGGAGAGGGGAAGATTTTCGGCACGACTGCCGAGATGCACCTCCTGTCCAAAAGGGTCAAACTACTTACCTTGCGAACACTACTGGTCGATTGACATTTAAATCGTCGAGAGCGTGTTGCGAAAAAGCTCTCGAAATTTCGCAAGAAAATCCCCAACTCGCGCTCGGAAGCCTTTCGTTAACCTTTCGCTGAGCTTTGAATACGTCTTGAGTCCTCTGCGTGATGTGGCGCATTCTCTCCTATTGTGTGAGCACACACGACTGTCGAAACGATGCCTGACTTCGAAGGAACAACCCGACTCGACCCGATTTTTGCTGCCTCCAAGCTCACTCGCTCACTCTCTCGAAACGCCTCCTCCACAGCCCATATCAGGTGACGAGTGACAAGAGGCTCGCAAGCATGGGATTAGGCTGAAGCGAACGAGAGTATGGTGCAGAGGGAAGATTGAGCTTGCCCAGCTTTGACTGTCGAACAGCGAGAGGCAGAGCTTGCAGCACCTTCACTTCAGTTGCGGGATGATCGTGGAGAGGCTCATAGATCTGATCGTGAGGTCGCTGAGTGGCTGCGTTGAGTCTAGCACAACTGGCCGTCCCATGCATCTTCATCGCAGGCAAACTTGATCTGACTTCAGCCGGTTCAGGGTCCACTACACATTCAGGTTCACCCAGGTTCGATTTCAGCCCACGTAGAGGTCACAGCCGAAGTCACCCAAGAACCCTGTGCGAAAATCGCTGCTCCACATTCAAAGGAAAAAGCTCAATCTGAAAGGACGTGACTCCTGCTCGTCCTCCGGTACTTACGGAATCGTCGTTCAATAGGTCGATGGGAACGAATGGTACCTCGATACTGGTTGATCCTGCTGCACGTCACACCAAGAAGTTGAGAAAACGAGGCTCGTGGAATCCCATTTTCGAAGATTCGCCTCCAGGGATAAATCGCGCTCCCCTTTCGAGTTGGAGTCACCTTGACAGCAACTAGCCCGGGTCATTGGCATCTCAGGTCTTGTCGCTGACTCAGTTCTCGCACAGGCAGAAGACCGATGATTCGACGAAAGACGAGGAATGAATTCCGATTCCATAATTTTGTCTAGCACAGAACACACAGGGGATACCAAAGAGAAGGGAATATGATAATGACACAGAGAGCACAGATGAGGGAAGTAATAGGAGATTAGGTGAACCTGGGAGATGACAAGCGAGAAGAAGTCAGTTTTCGAAAACAAACTCGATTCGAGCGTCGTCGGGAGACTCACATGTAGTGCCTACGTGAGCCGTTGACAATAATCAAAGTTTCTGTGTGGCCCACTGTACGTCAGGAAATGAATGGAGAAGTCAGTTTGAGAACTCGGGGCGGCGATAGAGGATAAAGCGGGTGACGAAAGAAAGAGAACATACGGGTTGAGCCCCCAAAACGGCATCGAAACAGTGTTACCACCAGCACCGAAGAGAGCGAACGAAGCGATGAACGACATGACTGAAGAAGAGAAATCGAAATCAGCGAAAAGCTCGGAGCCGGAAGTAAGAGGAAAGTGCAAAAGACTCACATTGTGTTCCACCATCGAGACCTGCCGACATCAAGTAGTTGTACTTCCTGAACCAGGAGGAGCAGTATCGTCGAAGGTAGAATTGGGAGAAGATGGCGACGAGCATGGTAGTGAAGATCGACGAGTTGATTCCGACCGACAAGTTACCGAGGCACCAGCAGGTGATAGGGGAGACGAATTTGTCGAAACCGTATCGGGGGAAGAAGCGGTGAGCAAAGTAGAAAGGAAGAGGAACGGCGAGACCGATGACGATGGCGACGGGGATGATGAAGTAGGTCGATCCAGGTCCGTACATGTGCTTAGCGAGAGCTCCCCATGCGACGGCTTGCGAGTTGAAGGATTGAACCTGTGAATCGAAATAATTTCTGATTAGCGAAAACTCTCGATGCGATTTCGCGATTTCGCAAGCTGAGAGATCGTACCTGTTGACCTGACCAGATATTTGATCCTTGGATGTCACTACGAGCGAGAGAGGGCGTTGTCAGGTACGGAAGAGGTGGGAGGGTGTAAAATTGATTTGGACTCACAGGAGAAGTTCTCGGTGAGAGCTGATGACCGATTTCATGATGATGAGCTGGAGAATAGCTCCGACGACAGTTCCGATGCATTGAACTCCGAAGGTGGCACGAGGAGGAAGCTTGGTGTATTGACCGAGTTTGAGGTCACGAGCGAGACCGAGAGCTTGGGCGCAGGAGTTGTATCCGTAAAGGGTGAAGTACAAGTTAGCTTGCGAGTTACCGGGGACGATGGCAGCTCCGAGCATTTGGGCGAGTTGTTGAACGTCGGTTTTCTGAATGAGGGAGCAGAGTAAGTGACTGAAAAAGCAAAAGAGCGACAAGAAGTAAGACTCACGAATCCAGTAACGGCGTAGATGACGCAAACGAAGGGGAACATGAAGAGTGAGAGGATCAAAGCGACAATGAGAGCCCACCAAGGGAGTTGCGAGTGACCGGTGTCTAGTAAGAAGGAAAGCGAAAAAATCAGGACGAGGTCAAAGAGTCGAGAAGATGAAGAAAGGCGTACAGCAAGTAGCCATGGCGCAGGCGAAAGATCCAACCATGATAGCACCGTAGACCCACATAGGAACTTCCTTGTAGACGCGCATGAGTTGGTAGTGAGGATCGGGTTGGGTTCGAGTTCGGTAAGATTTGAAAGCCTCGAGGATAGGTCGCCAGTACCTGATGAGACGGAAAGATTGAGTGATGCCACAAGAGAAGACGAGAGAGAGAAGCGAAGACTAACCAGATTCCGACGTGAGTTAGAGTAGCTCCGATAGCCAAGTTGCAACCGAGGTAGTAGATGGCGTTGGAAGCGGCGTACCAAGGAAGACCTTGCTCAGCAAGGGCGGTCTCGTTGAGCGACCAATCGGCGTTGAGGATAGTGTTTTGGTCGTATTGAGATCCGTTGGCGTAGAAAAGATCTTGCGAGAGGAAGGGGAATTGAGCGGCGTTCCACGCATTGGTAGCGTACATTCCGCAGAAGATGATGCAGCAGAGACCGATACTGGAGAGAGGCACGAAAGTCAGCTCGTGGAGGAAAGGCTAGAAAAAGGGGAGAAGAAAAAGGACGAACCCGATGAATTGGGAGACTTGGGTGGTGAAGGGAGTGAAGAGGGCACCGAGCGATCCTCCTCCAGATCCGACGTAAGCCCAATCGAGGCAGATTGAGAACATACCGAGTCCTTCGTTACCGTTGGATCCCCCGAAGATACGAGTGAACCAGGCAGAGTCACGCTTGGCGAGGCAGAAGATCGAGATACCAGTGAGAGTAGGAGCGACGAACTCGGGGATCCATTCCCAGCAGAAGATGGCGATGAAGACGATCCAGAAGAACTTGAGTCGCTTCTTTTGCATACCTTCGTCCTTGTCTCGGTGGAGGGCATCGAAGAGATTGACAGTAGGAACCAAGTTGGGGTAGACGATGTAGGTAGGGAAAACGGTGAAGGATCGAGTGAGACCAGCGAGACCGTAACCGAAGAGTTGAGAACCGAGGAGAGTGAAGATGGCAACTCCGTAGTTGGGAGTGATGTTGTAGTAGACTAATTGAGGAGAGGGGAGAGTCAGTCACTCGTCAAAGCGACGGGGATGCGAGAGAACGAAAACTCACGTTCGTCGGCAGCGAAAACAGAGATGGCTTCAGCGGAAGAAGCGGCGGTCGAGGACATGATGAGGACGGCGACGTGCTCCTTCAAGGTGAAGTCGCAAGGGTTGAGGAACGCCCAGAATCGACCGCGTTGAGCGCTAGGAAGAGCGGTGTGCCAGGCTTTACCGAGGATGAAGGCGATGATTTGGAGGAAGAGTTGCGAGACGTAGACGGTTTGGGGACGGAAGTAGAAGATCTATCGAGAATGGTCGCAGAGGGATCAGCGGGAGCTCAACGAGACAGGGAAAGAATGAAAGCGTCGACTCACTTGACCAAGAACAGCGGCGAAGCAGGTGAGTCCGATACCAAGGAAGTACATTCGGAAGGTGTGAACGACCATGTTGGGGTCGTCTTCGAGGGACATGCATCGAGTAGAAATATCTTCGGCAGTCTGCGCGATGTGCGAGGGCAAAGTCAGAAAATTGTGCGGCTCTAGAATCGACGGAAGAGAAAAATGGCTCACCTCGATAGGTCGCTCCTTTCCGTTAGCCATGATATCCTTAGCGGCGACATGCAAGTAGTCCGCTCTGTGTTCTCCATCAGCGGCAACCTCTTGCGGCTCGTAAGAGAGACCCGACTCCTTCTCTTCGTAAGGTGTCTTTGAGATGTCGTCGGAGTCGAGGGAAGGAGGTTTGCCATCGAAGGAGTTGGAGCTATTGAGTTCAGGTGCGGCAACGCCAGAGACAGAGTCCTGGCGTTTGAAGGGGTTGCGAACGGTGACCATCTTGACGATTCGAAGCTAAGGCTTCTCTTTTGGTCGAGTCTTGAAGTGGTTGCGAAGTGAAAGGGAGAGCGGAGGGTGAAGTGAGGAAGGAGAAGAGAGAAGAGAGGAAAGGAAGAGTGTTGATTGGAGTCAAAGAGAGAGTCGGATCGCGTGACGGGTGAGAAGCCGGTTTAAAAAAAGGGCAAAGGGGAAAGTAGAGATACGGTTTAAGCGGGGTTTGTGTACCACAAGGTAGCAGTCGATGGAAGATAGCGGGAAACATATTCTTCCTTGCGAGATGTTGCTAAAGATAGATCAGAAGATGAGGAAAAGCTTTCCCAAAAAAAGGAACAAAGTCGGGGAGATGAAAACACACCGCGAGGTTTGCAACTTTCCACCTTGCTTCGAGACTTCGAGTCTTTTCATCCTTCCTATCCCCCACTGTAAAGAAATCCTTTCACTTGACTCCATTTGGTGGCGACCGAATACAATCGTTTGCGAGAAACGAAATCCTCAAGGGGTCCGCCTGACTTGCGATTGTCTATCAGCCGTCATAGGGTATGCAGAACAACGAGGTGGACGTACAATCTTGTCAACTGCGAAGACCTCTATCTCCTTTGGCCCGGGGCACCCACGAGAAAACTTCGAAAAACTCGTTACGAAATGAGCGAGACCTCGTTGAGTTTTCAAATCCTCCAAGTTCCGACGCAGTCAAAGCCCAATCTCAAGCTCCGAAGGTGTAATTGTCCAATTCTCCCAACGAGGTCAACTGAGCGGATATCTTTTCAAAACACGAGGTGTCCCTCCCTAGCAGCCTTTTCATACCGAGCCGAAGAACCCGCGAGTACAGTAGTTCGGTATCCACTATTGCAAATAGATTGATTGATAGGATCCACTCTTGCATGTGGGTTGTGTTTGACGAGTCGTGTGCTGTTGCTGTCGAGAGCAGTGTGGAGAAGTTGGCAGCTGATAAGGAAACCTCGCTTGATGATGCCGAAGCAGTAGCGTATTGACATGCCGTAGCGTGGTGTAGCCAAACTTTGAAATAGCTCAGAGCTTGCAGAGCCGTGTCGAAGAGATGGAGAGTCGGGAGAAGCGTATCAACGTCTGGAAGAATTTCGCAAGTTGGAGGAGAATGCGAATTCGACAATCTCTCGCTGCAGCTCTCCAGAGCACACAAGAGTCTACTCGAAGCAATAAGACCAACAGGCGAATCGCTTTCAAGCCGCATTGCTTAGTCGTGTCTCTTTCGCTCTCGACCTTTCGTCGAAGAAAATGAATAGAATGGCGCGAGAGAGGGGGAGCATATATATAAGTCCTCGGAGGGCGATTGCTGCGAGCCCCGTAACCGAGTAGCAGGAAAAGAGACGAGAGAGAAGCTTTGGAGCAAGAGAATTGGTTTGCATTAGGGAGGGCGAAGGGTATCGAATGCGAGGTTACGAAGAAGGTGGCGACGACGATACAAGGAATTGTAACAAGGAAATAGACAAGCGAAGGGAACAAGAGTGACTTAGATATCGTCCTATACGTGAAAGAGAGAACGAACGAGAGTCAAAAACCAAAAATCGAATACGCGAGAGACAGAGAGAGAGTTTGAGCTTACGATATCAAAGTCGTCTTGCTTCGCAGGTAGATCCTCATCAGCCTCGTCAGCTGAAACTTCGTCGAACTCGACGTTGTCGTCCTCGTCTCCAGGTCCGAAAGTATCGGTTTCGTTGATCTTGGCAGTTTCGGGGAGTTCACCGTAAGCTTTGAGGTTACGAGCTTCGTCGGCAGTGTACTTTTGAATAACGTCGGCCTTGTCGTCCTGGAAATCTCGGAGTGAAAGAAGGATGATGTCTCCTTGATTGATCCAAACCTTTTTTTTCCCCAAACGATCAAAGCATTCGTCAGTCAAAGAGTGCGGGATGAATCGAGACGAATACTGGGCCCTTACCTTCTTTCTCATCTTTCCTCGGATGTGCGCTAATCGCTTTTCACCATCGAAGCACATTGCCTCTACTCGACCGTTTCCAAGCATTTTCAGAACTTGAGCGTACTCTGTCAAGCGAGGTGAGCGAGGGTGTTAGCGTATTTCCTCGTATCAGGTGTCAGGCTCAGGTAGTCGAGCACTCCCCAGCAAAGAGAGAGAGATGATTGACTTACCTTGACCTTCCTCCTTGAAGACGAGTTCACGCTTGTCACCATCGTTCTCGTTCTTTCCACGTCTGCGATTTTTACCTCCCTATTAACCGTTCCAGTCCCGTCAGCACCAGGGAGACGAGAAAAGGTGAAAGATGAGAAATGATGTACTCACTTTTCCCTTGTTCTAAAGAGGCGTGAGAAGCGATTGAGAGAAAAGCAGAAAGATAGGACGCAAACAGTCAGCTCAATGATCCATCTCGAGATGTCTGCTAGTCCTTGGAGAGGTGTAGTGGCTCGGTTCAAGTTGATGAAAGAGATCAAGATGAGAAACTTTTGTTCAGTGTTTGATCCTTCTCGGAGGGCACTTGACGCCGGTTGAGAGTGATTTTGAGGGTTCTGTGAGTGCTACTAATGATTCAGACTTACTTTAGGCATGTTTGGTGATGAGTAGAAGTGATCGCCTTACAATTTTCTCCCTTTCAATTCTGTTCATTTACAACTCGACTACAATCGACTTTACTGGCTTATTGGCCATCCAGATAGATTCGAGATTGGATCAGAGGGACTACTAGTGCAGCAGCAAGTTCAGGAGATCGGAGTCGTCTTTCTCCTTCTCGGGTTCACTAATCTCGGACAACATCAACCACAAATCTAATACAGATCATACTCAAGGTAGTGGAAGCAAGTGTAAGCTTTCTATTCCTCCACGCCGATCTATGGAATAGGCGATACGCGCTTCCGTGTTGAATCAGATCGTCTCGCAAAGATCACTCAGCAACATAGTTCAAACAAGGAGATACAGCTAGAACTGACACTGTTGTTCACCCTGCAGCAACGAAAACCTCTCTTCTACTTCGACCAATCCCTCTTCCGATTCCTGCTCGCGCCCTTTGCGGCAGCGTTGTCTCCCCCTCTCCCTTCTCTTTCCCATGTCCTCTCGACCACCGCTACCTTTCGGCCTAGGCAGAGATCCAATATGTTCTCCTCACCGCTGCAACTCCCCCGATACTCCACTACCAGCACCCGGAACTCCTCTTCACGATCAAATCGCTTTCGCCCTCTCTCAACTATTCCAAACCTTCTTCGCTACATCGCTACGGTACTTGGGAGTGAGCGAGATCTTGGACTGGTTGGAAATGAACGGAACTGTGGATGCTTGGATCTTGACGGGATTGGAACAAGGGAGGTTACCGGATGAAGTGGGAGATTCGAAGAATTTGGAGTTTGGCAGAGCGGCGATCAAGAGCGTGATCAGAGGTGCACTTGAAGCGGAAGATGGAGCATGGGCAACGAGCTTGAGGGAGACTGGATTCTCCTCGGCTCTCTCGATGGCTTACGAAGGGATCGTCTCTCAGGTACTTAACCTCGTTGCTGGCTTTGCCGACTGTAACTGACGATTCTTTCCTCCTACACAGCTCAAATCTTCAAAGTCTGCACCCGTCCCTTGCCTTCACACTCTCCTCACCCCGAACGGTCTCGCAATGCTCAAAAGCGCACCTCTCAAATCCGCTTTCCCCGTCTGTCCGCCTCGATCCCCTCCTTCACCCTCTCCCCTTCTCACCTCGATCCGAACCCTTATCCAACGCGGAGCTCTCACTGGTCCAGCTTGGAAAACACCGACAGTTTACCGACAACAAGTTCGAAAAGCTTTCACCTCTTACCATTCGATGCTTCGAGAAATCGCCGAAGAACTCGTCAGTGGCGACCCAAGTTTCTCGGAAGAGTATCGAATCTTTCTCGAAAACATTTCTCAACCGATTCAACTCCTCCAGCTCATCGCAGACGATTTCGAGACCGAGTTTGGACCGGATGCGACGAGGGGATTACTCGCGGTTGGAGATGCTGGAGGGGACAATATTATGAGTATTATGGATTTCTGTGCGGCGAGGAAACCTTCGGAACTGCTCGCAAGGGTTAAACAGCGGGTGGTCGAGAAGCATGAAAGGGAGAGGAGGACGAATGAGATTGGATCGTTGAGGAGTCAGATCAAGGAATTGGATACGCAAATCAGAGGACTGTTGCTGGATTACAGGTCGGGAGAGATTGGACCTGAACGTACTCTCGAACTGCAGAAGGAGCTGGAAAAGACGTTGGATCAGAGGGATGCGGTCAAGAAGGAAGTCGAGGATCTACAAGCGGCGGAGGATCAGGAAGTGAGGGATCAGAAGAGGGAGAAGCTGGAGAGGGACAGAAGGCTCGCGAGTGTCGGCATCAAAATCGAAGAAACAGCTACCTCGGTTTCAACTTCCGTTGGAACGCCTTCGCTAGGCGCCCTAGCTTCGATGGCGTACTCGACACCGATTGAGGGACAAGATGAGCTGGACATCGATGAAGAGAAAGAGAATGTTGGATTCAAACTCGGATCTTCGAGGGATTTGCTCAAATACGAGATTCCGTGCGATCCGTTCGCTGCAACCGCACCTCGAGCAGTCTCTCCGATGCCTGGATCGAGGAAAGGCAAGTCGAAAGCTCTCATACATCCTGGAAAAGTCAGTTTGAATCCGCTTCTCCCTTTTCGAACTCTGAGCTGACTGCATTTCGTATCTCTAGCCTCGAAATCCGACTCGCTACGCTCCTCGTGCCCCACTACGAGCCTACCCTGCGACTCCCTCGGCCTCTTCCTCCCAGAACAACACTCCTTCATCCTCGCGCTCCTCTTCTCCCGCTCCTTCTCGAACCGATCAACGAATCTCATCTCGTTCGCGACTTCCTCCCTCTCGACTCTCAGCCCCTGCACCTTCTAGTCTCGCCCCTTATTCGGATGCCGAAGACGATTACTGTCAACACTGTTGCCCAGCTTGTTCAGCAGAAGCTCAAGCTGAGAGGGAGGAGAACTACGCCGATTCTCGGGAAGCTCGTCAAACTGCCGAGATCGAACAAGCTATCGCATCACTAGTTCGAGGTCGAGATACACCTCTTCCGAGTGCACCGATGAGTCGACAACCATCTTCGAACATCGCAGAAATGGATTGCGAAGGGAATCATTCGAGTCAACCGAACGGAGGTGGAGTCGACTCGTTAATCCCAACTACTACGACGACTACTTCTCGCAACAAGAAGAAGAAAAAGAAGAAAAAGAATGCTGCCAACCAATCCGACTCAACCGCTCCTCCTCCTTCCCTCCCGACTTATCCAACACCGCTCAATCAAGTGCCAAACCTAGGTGCCCCTTCACTTCAGCAGGGCTTCTCTCCCCTCTCGAGGTACTCCCCTCCGAAGTGTTGCCCTCCCGATATCTGTACCGGAGTAGGTCCGAATTATGCTGTCTGGGCAGAACTTGATGGACTTCTGTACGAGACCTGTTTAGCTGGCTTCAAGTGTGAGTCCCCAGATCGTCTCCCTGATTATCCCGCTCCTCACTGACTCGAAGCTCGACCTCTTCAGACGAATTGATCGGCGCTCTCCCTGCTCCCCTCTTTCACCTTCGCGAGAAACTCGCCAAATCTTACCTTCTCTCCGGCGGCAAGATGTGTCTCGATTCGGGAGAACCAAAGAGTATGGAGGAGTTCTTGCGACTTGCTGAAGATCGAGGGGTATGGAGCACGGCGAATCATCCGGAAGTACAAGCCTGGTCTCAACGAGTACTTGCGATCAGTCTGCAGAAACTCGTCGATGTTCTCGTAAGCCTAGAATCGATACTTTGGCTTTCCTTCGTTGACTGATGGAGCTTGTCGGAAACAGCGCGCTACTCTCGGCGATATCTGCATCTGTAAGATGTCGAATCATCTCGACATTCTTCAAGAAGCTAGAAACCGCCTCGAACAATGCGAGAAGCTCGATCGTACTGTCCCCATCGATCTCCCCGAAATGGACCAGCAACAGTCTTTCCTGAAATGGGCTCACGTTCAGATTCGAGCAGGAGTGAGTCTTTCGCAAATCTCGATCATTCTTTGCATTGAACTAACTGTGACTTCTACTCTTCTTCCGTTTGTAGAAGCTTTCTGGACCCGAATGGGAAGGACTCGATCGACAGTACAAACTCGCCGACTATCTCCTCGCCTTCTCCGACGCTTTCGACGCCGCAACCGATCGACTGGTTCTTCAGAATGGCAACCCTTACAGCATCGCTGAAGAGATGATCACTTTGCTCGAATGGCAAGGAGGAGTGAGAGCTTTCGACACTGCTCTCAGATTTGGTCCTCACAGCATCGCTCACGAATTCGGTTCGGGTGTCGACCTACTCGATGGAACGGAGGAGTCGCCGCCAGAATCGAGACCTCTTCAGAGCTGGGGAAGATTGCTCGAGTTGAGTAAGGAAGCGAGGTCGAGGGGAATGCCATTCTCACGAGAACTCGCTGAACAAGAGAAACAAAGGGTGCGAGAACTTCCCATTCAATCTCCTTACCGTTGCCTGAGCATGAGCACTCATACGGATGGAGAGTGTAGGGAAATGGCTACTTTGCAGCAGGCGAATTCGAGAAAGCTATCGTTTCGTTCTCGACTTCATCGATCATCTACCCTACCGAACCTACCTTCGTCTGCAACGCTGCCGCAGCTCGAATGAGACTCAACACTCCAGCACAATATTCGCAAGCGGTCGCCGACTGTACCTTGACACTCTTCTATCAACCTTCGAACATCAAAGCACTCTACCGACGAGGAACGGCACTCGCGGTGTTGGGAAGGTGGAAAGCTGCATTCGCGGATCTCAAGCACTTGGAGAAGATTACGCCGGATGATTCACCTGCGAGGGAAGCGTTGAGGTGGGCTACTGAGAGGTATGCAGCGGTCAAGGCGAAAGAACGTTCCTAGTTTATAGCTTACTGCAAATATCCCTGATTGTTGAGATGGAGATTCCCGAGTGCTTTTAGTGAAATTGCAAGAGAGATCGCGGAAACCTGAGCGAAACTGCTCAGAACGAAATTCTGCGAAAGCGCTTTCCTCTTCATCTCACTCACTCACCCATCGATTTACTTCGCCACTTCGAGCTCCTGTACAGCTAGTCTGCCTACAAAGAACGCACAACGTTGCAGTCAGTCGCTTCAGACAACAAACGGCTTCGAAATATCTTGATCAATTAGCGAATCTTCAAAGTCGCTATCGGCATCAGGAGTTGCACGCGAGCCTGTAGCAAGCTAGAGGACGTAATGTGAGTGTACCCGCTTCTCGATTGAATGACCTGGGTCGCTGATTCGCTCCTCACCCCCGCAGAGATGGAGGAGCCTTCTCCAGCTCAGTCTCCCCTTGCGAGCTCTCCTAGTCGAAGCAGTATACGCGGTGGATCTCCTACTCCTCATGCAGGCTCACCGGTCCCTCAGTATGAGCGAGATGAGGAGGATACTTTCACTTCGATGCTTTCAATTTCGGTGGATGCTCCGATTGGATCAATGAGTATCAGTGAGTGCTCTTCTACGATATCTGAGCTAGCTTGTAAGCTGACGATGAGGAGGATGTAGGTCCGGCCAATCGAGATGTCGCACTAGGAGCGAGAAAAGGACTCTATATCGTTGATTTGCAGAATCCTTGGGATATCCCGCGATTCTTACCTCACGATTCAGCATGGGAGGTCGCAGACGTTCAATGGAACCCGTTCCCAGCGAGGAGCGAGTGGGTCGTTTCAACCTCGAATCAACAAGCCGTCGTTTACAACCTTTCGCTGTCGCCCTCACTCACCGACTCACCTATCGAACACGCCCTCTACGGTCACACTCGAGCTGTCACGGATATCAACTGGTCGCCGAGCTCACCGGATCTCTTGGCGACTTGCGCTCTTGATGGATGGGTACTAGGATGGGATTTGAGAACGGGTTATGGGACGAGAGGAGGTTCTGGAAGAGGCAGGAAACCGATCTGGAGGACTTGCGGATGGGGTTCACCTGCTACTCAAGTCAAGTGGAACCGAAGAGAACCTCACATTCTCGCCAGTTCTCATGACAACGCTATTTTGATCTGGGATGATCGGGTAAGCTTGCATTCTTCCTTCTCAGACTGCTCAAAAGGACTCAGAGTGCGTGCTGTAGATGGGAGCTGCTCCAGTCAAGACGATTCGAGGTCATTCTGCTCGAATCTGTAGGGATTGTTTCGCTCTTTTCCAAAATCAATCCGGACTGACGATTTCTTCCTGAGCAGACGGAGTTGATTGGTCGAGGAAGAAGTCTGATGAGATTGTTACCTGTTCCCTCGACAAGACATTCAAGGTGACCTTGAACAGCTCTCGCTTCTTTCAACTTTGAATATCACTCATGCTCATAACGCTCACAGTTCTGGTCGCTTAACGATACGACGAATCCGACGCTATCCATGACGACTCCTTCGCCGATCTGGAGAGCTCGTTGGTTACCTTTCGGAGATGGAGTCCTCACCTTGCCGCAACGCAGTGATCACGCGTTGAGCATTTGGGGCGAAGAGCAGTTGAGGAAAGACGGAGCAACGGCGGAACCGGTAGCGAGGTTCGAAGGTGCTCGAGAAGGTGTGAAGGAGTTTGTTTGGAGAGCTCGAGGAGCGACGGACCTCGATTCTGGTCAGCGCAACTTCATTTTTTCATGCTTTTCGTGGAGATCGCTAATATATCAGTAGTTTGGTGATGCAGACGATCGTCAATTCCAGCTCGTCACTTGGGCGAAAGATCGAAGATTACGGCTGTGGCCAATATCGGAAGATCTCACCAAGGTACGACAGCAGCTCATCCTCCTCGACCGCTGTTTGAGTCGAGCTGACGTCTACACTTACTGACCAATATAGGAAGTAGGTCACGTCAAGGGAGCGCCCATACAGATACCGCTCAATTGGAGAGGAGGTCCCGATGTTTCGTATCGAACTTTCGCCGAATCTCCTGCTCCTCCACTTCCCCTTTCATTTCCCTCTGCCAATTCCCCTGCTCCACGACACCTCGCCCCCGGTACATCACTCCTATCGGCTACCCTATCCTCGCCAACAACACCTTCTCTTCTAACTTCATCCTTGCTTCATGCGAGTTATCCTGACAATTCACCCAACAAAGAGAACCTCGCACCTGCACCTCTACCTTTCGCTCCCAACGTCCTCGATCCAACTCGTTCCACTGCGACGATGTCAACTGGCAAGGTACGCAGTCGTCGAAGAAGAGCACAAGATCGACTCGCTTGGATGGAGGGAGTCAAGATCATCAAGCCTGTCCCTGCGCTTGAAGACGAACTCGCAAGCGAGGAGATGGATCGCAAGGGACGCAGCGAAGATCGACCTTCAGAACCTGCTACTCGAGGGAGTTCGATGGTACGAGGGACCGATGCCGGAACAGTCACAGCGAGGGAGGGAGCAGATACAGAGCGAGCTGAAAGTATCGTCACTGGGGAATCACTCGCAACTGGTACAGCAACTGCGAGGGAGAGCACCTTTACGAATCTAGGAGAGGAGATCACAAGCGTTGTTCGAAGATTCCCGAGAGTCAACTTCGAAAAAGTGAGGTTTAATAGTCTCACTCCTCCTCCTGACCGATGCTCATCATTCTTACGCAATCCTCCAGGTTCACGTCGCTGGTCGATCCTGTACCGTTTCCCTCTATTCTCCCTTATTCCTTCGCGCAACTTTCTCCTTCCCGAAACGATATCCTGCCGCCTCCTCTAGCATCGAACTCGAACGCAGCGCCGACTTCTCGCTCAAGCAACGCGCGATCCTGCTCCAGAGCGTCAGGAAACTCATGTCGAGTCGGGCCGAACGAGGGCTACCATCGCTCGAAGTCGCTTTGCGATATCTGTTGGGCGATCGCTCTTTCGACCGGATCGAGGAGGACGATGACGATGAAGCGGAAGAAGCACTCGATGGTAGTACTCTCACCACTCTACCGGCAGACCTACTCAGGAACAATGTCAATGTTCCGCCTCCGAGACGAGGAGGAGCGACTTTCGGTCCATCAGGTCAACTGGTCGTCTTCTTCCCTACGAACGTTTTTGTCACCACTCCGACAGAGAAAGATGGTTCAGCCACTCCTCCTAATGAATCCGAAACTCAGCGAGCCAAGTTCCCGCTTCGACTTTCCGAAGCATTCGGAAACCTTCCCTCTGAATCGCCAGATTACGAAGGAGACTACCAAGAGACGGACGAAGCCTTGCAGATGACGACGGGTCGATCATATCGAGCAGTAAGGTTTAACGCTGTTCGCTCTCCGAAGGAATTCCGGCTGATTCGCCTCGATCTTCCCACAGCATTCTCTGGTTCGCCGCAAATCCCTCGCACTCGCTCAACCTAGTCCTGCTCCTCCCGCCTTCAGCACCATCGTCAAAGTCAAGGATGTATCACATCTCACGCTTCTCCATCCTTCCCGAACAACGGGATCTCTCGATCAACCACCTCTCGTCGTCGCGAGAGAAGCTTTCGAAGAGGCAATCGCTTCTCGGGATCTCTTGTTATCGAAAGTGTGGTCGACAGTCATTGCATTCTTCGAGACTGGGTTGGGAGCAGACGGAGACTACTCGAGCAACAAGTTGGAATCGTTGTTGGCTGAACGGCTACTACAGGAATTGTGCGCATTTCTTTTTCGTTCTTCTAAACAACGGTACACTGAAACTCTTCTCGTACAGATTGGTCTTCCTCGCACATCTCAAGGACGTACAGACGCTAGGTGTCATCGCTTGTTTGCTCGAAAGTTATACAAGAGGTGAGTCACGAATGCTCTAGATCATCGAGAGGCGACCCTTCTTACACACTCTCGTTCGCTTCATCCAGACTTCGAGGAAGCTGTTCGTATCCGATCTCTCGCTGTCAAGCCAGAAGTCGACTACTTCAGTCACAAACATCGACGATTCGAAACCGGTTCGACATCGACTGACACTGGCGACCGCACTCCTCTTCCAACCTCTTCGACTTACGCACGACGTAGCGATCCGTCACATTCCCCTCGACCTTCTTGGGCGAATCTCTCTGGCTTCTTCAACACGAGCATGCTCTCTCTTCGAAGTGGTGCATCGTCGAGTCCTTCGTCTCCCGACCGAACTCCTCTGACTCGACCTCCATCCTCTCACGGCCTACCATCAGCGAACAGTCCTCTTCCTTCCCCTGGTCTCGGCAAATCCCCTCTGCGAACGAATCACAACTTTCCGACCATTACTCGAACCGATACTTCTCCTGACGATTGGAATCGCCGAGCACCTCGAACACGTAGCAAAACGTCACCAGGAGTCACTTTCGGAGCTACTAGCGTCGCTGTGCTGTCGCCCAAGATCTCACCTGTTCTCGCATCGGTACCTGAGCGAGCTCGGAGTCGAAGATCCTCTCAAATCAGTCGACAAGTCGTCGTCAATCTCAACGCTCCTTCAGTCCTCCAGTGAGTCCCTACATATCTCCTACGACTCTTGAGTGACTTGCTGACTCTCTCTTCGACTCAGTCAACCTGTTTGTTGGTGGCTCACGGATCGAGCGATGCTCGAACTCGAACTGATTCGACTAGCTTACGCCGAACTTCTACATCGGTGGGGAATGGATGAGGAACGTTTACATGTCCTCAAACTCTGTCGGTCGGCGAGGGTCTCCATTTCGAAGTACTCCTACTCGGCGAAGCGAATTGCAGCTCTGAACGGGCTCGATGAGAAAGCTGGTCTCGGTATGTTTCCTCACCCCCCTGCAATTCGTCGTCGATGAGACTGACGACCTCGATCAATAGATCTAGCACAGTGTTGCGGAGATTGTGGAAGTGTCGTTCAGAAAGGTCAAACTTCGTGCGTTCGATGCAAGAAGCGAAGACAGGACGCTGCTTGTATTATCTGTCACCTTTTCGTACAAGGTGCGTCTACTCTCTCTCTTCGAGTAGCTCACCTCGTTGATGCTAATGAACCCGTCGAGAATGCTCAGGTTTGACAAGCAATTGCACGAATTGTTGCCATGTCGGCCATCTAGAATGTCTCGAGAAGTGGTACGATACGGAAGATACGTGTCCTACAGGCTGTGGCTGTCGGTAAGCAATATTTCCCTCTTCACAGCCTCGAGTGAAGTGAGTACTAATCGAATCGAATCATAGCTGCGTTTCTTCGGGAGGATTGTCGGGACTTTTCCCTCGATTGATGGGTACCAATCAGACTCAGACATCATCGACAAGTACCAAAGTGACGACGCCAGGCTGGGTTGGACAAGCGTTCAAGCTGTGGTGAGGGAAAGCAATGAATCGGGAAGAAAAAGTCGGATCTGGTATCGAGGAAGTTTGTCGTGTTCTCAGGTTGTCCACCTTGTTGTCGTAAGTAGCTCGCCAAATGTCACATTAGCTTTCCACATTTCAGGTCGAAGCTGTCTCAGTGGAGGATGGGGAGAGGAGAAGAGAGGAAGTAGGTCGATTGAGCAAGTTTTGTGTCGAGACGAGGTCGACCCCTTTCGCGTCTGTACTGATCTGTAGGACGCGCCATTTCGGTATCGGCATCAACTCGGCTGGTCGTGAGGCGTGCAAGTCCCTTTGAAGGAGAAGTAAGGTTTGCAGTTGATTCAACTTTTCGAAATTTGGAGCATTTCCTTTCTTCTCCTCTTCTCTCTCCCCTTTCTTCTTCAACTCTACATCACTGATACTTCTTGAATAGCTGAGCAACGTTATCATCCTCCTCCTCTAGTATACCTGGCAACCCTCCTTCCCCTCGAACTCGTCTCTCGCTTACTTCCCTCTTTCATCTGACTCTCTCCCTTTCATCCTTCCCCACTCGTTAAGCTGCCCCACACTCGTCCTAATCAAGCTCAAAGTATGTCGAATCAAGGTCCACCGCTTCAAACTCCACCTCTACACCATTCGGTTTCTACCAATCCTCCTTCTCCTCTTCGTTCCAAATCGACTTTCGCCAAACTCGAGAGCTCTTGTTTAATCATCGATGATGATGATGACGATGAAGAAGAGCAGGATACGGAGAGTGAGGAGGAGAGTCCGATCAAGAACAGACAACTTTGGAAGGCATTGGCGAGGAAGGGAGGTGCAAGTGAAGATTCCTCGTTTGCAAAGCTAGATCTCTTCGGCGGCTCATCGAATCAACGTAGGTCTAATCGTATCACTCTCTTTGAGTCTGCTTGAGTGAAAGCGCGAGGAAACCGAGCTCATGCGTATTGTCGATGAACAGATTTCACAAAGCAGGGTGGTCGTCGATTCAGCGATGCTGCCATTCCTCGCAAGGTCCGTATCGATGACAGTCCACCACTCTCTCGTCGTGGCGTGAGCCGGTTTTCCCCTATTCTGTCTCCTCCTCGCTGAGCTCGACTGACCTGTGCTCGCACTTCCTGGAACAGTCTGTCACGAATCGCGGTGATCGCTACATTCCTCCTCATCTTCGCAGTCCCATCAGCAACAAAGAGAAACAATCCAGCGTGACCACACCTCACCTACCATCGATTGGCAAGAACTCTCTCGCCTCATTCGACCGCTCAGCAGTTCCAGACTCCGAAGATAGCTTTTACACTTTCTCCAACGGCCCCTCTTTCGAATTCTCTCGTTTCTCAGCTTCCCCTTCGACTCCCGATTCCAGTCGTGAGCTTTCCCGAAACCTTCGACTCTCTCCTTTACCTCTCAAAGGGATTCTCGCTTCGCCTCCTTCTCGTTTACATTCTCGCTCAACTCGACTCGATACCTCCTTCTTCGAACATCCTCAAGCCATCGCGGAGGAGGAGGACACGAGCTCGGAAGACAACGGTAGTCGTCAAGCAGGAACACATGAACTCGAACAAGGAGAAGAACCAGCTGGTCCAGTCGTTCCACTTGAATCTGTTCGAGCTGAAGCTGCCAAGATCGATTTCAATGAGCTCAAGGGTATCTCCAACAAGTCTCGAGCAGAGGAATGCAGCGGATGTGGTTCTTCACCTGATTTGTCTTTCGTTATCTTCGTTGGTTCCCTTTCTTGATGCTCTCTTTGACTCTCTGATTAAGCTGAGCGTACCCTGACTGTCTGCTCTAGCTACCTTGTCGTCACTCAAGCTGTCCAGACTGCCTCAACTCGATGATCAACGGCGCCGCTCACAAACCGCCGAGACCTTCGGATTGTTTCTCGTGCTCCCACCAGGTCGTCTCATTTGATCCCTGCCACGAAGACCTCTATGCCGAGAAAGGAGGAGTCGGACTCGCTCAAGTCCTCGCAGTCACTCTACGAAACGAAGGTCACAAGGAGCGAAGCGCTTCTCGTCACGCTATCGACACTTCAGCCGCTCACGCAGAAGATGAACTTGAATACGATCGTATGAGAAGACTCTCGAGGAGTAGCCGAAGGCGTAGCTCGGTCGTAGCAGCAGCGATCGCCGCAACTCCAATCTCTCGATCTCGTTCCAAATCGGTCAACTCGCCTCGAACGGAGGCTATCTCGATTCGCAAAGTTTCCACTACAGAACTCGTCGCATACTCTGTCCCCCTCCTTCGTCACAATAGTCTCGCCGATTTACCTGCCGACATCGCCGTCGAAGATCGTCTTTCGCCCACGAAGAAAAGCGAAGATTTCGTCCTCTCGGTGAACGCCGATTTGGCATCCTCACCTTCTCTGTGGTCGAATCAATCTCAGGGAGTCCGTACACCTCTCGTTCTCGACTGGGCTTCCGAGCCTATGCCAGTCTTCGATGCCGTTTCTCCGGAGTACGCTTCCCCTTTCAATCTCGTCAGACCTCGTCTGATATACTGATCCAGAACTTCCTATTCTCTCTTTGCTCTCTGCAGTATCGTCGAAGTTCCCTTCAAGTCCTCGTACTCCTCTTCACTGAGCGACGGTTCGCAAGCTTCGATCGAATCTGCACCGAAGCGAAAGATCGAATGGCCCGTCGTTCGTCTAGACAACGTTTCGTGGGAGATCACTACCGACGAGATCGAACAATGGCTTCCAGAAGGTACTCTCGCTAGCGACGTTGATATCGGAAGCGGAATCGTCGAGAATGGCGATGTCGAACGAGTCCCTCTCGCTGTCCATGTCCTATGCAATCGGTACGTCGTTCATTCACCATCATCTTCATCTCCAGCTGATACCGAAACTGACGCTTCCTGTCGATTGCAGTCTCGATGGTAGAACGTTGAACCAAGCTTTCGTCGAATGTTCGAGTCTTGAAGCTGCGAAGACGATCGTCCGACAACGAGATGGGTCCAGATTGAAGATGCGCACAGTGCATGTCGCTCTATCGAGTCAAGGAGAACTATTGTCGACTGTGAGCTCGACCACCACTTTTTCGAATCTGCCATTCTCGAGCTCATGCTCCCATTCTGAACAGATCTTCCCAACCTACAAGTATGGTTTTCATGGTCTCGACGCTATTCACGGTGGTACAGCGACCAAACCGTGCCCAATCCTGCTTCAGTCGGAATTGAACGGGTTGCTCGATCTCTGTCGCCTCGAAAATTCGCACGCTCTCAAAGCACCTGAACGGCCATACTTCAACTTTGTGTCGATTCTCGAAAAGGTACGATCGATAGTGCGGATGTCATTATCGTGATCTCGCACTGACTACTCGATTCCGGTTCTTCTCGAACAGCTACCCTGGCATCAAACAGACGCTTACAACTCGAAACAGGTCGTTCGCCTCTTCGAAGCTAGTCTAACGGCTATCAGAACGCTCGAGAGCGTACAAGACCGTGCTCCTGAGGAGATCTTGACGGTTCTGGTCGATGCGATCTTGCGCTGTCCTGCTTTCCTACCACGTCAACTGCAGCAAGTGCTAGAGCTAGCTGGAGGAATCGGATTCGTCAGCGCTCCTAGCAAAGTATGCTCCAACTTCCCCGCTCTTTTCTAGCCTGATCTCGAGCTGACAAACGATCGAATCTTCGCTCTATAGACGATCGACGTTTTCTACGCTCAGCCTTCGTCGTCTCGGCCTTCTCTCTCCGGTATCGCTTGGCCTTCTGTCGACACTACTCTCCCTCGAGTACAGCCTTCCGCCTCAGCAAGCTCGAATCCTTTCCTCGTCGGCGACACAGAGCGCATCAAACCCGAACGTCAATCCTTCGAATCTACTTCCCCTTCATTCGACGCTCGTTTCGACACCGCCAACGCAAGTCTACTTACAAGCCACTCTCAAGGTACACCCTTGCGCTACACTCCCACTCCTTCCGCCTCCTACTCCTTCCCTTCACCTTCTCCCCGTTTAGCTTCAAACTCTGGTCTCTCAAACAGCAGTCCCTCGCATCTCGCTGCTCACTCTCGCCAGCGCCGTTGTAGCTCAATTTCTCGTCGTCTCAACATCGACAAAGCTCTCGTCTTGGCTGTAGCGAACGAGTTGGGAATCGCCCTCGCTTGATTCATCGCACCTCTCCCAATCACTATCCAACCCTGTTCTTTTGCTCTCCCTTCTCATTCGTCCTATCTCTATCGTTTTATCTCTCGCATGCTCCACACAGATTTACCCGGTCTCGAACTATACCTCGCATCGCTTGTCACTCGCATTGCATCACGTTTTTGCAACGCGTTTCCTTCTCCACCTCAATGACATGGAACGACGATCGGAGAGATTGAACGGGAACCACGTCTGCCGAGTCCTGCAGCTCACTTGATGCGTTCGTTTGACCGATTTCGCAGAATGAAAAGCAAAGCTCGGATTGAATGCAGATATCTGATCTCGCAACGCGACACAGTACGAACTTGTCGTACTGACATGCAAGACAATTTGACTACAACCCTGCTTCCTGCAACTCGTCCAACACTTCTCCTGCCTGAAAACGCACCAACTCGTCCTTGTCCGTCTCTCTCACGTATTCCAAGGTGATCTTCAATCTCTCCCTCTCCCTCGCACTCATTCCCTCACCATCAAATCCCGCCTCTCTACCGCTTCGATCAAACCTCGACTCGATGACTGGACGGTCCCCAGGCATTCTCAACCTACCCTCCTTGACCAAGCTTTCTCCCAATCCCTCCATTGCTGCCTTTTGTGCCTTCTCGAATGAGTCGTAGCGAGTCTTGATAGTAGTTCGTACGAGCAGGGAAAGGAAGAGAAGAGCCGCTCGTCGAAGGGAGGCATGTTTCGAAGTTGTCGTGGTTGGATCGGCGAGTTCTTCAGGACGCGATGAATGAGGATTCGAGGTAAATTTGGGAGTAGGCAACGAGAAAGTGAAATCTTCGTCTTCGTCTTCTGAAGAATCCTTGTCAACGTCTTCTTTGACCTCCTCGATCAGAACTGAGCTTTTCCCTTTCCCCTTCTTCGTTTGCCCATCAACTTCTCGCTTCGACTCCTCAACCTTGGGCGTGGAAGTCGACCGGTAGCTGACAGTTTCAATCTCCAACAATTGTCTCATCGCTTCTCCCAATTCTCCCACAACTCGCATCATTGAGAGCGGTGAGGTTTCGACCATAGTCGCTAGGATCGTGATGGCTGATGCACGGAGAGTGATCGGTAGAGTAGCTTGACGAAGAGTGATGAGGAGAGGCGGGAGAAGTAGATCCTCTGTTGAAACTCTCTAGTCAGTATCGATTCCGAGAAGAAACGAAGTGAAATCAACTCACGCAGAGTAGCGAGTGCTTCACCAGCTCTCTGTACAACCTGAACGAGCGCTTCGCCAACTCTCAACCTCTTGTCGACTTCCCTCTGTCCCTTCTCTCCTTCTCCAACCTCTTTGACCTCGACTTTCCCACCTCTCGTCCCTCCCGTGTAAACTTCCAATAATCCTCGAATCACTTGTCTTCCAAATACATCGACGAGCGTCGATAAACCTTGCACGGCGCTCAAGTAGAGGAATGAATCGTCCTCTGTCAAACTGTTCAAGAAGATGTCGAGTATAGCGGGTAACAAGGCCGGATCCGTCTTCAACAGGTTCTGACTAGTTGTAGCGGTAGAAGGGTCGTTGGGTTTGATGAGTGATTTGAGGAGGTGAAGGCCTTGAGCTCGAACTGGTAACAAGGGATCTTGAAGTAGTTTCAAAGCTTCTTGATACTTCTCCCGACTAGACTCCATTCCATCTAATTCACGCTTCTGTCCTGATCCTCCTCCTGTTCCCGTAGAGAACTGTAAGGAGGTCTCCCTTAGCTGGAGTACCATTTGAGCTTCTCGGAGTAGAGGCGGGATCAGATCTGAACTCGTTTCGAGAGTGTTGGAGAGGGTCGAAAGTCGGGAATTGATAGATCGTAAGAGGGGAGTCGAAGAGATAGAGAGATCCGGGTTCGCTGAATGAAAACGAAGAAGATCAGCTCTCCAAATCGCGAATGATGGAGACAGAGGGGGAACCTACCTTCGAGAACAGCGAGTAGTAAAGTAATCGCAGTCATAACCAACTCTTCTTTCCCCGAACCAACTCCCAATCCCGCCGTCACATCAAACTCCCTCTCCACAATCTCCTCAGTCTCTTCCTCCTCATCAACTATCCTCAGATCCTCCAAGCCCAAACCTCCCTCCCTTCTCTTCTCGCTCGCTACCTTCTTCGTCTTTTGTCCGTTTAATTCTTCTCCGACATCCAAAGTGTTCCCAATGAACGCAACGATCTCCTTCGGACTTGTCAAAATCTCACTCCCCAATTCCTCAACCATCTTCAAGATCAACTGTAACCTCACCACACTCCTAACTCACCAAAAACACACACTCGATCAGCACCATCCTCACAATCTCATCGATTAGAGAGAAAAGAGAGAGAGATAAAAGACTTCTTACTTTTTAGCTAATCCAACTTGTTCCTCCTCATTCGAACTGACTTGAGCTTGTTGTAAAACTCTCAATTCATCCAACCACCTCAAGAACAATCCAGCGCTCAATTCTTTCCTCCCAATTTCTTTCAACCAAGAAACGACGATTCCAGGTGAAACTCGAATCAATTGATCTGGTGTCGTTAGAGTCGTTCCTGTATCTTCGAGGTTCGATAATAATGAAGGTAACTGAATCCCTTCTTCTCCTTCATTCACATTTTTATTGATCCACCTCGCTTCAACCTCCCCCCTTTGCGTCCAACCCCATTCAACTCTCCACTCCCCTTCCTCATCCTCATCATCATCCACTCTCGATCTCACCCCAAACTCTTCTCCCTTCTCCCAGCATTCCAAAGCCTCTCTCAAACTCCTAATTAACCCCTCATCCCTTTCACTCACACTTTCAGTCTTCCCAAACACATACAAAATCCCTTCTACTTCTTCCCTAACTTTCCCTACTCCATCCCTCTCCCTCTTGTTCGAGAGAGTCGAAGGACTAGTAGTAGTTTCCAAGAATGCTAGGAGTGAGAAATAATTCGAGACGATTCGACTCGGGAGGATAATTGAGATTAAATGAGCGAGTTGTGGTGCGTTTGAAACGAAAATTGAGATTCTCGTTAAAGCATTCAATAATTCTTGTTGAGTGAGAACAGGAGGGATTGGATGAGAGTAAGTGAGGGGTAGGAAGGAAGAGTGGAGATGGGAGAGAATGAGGGTGCGGGTTGGGGAGTGTATGGGGGAGAGGAGGAAATGGGAGAGGAGGTAAGTTGTTGCTCGGAGGATCTGGGGAGGTGGTGATGAGGTGGTGGTGGGAGGGCGAAGGGAGTGGTCGGGTTCGAGTGAGGAAGGTATCGAGGAATCTAGGATGAGGAATAGTTGAGAGAGGATATTTGAGAAGTAAACCTGTTTTGCGCTCAAAGAAGATTTGACACTTCAGAGACTGCTTGCGAGTGATTCATGAGAACGGAATGAAGAGCATACGTATGAATCTTTTTGACCTGAATGGTTCCCTAATAATCTCCAAACCATTTCCGCTTTCTTTTCACTCACGGTCTCTTCTTCTTCCCCTCCAATCCCAACGACGACGATCAACAAGGATCTGACTCCTCCTGGACGGAGTAATAGTGCGGTCAAGTGCGATGTGAGGGATGTGCGATAGACGGATTGAGGGATCGAGGTCGAAACTAATTGGAGTAGGTGAGAGAGGAGAACAGTGAGTGGATTCCTGAATGATGGTCGGGAGGAGAAGAAGTTGAGCTTGGTATTCTAGTGCGTGGAAAGAGAGAGAGAAGAGCGTACGAATTTAAAAGTAATTCGAGATGATTGTCCCATTTCCCTCGCTCCTCCTCCCTGTCGGTACTTTGGAGATGTATGATGGATCCCAATAAAGGTAGTAATACTTGAGGCATCACGATCATTCTCAATTGTTTCTCATCGTCTCGTTCTCCTCCATCTTCACGATTGAACAAAACCTTTTCCATCAACCTTTGTACAACCTCCTTCAACTTGGTGTCCCTCTCTTCTTCTCCCTCTTGGTCTACTTCCTCGAATCTCTCTTTCCCTTTGTCCACACCAGTCTCGCTTGCCTTGTTGTTGTACAAACTAATGGGTAAAATCCTCTCTTGCTGGTTGAAACAACTAGCGATTCCCCACCTCGCAACGATACCTCCCATGGTCTGTATAACCTTGATCTGATTCACACTGAACTTTGGTATTCCTTCCTTGCTATTCTGATTGTCATTTCTCAGAGTTGAATGAATCAATTCGAGTAAATTGAGTGCAGTTTGAGCTGTGAATGATTCTAACCCATTTTGAGTCGTAGGGAGTGGGAAGGGGGTAGCTAGGGATGGGTAGGAAGTTGAGAGGAGGGAGAGACGGGATGAGAGGATAGAAGTGAAGGAGGGACGGGGATGGGTCAGTTTAGGAGGAGGAGGAGGAGTGGTGGTCGAGGTGCCGAGGAGGAGAGACGAGGCATTGAATAATTCCGAGAGTGAGAGTGAGGGTTGAGGTGGTCGCATTCAATGAGGGGAGGAAGTGGTCTGAATCAGCGAGCGAAACTTCAAAATTCCAAAGTTTCTTTTGCTTCTTGGTTCTCTACTTCTCTCTCGATATAAACCTCTCGACAACACTTTCTCGTAAGTCAAACAAACAGTCTGGAAACCAATTCAATTGCAGTCAAGGGGCCTAGTGTTATCGATCATGAGGATGATCAAACGTGATTATACAAGCAAATACCTTAAGGTAGATGCTGCCTAACTTAGTGGATCTTCGGATCTTTGTTTCCTATTGTAAGTCAAACCAGTCCCTCTCCTGCTCATCCAGAGACTCGCAGGCTGACTTGGGTCATTGATCTGCTTTTTTTTCAGAGCCTGAACAAAATTGAAAACACTTCGCTCTTTCTCACGCTACACCGCAATCAAAACGCTCAAACCTACCGGGAACAGCGTACTGACACTTTTCCGATTTGGTATGCCATAGTCAACAGGTCAATCTCTCTCTCTTTTCATCAACTTCAACCCATTCTTTTCGCTCGACTTTTTTTTTGCGCCAGTTTCCCCCGATTTCAACACGATCACAACAAGCTCAAGACGACATTCACGACTTTAGGACAAAACAGGACAAGAGAATGATGGATCCGCGTGCAACAAATGTAGTTTGTGGCTCGGGAAAATGCCAAAGATCCCTTTTAATTACTTCAATCCTCTCTCTCCTCATGGCATCCCCCAACCTTACGAGAGAGAAAGGTTTCATTTTTCCTACTTGAAAATATCCTTTGACTCTCCCCCGTGTCCCCCCAAAATCCCCCCCTCATTTCCCTTCCTCCACAATTAATTCCCTCAATTTCCCTTCCCACCCCTCCGGCATCTTCTCGACAACTTTCCTACTCCCCCTATCCACGAAAACATGAGTCATAGTACCCCAAGCGGCCGCTCTCATTTCCTTCCCATCCCCATCTCTACTAATTCTCAACCTCATTCCAATAACTTCCCCTTCTTCTTCCCCTTCTTCTTTTTGAGAGCGTGGGAGTTGTTGAGCTGAGAATAAAGCGATATTCCAAACGATTTTACGCGGGGAGAGTTCCTTGATTGCGAGTGCAGCAATCACTGGATCTGGATAGGAGAGTTGAGAATTATACGAAGTTTCAGAATGCACGATTAAACCGATTGGACTTTTCTCGTTCATTCCACATTCTTTCACTGTTAAACTCAGTCGTTCAGATGTGTTAGTTGGAGTCAAAGGAGGAGAGTAAGGGAGAGTAAGGGAGAGTAAGGGAGAACACACGCACATAAATAAGAGTTTGTTATGGAATCGAAGTACTGATTGTATACGGTATTATTGAAATGAGAGTATTGATCATTGTCCCTCCAAGTCGAGAGGAAAGGTAGGAAGTAACGATAAGATTTGGAAGAAGGTGGGACGGCTCGAGGAGTTTTTGTAGGAGGAGGTGGTGGGGAATTGAGGTGAGAGGTGAGTTGGGAGAGTCTACGAGTAGGGATTGATACTGAGGGAGAAGGTGGCATTGGTGAGTCTGGAGAGGAGGAACGAGGCATTGAGAGTAAGAGAGGAGAGAGAAAAAGAGGGAAATTCGAAGTATAATAGCCGAAAGAAAGCGTCAAGCGGTAAAATTAGCTATCGAGTGTAACGCTCTGAGTAAAGCGTATTTGATTGATTGAGTACAGTCCGAAGCTCGCAAAGTGAGAGTGCGGGAGAGAGCAAAGAATTGGAATCGAGATGAGACAAACGAAAAAAGTCAAGCTGAGAGGGAATGCAAACTCTCTTCCCACCAACGCACCCGCTCAACCAAACTAGCGAGGTAAAGAACTACCGACACACTCTAACTAGCGAATCACCCTAGCACCTCCCCTCTCAGCTTATCTCCTACAACTTCTTCTCTCCCTCTCTCAACTTTTCCCTTCCACCACCCCTCCCTACTCACTCAGAAGAATGGCTAAAGGAGGTATTTCAAAACGAAAACAAACTCGTAACTTTTTGAAATCAGGTCAACTCAGTTCGCAATTGGAAGCGAGACAAAAACGTAAAACTTTCAAACAAAAAGTTAAAGGTAGAGACGCGAAACGTAACAAAGGGGTATTACCTATTCATCAACGAGAAGAGGAGGGTGCGGGGAGTGAGGAGGAGTTTGAGGAGGTCAAGAAGAAGAGGAAGGAGAGGGAGGAATCAGAGGAATTTGAGGAGGGTTTGGATGTCGATGGGGTATTGGGAGCGGAAGGTATGGGGAGTGAACAAGGAGATCAAGGTGGCGATGATGATGTGGGTCTACCTCGAAAGTCTGGCGAAGGAATGCTAGGAAGCTAATCTTGAATTGTTGAGTGTTTTTTTTTTTTTTTAGGACGACGCTTCAGATCTCGAGGATGATGATTTATCGGGATTGGACGATGGAGAAGATGAGGGATCAGAAGTCGACCCTACTCAACACATGGAGGATCTGAAAGCTCTCGCGGAGAAAGATCCAGAATTCTTCAAATACCTTCAAGAGAACGATGCCGAGTTGTTGAACTTTGAGGGAAACACGAACGTCGAAGAGGACGAAGAGATGAGTGACGATGAGGAGATGGAGGAGGAGGAGGATGATAGTGAGGACGAGGGAGAGAAGAAGAAGGGAAAGGGGAAAGAAAAGGAGAAGAAAAAGGGAAAGAAAGAGAAACAATCAAAGAAGAAGGATCAGATCTTGACGAAAGAATTGCTCAAGACGTGGCAGAAGAACGTCCTCGAGGTGACTATTATATCGTTCGCAAAGACAAGCTGTTTCATTCCGCTGACCTTTCCGCAATCCATCTCTCACAGACTCGTTCATTCAAATCGCTCCGAAAGTTGCTGATCGCTTTCAGGTCTGCTGCTCAACATGGATCAGAAGTTGAAATGGAAGGAGACCGAGAACGATACGAGATTCAATCTCCAGCAGGTACTTCTCCCCTCTCCCCTCCTTTTTCTGCGTTCGATACTGACGAGCTCCTTTAAACCCTTTTCTCAGTCTTCAACAAATTGATCGTCACGACTCTGAAGTACACTCCTATGGTATTCTCGGCTCAAGTACCCTACAAAGAAGTTTCAGGGAAATAGTACGTCTCTCCCCCTCTTCGTCTCCTCTCATACTTGCTTACTGACCACTCTATCTCGTCTCGTCCATAGTAAACTCGCATCCAACTCGAAATCCTACGCGACCGCTCAACGCCTAATCAAATCCTATTTCGTTTCGTTACAACAACTCCTCGCTACTACTTCTTCAGACAGCGGGATTCCGGCATTGGCAGTGAGTGAGAGTGGTAAACTCGTTCCTTGGATCGTAGGGAATAGGAAAGTTGCGAGAGCTTGGACAAAGGTGAGTTATTACTCTGCTGCTTCTGCTTCTCTCGTACTCGATCGAGACAGGAACTCAATGGTTGAAGAGTGAGAGCTTGTAGATGTTGTTGGGATTGTACGATTCAGCGGCGGATGAGACGAGGGTTGCGGCGTTCTTGGCTTTGAGGAAATTGGCGATTGCTGCTGATCACTCCCTACGAGAAACTGTCATCAAGGTGAGTTTTTTTCCCTCATCTCTCCTCTCTCCTAAAGCTGGATTGGCTAATTTCGTCTGTGTGAGTAGGGTACCTATGCGACACTCCTAGCTTCTTCTCGACAAACCTCGATCTACACTCTTCCCTCGATCACTCTCATGAAGAACTCGGCATCTGAATTGTTCTTGTTGCAAGGTAAACAAGAAGGTGAACAAGCTTATCAGTTGGCTTTCGGTTACATTCGTATGCTTGCAATCTTGTTACGAAAGGGAGTCAAAGAAGGGTCAAAGGTAAGTCTCGTCTCTGAATCAGCTTCTTACCTTCGAGTCCCAGGCTGATCTGGACCTGAGTGACTACAGGATGCTTTCAAGTCGGTTTACAACTGGCAATTCATTCATGCGGTCGATTTCTGGTCGATCGTTTTGTCTGCTTCTTGCGACAAACAGCGGGTCGAGGAACGAGGAGTAGAGAGCCCTTTACAACAATTATTGTACCCTCTCATTCAGGTCGCTCTCGGTGCTATTCGGTACGTCGCTATTCGCTTCTTCACGTTCCCTCTGTCTTTTGAGCTAACTTGAAATCTGAGTTCTTGCATAGACTCGTTCCCACATCCCGATACTACCCTCTCCGATTCCATCTCATTCGATCCCTCCTCCGTATCGTCCAACGAACCTCGACTTTCATCCCCCTCTCGACTCCCTTGTTCGAAATCCTCAATTCTCCCGAACTTTCGAAACGATCTAAACCCTCCACCCTCAAACCTCTAGACTGGGAGTACTACCTCAAATGTCCGACATCTTACCAAAGAACTCGAGTCTACGCCGACGCTCTCGCAGAGGAGACGATTCATCTCTTGACTGAATTCTTTGGAGGAGCTCTCTCAATCTCGATCGCATTCCCCGAACTCGCTTTGCCCGCCATCGTGTCCCTCAAACGATTATCAAAGAAGACACTTCAGAACAAGGGTCAAGTGAAATTGTCGGCCTTGGTGAAAGGTTTGATTGACAAGTTGGAGAGTAACAGTAAATGGATCGAAGCGAAGAGGGAACAAGTCGATTTCGCACCGATGAAGAGGGACAAGGTGGAGAGGTTCTTGAAGGATGAGGACGAAGCGAGAACTCCTATGGGAACTCATTTAAAGTTGATGAGGAGGGCGAGGGAGACGAGGAAAGCTACTTTGGAGAGAGGTGTAAGTCGATCGTTCTCTTGCTCCTACAATCCGCAAGGCTGTTCACTGATCTCGAACTCTTTCGGATAGGCTCAAGAGGGAGAGGATCTTTAGAATCGATGATTCGGATCGTTCGTTTTCTCGCTTTGTTTGCAACTCGTATCTTTCTATCGCTCCTTTGGCCCGCCTCGTTCCGTTCCGTGTCACAATGCCAGTAGCTCTGAGCGAACAACATACTGTTCACCTGCCGCTAGCAAGATGCAGCTCAAGGAAATGAGCGAGTCACTGTTCTGTCGAGATTCACGAACTTAGAGTTTACAACAAGCTATCGGATTCAATGTAGAAGTCTGATAAAGTTCAATGGAACGTGTGAGAATAAATGAATGGTACAATATGAAGATCACAATTCCTCATTCATGTCAGCCGGATCAGGTTCGAGTTGGTTGAGCGGTGGTTCGAGGCCTGAGAGAGGAATGCACAGCGATGGGTCCTGCAGTTGGACGACTCCATGCAGGTAAGGGAGTAAAGGCGGGGACGCTAGGCTTATCTTGGTGCAGCGAGAGAGTGAGACGGCAGGATAGAGTCGAACCCAAGACGACGGAAGCACAGACGTTGAAAACTTTGAGTGTTTCGTCCGGCTCTAAGACGGCGACACAGTCAGTTCAGCTCGACGCTTATCGGAAAGCGACTTACGAGCGTAGAAGTATACGTTGATAAAGTTTGAAATGGTGATGAGAAGAAAATAGCTTGCTCCATCCTGGATCATTCTCCTCAAGATCGGTAAATGTGCTCCGACATCTCTCGCAATGCTCCAGCTCTTGTAGACTACCATACCCAGTAGTATTGCGTTGACAGCGAAAGGTGCACAAGACCTGATGTAAACGCGAGATTTGAGTTTGTAGAAATTGGCGAAGCGCAAAGCGACTTACAACATGTAAGCGAAACGCGGATACTGACCTCGATAGGCTCCTACCAGGCATCCTGATAAGCCGAGATAAGCTGCGATCGGATCAGGGATTTCGACAGCTATTCTCTCGTCAAGGAATGATTCAGCTTTTGCGAAGAGCTCAAGAGAGCAGAGAACCCACGACCAGTCTCGCTACCTACAGCAACCATGAATGCAAGTTCGACGGTGAGCAGCAGGCAAAGCCTGTGGAACTGCGTATTAAGGTAAGTTATGAGACTCCGAGGAGAAGTGAAAGTGATTGTGAACTGACCAGATCGTGACTTTTCGACTTCGACTATAGAGCGCCCAAACTCTGATCGCCAGTAGGATATCGGAGATGCTGTACTAGTCGGAAGCTCAGCGCTATCCTGAAAACAAATCGAGAGGGGAGGATGAGGAAACCGACATGATAGCGTAGATGAAAGCGTAGGTTTGGAACCAAAAGGTCTTGCCGCATAGATCTGTCACACCCCAGGCGTCAGTCCTCAATGTTACAACTAGTGAGATCTAGAAGAGGATACGTACCTTTCGAAACCGTTGCGAATATCATCGCCATGGAGAAGAAGTTCCACATAAGAACTCCGTATCGATTGAGCAGGAAGATAAGTTTGAGCCAGGTCCATCGAGCTTTCCAGATGTACTTGTATTCCAACGGTATTAAGGCTAGCCAGTCCCAATAGAGGAGTGCCGTCCAGACAATCACGTATTGTTGCTGTGAAACGACTTGACCGCGAATTCCCTCGATGTCGAGGTATCCCATCTATGTGAAGCGGCCGTAATAACCAAAGCAGCGTCCGGCAGTGAAGGAGCGCACAGCAGAGCAGGAGGCAAGGGAAGGGAGAGAGAGAGGAGGAGGAGATGGGACTTGGAGTGCATCTGATCGCCAGAGACAGAGCGCTTTTCTTCTAGAATGATCAACTTTCTCTATCTTTCCATCAATTAGGGAACAAACTCTTGCCTGTTCCGAGAAAGCGGTGCGGCTGAAATGGATTCGGAGTTTCCCAAGACACCTCCTTTCCATCCGCATTGAGGGTTCCGTTGGTAGGTGACGTGTCCCGAAAGTCCTTGCAAGCTGCTTGTACGACTTGCTGTGATCTAGACGAGCGGCAGGATCGGGATTCGTTGAATTCGAAAGCGAAACCTAAGCGAGCGATAACTGATGCAATTCGGTCTGAGCAGCTTCGTAATAGTCGTGAGGCGCCAATGTTGAGTATCTATTCGGGTCTCCGCCTTGAGCCGTGCAACCTCGCGGCTCTGTTCGAGCATCCTCGCGAGCTCGGGAACGTGAGAGTGAAATGGAAAATTCTTGATGTTTCCGCTAATTTCTGGTCGAATAACTTGCGAAGAAGACGAGGAAGAGAGCGATTTGCACGAGTCCGGAGTAAGCTGCGATAGGATCCACGTATTGCACCTCGAAGAATCTGCGATACGAATGAACGAACGAACGATCGATCAGTCATTTCCCAAAACTCGAAGAATGTCGCGACACCTCGCTGTGAGGAAATAGAGAGCATACCGGTATATCCAGTTGAGCAAGTAGAAGACCCTGTGACCAGCGAGAGCGATCAAGTAGCGAATGGTGATGCCTTCGACCTCCTCTTGACGTTGCAGAACGAAAAGCTGAGGGAGAGGTGCAGCAACTTCTAGGTAGATCGAAAACGCCCAGAGGACCTCCATAACGTTTCTGCGAAGGGAATATCATGGTCAGGGGACTGAAGTAGCCGAATGTCGAGATATCTGAAGAGAGTTCGGGGACGAACAAGATATAGTTGAAAACGAGCGCAAGTACGAGGCAGGGTACTGCGAGGTATTCTACTTTTATCGAGTCGTTTGTTGACGAGTATGAACCCCTTCGACATTGTAACGAAACGGATCAGCGACAAAGCTGGAGAATGTAATCAGACGAAACAGACTCACCTCGTTTTGTACTTCATCAGCAGAACAATGTAAAGAGTACTCCCCGTCAAGAACGCTTTGACGAGCGTATTGTAGAGCGAGATTTGATACGTGAGAACGTCAACATAGCTATTTGCAACGAATGATGGAACCGAAAGTTCAGTTCTCGAGACGTTTTCAAGGGAGTAGAAGACTAGAGACGCACCGGCAGAGGTAGACGATGAGATAGAGGAGTTGTGTCTCAAACGATACGCCTTTCGTAGATCCTGATCGATGGAGGTGGAAGATGACAATGAACTTTGATGCGACAAGCGACAAATCTCCCAGAATTCGAAACAAATTCATAAGTGCCGACTTGCGGATCCCGAGTGTGTATTCTGGGAGCTTGTACTTGCTGTCTGAGCGAAACTCAGCTTGTGAGCGGGAGGGAGGGAGCGAGGTAGAGTTGAAAGGACGAAATGGGCGAAACCTAAGCGAGCGATATCTAGTGAATTTCGGTCTGAGCAGCTTTGTAATGGTCGTTAGGCGCTATTGCTGTTGATCTAGATATCGAGTGAGGGGAACGAGGGAGAGTTGGACCTCGTCTGCTCGTCTCTCGTTTCATCTTGAACTCCAACGACAATGACCAAAAGCCATCACTTGAGTCCTGAAGTACTAGAGGAGATCTTTATTCATACTCTCGATTACTCGTATCAACTCAACAACCTACAACTCAAGCGTCTTCAACGAGTCTCGAGAGTCTTTTGCGGAGTTGCAACGTGAGTTCCTCCCTCCCTTTCCCTCCACCTTGTACAGAGAGCTGACACGAGAATACATATCTAGCCGACTGCTGTATCGCTGGATTGTCGTCAGCAAAGAATGGAACGCAAATCAGCTGTATCGAACGCTCATCGCAAAACGGGATTTGAGAACTCTCGTTCGCTCAGTAGGTGAGTAAATCGCCTCGATAATTCCTGTCACCTTGACTGACAGGATACGATCGATTCACGCAGCCTTCCTCGAACACGCTTCGTTGGATCCGCTTCGAGAAACCAAACTTCTCTCCCTCCTCCCTCTCTGTACATCCTACCATATCGAATCGAACCAGTCCATCACTATCGACACGAGAGGTTCATATACACCGACGTACCCCGCCAACGAGAGACTCGTCGTCATTACAGCACCTCGTATCATACGCGAAGCCTCCCATTCTCCTTCTTCTTCCCAAGGATCCAGTCCCATTCACCGGATTCCGACTTATCGCACTCCCAATCCGCCGATTCACGATGAAAACGGTGCTTTGATACCTCTCATCAAAGCCGATTCGGTTCTCAATCATCTCACATCTCTTCCCGCTACTTTCCCGCGTCTCGTCATCTCCGGGCGAAACGTGAAAGACTTCGAGGACATGGAGGGAGATGACGTCGATCAAGATTTCCCGTTGAAGAGGTTGACCAGTATCGAGATCTTCAACGTCGATATCGGTTGTGCGAGGATGTGGGAAATACTTGAACCATCGATGAAGAGCGAGACTCTCAAGTCTATACGGTGCCACGAAGTACCGGTGTACGTTCATGAGATTACCCTGAAAATCGTCAGACTCTGGGGCAGCTCTCTGCGGGAGCTCGTTCTTTACACCTACGAGCCGTTCGAAGGTTTAGAAGTGAAGTCGGTCAGCTTGGCGTATGTCTTCTCCTCCTCCGTCGTGAGTCGATTGACACTGAGTGTGCTGACGAGAGACTGCGTGGATTAGATCGTTACTCAACCTCGAAGTCCTTGCTCTAACCGAGTATCGCCCAGAGATGAACTGGAACCGATTCCCTCGGAATCTTCGAGACCTGTCAATTCACAAGAAGAACAAACGATTCCGACGTCGCGAAATCCTCGCACTCGTTCTCTCACTATCGCACGAAGGGTTTCCGAATCTGAGGTCTTTCAGTATCACCGACGACAGACCTCCCGTTCCTCCTCGCCGGTCTTTCCCTCTGTCGACACCCGTCCAGCATTGCCCTGTCACCGTCTCCCGAGGCCTCGGTCTCGAAAGACTGAAGATAGAGGGCGTAATCCCCGAAGCTGCAGCGCTCGACTCCTTGCTCGAGTTCTGCTCCTCGACACTTCGGTACCTCGCACTTCTCAACATCGGTATCTTGGTTCCCTGGACCTCAATCGCGAAGCGTCAACTCCTTCGATGGCTCGAAGTCGGCTCTCTCGACAAGTTCTTGAACTTTGACGAGGACTCGGACAACTCGGACGGTTCCGACGAAGACGACGCCAAGGACCCTCGAGATGCAACATACGAAAGACGCCGTCCTCAGGCTCAAGTCTTCCTCGACACCACTTTCCCTCACCTCGACTACCTTCACCTTCATCTCGGCGATTCTTTCTCCCTCTCCGACGTTGTGAATTCGATCAAACGCAATCGATGGCCGGCAATCAAGGTTATCGATCTCGACGGATTGCAGAAAGGGGGACTGTACGAGGATGAAGATATCGAGGAGGAGAATGCGAAAGGATTGGAGGAACTGTTCGAGATGAGCAAGAGTAGAGGAATTACAATCTGTGCGAGAGGAACACCTTTACAAGGGTTAGGGGATCTGTGGAGATACATGTTGAACAGGAAGAGCTGGGGGTATACGGGGAGCGACGACGACATGTACTGATTGGAGGATACCTTTGAATCAGATGCGATGAATCCTCATTCTCGACTGAGGAACGAAGTTTTCCCAAAATCCTCACGTCCCATCCTCTAGCGAGCGGTAGTATTCAGTTACTCGGCTGTACTGTAGTGAAGTCAAGCGAAGAAGAAAGAGCTTGACTTTTTTGCAAAGCTGTCTCTCAAATCTTGGACAATCTCCTCGCAACTCTGTTCCTACTTCGTTCTATTGCTTCCACTCTCCAGCTCTCCTTCGATTCGAGAGCAGTCTCCAAGAGGACCGGCAATAGGGAGAGAGGGGAATCAAATTCCTTCTCGTGAACATCTTTCTCGGTACCTCCTCCCTCTCCTCCTTCAAATTCGACTATGCTCTCTCTCCTTCCTTGCACACTCTCCAGAAGTGAGGCGGAACGTTGACGATGAGTATGTACACGATGAGGGAGACGAGAAATGAACGAGATCAGGGTCAGTCGAATCGCCCAGATTTCCTCCTTTCTCACTTGCTCCCGCTGATCGAGACTAGCAATTCCATAGATCGCAAGTCATATCGGCGTCGACCTCTCTGCCTTCAAGTTGGTATCCTGCGTCACCCGTACAAAACGATTCGAAATCATTTCCGACCCAAACCTTACTCTCCTACTCCTCATTTCCCATCCTCTGCTTCCGTCGATCCGTTGTCGAACCCCTTCATTCCTCGACGACCAGGTCGAACTCCGTCGACAAGCGCTCAATCAGCTTCCGTCGCTCCTACCTCAACATCTCCTTCACCCGTCACTTTCCGTCGACTCTCGTTCTTCTCAATTCGGTCAGATTCGACGGGAACGAGATCGACACTTCCAAAGCTCGGTCGAAGAAGCTCTCAGCGAGAAGAAGAATCAGTTGAGGTGATAGAGGGAGAAGCAGCGGGACAGGGAGAATGGTGGTGGTATCGAGGAGGACCTGAGAGGAGACAAATGATCGAAACGGCGGAGGATGACGAGTATGTGAGGAGGGTACAATGGGAGAACGATTGGTGACGCTTGGAATCAAAGGGAAGTGGGTTTGTACATAGTGAGGAAATGATCACTTTCTGTCTAGCGTTCTACATCATATCGAAGAGAGCGTCTTTCAGCCTCTTAGATGCCGCTCCCTCGCTGTTCAATTATCCACGCGACGGTATAGAGAGCGATCGATTCTCTCTGCTCCCCATGAGAAGCCTAGTATCGAAAAGCGAGAAGTCTACTGATTTTTCAATTTCTCGTTCACGCCATCTTCGAAATGTACAACACTGTTCTCGATCTCAAAACTATCAGCGAGTGCCTCACGAGACAAGGAAGGACTCCAGACTGACCATTGTTCCCTCGTACGAAAGCGTCTCCGTACTCGTTTGTTTTGATTCCGTTAACCCATTCCTCTGTTCCTTCCAGCGCAATGTTCATGTATCCATCCAAACAATTCAGGATACCTGATCACTTTCTTCGTCAGTACAGAGTGAGAGCTAGAGAGTGAGATGAGATTGAAGATGTACCTCTGTAATCGACTCCCGAATTCAATCGCACGACCACTTTCTGTCCTACTACACCTTTCAAGAATGCACCGGGACCTGGTAGCTCTGGTTGTTGTTGCTCTTGTTGAGGTTCTTCGGGTTGAGGCTCCGTTGTTGGTGATTGATCAGACATTGCAAGGGAAGAAAGTGCGGGAAGCCTGAGAGGATAGTCGAGGATGTGCTTAGAGCAAGTAGCGAGATTCAAGGAGAGAGGAGTTGAGATTGAGGTGAATGGTGAGGAAAGAAACCAGAAATTTCATCGCAAGTTTGAGGAACTCGTTTTTGACTGGCGAATTCATCATCACAGATTGACTTGAAATCGATCTCATAGACTTCTCTGAGACGATCGAAAGAGCGTGCGAATCCAGCTACCCTCAGCAACGGGTTGAAAACGAGACACTTTCGTTCATTTTCGACAATCTTCCAGTGTGATCAATGCCATTACAAGCGCAGGCAAGTAGTCTATCTGTTGTCATCGTTCTCAACCAGCTGACGTCGAGAAGGTGATCTCAGCCGAACTATCGAGCTGTACTCTTGAAGACGATGGGATTCAGAGTTTGTCGGGACGAACTTGAAATCGATGCTGTGTCTTCTCGAAGCTACAGGTCAGTCAGTCATCGCAGACAACTGACTAAGAGTATACTCACGTCGACCCGAAAGGCTGCCTTTCCCTGATCCGACAGTCCCCGGCGACGACAGCTCGAATTCTTCAGACATCGGTTCACCGTCGTTCTCATGCGGATCCACCAAGAGCATCGTTCCCTGTTCCATCATCTCCCATTCTCTGACATTCCCTTGGCTCATCGGTTCACTCGCGACGACAACATGACTCTTGTGCTTCTCCCTCTCTCGATCTCCGACATCGAGTCCTCCATCATCTGGATGTCCTTCGTACCTCCTATCGAGAGCTGATCCTGCCGTAGTCGACCAGTATAGACTCGGCGCTTCTCGCTCAGGCGGGTAAGCGTATCGGAGAGTGATGAGTCTCGAACCGTCTGTTATGGCCAGATTCAAACTCAAATACGAAACGAGCTTTCCGGAACGAGCGTAGAATCCGCCTTGCGACTCAATGAGGGACACGACTGTAGATACGGCCCAACTCAGGGCGTCGACTTGGTCTGAGAGGGAGAAGTCTTGCAGCCAGTTCGCAGTTGGAGAGGGGTCGAGACGATGGAAGAAGAGAGCGGCTGCACGGCGATCCAGGCATGATCAGTCGAGCTCAATAAGACCAAAGAGGATGAACTTCGGACTTACCGAGCCATTCGGTACCAGTTGTGCCCTTGACATGTGACCTTGCATGTTTTCCTACGAGACTCATCAGTTCGATCTGAATGTCGCCGAATCCTGATCGAGGAATCCTTCAATCGTTCTCAGCTGTGATCGCGATCTAGTCGAGAGAGCCGAGTGGACTCACTGCCGATCCCGCCGTTGTGCTGAAACAGAAATCGACCCCATTGAAACGGATGACAATTCGACAGCTGAACTGCTCCCCAACCGCTCTGTAATCACGAAACTATCATTGTACACTCTGATTAGAACGACGAGTGGAAATCGACTCACTGCCCGTATGTGACCAAGAACGACTCGACTTTCGATAGCGTTTGCGAGACTCCTCAAATTGAGATCGTGCAATGGAGGTGATGCGCATTTGTAGACAGTCGGAAGCGTCTCTGGATGCCCTAGGTGATATTCAGGTGTCGAATGGATCGCATAAGTCGAAGGAATTGAGCTGTACCATCCAACGCCAAATCCGTCGATATTGGTGAAATGATTCGGGGAACCATGATCGCTGGCGATAGCTGGGGAATCAAGTTGGAGACCGGGTAGATAGTGCTCGTCGACTGTGGAGGGGCAGCGTTAGTTGGCTCTGGGATGATGAGCGGGAGAAGAGCTGACCTTGTTTTACAAGAGAGTGCTGAGGCCGAATAATCAGGTCGGCGAGCAAGATCGGCTCGGAGTGTGAGAAGTAGACGATCCATCTACACATTCTTTGAGTAGATGTTGAATGGGAGGAGAGGAAGAGGGAAAGGAAAAGGTTTGAGAGTTGCTTCGGGAGTCGGGTGGGATTCGGACTTCCGCGGCTAGGGTGCTGTAGGGCGAATTCATGGTGATGGTAATGAGTAGAGGAGGACAAGGACAGGTCAGCGGAACCTGGTACGATCGGTGAAGCGTGAACCCTGAGAAAGCGAGAAAAAGCAAGAAAAGCGAAGAGAAATGAGCCATCACACGCTGAATTGGCCGCGAGGAAGCCTGCGCAATAGCGCGCGAGCTTAAACAGTATGGAGACATCCATCCCTTGAAGCTCGAGAGGTACAGAGCACCCTAGCTGTCCATCGAGATGAGAATGCGAAAAGGGAGTCGTAGTGAGCGAAGGACGAAGCGAGAAGCTCTTACATTAATACTGGACGCTAATAAGCTCTGAACTAAGCTGTTCAGAATGCTACTGGGGTCTCTTAGCGATGTCGAGAGTATGGTAAAGGATCAACCTTTCCATCTCGAACTTCTCCCTCAACCAACAACTTTATCTCCTCAAAACTCATTCAATATGTCGTGGCAAGGTAAGCTAAACTCCCACCATCCTTCCCGAGCCGGACCGACGAGCTAACGAGCTCTCCTCGCTTCTCCCTTTCGCTCAACTCGTCATCAAACCTTTCCTCTCATCTCTCCCCTCTCACTACTCTTCGTGGCTCTCTCGCTATAGCTTACGTCGACTCGAACCTTGTCGGAACTGGAAAAATCAACAAGGTACGTCTTGAACTCGCTGAAACTTGATCAAATCCTGATGATTCACCGTTCCCTGTGCTTCTTGAACGTACAGGCTGCTATCCTTGGTCAACAAGGAGGTGTATGGGCTAGCTCTTCCGGATACAACGTAAGCTTGTCATCCCTCTTACTCCCCTCGACTCGTGCAATCTCGCTTCATTTGGCTCAGTCCTCTCTCAACTCTCGCTTGGACGAGCCCGAGCGGCATTCCACTCACTCCATTCCTTCGATGAGTATTAGCGCTGACATGAGGTTTGAATATGTGCAGCTCACACCCGAGGAACAAGCAGCGATTGTCAAGACTTTCCAAAATCCCGAGAATGCGCAAGCCAGTGGAGTACGAGCAGCTGGTCAAAAGTTCTTCTGCTTGAGTGCGAACGACAGGAGCGTGTATGGAAAGAAGTCGGTCAGTCATCGAAGGCCTCGAGAATCTACCCCCCAAAACTGAGAGCTGATTCGAGTTTCCTCTTGAGTTGACAGGCGGATGGTATCGTGATTGTCAAGACTACTCAAGCAGTTCTCGTCGCTGAGTACGCTCACCCCACGGTTCCTGGAGAAGCGACCAAGATTGTCGAGGTAAGCTGAACACTCGCTACTTTCTTTCGAAAGTTGACGAGCTGATTTGACTCTGCCATCGCAGGAACTCGCCGATTACCTTATTGGTGTTGGATACTAGATCATTACCTTCTTTCTGTCTCCCTGACGACTACCCTACCTTTCTGTGCCCCTCCCTTTTCGTTTTCTCTCGCATATTTTTCTGTGTTTCTCTATCCCCTTTTCGTACCAAGTACAAATCAACCAAATCGATCGAATTCAAACACAACGACGATAGATAGCTCACAACGGCTTCTCACTGAGGACTACCTAAAACGTTTTCAAAAAGTCATCGAATTCTCACTGCGGAGCGCTGGGTCCTCTCTTTTCCCTCCATCTCACTAACTTTCTCCCTTCCTCCAACCCAACAGCACTGAGTCACACTTACCCTCGAATGTCCAGCTATCCTAGATTCTTCCCTTCTCAACCACTCCATTCCTCTCCTCCCACCTCAAATCTCGAACCCACTTCCTCCTCCTTTCCCCACGCCTCCACTTCTCACTTACCACCGCCAACAACGCAGCAAACACTTTCACCGCCATTCTCGATCAGATCAATCTCGCAATTGCAGGCGTTGAGGGATATACAGGGAGCGGAGGAGAATTGGAGGGTGAAGAGTGATGGAAAAGGAGAATTGTTTCCTCCTCTACCGTGGACTCTGGGTTACTCGAGCTTACTTGGGAGCGGGGGAACGAAGGAACGGAATTGTGGAGAACGTCTGGGTTGCGGAGAACAGCGAATGGTAACCGAGAGAGGAGGGAGAAGTGCGAATACTTTGGAGCGAGGTAGGAAGAAAGGAGCGAGATCGTCTGAGGTGGAATGGGATGAAGGTGATCCTGGTGGCAGAGTGAGATCGGAAAGAGAAGCGGGAATCCCGAGAGGGACCATCGCAGGTGAATTATCGTTTTCTACCCATCCTTGCTTCGCACTGCGCTGACTCTCGTTTGTTCATACTGCTACAGCTCATAATCCGACGAACAACCTCACAGACTCGCCCGCGTCTCTCGATCATCCCTCTCGCTCGACGACAGCCGATCTCAACCCGTTTCCTCCCTCTCCCTGTCGTTTGAATTCTTGCGAAAGTACATACTTCACTGCATCCGAGTGCGACCCTCAACCGATGACCGACAAGGGCCACCTCCGTCCCTGGCCAGTAACGAAAGCTCACAATCAGTCAGAACCGAATTCTCCCACTTCGACACTTCGCTCCCGTTCACCTCCCCTCTCTTCAATCGCTCGACCTTCTCTCTCGCCTCCCGTTTCTCCTGTTCGATACTCTCGCTCACCGGAGACTTACCCCCTCTCGCCGGATTCCCTCGAATACGACACCTCGCTCACTTCGCCTCTCCCTTTCCCTCAATTTTCCAACTTCTCGCAATTCGAAGATCCTCGATCTCTCACTCCCATGCCTCTCGATCTCTCGTTCGACAAACCTCGACCGGCACTGTTTCGAACGCTTCCCTCGGGCGATTATTTGCCTTCACGATCTATGAATCGATTGAGAGGAGTTGACGAGGAGATGGAACCAGAAGAACTGGAATGGGTGGAAAAGAGTAGGAGAGTGAGAGATGATGGAACGGGAAGGGATTGGTGGGGAAACCCTGTTGGAATGGGCGATTGGGGTAGAACGATCCTCAGTGAGCTTTTCGGATTCTTTAATCTCGGAAGACATTGACTGAAGCGGTGGAAAGCTCGCAGGCCCGGTATGGAACGAAACTGAACCGACAAGCTCGACGAGATCTCCTATTACACCTAATCAGCTCACTTCACCCGCCTCACCGAATCGATCGAAAACCTTTCCAAGACCCACTCCCTCAACCTCTCACATACCTTGCATACATCCGAGGCCTCGTCTTTCTTCTGAGGAACCTACTACGGGACCGGCTACTCTCGCTGAACGCGTCGAGCACGATCGTCGACAAGCACCTCGACCAGATCAAGATGATCTCGACGCCTTCTCGACAACGGCAAGCAAGAAAGAACCTGTTTCGGGAATCGCTCCTTCCCTCGACAACCTCAATATACACGAGGTTGAGCAAGAGCATGCAGCGGTAGAGCCGACAAGCTGGAGGGTTGACGAACGGGAGAGGGAGAGAAAGCTGGAGGAGACGAGGAAATGGGCGAGGAAGACGGCTGAAGCTTATCTCGAGCAGCTTGAGGCGGAGAGAGTAACGAAGGAGCGGGAGAGACAGGAAACGATGCATTTGAGTCGAAGAGGAGGAGGTCCCATCGATCAAGAACGCGAATTACCGTCTCGGCGACCTCGCTACCTTCGCTCCAACCCGGTTCAAACCTCATCTACAGATCCCATCTCGATGATTCCCTCCGAGAGTCTCGAAAGACCCCGCTCAAAAGCTCAGTCGAGTCCTCCTTCGTCCCGACCATTTCGGGAATCGCCTGTTCCTACAACCGATCAGGCTGGTCGACGAGACCGCGAGCTCGATTATATGGCTTCACTCGACTACGCTATCGCAGGCGAAGACCATCCTCTTTCGATTCGAGGAGGCCATTCTTTGCCTCTCGCACGGCCGACGAACGAAGGGATTCGTCACTTCGACTCTTCGCCGGATCTCTTCTCTCCCGCTTATCACAAGTCGACGTTGTCCGATGAGCCTGTTCATCGACACCGAAAGTCAGCTCGGACAGATCCGAAGCCTCAGCTTACCGAAGATCAAGTTGTAGAGCGAAGGAGATCGCGAAGATTGGGAGTATCGCTCGAAGCTGGACTACCTCTGGAGTTGACGAAAAGCGGAAAGAGAGAAAAAGCTTGGAACGAATGGTCGAAGGTCAGCCTCATTCTTTCTACACACTTCGCTTCTCTGACTGACTCAACCTTGAGCCTATTGCTTCCACAGCTCCTTGATCGAAGACGGCATCTGCTGAATAAACTGAGCTCCGAACCTTGCGTCGATAATGTTCCCGTGCTGAACGCTCTCGCGCAACTTCACGTTGAGACTCCGAATCCGACGACGAAAGAAACAGCTGAGCAATTCCTGCTACAATCCTTACAACTTGGTATGTCCTCTGTCGCTGTCCAGAAGCCACAAGGTTCGACTCTAACCTTCTTGTCCGTTAAGATCCGGCACAACCTGAAACAAACTCGATGCTCGCGAAACTACTCGAATCGAAAGATCCTCATTCTGCAGTTAAATTCCAGAACGTCTGTTCCTCATTCGTCTCGTAGTACTCCATTGCTGATAGTGCTCCTCCCTCGCAGTCGTACTGCGCTTCGACTCGATCCTTCGAACCCAACTTTCCATCTCAGACTCGCCTCCGCTCTCGAGATTTCCGACTCTGCGGAAGAAGCAATCGAAACTATCGAGGGAATGGCTCGAAACTTTCCGTCAACTAAATGGGAAATCGTGGCGAATCATCGAGCGGGAATGCTAGCACTCGGGATTGGGGAGAGAAGGAGAGCGAAACGATCACTTCGGAAAGCGCTCGAAGGGTTGGACAAGGTGAACGGGGATGGAAGGGAAGAGCACTTGGATCTCAATGGACCCACTGCGGTCGAGATGGAGGATCTCGAAAGGGAGGTAAAGGAGGCGTTGGAAGAATTGGAGAAGTACGAATCGAGCGAAATATCACCAAATGCCGGAGTACCTCAGGTGACTCCTCGATGATCTCATCTAATTGGCTAGATCAAGCCTGACTCGCTATTACCGATAGGACTCGCACCGTCAATCAATCGCACAACGACAGAAAAACCACCGCCGTTCCTACTCGTTCAATCAGGCTGCTTCCCCTCCTTCATCCATCGAATCTATCACGCTCTCGCCGCTATCGAACCTCAAGAGTTCAGCTGAGAGACCTGCGCAAGATCGGTCTATTCAAAGGACTGTCCCTATCTCCACTGATGCTCAGCCTCAGCGATCAATACCCTCAGCCCGTCGGAGACAACGTGCAGACAGTCTCGACACCGCAGATCGAACGGGCGGAAAGTGGACCGGTCCGGACTTTGACTTTCGTCAGAGAGATTCGTTGAGTCCTAGCTCTCTATCAGTGAGTAACGCCTTCGCTCGATTGGGAGTATAGGCTCACGCTGATGTACAACTTCTCGACCTGCAGAGCTCACTTTCGCCTCGTAGTATTACTCATCGACGAAGCGGAACTCAGCAAGAAGCAGTGCGTGCCCTGCTTCTCTCGTTCCTCCTGTCCGAAACTAACACGTTACAAACCCCCGCCAGGCTCTTTCTCGAACCTCGCAAACCCTATCCGAGGCTCTTCGCGTTCTCATGTTGATCACGCAAGATCGAACCGCTTCACAGCTCGCACACGAAACTCGTCAAGTCTCGGAAGCGATGAATGTCGTGTTTCAATTGCTCCGTGAATCTACTCGGGAGGAACTCGTGCGGAACGAAGAGCTACTACGGAGCTTACGAGATCTCTGTCAAGAATTGGAGAAGTTGCCGGGAAATCTGGGCGAGAGAGCCAAACGTACGTTCTCATTCATCCCGGCAGTGATTCCTGTAGCTAACTGTCGAGTCGGAAACTTCGGACAGTCATGAGTAGTAGAGCTGCGCCGACGCCTCAACCTATCGCACTACCGGATCCGATCGAGGTAGTCAGGAGAAACCTGGGAACGACAAAGAAGCTATTGGGAGTATTGTTTCCGAGCTTATTTTGAAAGGAAAATGCCGTTCAACAAGTCGCGATGATTTCTTCGAGATTGAGAGCAGAGGCCGCTTGGGATGTCGGTTTGGTTCTCACTCGGACAACTCGGTTCTCACTCGGACAACTCGACTCAATCTCTCTCTTCTACTGGTGAGTTCCCAAACCCTTCATACTTGCTTTAGAGTTCTGTCGATGTCTAAACCCACTTTTCTGCAGGTCTCACCGCGGAACTCCGAACGAGGCTTTGGCTCGATTTCATGCTTGCATCTCCGTTCTCTTGCTCGTGTGTCCCTGGTCTTCTTCTTCCCCCTCACCAGTGCATCCTACCTGGTATCGCAACGAAATCCGATGATTACAGTCATCCGTAGTCGGCAACTACGAGTTGCGTGTTGTGAAGTAGCTACGATAATCAAGTACTATTTCCCCTCTTCGAAGGTCGTTATTCGTGGTTCGTCGCTTCTATGATCAAACTCGACGTGGTAAACTGACGTGGTCGCCCCACAGGTCGTACTGCAGCGTTACTCTATCTGAGAAGCTTGATGTTCCCTCAAGGAGAATATCCCCTTTCGATGACTGAATCGACCGAGGCATTCCAATTCTACGATCACAACCTGGGCGACTGGACAAAAAGTGCCCTACATCATGCTCTACCAGAAAGTAAAACTGTGCGCTTCCTCTCGTTCGTCCTTGAAATTAACCTTCATTCATCGCATGCGAAAGCGAACTAGGTGACGGATTTGTTGATGATTGGGAAACTCGACAAGCAAGATGAGCATCACCTCATGTGCAGGCTATTTCGAACGCGTATGCTCAACATTCTCGCCTGTGCAGCTATATCATCTAATGAATCATTCTGCGTTCGACAGACAAACCTCCGCTCGTCTTACCTCAGTCACACCTTCACCCAGCGATACAGGATCAAGACATCATCGACGAAGTGTCTCACCCCGAAGCTTGGTAAGCTTTCTCCTCGTCCACTCGAGTAAGACAGGGTCATTGAACGCGACGACGAAATAGTTTCCGTCTCGAATTCCAACATGGACAGCCCTCCCAATTAGGTCGCATTCCAATAAGATCTAGGTTCTGGCCTACCGTCCAGTACTTCCTTGTGCCAACGAGGGAAAGCTTAGTCTCGGACGCTCTAAGGCGCATCAAGCTACAAAATTCGGAAACCATTTATACCTTGCCTGAGTGGGACGTCCTCATTATATTTCGAGACCTACTACGTCTCTCGAATGGGAAACGGATTCGAGGCAGTCCGGCAAGGATCGAGGGGATCGACCATTGTTGCCCTTTCGATGAGGAGGGTTTTGCGAGAGGTTTCTCGCCGGAGGAGTACGTTGAGCTGAGGGAATGGATTTTCGAAAAACAGGGTAGTCCAGCGCCTATACGTACATCGCCGCTCTACAGCTGGGAGTCGCATTGTTGGAAAACTCTCCGCTTCTGGTCTCGCTACTTTGAGGTGAGTTCCCTTTCAATTGGCCAAAATTTCAGACAAGTACTGACACGCTTCGATAACGGCAGTCCGAGTATCCCACTAGACCTTCATCTCAACACAAGCGCAAGATGTCGTTGACAGACTTTGAGGATTCGAACGCTTTCAAACCTCGCAAACGAGACTCGAACGATCCTTCCGTACCAGCCCATGTGTTTTCCTCTGTACCTTAACTTGGACTGTTCCATTCTATCTACCCTCGTATTTGCTATAGAAAGTGCGGCGTCCACTTGATCTCTGATGTTCCGAAAGCTTGCGAAGAGTAGTCGTCGAGTTTCGGTTGAAGCTCAAGCACTGATCGCCACTCGCACGGTCGCTGAACGGTCGACTCGGTGGAGCATGTACCATCGTTCTACACTAGGCAAGAGATCAGAAATCTGACTCAGCGAAGAACTCGGAAGTTGACTTTTCGCTCACCTTGCTCTCTCACTCTCATCTCGCATCCCCTATCGAATCACTCCGAGCTGCAAGTCGACGTCTCGCTATCTACTACAGCAATCGCACGCATTCGACAACGAACCCTCGACCTCCACGTCAAATTATATGGTCTCATCTCTTCGATTCTACACGGTCGACGCTTTCACAAAGGCTCCCTTTCGAGGAAACCAGGCGGCAGTGATAGTTCTTGACTCGGCTGATCACGAGAAGATCGCACAAGACGAGGAGCTCTGTCAAACCATTGCAGCCGAGTTCAATATCGCTGAAACCGCATTCGCAAAGCCACTGGGCGGCACCGAGGTGCAGCCAAAGTACTTGCTTCGATGGTGGACTCCTACTTACGAGATTCCACTCTGGTGAGTTCAAAGCCTCGCTTCTTCGCGCCGTAAGTTTTCGCTGATTCGCATTGACTCCCCTTATCTCACAGTGGACACGGTACATTGGCGACTGCCCACGTACTATTCACCCACTACCATCCGAAAGCCGAGTCGATTCGCTTCGAAACGAAAAAACGCGGATTCCTCATCTCAACGAAAGACGTCGAAACCGGTTCAATCTCCCTCGATCTCCCTCGCAGCTCCCTCGTAACTCTAGGTGAAGGTCATCGACGACTACAGAAGATCAAAGATGCTGTCGAGCGCTTCGTCAAGAAAGAGGATATCCTGCGAGTCGATTGGTCCGACGAATTATCAGCGTATTGCGTCGAGCTGTCAGCAGGTGTCGATCTACCAGGCCTTGACGTCGACATTCCGGTCCTTGTGAGCCCCTCATTCCGCTACTCGACAAGTTTGCTTCAACTAAGCGATTCGTTCACCTAGCTCGCTTTGAAAGAAGAAGTGATTCTCACGCAACCTGCTCATCCTTCCTCTGGATTCGACATCTTTTCCCGTGTATTCGGACCTGATACGGAAGTACCCGAAGACCCTGTTGTACGCTCTCCTCTCGATCGCTGATTTGAGTATGCACGAACTAAGCGACTTGTCCTTTGCAGACAGGGAGCGCTCACACTGCCCTAGGCCCTTTCTGGATGTCCTCTCCATCCCTCGAACGGCTACATAATCCGACAAAAGTCAAAGATACTTCGACACTTCGAGCGAAACAGGTCAGTAAGCGAGGTGGAGAGCTGATCGTCAAGTTTGACGAGAAGAATCGGAGGGTCGAATTGATCGGCTATGCAAGGGAGATGATGAAGGGAGACCTCTCGCTGTAGCCCATAACTCGTAACCTTGGAAAAGTAGTTTATTTGTACCGAAACGAGAGGAACCTAATTTGCATGGGGAGGGTACTGAAGAACGAAGACAGCATGAACAAGAGACGGAGAAGTGAACATTAGGTACGAAAGGGTTGAACGAGAGTCGTCGGTTATGGATCAAGAAAACAAAACAACGAGAATTATTACTGGGAAAAGGGAGAGTAGGTACGGCTAAGGTTTGGGATTCGTTTGTTAGATCGTACAGAGGAGGACGTATGTGGACTGGAAGGAGTGAAGTCGAGGGTTAAGAAGACGGAATTAAGGACAGCTTGAGGAAAGAGAAGGGTACTGAAAGGAGAGGGTATGAGAACAAGGGTTTGAAGTCGGAATGATACAAGGATTGCGTCCGATGCTGAAGTTGTGGGACGGGGATCGAGGAGAGATTGGCTCGGGCTTGCGAGAAGGAGGATAGAGGATGGAGATTGAGGAGGGGAGGTTTGACGAAAGTCGATACGACGTCGATAAAGCGTGAATTAGGTCTCGTCCATTCCCTCGTCATCCTCGTCTCCACCTTCCTCCTTGTATCTCCTATCGTGATTGTGATTCCCTCCGATATCCTCATCCTCGAATGCAGCCCATTCTCCTGATTGAGCGCTTCCAGAAGCTGACCTCGTCGGAACTTGTAATTGCTGAATCGAAGCGTGATAGTCGGCGTGATGATTCTCAGTGTGAGGGTGCGATGGGAACGAGGTTTGAGTGGAATGCTGTTGGAGCTGTTGATTCTGACGTTGGAGTTCAAGAATTTGTTGCGATTGAAGTTCGAGAGTTTCCATAAGGAAACTGTCAATTCAAAAGGCTGCGATGAGTGATAGTCCTTTGATTCGAGATGTGCTGAAGGCTTACCGGATATACTCGACACTCTTTGCCAAAACCATGCCTTTGTTGGGTTTCGCATTCGCAGCGGTAGCTGCCGCTTGATTCGCTGCAGCAGCAGCAGCCATCAATCCCGCTCCTCCTCCCCCTCCACCACCACTGACAGGGCTCGTCCCGAACAAAGCCAATCCAACCGGTGGAGGAGGGCTCATCAAGCTCAAATTGCCGACTCCCAATCCAGTGGGAGATCCTCCGTTCTCTCCTACCGCATCTCCCTGGTTCGAGATTGAACTCGAGCGACGAGGAATCGTGGGTGGCGCGTTCGCGTTCACGAAAGCTTCGGGAAGTAATGCTGAAAGTTCGGTGATTCTGTCGTTGATGTTGTCGCGACGACGACGTTCTACGAGATTGTGAGACTCTCGTCGTTTGCGTCGTTTCTCCGTTGCTGGATCAGCGCTCGTGCTGTACAGAGACTTTTGTCAGGATTGATTCTCGCTCGCAAAAGAAGGAAAAGTGAAAAACGCACGATGTCTTCTCGTCACCTTCTTCTTCCTGAACGTCTTCCAACAACTGATCCCTAGCCTGATTCTTCTTCCCCTTCGATGATGTTGCACCAGTCGAAGTTGAGCCCGTATCGCCCGTTGAAGCGTTTCCGACAGATTTCGCTTTCGGAGGTTTCGTCAATCCCGAACTAGCTGCAGGAGCCGAAGCAGGCATGACAATTGCCGAGCTAGGCTTCCATCCCGATACTGGATCTGCTTGACCAGGTAGAGGTCCGAGAGTGGGAGGTTGAGGGGAGAGAGGGTGAGATTGTTGCTGTGACGAGGTAGGGAGGAAGGAAAGTCCTGCTTGAGAGAACCAACCTCCTGAGAGGGAAGGGAGTGAACCGGGAGCTCCTGAAGTTGAAGCAGAGGGATAGGCGGGCATGGACATCGAATATTGGAGGGAGGGAGAGGGGAGAGGGCCGGCATTAGACGAAGGAATAATGATGGCTGCGGAACCGTGAGAGGCAGTCGCTGGATTGGATGCAGGAGTGTTCGACGAGGCAGGTGCCGTCGCGGTGCTCGAGGATGAACGCTCGTTTCCGCCAGGAGAAGGTCGATCTTGATATCCAGCTGCCGTACTGTTCCTGCGAGCCGAACGAGAGCGAGAAGTCGTACGAGGCGCTTTCCCTACTCCAGCTGTTGCAATCGATCTCGATCTGCTCCCAGTCCTTTCGCTACTCCCGTCCTTTCCTTTCGAAGAAGATCTACCTTCTCTCGTCGATTGAGTCGGTGGTGAACGTTTCGAGGAAGGAGGTGAGAAAGTGTCTGAGGTGTAAGAGGAAGGATCTGTCGAGGTGCCTTGTCCGAGAGGCGAGTCTTTACTGTTGAAAGGGAGAGAAGGGGTAGGGAAGAAGTCGGCGGCAGAAATCGTCGAGCTTGCAATGGAAGGAGATCGAGCGAAGTGAGGAATAGAAGCGGCTGAGGAAGGAGGATGAGGATGAGGATGAGAATGAGATGGAGGTTGAGAAGAGGCAGAGGGAGAGTTTGCGAAGAATGAGTGGGGAGAATTTTGACCTTGATTCGTCGCTGAAATTGAACCAGTTCTACTTTGAAGTTGCGGTGCTTGTTGATTCGTGTTGTAGTTCATCGTAGTAGTGCCTAGGAATCCATTACTTCCAGCAGGATCGTTGCCATTCCCTCCATTACTTCCTCCTCCTCCTTGCGAACCGAAGAAATGATGTTCTGCATTCGGATTCCCATTGTTGGACGAGTGCGGTATGTTGCCATTCTGTTGATGATGATGCTGACTGAATGAAGCGAGCATATTCTCTATATCTAGATCCGTTTCCGTCAAAACCGAACTTGAACCGAATCCTCCCATCCCGTTCGACGATGATCCTCCAAATCCTTGACTCCAACCGTTCGATGGACTAGAATGATGGTGACCAGTCAATCCGAACAAGATTGAAGGATCTATTGAACTGTGTCCTCCTCCTCCAGAGAGATATTGGCTTGTGGGGGGAACAGTTGAAGAAGAGGAATGACTCGTCGAAGAAGTGTTTGAACTAGAAGGGATGGCGAATCCTGATAACTTGATGGGTTGGCGAGTAGAGTGATCTGTTGGTTGGTGAGGTGGGAAGAAGGCTGCCATCTCTTTCAAAGTTGTCGAGGAAGAGGAAGTTGTCGAAGAGAAGGGGATCAAGGGGGTTTCGAAGAGGGAGCGTGAGAGAGGGGACTACTCGCTAAGGGCGAATCTACTGATTGAGGTTGCGTGTAGAGTAGCTTGACTTGCAAGTATGTGAAGATCGCGAAGTGAGTGTATGAGAGTAAGGTTGGTTGGAGGAGCTCCTCGAATTGATTTTTGGGGAAGAGAAAAAGGAGGAGGGCCTCCGCACCATCGTTTGTTCGCATTTCTTGCACAATGGTAATCGCTATACCAAGAATGTAAGCCTACATGTTCGCTCGGACGCGTCAAGCGGGAAATGAAAGAGCACTGTTCAAATTTCGCAGAAGCTCAGTAAAAATATCGTCGCAAGCTCACGTCCTCTTTGCGCGAGTTGCGGAACCCTCTTCCTCAGTGAAGGCTGTCATGGCGTGACGGGTCAAACGAGGCGAGGATGAGGACAAGACCTGACGACGATGCGCATACGCTATTCCGAATACTCTCTCAATCCAGCTTGAACTGTCTGCGAAAGCTTCACTCTCGCGACGAGAGAGCTTACGAGCGACAAGCAAGTGTAGCACCTCGAATGGCCCTTGGTATGATTGTCACCTTTGAAATGGGCTGCAACTCAGCGGGTTCGCTCAGCGTTTCCAGACCTTGAATTTGTAACTCTCTGTTTTCCTCCTCGCGCGTCGACCGAGACCAGACAGGAACGTCACAACCGACGAAGAGTGAACTGCAATGGAAGGAAGAAAACGACAATAAGTACAAGAGAAACAGTAACGAACAAAGAGCCAAAAACTTCATCCCGCTTTCGAAAAGGACACCAGAAACCACACCAGCGAGAACCCTATCGAACGACCTCTCAAACTCCAATTAGCCTCTATCCATCCGGCATCGAAGATCCACCTGGCGAATCCGGATAGAATGAGAAGATGATTCCCCTCGCTGTGCATCGTTCATAGAACTCCTGAATCAAATTCGGATCGTACACTTGAGCACTATCCCTGACGACCAATTCCTCCAACGTGATCTCGAGGTTCGGATCCTCCAAGTCTCGGAGTAACTGCAGATCCATGAAGAAACGAGCTGAATCGTTGAGAGAGGTGATCTCGAGGTAGCGCAGGGAACGGGGTAGGAGGCGGAAGAGACGGCAGGATAATTCGGTGGCAGTAACGACGAGAGTCTCGAGTTGAAGATAACGGGGAAGGAGGAGATCAAAGATGGGAGTCGCAGTCGAGTCGAAATCGGCGAGATCGTCGGCAGTTGGACTGCGAGGAACGACGACGACGGGTCAGCGTGAAGCTCTCTTTCGATGAGATGATTGAAGAAGATAAGTGGAAGACCAGGGGTATAGACTTACTTGCTAGTGAAATGAAGACGTTTCATAGTTGACGTCGAATTCAGGAGAGCTTGTACCGTTCTGCAAAGCATCGACCAGCGTCAGTTTCGGGTTCAGATAGGTTCAGCGAGATGAGATGAGAGAGCGAGAACGTACCCGTTGATTTCGAGTAAACGCTCAAAGTACAACTGACAAAGTTCGAGAGCTTGACTCGATGTCAATACCTGCCACAGAGCGTGTTCCTCACAGTCACAGTTCAACCAGATACTCTTTATCATATTCGGCTGAGCTTGAGAAGAGATGACAGGGAACGGAGCGCTCCAAGTGCTTGCGAAATCTAGTTCGAGACGTTCGAGTTGAGGCGGTAAACTGAATTCGACAACGTCCGTTCGTGCGAAAAGGTTTTCTCCCCATGTCGATCCGTTCCAGTCGGCACTGAATCTTGGAGAGATCACGAGAGTCTTGAGCTGTTGACAAGCACGAATCGCGGGAAGGAGGAAATCTCTCGCTTTGACGTGGAGAGGGTGAAGGTGAAGGTGGGTGAGTGACGAGGAGACGGCAGTGATGACGCGCGTGAACTCGATTGATTCGATCAGCAGACGTTCCGAGTTCTCTTCGAGCGAGAGGTCTTCGTCGTCCTCCTCGCTCGCTCCGAGTGCGAGGTAGACAGTCGAGCGAGAAGGGTCGAGAGAGAGTTGGTGAAGGAATTTCTGAGCCGAGATCTTCTGAAAGAGTGCGACTGATCGAAGAGCAACTCGGAGAGCTATAGCACAGAATACAGACGTGAGTGAGAGCGAGGAAACAGACGAAAAAAAGGGGAACATACCAGGTTGACTCCATGCTTTGCAAACGAGTCGGTAAGCAATCACTTCCTCATTCGAATCCCATGATGCCACGTTTGCTCCGTAAGCGAACTGTCCCTTCCTGCTAATCGAGATAGTAGATTCAAAGATCTTGAACAAAATCTCATGCGGTAGAGATTGAATCGACATTCTTTTGAAGTGGAGATGATAAACTCGAGGTGAATTGTTGAGTAGGATTCAGGAAAGAGGTCTGTTGAGAGCGAGGAGTAGAGGCGAGAAGATGCGAGCGATGGTCTTGAGAAAGAGAATCTCGAGATGAAAGTGGAGGAGCAACTCGTAAATCGATCGTAAATCGATCTTGGTGACTTCGGATAAGCTTGGAAGTGAATCTCTGAGTAGTCCAGCTATTGGAAGTGAGGCGTAGCTAGCAGGTTGAAGATAGCGAGAGAAGGCGGCAGTTGCGAGCGAAGGAGAGCGGAACCACCGAAATCTCTTGAGGTCGTAAGTCTTGGTGTTCGCAGCTTTGGTGAGCAGTCGACTAGATCTTCTGTGTCGTTAAAGAGTGGTTTGAAGTGAATAGTAGAGAGACAAGAGAGGTACAACTCCTCGCGGACTTTGATCTTGATCTTGCTCTATTTCTCTCTCTTAATTCTCGACTAGGATGAGTCCACCAGTACAATACGGAGGATATGAAGTAGGTGCACTAGTATTGGATATCGGCAGTGGTTCAGTCAGAGCAGGGTAAGTTAACTTGTTTCATCAACAATCCATCACTCTCTCCTCTCTCACTACCTGTGCTGCTTCAAAGGATGAGCTGACACCATTCTCTTTACTGTGAAATAGATACGCAGGTAAAGATTGTCCCAAAACAGTGTTTCCAACTTCCTACTCTTCAGTACCTTCTTCCGACCCTTCCCAACCTCCCTCCTTCATCCACAGCGTATCGAGTCAGCTCCATCGTCCAAACGGTACCATCCAATCGTTCGTACAAGATGGTATCGTCACAGATTGGAATGCGGCAGAACGAGCGATCGATCATGCTTTCTCAAATAGAATGAGGTTGAAGTCTCTCGCAGAGTGCGCTCTATCGGTGATGGAACCTAGCTGGAACACGAAGAAGGACAGAAAGGAGGCTGTAGATTGCAGCCGGATGGACTTGAATGGAGTTGGACAGAGGTTATCGATGAAAAATGGCATCGCATCCTCGTTTCATTCCATCTCAAGAGCGCAAGAGTGGTTCGCAGCGAGACTGCAAGCACTACTTTGCTCTCCGTCTTGTCCTGCTTATACGACCGGAATTGTAGCGGTGAAAAAGAGGAGAGCAGCCTGTGATGATGATTCTCGAATTCCTCGAAATGGCCCGATTGCGAAAGCTCCGTGTCCGCCGTAGGACCTCTCGAGCGCTGGACAAGACGAATCTCGACGCATAAACAAAATCGTTATTCGTGATTGCATGCGTAGGTACGAGTGATGCGATGCTCTGAAACGATGACATGAATAAATCTCCCTTTTCTTCCCTTGTTTCCTCGGAGGTCTTGCATTCCGAACCAATTCTCACAACCAGATCAATCCATTACCGATTCCCTAGATCCCGACCGCGATATCCTGGACAACTTCCCCTTTTCAAGCGTTGCAACCCTCTTCCTCTTGAGTTAGACTTCCTCGCTTTCCCACATCGCGACACCTTCAGTGACTTTCCCCATCGAAGAATGAGCATACTCCATCGGACGTCTCTCGTTGGTTGAATTAGCGAAAAGGTACGAGTCGAGGTCGAGATTAGAGATAGTTGAATTCGAATGTCCAGACGAAGAATGATCGACTCCGAGTCGTCTTCCTTGGTACGTCGAATCGAGGGAGAGAGCGCGTAAGGGAGGAGTGAGACGAGAATGTGGAGGTCCAGGCACGGGGACGATGTGAGGAGATGGGAACCGAAGATCTCGAATGTGTCCGATTGAGGGTGGACCGTCGAATCTCGCTTCGTCTCCGTCGGCAGGCGGGACGTAGTGATGGGGTCGGAAAGTACTGAACGTACGAATGCGAAGTACGTGGGAGGTCTCCTCGTTCAGGCTGGGGAGTGAGGCTGCTGAAGCGACAGAATGGAGAGAAGAAGGACGAATTGGCGCGGCGACGACGAGTCCTGCAGCGATTATTTGATCAAATTGAACAGATGAATAGTCTCGACCGAGTGAGAGAGTAAGGAACTCACTCGTCGATTCCTCCACTTCCGATTCCGCAAAACCTGAATCTCGGACGACAATCACTGCCCTGCCTATCTTGCTCAACTCCTCCTCGATCAAATGCCTTCTATCCTCCTGTGACATCTCTTTCTTCCTCTTCCTCCTCAAGCTGAAGAAGCGATAGAGTGATTGAAGGATTCGACGGAGGGTTTGGGGCATTGTTCTTCAATCGAGGGTGTCTCCCTGAAAGGTGTGTTCGATATTGTGTAGACTATCTTCAAATACGGCAGAAGCGATGAGGAGAAGAGGAAGAGAAAGGGAGAGAGAAAGGGAGAGAGAAAGGAGAACGGGTGACAAGAATGCTCCAAGTTCTCGCTCTCGCCGATTCTCTTCGCCTGGGCGTTGAAGTTGGCAGTGAGCCTTCTTTCCTTACCCATCTTCCGGCATGATGATAGGTCATCCCGGCACGAGTCCCATCGCTCTCTCGCGTGTCAACGGAATTGAACGTCTCGCTCCTCTTCGACTCGAGCAACTTCGAGTAAAACTCCTCCGTTGCTTCTAACATTGCAGCCATTCCCTATGATTTCTCGATGGGCTCACAGCTCTTCTCCAACCACCTGTGAAGCGACAGAACGAACGAAATCATCAGTTCTCGGCTTGCGAAACAGTGAAAAAGGTTTCGTTTTCCAACTCACTCGAACGCTTCTTCATCTCCCGTCTCTTTCACGAGCGCACCAATATTGTTCATCACCTTGAAGTTGTACTCGTTGATCCAATCAATCTCGTCCGGCGACATCAATTTCGTATCGATCAAATTCGTCGCAATCGGGCACTATTTTCCTCCTCCTTCTGATCAGCTCGTCTCCGTAGACGACAATAGGAGAAAGGTATGAAACGTACCATCGTCAAACTCTCCATTCCCAAATACTTGACTCCCCCAAACTTCTCTCTCGTGTCTTTCTCGACGACCGCAACCAAGTTTTCGATTCGAATTCCGAATGAACCGGGTTTGTAGAACCCTGGTTCGTTAGAAACGATCATTCCCGGTGCGAGTTTGACATCGTTGTAAAGTAGCTTTGTTCCGACTGCCGATCAAGAAAGAGAGCGTGAGCGAGCCAAATGCAAACAGGGAGGAGAAAAGCAGCTTACGACCATGAGGTCCTTCGTGACAATGTAAGAAAGATCCAACTCCATGACCCGTACCGTGATTGTAGCCTACAGTGCGAAACCCCGCTCGTCAGTGTTCAGAGAAGAAACCGACGATTCAGAACGGAGGAAGAATTACCTAGTCCTTCTTTCCATAGAGGCGCGCGAGCGAACGCGTCGAGTTGATATCCAGTGACAGTATCCGGGAATACGAGGGAATCGATCGCGATATGACCTGCACGCCAAACCAGGATTTCATCAGTTCTCGAGTCATTCGAGACACATCTCCGCACTTTCCGAGTCCTCCTTCTCTCGAAGGAGAAGGCAAGCTTGAACGATGGCAGGGACAGTAGAAAGAGAAGAGACAGAGAGGAAGAAGAGAACTGACCTTGGAGAACTCGAGTGTAACATCTCTTTTCCTCCTCAGTCGGCGTACCAAAGTGAAGCGTCCTCGTCACGCTACCCAACCAATCCCTTCTCATCAGCTCCCTTCCTTGACCTCAGAAAGAGAGAGAAAAGTCACACGTACTCGGTAGTTCCATCGAGCGCTTGCATTCCTGAATCACAGAGGTAAATCTCGTTCTTGTCGATTATGGCAGACTCAGTTTCGGATGGTGAGTAATGAATGATTGCTGCGTTTGGACCGGTCGACGAAATGGTAGTGAAAGAAAGACCTTTGAATAAGGACAATTCACTGAATTCTCCCTTCGAATTTCTTGTCAATTTCACCCACATCTGTGAGGATTCGGAAGAGAAAGCGTACGATCTGAACTTCTCCAATTGAGTAGCAGCATCAAACTCTTTGATCTCCATTCCACTCTCCAACCGTTTCTCTAACCAATTGAAATACCTCACCAAAGCAACTCCGTCCCTCTTGTGACTCTCCCTGAACCCTTCGAGTTCGACAGAGTTCTTGATTGCTTTCAGAGCGGTGATTGGGGAGAGGTGGGAAGGGATGATTGAGGTTTTGGGCAGGGAGAGGGAGAGTGCTGTTGAGAGGGAGACGCGAGGTGGGAGGAGCACTAATTCCTGTACAGCTCTCTCATCGTTCAGTTTAGACCTCGAGAGACTGAGAGTAGTAGTGCGAGCGTACGTCATCGGAGAGTTTCGATTTGAGTTCAGAACAGAATTGAGGGAGAGCATCGTAAGGTTCGATCAATAAGTTGAGGGAGCTCAAAAATTCGTAGACTTTCTGTGGAACTTGATCGAGATCGATAAAGAGTGTTGGCTTTGAGCTTGAAGAGGTTGGTAAGGCAAGGTGAGAGAAGAAAACAGGATTGTAAGGAATATCGTTTCCTCTCAAATTCAATAACCCTGTGAATGGATCCTCGTCGCGCTACATCAGGTCCTGTACTTTGAGAGTTGTTCGAGAGAGGACTTGACTCACAAGCGATCTCATCCAATTGAGAAACGATCAACCCCCAACATTTCTTTCCCATATTCTTCGAATCACTCTTGAACACGTCTTCCTTGCCCAATTCTTTCCTGACCCTGTCAATCTTCTTCTGACTGCTCTCCCCCGTGTACTTCTCCTCCAACATAAAGACCTCCTCTTTCGGTCTCTCTGGCTGATCCTGCCAAATTTCGTCGACCAAGTTCTTCTCGATTGGGACGAGAGAGATTCCTCGTTGTTCGAGAGAGGGGAGGAGGGAATTGTATTCGACGATGGAGAGGAGGGAGGGGTCGAGTCCGAGTTTGGAACCCGAAGGGAAGAGTTTTGAGGAGTGAGAGGGCGTCGACAGGTATTCTGTCCAAGAAGGAACGTTGGGGAGACCTTGTTTCAATAGTGTCCAGTCTTTTGCGATCTCGTTCGCCGCTTGCTGAGCAAACGAGAAAAGGATCAGCTTGCGAACGGGGAGAGAGAAGCTGAATCTCAGTCTCGAAACTCACTTGATGATACCTTCCGTCTGTCCACAATAGAGCGGCGTCTTTGTGAATGATTGCAGTTCCGGCTGATCCAGTGAATCCAGAGATGTAAGCCTGTCAAGAATAAGCGCGAGTGTGAGCAAAGTTGGGTCAACATGAATGAGAAGGGAGAGAGTGGCTTACCCTTCTCTCGTCACAAGGTGCGAGATACTCTGATGCATGTTGATCACCTGAATCTACCAAGTATGCGTCGATTGAGTGTTTTGAGAGGAGAGATCGGAGTGAAGATAAGCGAGTGGAGGGATCTGACATGGTTGATTGTAATCTTCTAATCGAGTAGTGGTGAGTCTTGAGTAAAGTTGTACTCGTTCTGAGCATACGCCGATGAACGGGAAGAAGGAGAGTGAGGAGGAGAGGCAGACCACGAGGTCGAGGTCGAGGTCGAATTCAGCGGGGAACGGATCCTCCTCTTCCTTCCTCTCCCTCTTATCGAGATGAGATCACTCTTAGCGCTATCAGCACTCGCCAGCTTAGCTCTAGCGAGTCCAACTCCTTCGCCTTCAGCTCTCCTCGCTCTTTCCCCTCGCTCTTTATCATCTACATCTCCTCTACCTGATTGCGCCCTCTACCTCTCTACAATCGGTGTAGAAACCTTATCAGACGTCTACTACTTGGATTCACAATGCTCTATATTACACCGCCAATCAATAAACGGGGATGAGCAAGTGAGAGTGGTCGAAATCAATCAAGACGTCTTCCAAACTTCACTTTCAACCTCCCAATCAGACTTGAGTAGACTCGTATGGATCCATCTACCAAAACTAGAAATCACCGATCCATCCTCTTACAAACCAGAAATCGCTCCTTCACCTTCCCCCTCTCCACAAGAACAAATATTATTCTCCTCGACTCCCTCACTGGACGAGATCGCCTCCCTCACTCCTACGCACCTCATCTCACTCCCTTCAGCCCCCTCGAGCGAAACAGAAGAAGGTTCTTTGTTCCTTCTCTCCCCCGATTCATCGCTCGCTATGAAACAACTAGAATTCCTTACTTCCCACCCCTCAACTTCACTCTTCACGATCGTCTCCATCCCCCAACCCTCAAGTGTTCGAACAATGGATGAGAGGTTTCCAGAGGTACCGAAAGAAGACGTCAAGAGAGTTGAGGGATGGTCGGAAGAGTTGGAGTTTGAACCGTTATTGAGCGAATTGATGCATGGGATCAAAGTCAAGGGGATTGAGAAAGATGTGAGAGTATTGAGTGGTGAGGATCAGGACAAGTTGAAGGAGGATCTCAGAGTACGCATGCGAAACCCCTTCTTTGTTCGACTCGACGGATCATGGTTTTGAGCTAATCATTCTCCTCTGAATCCCTCTCATCTCTAGTGGGTATCTCGTCATTCTATGTCAACGGGAGCGATGAAAGCCTCCTCCTGGCTTCTCTGTGCGTTCTCTTTCCTCCTCTTTCCGTCCCTACTTCTTTTGGGCTGACCCTCGTTCTCCTCTCACTCCATAGCTCAAATGCGGTCCTATGATTTCCATTGTACCCCTCATCAATTCCTACCCGGTTTCAGTCCGATGCTCGAATGCGTCTATGCGAGATCTGGACGAGAGGTGAATGAAACGGTCGTGTTAGGCGCTCATTATGATAGTAGAGGTGTACGTTCCCTCTTCTCGCTGTTCAGCTGAGATCTCTCCAACCAGTAGCTGACGCGCGAGAAGGCGAATACAGTCTTTCGGATTCCCTACTGCGCCGTGAGCTCTCGCTTCCTCTTCTCACCTCTCGCCGTTGATCTGTTGCTTACCAATGTCGGATTGAAACGCAAAGTGGTGCCGATGATGATGCATCCGGTACTTCACTCGTCCTTGCCGTCGCCCGGCACATTCACTTGAACCGACTCGTCTTCTCTCGCAAACTCGGTAAGCTTACCTCTCCTTCTCTCTGTATCAGCTATCGGCTGTTTGACATGTTCGATCTCTTGATAGTTCTCGCATTGTTTGCGGGAGAGGAACAAGGGTTGTTAGGGTCGAATTGGTACGCTCGGTATCTCAAAGAGGAATTGAAAGAGTCAGTCGTTTGGATGTTGCAAGTTGATATGGTCGGTCAGTCACATTTCTCTGCTCTGTTCAACTGTTTTCAAACTCTACTAATACCGAAGAAACGATCTCGATGAATTTGCAGGCTATCGAGCACCTCACGAACCACCTCAACTTGCCTTACCCGACCTGATCGGACTCCCTCAAGCCGCTTACCTCGTAGGAAACCTATCAAACACCTATGTACCCGAGCTCGTTGTTGGTCGGACCTCAGCCTGCTGCTCAGACCATCAATCATTTGTGCAAAATGCGATTGCCTCAACTTGGATCTTCGAAAGGAACGGTCCTATCGCCGATCCGTACGTCTTCTTTCCTTCTCACTCAGCGGAAGTGTGAGCTGATAAAGAGATCATGAGTAGGTGCTATCATTCTTCGTGCGATTTGAGCGAGAGAAGAGGTTACGATTTCCAGCAGATCTTGATGCATACCAAGGTTGCGTTCGGTACGATGTGGGTGGTAGGAGGTGGTAGAGTCGAGTAGGGGGAGCTAGATGGTACGAGACGTTGATCGAGTTTGTAGTCGGAAAGAGGAGAGGAGCGCCGAAACTGTATGTAAAAGCGAATTTCACGTACGCTTCAAGCTCCTAGGCGGTGCAGAGATCCTTCATGGACAGTCTCAGATCAGTCAATCCTAGGACGACGAGTTCGCGTCTGTCCGACGTCCGCGGGTATCTCTCTTCACTCTCTCTTCTCTCTCTTTCTCTCTCTTTCTCTCTCTTTCTCTCTCAGCCTTTCACCTCGACCTCTTCACTATGCCCAACAATCGCGGAGGTTCTCAAGCAGTATTCTTCCATACTTTCCAGAGCACAGCACCTCGCGGCGTCATCGGTTCGCCTCAGGACATTCGAGACAGAATTCGTACCTTCTATCGTCAATGGCTCGAAAGAACTAAGTACACCACAGGTGAATACACTCTATCCGCAGATGAGATCAACATAGAGCTCGAGGAGCCGTCTAGGGAAGGGCAACAACGTGAGTTTTCTATAACCGGCCTGCACTGAAATTCACCCTCTCGACGCGCAGACGACGGAGCCGAGGAGATCTACAACGCCAGCGGCTTTGTCGTGCGAGGCGTTTACAGAGAATTCGAATTCGTACGGGAAGAGCCGCAGACGATTGTAGCTGATCGAATCCCCTTAGCTTACGCGCGTTGCAAGACCTCAAAACCACGACTCGATCACATTGAGCAGGAGCAGAACGAGGAATGGAAGGCTATGGAGGAGAGACAGAAGAACCCTTGTTGGCGCAAACCGTATCGACCGTATCCCGTCGCACTCCCTACTCTATTCTGTCACCCGCGAATCATGACTCTCCAGCCAACCGCCAATCGTCAATCTAATGCATGCACAATCATGGAAGCTTGGAGGCGCAACTTTGAAAAGCCTTGGGTATCTTTTTTGGACCCTGGTCTGTCGTTTATTTCGCCTTTGCCTGCACAATTGCTGATCCTGTTCTTCCCCTAGAAGTCTCGAATAATTGTCGCAGCGAATGGACTCAACTGCCGGCAGTACCTGATCAGAAGGAGGAAATCGTCAAGGGTTCCCCAAGGTCACCACGCATTTCGATTTTTCGCCTTTCAATCGTCGAGAACGGTATCACTCGGAAATCAGTTCTTGTCGTCTTCCGTATCGTTCGGAATGCTACCGGAGCTAGACCTTGGACGAAAGCGGTTGGTCGGATCTTTCTCCTTTGCGAAGGATTGGTGCTGAATCTTCGAATCTCGCAGGACGCACTCGAGCCTGCACTGAGGCTTCCTCCTTCGCGTCCTCCGCGTCCTCCGCGTCCTCCGCCTCCTCCACCTCCCGCCGCTTCTATTCCTCCTCCACCTCCTCGTCTGGACCCTATGGCCATCCAATCGCTGATGGCATCTCCCGACGATCTGACTTCGAAGCCTACTCCTCCTCCGTTCCTTGAACCTCGTCTTGATCCGCCACCTCCCCAGTTCTTTCCGATACGCGTGAGCCATCTCTCGCTTCCAACGACTGCTGTCATAGCTGACGCTTCCCGGTCGCAGCGCGTACAACGATTCGAGCCCTATCGTCGTCCTCTGCAAATTGTTCAACCTCCTCCTATGCGACCGCACTACGAGTCGAGTCGTCCTGGAACTCGATACTTCGGTAGTTGGTAGCTAATTCTTTATCACTAGATCCATCGACCTCTTCGTCGTTCGTAGCTATTTGGTCTCGTTGCTTCTGATGCTGATGTACTCTCAGCCTGCTCTTCTATGCACTCGATGTAAGCTGCTCTATGGTACACCTCCGAGCGTCTTGTCGAGACGTACCAGCTTGCGAGATATTGAGCTGTCTTTCGCGCAGAAGTTTTGCGCTTCTTGAGCTAGCTCGAAACGCAAGTCCAAAGTCGAGCGCTAACTGTCATTCGTACGTATGAAGATCATTATTGTTTGACTTATGCCGGGATCTCACGAGGCTTCGACAAGCGCATGAACTGGGAAGTTCGAAAGAGAAGGTCTCTCCCTCTTCTCCTCTTTCCTCCCCTTCCGTCGCATTCAAGAGATGCCTGTGGAGTCAAAGGGAGGGTATGTTGGGGAGAGACCGACGTCTACGAGTCTTGACCAGGAGCAAGAATGCGCTGGAGTTCACGAAACGACGAAGGACTGGCGAAAAGAATCGTTTCGCAAAATGGTCACCAGGAAGAAGTGAACAGCAATAGAACAACGATGATCGACGTTGCAAGTCGTTTGAGATGATTCATGCGAGGATCAGTCGAGATCGAAAAGGAAGACATGAACGAGAGAGAGGACGAGAAGATGGTGGGAAAGTGCAGCAAGCGAGCCGCAACCGACACCCCACCCAGAGTCCACACTTTCACTTTGGCGAAAAGTGAAAAAAAAGTTCTCGAGTCTCAGATTTTACCCCGTTTTGCATTTCCCTCTCTCAACCTCTCCTCCTCTCCCTCTTCCTCAACCTCAAACTCTTCTCAAAAACAGAATGACACAACAACGTTCTGTTCATGACCATGTAAGCAGTCGTCCCTCTTGTCCTCCCATTCCTTCCAAAGCAGCTCTCTCTCTCTCCACATTGCCCTCCGCCTTTTCCCTCCTCAACCAATACAAACTCCCCGCGCGGTTTGAGATCATTTGAACTGACTTGTTTCGTTGCTTGTTTCAACAGCTCCTGTACGTACAGCTCACAAGCAACGCAAGATCAGTCGAATCTGTCAACTGACCCCACTCTCTTTTCTCTTCTCTTCCTTCTTCCCAAACTTCGTCATCGATTTCCGCCCACTTTCCCACCTCTTTTACTTGTCCGGTTCTTGATATTACAGCTTCGAGGTAGCTTGGGAAGTAGCAAAGTGAGTTCTCGTATCCTTTCATCAACCCGTTCGCTCGTTTCGAATCGGCGAAATCTTCCAAATTCGAAAATTGGATAGATTTCGCTCGATTCGTCGCAGTACTACTTGTTCTCATTACGGTCAACTGACTCGTTGCTCTTTGTCGTCTACAGCAAAGGTTCGTTCTGATCCACCTTCGTGTTCGGTCTAGAGATGCAGGAAAAAGATGGGAGGTGGGACGTGGAGAGTTTCAGGTTTCGACGACTTCCCCCATCTTCACCCTTGCAGCTTTCGCTCTCCTGACGGGATTTAGAGTCGGTAAGAGCAATTCGGAAGGCAGAGTATTGAAGGAGAATGGAAAAGGACAAGAGTTTGAGAAGTTGAGGAAACGAAGCGGGGGAATCGCCGGATTCGAGAAGATGGCTAGGTAAAGCTAGAAGATTGGACGAGGAGAGCTGTGAAGCAGAGTATACGCGGAACTTCGAAGAGAAACTGAGACTGACTTTCTCCCGGCACTCTTCGCATTCGAAAAAATTGAACAGTCGGAGGTATCTACACTGTCATCAAGACGAAAGCACCCGTCACATGTCAAGAATACGGCGATCGATACACTTTGATCGGTCCTCTCAGCTACAAGAGCGCTCCTATGGAAGTTGAAGCGATCGAGTGGGATAAGCCAAACCGACTCAACGACGGTAAGTCTCCCTCAATTTCCTCTTGCTACCTTCTTTCGTTCGCTCATATCTGCTTCCTGATTGCTAGACGGAACTCCTGTTCCTCACACGTCCACTGAAGCTGCTCTCGTCGGCACTCTTTCCTCGATGCGAGATCGAGGAGTCAAGTTCCTCTACGGACGCTGGCTCATTGAAGGAGGACCCAAGGTTCTCTTGTTCGATACTGGATCAGTTTGGAACCGTCTCGACGAGTGGAAGGGAGATTTGTGGAACCTGGCGGGGATCCCGACTCCTCCCAACGATACCGAAACGAACGAAACTATCCTCTTGGGTTACTTGACGGCATGGTTCTTGGGAGAGGTACGTTCCATAGTCTCTCCTCGACTAGAACTAGGCCTTCGACTGACTTTTGATTGATTTCTGCGCCTTTTGACAGTTCTCTGCCCGTGAGCGAAACAAGGCTATCGTCGCTCACTTCCACGAATGGCAAGTCGGACTTGCGATCCCTCTTTGCAGGAAGCGACACATCGATGTTACCACCATCTTGTGAGTTCTGCTTGTCCATTCTGCCTCGTCGAATCTCGGAAGAAACGAAAACTCACTCTTTCCTTCGTTTCTCGTAGCACTACGCACGCTACCCTCCTCGGTCGATACCTATGTGCCGGATCAGTCGATTTTTACAATAATCTAGCATATTTCGACGTCGATCAAGAAGCAGGAAAGCGAGGAATCTACCACCGATACTGTATCGAACGATCAGCAACTCATTGCGCTGATGTCTTCACCACCGTCTCACACATCACTGCTTACGAGTCTGAGCACTTGCTCAAGCGCAAACCTGGTTAGTCTTCCTTTTTACCTCATTCTGTTCAGAATCTCGAACCTGATGAATTTTCGCTATCTGCAGACGGAGTTACTCCCAACGGTCTCAACGTCACCAAGTTCTCGGCGATGCACGAGTTCCAAAACCTCCACGCTGTCTCGAAGCAAAAGATCAACGACTTCATCCGAGGTCACTTCTACGGTCACTACGATTTCGATCTTGACAACACCCTTTACTTCTTCACTGCCGGTCGATACGAGTACCGAAACAAGGGTGTAGACATGTTCATCGAATCTCTCGCTCGTGAGCTTCCCACTCTATTCCGAATCCTGGAGTGTTCCTCGAAACTGATTGATCTCTCGAATCGTTCCACAGGTCTCAACTTCCGACTCAAGCAAATGGGAACCAAAATGACCGTCGTCGCTTTCATCATCATGCCCGCTGCTACTCACTCTTACACCATCGAAGCCCTCAAGGGTCAAGCTGTCACCAAGCAACTTCGAGATACCGTTACCGAAATCCAGAACCGAATTGGAGCGAGGTTGTTCGAGAAGACTGCTCGTTACACTGGGTACCTCTCCTCTTCTTCCCTCTCTTATCTGATGGTCTTCTAACTCAATTTTCTCTCACAGTGAACACGGAACCGAGGTTCCCGATCCCGCCGAACTTCTTTCCTCTGAAGACAAGATCCTCCTCAAGCGTCGAGTGTTCGCTCTTCGCCGCAACTCCCTTCCTCCCGTCGTCACCCACAACATGGCTGACGATGCCAACGACCCTATTCTCAACCAAATCCGCCGAGTTCAACTCTTCAACCGAGATTCCGATCGAGTCAAGGTTATCTTCCACCCCGAGTTCTTAAACTCGAACAACCCTATTCTCGGTCTCGATTACGAAGAGTTCGTCAGAGGATGTCACTTGGGAGTCTTCCCCAGTTACTACGAGCCATGGGGATGTGAGTCAACCTTTCTCATGGACACGTGACGAATCAAACCGATCTGACCGCTTTATCCTCGACAGACACTCCTGCTGAATGTACCGTTATGGGTGTTCCTTCCATCACTACCAACCTTTCCGGTTTCGGTGGATTCATGGAGGATCTTCTCGAAGACTCGCAAGATTACGGTATCTACGTAAGCTCACCCTCTTCTTTTTCCCTTCTCTCTAGAGCTGCTGCTTATGCTCTCTACTCGCTTCAATAGATTGTCGACCGTCGCATGAAGTCTATCGAGGATTCAGTCAACCAATTGACCGATCAAATGGTTTCCTTCTGCCAAAAGACTCGCCGACAACGTATCAATCAACGTAACCGCACCGAGCGATTGTCTGATCTCCTCGATTGGAAGCGAATGGGGCTCGAATACGCCAAGGCTCGTCAACTCGCTCTCCGACGAGCATACCCCGATTCTTTCGATGAAGATGACTTCTCGTTCGAAGATGGTCAACAACGTATTCCTCGACCAATGTCCGCTCCCGCTTCCCCTCGTTTCACCTCTGGCCTCATGACCCCTGGAGACGTCGCAACTCTCACCGAAGAGATGCAGGGACTCGGTACTTCCGATTACATGGGTAACCGATTCTGGCAATCTGTCAACCAAACTCAAGAAGATGAAGATGCCGGTTACTTCCCTCCTCTCGTCCTCAAGCGAAGATCTTCGACTGCCTCGACTAGTGGCTTCACCACTCCCGGTGGAACTGGAACCAACGGAAAGGGACGAATCCTTTCTGAAGGTGATCTCGAAGCTGCTGATGCCGCTCTCAACTATCGTACGTCTCTGACACTCTCCCTAGGCGATAGTGCTCGTAGCTGATCTTTTCCTTCTATGCTCTAGACACCACCAACGGCGAGACGAACGGTCACTAAATCTTATCGATCCACACGTCCCTCTCTTTGCCTCCCCCAAAATTGATCATATATCTACTTCCTCCACTATTTCCCTGAGATCCTCTCTCTAATATTCCCCGACTCCCTCCCCTCTGCCCTGCTCTCAACAACTATCATTCACTTTCTTCTCTTTTCGTATGTTCTTCCTCGCAGTTCTTCCTTTTTCTGTTTGTTTGTTTCTTGCTGTCTTCTTCTTTTCCTCTCTCCCTCTCTGAACACTCAGTCCCTCCTCTCTCCCTCTCTGAACACTCACTCTCCTCGCTCTCTCTCTTTCTCTCTCTTTTCATTGTCCATGACTAGTTAGCAGTTTGATTCCAGTTCTGCAATACCCTATTGTAGCTATAACGTCTTCACTTGCGAGCTAGGGCACGTTGATTCTTCCGTTGAGGTCGCTGAGGAAGAGAGAGAGAAGAAGGGGGAGAGAAGGGTTCGTTCGACGAAATTTGAGAGAGTTATGCGAAGTGGAAGTAGTGAAAGAGACGATGATTCGACACAGAGAGAATCAGGTCGAACCCAGGGAGAGTGGGAGAACCAACTCTGAATCGCTCTCGGCCTCGACGAGGAGGCGGATGGCTCGCGGGCGAGGGGCGAAGCGGGGAGGACATCCGGGGAGGTGGGCAGGATCCAGTAATCCAAGATATCCCCTGCGCTAGAGGGTAGAAGACGTGACAAAGCTGAAACGAAGGAAATTGCGAAAGCCCTTGAAATTGACGACACAAGACTCACTCGCGCGGGCGGGTGGGAGGGGCGCGAAAGTGAGTCCATTCGAATGATATTGAACGACAAGTGAGATGAAGAAGCAGAAGAGATGGAAATCGTGAAGTCATTCTCTCGAGTTTCGTCAAGGCTCGTTTTGACGAAGGAGGTACCGTACTGCCCTCAGCGATAGGACTGCATCACTCCGTACCCTATAGTCTTACTCGATTCCTGCGTCGACAAGTCAAGCATCTCGAGACCTCTCAGACTCATTTCTACAGCGAAATCTGACCCTTCATCATCTGTCTTGCCCAACCTCTCAACTCTACTCGCTTCTTCTCCTGATCAAACTTCACAATCATCTCTCCTCCTCGTTTACTGACCTGCTTCGCTCTTAGTGTTGAAGCCTCCTTGATCGACGACGATTGATGTAGGCGGGAAAGGGAGGGAGAAGAAAGCCAGAAAGGGCCTAAGGCAGTGTGAGCTGCGCCAGTTACTGGATCTTCTAAGACGCCCACATCGGGACCAAACACGCGGGAGTATATGTCGAACGCAGAGGAGGGAGGAGCAGGTTGAGTCAAAATGATGATGTCGCCGATACCACTCTGTCTCGGAGGCCCGCATGGTGAGTACGTGATCTACCGTAAGCGTCAATTATAGATAGGCTTACGAGAAGTGAAGGATCAACATCGAGACTGGGTAAATCGATGTCTTCGGACAGTTCGATTGTGACGCCGCTGATCTCGTCTGACCAGTCAATACGCTTGATCTGTGCCTCCTTGACGACCTTCCTGACCTTCTCGAGGATCTTCCTTCGTCGTTTGTGTCCTTCCGAGAGAGTAACGAGAGACGAAGAAGGGAAATCGAGCGAAATCGAGGAATCCTCCGAGTTCTTTCGCGCGATGAGGTGTCCACGAGTTCGTGTCTCGAAACGAATCGACGTGGCTTGAGGGTGGTGATGAGTGAAGAGTACGTAGCTTGAGGCAAGTGTCGCGTGGCCACTTCAAAGGTTGTCATAGGGAGAAAAGCGAGTCAGCGGGGATGAAGAACGGTAGGAAAAACGTCAACACGCTTGCTCACCAGAGGGGGATCTCGCTATATCGATAACGAACATATCAGCCTGAGAATGGTAGCGAAATGAGCGAAGGAGGTCTCACGAAGTGGGCGTGAACCACTTAATCTCGTACTGCTTCTCACTCTCGTCACCACCACCTAAAGGAGTCGCGAACGCCGTCTCGCTGAGATTGAACTCTGCGGCAATCGATTGGCATAGGTCTTCTCCCACCTTGAAGGAAGTATCATCAGATTGTTGTGGGAGGATGATAACGGCCGCTGGGTTGCCTGCGAACGGCTCTTTCGTGAACGCATCAACAGTGAAGAACTCCAATTGATCTGGCATGGTCGGGAAGTGGCTTGGAAGTCGAGGCAAGAGAGTGGAGGAAGGGAAGGAGTCAAGGTAGTTGGAAGAGGGAAATCGCGGAACGAGTCAAGTTGGCCGAGTTCAAGCGATTCGTGAACGCTTATGAGTCAATAAGGTAAGCCCCTCGTTTGCTCAGAGTTACGAGAGAGGTCGGCGACCTGACGACCTTTTCGTTGCGAAGGACTCTCGGCAAGCTCTCTCTAGCTCCAACTATCCGCTGAGTCCACTAGAGGCTTTATCGACGTAGAGTCGGTACACTGAAGGATGTATGCTCGATCACCTTGCCTACAAGTCCAGGGGAGTCCGCAACAAGTCTTCGTCGAACCGTCGCAATCCTTCGCGAAGCAACATCCTTCTCCACCTCGCAACAGATCTCGTGTCGTTCCTCCGCTCTAAGGCGTAATGGCTGTAGAAACGTATTCTCAGCTTACCACGAGGCGATGACTCGTGAGTTCGCTTCCGCGATTTATCGTCTGCAAACCGCCGGACTTTACTGACTCTGTTCTCTCCAACAGAGCTTCCGCCCACTTCACCTTGCACGGCCTATCCTTGTTAAGGTATAGAGCGAGGCGATCAGTATTTGGAGGTGTCGATGATCGACGCTCTCTAATGGTCTCGCTGAGCTCCAGCATTTGCCTTGAGACGAAAGCGGCATTCTCGTTGCAGATCTCGATAAAGTCCACACTCCTCAAATCCGTCTCGCTTCCACCCTTGCTCAACTCTCCCTTCAATCCACCTCTCAAGCTCTCCTCTTTCTATCATTCGCTACCATCGAGCTACCTCCCTTTCCTCTTCAGCGCATCGACCATACAGCCCTCGTCCTCTTCGCAAAACAACCTCTTTACGACCTCTGTTCCCTTGAAACGTCATGCTGGATCATTCTCCCCGCGGCATACAAACTCTGGACCTCATCCGAGATCAGAACTTGGCGTATCAGAAGTACCTTATTGTGTTCACCAGCCTGATGGTGTGGGATTGGCTATCATTACTACGCACGGAGTATCGACATGTATATCGAGCGAAACGTAGCTTCTCGAAAGTTTGCTATCTCCTGAAGTGCGTCGATTCCTTGTCGTCGATCGAAATTGTACTGACATTCCCTTCCTGCGATAGTCGATACGGAACTATCGCTCTCGTTATCATCTACACTACTCTTGCTCTCGCTCCAGTCTCTCCAGGTCCGCTCGAGTCCTCATATCTCTCTCAATTTCGATTGCTGACTAAGGTTTCGTTCGTAGAGGTCTGTCGACGAATCTTCTGGCTAGAAACGCTAGCTTTGATCTATGTCGTACTGTGGGTCGTCCAATCTTATTACGGTACTGAGCCGGACTAATCCTCGTTGTCTCTTCGATAGCATTACGGATATCATGTTGATGCTGCGAATCTTCGCGTTGTTTGAACGGAGTCGCAAGGTGCTGATAGCGTGAGTCGTCCCTCCCTCCGGAGCGTCCAATCAGACTGACACGATCCCCTCTCCTTTGTCACAGTCTTTGTGTTCTCTTTGCGCTGGAAGTGATTGCGATGGTAGCTGCAGGAACTCAGGTCGGACGTAAGTACTATCTCCCTCAATTCTGATTCAGTTGTGCTCATATCGCCGTCACTACAGCGATTGAGATGTCTCGCAAGGTTGCGATTTACGTGAATAAGCGAGGCTGTTATGCCGGAAATTACAGAGGAAGCGGATTTGAAGAGGTTGTTCTCTTTTTGTGAGTTCCTCACGCTTCAATGTCTTCCTTCCCTACTTAGCTGATAACTGACACCGTCGTTCCCTGTAGGTCCGCCGTCCCGCTCATCGTCAACGGCATTCTTCTGTTGTCGACGTTCTACCGAAGTTGGAGTTTGAAGCGCGAGTTTGGCGATACGCTTCCTCTCCTACAGAGAATGAGTCGAGATGGTCTTCAATACTTCCTCGTGATCACTGCGTTCAACGCTCTCAATTTTTATTTCTACAAGCGTACGCTCCTTTCTCCTCCTTCTCACGGTATACTGCTCCGCGCACATGAGACTGACCGGTTCTTGGTGCCGATGTAGAACCCAATCACTGTATCAAAGCCTTCAACATCGTTGCGAACTGCGTCTGCAGCTCTCTTCTCAGCTGTCGACTCGCTCTCTCCCTCTTCGACGTCCGTCCCTCGACTCCCAAATTACGTACTATCACGCCGCTACCCTCTGCACAAGCGACACCGAAGATTTCGGACTCTTCCATATCCTCCTCGAAGCCATTACCTTACGCTCCCGAGAGACGAGCTTCGATCAAGCGCAACAACTTTATCGCTACGAAGCGGAATACTGCAGGTTTGGGCTCTCAACCTCAAGTGCCCAATGTCTTCATAGAAGACGACTTGGTCTCAATCGGTGGTAACTCGTACAGAACCGTTGAACTCATGCGATGAGTTGCTCTCTCGTGCTGTCCCGTCGTAGTATTGTTGTATTTATTTCCTATCTGTGCATCTTTGTAGCGCTGGTCGCAGCTGGTAGTGAAATGTGTATCTCTGTCGAGTCTTGCTCGATCATTGTGCCGGAAAGCGGGAAATTTGAGGCAGAGTGATCTGTAGCGACTACCCCGCCTGGACCACAAGAGAGCGTACGAGAGGGCCAGGAGATGTGAAGCTAATCGAGATCAAGCTGAGAGAGCGAGAAGCAAAAGAAATCGCGGTGAGCTTGGGTCAGGTGACTTTGCATGATTTGGATACGTAAATTCGACGCGACCTTCCATAGGTGTTTTGGCCGAGCGGTCTAAGGCGCCAGCTTAAGGTTCATCCATGTGATCCGCTGGTCCGAAAGGGCGTGAGTTCGAATCTCACAGACATCAATAATCTTTTGCTGCCAGCCGGTAGCTCACTCGCTCACTCATTTTTGTTGCTCGCCGTTGGAGTCCACTCTTAGTTATAGGTTCACTTGGGTGCGACGGGTTCCACTTTTTTTGCAAAGTGCTTCAAGCGAAACTTCGAGGAATACTTTCAACATCTCTCGCTCTTTTTTTCTTCTCCCATTCGACTTCGCCACTCATGGCACGACAAGGACGTCAGCCGCAACAGCTCAGCGCAGATACAAAGGCAAATAAATCAAAGCCAAACAAGAAGAAGAGCAGTAAAGGGAAAGCCAAAGTTCCTTCAGATTCTGCCAACCTCGATGTCTACTCTTTCACTTCCTCCACCAAGCGACCTCGCGGAGATGTAGATCCAGCTGCTAGAGCTAGCTTCAAGGGGAACACGGGCAAGGGCAAAGGAAAGGGGAAAGGGAAAGCTCGACAAGAGGAAGATGAAGAGGAGGATCAAGAACTCAGCGATGGAGACAGCGAGGTAGAGAGTGAATCAGAGACAGAAGGATTCAAGGTCAGAGGCAACGATATTATCGACTTTACCGGATTGAAACCAGCTGGATTAAAGATGGGAATGGGCAGCGATGAGGAAGGTGGATTCGGTTCAGACGATGATGAGGACATCAACAGTGACTTCAGCGATGATATGAGCGACGAGGCCCCCCAAAAGAAGAAGGGCTCCTCTTCAAAGGTGAGTCGGAACCTGATGAATTCGATTTCTTGACGAGAGGAAGCTGAACTCTCCCTCCGCTTTTCACTGTACGCAGAGCAAGGGCTCCGCTTTCCAATCTAACGAGATCGATATGGATGAGGACGAAGTCGATTCGGAAGATGAGGAAGGAGATGGGTTCATGGACGCCTCGGAAATGTTTGACCGAGGAGGAGACGACGATTCTGAACAGGAAGAATCAGGCTCAGACGAGGAGGTCGCCTCGGACGCCGAATCTGTCGAGGAGGACGAAGAAGAGGCAGATGCGCTTAACCGTCTTGATCGAGTGGTCCAGGGGCTCGAGAGCAGCAAGAAACGAAAAGCAGGAGACCGGAATGAGGAGGAGAATGGCAAGAAGAAGAAGCGAGTCATCCTGAAGGAACGTACCGAGGCTTATCCTGAAGGAGAGTTTGTGGCGGTTGGAGCGGATCAGGTCGCAGACAGTGAGTCTGATTCACCAATTTTCTATCTTCCTTGTTGAGCTCACCCGGTTCGTTCTTTCGATAGATCGAGTTCAACTCGAAGACCTCCTCTCGTCATTCGCCGACTCGAAGAACCCTCGACTCGCCAACCTCCGCAAAACCCTGAGACCTCTCGCCGCGACCGCAGAATCAAATTCCGCTGCTCCCACCGGTTCGACTTCTGCCCTCAAACGAGCTGGTCCCATTTCCGCTCCTCTACCCGCTCGATTGCAAGACAAGGTTGATCGAGAAGCTGCATACGAGCAGACGAAGGAGGAAACCGACAAATGGAATGAGACGGTCAAGCGAATGAAGGGAGAGAGCGGCTTAAACGTTTCAGGTGCTCGACATGAACGACTCGCCCTACCTCTCATCGATCCTACGCACGATGCGAAGCGCGCTCCAAACGCGAACGAGCTCTCTGCCAAGTTCCAGGTGCGTTCTCTTTGGACTCTCGTTCGAACCTATCGTTTTCGACTTGACACCGTTCTCTCGCCGAATAGCCCACGAACGATCTCGAAGCTTCGATTCAAGCACTCCTCGCTGCTGGTCAAATGCAACAAACCGATCTCGAGAAGGAAGAACAGGCTCAACTCGCTACTCTCGATCCGGCTGACCTCGCCGCACGACGAGCCGAACTTCGTCGTCAACGTGATTTGATGTATCGCGCAGAACGTAAAGCCAAGCGCGTCGCCAAGATCAAGTCGAAGGCTTACCGACGAATTCATCGCAAGGGAAAGGACAAGGATGGACCTCAACTCTCACTCGAAGATCTCGAAGAGCTCGACCGAATCGATGGAGGGGATCGAGTGGCGGAGGAGAAGTCTCGTCTCGAGGTACTACGCGCGAAGGAGCGAGTCACCCTCAAGCATTCACAGAAGGGAGGTCGATGGGCGAAGAAGGTTGATGGACTCGATGGACTGGAAGATGAGAGGAACAAGTCGATTCGGGATATGGTCGAGCGAAGGGATCAGTTACGAAAGAAGATCGCTGGTATCGAGGATGAGGACGAAGACGAGTTTGCGCCGAGTGGTAGTGAGGAGGAGGACGAATCTGGGGACGAAGCCGACTTCGATTCGATTCGACGAACCGCTTTCGACGAACTCGCTACTCTCGACGCAAAGGAGGCTGCCGCTGCCCTGAACGACCCGAAGCTGAAGGGTGTCATGAACATGAAGTTTATGAAGGATGCGAGAGCGAGGGCTAGTCGGGAAGTCGATCAAGATGCAGACGATCTGAGACGGAGACTCAAACAGATGGATGAGTTGGCAGAGAAGGAAGAAACTGGAGATGAGTCAGGAGCTCTCGCGCTCTCTCAGCAAGTGCAGGGAAATCTTGGTCGAATGGTGTTCGGTCCGTCATCAACAACCGCTCGAGTCAGTCACAACATGCTCTCCTTACCTCCTCTATGATCTCACTGATGTTGATGACTCTCTACAGGCTGATCCTTCCGAATCCGAGAACATCGCTCCAAGATCCTCGACTACCACCAAAATCTCTTCGATGGCTATCGAATCTCCCGCTTCCTCCTCCCGTCCATCTTCTTCCCGCAATCGCCCTTCACTCTCAAACCCTGGAACTGCGGCTGAGGCTGAAGTCAACCCTTGGCTCGCCCTTGCCGATCAACCTGATGCCAACAAGGTGTCTCGCAAGAACAACAAAGCTTCATTCGGCAAAGATTCGCTCTCAGCCGCAGAGAAGGTTGCTGGGAAGGCCGCGCGTGTACGATCAAAGCAGACCGACGCTCGTCAAGCCGATCGAGATGATGCGGAAGTCGAGCTCGACTTGAGTGCTGGACTCGTCAGTTCTGGCTCGAAGAAGAAGCAGTCGAAGGCGCCTCAAGTCGGAGGAGCTGTGGCTCGACCTGCTGAAGCAATGGAGGATGACGACTCGGACTTCCAGAGTGATGGCGAGATTGAGGCTCAACGAGGTCGAGGTCCAACCGCTTTCAAACAGCGAGAACTTGTCAAAGAGGCTTTCGCGAATGATGATGTCGTTGCTGTACGTTCTCATCACTTTGTCACCATCGTAAACACATCACTGACGAGTCATAGCCATCCCTTCGTGCAGGACTTTGAGGAGGAGAAGCGAAAAGAGATTGAACGAGATGCTCCGAAGGAAGAAGACAACACTCTACCTGGATGGGTGAGTGATCTCGTTTCCTCCCTCTCGCTGTATAGCGTGTACTGATCGTCTCTATCTATCGACGTGACAGGGATCTTGGTCTGGGAAAGGTGCGAAGAAGAACAAGAATCAGAAGAAGTTTGTCAAGAAGATTGCCGGGATCGACGCTGCTGAACGCAAAGACGCTGGACTCAATCACGTCATCATCAACGAGAAGAAGGACAAGAAGGCAGCGAAGTACATGCTCAAGGATCTACCTTTCCCTTACACGAGTGCAGCTCAACACGAGCATAAATTACGAACTCCGATGGGTCCAGAATGGTCTACTTCGACGGTAAGCGATCCTACTCCTTTTATTGCCTCTATTTAACCTTGCAAGCGATCAGCCGCTGATCATCCTGCAACTCTTTAAACAGGTTCTTCGAGACCAGACGATCCCTTCGGTGTTGATTAAACCTGGAGCGACTGTTCGACCTGTCAGTCGTCGACTCTAATCTCTCATCTTCGTTCATTCGCACATGCTATCCTAGCTTTCTCCTTACTCGTCTACTTCTCCGATTCCATCAGATCTCTTCGCCGTGTCATTTCCATTTTGATTTTCGAACGGACAGAAGCCACCTTGCCGTCCGAGCCGTCGTTCGACTTTAAAAAACCTCCGAAGAGAAAATGAGTTCCATGAATTTCTGTTCTAATACCCAAGCAAGCGCTTTTGCTATGCAGTCCGAACTTTCTCAGAGTTCAAACGGCCAGCGTTTACTCTTTGACTCTCTTTCTCTCTGTCAACGAGGTATAGAAGAACCAGAATCGAGGGGTAAAGTGCGAAAAGAACACGCTACTTTTTTCGCACTGGCTTCCGAGGAAGGAAACTTCGAAGAGAGTCACAAAGGTCGATCGCGCAAGGGGGTCGTCTTCTCAAAAACCCCTTCCGAACTCGATCATTTGAGCAACTTTCGGGCAAGGCAGCAGCATCAGCAGCACGGCAGAGACACAACCTTCGGACTACGCTTTGAAGCTGCGATCGCTGGACCTCCGTCATTTTGAGCCCTTTCCATCTCCATTGCTCACGTCCTCAGTAAGCTCGACGAGCAATCGTGTAGTGATCTTATGGAGATCTTCCCTTCGAGAGAGTGTGAGAGAGACACGCGAAGAAAAGTCTGTGCCGCTCACAATTCAAAAAGTAATAATAAACTGAATCAAGGCACACTGATTGGAGCTCTACGACTGTCATAGTTTACAAAGATTCTCGGATGAGCAACAGGAATTTTGGCGGAGAGAAAGTTGAAATTGTCCATCTCTTCTTCATCGGCTCTCTCACCTCTCGACTCTAGCAACACCCATCAGCATCTCTCGAGCGGACCAGTAACCCGATAGCGCGCTACATAGGACACGCAACAGCATAGTGAGAAAGTCAAGAGAAGTCTTTCAATCCGCCGTCATTCGACTTTTGAACTCGATCGGTCTATCCTCGGTTTAGCGCTGGATTCTGGACAACGCACGCTCGCGGGAGAGAATGGACAACACAACAGAATGTTACAGCAGGAATCAGCAATAGGGCGAGGCAGTATGGAAGTCGAACCAGTTCCTTCGCAACATTCAACTTTACCTTCTTCTTCTTCCTCATCTTCTACCTCCTCTTCACCGAATCTACCTTACGACTCTGCCGCTTCCCCTTCATCTCTACCTCCTCCACGGCTCCCTTCCATTTCGAGTTTACTCAACAGTATACCTCCTCCTCCAGGTGAGAACAAACTTCATCTTTTTCACGATCTCACGTAAATTTTCTGTCAAATTCCTGCAAGCTGACCACTCTCGTGCCGGATCCCCCTTTCCTTACTCTCCACATAATCCCCATTGCGATCCATCGGTCGTCTTCAGAGCGAGTATTCGACGAAGGAACCCCCTCTGGAACTCCGTCCTCATCTTCTCGCAACTCGTTCGACGGAGGACGCGACGGCTTACCTTCGCTCACCGTCTCGCAACACTCGAATGGTCAATCACCTTCGCATCGACTGCCAGTTCCTCCCGCTGCTGCCGAACCATGCTATCCGACTCCGCCTTACGTTGACGAAAGCGCGAGATTCTCGCTAGAAAACGGACATTCTCCCCGAAACGTTATTTCAACGTCTCCGAACAGCTCGCTCACGAATTGGGATCAGTCATCGGGAGGACTCGGTACTCGTCCTTACTACTCTGCACCGACGAATCAACTTCCCTTCGAATCGCTCTCTCCTTTCGACGCTTCTCAAGCTGCCGCTCACCGACAGCGCAGCGCTTCTCTCAACACCTCATACCAGACCTACCCTCCTTCGGTTCCTTCTCAAGCACTCCCTTCACCTTATGGTCGACCTTACCCAGGGTTTGCGACGAGTTCAGAGCGAAGGAGCAGTGGAGGAGAAGAAAGAGGACCGCCGCATGGAGGATTAGGACCTTGGAGGAACCGTCGCAGAGGAGCGGAGTCATCCTACGATGCGAGTATGGCTCCACCGCAATGGCAACAGACTGTCACGTACTCTCCGACAAGACCTCGAGCTTTGTCAATCTCGACTGCAGACGATTACTATCCTTCTCGACCAGCCTGGTCTCCAAATACGGCCATGGCACCTCCTCTCCATCACCTAGATCCTATGCAGCGACGGACCGAATCAGACCCGTATCCGATGGAATACTTTCATCGACCTTTCCCTCCAAACACACTGAATCGAAGTGTCGGACCATTGCCAGGAGGAGTGACGAACGATCTCTCGTACCTACGTCTAGGACCAGGAGGAGGAGGAGGAGGAGGAGGAGACATGCCTCGCAACCAATACATTCCCCCTGCCCTTCCAATCCCTCCACCTCTCGTCAACGCACCTTCCGAATCTCATCCTGATTTACGACCCATCATTCTCCCGAGCGGACTACCAGGATCTGCACCTTCTTCCGCTGGCTCAACCTCAACCTCCGTCTTCTCCTCACATTCCGGCACTGGCCTTCCAACGCCAGTTTCAGCCGGACCAAATTCTTCCCTCTCTTCTCCGAACACGTCAAATTCAACCGGTTTGGACTTGATGGGAGGAGGAGGAAGTCATGGAGAACCGTACAACGATTCAAATGCGCCAACCGAAAGCGGGAAATATAGTTGTCCTCATTGTTGTGAGTATCTCTTTCGCAGGACTTGACCCTCCTCTTGACGTTCAAGGACTGATTCACAGTCTTCTCTGTCAGCTAAACGATTCGCTCGTCCCTCCTCTCTACGTATTCACACCTTTTCTCACACCGGAGAGAAACCTTTCACCTGTCCTCAATGTGAACGTGCTTTCTCTGTACAAGTGAGCTTACTTCCTCTCAGATCGACCCTTGTCCACCTTCACTAATTCCTTTCGACTCTAGTCAAACCTGCGACGACATCTCAAGATTCACAAGAACGCTGAATCCGCTCCTGCTCCTCGAGGCAGAACTCGAACGGCGCCTCAACCGTACACAACGAATCGCAATGACGCTGGTGGAGCAGAACTAGGCCACCGAAGTAGTAACGATATGGAAGATGATGAAGATGTCGACGCCGAAGCAGAACGAGACGAATCTGCTCCACAACCTCTCCCTTCGCCAAACTCCTATCGAGATGCAAATTCTGCTTTCCCCAGCGTGTTGATGCGATAGAACCTACTTGCGCTTTATGTATATAGTCAATCTCTTCTCGTCTAGGCTCCCCTCTCGCATCAGCAAATCAGGTTTATGCATCGCCTAATCTCAATCTCACGATACCCACCCTTTACACTTTTCCTCCCTTCCTTTCATCTTTGGTTGTGCCTCTTCCTTCCTTCTGCCTTTCCTCACTTGGTTTTCGCATACCTCCTTCCTCCCTCCACAGAGCTCGCAGTGCTGTATTTTTGTTGTTTTTACTTTGGATTCTCTCTCTCTCTTGGGTTACTCTCTCTAGCTCTCCGTTTCTCAAGAAGGAATGGAGTCTCTGGAAAACGAAATGATAATGGTTTTCCTTCTTCGAGCGAGTTCACACGAGAGAGTCATCTACAGATGTCTAGTCTTGTTCCTACTAGCACTCCTAGCTGGTCTCCTCATCTTCGTTCGACCACTTCCATCCTCTCCCTCGATCTCTCGTTCCTCCTGCATCGAACCCCCTTCACTCTTCTCCAAACCCATTCCAAACTTGGCCTTCTCCTGCTTCTCCTTGTCTCGTTTCGCTTTCACCTCCTTCTTCTTCGCCAACGCCTCATCAGAAGATTTCTCTTGAGGTACGAAAGACATCTCCATAACTCCTCCAGGTCCACCTCGAATGATATCGTCTCCGTCTGTTCGAACGGTAGGTTCCGATCCCGTTCCCTTTCTTCGTTTCGTTGATGAAGTGGCGTCTCCAGCAGCTTCTCGTGTTCGTTGAGCGAAAGATTGAGTAGCTCGTTGTTCGTGGGAGGCGAGAGGCCGTGCTCGTGCTGCAGTAATTGCTTCGTCGTCTGAACCATCGGCGACGACAAGGGAAGGTTTCGGTCGAGCTGCTGCCGTTGGTCGAGATGAAGATGGGCGGGAGGAAGAAGCGGAAGAGGATTTGATACGAGATGTAGGTGCAGGTTCGTTAGGTCTCCGGGTGATCTTGTCGAAGCCGATGTCTGCAAATAGAGGAGAAGAGGTGAGCCGATGCGGCGAAATAGAGAAGAGGAGAGAGCTCACCGATCGAACTATCTGAATCTGAATCATCTTCGCCATTCTCACTTCGTTCCGAATCGCTCGCCTCCTCGTCCTCTTCCACATCACTATCATCTTCGTTGTCTCGATTCCGGTTGGGTTTCGTCGAAGGGTTGAGCAATTGGAACTCCCTCGATTCCTCATCGATCTCGAAATCGGGATTCTCAAAGATGGCACCGAATCGATCGTCCTTGAGCAACGAAGGTTGATCTGCCATCTTGTCTGCTTTTCTCTTCCTCTTCTTCCTCTTCTCGTCGTCATCATCCTCGTCATCGACGATCCCAGCTTCCTTCTTCCTCTGCCTCTCCTCCGACTCTTTGATCTTCTTAGCCAAAGTCTTGTTGACCTTGATTCCAGAAGTTTCGGCACTCTTCGATTGCTTCTTCGCTCCTCTGATACGTGACTCTTGTTCGGCGGCGAGTTTGTCTCGAATGAGCTTGTCTCGATGTTCGGCGTAGGCGAAGGGGTTCGCGATAGCTTTCGCTTTCGTGTAAAGTCGCAAGTCGATGAAGTATCCGTGCATGTAAGGTTTGAGAGTATCGGAACCGACGAGGTGAGTGAGGTTGAGGCTGTACATCTCGAACCAGTCAGCTTCATCAGGTCGAGGAGAACGGAAGAAGGGCTCACTCTTCGAGTTCTTGACGGTCGACAAATTTGTAATCGTCGTAAAGTAAAGTATCTTGATCCTCTTCCATCTCTTCCGTCATGTTGTCCAAGAATCGACACCATTTAGGTGCAGGACCCAATTGAGGAACGTAGTAACCAGTCATGGGAGAAGTTTCGTTGGCGAGGAAGACTAATCCGGTTCCAGGGTAGACGTGGAGATCGTTGATTTGCATTGGAGGGTTGATCGCGACGAGATTGGTACCCTGCCGTGAGAGTCGAGATCAGCACGCGGAATCGGAGATCGAGACGTGAAGTAGAACTTACAGTTTCTTTACCCCAAATCTTGACCACCTTTTCATCCGCACTCGCAACCCATCCACCTTCAGCTTCAGAATCTCCCGCTCCCTGTCTCCCACTTTCAATCCATTCGACTTTCTTGACCGGTAATCCATAACCCTGATCCTTCGTCTGATACGGTCTGTTCGCTCGTAAATCGTACAACAAGACGTGACCCGTACTTGTTCCCACAGCGAGGTTGAGTCCATCCGATTTGTTCGCCAACGAAGTGACTGATAAACCCATCGAACCCAAGTAATCGTCGACTCCAGGTAATTTCGGTTGTAGTAGACTTGCTGAAGATTGACTTGATCCCATCAATGACGTATAAGGTAACCTCAATAACCCAGCTCTCGTCCTGCTCCTAGGATCCCATAATTCGACCGTACCCCTGCCTTGCACCGTCTCCGTTCCGAAACACATCAATTGATGAGCCGGATTGATATCGATCGCGTTGACTCCCAATACCTTATCCCCCGTCAATCCACCTCCTACTCCACTTCCCGATTCGCCTCCATCAGGTCCTTCCGTCGAACCTTCCAATGAAAAAGGTTTCATGAATCTTCCCACTTCCATATTCATCCTCCAAACTTCACTCCCTTGTCCACCTACCAACGCGTCACAAGTCGGGAAGTGATACGCGAGGGTTCTACCATGTCGGGGCATTCGTACTCTGTAGTGAGATGAGGATTGAGTGTGTAAATCGAGTGAACGATCAGATTGTAAATGTAGAGTTTTCGTCCAATCTGAACTCAGGATCTAGATACTCGCTCCTTCCTATTTGATCAGCTCAACTAGACCCAATCACGAGAAGGATAAGAGAAGGGTTTTACATACGCAGAAATCTATATTTTCACTATCCGTTACTCTCTCACTCTTCAACGATAATTCCTCGAGATCAAACACTTTCATCCTAGGTTTGTAAGTACCCGTAGCCAATAAGTATTTACCATCCCTAGTAGTTTTCAACTTGTTACTAGCTTCAGGGAACTCGAAATCCTACTCTCGCTCTCCCTCTTGATCAGCTCTCCCTCTCCTCTGATTCAAAGAGACAGAGTGGTTACTCACTTGAATTAAACGAATCTCTCCTTCACCACCAGTACCTCCTTGACCACCTGCCTTTCTACGTCGTTTCCCTTTTTCCTCCACTTTGGCTTCCAACCAAGCAGCTGCATTCTTCCCCGTTGTACCTCCTCCATTCACGCAATAGATCTTGGCAGCTCCTCCAGTAGAAGCTAACGTCACTACCATCTGATCGGTGTGAAAGTGAAAGTTTAAAGTTGAAGGATGAAGAAAAAGTTCGATAGCGCAGATTTTTGTTCACAATTTCGCAAGTTCAGAAAATGATCACTCGAATCTCATTGTCGAGTCCCGTCAAGTGTAGCATAGGGTACAGTAATTGCGTAGATTTTGTGTTACAACAGAACAGAGAGGAATACTGTAGTTGACAAAAAAAGAATACGAGAAAGAAGGGAAATCTATCTGTCAAGCTGAGAAAGACCTCTCATTCTCCAGTATCGAAATCCCCATTATCCATCTACACGCCCATCACCACATCCAGTATAATCAAGCGAGCGAGGGAGCGAGCGAGAAGGAGAGAAAAAAAGGGAAATGAAGAAATAGAGTACAGTAGATTTGCATCAGTTCTCGCTCACAATCACGGTAGAACGAGAGAGATTGAGGAGATACTTACATCTTTCGGTTCCTTTGGTTCTTCATTCTCACCATATTGAATAGCGTTATCAATGTGACTCAATACGACTCCTACTGAATCTTCGTCTGTCACGTCGAGGGGTAAGAATTGTACCATGTTGAAATCCTCAATCTACCGAATCAACTCACTCTCTGTTAGTTCAACTTGAGTGGAGAAGGGTGAAAGGGAGTGATGGGAAGATACGTACGAGTTGGACGAGTGCGGAATTGAGAGAATGGAATTTTGGATTGGTTTTACTATTCACGTTGGTTCTCAACAACTCTGGATCTGGGTCGAGAAACCTGTAACCCGAACAATTTACCAGTCAGCGAGCTTTCTGCGTCGGGGAGTGGGAAGAGAGTCAAGACAGTTTACCTATCAACATCTTTCCTCCTTTTAGTTCCTTCCTTCCTGACCAAATCCATTTTACTCATGACATTGACCGTAGGAACCTCTAATCCAACCATACAACTCATAGCTGACAATACACCACTAAAATATTTCGTAGGGTCCTCCATGAATTGCGATTCGAGTAAGTAAACCGATACTAAATTGATTTGCATCGTTGTCGTCAAAAGTTTGGCGAGGCGTGGGAGGATCGGGATATGAGTATAGAGTTCAATTTGTCCGGGACAATCGATAATTAGCTATAGAGAGAGAGAGAGGGATCAGCACCAGAAGAGAGCAGAGAGAGCGAGAGCGAGAGAGGAGAGACGTACATAATCATCCTCGAATTCTCCCAATGCATCACTCAACCAATCCAAATTCTGCATCAAATACCTAACATGACTCTCCTTCTTTCGATCAGCATCTCTTGAATCAACCACTACTAGAGAGAGAGAGAGAGAGAAGTACGTACTCGAAACAATAAATCAAACCACCATTCGGACCCAACTCTAAATCCTCCATGACTTCTTGCAAACTGACCAAATCTTTAATATCGATCGAAGGCGGGTACTCGAATTTGTCGGCGGCTGGATCCAAATTGAACAAATGGACGGATCGACCCAAGGATTGAGCGTGCGTGATTAAAGAGGCACAGAAGGTGGATTTTCCAGCTCCTGCGGGACCAGTTACTAGTACTGCGTCTGTAGAGAGGGTAGGAGGGATCAGTAAGAGAGGAGGAGAGAAGGAGAGGGGGGAGAGGGAGGAAGGGAAAAGGGAAACTTACATCGCATTCTGGAATGTACCGAGCAGGTGTTGGGCTGGAGATAGTCTATCGAGGTAGTAGTAGAGTCTAGAACGAGCGTGAAAGAATGAATGGGATAGAGAGAGGAGAAATGAGGGAAGCTTCTTTCAACTCTTTTACTATTCACTCTCACAAACTCAAACCAGCTCTACCTACTCTCGGATCCTACTAGAAGCTACTAATTAGTCTACTATCAAGTCAGATTGTTCATCATGGTGAGTAGTCGCTACTTTCTTCTCAATCCTTTTTTTCTCATTTCTCATCAACTTAACTCTCTCAACTCACTCCACCCGCTCACCTGCTTCCCTTGGTGAATGTCATATCATGTAGAAAATCAAAACCATGCATCGATCCCTCGAGGATCACCTCCCTTCTACCTCTTCTACCGCCGCACCAGTCTCTCGCAACCTCGATCCAACTCTCCATCCTTTCGCTCGTTCAAGGGAATACAAACGTGCCGTAACCGCTTCTAAACTCGACAGAATGTTTGCGAAACCTTTCATCGCCTCGTTGGAAGGACACGGAGATGGGATTTATACAATGTGTAAAGATTCTGAAGGGGCTTTGGGAAGGATCGCTACGGGTGCAGGAGATGGTGAGGTTAGGGTATGGGATTTAGGATCACAGAAGACGGTTTGGAATGTCGAGAACGCTCATAAAGGCATGGTGAAAGGAGTTTGTTTCTCTCAACCCATGGTTGGAGAGGATGGGAGGGTAGAGAAGAAACCTGCACAACAAACTCAAGATGGAGTCAGGGAGAGGAATTTGAAGAGGAAGAGAGCGGCGATTGGGTTCAAGGGGAAAGGGAGAGCGGGAATGGACGACGAGTTGGACGATTTGGACGATGAAGAGTATCAGGAGGAACAGGGAAAGATTGATTTGATGGAGAGTAAAGGAAGTGAGAGGGTCTTGAGTTGTAGTACCGACAAGACGGTGAAACTTTGGGATATCAAAGGTCAGAGTGGGAAACAGGCAACTCCTTTACAAACTTATAATGGAAAAGCTGGATTCAAGTCAGTTTCTACTTTCATTCTCTGCCCTCGTTGCTCTTACTGATACAGGTCTGACTTTGTACAGCTCAATCTCTCACCACAGATATGATCCCTTATTCGCCGCCGCTTCTCACTCGATCGAGATTTTCGACGAAACGAAAACTTCTCCCATCTCAACTCTCAAGTTCCACTCGACCTCGAATTCGTCAGTCGGTGAACACATTGTCAACGTCGCATTCAACAAATCGGAGACGAACGTGTTGGCTAGTTCGGGAAGTGATAGGACTGTAGTGTTGTACGATTTGAGGAGTGGTAAAGCGTTAGGAAGGGTAGCTATGCAGGTACGTTTGACACTAATCCACTATCTCTCAAAGTCGACGTGCTGATACTTAAGATTGAGTTTCGCACAGATGCGAGTGAATCAATTATGTTTCAATCCTTTACAACCTCCAATCCTACTCTGCGGTTCAGAAGATCACAACCTCTACACTTTCGATATGCGAAACCTGTCCTCTACCACCCAAGTTTACAAAGGACATGTCGGAGCGTACGTTTCCTTTTCATTTCTTAGCGACTCCTTCTCCCTTGCTGAGTCTGTCAGGATCGTGCAGTGTCATGTCTTGTGATTGGTCACCCAGTGGAAGAGAGTTCGTGAGTGGTAGTTACGATCGAACAGTTCGACTATGGAAGAATGGAGAAGGAGGTTCACGAGATACCTATCACACAAAACGAATGCAACGGTAAGCTTTCCTCCTCTCGCCCTTCTTCCTATGTTTCCTCAACTTACAATCCTCCGCGACGTAGGGTATTCTCGACGCTCTATACGCTCGATACGAGATTCGTTTTGTCTGGATCAGATGATGCGAATCTACGAATTTGGAAGAGTCGTGCAGGAGACAAACTCGGAGTCGTCGACAAGAAGGAACAGGTTCAAAGAGAGTACCGAGAAGAATTACGTAACAAGTGGTCTACTGTCGCTGAAGTTTCCAAGATTGAAAGGTACGTTTTCCCCTCTCTTCTTGAGTTTGCTTCGAATGCTGATCATAGTTTCGAGGGCGACTACAGGCAAAGGTACTTGCCGAAACCTATTCATCAAGCTACGAAACTCAGGAGGGAGATGTTGGATGCCGCTAGCAACAAAGAGGATAATAGGAGACGACACGCTCCTAAGGGAGTCGATCCGGAGAGCCTCAAACCTAAAGCCCAGAGGAAGGTTGCGATTCAGAAGGTGGAGAGCTAGAGGGAGGGAATCAGGGTGGAAGGAGGAGCGGGAAAGGAAGAGGTGTTCTGCAGACAGTTTCGATCTTTTCGAAGACGAGGAGCAATGCTACCCATTTCTCTCGTTCTCGCCTTTGAGTGTCGGACACCTTGATGGGTGCCTCACTGTGCAAGTTGGAACCGTCAAAACAGTCAAGGACGTCGTGAACCGACTCGATCGCTCTGCGAAAGCTTTACCTGTTTCTCACAACTCTGGCAACCTCTTCCTCGAGACTCTCACGTATAGCTTCGTCGTTCTCTTCGGTGCTGGTGGTAATCAAGTAGACATGCCGTTTTGGCCCTCAATCGTTAGTCTTTCATTCTGGCACGACTCTGATTTCGAACGTAGACACTAACTCTTTGACCAGTAGCGGAAGTGTGAACGAATGCAGCGCACTTGCAGATGCAGATGGCTCCTTTGTCCCGCCGAGATGAACAGCCGGTTCGTGCATCTAACGCCGACGAGTGCCTCATCTTTCGTGAAAAGTAAGGAAATTTGGTGAGAGAGCGATTGACGAGCACCCGAGAAGCGACAGCCCAGATTCGCGCAAGCATGTCCGTACCCCTTCTGAGCAGCTGTATACAGTGCCCAGATACTGTCAGTGCTTCGAGACTGCAGCTGAGAGATCGCAGAGAATAAGTTTCGATCGGCTATAGAATCGCACGAGCGGAGAGACGTCTCGGGCGTCAGGTTAGTCGTCCATGTATCCTGTAGTCGTATCAGGATGCTGAGGCAGAAGCTGCCAGGCGTGAGAGAAGGACATCGGGCGACATAATCTTGAGGAGCACTCGGAAGGGAGTCGTTATCCAATTCGAATGTTGGAACATTTGATTCTTCGTCAGTTCGCATGCTTGTCGACCACGTTACGACGATCTAACAACGATGAACTGTATTCGATCAAGGTTCCGCTGCATTCCTTGAGAATGCGAAACACTGTCAGGAGCAGGTTTGTTGAGACAGCAATATTTCCTCCTTTGGGTGGCCAAATCTTAATCTGAAACACTTCTACTTCTTCTCGGCGGTCGCTGCTTCCGGACACAGCCTCGTACCGAGATCGTACAGATCAGACAAGGATTCCCTTGGTCGCTGCCTGTGAAAGATGCGAAAGTCAGGTCTTCTCTTTCCTCCTTAATCCTTTCACTCGTCACCCTCAGATGTAAGCTCGTCGCCCGCTTACGTCTCCCCCTCTTTAAGAGTCTCATCGCTGACCTCAACTCGCTCCGAACTAGCTTTTCCGCACCGACCTCGCACGATCATGCCAGTTCAACTCCCCTCGATCTTCTACGACATCGCTCGTCAGCCTGCCGTAGCAGTTGGTCTCCCTCTCGTATTCGGATCCCTCGGAGGTCTCTTCACGAAGAATTCGATCGAAACCTGGTATTCGACGCTCAAGCGACCTCGTTTCAGTCCGCCTAACTGGTTGTTCGGACCAGCGTGGACGTTCTTGTACCTTTCTATGGGTACGTAGTCTTACCTCCTCAGTCAGAAATAGGGCTGACTTTGATACTTGGATTTCGAAAGGTCTCGCATCCCATCTCATCGTGAAAAAGTACGACGCTGCCCTGCCTGGATCACCCCTCAGACACGCTGCCGACCACGCACTCAAGCTCTACTACATCCAGTACGCTCTCAATCAGGCCTGGAGTCCCCTGTTCTTCGGTTTGAAGCAAACGGGTCTCGCTCTCTGTTGAACGGACTATAGAAACTACTCTTGAGTCTTTGAACGATAGAGTGAACATAATGAATTGTAGAACTAACCTATAGAAACTACTCTTGAGTCTTTGAACGATAGAGTGAACAAAGAGAAAGAAAGAGAGAGAAGAGGAAAGCTCTATAAAAGGGAAAGCAAAGGGGGAAAGCTAGGGTCACGATAGAAGCCGATGGAAGGAAAGGAGAGGCGTCGTAAGCGACTGACTAAAGCTATGAAAAGCGGTGTAGAAAGATAGAACAAAATAGAAGGAAAGATGAAAGCTGACAAAGAATAAAAATGGTGGCGAAAGTAAAACTATCGGGAATAGAAACTCATTCTCAATCACGCAGATCTCAATTCTTGACACTCTCGTCGAAATCGGCTGCATGACTCTCGCCGCCTTTGCTTGCACTCGAGAAGCATACAAGGTCGACTCTCGTACGATCTACCTTCTCGCACCGTACTGTGCTTGGTTGTCCTTTGCGACTTATCTCAATGGTGAGCTCGAATTCCTTGACTTTTTCTCGAAATTACCGCCGAGATTGATCTCTGTTTGTGTTCCGTGATCGTATAGCTAGCTTTTGGTATCTCAACTCCTACTCGGGGAAGGGCAAGAGGACTGATTGAAGGAGCCTTTCTCGGATTTAGTCGCTGTGATACACAGAATCTTCCGCTTTGTAACGTGTTGTTTGCCAACTTTCTCGCGAATGGCTTCGAATGGAAAGTTCATATTGGTGATTTTTCGACCCTTGGTCACTCATCGAAGCGAGTCTGACGATCAAGCAACGCTGAGCTATATTTGGGGGGGTTAAAAAGCAACTTTGATTCCACAGCTTTGATTCCTGACTTTGCGACGCCCACCTCTTGATCTTCGGATACGCTAAGTTGTCATCTCGATGCTGAAGGATCGAGGCAACAGCCCTCGCCAGTCGCGAGATCGCTTATTTCGAGCTTGCGGTCAATTTTGGTATTGATCTCCGCGTACGTGCCGTCGTCGAGCAACTTTGTGATCACTCGCTCCCGCGCAAGTCTGTGGGCTGTAACAGGCTCATTCGATCGGTGAAATGCAGTGACTTGCGGCCTCTTTCGAGATTTCTGATAACCTCGCTTCTCAGATCAACGCCGACAAAGCATGTGAGCAAACCGGCACACGGCTCATCGCAATTTCTGTGAGGTATGCTACACTGTCCGCCGCGCTCCTCTCTGGCGGAGTCTCCTGCTTGAGCTCAGCGCAAGTCTATAGCCGAACATCTCAATCTTCGTTTCCCGAGCGACAGCCACAATCAGCGCTCTAGTACTCGGTGCACATCCAAGTAGAAGGACTCTGAACAGTCTGGGTCTGGTCGAAAGACCACAGACCAACTGCGAGAAACTCACCACGCCTCGCGACTTTTCCTCGAGACTCCTCATTGTTTACTTCTTCCGCCGCAATGCGCTTGAGCAGTAGTAATAGAGGATGGTCGAGATTGCAGTAGGTCAGAATGCCGATCCCGCTGCTGAGTAATGTTCGTGCTCGAGAATTTGCGCTCTTTGAAAAATTGAGCTTTCGAAATTGTCCATTTCCTGTTCGATTCCGTTCAGACGCAGAGCTTGAGTATCCCCGCAAACGCATGATAAGCTGATGTTATAGCCCTGAGTCTCCCAGACGAGAACGTAGCTCGCGCGGACGGGAACGAAGGTCAAGAGAATCCAGGGGATTTTTATTCCGTGGTATGAAAGGCAAGACACAACCGTACTTAAGAGACACACACCCAGCACATAAGGAGAAGACACAGACAGCGAGAAGAGAGTTGAACAATGAGGGAACCATGCAAAAAACGACGTCGAACTTCTTTTAGGTGAGGCGGAGGCACTGTTGAAGGTAAGGGAGTCAGTTTTGAGCACAGGATGATGATAAAGACAGCTAAAATCACGTAATCGAAGTTCTTCTTAGGTCCAGCTAGAGAGAGGGGAAGAAGGAAGGGAAGAAAGGAAAGCAAGGAGTCAGTGTCTACGTTCGATCAGAGTCGTGCCAGAATGAAAGACTAACGATTGAGGGCCCAAAACGGCATGTCTACTTGATTACCACCAGCACCGAAGAGAGCGAACGAAGCGATGAAGGACATGACTGAAGAGAGTGGAAAAGAAAAGTCGAAATCAGCGAAAAGCTCGAATCCGCCAGCGAGAGAAGACTCACATTGTGTTCCACCATCGAGACCTGCAGACATGAGGTAGTTGTACTTCCTGAACCATGAGGAGCAGTATCGTCGGAGGTAGAATTGAGAAAGAATGGCGACGAGCATGGTGGTGAAGACGGAAGAGTTGATACCGACGGAGAGGTAACCGAGGCACCAGCAGGTGATCGGGGAGACGAACTTGTCGAAGCCCCATTTAGGGAAGAATCGGTGGGCAAAGTAGAAGGGAAGGGGAACGAAGAGACCGATAACGATCGCGACGGGAATGATGAAGTAAACGGATCCAGGAGAGTAAAGGTGCTTGGCGAGGGCTCCCCATGCGACGGCTTGCGAGTTGAAAGATTGAACCTATAAATCGAATGGAAATCAGAGTGAGCGAACGGTCTCGAAATGTTTCGCAAGTTGCAAGAACGTACCTGTTGACCACTCCAGATGTTACTTCCTTGGACAGATCTAGCAAAATTTTACGTATGTGAGCTATAGGGAACATCGGGAGAGAGTAGAAATGAGCTCAGACGCACAGGAGGATCTCGCGTTGAGAGTTGATAACCGATTTCATGATGATGAGCTGGAGGATGGCACCGACGACGGTTCCGAGGCATTGGACTCCAAAGGTGGCACGAGGAGGAAGCTTGGTGTATTGACCGAGTTTGAGATCACGAGCGAGACCGAGAGCTTGAGCGCAAGAGTTGTATCCGTAAAGAGTGAAGTACAAGTTGGCTTGCGAGTTACCGGGAACGAGGGCTGCTCCGAGCATTTGAGCGAGTTGTTGAACATCGGTTTTCTATGGAGAGAGAAGGGAATCAGCGCACGAACCAAAGAAAGCTCAAGCGGAAAAAGGGAGACTCACGAATCCAGTGACGGCGTAGATAACGCAAACGAAGGGGAACATAAAGAGGGAGAGGACCAAAGCGACGATGAGAGCCCACCAAGGAAGTTGAGATCCACCAGTGTCTAGAATGGGAAGAAAAGCGAAAAAAGTCAGCGTGAGGTCAAAGAGTCGCACAAGATAAGTAGAGACGTACAGCAAGTAGCCATGGCACAAGCGAAGGAAGCGACCATGATAGCACCGTAGACCCACATAGGAACCTCCTTGTAGACGCGCATGAGCTGGTAGTGAGGATCGGGTTGAGTTCGGTTGCGGTAAGATTTGAATGCTTGAACGATAGGGCGCCAGTACCTGAGGAGAGACGGATGAAGACGTCAGGAGAAGGTACAAGAGTGTGAGAGATCGAAGAGAGGTAGCTTACCAGATACCAACGTGAGTAAGAGTGGCACCGATAGCCAAGTTGCAGCCAACGTAGTAGACAGCGTTGGAAGCAGCGTACCAAGGAAGACCTTGCTCGGCAAGAGCGGTCTCGTTGAGCGACCAATCGGCGTTGAGGATGGTGTTCTGGTCGTATTGCGAACCGTTCTCGTAGAAGAGATCTTGCGAAAGGAAGGGGAATTGAGCGGCGTTCCAGGCGTTGGTGGCGTACATTCCACAGAAGATCATGATGCAGAGAGCGACACTGAAAGGAGACGAGAAGAGAGTCAGTTGTGATCGCGAAGCCACCCCTGAAGAAGAATATCGAAAACTCACCCGATGTATTGCGAGACCTGGGTAGTGAAGGGAGTGAAGAGAGCACCGAGAGATCCTCCTCCAGATCCGATGTAGGCCCAATCGAGGCAGATTGAGAACATACCGAGTCCTTCGTTACCGTTGGATCCTCCGAAGATACGAGTGAACCAGGCAGAGTCACGCTTGGCGAGGCAGAAGATCGAGATACCGGTGAGAGTAGGAGCGACGAACTCGGGGATCCATTCCCAGCAGAAGATGGCGATGAAGACGATCCAGAAGAACTTGAGTCGCTTCTTTTGCATACCTTCGTCCTTGTCTCGGTGGAGGGCATCGAAGAGATTGACAGTAGGAACCAAGTTGGGGTAGACGATGTAGGTAGGGAAAACGGTGAAGGATCGAGTGAGACCAGCGAGACCGTAACCGAAGAGTTGAGAACCGAGGAGAGTGAAGATGGCAACTCCGTAGTTGGGAGTGATGTTGTAGTAGACTAATCGAGGAGAGGGGAGAGTGTCAGTCTCGTAAAGAGCTCGAAGCGGTAGAAGAGAGACGGTAAACTCACGTTCGTTGGCGGCGAAGACGGAAATGGCCTCAGCAGAGTGAGCGGCAGTAGACGACATGACGAGAATAGCGACGTGCTCTTTGAGAGTGAAGTCTCCGGGGTTGAGGAACCTCCAGATTTTGCCGCGGTGAGCAGCAGGCATGGCGACAGCCCATGCTTTACCGAGGATGTAGGCGATAATTTGAAGGAAGAGTTGCGAGACGTAGACGGTTTGGGGACGGAAGTAGAAGATCTGCGAGCGGGAGAGCGAATCAGGATCGGGCCGATCGAGCGAAAGAACAAGAGAGAAATCGAACTCACTTGACCGAGAACGGCGGCGAAACAAGTCAAACCAATTCCGATGAAGTACATTCGGAAGGTGTGGACAATCATGTTGGGGTCGTCTTCGAGGGACATGCATCGAGTAGAGATATCCTCAGCAGTCTGGAGAGGTGAAGAAGGAGGAGCGAAGTCAGAAAAATATTCGGTTGTAGACAAAAGAGCGAGGGAAATAGACTCACCTCGATAGGTCGCTCCTTTCCGTTAGCCATGATATCCTTAGCGGCGACATGGAGATAATCAGCCTTGTGTTCACCATCAGCGGCGATCTCGGGTTGGTAAGAGAGTCCTGATTCCTTCTCCTCGTAAGGAGTTTTGGCGATATCGTCCGAGTCAAGGGAAGGAGCCTTTCCATCGTAAGAGTTGGAGCTGTTGAGTTCAGGTGCGGCGACGCCAGAGACAGAGTCCTGGCGCTTGAAGGGGTTGCGAACGTTGACCATCCTCGAAGGTGGGGTCTGAATTAACGTTCAGACGTCGGGAAGAGTAGGGAAGGGTCGAAGGGAGTGAGAGTCTTGAAGCGTAGAGGGGGGGAAAGTCGACGTCGAGTGTGTTTGGGATAGAGAAGGAGAGAAGTAGTGAGGAAGGAAGAAAGGGAGGGAAGCGGCTTTTTCGAACCGGTAGTGTCGAATTGAGAGTCGTTGTTTTTTTGCCCTCGCCTTGGCTAGCGCGAGAAAGGTTTTGATAGGGAAGACGGGGGAGATTGTTGTGCACCATGCGGTTTATAGATAGCAACTTGAGGTCTACTGGGGAAAATTCCAATTCGAGGCGAGGTACGAAAGTCGATTTGTGAGGAAAAAGCTCGCCAAGGCTAGACTTGAAAATTGAATTCACTCGTTTCCCTCACATTTCCCTGCATTTCGGCGTAAAGGTTGATCGTGTGAACCGGTTGCACCTTGTGGTACCGCGAGGTGTCGGAACATTTCCTTCCTCTCGATTGCTTGATTCTTCATCGAAGGCCGTATTGTCCGCTCGGTCGCCTCGCATTGTCCAAGGTCGATTGGTATCTAACCGCAAGGTGCAGAGCTATCCCCCGGAAAGGAGAAGGAGTCAACCTCGTGAAAAGCGACAAACATGCAAAACGATCGATAGGAAGGACTCACACGACCATGTCCCAAGCGTTCCCTCGCGTTCAACGTTATCAAGTCTCCTCGAGGGACCTTGCTTGTGCCACGCCTAGGGACTATGAACCGCACGGAAGCCTGCTAGGAGAACCTTGAGGGACTTCTCTTCGTCGCGGGAGAGCCTTCCTATCGCCAAAACTTTTCGAAATTGTCCAGCATATGATAGATAGAGCCTCTCTACGACGCCGAGCTATGTAACGTTGCCACTCGAAGTCAGTAAGGGTACAAGTGTGGCGCTGAAGAGAGAGAGGAATGCGCCTACTCACCTTTGACGGCAGAATTGTTCGAATTTATCCTTACCTGTGATCGACGGTCGACTTTGAATTCCAGTCAATCTCGTTCTTCCCCACTACTTCTTGTCCTCCAACCACTATGCTGCTCTTGACGACGACAACGACCAACACCAGAAGAATCCGAGCAAGATCAAGAAACTTAGCTGGAAAGTTGAGCGAAGCTCTCGCTCTGTCGGCGACGAAGACTAGATTGGCTGCAATGGTGAAAGGGTAGATACCAGCTCGCTTGTTGGTACTGTAAGAGCTGTATGGGGGCTTTGAGTGGTACCACGAGGTGTAGTAAGTCGAGGGAGCTCTGTCGGGTTCGAAGGATGAGGAAGGTGAGAAGATTCGAATGTCGGATGTCATGGTCGGACTGTTTAGTCGAGTGAACGAAGATCGAGGTATAGGTGGGAGATAGGAGAGAGGAGAGGAAGAGTAGGAGTGCCCTCAGGTTGCACCACGCTGGTTTAAAAAAAAAGTTAGTCGACTCGACGCCATAAGGTAAAGTCTATTCTTGCTTCAAAACCTTTCGGCAGCGACGGAATCTCCTACTCACCATCTAACAGGGGTTAGCACGTTACTCTCTAGATATCATAGGAGCTTGTAGACAAGCGGGAACGTACGAACATGCTGAAATGCGAAGATTATCGGTTTCCTCGATTTCTATATTTGCGCGCTAGCAACGATGCCGGATCCCTCATCGCTCCGAGCTACGAGACCTGTGTCATGCTGTCCTACGTCGCCGGGCAAGGAGAACAGTAACGCAGAGCCCTCATTCTCAAGGTACGTCGAAAAAGCAGCAAAGTTTCGCGAAAGCAGCTGGCTTTCACGCTGCGACGATGCCTGCGCCACGTTGGGCGACACAAGCTGTCTCGGGAGGCCAGTGGAGAGTGCCCTAGCGCTGTAAACTTCGCGTGAGGCCTGATGATCGCTTGAAGCAACGAGAATTGTGAACAGCGGTCAAGAGTGAGCGGGCTGCTCCGAGTGCTCATGCACCGCCTTGTAGAGCGTATTCAGAGGTCGAATGAGTTTCGAACGATTTGAAAGTGAGTGGTAGAAAGCTAAGAGAGAACGATCCGATTCCTTCATCATCTCGAATCTCGACACTTCACTCAACTCGACTCGTTATGGCTGAATCAACTCAGAATGGATCTCCTGCACGTGTAGCTGGCGCGACTGGTCCCCAACTGAGGTGAGTTTCCCCTGAAATTTCCTCCACCTTTTTTGACACGAGTCCGAGATTACCTTCCTTCATCTCTCACTCCCTCGAGCGTGGATCTGAGCAGTAAGAACGTATACTGACTCATTTGTGAGTACATCAGGCGGAGAGCGGCAGCTTTAACAGCGGGCAAGAAGGAGGACGCACCAAACTCTCCTCGAGCTGCTGGTGCAGGTGGAAGTTCGAACACGATGATGAGACTGTATACACAAGATGATAATCCTGGACTCAAAGTGTACGTCACAGCTTTCACTGTTCTCGTTGAGACAGGCAAGCAGGACTTCGCAACTCTGCTAGGATGAGGTGGAAGTCTGCAAAGAGAGGAGGATTCGAGGGAAGCTGAGGCAAGACTCGTGAAGCGGATAAGAGCAGATGTAGAACGAAGCGCTGACCACAATCGTCTTTCCTGATCATCCCCGTCCTCTCGTTCAATCTCCCTTTGATACCTCTTCGCAACCCATCTCGAAACTTTCCACAAAACCCACAGAGACCCAGTCATCGTCCTCTCCCTCGCCGTCGTCTTCGTCTTCTCCGTCGTCTCCCTTCACCTCATCTCAAAGTTCATGCGATACATGAGCAAATAAATTCAACCTCTTCCTCTCTTCGCTCTTCCGACTCCAACATACCCCTTCCTTTTCGCTTTCGTCCTTTCCCGTTTCCCTCTTATTCTCACCTCGACCACTCCATATCAACTTGACCTTCATCTCCCTTTTCTTCTTTCCCCGTTTCTCCCTCGTCTAACGGCGGCAAATGAAGGAAATAGCAGAAACGACGACAAAAGGACGTTGGTCGGAATATGCTGGAATACGAAGGGAGAGTAGGGAGTATCTGTGCTGTGTACTTTACTATGTCGTTCTTGTGTGAGAAGAGTCGAGGGAGCAGTTCAAAGGATAAAGGGTTCAAACTGCATTTTCAAAGATTCCCCAAACCTATGATTCCGTTCTTTATTGTTGGCATTCTTCCGTCGACTGCTGTAGATGAGAAAGTATACTCTAGCGGGTGACTCTTCGCAGTTCCAAAATCGGAGAAACGAAAACACGAAGGGGTCTCGCGAGAGAACGAACTTGGATCGCTCTTTCCCTCACTTTGCTTTTTGAAGCAGCGTACTCGATAAATGAGTCTGTTTGGAGTACCAGGTGGAATCGCACCTTCAATATCTCCAATACCTTCACTGCATTTGAGCAGTCAAAACCACTCTACGGAATCTCAAAGTGGATCGACTCAAACCAACACTCCAACTCTTCTCGACAGCCCTACTTTCGACCCGATGCTACCACCTGGAGGAGGAGGAGTAGGAGGTTCAGCGCAATACTACTCTCGTTCCGATTCACCTTCACTTCATTCCGCGACTCCACCTTTAGGATTCGCTCACCCCGACGATCCTCCACAATCGAATCACGCTTCTGCGAGTTCATCTAGGAGTCGTGGTCCACCGAATAGGAGTCAGACTATGGATGACAAGTTCTATGATGGGTTAGTGCCTCTGCCTCGGTGTTTGAATCATTCGGAATTAACACCTACAAACACGACTCTTTGCATCAGTCCTGGAAGTCCTTCAGCTATTACTAGGGGTACTGCACCTTCAAGGAATCAATGGGGAGCGATAGGTCAAGGTTAGTCTCTCCCATTCTCCCATTCATCCCCTCTTTCTCTCTCCCTCCTCTCTCCTCCTCTCCCTCGGTCGGTTTCGGCAAGGGTCGTGCATCGCCTCACCGCATTTTTGATCCCCTCTCCCCCCTCTACTCGATTTCACAGCTAATTCGATGGCGTATCAAGCAGTACTACCAGCGAGAGTACCGGCACTGTACAATCAACAAAATCATTCATCTCCTTCACTAGCTCTCAATCCGAATGGTTCCCCTTCTTCAATACCTCGTTCAGGTTCTCCCAGTGTCGGAGGTTACTCTTCATTCTCTCCTTTCGATGCACCAGACGTTCCTCCAGTACCTTCGATGGACGATATCAATCTCGGTCTCGAAAATATGAGGTTCGAACAAAGGAGGACGAATCCACCTATCGCGGAAGAGAGTCGGCGGAGTGTTGAACAGCAACAGATCAGACGGTGGGACAGTCCGAGTAGTATCGGAAGTATGCCAGTACCGGCAGGACCGGACGGAGCGATGGAAATACGGGGAAGAGGAGGACAGACGACGACGAGTGTTTATTCAGTCGATGGGCAGGGACAGAGTCAACAGCATTGGTTAGTAGGTGGAGAAAGGAGAGATTCGGGATCGAGTCACAGAACTTACGGAGGAGCTTATGCCGATCAGAAGAGGGATTCGCAAGGGGTTGATGGATACAACGATGAGAGTCGTCGATCGAGCGTTGGAAGTTACTTGCCATACGATGATGCGTATCGAGGAGGAGATCTCAATCAATCGACTTCGCAACAACAACAGCAGAATTACTCGCAGCAACAACAGCAACCAATTTTCGGTAAACCCACTTCTTCGATTCCCTCGATTCAACAACCCTACGGTCACACTCCACCTCAGCCCCTCTATGATTCGACCTCGACAGTAGCTGGCTACTTCCCCTCCGTTCCTGAACATCCGAATCAACAGCAACAACTTCCACCTCAATTCGCTCGCTCAAGTTCCCCTCACCCCTCTTCTTCCGGTTACCCCTCGAGTCAACTATCTTACGGCTCGAACGCCGCTCCTCCTCCTCCTTCCGCATATCAGTCGCAGCAACAACCTATTCCTCAACCGCAACCTTCTTTCGCTCCTCATCCTCAACATGCGAACGCTTCTTGGGGTTACGACGCTTATCAACAAGCAGCAGCTCAGAACCCTTACTACGCTGCAGCGACTGGACAACTCGGCCTCGATCCCGCAAGTCTCTCTGCACCTGGTCCTTCACAACAAGGTCCCTATGGTTCGATGAACCGCGGCATCTCGAGTGCGTCGTCTCTCGGAGTCGGTTCGATCGCAGGAGGTTCGCTCGCTCGGAGTCAGTCTTCGCTCAACATCCCTGGAGGACCGATGAGGAGGAAAGTTACTTCAGGATCGGCAGTTTCAGTTTCGAGTGTCGCTTCTTCCGGACCACCAATCACGAAAGCGAGCGTCGACGAGTACCGACAACGAATCAAAGCGGATCCGGATCCAGAAGCTCAGTTCAATTTCGCAAAGTACCTCATCGAGGCGGCGAAGAAGATCAACTCGTCGTCCTCATCGGATGAGAAGACGGCGAAGAAGTATCGAGATGCTCTCCTCGCAGAATCGGTGAAACTCATCAAACGACTCGCTACTCAAGGAGGAGGACTCGGTAAACCTGCTTACGCCGATGCCCAATTCTTCCTCGCCAACTGCCTCGGAAACGGTTCTCTCGGTCTTCAAGTCGATCACGAGAAGGCGTACAACCTCTACGTTCAAGCTTCGAAACAGAATCATTCGGCCGCAACTTATCGAACTGCCGTTTGCAACGAAGTTGGAGCTGGAACTCGAAGGGATCACGCTCGAGCGGTACTCTTCTACCGGAAAGCGAGTGCTCTAGGTGATACGGCGGGAATGTACAAATTGGGGATGATCTTGTTGAATGGATTGTTGGGTCAACAACGAAATCCGAAGGAGGCGTTGGCATGGCTACGACGAGCTGCCTCTCAAGCCGACGAAGACAACCCTCACGCACTCCACGAACTAGGATTACTCTACGAGAAACCTCCAGCGATTTCAGTCGCCGCCGCTTCTCTCGGTTCGAAAGCTGCCGCCGCTCAAGGTCACCCCGCGCCTCCTCCTGGTCAACCACTTCCTACCATCGTCCCCTTCGATCCTTCACAAGCTCGAGAATTCTTCACTCAGGCCGCTCAATACGGTTATCCTCCTTCTCAGTTCAAACTCGGTTGTTGTTACGAGTACGGATCTTTGACGTGCCCGGTGGATCCTCGACGATCGATCGCATGGTACACTCGAGCGGCGGAACGAGGGGACGCGGAAGCGGAATTGGCGTTGAGTGGGTGGTATTTGACGGGAAGTGAGGGAGTTTTGAAACAGAGTGATTCGGAGGCGTATCTGTGGGCGAGAAGGGCGGCGAATAAGGGACTAGCGAAAGCAGAGTACGCGGTTGGGTACTATTCGGAAGTTGGGATTGGAGTCAAAATGGATGGAGAGGAGGCGAAGAGATGGTACATGCGAGCTGCAGGTGAGTCTCCCTCCTTTCGTTCTCCCTATTAGTTCGACTTTGATTCGCTGACTCTGCTTGATCTTCTCGCAATCTAGCTCAAGGCAATAAACGAGCTATGCAGCGACTGACGGAACTCAAAAAGCTCGGTGACAAGGGAGGGAAAGGAAAGAACCAACGCCCGACTCGAAAGGAGGCAGAGACCGAGTGCACGATTATGTAGTAACCTGAGCGCGAAGGTGAACGGACGAGGGAAGCGAGGCGGAAGAAGAAGAAACGGATCGCTGAGGAAAGCTCCTCGAAGCTGATGATCACTCATGCTCAAACGAATACCTCTCTGTGCTACTACCCTCGCCACCGCCGTCGTCTCTCCTTCCTTTCGCTCAACGAGGATTCCGAACTCTAGTCGTTTTTTTTGCAACTCTTATACTTTATCGCTCACTACAAACGCTTAATTTACCCCTCTCTCTCTCTTTGTCGAAATCGCAAACCTGCAGTTCTCTCATACATTCTTCGAGAGTGTTCGAGAGAGGGAGAGAGCAGACTTGAGACTTGAAATCCGAGCAGACGAACGCCGAAGTTTGTGCGAAATCCGTTCATGGTTCTCCTGTCTCTTTCGACTCACACTCCTCCTTCAAGAAACCGCCTTTTTACATCACTCGTATTCCTCTCGATCAGCACAGACACTAGGTCGGCCTACTCTTCAGCGCGTCTCCTTTCAAACTCGAGAGTTGTCATCATCCTTCAACAAACTCTAAACCCTCGTTCCTCCTCACCTCGCGCGTCCAGTCTTACAAGACAGGATGAACTTTTTCAAGTCTAGCTCATCAAAGACCAAGAGTCCACCTGAATTGGTCAAGTGTACGAGGGAAGCAATCGCCAAGTTGGACAGTCCAAACACAGGTCCAGAATCGAGGAAGAAGGTCAGTACTCTCACGCTCCAGCAGAAGCAGCTCTCAGAAGTATACGAGGTAGCTTGGCGCGAATGAGGAGCTCGAATGGAGCGAGAATCGGGTGTCGAGGGTGTGAGCGGGGGGTGAAGCATCGTTTTGATAGGAGATAGAGGGACTACAGGAGCGCAGAGAGAATTATAGCCATTCCCGAAAGTCATTGCTGACAGTTGCGAAGTTTCCTTGTCGCGATAGGCGAGCGAAGATATCTCGAAATACCTCTTTCAGATGAAGATCCTCTTGTATGGCGATGGAGGTGTGCTCATATCCCTTCCCTTAACTCTATCGAGGCCTCATTGATATTCTCGCGAGACAGAGAATGCACCACAACCTGAACTCATCGCTCAACTCGCTCAAGAAGTCTATGCGAACGATCTTCTCCAACTTCTCGTTCTTCATATCTGGCGATTCGAATTCGAGGTGAGCAGTAGCTCTCGCTCATTGATGAATAACTGTATCTCGTGCTGATCGATGAACTTCTGGTCACAGGCTCGAAAAGACGTTTCACAAATCTTTAACAACCTCTTGCGAAGACAAATCGGAACTCGTTGGCCGACAGTCGAATACCTCAGTTCGAAAGAGGAGACGATCTTTGCTGCTCTGAAAGGGTGAGTCCCCTCTGTACGCTGTCGCAACTGGTCAGTGCTGACTGTTGACTGAGGTGGTGTCACAGGTACGAGAATGCCGATGTTGCGCTGAATACTGGAATGATTCTACGAGCTATGCTTAGACATGAGCCTCTAGCACGAGCATTACTTTACAGCGACAAGTGAGCCTGATCTTCCTGACTCTCGAGGATTCGACTGACATACTCGACGAGTTCTCCCAGATTCTACAACTTTATCGATTACATCGAACAGACAACGTTTGGTATCGCTTGCGACGCACAGGCAAACTTCAAGGTACCGAACTCTGCCTGATCAACTTCTAGCTAAGCAGAGACTGATCAAAGCAACGAGGTACAGGAAACTCTGACAAGGCACAAACCGATGGTCGCAGAATACTTGGATGAGAACTACGATAGAGTGAGTGCCGCGTTGTTTTTGAGACTGAAACAACAGCTCGAGCTCACGTTCAACCATTGACAGTTCTTCTCGCACTACTCCCTACTGGTCCAATCCTCAAATTACGTTACAAAACGACAATCGCTCAAACTCCTCGGCGAAATTCTCCTCGATCGAACGAACTTCAAGGTCATGACTCGCTACATCGCAAACGAGGAGAACTTGAAAGTGATGATGAACTTGTTGAAGGATCGAAGTAAGAATATTCAGTTTGAGGCTTTCCACGTTTTCAAGGTGAGCACTCGCTTCTCTCCGCATACTCGAGAACGTGTGAGCTGACAAAGTATGACCTCATAGGTGTTTGTCGCGAATCCAAAGAAACCGCCTCAGATCGAAGCGATCTTGCGAAGAAACAAGGAAAAGTTGATCTTGTTCTTGCGGAACTTCCATACTGATCGAGACGATGAGCAATTCAACGTGAGATCTCTTCGCTTAGTAGGTCCTTGTAATATGAGCTAACAGCGTAGATTGATTCTACAGGATGAGAAAGCTTTCCTCCTTCAACAGATCGAAGCGCTCTAGATCCTCCAACTCAATCCAAAGACTCTCCTAGGGTACCTTCCGCGACACTTCACGCTCCTAATCTTTTCAGCTACTACTTTCGCCCTCCAATACACGCTTCTCTCCACTTTAATCGTACATACCCAACGCTAATCCTCCTTCTCCTCCTTCGTCGTTTCATCTCTATCCTCTGAATTGTTTTTTGGACAGTGCCTATTTCCCTCCTTTCACTCCTTCGCTTTCTTTCGCAACCTCTTGTTTGTGCCTCTCTTCTCGTTTATCCGTTTTGGTCCTTGCATAGTTTCGTTCGTTCTTTGTCAGTACTTGATTCGCTTCTTGTCGCAACTTGCCTCCCTTTTCAGTGTCGATTGATGAAATAGGGCCAATGGCGCGCGCGAGCCAAACTTCGAAGAATGGATCATGCGAATCGCGAGCGAAATCGACATTTTCAATTCAAACCCGTTTCTGAGCTACTGTGATCGACTTGAGCTGATCAGACACAGCTCAGCGTCGTTGTAGCGCCGATACAAGGTTGACGAGCAAGGGACAGTCTCGAGATTGAAAGTTCCGACGTCCGACTCGATTCGACTGGATTCGAGTCGATTCGATCCGATTCGCTTCGGACGTTCCAACTTTTCGACGATCCTGCTCAAACTTGGTCGACACCTTCGTGAGACTCGCAAAATGCCCGCCGTGTAGCGACGAATCGAGATTTGTCGAAATTCGAACAATCGAATTTCGAGATTTCGACTTGGTTGCGAAAAATCATCAAGAAAAGAGGGAGGTCAGCGCAAGTGAAATCCGCTATCTGAGCTACTGGACCCCCTCGACGACTCCACTATCCCGTTCCTGATCGACTGTGAGTCAGAGGAGTAGACTGCGAGAGGTGAGGCGCAGGAGAGGACCGTTAACGAGTTCTCGCAGATGTAGGCCTTTGCACTGCGTTCGCTCACGGTGACGAGCTCCTTTCATGACGTTGTGGATCTTGAATCGCGTGTAATGGCCTTGACGGCGGTCCAGGGTTCGGACGAGGTCAGAGCAAGGTCTGTAGCCGGACTCTCTTTTTTTCGAAAGTCTCTACGGATCCGAGCTCTCGGCACTCTTCTGTCTGCCGACCTACTATAGCTCAGAGTTGACGATACATCGATCCTGTCGCTGTGCGGTCCGAGTTCGAAATTCCAGAATCTGACAAAGACAAGGGCGGAAAAGGGCAAAACAGGGCAAAACAGGTTAGAAACTCTGGGTTTTTGACGGTGCTCTCCTAGTTCTCGAGAGGTGACCTACGGGACCCAGACGCAATGATGAGGGACAATGCTTCCCTGCCGACCTTGAATCGGAAAGTCGCAAACTGTCGACCAAATATTGCTCCAAAATCTTAAATGCAGCGCGAACGATCCTAAACTTTGGCCACGCGGTTCCTCTTCTCGCTATGGCATACAGCTCGTCGTCTGAAGACTCCAAACAGACGAGGCTTGCCATCAACGAGAGTAGCTAACACGAATGGCGGACGAAACTGTGCAAAACCAAAAGTAAACACTTTCGATTCGAGCTCGTTCGGGAGCTGTCACGATCGACTTGAGCTGATCAGACACAGCTCAGCGTCGTTGTAGCGCCGATACAAGGTTGACGAGCAAGGGACAGTCTCGAGATTGAAAGTTCCGACGTCCGACTCGATTCGACTGGATTCGAGTCGATTCGATCCGATTCGCTTCAGACGTTCCAACTTTTCGACGATCCTGCTCAAACTTGGTCGACACCTTCGTGAGACTCGCAAAATGCCCGCCGTGTAGCGACGAATCGAGATTTGTCGAAATTCGAACAATCGAATTTCGAGATTTCGACTTGGTTGCGAAAAATCATCAAGAAAAGAGGGAGGTCAGCGCAAGTGAAATCCGCTATCTGAGCTACTGGACCCCCTCGACGACTCCACTATCCCGTTCCTGATCGACTGTGAGTCAGAGGAGTAGACTGCGAGAGGTGAGGCGCAGGAGAGGACCGTTAACGAGTTCTCGCAGATGTAGGCCTTTGCACTGCGTTCGCTCACGGTGACGAGCTCCTTTCATGACGTTGTGGATCTTGAATCGCGTGTAATGGCCTTGACGGCGGTCCAGGGTTCGGACGAGGTCAGAGCAAGGTCTGTAGCCGGACTCTCTTTTTTTCGAAAGTCTCTACGGATCCGAGCTCTCGGCACTCTTCTGTCTGCCGACCTACTATAGCTCAGAGTTGACGATACATCGATCCTGTCGCTGTGCGGTCCGAGTTCGAAATTCCAGAATCTGACAAAGACAAGGGCGGAAAAGGGCAAAACAGGGCAAAACAGGTTAGAAACTCTGGGTTTTTGACGGTGCTCTCCTAGTTCTCGAGAGGTGACCTACGGGACCCAGACGCAATGATGAGGGACAATGCTTCCCTGCCGACCTTGAATCGGAAAGTCGCAAACTGTCGACCAAATATTGCTCCAAAATCTTAAATGCAGCGCGAACGATCCTAAACTTTGGCCACGCGGTTCCTCTTCTCGCTATGGCATACAGCTCGTCGTCTGAAGACTCCAAACAGACGAGGCTTGCCATCAACGAGAGTAGCTAACACGAATGGCGGACGAAACTGTGCAAAACCAAAAGTAAACACTTTCGATTCGAGCTCGTTCGGGAGCTGTCACGATCGACTTGAGCTGATCAGACACAGCTCAGCGTCGTTGTAGCGCCGATACAAGGTTGACGAGCAAGGGACAGTCTCGAGATTGAAAGTTCCGACGTCCGACTCGATTCGACTGGATTCGAGTCGATTCGATCCGATTCGCTTCGGACGTTCCAACTTTTCGACGATCCTGCTCAAACTTGGTCGACACCTTCGTGAGACTCGCAAAATGCCCGCCGTGTAGCGACGAATCGAGATTTGTCGAAACTCGAACAATCGAATTTCGAGATTTCGACTTGGTTGCGAAAAATCATCAAGAAAAGAGGGAGGTCAGCGCAAGTGAAATCCGCTATCTGAGCTACTGGACCCCCTCGACGACTCCACTATCCCGTTCCTGATCGACTGTGAGTCAGAGGAGTAGACTGCGAGAGGTGAGGCGCAGGAGAGGACCGTTAACGAGTTCTCGCAGATGTAGGCCTTTGCACTGCGTTCGCTCACGGTGACGAGCTCCTTTCATGACGTTGTGGATCTTGAATCGCGTGTAATGGCCTTGACGGCGGTCCAGGGTTCGGACGAGGTCAGAGCAAGGTCTGTAGCCGGACTCTCTTTTTTTCGAAAGTCTCTACGGATCCGAGCTCTCGGCACTCTTCTGTCTGCCGACCTACTATAGCTCAGAGTTGACGATACATCGATCCTGTCGCTGTGCGGTCCGAGTTCGAAATTCCAGAATCTGACAAAGACAAGGGCGGAAAAGGGCAAAACAGGGCAAAACAGGTTAGAAACTCTGGGTTTTTGACGGTGCTCTCCTAGTTCTCGAGAGGTGACCTACGGGACCCAGACGCAATGATGAGGGACAATGCTTCCCTGCCGACCTTGAATCGGAAAGTCGCAAACTGTCGACCAAATATTGCTCCAAAATCTTAAATGCAGCGCGAACGATCCTAAACTTTGGCCACGCGGTTCCTCTTCTCGCTATGGCATACAGCTCGTCGTCTGAAGACTCCAAACAGACGAGGCTTGCCATCAACGAGAGTAGCTAACACGAATGGCGGACGAAACTGTGCAAAACCAAAAGTAAACACTTTCGATTCGAGCTCGTTCGGGAGCTGTCACGATCGACTTGAGCTGATCAGACACAGCTCAGCGTCGTTGTAGCGCCGATACAAGGTTGACGAGCAAGGGACAGTCTCGAGATTGAAAGTTCCGACGTCCGACTCGATTCGACTGGATTCGAGTCGATTCGATCCGATTCGCTTCAGACGTTCCAACTTTTCGACGATCCTGCTCAAACTTGGTCGACACCTTCGTGAGACTCGCAAAATGCCCGCCGTGTAGCGACGAATCGAGATTTGTCGAAATTCGAACAATCGAATTTCGAGATTTCGACTTGGTTGCGAAAAATCATCAAGAAAAGAGGGAGGTCAGCGCAAGTGAAATCCGCTATCTGAGCTACTGGACCCCCTCGACGACTCCACTATCCCGTTCCTGATCGACTGTGAGTCAGAGGAGTAGACTGCGAGAGGTGAGGCGCAGGAGAGGACCGTTAACGAGTTCTCGCAGATGTAGGCCTTTGCACTGCGTTCGCTCACGGTGACGAGCTCCTTTCATGACGTTGTGGATCTTGAATCGCGTGTAATGGCCTTGACGGCGGTCCAGGGTTCGGACGAGGTCAGAGCAAGGTCTGTAGCCGGACTCTCTTTTTTTCGAAAGTCTCTACGGATCCGAGCTCTCGGCACTCTTCTGTCTGCCGACCTACTATAGCTCAGAGTTGACGATACATCGATCCTGTCGCTGTGCGGTCCGAGTTCGAAATTCCAGAATCTGACAAAGACAAGGGCGGAAAAGGGCAAAACAGGGCAAAACAGGTTAGAAACTCTGGGTTTTTGACGGTGCTCTCCTAGTTCTCGAGAGGTGACCTACGGGACCCAGACGCAATGATGAGGGACAATGCTTCCCTGCCGACCTTGAATCGGAAAGTCGCAAACTGTCGACCAAATATTGCTCCAAAATCTTAAATGCAGCGCGAACGATCCTAAACTTTGGCCACGCGGTTCCTCTTCTCGCTATGGCATACAGCTCGTCGTCTGAAGACTCCAAACAGACGAGGCTTGCCATCAACGAGAGTAGCTAACACGAATGGCGGACGAAACTGTGCAAAACCAAAAGTAAACACTTTCGATTCGAGCTCGTTCGGGAGCTGTCACGATCGACTTGAGCTGATCAGACACAGCTCAGCGTCGTTGTAGCGCCGATACAAGGTTGACGAGCAAGGGACAGTCTCGAGATTGAAAGTTCCGACGTCCGACTCGATTCGACTGGATTCGAGTCGATTCGATCCGATTCGCTTCGGACGTTCCAACTTTTCGACGATCCTGCTCAAACTTGGTCGACACCTTCGTGAGACTCGCAAAATGCCCGCCGTGTAGCGACGAATCGAGATTTGTCGAAACTCGAACAATCGAATTTCGAGATTTCGACTTGGTTGCGAAAAATCATCGAGAGCGCAGAGGAGGGAGAGGAGAAGAGCGAGGTTGGGACGGGCCTCGGTCTACGTCTGAGCTGTTACCGAGAATGTTCGCCGATCCTTGATGCGAAAACTGGATTCTTCAACGCTGTCAAATCGACGAGTCAAAAAAGCAATCACAAAATGTTACAATCAAAGAGTCCAGGACGCATGGTGGGAAATACAAGGCCCTTCGGACGGAAGGTATGAAGGAGGAAGCCCAAAGAGTGTGAACGGAAAGTAGAGAGAAAGGCAGCCAGCTATGAAAGTAATTTCTTCTCCTCCTCCTCTTCTTTCTCCTCCCTCCCCTTTTTTTTCTTTCTATCAACAAATAAAGGTTCAGAAGACGCTTCTTCCCGTTTATGCGGCGACACCGTTGGTAGCGGCACCGTTGGCTCCCTTCTGCTTCTTCTTAGCGGGCTCATCGTCTCCAGCCTCGGATCCAGCTTGCGATCGGTGGGAAGCCAAAAGCTCGTCAAAGACTTGAGGTTGACGAAGTTGTAGGTTTCCGGAGGTGATACCTCGGTGGTCTGCGATGAAACAAAGAAGCGTGAGTCATGAGCAAAAGAGGGTAGAGAAAGAGGGTGCAAACGCACAAACACGAAGAACAGTGTCGACATCGTCCATTGACTGTGTTCGGACATCAGCAAGCTCCTTGATCTTGGCAGTAACATCCTTGACTTGATCATCAGAAAGCTGAAGTTCAAGTTGTTCAACACGAGACTTGACCTGGAGATTCGGAAATGAGGAGGAAAGGTCAGTCTTGAACAATCTCGATACGAATCAACAGTTACGTACAGCATTCCATCCAGTTAATCGCGAACCGATATCGATGTATCGGCTCATACCGAAATCTTCGGGCTTAAGGATCTCGTAAGTCGAAGGGTTGGCGAGGATAGCCTTGGCGTGGATACCAGCCTTGTGAGTGAAGGCGCAGAAACCGGTGATGGGGTTGTTGAAGGGGACGGAGATTTGAACGGCGTCGGCGACCAAGTTCTCGACTTCTCGCTGCAGACAAGACGAAAGCGAGTTCAGTCAGATGATTCGTGGCGAGAAAGCAGAGCGAGATCGGCTTACGAGCATAGGAAGGTTGTACTTGGCCTTGACGTAGTCAGGGTCCACAACGTACTGAGATGAGGAGATATATTGAGTTTCTCGTCGAAGATATGGTAGAGGAAACGGGGCAACTCACCATGCGAGCAATCAAACCACCAAGAGTCGTGATACCATTTCGCTCTCCGATACCGAGAACGGAAGTGTCGATGTGAGTGGCACCGGCCTCGAGAGCACAGAAAGCGTTGGCGACAGCTGAACGAGAGCAAAGCAGATGAGTTCAATCCGCGCCGCAGAGGCTGAGCAAAGAGACCATGGGAACGTACCGCATCCGGAATCATCGTGGAAGTGGCATTCGATATCGCAAGATACGACACCTCGAAGAGTTCGAACGAGTTCGTAAACTTGACGAGGGTTGGCACAACCGACGGTATCGGCGATACCGACACGGTTGACACCGATCTTGTCGACGGCACGGTAGATGGAGAGGAGGTCGACGAGGTCGGATCGGAAAGAGTCCTCGGAAGAGAAACGAACTTCAATTCCCTTGGACTTGACGAATTCGATGACTTCGATAGCGGACTTGATGATGTAGGTGATGTCCTTTCCGTGGGAGTACTTGCGGAGGAAGGAAGAGGTACCGATAACGATATCGACACCATCGACACCTTTATATCACGAGCAAGTTCGAAGAAAAAGAGTCAGAAAAAACCCTTCGAAACTGTGAAAGATTCGTTTCGAACTCACCAGTCTCGACAGCGAGCTTAGCATCATCCATGTGGCATCGAATGTGGGTGAGGATCTTGGACTTGAGTCCCATGTTACAGATCTTCTTGCAATCATCGAAAGATTGCTCCGAGGCGGCGGGGGAAGTCAACTCGATGTACTCGACACCAAAGTCTGAGAGAGCTTGAGCGATCTTCATCTTGGTCTCAGTGTCGAAGAATGCATTGGCGAATTGTTCTCCCTCTGTTACAACGGGTGAAATATCAGTTTATCAAGTAATTTGTCATTTCCGACTTCGGGCTAAGATTCTTCCACTTCGAGAGATGAAGGAAGGGAAAGGGCAGGAGAAACTCACCTCGGAGAGTAGATTCAATGATCTTCCAGTTTGAAGTCTATAGAATGGGGAGAAGAGTGAGAAGCCGTACGTCAGATCAAGTCAAGTCAAAATAATTTGGAATCCATCAAAGTCAGCGAAGAGGGACTCACGTTGGAAAGGAAATCGGCGGGTCGAGCAGCGTAAGGGTTCTTGGCAGCAGGGGCTTCTGTCTTGCCATCAGTACCGGCTGCTGGAGGAGCGGGAGGAGGTCGAAGTGAAGGAGCAGAGTGAGATTCAACTGCTTGGAAGTCGGAGGGGACTTCTCCGTTAGTCGTAGGGACCGAAGGAATAGCTTCTGAGCTAGAGGCGGAGGCGTTGGGGCACATTTTGAGAGAGTGTAGTGATGGAAGGAAGAGAAGAAAAGACGATTTCGTCTCCGAACAATTCGAGACGTCGGCTCTTACATCTCCTCGTACGCTCGTTGAAAACCTCTATTGAGCGATAGTATACCATCATAGACCTCCTGCAATTTCAAGCGAGAGGATCCGATTTTGCGAAATTTTGCGATTTCGAGTCAACGTCGCGGTGATTTCTTCGCAATCTCTTCGATTGGCTCTCCTCGCCCAGTGAGCGCGACTCACAGGGAACACAAGACATCTCGCAAGGTGCTGAATCGAGCCGAAGCATCTCTCGAAACTAGTGAGAGGAAAATCGGGTATAGTAGTGCTGCAGAAACACATACACCAAAAGATAGGGAACTAAAGACAGGGTTGTAGGCAAGTCGACCTCGGGAGAACGACTATGGAAGAAAGATCTCGAAAGGGAGGAAAAAGCGACGAAGTGAAAGAGGAAAAGGGGGAAGGAATGGTAAACAAGCAATGTAAATCGTTCGTTCAAAGTAATCAAAGAGGTAGGGAGGGGATCGTCTGCGAAAGCGTAATCCAGGAGTGTTTCGTAGAGGTGGAGTAGGGTCGTAATAGGGGGTGAATGCATCCCTTGCATCGGATGAGGTGGAACGCAAGGGGAAAAAGAGGTTTCGAAAAAAATAAAGTACGGAAAGGTTATGCTGGGTATGAAAGGCGAAAGGAGAAAGGGTAGATCATGCGAAAGAGGTTTCGTTTAGACTGGTCGGTGCAAGCAGGATGGGGAGGGGTAGAGGGGATGAGGAGGGAGAGAGTGGAGAGAAGGTCGGAGGAGGTGATACGCGGAGAAGATAGGAGGATCGAGTAGGGGTGACCGCTTTACAGGTCGAAAGAAACGGGAGTAACGACGATCTTGCCAGTCGTAGGGTTCCTTCGTTCAGTCGGAGCGTAGATTTCTTCGGCCCATTTCTTGAGAGATGCTGAAGCTTTGAAGAACTGTCGAAAGCAGATTAAAGTGATCGTCAGTAACTGACTCTGCAGAGCGAAATAGAGAGTACAAGAGTGGGAGCTCACCTTCTTGGCAGAGTACTTCTTGATAAAGTTTGGGTGAACATTCTCGGGAGAGATTGGGCTCATTTGAAGAGGGTTCGAAGCGGCAGAGTCCTCGCCATCTTCAGGGTTCGGGAGGAGGTGAGCGAGAATGGGAGAAGTGCGGATAACGTAGTCGAGCATGAGTTGAGCGGTAGGTTTCAATTCCTCCTCCGAGTAACCCGAGTAGTGAACGAGGTTGGGGTCCTGTACATCACGAAGGAGACCAGGGAGTCAGTAGAGAGCACAGTGAGAAAGGAACGAGATAAAGTGATCCTCACCCAGTCACCACGTTCGAGAGCCCTTCGAGCGAGCCAAGCGGCGGCAGCGGCGATGAGAGAAGGAGGAGTAGACATGAATCGGTGATCGACGATCGAGATTTCCATCAAGTACTTTGCCCATGTCCTCGATTGAATGTCGTATCCATCAGCCTTCGAGATTCGACGAAGGAAGTTGATCGGGTTCGGGTACGAGAGGTTGAATCCAATGATACCGAGTACGTATCGTTCGGCTTTGAGGATTTCTTCATCCGAGTATCCACCGTCTGTCATGTAGAGGAAGTTGGAAACTGAAGGGCAAACGACTTCTTCGTACTTGGCAGCGATGAACAAAGCGGTGACTCCGACGAGTTGGAATTTGACGAGAGAGACGACTCGGGTCGAGAGGAAACGATCGATAATGTTGACGGCGAGGAAGATGGTTTCAGGCAAGAGTCGGAACTTGGTGTGAATCTCGACGAGCCAATCGACGAGAATTCCTCTCATTTTCCAGGTGACTTCGTTTTGGTTCGACATGTAGTCAGGTTCGGGCATTGTCGTGAGCTGAACGACAAGAACAACGACGACAACGCGGTTGGTTCAAGGCGAGGCAAGTAGAAAAGGCGAGAGAGAAACGTACCTCGAGTTCTCGTAAATAATCATAAACTTCGACGACATAAGTGCTGACCATGAGAGGATCCTCTTCGTCTCCAGCGTCCAAATCTTCCCATCCTTCATCCTTGGCCGTTACACCTTGTCCCTCGACCTCTGCCTCATACTTGCTGTTGACCCTCCTCTCTTCCTCCTCTGCGAGTTGATCTTCCTCCTCGTCTCCTCCCTCCTCCTCCTCATTCTCGACATCTCCTTCTCCCTTCAACTGCATCATCTCTGGTTCACTCGTCTTCAACTTCTTCGAACGATGTTGTTCCATCTCCTCCTCCTCTTGTCGTTTCGCTTCTTCGAGTTCAGCGAGAGCGGCGAGATGTTTCGCTTCGGCGGCCTCACGACGTCGACGAGCTGCTCGAACTGCTTGTGGAGTAGTCTTGCCAGTAGCTTTGTTGAGGGTAGTCGCGGCACGAGTGTTGGTGAAAGTGTTGGCACGTTTTTGAGCGAGAACAGGTCGACGAGTTGAGGCAGCATCGGCAGCGGCGGCGGCGGCGGCAGCAGCGGCAGATCTCTTGAGGGGTTTCAATTGACGTTTCCCAGGTTTCGTCGAAGCCTCCTCCTCTTGAACTTGTTCCGCTCCATCAATCGCCATCGCATCCGAAGCTCCTTCTTCCTCTTCCTCCCCTTCTCCTTCCTCTCTCTGCTCCTCCTTGATCGCACTCGTTCCACCCGTTGATGACCTCGTTCGATAAGTCCTCCTAACAGTCGATGTACTCGTCGTAGCGGTAGGTTTCGAAGCGACAACGACTTTTCCAGCGGGAGCAGAAACTTTGGCTTTTGAACCATTCGTCACGTCGGAGAAAGCTGAACGTTTACGATTCGCGTTGGTCGTCGTAGTGGTAGTAGCCTACGAAATTCGTGAGAGTGTGTGTTAGCCAAAAGAAACGATCAAAATAAACACCTCGAAACGCGTTGGAGACGGAAAAAAACAAACACTCACTTTTTCACCCAAGACTGCTTTTCCACCTAGAGCGCGACGACCTGTCACTGCTACTAAAGGTTTCTGTGCTTGGGCTTGAGGTTTCGATGGACCAGCGTTAGCGTTTGAAGTTGAAGTAGTTGCAGTTCTTGAAGGTACTCGATTTGACAAGTCGTTCTCGATCCCCAATTCAGCTGCCGCTAGTGAGCGACGAGTAGTCCTTCGAGTCTGCATAGAGTCAAAAGTAGAGTATACGCGAATGTGACCAAGGGGAGGGGGATGGAAGCGGGGTTGGATGAAGGTTGAGTGAAAGACGTCAGCTTCCCTTTGACTCCCTCTTACTTGCGCGATTTGAGCAGAGTGATAATACGTACAGCCATGACTGAATTTATCTAGAGTTGAGCTGAATCGAAAGGTTGAAAAATGAGGGAAAGAGAGAGGAGGGGGGGGGAAAGAGAAAGTGTCTCGGTTGAAGAGACTAGAGGTTGACGAACTTGCACAGCGTTGGAGGATAGATGGGTCGAAAAGGTGGTTAATAGTCGCTGAGCTGGTTCTAAATAGGGCGGAAAGTAAGAGAGGAGAGGGGTGGGAGAGGGGAGGAGGGGGAATGGAATCGAGGCTGCCTCTCGGTTAGAAAATTGTAATGTTTTTTCGCTCACCAGACGCGCAAACAAACACTCTATTTTGACTTCTCTCTTCTCTCTCTCTCTCTCTTCGCATCTCTACGCTCTCATCGGAAAGTATCTCTGTATAGTGTACATCACTTCCTCTCTCAAAAAGAGTATCGGGACGTGTTTGAATCGAGTCGCGAACGAAGCTTGCATACCTTTGCCCGTTCGACGAGGTTTGAATGTCAACATTGTCGAGAGTCGTTTTTCTCTTTCTTTCCATCCGCTCTCTCGCAAGCACGTCAGGAAAGAATGTGGAACGTCGAATCAAGTCGTTACAAAGAGAGAGCGCGGTCAAGGAAGGGGACGCGAAGGGAATAAATGCTATTTCGGACAGAAGGAGGAGGGGGAGAAGAAGTTTTCTTCACGCTTACCGGCGGTGACGACGACAGATATCAAATGACAGTAGCCTGTCAGTGACGAGGAGAAGCTACGGTAGAAAGTCCGTTGGGAAAGCAATTGGTGCACCGAATTGCGAAACGACTGACATTCCTCATAGTAGTAATCGACCGAAGCACTTCTCATCGCAAGAATTGTAAAGCAGGAAACTGTATACTTACAACACCGTACTAACGAGAGAGATACGAGAACCTAGGTACAGATAACGACACAACATAAAACCGACTCTCCCTTCCCTCTTCAAAGATCTTGTCCGACAATCTTGACCATTCTATCACGTAACTCGAACAACGACTTGTCATCCACCGCTTCGACGTTTTCCACCACCTGCGTACACAACCGAGAGTCAACTCACGGATCTGGAAGGGAATGCGAGGAGAGGAAGGGAAACGAACCTTCTGGAAATCGTCCAAGATCTTCTGGATCTGTTGCTCACTGCTCGTCGTCGATGTCGAGAGTTGAGCTATCCGTTGATACGTGTGAGCGTTCTCTTCCGCGAGCTATCATCCGATCAGACCGAAACAGTTCAGAATCAGTCAAGAAGAAGAGGAGGAGAAGTGATTGGCGACACACAGCTAGTCGCTTCGCCCTGAGTTCTTCTGTTGCTGTTCGAAGGATTGGGACGGTCGCACTAGGGATCGTGATATTTCCATCTGCAGCGTTTCTGTTCGAGAAGTTTTCTCAGGAACGGCCATAACAGTCAGTCTCGCTACTTCCCTATCTCCTAATCGATGGAAAGCTGAAACGTACAGGTAGTGGTTGTTTGGTGGTTCGCCACGTTTCTTCCTTTCTTCGGCGTCCTGAACGATGGAGTCGAACTCGTATGACTTGTTTATGAAATCGAAATGTCTCGTATAGTCCTCCCACGACGGCTGCAAGCGATCCCTCACAAGCGATCAGCTCTCTCTCGCTTTCAGGCGGCAAGTACGAACAGAGTTAGGAGACGTACGGTCATCGAAAAGTTGAATCGATCAACTACGATCTTCTGTAGATGCTCCAACACGTTGTCTTCATACGTAGGGAAACATTGTCTCATTGTATTGTCACTGTTGACTTTACAACAAGGTCAGCTCGCTACGATTGAGAGACGGGAGATGGGGGTTTTGTTTACTGACTTTAGAGTGCCGATAACTTTGCTAGATGCAGCTTTTAAAGCTCGTTCAGTGAAAACAGCGCGTGCCTTTGTGTTTGATGGTTCATCTGACATCGTGATCGTCGAGCTAGAGAGAGGCAGAAGTAAAGGAAGTTGAGGGAAAGATGAAAAGGAAGATAGAACTCCTTTTCGGCTTCACTTTAACCACTTCGAGATCAGCTATAACTAGACTACGAAGAACCGACACCTAGCTACCAGGACTAGAGACGCTCCACTCTATCGTTGACAAGGAGAATCTAGCGACCTCGGCGTCTCACACCTCTCATCTCCTTCCTTGGCTCGCTCTACTCGATGCCCAAGACCTCTTCCAACCTCTACAAACGTACGAAATCACTCCTGACCCCTCCCTCTTCACCTCCAACCGCAGTCTCTACGATTGAACAGCAAACCTCCCCTTCTTCAACAATGGGCAAAACATCTTCCATCATTGCTCATTCGCAACAGGGTGAAACTGGTGTCGTCGATGTACCAAAGAGTGAATGGAAACAACCGAAAAAGATTGGCTATTTCGAAAGTTGGTGGATTTTTTACGAGGGAATGTTCGCTGGAAGTATGTTGGAAGTCGTGAGTTGCTACCCTCCTTTTCCTATTCACTCGTTGAACGAGGACTGATGAATTTGATTTGATATAGTGGGAGAAAGTCCTCCTTCGTTCGTTCGAATCTCGTATTCTCAAATGAACCCTCGCTGATCTCGAAAGTGTTCGACAGATTCTCTCCTCGTAGTCTTCTTGACTCTCCTGGCTCTAGCAGCCTCGTACCTGCCAGGTCACTTGCGAGTGATTGCGTCGCACGCAAGATATTACGCTTACGGAATTGGAGAATACCCTCCTCGATAGACCATCCATCTCTTCTGCTCATCCTCCGCTTCTGCTCCTCATTCTTTACCCTCACTACATAGCCCTCACTCTCAAACCCCTCTCCAAATCGATTCGGTACTCTCATCTTATCTCGCTTTCATTTGTTGTAGATTCGTAAACTTCGTTCGTATTCAACCTTAATCTCTTGCTCACTCACTACTATGTACAACTCGAAACCACGTCCTCTACTTGGCCTCACTCTGTTGAAACGAGAGACCGCGTAAGCGCATCGAGTCAGTACAAAGAATCATCTTTTCGCGAAGGAGAGTGGAGAAGAACGCACAGTATGGAAATTGACTCCAACCAGTTCTAGCTTGTTCAGCTCTACGAAACTCTCGAAATCGAATTGTTTACGATCTCCCATCTCTTTGATCTCGGACGGACAATCTTTGGGTAACGAGATTTCCGTTTGAGGTTGACGGTACAACAAGTAAACGTATCGATGAGGACTGTCCGGGGCTATCTCCTGCTCAGCCTCCAGTCTCGCAGCTGAGAAGAGAGAAAAGCCCACCCAGTTCCTTCAGGAGGAGCAGGACCCAAATAATCGACTTTCGCTTTCTCATTCTTCTTGACCCAAACCGCATCGTCTCCTCCTTCTTTCGCTCCCTCTCCTGTATCCGCAACAGACGCAATCTCGTCGATACTGAGAGGCTTGAGACCAGGTTGAATCCAATGAAGGAAAGGTCCCCATTTCGGATCGTTGCGAGAGGGAGCGTCGGGGTCGATTAGGAGTAAAAGGTGGTCATCTTGTTTCTCGTTCGTAGGTTCCTGTTCACGCTCCTTCGCCCTATCAGTGAGGCTCAGTAATGGGAAGAATGAGCAGCGTACATTGCTAACGAATCCAACTTTGGGTTCGTCTTGGGCCTTTTCAACCTCGATCGAGTTACCCAACTCGACAGTCGCGTCCTTGAATTGGACTTGAAGGAAAACTGAAGGCTTGAAGACGTTCGGTACGATCGTACCCCAGAGTCCTGAGGATTTGAGTCTGTTTTCAAGTTGAAGTGGGGCGAAAATGACATCAGCGAGAGTGGAAGAGAGGAAGGGTTGGAGAGAGGAAACGGAGGACGTACGCAGAGATGACATTGCCGTGTGGTGATTGCATGATCGAGTAATCTAGGAGAGAAGCGAATTTGAGGAAGTGAAGGTAAGAGGAGAGGAGGGAAGAAGAGTTTCGCACAACGTTCAACTTCGCACAATTCTGTCAGATTCAGCTCTCATCTCGCCTAGGGAACATCGAAAGGAGACAGAATAGTTGCGATAACAGACGAAAGATACAGATAGAGAGGTAGTGATACAAAACTACAGAAAGAATGGTAAAAACTTCGACGACTCTGAAAATGTTTTGTCGTTCTGCTTTGGTCTATTTAGATTCTAGTCACACTATATACAGCTCCATAGAGCATCCTGATTACCTCACGGCCAGCTTCTCGACCCCCTTCTCAGCTTCCTCCACTCCATCAATGTATTTCCTCATTCCGACTCCCTCGCCTCGTTCCCTCTCAAGTCTCTTCGTTTCGAGTTCGGTTCGCCTCACTGAAGCGTGGTGATCGTCCTCTTCGTCTTCTTCGGCGGTATGGAACCCAGCGTCTCCATCATCAGTCGAGATCGAAGCTCGAGGTTCTGCCTCCTCAGGTGCAGGAGTCGAAGTCGGACTTCCAGCGATGGAGGATTCGCGAGTCGTCGCATGTCGAGTTCCACCTTGTGTGATTCGAGATGGAGCAATCACGCTGTTGATCGAAAGCTCCTTGTCAGTTTCGAGCTCGGAAATCGTGAGCATCGTCGATTTGAGACGGAGAGTAGCTCACCCGTGCTGCTTCATTCCAGCTGATAGATCGTGACTGTGCTTCTCGGCATCTGCCTCGACGATCCATTTATGCTTGAGAGCTTGATCGGCGGTAGGTCGTTTCTCTGGATCAGGTTGAATGAGAGCGACACAGAAAGCTTTCGCATCGTCCGAAACTTTCTCCCAGAACTCAGTCTCGCTGTGATACTCAGCAGAGCGTCAGCGGTACCTCGAGAAGTTGAAGCTGGGAATGAGAACTCACAATCGTACGTTCGCTCGAGTACATTGTCGGACGAGATCGTTCGTTTCTTGCGCTTTGAAGGGGAGATAGCCGCAGAGGAGGAGATAAGCGATAATACTGTGGGACATCATGACTGCAGAACGTCAGTGACTGCGCGAATCGCTCATTCCAGAGACAACGCAAACTCACCCGACAGACCAAATATCGACGGGTAGTGCATGGGGTTTTTGAAGGAGGATCTCGGGAGCTGAACGAGATCACAAAAAAGTAAGTAAGGCTTCGAAGCGTGAGAGGGAGAAGGTTCGAACCGGCATATCCTGGAGATCCAGCTGGTACAGTCAGAGTTTCTCCTTTCGCCAAATGCTTCGCGATACCGAAATCGGCGAGCATGACTGTATCGGCACCATCTGAAGCACTGTGTCGTGGAATATGCAGACTTCATGGTGAGTCGGAGATCATGAGAGGGCGGAGAGACTGAGAGAATGGGAACTGACTAGAGTAGGTTCTCCGGTTTCAGATCACGATGAACGATATTCTGACTGTGAAGGTATTTCACCGCTTCCTGTTGGCACGGTAGATCATATTCACGTCAGTCGAGCTCACGAGTGCGTAAACGAGCGAAAGAACCAACGAGGATATCTTTGATGATGCTCGCGGCATCAGCTTCGGTGAATCGTCCCCCTGAATAAATCCTCGAGAACAGATCTCCTCCTGAAGCGAGTTGGAAAACAAGGTAATACTTGTCTTTACTTTCGAACCAATCGTACAGATGGACTATTGCGAAACAACGATTAGTCTCGCTCCCTTTCAGCAGGAGTCCTATGACGACTCACTCATGTTCGGGTGATTCAATCCGTTCAATACGTCGATTTCCTCGTGCACAGGCGCGAAATCGCCGTGAAGCTTCTTCTTCGAAATGACTTTGACGGCCACTTCAATCTGTCCTCCTACTCTTGACGCTCGCTCATAGTGTGGCGAATCCTTCGGTGGTCTCCAAGTCGCTTGACGAACACTGGCAAAGGAGAGAGAGAGAGAGAGCAAATTAGGTCACTTCGGCATGCGAAGATTTCGAAGTGAGAACAGGATAGTAGCGAGGGAGAGCTCACGTGCTGAAAGCTCCATCACCCTAACATACAGCATCGACAATTGTCACTATCAGCTTGATTGGAAGGGTTTCGAAAGTTTGAGGGGAAAACTTTACGAGATCTTCCTCGAACTTGTACTGCTTCTTCTTAGCGTACGATTCTATACAGGCACAATGAGGATCAGTAAGGAGTCATCCAACCCTCTCTGAGAGAGGCTGGCTTCAAGTTGAAGGAGGGCTCCACCTCCCAAAAAGGTTCAGCGAGAAGGGACAAAGGAAGGGGCGCGGCTTACCTGGTTGATGAGCGAAAGGGTTCGTGAGACCCATAAGACTGGTATTGACGAGCTCGAAGTGTGAGAAGATGCAATGGAAAGAGAGGGATTCAAAAACTACGTCAAAAGGTATTTTTGGAGATTGGAAGCGACTCTGCTTCCGAAGCAGCTGATAGCAGGGATAGAGAGCTGAATAGTATAGCGTTACAACAGTGTCCCATGGCAGGCAATATCGACAATAAATAAGATAGATAAAATATGCAAAATTCCGTTTCGCCTCTTCCCAAACGAAACTCCCCTCCTCTCGAGCTCTTCTCTATGTGCAGTCTCGACGAGACGACGTCCAGCGTCTTTGCCCTCCTTTCTAGTAGTTCCGAGTCGAATCATCCGAATCGGAATCGATTGGTTTCGCGGTCGAAGAATATGAAAATTCAGTTGCTGCTGATGGTCGATGCGCGATGTTGGCGGCTCGTTCTGGGTCTGGAACAGCTCCATTCTTTCCTTCGAAGAGAACAGCGATCTCTGTATTGACACCGAAAGGAGAAAAAGGTCAGTCTTCGTTCGTTGAGCGATAGTAGAGAACGAGAATGCTCACCTTCGAGCGTAAGATGGTTCGTATCGACTGCTAGGATATACCAACCAAACAGTTGAATGACGATGAGAACAGTATAGACGAGATAGTATCGCTATAATCAGAACAACGTACTTTGATCAGTCTCTCGAGTCCGACTGTTTGAAATCAGCAGAAAGGCTCACCCATCCGATCGCATCGAGAGCTACAGGGTTCATGTAAGAGTTGGCGATACTGATCGCTTTGACGAGTAATGCGTTGGCCATCATTCTGGAGGAGGTGACATGAGCAACAAGTCAGTAACAAGCTCGAGTGCATGGTCGAGGAAGAACGGTAGAGCTCACCCTTTGGCGCGGATATTGAACGAGAGTACTTCAGCCGTCATACTGAAGAACAGCGGACCGCATACGAGGTTGAAGCTGATACAGCAAGAGTTTACGCAGAAATCAGCGCAGTGGTCATTTACAAACGATCATGAGAATTGCTTACAATCCATCGTAAAACCAAACGCCGATGACAGTAGCGATTCCAGCAGCCTTCGATCCATTCCGAGCGTACATAGCAGAAGATGCGACGACCCAAACTGATCGAACCCTAAGTAAATTAGCTTCACAGTCCGACGATCAGATCAAGAGGCATGTGCGTACTGTTTGAACAAAGGACGCCGACCCATGCAGACATGAGAAGTTTGCGACGAGGAACTCGCGGTACGAGGTAGGCGCCAAAGAGAGAGCAGAACCAGTTGAAGATCTGTAAACCTCCATTGATTCCTGTTACTTGTTGAGTTTGCGTGATACCGACAAGCTGTATTTCATCGAGAACGAGTTAGCAAGCGTTCTGGGGCGCGCTGACAGGTTCCGGCGACGTACTTTGAGGATCGAAGTGTAGTAGCTGATCAAAGCGAGAAGTGGGTCAGTTCCTAGCTTGTTCCGATCGTGAAGGGGACGACGACGTACAAAGTGATGATGGCTTGACCTGAAAGAGTCTGACAGAATCCGATCCACAGTACGAGGGCAGTACGATGTCGATTAGGTCTAGTCGCCCACAAGATCGACCATCCATATTGTTTCATCTCTTTCTCTTTCGTCAACGTTTCCTTCATCTCGGCGAACTCAAACCTACGTTCATCTCTCACTAACGTCAGCAATGTCTTTGGCAGGGAGAAGGAGAGAGAAAGATCGTACCGAACGAGTTCAGTTTCTCGACCGTTCCCGTGGTATTTGATCAGGAAATTCATGCAGGCTTGTTCGTCACCTTGCGCGAGATGGTAGCGAGGAGACTCGGGGACAAAGAAGATTGCGACGAGAGCAAAGAGCGCAGGTCCGATCTGGAAAGTAATAGGGGAAGTCAGTTTGCGAAGTGTGAGATCACGGAGAACGGAGGAATGGACCTGAACGATATAGGGGATACGCCATGACCATGAATTATTGATGTAGCTCGTACCGAATAAGAGCCATGCTGCGATGATGGAACCCTGTGAAAGATCGAGCTGCTCTCAGCAACCACCCGCTTCGCCCTGAAAGAGGAAGAACACTCACGAGAATATAAAATGTATTGAACAAACCAGCAAGAGTTTGTCGCTGAGAAGGATGAGGGAGTTCTTGCAGGAGAATAGGCGAGACCATGACCTAGTAAGAAACCCGAAACACGATGAGCACGATGAGAAGAGGAGAGGACGACGCGAGCGAGACTCACGGCGAATGCTAAACCAGATCCGATGATAGCACGAGAAGCGATAAATAGACCATAAGCTGCGACGAACGAACGAAGGTGAGCTTTCGAACATGCGAAGTAAAGGGAATGACTAGACTTCGACTAACCTGACACATTCCCTCTCGAAGCGCAGGTGCCGACGATGGATCCTATCACCATCGTCACAGCTGCGTAACGGATACATATCCGACGACCATAGCGATCTGAAGACCAAGCTGCGAGAGGAGCGGTACAGAACCCGGCAAGGTAGGCGGCGAGATTCAGTAGACCGACTCGGGAGGGCGAAGGGTAGTCGAGATCAGATTGCCAGGTAGGAAGAGCCTGTCGAACACACGGCGATCAGCATGTCAACTAAACAGCGAATCGAGGGAACGTTTCGGAAGACTCACTTGAAAAGACGACAGCAACGCAGAGTCATAGCTGTCGACAATGAAAACGACTAGATAAGCGTCAGCAATCTATTCCCTTATCTCTGACTTGCCATGCATCGTCCCGAAAAGCTAATGAAACGCCCGCCGGCTCAATAAAAAACTTCCTTGGGATCTTTCGATCGTTCGATTCACTAGATAACGGAAGATGACGATCTCAGAAAGGTGGGAGCTGTACTGACCCGTTGTTAAGCTGAGTGATGAAAACGATAGCGATTGCGAGGTTGAGAGTAACCAAACCTGCGAAAGATGAAATCGAAAGTATGAGCGAAGGAAGGTCAACGGAACACTGCTCCCATAGTCCACTGAGCAGGACAGCAGCTATCTGAGAGCTATAAGAGAGCTCAGAGCTAGTGTCCTGCCTCCCTCGTGTACTCGAGGGGAAGAAAAGGGAGCTAACCTCGATCTTTCCACCAATATCCTTCTCGTTTCCTCTCTGCATTAATCTGCTCGAGTGCGGTTATAGCTCCTCCCATCCCTCTCCTGTCCTCCGAGTATCAGGCCTTCAAGTGTTGAGGTAGATTCGGCGGCAAGATGGGGTTGATTGAAGAAGGTTTTCGAGATTGAAGTTTCGCTTGCAGGTGAGGGCTGAGGGTAGTTGAGGAAGCCCGAAGGCAGTCGGATCGTAGGTTGCGATTGCCTTGGTAGCTGGAGGAGGCGAGTAGTAAAGTAGATTCACAACCGCTCTCCCCTCTTTCATTTCGCAAGACTGCGATTTGGTGCCTTTGAAATCTCTGAAACACCTCTGTTTTTCCCGACCCCTTGAACAAGTGATCTCGCGTGGGTCTCCTCTCACATGGGTCAGAAAGGCGAGATAAGGCGAACTTCAAACCTTCGCGCTAACTGTAGTCAACTGAAAATGAAAACGACGACCTAAAATTAAGTGCGGAATTACTGCTCCTGCCTCCCTTTCCCTTGAATCCCGTAAGAACGACATGTGTACAGAAAGAATGTAAGAGGTAGATTAAGGCGAGTTATGGAACAGTATCAATCAGCGTACTGTAGAACGACAGAATCAGTTTGCGAGATGCGAAGGAAGCGAAAGAAGAGAGAAAGTTTTGAAACTCACCAACACCAGTCTAGCACCACTTCTAACCCACCGCTCGAGATCCTCATCATTCTCCAACCCTATCAGTCTAGCACCACCAGCCATCACCACCTGAGAATTCGAATTTGGCGGAGGCGTAACTCCTCCAACTTCTTCCCGATACCTCAAGTTCGCAACATCACTCCCTAACCGTTCCCTCACCTTGTCGAGTAATGCAGGATGTGAAACGGTAGGTGGGACTCGAATCGCGATGAGGTCGTCCGTGTTGCGGTGGAAGATCTTGATTTTGATGAAAGGAACGTTTTGATTCGCGTTGCCCATTGGTGTCGAAGAAGAGGCTTGTCTTTGGTGATGTTGTGTTTGATACTGATCTTGTGATGGCGCTCGATTGTGAGTCGAAGGAGGGGAATTAGGGTAATAGGTATCTTGGTAAGATCGTTGTTGAGCGTCTGCGAATCGACAATTATCCCGAGTTAGTCCTGCTGAGGAATGATCGAGAGAAGACATGTTCAACTCACCTTCGTATTGCGACTGAGTTCGACCACCGTTCAAGCTCATCCCTCCTATTTGTTCCGCAACATCTCCAGCCGATCTTCTCGATTGAGATTGAGATTGAGGATGACCTTGAGCCGAACCTGATCTAGGATCCATCTGATCCAGATAATCCACCAAGTCTCCATACTGATTCTCCAACCCAGCGTGACTCCCCGGTACTGGACTCGAATCATCTCCTCCTCCTCCTCCGTATCCAGCAGTTCCAGCCGAAACTTCGACATCTCCCGCTCGAGGTACGAGGAATTCGTAGAACAGTCCGGATCCTCGAATGTGTTGAGGTAAGGCGCACAAGTCGGCGAGATAGATTGAGAGATCGTGAACTCGTTGAGCGCAAACGACTTCATCTTCGTATTCGGTCGGTCCTGGCATCATCGGCAAGATTCGTTCGACCGGTCTTCCATCTTCTCCGGGTACTCTTCCAGCTTCGACCGGGAATTCGTCCATAAGGGCGATTTGGAATTCGTAGAAATCCTGATACAGTCGATAGAGAACAAGGGATGCACCAGTCGAGAAGAACGCTCGGAGGTGGAACCAGAACGATCCTTCTTCTTGATGAAACGATTCGACTGATGCTGAAGTGACGAGTCCGTATTGATTCCGTTCTCGAGAGTAAGAGTATCGGTGATCGACGTAACTTCCACCTTGATCGTCTTCTCCTTCCTCCTCTGGTTGATTTGGTGAATCGTAAGAAGGGTAAGCATTATCGTGATGCGGAGATTGTTGAGATTGTTGCTGGGGTTCTTGAGTCGAAGGAGGTGCAGGTTGAGATGCGAAATCGAATCTTCCGAGAGGGATCGAGGCGCTCTTGTAATCCGCCGTCATCTTCTTCCACTCCTCCACTTTGGGTACCACGGCACTCTTGATCAACTCTGCTACATTCTCCACCGGTTTCCCCGTTGACATATCCTGAATCTCGACGAATGCGACAGGAATCAACCCAGGTCCTCCTAATCTCCCAATCGGTTTCGCGACGAACCATTCGTGGTTCGATTGGGCGATGACGATGATGGGTTCTCCACGTTTCGCATCGAGTTCGTCGGCTCGTTCTGCTACGAAATCGTATTGGACGACGCCGTAAAGTGGTTGATGTCGAGGTGAAGAACTCGAGATGGGTCTTCCCGCTCCTCCGGTTGTCAGTGCCCCGGGTGGTGGAGGGGACGCTGCCGATCTCGTTCCATTCCCGTAACCTGATCCACCAGCCTGATTCGAATAACCTCCCGCTCCTCCACCTCCAGCTTTCCAACTCGTGTGACCTCCTCCTCCTGATCCACCGGACCCTCCACTGCTAGCTCCCGTCGATGACTTCTTTATCGCCCCTTGACCCTGTAAAGGATTCTCCCTCACGTTCCTGCCCAAAACTTGGAAATGATCCGCCGGAACCAAACCCCTCGCTCCCGTCATTGGATTCGCAGCATCGAACCAATCCTCCCCTCCTTCATCACTGACTACATGAAAGAAGTCGCCTTCCTCAAAGTTAAGTTCTTGAGGATTCGAGGCTTTGTAAGAAGCGGTTGCTCTGATTACTCGTTTGGGAGGTGCTGGAGCTGCAGTAGGTCGAACTGTCGTCGCTACGGGAGAGACGAAGGGTGCGCCATTGACAGGTCTCGCACCATGTTGTGCTGATGAAGAGGTAGAGCTCGTGAAGTTCGAAGGTGAACCGATTCGATCTTTGTTGAGAGATCGCCGAATACCTTTCATCGCGAGACTGGGAGGAAGGGGAGGAGAACGAGTCGAGGAAGAGGAAGGGGAGGAGGAAGGAAATACTGGATCTGGTCGAGGGTTGAAGACTGCATGGAGATGAACTCAGTACGGCAAAGAAGGAAGGAAGGGGAGTGAATGGGCGAGAAAGAAGGAGAGACTAACCTAGACTCGCAGGAAGCTTCAGTGAGGGTGCCGTATTGACTTTGATAGCTATTGTGACTCACTCTAGTCAGCTTGATTGATCTTCCACAAGTGTATGAACTGAACTGACGAGTATATGCTAAGATTCAATAACAAAGATCAATCTGAAATCTGCTGTTGATCCCGGTTACTTGATCGCTTTGTACTTGATATTCACTTGTGTCTGCAGTTGAGGCTTGTATAGAGTGAAGCGAAGCGAGTTGTGGGAGAATGAGAGATCAAACTTTCAAAACAGTAAGGGGCAAGTCGTTTTCGCAAGGAAGAGATCCGCAATTTCTCAGAAGGAAGAGGACAATCCTAGACGGTCGATCATATGTAATGAGACAAGTGGAAGGAGGCTTTGCAAGCTTGGGAATTAAAAGGTACATCAACAAGAAACAACCGGGATTCATTGAGACGAATCAAGAGAGACTGATTACGGAGATTTGGGAAAGTTTGCGGATTACTTCGACGTGAGGTGTTGAGGGAAAAGAGAGGGAAGGAGGGAGGAGGACGGAGCTGTTGGCAGTGTCGAACAGTCGAAAAGTCGAAAAGAAAAAAATCCTCGTTTTCCCCTTAATCATCCAATCCTCTCACCCAGCTTCCGAGATCAGCTGGTGGTTGTCGTTCCCTACTCCTCCTGATCCATCCATGAGAGAGTAGAGTATGAGGACCCGGTCTCGTAGTTGGATCTTTATCCAAACTATTCCTCCCTCACCCAAACTCATCAGCTTCTCTTCCCGCCTCACTCGACAGATCCAGAGAAAAAGCTCACCAGATTTGAATGAAGTTCCTAAACGCATTCGTATACTTGATCCCAACCTCCGGTTCATCAGGAATCACGACAGTAGGCATCCTGACCAAATAAGTCAATAACTCGATCGGACCGTTGAGGGGTGCTTCTTTAGGTCCAGGGAACGGGAATCTATTGAGAGCGACTTCGAGCACAGTCAAAGCGGCAGACCAAACATCGGAATTAATCCTACGATAAGCGGGAGTGAGCTATAGGACAGAGAGGAGGAAGAGGAGAAGAGCATACGAGTATTGTCCACCTCGAATTCGTTCGGGTGACAGGTAGAACGTGGTACCGACGAATGTACCCGCCAAGCTGTTGACCAGTTCTCCGGACACTCCGAAATCACATAGTTTGATCTGACCATTTCGAGTAACGAGGACGTTCGAGGGTTTGATGTCTGTGAGGAAAAGGGTCAGGTCGAGATCAGCCTCACAAAAGAGCTCGACGATGAAAGTAATCTCACCTCGATGAATGATCTTGTGGTCGTGAAGATAGACCAAACCAGAGAGGATCTACAATTGACGAAAATCCGTCAATCTCCCTGACTTGCCTCGAGTGCGATGAAAGTGGACTCACTGAATCAGCGATCTTGCCCAGCACTTTCTCTCCAGTTCTCCATCCTTTACTCTTGACTTTCTTGTACAACGAATCCAAACTTCCCGCTTCGCAAAATTCCATACAAATTCCGATTTGAGTGTTGTTCTAAACAATTCTCTCGTTCTATTCGTGAGCTCTGGGCAGATGGTGAGAGATAGTGGTGAGGACATACGGATTCTAGGAAAGCTCCGTAGTATTGAACGATGTGAGGGTCGGTACAATCTCGTAGAAAAGTCAATTCTCGTAAATGTTGTTTGTGTAGTTTTGGATTCGGTGATGTCGTGATCGTCTGTGAATCACGACCACCTTCAGCATTCGGTGTGAGATGCTGAAAGCGAGAATAGTACTCACTTTCTTCGCCATGACCAATCCAGTCGGTTTGTGTAAAACTTTTCTCACTTCTCCACTCGCACCTTCCCCTAATCGTCCTAGATCTTGTAGAGCGGTCGGTGAGATGTCGAGTTCGTCTTCGTGATCGTCCTCGAGTCCTCCATCACTGAGTGCATTTCCTCCTCCTCCCTCAACGACGAGTTTCGAATGAACCGAAGAAACTTGGATCGCCGATGTCAATGGTGGACTCAACATTCCATTCCCTCCCATTGCTTTCATCGGTAGGTTTGTCGAACTAGCTTCCTTCCCGGCAGCGTTTGAACCTGAACTTGAAGGTCTCGAAGAAGAAACTCGACTCGCACTCGTAGGTCTCCTAGTTTTCCCACTCAGTTCATCCTCCAACCCAACTGAACTCGGACCATTAATGACGTCCAATAATTCACCTGCCATTCTCTCTTGTTCCCCTAATGCCCAAGGTCTACTGTCGTCATTATCGTCCAACTCTGTGTCTGATTCTGAAGGTCCATTGAGAGCCGATGCGTAACGCGAAGGAACGTTCAATGATAAAGCTGATAGTTTGTTTGATACTGAGGATAGTTTCAAGGATGGCTTGTTCGAGGTGGACGAGGTAGAGGGAGGCTCGGGAGTTGGAGTTGAAACGAGAGATAGTTTGGGTCGATTTGAAGGCGTAGGTGGATCGGAAGAAGGTGTACCAGGTAGTTGTAGTTTTAATGATGATTTTGGTGGTCGTTTGGGAGGTAGAATGGCAGACATGATCCAAGTTGGAGTGAGTTGAAGGAAGCGAACGAATGCGAGTCTCTTCCTCTCTCAAACCATTCACTATGCCTTCAAAAGTGAGTCAAAGTTACTGGTCAGAGCTCCTGTAAAGCCTCACTGACCATGCTTCATGACTTCACAGAAACCCTCGACCTCTTCCTCCTCTTCTAAAACTCGTTCTTCTAAATCAACCTCTTCTCGCTCACTCAAGCCAGGATCCCTTCTACCTCTCTCAGCATCAACATCAGTAGTCAAGAAGAAGAAAGCAAAAGTACACAAAGCGAAAGATACAGATTTGAGGGAACAACTGAACGAGGAAGATAATTCATTGAGAAACGCTCTCGAGGCAGACAAGAAGGTACGGGAACGATCTCGATCAGCTACACCAAGAATAGATAACTCATCGACTTCCTTGCGCACAGCCGAAAGGCCCGATAATTGAGAAGAAACCCCAACCGAAAGAATTAGGTCCGGGAGGTTCAGATCTCGCAAAGGCGATGGACGAGTTGGAGATGGCTTTCGCGGTATAGGAGAGAACTGTCGGAAATTATGAAACGAAGCGTTGGCACACCGGAAGCGAGAGGCGATGCCGGTCGAGGTGAGTTTCCTCGTCAGAATCTCTCCCATCATCATGTTTGAATGCTGACATCGACATATTGTTACGATCAAAGGCCCTCGAGCGTCACTCTCAGTCACTGCGACCAACTTGGGTAGGAGAAGCGACAGTCGCCTCTCTCGGTTTCGGAATAGAGGCAAACTCGAGCGAAATGATTCTCCTTATTCGCATTCTCCACCACCGACAGTTCCTTCTCTACGCCTCGATACTACCTCTCGTCAAAATCCTCCAAGTTATATCTGTAACTCGCCAAAGTCTTCTCGACAATCATCCTCATCAACATCCCTTGTTCCTCTGGATTCGGCAACTTGTCCTTGAACTCCGGAACGTCTTTCGACAATGCTTGATGGATCTTTGATTCGAGTCGGGAACGGAGGAGGGAACCACCGATATGAGTGATCCAGGTTTCATTCACTAGAGCTAGAAATCGATATTTGAAACGAACGAGATGAATCGTCAACGGTTGATTCGACCCTCGCATCTCTGAGCGAGCGAGAGCCAAAGAGAGGTAGCTCACTGTCAATAGCGTTCGTTCCCAGTTTTTGAACACCATAATGTTCTCGAGCCGTGACTTGCGAATCCAACTGCATGCCCAACGCATCCTTCGCATGCTCGATCCGAAACTCGGCGAGTGACAATCCGTTCTTTACTTGTTCGAGTCGAGGGTGTAGATTGATGGAGAGGGCGCGAAGATCGAGAAAGTTTTGGGGATGGCAGGAGGGGAAGAAGTCGGCGTCTCTTCCAGTGATATCTTTCATGAACCCTGTATCGGCGATAATACGTCAGGATCCTCCTAGTATGTTAGAGCATCGGGCGAAGGAGGGGGAACTCACGATAAACACCGAATTTCTGTTTCTCTATTGATGGATCATTGAGGATATCAATCAGAACAGCGGGAGCACCTGTCGGAATAGTGCGAGTCAGTGACAGTAAGATATGTAGATCTCTGAATCGTCTAATCTCACGTTTCATTCGAGCGAGATGCAAGACTGCAGCCGAAAACACGAGATCAGTTCTCACGAGAAATACGAAACAACGGTTAAATCGAGACTCACTCATTACGCCCTCTCCGTCCGCGATCGCCAGAGCTCCTTCAGAGTACGACGTCTCCCTCGTGAACCCGGAAGGATGATCTTTCGCTCCTCCATCGGCCTCTATCGATAATCGTCTGTTACCCCTCGTTAATCTTCATCAGCCCGAGCTCTCGTCGCTTCTACGCGATAGAGAGAGTGCTCACTTTGATGTAAGACACTCGAGATATGTATTTGCTGCCGCTTCTTCATGAATCAAAGTAACTGAAGGTTTCGGAAAGTGTTTGTAAGGTCTTCTCCAATCGAACACGGGTAAACTCTTCGTGGCTTTCCCTCGTACTGCTGAACGAGTTGGTGTAGAGCTGAAGGCGCGTAGGATCGGGACCCAAGGTTGTGGAGGTAGAGTTCGAGGTCGTGTTGTCAACATCTCTCAGACTTGACGGGATCGTATGATATTGCTCAGGACGGTAGCTGGAGCTGATCGAATATATCTGGAGATATCGCTGAGGCTACCAGAGCAAGTTGTCGAGATGAGAATGAGATGTTAGATGAAGCGAAAGTTCTGAAACAAATTCCCCTTTTGTTTCGTTTTGTTTCTGAAGGGTTTGATCAGAGCTGATACTGTAGCTGAGGATGAACGGAGACCATGTAAAGCGACGTAGTAGCAGTAAGTGAGAACTAGATTGAGAAATCGAGCGAGTTCTTTTTTCGAAAACATGCCTTCGCAAGAAATCAAGCTGAGCCAACACTATTCATTGAGACTCGCGAAAGCTCTGAACACACTGAGATCTTGAGAAGGGGTCTGTTCCGTAAGACAGAAAAATGCATCACAGCCAATCACGCATTCTCCAATTCTTTCGCAAAGTCAGGGTCCGTCGGTTCTCCTCGACGGGCCGCTTTCCACCTGCTGCTCCACACTCTTACTACAGTCTCAACTGATGACCTCGAGGTGAAGCAGTCGATATCGCAACATCGTGGGGTAATGGCGCGGGATTCGAGGGACATTTGTACAGAGATTGCGAGATTTCGTTTCCCGCGAGGAGAGAAGAGAGTGCGGTTTACCGTTCGGCACTTCACCTCTCGACAACCTCGAGCTAGCGATAGGAAAGATCCTCGAGGTCCAAAGATAGATTCCGCGTGAGAAGTCGTTGAGGAGATACTCGCCGAACCTTGTGTACGAAAGAAATCTGGACCAAGCTACTTCGGAACGGTTTCGACCGCACGACTGTCGACAAAGCACGAGAGGTGCGTTATCACGTCGGAAGTAGGTGGCGTACAGGGAAAGACTTTGATTCGCACGCAAACAACCGTCGATTTTCGTCGAAACCGTGCTCGACTTCACATGCGTTGGGAGAGAAGTGCAATTGCGTTCGTCAAAGCTTCTGTTATCGTCAACCAGTCAACATGGTGTGTAGAGTCGAGCGAAATAGATCAGCAGGCCCTCGACGAATCATACGAAGATTCAGGTTCTTCCGAAAATGAGAGTCTCTTTCTTCCGATAGCGCCATTTCTGCTTGTGCGAAGGGCGATCTTCATTGAAAATCCTCGCGGGAACGATTCGAGTTGAAACGCCGGAATGAGTTTTTGCAGAGTGGGCGAAGAGGCAAGCTCGCAAGAAAAAACCTGCGATCCATATGGTCTTTTTAAAGTTCAACTCACTAGCCAAGTAAAGGATACAAAAATACACCGCGTGTAGTAGAGCGTATCATTCGTCTCTCCACTCGAAAGGCGCAACCGGAAAGCGTGATTGAGTCGCACATTACGGCAGCATCCTCGGAACTCGCTATCGTCCCCTCCCCTCCGCATTATTTTCACGGCCTCTTCTCCCTCGACCTTTATTAGCCTCCTCTGCCTCTATCTCTCTCTCTCTCTCTTCTTCTTTCCCTCTCATCTCCTTTCACTTCATTCATATCGTCACATCGTCCGCTTCTCTCCCTCTCTCTTTCCCTTCGACACCACACTAAAGTCAAACTTCTCTCCGTCTCACGAATCCACCAAATCGATCAAACCGACTGAGAAGTCAAGATGGTCAACATTCGTAACGCTTTCAAGCGTCAGGACTCTGTCGCTGGCGCACAAGACCCTTCACTCGACAACAGCAACAACGAGAAACCTCCATCCTTCGATTCTGATTCGAAAAATCCTTACGAAGAGAAGGAAGCAGGACTCGGTTTCGAGCAGGAGGTGGCGGCAGATGGACAACACAAGGCTGATTACCTTCATGTCGCCGCCAAGGACATCATGGCCAACGGAAAGGAGCGCCCTATCGAGGTGAGTCGATTTTTTTGTCTACATCCGATTTCTGTTTTTTTGCTGACTTCTTCACGCATCGCACAGACTGCTGAGGATATCTCTACTCGATGCATGTCCCTCGAAGATGACCCCAACATGATCGTACACACCTTGCGAATGTACATTCTCGGTATCGGACTCACCTGCTTCGCCGCTGTCCTCGGTCAAGTGAGTTAGCCCCTCTCCCTGCCTTCGCACGATCGACTCATTACTGACCCCTCTTGCACATCCCGATAGATCTTCTACTTCCGTCCTCAAACCGTTTACGTTTCGCAGCTTTTCCTTCAAATCATCGCTTTCATCCTCGGTAAAGCATGGGCGAAGGCTCTACCAGGCGCTCACCGTGGTCGATTCTGGGCTTTCCTCAACCCCTGCGACTTCACTTTGAAGGAGCACGTCGCTATCCTCATCATGTCGTCTACTGCCGCTCACTCTGCTGAGGCCATTTCTGTCTTTGCCGCCAACGAACGTGAGCTCTCACTCGTTTACAACTCTCGTGGCCTTTGACATGACACTGACACTCTCCCCTCTGCAATTTAGTCTACTACGACATCACTCCCAACTACGGAGTTGCCATCTTCACTCTCCTGGGATCTCAACTCTTCGGTTACGGTCTCGCTGGTCTCACTCGATCCTTCACCGTCTTCCCTACCTACATCGTCTACCCCAACTTGGTTCCTACTGTCAATCTCTTCGATGCCCTCCACCGAGACAAGGACGAAGGTATGCAAAAGAAGCGTCTCAAGTTCTTCTGGATCGTCTTCATCGCCATCTTCTGCTGGGAATGGATCCCCGAGTTCGTCGCTCCTACTCTCACCGGTATCTCGATCTTCTGCCTCGCCAAGCGTGACTCTGCCTGGTTCACTCGTATCTTCGGAGGATCCAACGGTAACGAAGGACTCGGTATGTTCTCAATCTGCCTCGATTGGTCTTACGTCGGATCTGGAGGAGGATCTCTCGGTGCTCTTTTCACCCCCTTCACCACCCAGGTCTCTCAGTTCATCGGGTTCGTCTTTTTCTCTTTCCTCGTTTTCACCTTTCGCTTCTGAGACTGACACTATTCTTCCCCTCTTAGTATCGGTCTCTGCTGCATCATCTTCTGCGCCATGTTCGCCACCAACACCTGGAACGCCGCTCAATTCCCCTTCCTCTCGCAAGACCTCTTCTACGAAAACGGAACCCAATACGATCAAAAGCTCATTCTCAACGCCGATTGGTCGCTCAACGAGGCTGCCCTCGCCGAACAAGGGCTCCCTTGGTACGCTGCTTCCAACGCCGTCTACTATCTCGGTTGCAACTTGGCTATCGGAGCTACTCTTACCCACGTCGGAATCTGGTGAGCCTCGCTACTCTCTACTATCCTTGCCCTCTCTTCGGCACCGCTGACAACCGACTCATCTCACCTCTCTAGGTACTGGCGACCTATCTTGCAAGCTTTCAAGTCTTACCGTGATCGCACTCAACCCGACCCTCACTACCAACTCATGCGAGTCTACAAGGAGGTTCCCATGTGGCTCTACGGTGCCATCATGGTAGGATCTTTCGCTTGTGCTATGGCTACTTGCTGTGAGTTCATTAAATCGTTCTCACATTCTCGACTCTTTGACCTCTCGCTGACTTTTTCCCCTTTTCTAGACACCGGTGGATCTCAACTCCCTTGGTGGGCGCTCATCGTCGCCTTGATCCTCTCGCTCTTCATGTTCCCCTTCGTTTGCGTTATCTACGCCGTCACTGGATTCGTGAGTCTCACGTGTTTTCGCTTTTTCCTCTAGCATTCTCTGACTCTTCTCGCTTTACAGAAAACCGATGTTCAACAACTCGCTCAAATGCTCGGTGCTGCTCTCGTTCCCGGCAACTCGCAAGCCAACCTTTACTTCACTCTCTACGGATACAACTCTTGCGCCCAAGCTCTCGGACTTGCTCGCGACTTGAAACTCGGTCAATACACCAAGCTTCCTCCTCGTGCCACTTTCGGAGTCCAGTGCCTCGGAACTGTCGTTGGAGCTATCCTTCAACTCATCATCATGAAATCGGTCATCAACTCTCAACGCGAACTTCTCCTGTGCGTCTGAACTCATTTCTACTCTCTCTCGATGTTTCCTATGGCTCACATACGTAAAATTTTGCTAGATCCGTCCAAGGAAGTAACATCTGGAGTGGTCAACAGGTGCAGTCGTTCAACTCGCAAGCCGTCGCTTGGGGAGCTCTCGCAAAACACCTCTACTCTCCCGGTTCCATCTACTTCATCATTCCTATCGGCATTGTCATCGGCCTCTTCATCCCCATTCCTTTCTACCTCGCTCACCGTCTCTTCCCCCGCTACGGATTCGACAAATTCGTCTCCCCCATCACTTGTTGGTGTCTCGGTAATTTGGCCGTCGGTATCAACTCGTCGGTTTTCACTACGATGTTGGTCGCCATCTTCTCCCAGTTCTACCTTCGTCGATACTGCTCCTCGTGGTTCAGGAAGTACAACTACTTGATGTCGGCTGGTCTTGATGGAGGAACACAATGTGAGCATTGACTTTTTTTCGAATCTTCGCAACTTTCGACTCTAATTCCTCGCTCTTCCTTCCCTCTAGTCATGTCGTTCATCGCTTCCTTCGCTCTCTTCGGTGCTGGTGGTAACGAGTAAGTCTCACACTCTTCTCTTTTACCATTTCGAGCTCTCTTCGTTTTCTTCGTTTTCTTCGCCCTGTTCTCTTCTAACTCTTCGCTGACACTCTCTTTTGCATTCTTTAAGGGTATCGATGCCCTATCATGCACTCAATCGTGAGTACTCCTCTTGCCATTCCCCTCTTCCCTCGCAAAATCACTCCTCTTCTTCTAAAAACCTTTTCCTGATCGCCTAAACTGACTTCCTGCTTCTTCCTATGCCTCTAGCTGGCCCAAAAAGAAATTTTGACTACGCACGGCCCCCTCTCTTTATCGTCATCCCGTGCTCGAAACTGACTCCCTATCTTTTTTCTCTCGAAACAGTGCAAGCGCCTCACCTAATCTTATCCTACCCTTTCCCTTCCCTTAGTTCATTCGTTACGTTATCTCCTCTCATTAGTAGTACCCCCTGGCTGTTTGTGTGTCTCTGGTTCATCAGTAGTAGTACTCTTCAACCCAAAAGTCTTCGGAATTTTCATCGTGCTTTTTTCTTCATCTCTCTTCGAACTCAGCGACCAGGTCTGATCTGGGGTCAATGGCAGAGCGTAGAGAGTGCTGTCGCTCGCTCGCTTCGATAGAAAGAGATGTCATCTCGCAGAAGAGAGATCAAAAGGATGGTTTTCAGCTTTGTTCAATTTTGGCAATACTCTTTCGTCGCTCTACATCAACTCTCCTCCAACACTCTTGAGCAAACTTCCATCACTTCTAGGCAGAGATGAATGTCCCGAAAGACTCGCAATGACCTATTCCTCCGCTCAATTCCCCATCCTCGAAATTCGATAAACCGTGATCCCTTTGACCTTGACGAACAAGAGGCTGAACGTATGCGGGGACGCTGCTGCGACGTTGAGAGTATCGTTCGAGGTATAAGAGGAGAGGGGTCAAGTCGAGTAAAGATTTGTTGGATTCGAAGCTGTCGAGGGGACGGAACGGAGGTTGGAGGGAAGCGATATCTAAATTGGAGAGGGAAGAGGAGTCTGGAGGGCTTGTTGGAGTTGAAGTAGAGATGGAAGCTGTGGGGGGGAGGTAGAGCTGATAAGGAAGGGCGATGGAGGAATTTCGGGAAGACGGTGCGAGTGAGAGATTAAGCGTAGAGCCGTCCATGGGGACGACTGAAGACGCTTGGTCGGTGAAGCGAGAGTGGTTGTTGTCGAGATTGAAAAAGTCGAAGGAATCCGTCGAGGAATTTTCATGGGTTTCGAAAGGCGGTTTCAGTTCGAGCTCGTGAGGCACAACGATGAGATCTTCTTGTTCCGCTTCGGCGTGGTGTAGATGAGACTGTTTCCGAAAGTGAGTCGTTTTTGATCGAGTTGAGTTCGCGTGAAGAGAACTCACGTTTGAAGCTGGAGCTTGAATGTGAAGTATTCCTTCTTCTTCCTCCTCTTCTTCCTCTTCTTCGAGCTCGGCAGGATTCGTATTTCGACAGTTACGAGGCGAGGTCGAAGATGCCGAGACCGAGTGATGCGAAGCACGAGCGAGTCCGAGAAACGAGAGTGGGAAGATTGGGTTCGAACGAGGAAGATACGAAGGAACTATAGTATTCGATCCTCGTAAGCACTCTAGTCTCAGAGAGAAAGCGAAGGAGATGCTCACCATCATCGCTAGAAACGGCGGCTACCAGAAGAGATTCGGGAGATTGAGGAGATTTGTTTACCTCCTTCGAATGCGAATGAAGTGGGTTTGACTTGCGATGAAGCAACTTGTAGATCCTTTGATTGAAACGATAGGTCATAGCTTTACTCTTGTTGCGTTGTGATAGATGTTCAGAGGGAGCGCAGGAGAGGGGGGAAGATGGATAGATGTGCAGTGGGGAAAAAATGGGAGAAAAAGAGGGAAAGGAAGTTGGAGACTTGGTTCTCTGTCTTCCACAACTTCGACCCAACTTCCCTCGGTGAAGGCGAGAGCTTAAAGCGAGTCACTGTACCTGTCAATTGGAGCTCCCACTCGGCCAAACCTGGAGAGAAAGAAAGGTCAACTTTCTTCGCAAGAATTTCTGCACTCTTCCCTGCTGCAAACGCTAGTGATCAGCTGTGATAGTCAGAGAGAGGGATAGATGAACTCACTAGAAGAGCGAGTCGATGCAGTCAAGTCAACCGAATCCCGCTACTCTTCGACTCTCGACTCTCGAAGGATCGAGCACAGCTCAAAACGTTCCTCGAGGATAGTCATAACAAGTCACAGCACATACACGTCCGATCTCTACGCACTAGTGATGATCTAGCTCTCCTTTCGCCTCCTTCTCAGCGACCTTACACAGTAACCTAGCTTGATCTGCGACATCCTTCAAAACTCCCAACACACTCTTGTTCCCTTCAACGAACGTCATCTTCTTGTAATTCAACCCCTCGTTCTCTCCCAACTTGATCCCATTCCAGTACTTCCTCCCATCCTCTCCTTCCGTAATCTGAGCGTTTTCTTCATTCACCCATTTCTCGACCTCCTTTGCTACTTCTCGGAAACGGAATCGGGGAATACGAGGGAGGAGGTGATGAGGTGTTTGGAAGTTGAGGCCACCATGGAGGAAGTCGAGGTACGAGGGACAAGAGATATCCATTGTCGTTCGAAGTTGGCGGTGAGGGTGTGATTCGAGCAGTTCGGCGGAAGACAAGGGAATGGGCAGGGAAGAGGGAGAGTTCGAAGGTGGAATGATCGAGATTGGTTGAGAGAAATGGGAGAGAACGATCTAGTCCAAATGAGAAAACGGAGAATCAGTCCCGAATTAGGAATTCTGCAAAGAAGAGAGGAAGAGCTCACTTGAACGTGAAGAGGACTCGTCACGGCGAAACTGACGAGGAGGTACAGGAACCTATGAGGGACCGTATCGATAGCGAGTAACACCTTGCTGAACCAGAACCAAAAAGCAGAGATTCCGACGAGTTCCATAATTCGGAGTTTGAAGAGAGGCGATTTGCGTGCGGGCCAATTGGTGAGGACGAAAGTGTAGGATAGTGCGAAGAGGTTGAAGCGAGCGAAACACATGACGATATAATAAAGGCGGTGTCTGGAGAAAGAGGATCAGGATTAGTCGAAGAGAGCGAAAAGAAGAGAGTAAAGAAAACTGACTGATAGGGTAAGACGTATTTTGCGAATCCGTCGAGTGCCATGATACGATTGTAGTAGGTTGAGCGTAAGGAAGCGAAGAATTTGTCGGAGATTGCGAAGAAAGGGAGATGCTGAATATCGGGATCGTGTTCAGGTGAATTCGTGACGACTGTAAGAAGACCCGGTGAGTACTCATCGTTGGGCAGTGTAGATCAGAGTCTGGCTTACGATGATGAACGTTGTGATTATCACACCACCAACCGATACTCAATCCACCCATGAAATCGGCAATCGCGACTCCCCACAATCGATCAGCCCACCAACCCCCCGTCAATTCTGAATGACCCGTATCGTGCGCTACGAAGGTGATCTGATGCCAGAACGCTCCGAGGCAGACAGCGGCGATGATGTAGTCGAAAGAAGTTTGAGCGCGCATGTAGGTGTAAACTGAGAGGGAAAGGAGGGTTGCGTAGATGGCGAGAGATGGACCGTAGCCCGAGATGAGAGAGGGTGTAGTGTCGAGACCGAGGGAATGAATGCGAGCGTGTAGTCGTCGGTGAGAACGTCGTAGGTGAGCTTGATAAGCTGGAGTCAAAGGAAGGGAAGAGTAATCGGATTTTGCGAGAGGAGGGTCGACGAGATCGGGAGTGAGATGAGGAGCAGGAGTCGAGGTTTTGGTCTTGGTTGAACGAGAAGAAGATCGTTTCTCGTCTTCTTCACTTGAGGATTCCATCAATTCATCCTCTGAACTTGACGGTTCGGACACCGTAATCTTCGGTACTGGAATCGGCCACATTCCTAATTGAATAGGAGGAGTCATATCCCTCCAACCTTCACCCGTTTCACTCTCATCGACCTCGACTTTTCCAACCACCCATCTCCCCATTCTCTCTTTCACCGTTCTTCCCGTATGATAAGCCTCAATCTCACATCCTGCATCCCTTCCAACGTAATGTAACAATGCGTGATCTCCTCCCGGGTGTAATTTGAGCCAGTTGTGAGGAACTCGATAAACGAGAGGTGAATGTAAAATCAATAATTCTCCTCGACAGATTCTCGACGAAATCTGTTCGCGTGATAGGATGGGTAGTTTGTCGAAGTTTGCTGGCAAGGGTACGCCGGGACAAGGGAGGAGGGAAGAATCGCGGGAAGAGAGTGCCGAATCAGATTCTACTTTAGAAGTCGAGGGAGAGGTGGCGATGGCGTCTTTTGGGATGAATGCCGCTTTATTATCGACTGTGGCCATCTTTACTTGACTGTGAGAGTGGGATCTTGAATCGTTGAACGTGTCTTGGGGAGTGAGGGTCTGGGGAGCGTTTCGTGAATGAGTGATGAAGTCGGAGCCAGCCGAGGGAGATGTTGAGCGTGTGAAGCTGTGAACTGTCGAGTAAGGAGGGAAGATGTGGAAGAGTGAGACGAAGCAGGCAGGACACGAGTGGAGGGAGAAATACTGGGCTCAGGGGATGCAACTGTGGACGACACCAGAGTTTGCGATTTTGTATTGGAGCAAAAGTAAGGAGCCGGTTGTAAGCCCTCGAGCACCAGCAAACTCACTTTTTTCGAGTCGTGTTAGTCACCGATCATCAAGGTTAGTCAACAGCACCAAGACACAGTATATTCAGCTACCTTCAAGAATCAGACCAGCACTCGAACGGAGTCTCTAGGTGGACAATGGATGGAGTTATGAAAGTTACAAAGTCGAGCGGGTTCACTACAAAAGAGGGACGACGATCCACGATTACTGCTACCCAGCTCACAGTGATGGGCATGACTGTACTCTAGGGTACAAGATTAGCCAGATGCACTCATATATCACTTGACCGATCTCAAATCGAGACGGTTCTGACCTTTTTTCCGCTCGACTTGTGAATGGATTTATTGAATGGTTGGAATGGTTTGGGAGGCATAGGAGATCATACTGGAGGTAGCTGGGCATCAAGGGAACCTCTGCATGATCAAATAGAGCGGAATTGCTGACATTTTTTCGTTGCTGTCGTTCCCTTTCAATTTCAACCCACTTCATCTCGCTTTCATCCGACTCTCGCTTCATCCAAAACACCCTCATCGCCTACAACGTATAATTCGAAGATATAGACTTCCGCCAACCATGAAGGTCGAATACTGCAACTTCTCGGGCTACAAGATCTACCCTGGAAAGGTTAGCCCTATTCTCTGCTTTCCATATGGATGAGCTGTCACTGATCATGCATTTGAGAATATACAGGGAAAGCTTTACGTCCGATCTGACTCGAAGATCTTCCGGTTCGACTAGATTCTTTCGCTCCTCAACCTCGAAGAAGTGAACTGACTGAACCTCGTTCTCCACTATCCTCAACCTGAATCCTCCTTATTACCGCACTATATTTCACCTTACCCCTTCCCTCGACCATATCTCTTCATCACAATTCTTGACCCTTTTACGATTCTCCACCAACTTCCGATTCGTTTCCACTTTTACCCCTTCTCCCCGTCCTTCCCATCGATGCCGTCGACCTACAACCACCTATTCAACATATCTACAGCTTCGTCACCTCGAAGGAGGAGTCTCTCTTCCTCCAACGCAAGAACCCTCGTAAGATCGCGTGGACCACCGTCTACCGCCGAGTCAACAAGAAGGGTGTCACCGAGGAGGTCGCCAAGAAGCGTTCGCGCAAGAACGTCAAGGCTCAACGTGGTATCGTCGGTGCCGACTTGTCTTCCATCTTGGCCAAGCGAAACCAAAAACCCGAAGTTCGTCAAGCCCAACGTGACGCCGCTCTCACCGCTGGAAAGGACAAGAAGAAGGAGAAGAAGGTCGCATCCAAGACTACTAAGAACTCGGCTGGTATCCCCAAGGTTCAAGCTCCCCGTCAAAAGGGTGGAAAGGCTGCTGGAGGTCGTTAAATTCATTTCTCAACCTTTAGTTTGATCTCACTTTGTTCTCTCTATTTTGAAAACCCCTCCTTTGATGTTACTTTTCTCCTTTGTGCGTGTCGCGAGAAGTCGAGTGGATTCCGGAGGGTTGTGTAACGCTGCTTTCATTCCGGTTGGCGGATTACGATTTGATTTCTGTACAAAGCTTTCCTGTTCCGCTTCTCGATTACATCTTCTCTATCGAGTTCGCTGCCTCTGTCTCTCGCTCGGAGTCGTTGTGCTTCTGATGAGCTAACTTCGATTCGATTCGAGGAAGAAGTGAACGACAAAGTGGGTTGCAAAATGCGAATTTCTACGATAAAAAGTTAACTCGTCAAGTATCTACTCGCTCTTGATCTCATGTATAACCAAGTTCTCCGTACTGGCTCCTTCCCAACCTCTATTGCCCGATGTCGTAAACATCCAGTTCGTCAATGGATCAATATCTGTGCAAAGGGCTCTTCGAAAAATCAGTACTTTGCGAGAATAGATTCACTTCGAAAAGAGGGCAACGCACGAATAGCTGAAACAGTCCCACCATAATGACCCCCTACGACTTCTACACCCTTTCCACCCCACCCTCTTCCTTTCCTCTCCATTTCAGAAGAGGAGACAGGTTGAGCTTTCTCCAAATCCCATAACCTGACACAATCCCAACTCGCCGTCAAGACGTGTTTACCATTAGGCATCGCTTTGATTTGAGTCATTGGACCGGTCGAGTTGGGTAGAGAGTAAGTTGCGATAGGGGAAGAGGTGCGAAGATCGTAAGTTGAGAAAGAGGATGAATGGCGTGAAACATGAATCTGATCTCCTGATGGTGACCAACATGCCTATTGATTGCAATCGAAACCACTCATCGTCAGTGAGCTACTCGAGGAACCCAGGCGAGTAAGAGAAGACAAGCAGAAAGAAGAGAAAAAACTAACCGAAGTAGTCCAACGATCTTTCCCTCTCAATTTCCCTTCCTTCCCCGTTCCCATCCCCTTCGGCAATCCAAACTCCTCAAACTTCCTCACTACCCCTTTCTCTTCCCCCGCGATTCGTTTATCCCAAACCAACACCAACCCATCCAAACTCGTACTCAAAAAGCAATCCCTCGAAACTTCTCCCAACCCTTCTGCTCCTACCAAAGGTACCGAGTTCGCTGGATCCACAATTGAGGGATTCGTCGAGGAGGGTAGTAGCGTATCATCAATTTCTCCATCCGCGTCTGCATCCAACTCCATTTCCCCATCCGCGTCCAGATCGCTACCTCCTCCATTCGGGTTCACACCATTCGAGGAGTTGATATTCGAAGGTACGAGGGTTTTAGCGATTCCAGAATTGGAGCTTGAGGAAGTCGAGGAGAGGGGTGAGTCACCTGCTAAAGGGTCGAGAGGTGCGGGAGGTGAAGGAGGGGTAAGGGGACGATAAGTGATTGAAGAGATTTGACGAGATGGACCGTGAGAGAGAAAGGAACGTTTGATTTGACCAGTGTTTAAATCCCAATCCTGTCAAAATGATATCCTTTCATCAGCTCACTCAACTTACGAGCTGATTAAGAGGGAAAGGATGGAACTGACAAATATTCGACCGTCCCAACCACCAGAAAGGAAACTCGTTTCTGATGAATCTAGCGTTAGGACTGAAACTGGTGATTTTGAGGAATGACCGCTAGACGTGATTGAGGAAGAGGAGGAGGGAGGGATCGAAGGGAAGACATGTCGGATTTGTCCTTCGTCTTGTCGAATCGTGAAGAGGTTTATCGAACCTTTCTAGCCGAACGAAAGGAAAGAAAGTGAAAATGAGCAAATCTCGTTTTCCGCAAAGATGAGTTTAGTTTGAACTCACTGAAGTTCCACTCAATCCCCATAACTCTTGCGAATGTATTGCCAAACTATACACGCTACTCTGACTGTGTATCGCAGAGTTCTTTGTACCCCACCTCTGTTTCTTCTCTTTCTCTTCCTTCCCTTCCTTCCCTTCCTTCCCTTCCTTCCCTCCTCCTCCCCCTTCAAGTAAATCATTCGTCCATTCCCCGATTTCCTCATTCTCCCAATACCCACTCAACACGGGAGTTCTGAGATCAGTTCCAGGAGGTTTCTCGTGTCCACCTTGTTTCATGGTCAAGTTTGTGATTGAAGGATTATCGATCCCGTTGCCATTCAATGTGGGATGGAGTGCGTATCGACGAATGAAACCATCTGATGTACCGCAATAGAGGTGGGTGCAACAGGGAGTTGTAGAGAAGGAGTGAATTTGAGAAGAGGTGGGGATGGTAAAGAGGGAGGAGAAGGAATAGGAACAAGTTGACTGAGATTGATTAGTTGGAGTGTAGTGAAGTTGCCGCTCCTTTATTCGAGAAGAGTAGTCCATGTTGCGAGGAGTGGAAGCGAATGAATGGGTTGAATACAAGCAGTGTTTTGGGTGAGAGCGAGTTTTGAGGAGGAAGTGATTCAAGTGAGTGATTTGGGTTTCCTTCACCGAATACCACTTCTGTCAACCCGTAAGTTACTAGACATAACACCAGTCGATTCTATGGACCATCAAGCACCCGTTCAGCACCTCTCCTCGACTCTCCAAGCCAAATGAGACTCTCAAATCGACTTGATCAAAAACTTTACAACTCGTCAATCACAACTCGGGACAGCCTCGGGACTGGAATGGAAGGGCTCAAGATGTGTAAACAGGGTGAAAGAAGGCAGTGAGCGTATCGGCAAGGTTTAGGAAGAGATGGAATTGCTGCAGGGATTGGCTCACTTAGCACCTCGAATTCACTCCATCTTTTCTAATCAGTCTAAACTGACTCGTTTACCCGTTCAATCACAGGCAATACATCATGCAAAACGATCAAGCAAGTCTCCCTTCTCTCCCCGAGTCTCCTTTGCCTTCATTGAGCCCGGACGACTCTTCTCTTCTCTCACTTTCGCAAGCTAACCTTTCTGTCAAATTTAGGGACAAGTTGTCGACCTTTACGTCCCCCGCAAGTGCTCTGCCACCAACCGATTGATCATCGCCAAGGATCACGCTTCGGTTCAAATCAACGTTGCCGAAGTCGACGAGGAGGGCAAGATGACTGGTTCCAACGTCACCTACGCTTTCTGCGGTACTCTTCGTGAGAAGGGTGATTCCGATGATTCCCTCAACAGGTAAAGCATCTTTTAACCTCCCCTTTCTTCATCCCCGTTCAAACCAAAAACTGACTTTTGAGATAAATTCCAGGCTCGCTACTGGTGATGGTCTCCTCAAGAACACCTGGTCTTACGCCCAATAAGCGTATCGCCTCACGTCCTTCCCCCCATTGCACTTTCTCCCCCCCTCTCTCTCTCCCTCCCTCCTCTCTCAGCACGAAACCGCAAATGTATCGACTCTTTCGACAAAAAACCAAACAAGAGAAGAATGTCCTAGTTTTTTAATCTACTATAATCGTATCCTAATCACCCATGACGACTTTCTTCTTAGCTGATGAAGGTAAGACGGTGGTATAACGGACGTATGTGATTCAGCGCATTCTATCATACCCTCTCTCTTATTTTCCTGTTTTTTGTTTCGGAGATCCTTTTCACTTTGTGTGTGCTTTTTCGTGGGACGGTTTGGACCTTGATAATAAAACTTGGTGTCTTTGCGGGTACCTTTCAAAAACTGGTCTTAGGTTGCCAACGAGCGAGAAGAGAGAATTCACTTTTTGCGAAAGAACTTCTCTTTGCTCTCAAACAACTTGTCATTCTCCAAATGGCTTGAGATGATTACTTCACGCTCTCATACTCCGACTCTAATGCAACAGATTCCCGAGCATTCCCCTCTCCTTCCTCCTGCCTCTCCTTCTTCCTCTTTCTTTCCCCCACATACCTCTACCTCCGCTCCCTCTCCCTTCCATTCACTGCTCAAGGGTTTCTACACCTACTCTATAGCATCAGAGGTACGCTCGCTTTACCCTTTCCTCAAGTAAGAAGCGCTGATTCTGTTTCGAGAGAGAAACGCGAGTAACAGATCTGGATTATAGCAGCTGGAACACTCTTCCTACCAGTAGTGATAGAGACTTATGCTAGGAGTAATGGAAAGCTCGCTCCGGATTATCAGGAGAATTGTCCAGCTTCTGGAGAAGGGGAAGGGGAGGAAATCGTCAGGAGGTGTGCGGTCAGAATGTTGGGAATATGGTTGGATACTGGTCAGTCCTTCTATCACCTCCTTAGCTAGAATAGAAAGGAATACGAGCTGAAACGGTAGAATTGGGGACGACAGCTTCATTTTCATTAATCGTTTATTCTGCATCAGTCGCCGTACAAGCTCTCACAGTCATTTCTATAGGATCCCTCGCGAATGATCGTCAGTACTCCCCTTCTCTCATTGACAGCCGTTTCCCATCGAGCTGAACCGGTGGAAGATGATGGCAGCTCTCCTACGATATCGATTCTTGACTTCATTCGCAACTCTCGGTTCATTAGCGAGTATCCTGTTCTACTTCTTACCGTCGACATCGATCATCTGGCCAGTATGTACCCTGTTTGCGCTCGTCGCAAACGTGAGTTTTGGAGCGGGAGGAGTTTGTTTAAATTCATTTCGTACGTTGTCATTTCGCTCTCTAGCTTCAATTCACTTCACACTCAAGCTGACAGTAATCTTGTACGATCTACAGTACCTTCATTAGCTCGTCTATCACCCGCCGTCTCAGCCTCTTTCGAATCCCTACAAGTCTCCCTCAAATCTCCCTCCTCCCCTTCAGAGTCTTCAGATTCTCATAATCTCCTCCTTCGCTACACGCAACTGAGATCTCAAGAGACCTCTCGGATCTCGAGTAAAGCAATCGCGATGGGTTATGCAGCGGGGATTGGAGTGTTGATTGGTCTGTTACCGATTGTTAGGTGGTTGAGCGCGAGAGAGGGGGACGAGACTTGGCCCTTGAGAGTTGCGATCGCTGTTAGTGGTGCCCTATGGCTGATAGGGACTGTTGGTGAGCTCTTCTTAATCGACGAAATCGGTTCATGAGAAACTGATTCGTTATCGGAAAGTCCACAGTCGCAGCTAGATACCTCAGGCCAAATCCCTCTATGGCAAGCCAAACTCACACAGCTCCGATACCAGGCAAGGTGACGCTGTGGGAATCGATCAAATCTAGTTGGAGGGGTTTAGGAAGACAACTTCGAGAATGGCGAAGACTACCGAACACTTTCCGATTCCTCGCAGCTTGGTTTCTGCTCAGCGACAGTACGTTTGACTCTTCTCTCTCGCTAGTCGCTTGCAAAGCAATCACTGAGAGCGCGAGAATCGAAGTGTAGGTTTCGCAACCCTCACATCAACGGCAATGCTCTTCGCTAAGACCACTCTGAACCTTCCCGTGTCCTCCCTCATCCTCGTCGCGATCCTCACACCCCTCTCCGGCATTCTCGGAGCTCTCCTCTTCCCCTACCTCCAACACTCCCTCCCTCGTTCACCCTCAAACCACCGAATCCTCCTCTTACTCGTCCTCCTATCCTCCACAATCCCTCTCTGGGGCTTACTCTCCCTCAAGAATCAAACCGAATTGTATTTGTTGAGCGTATGGTTCGGTATGCTGTATGGAAGTTTTCAAAGTTATTCGAGAAGTTGTTTTAGTGAGTTGATCCCAGGGGGTCAGAGTGCTAGTTGGTTCGGATTGTATTCGATCACGGATAAATCTAGTAGTTTTTTGGGTCCTTTACTCGTTAGCTTGATTACGAACTTTACTGGAGAAGTAAGCAAACTCTCTCTCTCTCTCTCTCTCTCTTGCGTGGAGTGATTGACTGAGCTTTGATTTGAACGATGTGTCCTCAGATTCGACATGGATTCTGGTTGATCTTGGGGTTCTTTTTGTTGAGTTTACCGATTCTGAGAGGAGTAGATATGGAGAAAGGATCGAAGGATGCAGATTCGTTCGAGAGGGAATTGGAGCGAGAAGGGAGGGTCGACATCGAGGGCGACTTGCACGGCTACTCTCCAGTTAGAGCGAGCGACGAGGAGGTTGTAGAGCCACTAAGAGTGCAAGAATAGATCGTTATTTCTCTCTGCAAAAGTTGAAGAGAGATAGATACTGCGATTTACTTTCTTTCGATTTTGCTTCTACAAACATTCTAACACGATTCCCGCCGCAACTGTCTCTCCTCCTCTCCTGAACAAGACCCTCCCCATATTCTTATTGACACTGAATGGTTCGATAGGAATAGCAGAACTCCTAATCCCTGCACTAGGTCTCAATTGAATCGTAACTTTTGCTGAACAACCTTTCGTCAATAACCTAATCTCTCCTCTCCTAGTCCCTCATCAGCTCAGGCTCTCCAGAAGAGAGAGGAGAGAAGGGAAAGTCGTACCGTGGTTTGAGTTTGGTTACTTCTCCAGTAGTCTTGTCAAGGATAGCATCTAGTTTCGAGATGGATGCTGGAATATCTTTCGAATGATGGAAGAGTTCTACTGCGTATCCCGCCGTGATTGGGTATTTCGGCTCAAATACTATGATTTGAGCGGTGAAGGATGAGACGACTGGGATGGGTTGTGAAGGGGGACAAAGAACAGTTCCGATACTGAGTGAGAGGAAGGAAGAGGTCAGGAGCGAGTACAGGAGAGGAGAAGAGGGAGAAGAGCGTACGAGAGTTGGAGAGCGTCGATACCGGACAAGAAAAGGGTCACGTTCGATCCGGCGAGTGCGTAAGGTACTAGCTCACTATCCACCTCGATCGCTGCAAGCTCGGATTTGAGGAATTCATCAGTTCGTGTCGGATAACGAGCGATGTGAAAGCGAATCGAGCTCACCTCGTACAACTCCACTTTCGTCTCCTGGTAAAGCAGCCAGTTTCTCTCCGACCTGTACCAGCCCACTCTCGATCCTTCCACTGACTGCCAATCCCGAAGCAGTAGCTGATTGTCCTTTGAACACGTTCGAAACTGGGATCCTTAATGGAGCTTCGAGTGATCTTGAGGGTACCTCGAGAGCATCTACGCGACATTCCTCAGCCGATCAGCTCTTGCGAGTAGATTGAGATTGAGGATTGAAACGTACCCAACGTTTCAATGAGTGTTTTCCCTTCACACCAACTCTTGAGAATTTCATTATTCCTCTCTACGAGGTTCTCACCACTCATAGCTCCAACGGGTACAAACGATACTTTATTCTTATCGAACCCAGTTTGAGTCGTCAAGAATGGTAACAAGGTTTCCCTAATCGCTTCAAATCGTTTACTACTCCAATCGACCTGTATGCTAAACTCTCCCTCAGTCGCAATTCCAAAGCAATGAAAATCGAGAGTGAAGACGTACAGCATCCAATTTATTCACAGCCACGACGACCTGCCTAACTCCCAAACTCCTAACTAAAACCGCATGTTCCCTCGTCTGACCACCTCCTTCAAACCCTTTCTCGAAAGCTCCACTACTTCCATCGACGACTAGGACTGCAGTATCGGCTTGAGCAGCTCCCGAAATCATGTTGGGAATGAAATCTTTATGACCAGGCGCATCGATCAAAGTGAACCTCTTGCTCTTCGTCTGGAACGAATCAATCGCGATTTCGATCGTTACTCCCCTAGAAAATCACCTCGAGCGTCAGTGTAACCAAGGGAATAAGGAGGAAGAAGGGAGGGGGGGAAACGTACCTTTCTCTTTCTTCCTCGAGTGCGTCGAACGTCCAAGCATAAGCGAAAGAACCTTTACCCATCTTACTCGAAGCTCTCTGATAACCCTCCATAACCCTATCCTCGGTTTCTCCCAATTCATGTAAAACTCTACCCATCAAAGTACTCTTACCCGCGTCGACATGACCTATACTCACATCTTTCTCCCCATCAGCTCAAGCTTCTTCAATCAGTGAGAAAAGGAGTGACGTACCGACTACGACTAATGAAATTGTAGGTTTCTCTCCCATTTCAACTCGTCTCTTCCTAACCTCTTCCAAAATCTTTTCTTTCCCCACTCCCAAACTCTCCTCAACTTCTCTCTCCACCTCCTTCGCCAATTTGTCCTCTTCTTTCCGACGTTCTTTCTCTTCCTTCTCGATTTCCTTCAGGGATGAGACGGGACTAGAAGATAGGCCGAGGGATTCCATATCGTTTTTTAATTGATCTACTCGAGGTTGGGGTTGGGAAGTGGAGGAAGAGGAACCGGAAGAGAGGATTGTGGTCGAAGAGGAAGTGGGTTTCTTTAGTGAGATTTTCGGGGAGGAAGTAGAGGAGGAAAGGTTGGGCTTGAGAGGAGAAGGTTTGGAAGTTGTCTTTGTCGCTGCTATAGGTTGGGGGAAAGGAGGGATGAATTGATGAGTTGAGAGAGAGAGGGAGAGAGAGTCGGAGAGAGAAGGGAACGAACAGGAAGAAACAAAACGAAAGAGTCAGTTTCGCAGCTCATCGACAGTGTTCGAATAGGGTTACTGCTCATTCTCTCCCAAACCCTCCATCACTTCCCCCCCTCGCTCGCCTATTTCCTCTTGACAATTTCTTTCCCCAAAGCGGTCCCTTTCCTCGCTTCCAAAACTCGATCATCCGGACTCAACCCCCACCCTTCCCTTCTTCTTCCTCCTCCCAATTCCACTGGTGAACTCTTCGCCAAATGCTCTGCCAACTCTTTACCCGCTTTGAGCTCTTCCTTATGATGAGGTTTGAGGGTTGTCGCAAAAGGTGAAGGAGGAGCTACTAGGAAAGGAGAGGGTTCGAATGAAACTGGTAGCGAGGGCGCCGCGTCAAGGGACATTGAAGTGTCTTCAGGAAGAGTGGGAGTGAGAGCAGGAGTAGGTGAGGAGGAAGGATTTTCAACGAGGGAGGAGAGCGAGGTTTTGGGTTTCGATTTCGATAGGAGCATCTTTTGTTGGAGTTTCGATAAGGGTTTCTTTGTTCCTTCTTCTTGAGTTGTGGTGGTAGTAGTTTTGGTTGTGGAAGAAGAGGAACTGGAGGTTGATTTCGAGAGTGCGATTTTTGATGAAAGTTTCGAAGGTTTCGCTGAACCATTCGAGGGGTTTGGAGTGGGAGTGGGAGTGGGTTGTAAAGATAGCCCTTCCATCTTCTTTGTTGTTTCCTTCTCGAGATTCATCGCACTAGATTGAGATTGAGATTGATGAGATAGTGAATCCTCACCTTGTTCTTGTTTCCTCTTCTTCTTCAATTCCCTCTTGTGTAACTCGTCCAAGAGATAGCCTACAGTTCCTTCAACATCGAAATAAGAATCCCATAATGAATCTCTGATCTCCTTGTCTGAAACGAGGTCTTGATCTGATCCTATTACTTGTTTAACTTGTTGCACTGCTGAAACCATTTGAGCTATAAGATACTTTAGATGAGTCAGTATGGGGTTTTATGAGAGGGAGAGGAAAGGGGAGGAAAGGGAAAACCTTGTTGCTCTGATGTCATATCCTCTGAGAGAGAGGGGGGGGAAAGAGATCGAGGTCAGCTCAAGGGAAAGAGACGAGACAGAGTGAGGAGCGTACCATAGTAGTCTTCATTTGAATCGAATCCTCCATCGTCCAATTCATCTAACCGTTAGAGAGTGAGTTGTGAATGAGAGTGATGAGAGTAAGAGAAGCGAGTCGTTACCGTCTAAATCGAGGTTCTTGACTGCACGGTGACGTGACTATATAGTCTTGATCATCAGTGTATAGCTCTCATGAGTTGAATGAGGTGGATTTACCATTATTCGAGGTGAGTAGTTGGAGCGAAAAGAGAAACAGACTCTCTCTCTCTCTTCACTTCAAACTACAGTACTAGCTTAGGGCACAACTCAACTATATTACTCAGAACAGCAACCCCTCCCCGAAACTAGCCGGAGCAACAAATCGCGCAAAACCCCTCTCTCTCAACTCGAATCTCGCCTCTCCTCTTTCCCTTCTCCCCCTCCTAGAATGTCGCGCACTTCTCACCGAGACCCACTACTAGCCTATCACGCGCGACAATCCCACCGTCGACTCTCAATCCGACCTCCCCATCCTTCATCCTCTCAACCTTCCTCTCTCCCCTCCTTGTTCAAATTCAGAGGACGTCGTTCAAAATTACTCTTATTCATCATTCTCGGGAGTTTGGTTGGAAGTTTCGTTTGGATTGTGAAGAGGGAAGGGAGTGGATTGAATTTGAGAGAGGAAGGAGGGTTTGGTAAAGATTTCATGGGGAGAGATCCAGAGATTGAACCGATACCTTCTTCAGTAGGAGGGAGAGGGAGGAAGAAAGTAAAACTACGAGAGAATGGACCAGAGAGGTTGACTGCAGACGAGGTAGAAGGTGGGTTGGATAAATTATGTTTATTGTTTCCATGGAGGAGTGAATGCGTTTCAAAATTGGAAAAGGAGAAAGATCCATTTCGATGGTACACGTATTTGAGGGATAGAGGGAGGTTGTTTTGGCCGGGGAAGAGTCAACCATTCGAACAAATTCGAGGAGGGAAATTATCTACGAAACCTCCTGAACAACCTCACCCGATTCATTTATTGAGGAAAGAAGCGAAAGAGTCATGGCAAGAGAAGTTGAAGAGACAGAGTAAAACTTTACCTCAAGCGATTGATGAGTATGAGAAGAGGTATGGGAGGAGACCTCCTAGAGGTTTCGATGAATGGTTTTATCATGCTTTGGCAAACGATTTCATTTTGAGGGACGAATTCGATATCGTTGATCAATTCGTTACTCCTTTCCTCGCCGTCAAACCCGACGAAATGAGGAGAAGACAAGAAATGTTGATGAACGACAAAGAATTTTGGTTACAAGTAAGTAAATTTCACCTCTTCCTTCTCTCCCTTCCCTTCCCTTCCCTTCCTATTCTTCTCCCTCCCATCTCCCCAAACTCCCCCATTCACTATCTGACCTCGCTCGTTTTGTCGGTCGTAGGATAAAACTTTCACTCTCGAAATCCGTTCGCGTTCGCTCGTCTCTTCCGGTCCTCGAGGTCCCATGAACTCGACGAACCCACGTCCGAAACAAATGACAAAGTTGTTGGAAAAGATTAGTCATAATTTACCTGATCTGAATATTACTTTTACTGGTCATGATCAACCTTGGGTAAGCTTGAGCTCTCTCTCTCTCTCTCTCTCTCTCTCTCTTGTCGAAGGGACGGAAACGAGGCTCTTCCGGCATGGGATGGCTGATCGACACTGTGAGTGAGATGGTTTGAATAGATTGTGTTGAGTGGGGAGAGTAGAGAGAATCATGTCAAAGCTGCTAGGAGTGGGAAATGTAAGCTCATCTCTCTCTCTTTCACCTCCTCTCGGAATTATGAAAATTGACCGACGACAAACTCGCTCCCCTCTTTCCACAGTGTTGTCAGTGGCGGAATCTCTCGAACCTCTAAACGATTGGACTCTCGACGGATGGCAAAACGCCTGTCCGATCGGAGCACCCTTGAGGAATTTGGATCGAGTTGATACTCGAATGGAAGAGAAGAAGATTTGGAGTGGAGTTGATAAGAGAGGGGAACATGGATTGATCGTGAATCATACGGAGAGTATGGATTTGTGTAGGAATCCAGAAGGTCAATTGATTCATGGTTTCACTTCTTGGTAAGTTTGTTTGAGGGCGTCCCTCCCTCTCTACTTCTCATCTTATGGAAGTGATGCTGATTTAAGTGAGTTTGGAGGTAACTTAGGGTTGGACCTAGACCTGGAATCTTGTATCCAATTTTCAGTTCCACTACTACTTCAATGCATTCAGATTTCTTGATTCCTCCAGTAGATCAATACGATTATCGTTTAGGGGATGATCCAGAATGGGACGACAAGAAGTTTGACAAAGTTGTTTGGAGGGGTTCTACAACGGGTGCGGATTTGAATGTTGAACATGCGAGGAGATGGAGTCAGAGAGTTAGGTTATGCAGATGTACGTTCTCACACACTCTCTCTCTCACACACTTGACGGTTCCTAAGGTGAGGTGCTGATGAGCTTCCCAAGTGTGAGTAGTACCTTTTGAACCAGGAACTCAAACTCTACCTTATGCTCCTTCGGACACTCCCACCTCCCTCGGACCCCTCAGTTCCTTCACGTCCAATTCGAAGGATCTAGCAACGAGATACTTCGATTTCGCTTTCCTTGGACACCCGACTCAATGCAACGATCCAGAAGTTTGTAAAGAGTTTGAGAAAGGTTTCAGGTGGGACGATTTCATGGAACCTGATGAACAGAACGAGTACAAGTATGTGATTGATGTTGATGGAAATGGATGGAGTGGGAGGTTTCATAGGTATGTTTCGAACTTCACTACGAGTTGGTTCGAGATGAGTGATAGAAAACTGATGAGAGAGGAAAGAGAACAGGTTGATGAGTACGAATTCGATGGTGTTGAAGAGTACTATCTTTCCTGAATGGTATTCAGATATGGTTCAACCTTGGTTACAGTACGTCCACTCCTCTCACTCAACCCCTCTCCCTTGTCTCCCCTCGACCTTTTCCTTCCTTTCTTACTGCTCTTCGCTCTCGACTAACTCTCGAATCGAACATTACTCTAGCTACGTCCCGATCTCTACAGACTACAAAGATCTATGGACAGTGATGGCATTCTTCAAAGGCGATGAGAAAGGGAAAGGGAACCACGATGATGTTGCGAAAGAAATCGCAATGGCGGGTAAAGAATGGGCTGGGAAACATTGGTGAGCTTCTTACTCGTTCTCATCTTCCTTTTGAAGTACAGGGAACTGATGAAAGATCTTGAACGCTTTGCAGGAGGTGGGTTGATATGGAGATTTACATGTGGAGAGTTTTACTAGAGGTGAGGAATCTCGTCGCTCTATCTATCCCTCCCTGCTCGAGGTACTGACAGGAGGTGCTTCTCTTCACAGTACGCGAGGATTATGGGAAGAGACGACAAGAATCTCAATTCGATGGATATGTAGGGAGAGGGAAAAGGGAGGATTTCGCAAACTTTTTTTCGTCGTTTCGTTTTTTCGTCCTCAAGTTTTCGTTCGGGGGTTCAGCAATTTCTTAGTTCCGCTTAGATGGAGTAATCAGTTCTCAAAAGGGTGTTGTAGTACTAGCCTTCGAATCAGTGATCTTTGCATTAGCATCAATTTCTCAGAGCGAGCGATATTACAAAATCGAATCTCGAGGACTTAGAAATCTGTCGCCCTCGACTCCACACTCTTCCTCAACCAATGGCTGCTGATCCCAAATTCGCTGCACCTTTCCCGCCAGCGGTAGTAGTCCCCGTTGAGCCTACCTACGCCTCTTCACTCCCAAGTTTCCTGAGTCCTCTAGGAAGTTTAATCGACACAATCGATCACGCTCGAGATCGTTTAGCACTCCCAGAACCTGGTAAACATGAAGATTTAGGTCGTGAGGTCAAGCGTGAGTCCCTCCTTCTCCCTCCCCCTCCCTTTCCTCGTCTTCTGTCAATTTAAATCGAAAAAGTGACGGTGGATCTTCTCATTCTCTCTATGGATCACTGACTGCTTCGAGGTGGATGTTATAACAGTCACTCACTTGACCAATTACACTTTCGATGGTGCTCGAGCCGATCTTAGCAAGACTCTGTCTCAAGTTCCTGCATTCCAAGTTACTCATTCTTTCGCTCTCGGTTCAAACGGTGGACCTATGGGAGGTATCAACCCTGGTACTTACAACTTTGGTGCCGTATACGCTACTTCAAAGGTATGTCGAAACTGTTCATCGCGTGAGATTGTAAAGGAAATCGACTGACTGAATCCTCGACTCTGTTTGATTAGACTTTCTTGCAAGGTATGGTTGACAACGAAGGTGGTATCACTGGTCGATTCAACTATGGATGGAACCCTGCAAACACTACCAAACTCTCGATGCAGGTGAATTCATCTTTTCCTTTCCCTCTTTTCGATTCTCTTCCTCAACTGAACACTACTTCTTGAGATGTAGCTCGCTGCTTCCGCTGCTTCCCCTTCCATGCTCTCCGTCGAACACGACCGGGTAGGAAAAGATTACACTCTCTCACTCAAATCCTACAACCCATCTCCCGTCGATCTCACTGGTTCCTACATCGCCGCCTACCTCCAATCCCTCACTCCTCATTTCGCTGTCGGAGTTGAAACTCTCTACCAACGCCCGACCCCCGACATGGAAGATTGTTCAGTTGGATACATGGCGAAATATCACAATGTACAAAAAGACGAGATGGGTCAAGCGTTGAAAGGTAGTTGGATCGCGACGGGTCAAATCATGTCTCAAGGGATTTGGCAAGCGACTTATTGGAAGAAATTGGCGGAACGAGTCGATGCCGGTGTAGATTTGGTTTGTATCCCGGCGTTGAACCCGAGAGAGAGGAAGGCGGTTGCGACTGCAGGTGTCAAGTATGATTTCAGGATGGCGACGTTCAGGGGTCAGGTCGATTCAACGGGTAAAGTCGCGGCGTTGTTGGAACAAAGGTTCTCCCCTGCGTTCGCTTTCCTTGTTGCTGGTGAAATCGATCAAGTCAAGGTAAGCCTACGGCTCTCACTATTCTCCAATTTCGTCAATCAGACACTGACCTTGCTCGAAACAATCAGAACACTTCCAAGTTTGGTGTAGGAATTCAAGTTGATTCTGCTTCAGAGGAAGCCATGGGTGATCTCTCTTTCTCTAGCACCTCTCACTCGCACTGACTCTTCTCCATGTGATAGCTGCCGCTGCCAACGCACCTCCTCAAGCTCCTCCTCCTTTGTAAACGCCTTGACTCCCTCCCTCCTTTCGTTATCTCTCTAGGTGAATATACATTGTCCCCCCGTTCCTGCCTTATTGTGCCGAGCCTCCTCTCTATCCCACTATGTTTAGTTCGCACTCTCCTCCTCCTCCCCATCGTATCTAGTTCTCTCTCCCTCCCCCTTCTCTAGAAAACCACACTCCAATGCAAAAAGTTCACTCAACTTTGATCGGGTCTTCTCGTCGCTGAGTGCATAAATAGCTCTGTCTAAATACAACACGACAATTGAGCTCTCGATAGACTCGAGATGAATCCTCGAAACGCAAGGTCTTGCGAAACAGTTGAACTTCTTTCCCTCCTCACCTCACCTCATTCAGCCCACTTCAGCTCGACAAATATTTGGCTCTCAGAATAGAGCGCTCAGTCAATCCGACCTCTCCTACCCGTCCTCCTCTTTCTCATCTCAACAAACTAGTTCTCATCATCATCAATTCCGCTTTCCAACAATGCTGCTGGATCAAACGCAAGGGACCGAGATGGAGCGGTTGTGGAACTTATTGGGAGAGCTCTCTTCACAACTGAGTCACAACAGACAGCAAACTGAGGAGTTACATCGAAGGGCAGACGAGTTGAGGGTGCGTGCTAAGTTCTCTCTCTCTATCCCTTTATCATGAGGCTGATAGATGATTGAGCAAGATTCACAGTCTCAAGCGGTACATTCACAAACTGGGTTCACTTTGAGGAGGTTCAATATCGATGTTGATAAAGGTGACCTCTCTCTCTCACTCTGTCTCCCTTTTTCGAGCTGATTCGAGAAAGTGAACGCGCAGAGGAGTTTGATTCTGAATTGGAACGATTGAATGTCAGTCTGGTGATGGAGAATCAAGCGTTGCAATCCGAGAATCGACAATTATCGAGTTTGTTGAAGGACTATGAATCTACTCTGGACGCAGTCATGTCAAAGTTCAGGTCTCATGCTGTACGTCACAACTTCACTCTATCCTACCTCACGGTGAGCTGATAGAACAGGTGTAACAATACAGCACGCGAGTCAACAACATCATTTAGAGATCACACGACATTACGAGAACCTCCTCTTATCTATGCCAGTGACGTTACCCGATCCACCACAAGGTTCAGATCCAGATTCAGCTCCTCCCATTGACCCCTTACACCTCCAACTTTCCCTCTCTCACCTCAGTTCCCTCATTCGAAAAGCTCTGAGATCCTTGCAAGGTGAAGACCCAGAAGATTCAACGAGTCCCCTCTTACACCCAATCGGCAACGTCTCTCCATTCGACCAACTCAAAGATTCATTCGATTCTTTATCAATCTCGACGAATACCTCTTCCCGAGCTCGCTCAACTTCCTTCTCCTCCGATATCTCACTACCTTCGACGACACCCTCCTTATCCGAACAATCCCACGCCTTGTTACTCGCCTCGCACCACCCTCAAACGACTCGAAATCCACCCCACGATCCTTCTTCAGGAGGTTACATTTCGAAAACTGCAACTTCCAACCCTTTGTACATTCCTACTACCTCGACTTCTTCACTCGTCGCGAGCCCACCGAAACCAGGTCAGAAAGAAATCGAGAAAGATGAAGCCAAGAGTAGGGGGTTGGGACCGTTGGATGAGGCGTTAATGAGAGAGGTAGAGGTTGAGGCGCTGAGGAGAGAGAACGAGGAATTGAAAAAGTTGTTGGGCATCTCGGAGGATGACGTCGAAGATGACGGAGGAGGAAGAGGTGAACCGTTTGTGGGAAGGAGATTGTTTGAACATAAAGAAGGAGGGGAACAAGGAGAGGAGGATGAAGAGGACCGGGATGATAAAGATCTAGAAGACGAGGATGAGGGAGATGTATTCAATGAGACGGTCTCGTCAAGTGAGAGGAAGGAGGAGGTAGCGAAGGAAACGGGTTTGAAGGTCGAAGATTTATTGAAGATTTGAAACGAGGGAAGACATGTCAAGAAGTATACCCCCTTTTCTGTAGTTCCCTCTCTCGTGATGTTGTACTTGATCAAGTCTCTTCCCTTGCTGTTACCGCCGCTCGTTCGTCAGAGGTGTAAAGACATCAGCCGCTTTCGAATACGACAAAAGTATTACATTTCCCTCTCCCGCTGCTGTCTCCGACCTGGTAGGCCTTGGGATAGCGACCAGGGGGAGTATTCAGCACGACAGGGAATCTCTTGGACTACTCGCTCGTAGCGAAATAGTCAAGAGAAGTTGGGAGAAGGGGAGGAAGGGAACAAAGTCTCCAGATTCATTTCCCTCTTCCCTCTTTCCCTCTCCCTTACCTTTCGACCTGCACATCTATCTCTCAACCTTGCACATCTCGCACACATACGACTGAGCTATGACCCTTCAACTACAACAACGAGTCTCGAAACTTCTCGGTCGAAGGAACTCTTTGGATTCGAAAGCGAACAAGACTCGTTCCAAATCCAAATCCAGCGAGGATAGAGATGCGTTGGTTGACGATGGTGAGCTCTCTTCTCATTATAACAGGAGGAGTAAGGCTAAACGCTTGACTCGCAGAATCGTTTCCTTCGTTGTCTCCTCGTTCTCCATACACTTTCGATTACGGTAGAAGGTCATCCTGTTCGACTGTAGGATCCTCTCCTCGCTCTCCACTCTTTTCTGGACTAGTGTCGAATGGAGGAGGAGCCGTAGGATGGAGCGAAGACGATGAGGAGGAGATTCTTCACATTCGCAATTCGGCTTCAATCGCTGCGTCTCTCGTCGATCCCGCAACAACCTTCAAACCACCTCCCGGCTTCTTTCCAGACACTCCGGTCGGACTCAACAAGGAGCTTTATCAATCAGGTTCTGCATACGCTTTCCCTCCGAAGTTCGAACCATCGCAAGTTCAAGCGAATCTTCGACCCGTTCTCGAAACTCGCGAATCCACCTCGACCGCTTCCAGTTCCTCCTTTAATGTCAACGAGCCTCCTTCGCACTTCTCCGACTGGGGTACTTCAATCGCTCCCTCCGATTCAATGGTTTCTCTCTCCCTTCAGACTCCCTCCTTCGACTCAGCCTCGCTTACCGCACTCTCCCATCTGATTCCCAGCCCACCGATTCTCCCTCCTACACCCATACAGGAGATCTGGAAGTCTCGCTCGACCACTCATCTTCACATCGCACCTTTCCCACCTCATCCTCAAACCCTCCTCGACTCGACTCTCCCTCTCCCTATCGACTCTACTCCTCCAGCTCCCAGACAAGAAACGAAAGTCAAGAACAGACTTCGAAGGAGGAGCGTTCCAGCGAACCTACGAAGTCCTCTGAAAAGGAATGAAGCGGATCTTTTGGGCGAGTCGGGATTGGAAAGTCCCCTTACGATCGCATCTGTATCTTCTACTGGATCGAACGAGACGACCTCTTGACGTCGGAATTTAGGAAAGAAGGAAGTAGCTGATTGCTTGATGAGGAAGAAGTAGCCCAAACTGTGGGAAAAGGCAAGGCTTGTAGAAAACATTTTTCGATCTCAACTGAGAGAATCTCATGGAGAGAACCTGATCCGTCGAACCTGTTATTCTTTGCACACTTGGTGAGAGGCCGGGGAGAAGCGAATGGGGAAGCCCGAGTATTGAGAAGTAGTTTCGCAGATTGAATCGCTTCATCGGTGGCAGCACAAGAGACGCGAGGACTAGTCTGTTCTAACTATTTCGTCGTATCTCCGCTCGAGAGGTCGGGCGAAAGAGAGAGAGAGAGCTGGAATTGACATCGAAAACCTATCTACGAATTCCTCAGACGTTGATTCGATCATCTTTCCACCTGTACTGATAGCAGACGAGAGAAACAGTACCGAATCGCGATCCCGCGACTGGTGAGTAGAAGGAGAGCAGCGATGGTGAAAAGTCAAGCTAGCGAGAGGGAAAGGGATCCAAGTCAAAGCGCACCGGGAAGAGTCGATACAGTACTGCTTCGTCGCAAGATCCGGATCTTGCGGACTTGTTCTCAACGTTGGATGTTCGCCCATTCTTCTGTACACCCCATTTTGATGCAAGCTGAGCTTTACTGCGATGCGAAACTCTCTCGGACGTGACAAGTTCTTGAACAACTTCGCATCGCGCATATACTGTAGACAGCTACGACTTGGCTATGTACGACCCACGCTCACGAAGCGGTGCTGTAACAAGCTTTAAACCGAAGAAGCGGCCCGTTTGATCGATAAAGGAATTTGACAAGACGTATCTCAAGCTTCCGAATCTTCTGCATCGTCTTCACATCTTCCCACTCCTCCCAGACGATCTCGCTGGGACGTAGTGACAGAGAGAGAATGCTACTTCTCAGCCCGCAAGGAAGTTGCTGAGATATTCATTGGGTTGTTGACCATTTTGCGAAGAGAAGAAATCCGGAAACAGGAATGAAAATTGATGAGACAGCTGTATCGACGTCATTTCTTCTTCCGTTGAAAAGTGTGGACCCAAGGGGAACCAATCGTAATCAGTTTGCGCAGCACCCTTTACCCCGAAGAACAGAGGAGAAGGAAAAAAAAAAGTTTCGCCTCTTTCTCTTTCCTCAACCACAGATCAGCTCAGATCTTGACGACCCCGACACTCTTCAAGAACAAGATCAGCTCCAAATCGATAGAACCAAACTCGTTTTAACCTCTTTTCCTCCCATCCCCCCCACTTCCTTCTTCTATGAAAGGTTTCCCTCAAGGAGCTTTGCCGAGCACCTGTGAGTTTAAACGAACCTGTGAGTATACCTTGAGACTCACGAGTATCTCTTCTGTACAGTCGGCGCTCTCCTCCTCGCTTCTTCAGCTTTCGCCCAAGAAATCTCTCAAACCGCAATCATCTCCTCAGCTATCACCTCCCTCGCCAGTGAAGCATCGGCTATTCCTTCCACTGCCATGTCCGGTATCCCTATCGATTCGTTCAGTACGGCAACGACCTCGGACAGCATGACAGCTTCGTCGGGTGTCGCTTCGGCTACTCAAACTTCTTCTGGAGCTACTCCTTCGTCGACGATGCCTGGTGGAGGCTACGGGAACTTTACTGTCACTCCCGATCAATTTGTCGATACTACAACCCCTTACAACTATTCAGTGAGTTTCAGTTTTCTTCGAGTCTGCACGGCCTGACTGAACGCTTTCGACTTCTACAGGAGCCCTACAGGAACCAATTCCACTACTCACCACCTTTCAACTGGAGTGAGTCTCGTTTGTCCCGGGGAGTTCGAGGAAAAAGCGTGACTGACTCGTTTCGTCTCGTTCCCTCGCAGTGAACGACCCTAACGGACCCATCTACACCGACGATGGTACCTACCACCTGTTCTACCAGTACAATCCCGCAACCAACGGAACTGTAGCTGCGTCGGTCCTCGTTCCTTGCCTTTCGAAGTCGTTTGTACTGATTCTTCGATTATTCTCCCTCCCTCTCCAATTCTCGACCCTTTCCCCCGTTCTATCAATAGAAACCAATCGTGGGGACACGCAACCTCGAAGGATCTCGTTCAATGGGAAACTCTACCCGTCGCCATCGTCGCATCCGAAAACGAGCTCATCTTCTCTGGATCAGCTGTCGTCGACCGCAATAACACTGCCGAGTTCGGAGAGAACGCCCTAGTCGCCATCTACGCTACTGCTCACATTGAGGACAACGTACTCGGGCGTCAAGCCGTTTCACTCGCTTACTCGACCGATAACGGAACTACTTTCACCAAATACGACGAGGGACGACCTGTCCTTGATCTCTCTCTCCCTGATCTTCGAGACCCCAACGTCAAATGGTTCCAACCCGAAGATGGAAGTGAAGGATACTGGAGGATGAGCGTCGTTATCGCCGAATCTTACCTCGTCGCTATTTTCTCTTCCCCCGACCTCAAGAACTGGACCGAGTTGAGTCGCTACGGACCTGGACCTGCGACGGTTGGAGGTGTCTGGGAGTGCCCAGACATCTTCTCGCTTCCTGATCCATCTAACGAGGGTCAAAACATCTCTGTCTTGATCGTATCGGTCAACCCTGGAGGTGTGGCAGGAGGTAAGCAATACTTCTCCTCCCTATCGTCATCCTTCCCTCGAGAGTATCACCTGTCACCCTCCCCTGCGGCCTGACTCGCTCTTCTGCCTCGGCTCCGCACTTTCGTGCCATTCCGCTTTCCGTTCTCGAAACCGATACTGACGACCTCTTCTCACAGGCAGTGGTACCTGGTACCTTCTCGGTGACTACAGCAACGGAACCTTCACTCCCAATGACCGTGCTCAAGCTCCCGCCGGCGTCGAGAACTGGTTCGATTTCGGAGCCGATAATTATGCTGGTCTTACCTTCACTGATGCTGTAAGTCCCGCTTCTCGTGCCATGCGTTACTGGACATCATCACTGACTCGCTTAAAACGTGCTTTGATACAGCCTGAACCTGAATTCGTGAGTTTGCGGTCGACCCTCCCAAATTCGAATTTTCTTCTCCATTCGGCCGTTGCTGACTATCACTCGTCGTCTTCTTGCAAATCCCTTAGATCGGATGGATGTCCAACTGGTGAGCTCCTTTTCCAATGATCCAAGCCCTGTCTCTCACCGCCTCCCCCATCCTTACCCATTCTCTTCCCTTCCCGTCGTATTCGCCCCCTCGCCCCACGTTTTCGTTCGTTCTCCTTTTCGACTGTACTGACACCTTGCTGCAATAGGTGGTACGGTCAAGATGTTCCCACTTCGCCCTGGAGATCCGCCAACACCATTCCTCGTACTCTCTCCCTTCGCGAAACCGCCAACGGTACCCTCCAACTTCACCAAACTCCCGATTACCGCCTCGGTCAACTCATGTCTCCTTCCCTTCCTTCGACTTACGGCTACACCGCTCAATCGACGAACCAAACTCTCGAGGGTGTCTCGGGTGAATGCCTACACATCGATGCCGTCGTTCGTGTAGGAGATGCTCAAACTTGCGGATTCAACCTTCGTGTTGGTAACGGACAATACACTTCGGTCGGATACAATGCTTCATCTCAGCAAATCTTTGTCGACCGAACTTACTCTGGTAAGCTCATCACTACTTTCCTCACTCTTCTGATTGTGTGCTGACGACATCAATCTTTAGGCAATGCCACCTTCAACGAGACTCGCTTCCCTGCTTACCATGGAGGACCGATTCAACTCGAAGGAGGAATTGTCAAGTTCGAGATCTTCGTCGACGTTGCCAGCGTTGAAGTCTTCGCCGAATCGGGATCGCAAACCGTCATCACCGACATCATCTTCCCTGACGCCTCCTCAACTGGTGTCCAATTCTTCGCTGTCGAGGGATCCGCCGAACTCGTTTCGTTCTCAGCTTCAAACATGCAATCGATTTGGGGACCTGAGGACGTCTCGACTGGAGGTGGATCGACTTCTGGAGGACAGAACACCACCTCCTCCGCTGCGTCAACCGGAGCTGGAGTCGGAGGATCCTCGGCCACCTCAACTATGTCTTCGATGGCCTCGAGTGTTTCCGGTGCCGTCTCATCTGCCGTCGCAACTGCTAGCGGTGGAGCAGCATCCGCAACTCAAGCCGTTCAGAGTGGTATCTCGACTGTAGTCGACAGTCTTACCCTTCCCACTCAATCTCCCGCAGCTCAACGTTACGCACGAGGTGAGCTTCATTTCTTCCCTCTCTCGCTTCGTTCTTACCAGCTCCCCTCGAATACCGACTGACAATCTCGATCTCCTTTCTGCGAAACAGCTATCATGCGATCCGACCAGTAAAAGGACCGTACCCAACTTCCTCCCTCCACCGCACATAGAATCCTCCTCTCGACAAATGACACCACTAACCAATTTCACCTCCTCATCACTCAATCTCCGCAACTGCACATTCATCTCTTCTCTCCTCTTTTTCTATCGTTTTCTCTCATCTTCTGGATTCTCGAAACCAAAGCAAACTGCAAATAAAGTACATTCGGAGGATTCCTCGAATATTGGTCTGTTCTAATCGAGTCAAGCGTTATGGTCGCATGCTTTCACTTCGTAGTTCTCACAATTTGATCCTACCAGTCGCACTAGTAATTCCATCCCATACCACCGTCTCTCCTACTACGGGTACGTATTGGTGAGTAACCAATTTGATCGTTTCTTGAGCTACGAGACCTCCCAAAAGTGCCGAAGTTTGGGGCAAAGTCGAGTTGGATGAACGACACCTATACAACGCTCATTTCATCAGTGATGATAGTCTTACGAGGAGAGAAAGTAGAGAGAGTAGAGAGATAATTTACAATTCCTTGATACAGTTTTCGATGGATTCAGGAAGATCTTGACCGGTGTAATCGAGAGACGAGAGCAGTTCTTTGACGATCCTGAAACATTCTTGATGATCGGTTGTACCGTCCGTGTCGGTAGGAAGTGAACCTGGGTAACGAGAATGAAGTGTGTAGAATCGGGAGGAAGTGAGGAATGATAGGTGAATCGAGAGGGATTGATCGGGTGGTTGAGAGTACGAAGCTTCTTCCAATAATTGATCTATAATACCACTCTCTCCACATCAATTGAGGGGCTCGCTCGGGAGGACGAGAGGAGGAAAAGGGAGAGAGGAAGAAAGAGAAAAAAACGTACTGATTTTACCTTTGAGAGAAGCACTTTGCTCAACGGTGTTGTTGTCATTGGTCGAGATTTTCTTGCCTCTCAAAACTTTGACCCATCCACTATGCTTAAAGAAACTTTCTAATTCTTCTTTCTCAATCACCCTATCCCTTGCTCCACACTTTTCGAGAACTCCTTTGAGGATCTCTTCAACTTTCGACAAGTCAGATTTAGCTTTCGATCGGTAGATCTGTTGGAGTGTAGTGTAGGTTTGGGAATGAGCTTTCATGTCTGGTAATGAACCGGTCAAGGGAAGGAGATGGGATGGGTTTGAGGGGAGTTGAGTGAAGAGGTGGATTGAATGAAGGAGGATCCAGAAGTTTGAGGACTAAGGAAATGAGCTCGAGGTAGTCAGTGAGAGAAGAGAGAGGAGCGTGACGACAAAAGAGAGCAAACGGTAGAAGTCAAGTTTTGACATGAATCATCTTTGAAAAGTTTCTCAATCTCTTCTGGGATCTGTATGCCGCCAAGTTCCCTACCTCCTCAGCTTCTGATCGAGAGAGCAAGGAAACGTGTAATTAGACCTACATTTGGTTTATTTCCAGCTCTCCTGAATAATCCGACGGCCTCATCGAAATTCTCTTCATCGCTCGTTCTCTTCTCCTTGATGACACCATCCAAGAACTCTTTCCTCTCCTTCGTACCACTCGGTCCATTTCCCTCGTGCTGTATCATCTCACTCCTTCCGATCAGTACTCGGATTCGGAGAAGGTAGAGAGGAAGTTGAGAGAGCGTACAGTAGATTTCCATTCTTGTAAAGCTTTAATGAGGATCACGACAGCGGGTACGTGTCCATGAGTAGCGGAATCCATTGAAGCGTATTCGAAAGTGTTTGCGTATTCGACCAATTCATCAAAAGGTGAATTCAACCTCAAATCGATCAAGCTTTCCGGATGAGTTTCGACCACTGCGTACGTTTCCTTCGCGCGTCATCAGTCTCGAATCAAAAAGACGATGAACAAAGAGAAGTTGTACGCACGAGTGATCTCTTCGATTTGAGTAGACAAACTCCCATAGAACCCGTAACTTTCGACTTTGATCACTGGTACTCCATTCCCCCAAGCTCTGTCCAACAGAACCTCCAATTCTTTCGGTACGACATCGACAGCCAAGATCAACGTATACTCTTTCAACGCTTCCTCATCCTCCAAGAATTGAGGTAAAGACTGTACGAACCCACTCCCAAAACGAGGTCTTAGCGTTTTTCCCGATTCCAGGATAAGAGAAGGATCGTTACCTTTACTAGTGAATCACCTTTGACGTCTGTATTGAGTTCACACAAGAATTTAACCGATTCTTGTGCCCTCGATTTCCCTAGACTCGTAGGATCCAAAAAGAAGTTTACTCCCAAATCACTTTGCTCTACTAATTCTCGATCCAATATCGTGAATTTACCAATTCCTACACTCCATTCATCAATGATTAGCCTCGACTCTTTATAGTGAAGAAAGGGGGAGAGAGTAATACCTGGTAGAACGAGATTTTTGAGAGTTGAAGTAGCGGTAGCATTAGAATTGATTACCAAGAGGTTTGCGTTCTCTAATGCAGTTTGGCCTGCTGATGCCCATAAACGGAGTTGTCGATCATACTTTTGTGTATGCTGTGAAGGTCGAGCAGAAGAGGAAGAGGAGTTGGAGGAAGTGGGGAGTGGTTGAGATGGGACGGGGATTGAATCTTGAATAGGTGGAGGGAGGGTTGATGAACTAGTCATGAAGATGGAGAGGTTCAAAGTGGGTAAGAGTGAGTGATAGGAAAGAGAGAGAAAGAGAAAGATGAGAAAGAAGAGGCTCTCTCTTTCTCTTCACTTCTACCACAAAGCAGAGATGAGTGACAGGTATACTTCACCTAGAGCAGTATTGGGATCGCAACTGTTTGATAAACTATCCAATTCGAAAGTACTCGTAGTCGGGTAAGCGTTCCCTCCACTCTCACTCTCACTCACTCTCTCGCTGATCCTTACGCGTACTTTCGACTGTAATCTAGAGCTGGTGGGATTGGATGCGAGTTACTCAAGAACATGGGTACGCTTTTCTCCTTTTCCCCCCTCTCTCTTTACGCGACTCAAATCTCTCTCTCTCTCTTGGAAAACAGTCATGACTGGATTCGGAGCTGGATCAAAAGGTGAAATTCAATTGTTGGATTTGGATACCATCGATTTATCAAACTTGAACAGACAGTTCTTGTTTCAGAAACAACATGTAAAGAGACCTAAAGCTGTCGTACGCCTTCTCCCTCTCTCTTCTCCGCTCAGTCTTTCGACAAACTGAGTCGGTCGAATGGGTATCCATACAGGTAGCGAGAGAGACGGCGTTGAAGTTCAATCCGAATGTCAAAATCGAGGCACTACATCGAAATATCAAGGTACGCTCTCTTTCCTCGTCTATCGAACGTACTCAAACGGTGACTGATAGACGGCAGAGTACTAACGTACAGGATACTGATTTCAACGTGGATTATTTCAAACAATTCGATTTCGTCATGAACGCTTTGGACAACCTCGGTTCGTCTTCGCTCCCTCCCCCTTCTCCCTTCTCTCCCTACTGACCCTTACTCGAATGTACTAGATGCTAGAAGACATGTCAACAAGATGTGTTTAGCCGCAAACATCCCTCTGATCGAATCTGGTACGAGTGGATATCGAGGTCAAGTACAACCTATCAAAGGCAACACGACGGATTGTTTCGATTGTACCGGTACGCATCTCTCTTTCATCACTAGCCTCCATCGATAGCAAAGCTGAGAGTAGAAAAAGGACCTGTGATGCGTACTAGGTAAACCCGTTCCGAAAACTTTTGCGGTTTGTACGATTCGTTCGACTCCTAGTACGGCGCATCATTGTATCGCTTGGTCAAAATCTTATCTCTTCCCGTATGTTTCATCTCTTCTCTTCTTTCGAACAATTTGTCTCTTTCTCCTCCCAAGTATGCGAGTAACAGAGAAACTTATGATCGTTTCATCTCCATCCCCCACTTCTCCTTTCCCGCTCACCCGCCTCGATCGATTAAAGTCAACTCTTCGGTGCGGATGATGAGAGTGATCAACAAGAACTAGACGATGCCGAAAAGAACGGTGAAAATGGTTCGTCCCTCCCTCTTCTCCCCTCCCCCTTCTCCCTCTTTTCCCTTCATCGTCCATCGCTCACAGCTGACTCTTCTCGTGCACACACACAGTGGATGAAATTCAATCCCTGCGTAAAGAAGCTTTGGCCGTTCGACAACTTCGACAAACCCTCAGGGAGCCTGGTGCAGCAAAAAGAATCTTTGATAAAGTGAGGCTTTTCTCCCATCTCCTCCCTTATCCCTCTCCGTTAGCTTATATGAGCGCGGGAGTGAGTGACTTTAGGTGTATAGGGATGATATTGAACGATTATTGTTAATGAGCGATATGTGGAATCATCGTAAACCTCCTCATTCACTCAATTACGAGGAACTCGAGAAGCGCGTTGAAGAGGAGAAGAAGAGTGGGAAGAAAGAGGAGGGAAGTGGGATTCAGGATCAGAGGAAATTGAGTTTGGAGGATTCTTTCGAATTGTTCTGTGATTCGTACGTCTTCGCTCCTCCTTTTATCGCTCTTGGAAGAGACTGGAGCTGATGAAGGTTATGTGAGTCTTGTACAGTGTGGAGAGATTGAGGAAACGTATTGATCCGACTGGAGAGAACCCATTAAGTTTCGATAAAGATGATGATGATACTCTTGATTTCGTCGTTGCTTCCGCCAACTTACGTGCTTCGGCATTCGAAATTGAATCTCAAACGAGGTTCCAAGTCAAAGGTACTTCTCTCTCTTTCACATTCCCTTCCCTCCCCCATCGTCCTCCACTAACAAGAGTTTCCTTTGATTTCGCTTCAATAGAATACGCCGGAAACATTATTCCAGCGATCGCAACGACCAACGCAATCATCGCTGGAGCACTCGTTCTCCAATCCCTCGCTCACCTCCGTAACGACTGGAACTCTGCTCGCTCCGTCTGGTTAAACCGACAATCCGACAAAATCTTTGATGTCGGACCTTGTTCGACCCCGAACCCATTCTGCGCGATTTGTAGAGTCGTTTACGTACCTCTCAGGTTCAAGGAATCGATGACACTCGGTGGATTCGTCAAATTAGTAGTCGAGGATCGATTGAAATTGGGTGGAGAGGAAGAGAGGGTTAGTGTTATGGAAGGTAGTAGGTTGTTATGGGAGACTGAAGATTTCGAGGATAATGGAGACAAGACGTTGAGGGAGTTGGAATGTGGTGTAGGCAAATTCTTGATGGTGGAGAATGAGGAGAATGATTGGCCAATTAGTTTTTCGGTTGGATCGTGAGCAGCCTCTCCTCCTCCCTTCGTTTTTTAATCTGTTGCACTACCGAGAAACTGACCAAAGTGATTTTACGAGTATCTCCAGTTTCTTACCTCTAGATTCAACAGAAGAATATACTCTCGACCTCTCATCTTATCCTTCACCTATACCCAAAAAACCTACTCCTCCCTCGGTCCCTGATCCTTCCGAAGCCAACTCGGCAGAAGGAGGAGGAGACGACGATGACATCTCGTTCGCAATTGACGATCAAGACGAGATCATGATTATCGAACCGACTGCCTCGAAAGCAGAAGAGCAGATGAAGGAAGTTTTGAGCGGACAAGCGAGTTTGAATGGGAAGGAAGATGGACCGGTTGTGACGGGTAAGAAGAGGACTGCGGAGGAAGCGGAGATTCAGGTCGAGAGTCCGGAGAAGAAGAAGAAGGTTGAGAAAGAGGAGGGGGAAAAGGAAGTCGAGGTAGTCGATTTAACTTGATTCGAAATCGATGTGGAAAGGAATAGCTTGAAACCTCTCGTTCGATTCTCAGTTGAGCTTGTGAACGCAGAAATCGAGAGTACCACAAGGTTTTTCATCGAGTTGCATAGGATTTACGAAGTGAGCGAGAGAGAACGAGAACGATAAGAGATAGAAAGAAGACCGTGAGAGTTGCTTTGCGTCGAGCGAGCGTTGCGATCATGTTCTGTTCGAGACGATGGATGAGTCATTCGTCGCAGCAAACGAAATGAGGACGAGATTGTGAGCACGTACGGTAAGAAAGTATCAGCTTGACAACGCATAGCATGAGAAGACTGTTTGAAAGTCGCCAATCCAGCGAGTACGAACCCGACAAACAAGAGGAACGAGATGAGGAACCAGATCAACGTCCAGATGCCAGGGTTCAAACCGGGAATCTGTTCGTAGAACAAAGTCGGGCAACAAGGGTAAGTCTTTGCGAAGAATGCATCGTCCTGTACGGTGAGAGTGATACATCAGTGTCGATAAATTGTGAGATAGACCAGTGAGAAAGTGGGATGGAGAGGGAACGAACAGCTGCGTCGAATAGTACGTAAAACGAGCTCATGACTCCGATGAAAAGGATGTAGAGCCGTAGAGGCCCTGCATGTTCGACAAACCACAGACCGATCTATCAGGCGTCGGAGAGTCTCGTCTAAGCTCGCAAAGGGGGAAACCAGAAAGACGAGTTGAAACGAACCATCAAGCCCACAGCTCCGATCGTCATGAGTTTCGCCGGAACTCCAACCCTCAAGAAGACGCCTATGAAACACATGCCCACTATCTGCGAGATCGCACGGAAAAAGTCAGCTCAGACAGTTGCAAGAACGAGCTGAATCAGAGACGAAACCTCACGAAACTCGCGATTTTGCTCGCCAAGGTATTGAACCCACAGAACGTGAGCAATCCTCCTATCAAGATTGAGAAGAGGTAGCCTGCAGGTAGCGCAGCTAGAGGCATTGGGTGTTCTCGATCGTTTCCAACGAAGATTCGAGTAGCTCCTCCAAGTTTCGGATCGATGCTGAACAGACCGATTCGCCAGCCTAGTAAGACGACCGCGAAGACGTGTCTGTACGCGTTCACCCAGGTTACACGGTCAGAAGGCTCTGAGCGCGTAAAGTGAGAAAGCGGAGCGCACCCGATTTCGTGAATTGCGACGGTCAAGACTTTGAAGGGATAGAGGAGATCTCTTAGGATGAAGAGGTTCCAACCGATAGCGATACCGACGATACTGTGATGTCAAAGGCTTCAGTTCACTGCGTCGAAGGTAGTAAACCGAACCGGCGACTCACTCTGCGAAGAAGGCGGTTTCGACCTTGAGTCAGCGATTGCCAAGCCAGGAGGAAGACGTTGGTAGCGTACATATCGCAATCACGTCTAAGAGCGGAGAGGCTGCGTGTGAGTAGGGTGTTCAATGAAGGTAGACAAGCGAGAAGGGACGCACAGAGGGTCACGCTTTCTGTGAGCAGCACAAGGTCTAACCGTCAGCGACAATGGTATCAGCGGTTACTCAAAGCTCGATGACTCACGATCATGAGTAGGTACTAAACCAGATTTCGCTTCCTTATCTGCATCTCCAGGCAAGCAAACTTCTTGACCTTGAGTTCTCTGCGGTTCGGGCGATTGAGTCTTCGTCTTCGTAGCGGTATGCACTGTCGTCTTTGACGTTTCCCAAGTCGTGGTGGTCGGGTAGAAAGTGAGGGTGAGATAGGAGGGACCGAGAACCGTCAAAGTCGAAGCTCCTTTATAAATCGTCTCTGTGATGGTCCCGCCGTCGACGACGGGATTCTCGCCGTATGTCGTATAGATTGTGATCGCTGTTGGAACCTCTTGTGTGCTGTAAGGATCCCGAGTGGTCAGTTGATGTAGGGAAAAGGAGGGAGAAGGAAGAACAAACTTTGTAACGTAGACTGTTGCGGTCGACGTTTCCCAGCCTTTTTACCTGATATTGTCAGCGAGTCAACGAGAATACGATACGGTAGAGTCAGACCCGCCTTCCCACCGTTTCTCGAGACCTTCATCCGAAGCATCGCCATCTCTCGTTTCGAGCACTTGCAAACTCTGCTCAATGTCCAGCGTGGCCCCACTGCCTTCATGTTGCTGTTCAATCGGCTTGGGAAGAGCTGTTCTCGTCAATGGAGGTCGCTCATCGGGGTTTAGACGTCGGGTCATGTCCTCGTCGTTTGTCGAAGAGCTCGCGAGCGGAAGTGCAGTCGCTTGGCTCGAGATCTGTCCGAGTGACACCATTCCGTCCAAGCCTCCTTCCTCAAGTGCTTCATGCTTGACGAGATCCGTCCCGGTTATTGAGGAGAAGGAGGGAGAGAAGGCGAGAGGTGACGAGAGAAAGGTTGAAGGTTGAGCTAGAGCTGTAGGTATCGAGCACACAGCACTACTTGACGGTAGAGACATCGAGTGAAGAGAAGAAAGGAAGAGCGGCTGTCAGCTTCATTCAACAAAACAAAGAGGATTGAGCGTCGTTGAAAAGTGGGTTCGAATCGAATCGAGCGAAACGACCAATCGTACTCGCAAGTACTGCACAATCCTCTCGGCCGACGCCCTAGTCTGACGCATGGTGAAGTGCGAGTGGATGCAGTGCAAGCGGAGAGAGAATCGAGATACTCGCCAGACAACCTCTAATCTCCTTTCCCTCTCGTTGAATCCTCTGTCCGCACCCCTCCTTCTTTCATCAGCTTCTCTATCGCATCCTTCTCGTCCTTCTCCGCCTTCATCGATGCAGCCAGTAATCGTTCGACTCGCTTCGATTCCGCTTCCCACAATTCGTTCGCCGTCGTTGCAGGCACTTGATCCAATATCGGCAATCTGGTCACGTAAGGGGTCAGCGGGACTCAAGCAAGTGTGAGAAAAGGTAAGGTACCGAACTTCGAGTCCTTCTCGATAGAGACCTCCACCTTTTACCCACATTCTTCGTTCTCCTTTCTTCGCTTCCTCTTCCTCATCGACAATAATCACTCCCTTTGGATCCTTGACTCGCTTCTTCTTCTTTTTCCCTCTTTCTCCTTCAGCTACCGTATCCGCCATCAATGCGCCCAGCACAACTTGAGCTCCTTCACTTGCGGATTTCGAGAAGAGCCAAATTAATGGTAAGAGGACGAGGTAGATCGCTAGACCCATTACTGAGAAGTTTGAATGAGAGGTCGAGGCGCGGAGGTATTGTCGAGCGTACGATCTTGTTAGACCGGGACAGACCGAGAGGGCAAGAATCGGAGAAGAAGTTGGAAGAGCGTCTGAAGGTGGAGCGGACGGGGTCGAGGTAGAGTCTTTCTTGGTCGAGGAAGAGGAGGAGGTAAGTTCGAGACGAGATTGGAACTCTTTCCAAAGGATGATCGATGCGAGAGCGACTTGACCTTCGACGAGTTCGGGACTCCTCGATGGAAATGGTCGAGCAGTGTATTCGAGGTCGAGGTTAAAGGTTCTGGGTACGATAGCGGCATAGAAGGCTGATACTTGGTTGATAATGCGGATGGGAGAAGTAGCGGTCGAGGCGGATCGAAGGAGGGTTGGTAAGAGTAGTTGAACGAGGGCGTGTCGTCCCGTCAGATGTGTCGCATGTCTCGTCTCCATCGTCTCGTCTATCCCAACTTGCTTCGATTTCCTCATCCTCGTTCCATAACCGAGACCTTCATCTCCCGCTCCATCTCCATCGCAGAAAATGATTCCGTCAATCCTCGCTTCCAAATCCTGCACCATTCCGCTCTTCGCGTCTTTCTGCCACTTTTGTATGAAACATTTGATGCTGTCGATGGACGAGAGATCGCATTGTTCGACATAAATTCGCTCATTTTGAGCGGTTGAACGAAGGAGCACGAGAAGCTGAACGACTGAAGGGGAAGTCGGATCTGGGTGGAGGGCGATGACTTGAGCTCCTTGAGCAGCTAGGAACTGTAGAACTTCGAGTCCAGTGCTCGAGAATCCTCCCTACACAATTTCCCCAAGTTGAGAGATGTAGCAAAGTCAGCTCTCTCCAACTCGCTCATGAAGCTGTGGGACTGCTCAGGGAGATGGATAGAAAGCTCACCGATAGCATGTAGGTCTTTCCAGCTAGTTCCTTCTCTTCGCTGCACACGTATCCCTTTGACCAACTTCGGATTGAGAGAGCTGCAGTAAGAGCTGTTCCGTACTTGGTGAATTGCCAAACGATATCGGAAGATGCTAAAGCATGGATTGCGATCGGTAAGGGCATCCTGAGTGAAGTTGTTCGTAGCGGTCGGAGTCGAATTCGCGAAATTTCGTTTCTCGCTCTCAGCCTCTTCGCATATCCACGGTCGTTCTTCTTCTTCTGTCGATTCTCATTGGAGCTCAGTGGAGCTGTCCTTAATCGCTGTAGGCGAAGCATCACCTTTCCGGGCTTTGCCAGGCCTCGCGGCGGCCGCTTTCGTTGAATCGCCTTCGACTCCGCCTTTCTGCCTTTGAACCACTTGCTCGAAGTTCCGCTGGATCAAAGCACGATCATTGATGGCGTTCCGCTGCCGAAGATAAAGCTTCAGACATGTGAAAGGAGCGAGAAAAGCTCATCGCATCGTCGGCCGTTTCGTCGTAACTTCCCTCTCTGCCGGTCTCTGTCTTTTCACGTTCTACCATTGTACTCCGTAGCAGCTAACCGCGCCGAGCCGGTAAGCGAGATCCCCCCCACTCCCTCTCCAGCTTCGGCCCTTCGTCGCTTTCAACCCACGAGGGATAAATAAACAAATCGATTCGGACGCGAGTCCGCGGCGATCCGATGCATCCTAGTTCCAGGAACAGCTTCTATCGAGTGCCGACACGTTCAGTCATGTGAGCAAAGAACAACGATTAAAGTGGTAAAGCGGCTAAGAAGCCGATTCGATAAGTTTACGAAAGAGTTCGATCAGAGTCTTCCAGTCGTGTGCCTTCGCTCTCGCTGGAATGCCATTGAAGCTGAATTGAACTACTATTTCGCAAAAACCCGAACCACATCACAGGGAGAGAAGCCAATTTCCGGTAAACATAACGAGAGAGAGGGTAGAAAAATGAAAATCGAGGAGGGGGAAAGAAAAGCACAACAAGTGAGAGAAAGGGCTGGATGCAAGATGGGGAGAGCTATGCAATGCCTACTACTGACTAGTGAAAAGGAGGAAGTGCTTCTTAAGCCATGATGGCGGCAGCGAGAACAGCGGCGAAACCGAGTCCGGAAACGGTGTTCTGAATAGCTCCAGAGGCGGGAGCGGAGGTGGCAGAAGGAGCGGTCGATCCACTGGCACGGGAGGAGGACATCGAGGACATCATGGAAGAAGAGGAACCAGCGACAACCGACGAGGCAGATGAAACCGCCGACGAAACGGAGGATGCCAATGAAGATTGTTGAGATGCGACGGAGGAAGAAGCCGAGGAGACACCACTGGCAGCGGCAGAAGAAGCTCCTGAGGGGATAGCCGAGATGTTGATGGGAGTTCCTGAGAGGGAGAAAAAGAATGAGTTCCGAAAGTTTAGAACGTCGGAAGTTGAAGAAAGCTCACCGTTTTGAGCGCAAACGCCAGCACCGTAAGCGAGAGCCGACTGGAGGTCATCAGCGCTGCATGCTATTGAGGGGGAATAACAATTCGAATCAGTCAAGGGTTGAAGACTGCGAACTTAGTCGGCAAAAGAGAAGACTCACAGGATTGTTGGCAAGTGTAGTAAGCGGCTTGGAACTCGGTGTTGGTGCAGATGCAGTTGAGTCCAGTGATACCGGTTGAAGCGCACTGTATTCGAGTCGGAAACCAAAAGAGGAAAGAGTTAGATCACACAACGATTTTACTCGTGACTTTTTCGACGAAGGGACGACAAGGAGTGGCAATGAACCGAAATGAGGACTTACGGGAGAGGAGGAGATGGTCGAGGTCAAGCAAGTGAGAGCGCAAGCGGGAATTGCACTGGTATCTTGAGCAACGACGGATCCGGCGACGGCGAGGAGGGAAGCGAGAGCGAAAGAAGTGCGCATATTGAAGAAGTTGAAGAAGTAGGTGGAGAGAGTGTGAAGAAAGAGAGTGTGAAAGAGAGTCGAGGAGGAAGTCTTTTCGAAGGAGTGGAGTGAAGGAAGTAGAAGAGAGAAGGCAACAAACAAAACTCTGAACTCTCTAAAAGTGTCCGCGAGCTTTCAACATGTGGGGCGGCTCTATTGAAAAAGAGCGATCCAGATTCTCGGAGACATTCCGACCAAATTCTCCCTCTACCAAAAATTCTCACCAGGAACAGCTTCAACTCCAAAAGGGGATCGCTTTAGAAATCCCTCCACTCTTGCAGTCTGCAGCCAAAAAAGTTCCCCTCCTCCTCCACCAAGCAACCCCCTCCCTGAAATCGATGCCCCTGCATTCGACAATACGCTTCCTACCCCTCTTAATCCTTCCAGTCTTCGTCAAAGGACAGTCTTGTAGTCAATTCGGTACACTAGAGTCAACGGGAACCTGTAGCTGTCCTCCAGGATTCGGAGGAAGTGACTGCAGTCAACTTCTCTGCTCGAACCCTCTCCTCCCTCCTTCTTCTCGCGCAACTCTCGATCCGAACGTATCAGGAAATGAAGCAGTAGGATGTAACAGTCAATGTACAGAAGGATTCGAAGGAGTGAATTGCAATGTTTGTATCACGAACAATGCATGTGCGGCTGCAGTTCAATCCTCGAGTTCAACAGGAGGTCTTACCCAGGGACTAGGAGAACCGATATGTAGTACTGGAGCGTGGACATGGACTCAAGGATTCGGAAGTTGTGCTGTCGATGTGAGTCTCGCTTTTTGAAAATCCTTCTCCCTCGGATTTCCATTGAGTAGCCATACCTCGGCCAACTCACGAGCTAACTCGCCTTCCTACCTGGATACAGAATCCAACCCTTCGAGGTGTCTTCCCCGGATCCACGACTCTGACATTCCAAAAGACCGTCTCACCTTCCGATTCCCTCTCGCAATCTCCCGGAACAGACCATTCCATCACTGCAGCACTCTTCTACTCCGCTTCCTCCGGTAATACTACCCTCACAGAACAATTCTACTGCGCCGCTTCCTCCTGTACTCAATCGAATCTCACGACGACCATCGGCACTTCTTCCTCACAAGCTGCCATCTCCTACTCCTGCCCCTCTCTTCAATGTCGATGCAACTCTGGTACTGCCTTCTGTACCTCTGGAGCTCCTCTCGACCTCACGAACACGATCAACAATCTCGGAGGATCGATAGAGGTCACTTGCGATGCAGCGACTGGACAGAAATGCGCTTTCAAGCAAACTGTACTCGACTCGTTGTTTGGGCAAGCTGGATTGGCGCTGGATAGTTGTCAATGGGGAGAATGTGTTTTACCAGCAACGATCAACACTTTAGCTGCAACTTTGGTCGGAAGTTCAGATGGAGACGGAGGAGGAAGTTCATTGAGTGGAGGAGTCATCGCTGGTCTGGCGGTAGTAGGTGCGATCGTAGCGTTACTACTCGCGCTTCTCGCGCTAGGATTCGCCAGTCAACGTCGAGCGAGGAGGACCGCAAGAGCGAAGGAAGCGCTTCTCGCCTCTATCTCCGACAAAGATTCGACAGACTCCCTCGCCAGACAACCGATCGGTCTTCGATGGATGGACCTCTCCTACTCCCTTCCTCCCACCTCTGCTCTCGCCCGTATCCTCCCCTCTTCCTCTTCTCACCACGGTCAAGATGGTCGAAACATTCTTCCCTCACTTTCCGGAACCATTCCTGGAGGTGCCTTCACTTCGATTCTCGGTCCTTCTGGTGCTGGAAAGTCAACACTCGTCGACCTTCTCGCTGGAGTGAGGAAAGCTGGAAAGAGAGGTGGTCAAGTCGAATTCGTTTTCCCAGCGGGAGAGGGCGAGAAAGTGAGAGATGGGAAGAAGGTCAAGGTTGGATACGTTGATCAACATGATTCACTACCTACGACGAGTACCGTCAAGGAAGCGATCATGTTTGCGGCAGATCTGAGAATGGGCGAGATTTCGAAGGAAACCAAGCGGTACGTCGCCTCTCCTGACTTCTGAGTTTCGTTCGAGGCGCGACTGATACTAATCTGACTGTACAGTAAACGGGTCTTCGAAGTCATGAGTCAACTCGGGTTGGTCGATATCGCAGATTCTCGAATCGGTTCAAACGAGAAAAGGGGAATCAGTGGAGGTAAGTTCTTGCTTCATGTACGCTCGACGCTGAGAGACATCGCATGCTGACGAGCTTCGACGATGTGTAGGTGAACGACGACGAGTCAGTATCGCTCTCGAACTTGTTTCCGCTCCTGCTATCCTGATCGCCGACGAACCCACTTCTGGTATGTTTCATTCTCATCAGTCGCTCTCTTCTGCTTTTCGCTGACTACTATGGATCCTACAGGGCTCGACTCGACTTCTGCACTTCTCATCATCCGTGCTCTCAAGTCTCTCACGACTCCGACCGACGCTTCTTTACGACCCACGACAGTCATTCTTACGATTCATCAGCCATCCTCTCAGATCTTCCATCACTTCGATCAAGTCATCCTACTCGGAATGGGAGGAGTGCAGATGTACGCTGGAAATGCTGCCGATTCGAGAGGATGGTTTGCAGCGAGAGGCTATGAATGCCCAGAAGGTTGGAACCCTGCAGATTGTGAGTCTTCCTTACGAGTACAGCCGCCTTTCCATCTAGCACGACTGATGCTTCTTTGGGAAACCATAGACTTTCTCGATCTCGCAACTTCGCCTCCTCGAGATCTCGTTCCCGGTCCACCCCTGCCGACCGCTTCTCACTCTCGCAGCACATCATCCGCTTCGGTCAAGGAGACCTCGACCCCTCCTAGCAACGCGATTCCTACAGTCCCTTCAAATCAAGCACCTTCAAAGACGACCGCAGTTTCGAAACCGCTGAGCCTCAAGAATCAATTCCAGCTCGACGACGAAGATAGGAAGCCTAGTACGGTCACTCTTACCCAGTTTGAGGCACTGGCGATGCGAGAGGGAAAGAACCTCAAACGAGATTGGTCATTATTTGTGAGTCTGCATTTTACTCCCTCTCCTGCATAATCGATCCTGATTCTCTTCGTTGTTCAGTTCATGCACAACTTTGTCGCAATCATTGTCGGTGTTATCGTTGGAGGAATGTACTATCAAGTTGATTTGAGTATCGGAGGTTCGTTTCTTCTCTCTACTTCTCGACTCCATTTCTCCCGAATACTGATCTCTCGTTTCGTACAGGTTTCCAATCTCGTATCGGATCGCTCTTCTTCCTTGGATGTCTCCTCGCCTTTGGTTCCCTCTCAGCACTCGCCAATTTCGCTCACCTTCGATCGATCTTCCTTCGTGAACGAGCAAGGTCCTACTACTCCCCTTTCGCCTGGGTCGCAAGTCGAGTCGTATTCGACATTGTGCCTCTCAGGTTGATCCCCACTCTCATTCTCGGTATCATCGTCTAGTGAGTCTAGAGTCGCTTCGAAATGTCTGGAAATGCGAGCGGAACTGACTTCGATGTTCTTCCTCACAGCTGGATGGTCGGTCTCTCACCTGATGCTGCCAACTTTTTCAAGTACCTACTCATCTTGGTCCTCTATTCGATTGCCATGACCTTGTTCAACTTCCTGCTCGCCGCTCTCGTCTCGGAAGTCGGAGTTGCTATCTTGATTTCTGCCGTGTACGCCTTGATTCCCCTATACCTTACCAGTTCGGAGCATGCTCATTCGATATCTCCTCCAGCATCAATCTATTCCAAATGGCTTTCGCTGGATTCTTCATCAACCTGTCTCGAATTCCCGCCGTCCTTCGTTGGCTTCAATGGCTCTCTCCCCTCAAATACGCCCTCGAAGCTCTCTCCGTCAACGAAGTCGGTAGTGGGTTGATGATCGTCGATGAGCTCGCTGGTGCGAGGGTCGAAGTGTCCGCTCTAGTCATTATGGAAACTTTGTTCGGATTCAAGTTTTCCGCTTATTACAGGTAAGCACAATCTCCCTTCCTCCCCTTCTTCATCGCTGATCTCTTGATTACGCAGGGATGTACTCGTACTGTTTGGGTTCATCGCGGGCTTTGCAATTCTGGTGGTTTGTTCGGTTGTTTTCAGATTACGAGAATTGAGATAGATTATGTATTTTCTCTCTCTTACTTACGGTTGTTTAATGTCTCTTCATGTTTTTGCCATTACTATAATATGCTTTTCCTGCCTCACCTCCCTCAGAATCAGAAAGTTGCGAGATGCCTCCAAAGTCACTTGCGAGGAAAGTCGGGTAACCTTCTTCTGCTGCCACTTCACCTCTCAGATATTATTCGACAGCAGCTCAACTCGACCGAACTATAGCTCTCTACACTCACGACAACCTCAGCAAAATCAACCGCGCCTCGCCGCCTCTGTCAGCATCAGATCGACCCTTCTCCCTCTTTCATCTTAACTTCGTCAATTCACCGCCACTATGCCTCGTGCTGAAGCAGGGTCAAGTAAGGCTATCGGAAATGCTATGAAGAGCAAAGGTAAGCCTTCGATCGCTCTCCCTAGCGGTCATAGAGGTTGATTGCTAATCAATCTTTGCCTCTGCCTCTCACACGTCTTGACAGGTCTTCAGAAGCTACGATACTACTGTCAGATCTGTGAGAAGCAATGTCGAGATGTGAGCAGCTTCCCCTCTGCTCTCCGTACTGAGAGAAACTGACATTCTTGCTCACTCTCTCGAACAGGACAACGGATTCAAATGTCACACTATGTCCGAAGGTCATCTCAGGCAAATGTTGCTGGTTGGGGAGAGTGCTGGAAAGCATATCGCAGATTACACTTCGAGGTTTCAAGGAGAATTCGTTGCTTTGCTGAGCCGAAGGTACGCCCTCTTCCTCGCTTGTCTCTCGCCTGTCAAAAGCTGACCAATTTGAGGACACGACAGATGGGGCACGAAACGAGTGCGAGTCAACCAGGTCTATCAAGAGTACATTCAGGACAAGAACCATCTCCACATGAACGCAACTCGTTTCCTATCCCTTACTGAATTCGCCAAACACCTCGGACGAACTGGAGTCTGTCATGTCGACGAGACCGAGAAGGGATGGTTCATCGCTTGGATTGATAATTCGCCGAGGGCTTTGGCGAAAGCTGAATCGAATCAGAAGAAGGAGAGGGGAGAAATGGATGATGAGATGCGACAGAGGAAGTTGATTCAGGAACAAATCGAGAGGGCGAGGGAAGAAGGAGAGAGGAGACGGAAAGAAGCGTTGCAGGCGAAGGCAGAAGGAGGCGAGGGAGAAATAAGTGAGGAAACTGGAGAGGTCGAGGCGGTGGAACCTTCTGGAGAGTTGAAGCGGGAAGAAGGAGAAAAGGTTGCACTCAGTCTATCGTTCACCACTCCTGCTCCCTCCAACCCGGTCAAATTTGAATCCCCGCCAACCGATTCTGTACCCTCGACAACTCCCTCAGCTCCCACTTCCACTTTCGTCGCTCCTCCCGTCAAACCCGTCATCGGATTCACCCCAAAAGCCAATCCTCTCACCATGAAGAAAGCGAATCCGCTCAAAGGAAACCCCCTCGCGAAGAAACCGAATCCTCTCAAATCTTCCTCCTCATCCGCATCTTCGATCGCTGGAGGAGAGAAACGCAAGGCTCCGATGAGCGCGATGGAGTCTATTGCGATGGAGGAAATGGCGAGGAAGCAGAGAAGGCGGAATTAAGGGTTGCGAGGGAGGAAGGAGCTATTTGTCGTAAATGTGTTGTTTCTCTCTTGTTGTAAGCAGTCTCCGAGTCTCTACCTATCTTCTGCTGTCTTTGGTGAGGTTAGAGAGACTGCATACTATTGACTGCCTTTGAGCTTTCGCATACACTGCGACGAAAAAGCTATGTTCATTCAGGTTCATTCGCAACTTCTTCTCTCGCCGCACTATCGTTCTGCCGTCTTATCGCATAAGGATGCATGCGCTATCAGCTCTTCGCCCATCGAGAAACCATCGGCCCTCAGTTGACCACCAGACTTGATCAATAATCTTCTTCGCGAGAAGATTCTCTCTCCTAGGACTGCATAGAGCGTCCATTCTCTCGCACTTTTGCGGAGTCAGGACCGATTGAACCCGCATGGCACTCATCTTCGGCGTATTCCAGTCTGATCTCGAGGTCTATGACCGCACACTTCAGTTCTACACTCGTCGTCGGTCGTTTTCGAAATTTCCGGGGATCTTTTTTTTCTTTCGCCCATCTATTCACGACTATTTCCAATGACCCTTACAGCCTAACGTACTTGTTTTCCTTCCAGTTCATCTCTCCCATCTACACCATCGACTCTCCAAAGGCGCAGGAGGTTAGCGATGTCTGGCATTTCTTCAAAATCAATCTTCTCGAATGCATCTTCTTCAGGTTTCTCCAGCTCGCCGGAACAGTCGCCGACTTCATCAACATTCTCAGGGTCAAACATCGCCTGGTTATCGTCGGCAGAAGTCGAAGCTGCGATGGAAAGGGAGAAGAGGTTAGTGAGGGAGGAAATGGAGAGAGGAGTGAAAGTTGCGACGGGAGACGAAATAGATCGCAGGGATTGGAAGAAAGCCTTGGGACCGACGACGTGAGTCATTTCCATCTCTTCGAAGCTTACTAGGCTGAACTGACGCGGTTGAGCATAACTAGCGGTCGAAAACTCGGTAAAATCCTGTCAAAGTCAGGTAGCGCTCGCTCGCTACGGATCTCAGGCCCTGTTCATCTCAAGGTGAGTGTCTCGCTTCTTCAGGATGGATGAGTAGCGCTGACCATCAGCTTCTTCCTTCAGCCTCTCGATGATCCTGCGACAGCTTACAACCGAACTCCTCCTCTCTCCAGCTCCCGCTCGAGCACCTTTAAATGGTTCTTCTAGACTCCCCCTCGCTTCTCTTCTCATTCTGCGTCTTGTCGTTGTAGCTTCATATATCGGGTTAATCGGGAATCTCAAAATATCAACATGGGTAAAAGTTACTAGACTAAACTTAACTGTATATACTGCTATCAAAATCCTGACACATTAGAACTCATGCGAGTGATGCAAAGGTATCGTGCCAGTGAACGAAACAGAAGAACGAGAGGAATGCTAAGTACGAGTTTTGGTCGTCGAATCCTGAGCGACAGGTTCCGGTGGTGGAGAGGGGACTGTCGATGGAGGCGTCGGCACGTTGCGCATAGGTGATTGACGGAAGGAGGAATCTGAGTGTGAGAACGAAGGTTTCAAGGGGAAAGGGATTCCGCTCGAGCTTGCTGGTCTCGAAGGAATGTCGGGTTTCGGAGGACGGTTAGAAGCTGTTCGAGCGGGACTCGTCGGAGTTTGTGCAATTATAGGAGGTAGCGAAGGATGCGATAGGTCGTCTTCATCGTCGGTCGTTGTGTAGTGATCGAAATCGCCGTTACTGCTCATTTCGAATTGGCGTCCGGAGTCGGAAGGTCCGGTATCTGCATCTTCTGCATTTGACGATACGAGTCCAGTCGATTTTCGAGTGTCCGGTTCGAGGAAGGATGGAAGAGAGTGAGGAAGAGTCGAAGAAGTAGAGTGTGCAGTTCGAGAGAGCATTGGTTCGATTGCAAGGCCCAGTTCAGTGTCGAGTTTCGATCTTCGAGGGAACTCGAAAGGTGATCCAGGTCTCCTGTTGCTGCCATGCCTCCTCCTCGATTCTTTGCCTTCGAGAGCGGTCGAGACGGAGGCGACGAACGCTTCTTCGGGAGGAGCGGAAGAGTGCCGAATTGGCGGCGTCCATGCTCGAGGTGACTTGGCGAAAGCAGGTGTACGAGATGAAGAGCTCGTCCCTGTGCCGTAGTGCCGTCTCGGGACAGACTTTGAGATCGATGGGTAACGTTTCGAATGGCCATTGACGTTTCTCGAGCCTCCGTTGCCGCTTGATCGGCGGATGAGAGGTTTCCGTGACACTGCGCGACAAGGCATACATGAGCTCGAGATACAGAGGTGCTCGGTGAAGTGGGGCAACTGACTGTCTGGACTAGACTTCTCTTCCGCCTCCTCCTTCTCCTCCTCCTTCGTTTCATCCTCGCGCTTGGCGACACGACGTTCGGATCGCGATCCTGAAGCGAGATGCAAGAAGGGTGATGTAGGGATACTTCGCGTGAATCCGACGAAGATAATCAGCAGAAGAGTTCCGACTAGCTGTACGACACTGAGTCGCTTCTCGAGGCGGATCTATACATGAAGATGTGTGTGAGCGATTACATTGTCCGGGGCTGAGCGAGGTATCGGAAACTTACCTCTTGTGAGAGCATTCCTACCTGAGTCGTCAATCCTAGACGCTCTCGCTCGAGATCTATTCTTTCCTTCTCCAGGTCCAGGAGGGCTTGTCGAATGCCTTGTTCTTGTCGCGATCGCTGTATAGTTGAAGAAGGGGTCAGTCAAATAGCGACAGCCGAAAACTGTACGAAAGTTCAGCTTACCATGGCCTCGACTTCGCTCAATCTCCTCTCAATTCGCATGAACGCTTCCCTCAACATGCTGCTCTGAGCTTCGATGAAGTGCATCGATAGAGTCTGATTGTGCTCGAGACTGGTCAGTCGCTTCATGATTGTGCCGTAGATCGATTCTCCCGGTTGAGGTTGCTGTACTGGAGGTGGAAGAACAGGCGGTCGATGAGGCTGGTGATGGTGAGGTTGTGGATACGTGTGAGAATCATTGCGAGGTACGATGGGACGTGCATTGATGATTGGGTGGTCGGAGGGAGTCGCAGGACGAGCAGACGGAGAGGAATTCGAGATAGGAGTTGCAGACTGCGAGGGGGGATTTATCGAGTCTGTTATCGAGTCGGTAGAGGTGGTCTGAAGTGTGGAGGACGACGAAAGAGTGCTCAAATGGGAGGACATGGTCGATGCTGCTTCAAAGTCGGTGCTAGCAGTGGTAGGGGAAGCGCTTTCGCTCTGTGAATCGATTGCAGCCGATGAGGAGGTCTGTGAGGCTGACGAAGATGAACGAGGACGATCTTGAGCGGGCGCTGGATCGATTATTGAGGGAGAAGGAATCGGAGTTGAATGAGCGTTTTCGAGCGGAATCGTCGGGATCGCTTGGGTGGATGAGGAGTCACCAGATAAAGAAGTGGTCGTACAGGAAGCGATGGGCGTTGCTGGAATTGGGAATGAGCTTGACAGGTTGCTGACCGATTCCTGACTTTCCGCTTCTCTTGCGGCCGACACGTTCTTTCCCACCCCGTCATCTGTCTCGATCTTGATCTCGACCGTTTGTACAGGTACCTCCGGCTGATCCTCAATCTCGTAATCTAGCTCATCTCCCTCATCTTCGACGTACTCCTCCGCCGCGGCCAAAGCCTCCTGAATTCGCCTCGCTTTCCGTTCTGATTCTCGATAAGCGTCAAGTTGAGTGTATCCGTAGACTCGGAGGAGCGAGACTGGACAGTAGTATTCTGAACCAAAATGCGACAGGAAGTTGATTCTAATGTAGCGACAGAAATTGGGAATCGCTCTCGGGCGGAACACCTAACAGGAATCGCTTCGTCAGGAACCTAGCTGATAGATACAAGTAATCACGACTCACCTGTACTCCTCGTACATTTCTCGCTCTGAACGTTCCTAAATCATGCCATTCATCCGGAGCTCCCGGGTAGTTGACGCTACAACTTGCTTTGAAGTGCTTGAACATGCTCGAGAAGAATTCGAAGTTGGCGAGGACGATAGTGTCGATTTGGATCTCGTCACAGAGTTCGACTTCGACGAATTTTGGATCGGCTGAACATGGAGTGAGCATGTAGCGATCTTTCTTCTCGACGAGGATTGACGACGCTCCTTTCGTTTTTCGAGACGACCGATGTACCATCGCGGCACACTCGAATGCGGCATAGTTCGACCGGTCTTTGAGGGGCAAGAGAGGGTCATTCTCTTCGCCAGTTCCGACGTGTGGCAGTGGCTGTATGGGCGAGAGGGACGTCGAGGAGGATGCCGCTGTCTCTGGAGCAGTCGTTGGACTGTCCTGTACTGTCCTCCTCCGTCTCTCGTCCTTCTTCCCGCCGTCTGACTGAGTCCCTCCCGAGTTTTCCCCTGATCCGTTCTCTTCTCCCGCTGCGAATAAGCTTCCCAAGTCTGTCCCGTCGCCATCATACGTCGCGCCTTTCTCTCCAGCTGATCCTGCTCCGACTACATCCTGTCTCTGCCGTTGCGCTGCCTTCTTCGCTCTTCTCGCAAGAGCGATTGAGGGGTCTGGAACGACGACATATTTCTCCTTCCACTCGTTGAAGCTGAGGAATTCTGGGACTGGAGGGATCGAAGTGAGAGGAAGTTCAGAAACGATAGATACTGAAGGAAGGGGAGGGATTGAGAGAGGAGCGGAATCGGAGGGTGAAAGTGGTGGGGAAGAAATAGAGGAAAGGGGGGTCGAAGGGGAAGCTGGAGGCTCGGAAGGTATTGAAGGAGGTATTGTATAGATTGGTGAGCTCGTGGAGATCTCGTAGCTCGATGTTGAAGAGGCAGAGGTAGCGAGAGTAGACGAGATTTCTTCTGCGGCAGTTTCCTCCTCCCGCACGACCTCTGTACCGGTTGTTGGTGTCGCTGAGGTTGTATGTGAGCTTATTGTTACTTCTGGCGTCGCTTCCACAGTCTCGCTGGTCGTTGTCGCTGTTTCGTTGAGTGTTCTGAGAAGTTCAGTAGAGGAAGGTGATTCATCGGCGGAAGTCGAGGCGAGAGCTGAGGTGGCACACAGAATCAAGCAGTAGCATGATCTGGCCAGTCGCATACCGTACCCTTGAGGCGAAGTGAGGTGAGAAGTTGAGCGAACCGCGAAATTCTCGAGAATTTTCGCAACTTGCAAGACGTCAATTTTCATTGCTGCCTATCAAGATACTCGCCGAGGATGACGCTTGGTGCGAGTCGAGCCGGCCAGATGTGAGCAGGGGAAATAGGAGAGAGATGAGGCTCTCGAAACTCGCGAAAATTGCTCACTCTCGGTCGTTTTGATCGTGACTCTCCCCACAATGGGATTCGATCGTAAAGGATGAGGTTACTGCAAGGTGTAGAAATAACTACGGGTATCGCCTACTGCCCAAACAAGCGAGAAAAGTCGTGCTGTCCTCTCGAGTCCAGCTTTTCCTCCCAATCATCCCCCAAATCACACATCTCGGCCTCGGTATCACTACCCTCAGAAATCGCCCAACAGGTCAGCGAAAGCGTCCTTCTTCGGTGGCGGTTGAGGGGCGTTCGCATTGTTCATCGAGTTTCTGGAAGCCATTGAATTTTGGCTCGAATAATTCGGTGTCGAAGCTCCCGATCCTCCTCCACCGAGATTGATCCCTCCTCCCATCGTCTGAGGCTGTGTTGAAGAAGGTCTAGAGTTCCAAGGAATACTGGCGCTTGAGGAGTTCGAATAAGCAGGGTTTGTGAAGAATGAACCGGAGGAATTCGTTGGAGGTTTAGGTGGTCTCGATCCTGATGGAGTTCCGTTTCCGTTCGTCGATGTTGGGGAAGGAGCGGTGAAAGCGTCGTTGAGATCGAACAGGGAACCGGCTTGAGCGGAAGCGGCAGAGGTGGAAGAAGCAGGGAAGGGGTTCGAAGAAGGACCGAGGGAGAGTGAACCGAGTCCTGCCAGATCATCCATGGGGTTGCTGCTCGTTGCTTTTGATGTTGTTGGAGTTGACGCATTCGTGGAAGAAGGAGCAGCGAAAGCAGCATCGTCGTCAAAGTCGATGAGCGAAACTTGTTGGGCTTGTGCTTTTGCTTTCGAAGAAGGTCCACCGGCGAGACTGTGAGGAGTGTAAAGAATGTATCAGCCACGAGCATCCTTTGGCAAACACACAGTGAATACTACACTCACGCAGGGTCGATATCAGCAGTAGCAGATCGATCTCCACCTTTGAACGATTCATATCGTTTCGTAACATTGTTGATCAAGTCGTTGATCAATAGCAATCGATCTGGGGAATCATCGTAAGTCAGTTCTAGCCATTGATCTGAAGTGAAGTAGCTCGACCTCACCCATCGCGTCTGGATTGTTCTCTGCACTCTCTCCAATCCATTTCTGAATCTTGGGTTGCACGTGTCGACATTTCTGAGCGATTTGCTGTAAGATTCGACTTGAGGACGTGAGCATCGATCGTGAAGTCTGGGAGAAGAAGCGACTTACATCGTAAGCATCTCCCTCGACAAACTTCTCTTTAGGTTTCGCATTGTTCAACATCTCGTTCAGTAGCAACACTCGTTGTTGTATCCGATCCAACTCTTTCGACACTTGTTGCTCATAGTTTGGCTTCTTGTCGGGTTCCTGTAGATCAGAAGATTGCGTCAGCGTTCTCTCGAAGGATGCAAAAATCGAAAGAGAGCAGAGGGACTCACAGCTCCTGCCATCACTTTCATCAGTTCCTGAGCAGCTGCGAGATCTTTCGGTGTTCCTCTGCGAATAAGCTCTTGCAGTTTCTGAGAGAAGGCGAGAAGATCAGTCCCGAGTTCTGAAAAGACTGATAAGGTTGTGACTCACGGCAGCTTGAGCAGCTCTATCCTCTTCTTCTAGCTCGTCTGGAGTTTGTAGATTCTGTGAGGGAATGACGATCGAGACCAGTCAGGCTCAACGCGGTACTCAGTAGCGGAAGATTCCCTCACCTCTGTCGGATTCAGAACAGAAGCCTGTCTTCGATCAAAGTCGGGGAATCGGTAGCCTGCGCATCAGATATTGGTGGTCAACTATCTTTTTGCGTACAGCTGAACAATGACGAGACCAACGCACCTTTGTAACTCAACAAACGATGCATATCCCTAATATGAACCAAATCCTCCTTGTGTTTCGAAGTCAAACAAATCGTATTCTTCCATTCATGTACGAGTTCGAGTACTTTCGCCATAGGAGGAGGAGGGAACGTAGGTGGTCGTTCAGGGAATCTTCGTACGAGTTCGTTGAGGAATTCTTTCGTACTGATTTGGAGGTGGAATGGGTATCCGCAATTCTTGACGAGGATGTCGAGCAGCTGAGCAGTCCGAACGTTAGTACCGATATCGCTTCAAGGTTATACAGAGAGGAAGAGGAGGGGACTCACGTGGAGAGCCAGCATTGCAACATGACTGTTTCGATGATTCACCAAACGAACAGTTTCGACCGCAGCTTCCCTCGGTCTAAATCCGTTACAGAGTCATGAATCAGCTCTACATGTCGCGCTAAGCGAGAATGTAGACTCAGGAGAGGAAACGTACGTGTTTGCCTTCTTTGAATTGATTAAATCCGCAATCTCTAGATCCAGACTCAAGTTTGGCTCATGCAGATTGGGATCACATGCACGTTCTATACATTTGCATTAGATTCGTGCAAGCAGGGAGGGAGGAGTTGAGGAAGAGTGATGAGTTTTTGTGGGGGCGAGTTGAGAGGAAAAGGGAAGGAGGAACTCACCGATGTAGCCCACTAGGATATCACGAGTTGAAGCAGCTGGATAAGATGGCGATGCACCCCATGTCGAAGTGCTTGCTGTAGCAGTTGCGCGGTGATGAGATGCCATGGAAGCGAATGGTTTTTGGGAGGAAGAGGAAGAGAGACGGCGCGCTGGATTTCGCAACAAAGTCATATTTCGTGAGAAAAGTCTCCCATTTCTCCTCAAATGGCAGATAGCGAAAAGGACATCGTTGCAAGAGAGGGAGAAGCTACGTAAAACGACAAGTCGCTGATTGCTTCAAGCGAGGAGAAACTAGACATGCATCGATCAGCACCAGGATTCTGAAGCGCTCACCTTGTTCGAGAGAAGCGACACCCTTTCAAAGATCAGCTCGTCGACGTGACTTGCGGATTTGCGGAAAGACGAAACGAGGCGTCGAAACTTGACATTTCTCGGAAGACTTGCGAAGTTGCTCGACGACTTCCTTGTTCATTGGCCTTGAATGATCTCGAAGGACGTTGATCGAATCTTGCACTTGCGCTTGTGGACTAGCTCACTTGATTGAGCCTCTCGCGGATTTGAGACCATTGAAGAACGAAAACGAGAAACGATTGAACAAGCTTGATTTTGGATACAACTTGAGAAGTAGAGAGAGAGAGAGAGAGCACTGAGGTAGATGATTTGAATTTAAGTATTATTGATGGAGAGTGTTTCGAGATTCCGTTGGTCTTCTTCTGTTTCTCAAGCGAGTGAGAACTTTTGAGGTATCTAGTAATCTTCCTTGACTTCGTCACGAGGAGGGGTCCTTTCCCTCCTGATGGGAGACCTCTCCCTTGCTCCTGCAGCGTCAGGTGACCTCGAATCCCTCCTCCTGGGCTCGCGTCCGTAATCACGATCACGGTCGTCCCTCGAAGAACGGTAATCGTCTCGATCACGACGGCTCGAACTGTAGCGATCGCCTCCTCCCGAACCGTATCGATCTCCGTAAGAAGAAGAGCCGTAAGAACGTTCTCCTCCTCGGCTTGAAGAGTATCGTTCGTCTCGCGAGTATCCGCCTCCTCCTCGACGATCATCGTAACGGTCTGATCGTCCACCGTAGCTTCCTCCTCCACCGTAACGGTCTCCTCCACCTTCGTAGCGTGATGAGCCGTAAGCAGCGGGTCCACGTCCACCTCGCATGTCTTCTTCGATGCGGCGAGGTCCACGGTATTCTCCAGGAGTAGGATCGTGAGGGCGAGTAGTAGCGGAGAAGTCTACGCGGAGACGTCGACCGTGAAGATCCTATTACGTGGAGATAGCTTGTCAGTGATAGTGAGGCGAAAGGAAGCGAAAGAATTTGAACTAACCATTCCGTTGAGATCTTCGATAGCCTTTTCAGCATCAGGAACAGATCCGAGAGTAACGAATCCGAAGCCACGGGATCGACCAGACTGAAGTAGATGTACTAGTGTCAGTCGAGAAGGCGAGTGAAAGTCTCGAGAGGGGGGGAGGAGAATACTAACTCGTTGATCGTAAACAATGACAACTTTCTCTACTCGTCCTGAACGACTGAATTCGGCTTCGAGATCTTCCTCTCGAGTGCGGATACTCAATCCGAACACACCGAGAACGTTGGAAGGAGTAGCGACCTAAGATGATAGATTGTGTCAGTTTGTTTTGAGGGGGATAATTGGGAGTTCTAATCGACAACTTACAGGAGCGTTGGAAGGACGGGCAGGGGGAACGTAAGGCCTTGCTCCAGCATCACGGGAGTCGCGACTATCCAGACTCGAGGTGAGTTCGAGGGTAGAGTAAGAGAGAGGAGGAGGACAGAACTAACGGAGGAGAGCGAGGGCGTTCCTCGTATTTGGCACCAGCACGAGGACCAGTAGGAGGAGGACCTTGAGCGTAAGGATCTTGCATCGGGTAGTCAGACATAGTAGTTGAAGTCGGTTAGAGTAGTTGGAGTCTTTTTGGGTCAAGTAACTTTTGAGAAATGTGAGGTGGAAAATTCCATTGGAAGCAACTCTCCCTCTTTTTTCCCTCGTTCTCAACTCTAGAGCCCCCTTCCGACAACATGGTTAGTCGATAGATCTACCTGTACCAAGCTATTGGACTCCCTCAAGAACCCCTCCTTCTTCACCTATCGCCAACCTTTGACCTTTGAATCCAACTTCAAGTTTTGATCACCGCTTTTTCCGACTCGCCTTCAATCCCTCTCAGCGGCTGTTAGAATAGTCAGAATGGGTGTATAAGAGTGATTTGAGCTGGTAGCGCGAGTTGGAACGGTGGATTAGGAGAGTTGGGAGACCTTTCAAAGTGAGGTGGAATTTAGGAGCAAGTTCGAGTACTGGTTAATGACGAGGAGGGAACGAGGGGAGTAGCTCGGATAGGATCAGAGAATATTATCTGTGAGGTTTCCAGCTTAAAGAGAGCGATAAACTGACTTTGTCGTTACCACCTCTCCTCCTACTCCCTCAACTTCTCCAATTCTCAACATCCTCAAAACTTCACCCTAATCCTCGCAACATGCACCACCATGATTCACACCTGATAGGGTATTGATATCGAAAAGCACCACGTCAAGAAGGGTCAACGTACCGCCCCTCGTTCCGAGGACCCTTACCTCATGCTTCTTGTCAAGGTCCGTGGATTCCTCCTGAATCAATGATGGGACGTAGCTGATGATGACGATGTCGATGTATAGCTCTACCGATTCTTGGCTCGTCGCACTGAGTCGAGGTTCAACAAGGTCGTCTTGAGGAGGTTGTATCAATCAAAGATCAACCGACCCCCTCTCTCGATCTCGCGAATCGCTCGTCAAGTCTCCAAGTCGAACAGGGCCTACACTGACAAGCACACCGTCGTCACCGTCGGTACCGTCACTGACGACCAACGTCTCGTCGAGGTTCCCAAGCTTTCGATCGCTGCCCTCCGATTCACCCGTACCGCACGTGCCCGTATCGAGAAGGCTGGAGGAGAGTGCCTCACTCTTGATCAGCTCGCACTTCGCAAGCCTACCGGTTCCAACACTCTCCTTCTCCGTGGTGCCCGTAACGCCCGTGAAGCCGTCAAGCACTTCGGTAAGCTGTCACTCTGTTTAGCTACGGGTGAAACCGAGATAAGAGGAGATGAGGAGGTGGGCGACCAGAGTGCGGAGAGTTACGAAGAGAGATGGAGCAGAGACTTGGAGGAGATTCGGAGGGGAATTGCTACCAAGGGAAAGAAACGACGGTCACTGACCCTGATTCGAACGTTACAGGTTCCGGTGTCAACCACGCCAAGCCCTATGTCATCAGCAAGGGAAAGAAGGAGGAGAATGCGTAAGCTATATACTCTCTCTGCATCCTATATGCTCTCTCTGCATCCTTGCGGAAAGTATACTCTCAACTGACTCTGACACACTCTTAAACAGTCGTGGACGTCGTCGCTCCCGTGGATTCAAGATCTAAACAACTTGAATCTGTTAGTAGTTGTAAAAGGGGAGGGAAGAGGTTGCAAATTCTGTGCTTTTTCTCTGGGGACACCTATCGACTGGTTTCTCTGTCAGAGAGGGTTGGCGGCAAATGGGAGAGATACAAGATTTCGGAGCAAGTTGCTCTTCCCTTGACTTCAGGCCTTGTCGCGAAGTACTGGTTGAGCTTCCGAAGTTTTCAAACTGCTCCTTTGAGTTTCTCTCACGCTGTCTGTCGTCTCTCGCTCTTCGTGAGCTCTTTGTGATCGTCTCGCAGGTGAGAAGACGCTGTAAGGGAGTCACAATGCTCGAGTCCAAGTTCAAGTCGGAGTACTTTTTTTAATCCCAAGTCTTTCGGAACTCGATTCTGAATACTATTCCAAAAGTCTAACTTACAACATTCCACCTCTTGACTCGAGGGTATCGCTAGCCTGATATTGTACACATTGCATGCCCGACACCAGCAGCAACATCATACCGCGACGAGAGTGCAAGTTCTTTTCTCTGTATCCGCGAAGCGATTTCGTTCGCTTCGGTCGTTGGATCCCTTCCCTCGACTCTGCACTCGCGAATCGATCTTGTTCCGACGCTCTTGAACAACGCTGAGCTGTCTGTGATCAGCTCAAGTCGATTGTAGAACCTCCGAAACAATATCGAATCGAGAGTGTCTACTTTTGGCTTTGAGCGAATTCGATTCTATGAATCGCATACAATTCCGAAATTCGAATCGACAGCTGGCCGCGTTGATCGACTGCATTCCGCTCTACTCTGCTCGCATGCTCTTGACAATCTCGCTTGCTAACCGTCATCAGCAGCACGAGAGAAGCACAGCACGATCTTTCTTCTATACCCCTTAAACGAGATGCTTGCTCGCCGCCTCCGCCGCCTGCTGCGCAGAGGCGACGAGTACTGCTTGTCAGAGCGCCGTTCAAAACTGGCGTGCAAAGTGGGCAACGGGTATAGATTGGTCCGAGGAGTCCGAATTTTCAGATCTCTAAGGGACGTCTGGCCTTCTCTCTCTCTCTTCTTTCATTCTCTCCCTTCTCCAGCCACATCGTCCATTCCATATGCCTCGCGACTCGCCTCCTCCGGCTTATGTCACAGCAACGCGTGAATATGATACCTCAACTTATTCATCTGACATTCCCCCCGACAAACAGCAACACTTGCATTCCTGGGTGAGTCAGAAACCTCGTATGCGACGTTATGAGTATTCCTAAATCAGATCCCGATCATTTGTAGGCAGTGCGTAATCAGCTCACTGGTCGTATCGAAGCTTTCGTGCGAGAGGTTGGAGAACGTCTTCTTCCAACTCCCGAACGCCTCGCGAGTCTATCTCAAGACGACACGGCGTTTCATCGATTACTCGCACAGTTCGAGTCGTATGCTCTCAGCCTTGGTGACATTCATTTTGTCGATAGCAAAGCTGCGACTGACGCTTATCCTGGCGAGTTTTTCCTCTCCATGTTTCTCTTGCCTTCGTACGGTCAGCTGACTATATCACATCAGGCTACATCAGTGTCCTCGTTAAAGGCGTTCCTATGCCCGTATTCGTTGACAGTCAGCATCATGAAGTCGATCTTGCCCCTCTTTGGACGAGCACTGAGGAGGAGAATTCAACAAAGACTGTCTGGGGTCCATGCCGGTTCGAGTATTATCAGCTCAGTGGTGTGGCAAAAGCTATTGTCCCCTATGACGGATCAATCAAACACCGTTTCGCATTCCGTGAGCTCTGACAAATTTTCCTATCTTTGATATCGCTTCTCAGCTCTTCCGGGTCATCGCCAGCTAATCGACTTTGAAGAGCTAAAAGGTACCTCTTTCGGCGACGTCTGGCGAATGAAACAGGTTGGCGTGCCTAGCGAGAGATACGGTTCCATGTCAAGGTGGGAGGTACAGCTCGAAGGTAACGGCACGATGGTTCCCCTTCAGGTCGGGTTTCAAGCTGGACGCTATACCCCTATCCTTCGTGAGTGATGGCTGTGAGATCCGGCTTCATAGTCTGCTAGTTTGCCTTAGATTCCTTCGTTTCCGTTTCTCCTCTCGTCGTATCCTGGTCTTGATCGCTGTCATTTAGCCACGTATCGCTTCGGTCACGCTCAAGCGCGTTTGTTTGACTCGTAAGATCTCCGCTGTACAGCGACGAATCTAAATTTGGCGAAACTCGAGAAACCGAAATTTGAGATTTCGACTTGGTTGCGAAAAACTGGGAGACAAGTCAGACCGAGGTGAGTGCGAGTGAGCCCGCTATCTGAGCTCCTTGATTCCCTCGACAGATCAAAAACACCGGTGCTGAGCGACTGAGAGCTAGAGGACTAGACTGAGAGGTGAGGCGACCGTTAAAGAGTTCTCGCAGATGTAGGCCCTTGCACTTCCTTCGCTCACGCTGACGAGCTCCTTTCATCAAAGGTCTACGTTGCTGATTGTGAATTGCTCGCGATAGCCTTGACGGCGGTCTACGGTTCTGACGAGGTCTGTTGCCGAACTCTCTTCTTTCGAAAACCTTTACGAATCCGAGCTTTCGGCACTCTTCTGTCTGCCGATCTACCAGAGTTCAGAGTTGACGATACATCGAGCCTGTCGCTGTGCGGCTCGAGGTCGAAATCCCAGAATCTGACGAAGAAAAGGGCAAAAAAGGGCAAAAGAGGTTGGAAACTCTGGGTTCTTGACGGTGCTCGCAGAGTTCTCGCGAGGTGGCCTACGGGAGACAGACGACACGATGAGCGACAATGCTTCCCTGCTGACTTTAGAAATGAAAAGTGGCAAACTGTCGACCAAATATTTCTCCAAAATCTTAAGTGCAGCGCGAACGATCCGAAACTTTGGCCCTGCGCTCCCTCTTCTCGCTATGACACACAGCTCGTCGCCCGAAGAGTCTAAACAGACAAGGCTCGCTATCAGAGAGAGTAGCTCATACAAATGGCGGGCGAAACTGTGCAAAGCCAAAAGTAGACACTCTCGATTCGATATTGTTTCGGAGGTTCTACAATCGACTTGAGCTGATCACAGACAGCTCAGCGTTGTTCAAGAGCGTCGGAACAAGATCGATTCGCGAGTGCAGAGTCGAGGGAAGGGATCCAACGACCGAAGCGAACGAAATCGCTTCGCGGATACAGAGAAAAGAACTTGCACTCTCGTCGCGGTATGATGTTGCTGCTGGTGTCGGGCATGCAATGTGTACAATATCAGGCTAGCGATACCCTCGAGTCAAGAGGTGGAATGTTGTAAGTTAGACTTTTGGAATAGTATTCAGAATCGAGTTCCGAAAGACTTGGGATTAAAAAAAGTACTCCGACTTGAACTTGGACTCGAGCATTGTGACTCCCTTACAGCGTCTTCTCACCTGCGAGACGATCACAAAGAGCTCACGAAGAGCGAGAGACGACAGACAGCGTGAGAGAAACTCAAAGGAGCAGTTTGAAAACTTCGGAAGCTCAACCAGTACTTCGCGACAAGGCCTGAAGTCAAGGGAAGAGCAACTTGCTCCGAAATCTTGTATCTCTCCCATTTGCCGCCAACCCTCTCTGACAGAGAAACCAGTCGATAGGTGTCCCCAGAGAAAAAGCACAGAATTTGCAACCTCTTCCCTCCCCTTTTACAACTACTAACAGATTCAAGTTGTTTAGATCTTGAATCCACGGGAGCGACGACGTCCACGACTGTTTAAGAGTGTGTCAGAGTCAGTTGAGAGTATACTTTCCGCAAGGATGCAGAGAGAGCATATAGGATGCAGAGAGAGTATATAGCTTACGCATTCTCCTCCTTCTTTCCCTTGCTGATGACATAGGGCTTGGCGTGGTTGACACCGGAACCTGTAACGTTCGAATCAGGGTCAGTGACCGTCGTTTCTTTCCCTTGGTAGCAATTCCCCTCCGAATCTCCTCCAAGTCTCTGCTCCATCTCTCTTCGTAACTCTCCGCACTCTGGTCGCCCACCTCCTCATCTCCTCTTATCTCGGTTTCACCCGTAGCTAAACAGAGTGACAGCTTACCGAAGTGCTTGACGGCTTCACGGGCGTTACGGGCACCACGGAGAAGGAGAGTGTTGGAACCGGTAGGCTTGCGAAGTGCGAGCTGATCAAGAGTGAGGCACTCTCCTCCAGCCTTCTCGATACGGGCATGTTGATTTCACGGTATCCTGTCTGTACTCAGCCGGGATCGCTGCGCCGGCGTAAGACACAAGACACACCGACTTGAAAAGAACTTCGTATTTTCGACTTGGGCGGAGTCGCGATCAAAACTTTTCGCGAGCCTCTCTCGTTTCCTCATCTTCGCTAAACTGCGGCTGTGCTGAAGAGCTGCAGTCCTCGATAATCAGCATCCGTCGCCCAGCGACTGTCGTAGAGACAGAGTCCCTCGCGAGAGTTCTCACAACTGTCAATCTCCGAGCTGAACGGAAGTAACCCTCGTGCGAGTGACGGCGAGCTCATGTGCAGGTGGGTACGACCTTTTGTTTCAGATATTCGATACTTGACATCAATATTTAGGGGTTTTCGAGGGAGAGGTTCTAATCACAAATAAGGGGGAGATAGGCGATGGGGAGTGAGGCGCTCAAAGACGAGCCTTGGTCTTGTAAGCCTCCTCAGCAGACTTGATGATCTCGGCGAATTCAGGTTTGAGGGAAGCACCACCGACGAGAGCACCTTTTTAACAATTCCAGAACTTGAATCAGTCTCTTGAAAGCTAGAGAGGAGCGGAAGAGAAACGTACCATCGATATCGGGGCAAAGGCAGAGTTCCTTCGCGTTCTTGGCAGCGACGGATCCACCGTAGATGATGCGGGTCTCGTCGGCAACTTTTTGGGAAACTCGCTTGGCGAGGAAAGAACGGATGACTTTGTGGGTATCTTGAGCTTGCTCAGGGGTGGCAACCTATGTCATAGAGTGAAAGAATGTCAGAGGGAGTCGATCAGGAAGGGAAGAGGAGGGAGAGGAAGCGAAAAATCGTAATCAAAAGCTAACCTTTCCGGTCTGTTTTCCGAGGAAATAGAGGGTTGGTCAGCGATATACTCAGAAAGCAAGCTTGAACGATTGAGAGCAAACTTACACCAATAGCCCAAACAGGCTCGTAAGCGACAACAACATCCTTCCAATCCTTCTCCTCGATGACCTTGGCGAGAGCCTCGACCTGTCGGGTAACAACGTCTTCCGTCTTGTTTCCCTCTCGCTCTTCGAGTGATTCTCCAATGCAGAAGATGACCTTGACGTTTTGCTTCAAAGCGGCTTGGGTCTTTTCGGCGATAAGTTCGTCGGTCTCGTGGAAGAGAGTTCGGCGTTCAGAGTGGCCGAGGACGACCCATTCGAGTCCGACATCCTTGAGTTGATTGAGGCTGAACGAGGATTGAGAGTCAGCGGATACGGGAAGCGAAAGGTAAAAATTGCAACTAACGAGATCTCTCCAGTGTAAGCTCCGGAAGCAAGTTGGTGAGCGTTTTGAGCGGCGACCTTGATGCCCTGTGTGACGACGCAACAATACTCTTGATCAGTCTCGAGCACGGCAAGGGAATCTCGAGAATCTTCAGAAATAATTTACCTTCTTGACGTGCTCGAGGAGGGGAATGATGTAGAGAGCAGGAGGGGCGATGATGACATCTGTACAAGGTTCGTGCATTCAAATCATGAGCAGAACTCAAAGTTTTATACGAGCGAATCACGTACCAGCAGCCTCGACGTCGAAATCAGTCTCGTTGAATTGGGTGACGAGCTTGGTGAGCTGAGCGAGATCACCGTTCACTAGCGAAAGTAACGAGCGGAGGTCAGCATCACTCCTCCTTGGAGAGGAGGTTGAACGAGGGAGCAGCCGTCATCGATCTACTTTCAATCAGGCGAGTGTAGCTGCTGTCGAGTCGAATTCAATCCAGATCTACCTATTCAGCTCGTATGAGCCTTCTCGGCTGACTGTATCCCCTGTGGATTTCCTACTCGCTTAGATCCTTAGTTGATGAAATATCCTTCGGTACAATCCGGTTCTCCTTCCTCGTCTACCTCACTTGATCCAGCTAATCCGACTCGTTCCAGGTTCCTTTTGGGTCCGTAGGAACTTGTGAAGGGTGTATAGAGTGTCTAAGATGGCTTACTCTTGAAGTTACCACCGATGCAAACTTTTCTTGCACCCATTGTTTATTGATCTAGCTAGACGAGCGAGTCAGCTCTTGCTCAGTTACAGCGAGTATTAGTGTGCTCACATATAGAGTGTGTGGGGTTGAAAGTGGAGAGAGTGAGTGAAGTGTTTGAGATTGAGATTCAACTCGTTTCGTAATTCGACGAGAGAGGTCTCTTGCCTTTACCCCACACACTTCGATCTCAATCAGTATCTCAGTAGAGCAACGACAAGCTAGCTACGGACTTCAACTTTCTCTCAGCCTTCCCTCTTCTTTCCCACCTCTCCTCGGACTCTCCTGCGTCATCCTCCCTCTCTCTTTCCATCCCCGCAGCCCCAAAGACTCTCAAGGATTGAATGGCGTCGATATGGTCCAAAACTGATACAGGGGACGTAGGATCTGGTTCCCACCTCCCTCCAGCGGTCTTGATCTCTGCGACTGTTTCGGCTGGATTATCCACCATCCTTAGTTTGGTCACGGTTTGGTTACAGTTGAAACATTATCATAGACCTAGGTTACAGAGATTCGTCGTTAGGATCTTGTGCATGTGAGTTTCAAATCCTTTCTATCATGATTCGAAGGAGGAAAGAGAAGTAAAAAACAGTAGTGGGGGGATAAGTCGGTTTAAAGCGAGAGATCAAGGCAACCTTCGATTCAGACGTAGACTCGGGAACTCTCGAATGAATCAGGAACGGCGAGACGGGAAGAAGTTAACTACCGAAACATCTCCTCGTTCACTTTCCGCAAAGAATGAAAACTGACTCTGCGATTTCCCTTGCTTCATCCAGGGTCCCTATCTACTCGATCGCTTCCCTCGTGTCGCTCTACTCTCTGGATCTAGCTTTCTTTGTGGACGCGGTGAGGGATATCTATGAAGTGAGCGCAACTCTCGAATCGTAAAGTCGTTCGAAACTCTCGCTGACTTTACGCTTCCCGTTCCTTCACAGGCTTTCGTTATCTAGTGAGTATTATAGTGGACGAACAATCTATTCTCCGTGACTGACGTTTTGTTTCTTCCTATTCTCACAGCTGTTTCTTCTCCCTCCTCGTCGAATACCTGTACGTGTCTGCCTCTTTCCTTCCTTCGACCCCTGTCACTGACCCCACTCTCCTTCACAGTGGCGGAGAACGATCCCTGATCATCCTCCTACACGGTCGAGAACCCATTTCACATCCCTGGCCCGTCTCACTTTTCGTCTCACCAATGGACGCGAGCGATCCCTTCACTTTCCTAGGTCTTAAACGAGGAATCTTACGTTCGTCTTCCCTCTCTCCGCTATCTCTCCTGTCTGAAGGGACTGATTCGGGTTGAGCGTGACGAAACAGAATATGTTCAGTTGAAACCGATCTTGGCTTTCGTTACTGTCGTTTTGAAAGCCACCGGAACTTACAAAGATGGATCATTACAAGCTGATTCAGGATGTTTGTCTCCTTCCTACCTCTACTCATTCCTTCATTGAGACTGATTAGGGCGAGAAGCGGGCCACAGATACTTATATTTCGATTGCGTACAATTTATCGGTCAGTATCAGTTTGTATGCGTTGGCAATGTTTTGGGTGGCTACTCATGGTGATCTCCAACCTGTACGTTTCAAGCCCACTCCTCATTGTCTCGCATTTCGAGCTGATGAGTACTGCTTGCGAATGTAGTTCCGTCCCATGCCAAAAGTAGGGACTTCTCTCTGAACGATAAGCTGCGGTTCAACTATACTGATATTGTTCATTTGACTTCTCCCTACAGTTCCTCTCTGTAAAGGGTATCATCTTCTTCTCATTCTGGCAAGGATTCGGAGTTTCAATCTTGGTCGCAATAGGCTGGTTACATTCTGGTACGTCCACTCACTTCCTCCACACATTCCGCCAATCCATACTGAGTGTGAAGTTGGTCCGTGTCCGTACAGCTCGGTACGAGACGGAGAAACTGTCGTTGGCGGTGCAAGATACTTTGATTTGTTTCGAGATGCCTTTGTTCGCTTTCTTGCATCTCTACGCTTTCTCTTGTAAGCACAGAAGTCTCCGTCTTATCTACCGACCGACAGTGAGGCTGATGAACTCGGCGATATTCTGCTTAGACACGGATTATATTGATGAATCTCACATTTACTCGGGGAGATTACCCGTTATTTACGCTTTGAGGGATGCATTTGGGTAAGCCAGACTCCTTTCCACCCTTTCTATGGAATAAATACTCACAAACATCGTATACAGCTACAAAGATCTCGTCTCCGATGCTTCCACAACCGTGCGAGGAACCGGATTCTCTTATCGAACTTTCGAGCCCGCTTCTTCGACCGTCCACTCTTTCGGTCCAACTCTCGATCGACGTCTCAAAGCTGGACTTCGTTATTCGACGCAAAATGGAAAGAAGTATTGGTTACCACAACCTACGCAAGGGAATGGAGAAGACCCGTATGCGAGAAAGGGGAAGGAAGCATGGAAATCTCGACCGCTGCACGAGGCTCGGTTGAGGATAGAGAGGAAGTTCGTCGATGATAGGATGGGGTATGCTCCGATAAGCGAGGAAGAGGAAAGGGAGACGGTTCATTTGGATCCGAAATTGTTACCACCTGGTCATGAGGATGCCGAGGAATTGGAGGAAGAGGAAGGAGGGGAAAGGAGGAACGTCGCGGGTTGGTGGGAGGGTGCGAGGGAGTATGATGAGCTAGATAGCGATGAGGAGAGCGAACCTGAGAGTTTACACTTCCAGGACGTCGAGGAAGATGAGGAGATGGATGAGATCTATCAATCGGCAAAGACTCTCGAATTCGGTGAGTTTCGCTGTACCTTCATCTCTCCTCGACGAGGGAAGAGCTGATTAGGGATCACCATCCTCACAGGTGATTGGAGTTATCCTGTCGTCGACGCTTCGAGGGAACACGCCAAACGTCGAATTCGAGATGAGGAGGATGCGATTCTCTCTGGCAAGCTCAAGACTAGCAAGGGCAAGGGTCGTAAAGGAGGAGATGATCAGCGAAGACCTCTTGCTCGCCATCGACCAGGATCCTACGGAGCACTCGCGGAAACGAACCCCAGCTCTTCCTCTTCCTCTTCCGCTCCTCCCTCTCGACCGAAACAACAAACCTCGACGTCTTCCACCTCTACTTCGAGACATCCTGCACCCATTGGAGATTCGATTGTCCAAGAAGCTGCAACTCTCGTCAAATCTGCCATTCCTGGATTGACGATCGATGAGGATGAAGACCCGACAGCAGCGAAACGCAAATTGCGACAGAAGCTTCACTTGCCATTCGGAAAGAAGGTCGAGGATGAATTACCGGACGATGCTATTGATTTGATGGTTGAAGATGCAGAGGCGGAGGAGGAAGAGATGTTGAGGCAGAGAAGGAGGGGTGAACCTACGGCGAAACGTACGAGAGTTTACAGGAAGGCTTACACACCACCGAACGAGGAAGGCGATTCGAAGATGAAGGAAGGGAAGGGTCATACAGAAGATGAAACGATTCAAGCGAAGGAAGTTGTTGAAAGGGACGAAGGTAAAGATGGACCGAAGGATCGTGGAGAAGAGTCGTCTTACTCTCCTCAGAAGGATCAAGTTGAAAGGTTCGTCGTCAAGGAGGATGAAAGGTTCGCGAAGCAGCATGGGATCGATGAAACTCCTGGAGTGGATGGTTCAAACGATTTGAACCCTTGGGAGTAAAGTCGACTCTTATTTTTTGTAGTACTATATGATATCGTTGTAGCTGCTCACCTATCTCACTCTCATCGCAACTCTGCATTCTGTTGTTTCATGTCATTTTTCTTTTGCGAGGGAGAGTTCGGGACTGAAAGTTACCGGCTCTTTTCCTCTCTTTCTCTTTCAACTTTCCCCTCGCTCGCTTCTGCATGCTACGTGCTACTATTACAAGGCTACCGCACGCCTCTCAACACCTCAGAAGAACTTTCTCCTCGACCCCCACATTTCTACCAGGCTTCTCTCACAAAGCCATGCCTCCCTCTCCTTCCCCTCCGAGCTGGTCAGAATGGAGGACGAATCCACCAACTGCCACTTCTTCAACCTCGACCATGTTCCAGAACCAACCTAGGATCCCTCGCTTGCCAGTCCCCAAACTCGCCGACACTCTCGAACAATTGGTCAAGAGCTGCACTCCGCTGGCCAAGTCGGAGCAGGAGGTCGAAGAGCTCAAGAAGAAGGTCGAAGCGTTCCAAAAGGAGGGTGGAATGGGAATGAAATTGCAGAAGAAGTTGGAGGAAAGGAGAGAGAAAGAGGGAATGAGGAATTGGCTTGCAGAATGGTGGGATACGAATGCTTATATGGCTTATAGAGATTCAGTCGTCATCAATGTGTGAGTCGTGTGAAAGAGACACGAGTGCTACGAACCGAACTGACAAAGTTTCCGCTTTACGCAACTCAAGTTCTTACTATTTCGGCGTGAGTCTTCATCCTATCCTCGTCCTCGCAGTTGATACTGACTCTTGACGGTTAGTTCGATCGGCTACCGCAAGCTGCTCCCTCGACGGCGAATCCTCCACCTTCCGATCCAGCTTATGTAGCAGCCTCAATCGCAAAAACTGCTCTCGAATTCCGTCGACTCATTGTGAACGGTATCCTCGAGCCCGAGTTGGCCGGAAAGACAAAGGAGGATGGAGAGCTGTGCATGGAATCGTACAAATGGTCAGTCTCGCTGATTCGGCTGTCGCATCGTCAAATGCTGGAGCTTGCTTGTCGACTATACAGGGCTTTCAACGCTTGTCGAATCCCCGCATCGCCGTCCGACTACGCTATCAAGACTGCAGAGACCGACAGCGACGCTCAACACTTTGTCATTGTCAAGAAGAATCGATTCTATTCAGTACCGGTTTGCGATGGGAGTGGTCAAGAGTTTGATGTGGACCAGCTACGAGCGTACGTTTCACTTTCGCTACTCTACATTAAGTTGAGGCTAACTTGTCTCGCCAGCAAACAGAGCTGTACAATCGATCATCGACGGAGCGGAGAACCTCGAGAAAGCTGCGCCTGTCGGAACCTTAACCGGAATCAATCGGGATCATTGGACAGAGGTAAGCTCTCGCCCTGTGATACCGTACAGGCTCGTCTCATCTTTCTTGCAATCTAGGCGCAATCGCATCTTCTCTCCGATTCTTCGAACCACTCAACTCTTCGCTCGATTCACTCTTCTGCTTTCCTCATTTCCCTCGATGAAGCTTCTCCGACACCTCACGACTCGAACGAGGGAATGGTGGACTTCAGTAAACGATTGTGGTTTGGAAAGGAAGAAGCTGGAAACAGATGGTGGGATAAGCCCTTACAATGGACGGTGTTTAAGAACGGTGAAGCTGGATTTGCTGGTGAACACAGCTGTATGGATGGTGAGTACCAGCTGGCTCAGATCATTTCCTCGCTATGGGAAGCTGATCTGAACATCTACAACATCCCAGGGACTCCAACGGCGAGACTTAACGATTACTTGACGAAACGACTCCTCACGAACAAACCTTTCCCTTCGCCTCCTTCTTCGACTACTGCGACACCTTCACCTACTCCTCTACCCTTCTCACTCGACGCGAAAGCGAAAGAACTGATCTCCAAAGCTGAGAAGGAATTCGAGCAGCATGTTGAACCTTACAACGTTTCTTACCTCAGCTATGATCGGTACGGAAAGGACGAGATCAAGAAGATGAAATGCTCTCCCGATGGATGGTGAGCTTGTCGCCAACCGTACAGTCATCTTTAATCGCGCTGACTGATCGGATTCGTTGGCATCACAGGATCCAAATGTGTTTCCAACTCGCCTATTACCTCACCCACAACAAGCCTGCTGGAACCTACGAAGCTGCACAAACTCGAAGATTCCAACTCGGTCGAACTGAAACTGTCCGAATCCTCACAACCCCTTCCCTCAAATTCGTCAAATCAATGCTCGACTCTTCGATTCCTTCTTCGGAGAAACTCTCCTTGTTCCAACAAGCAGTGAAGCAACATGGTTCGGATATGAGGAAAGCTTCGAATGGATTGGGGATTGATCGTCACCTGTTCGGATTGAAAATGATTGCAAACGAGAATTTGGAGGGAAAGGAGAAAGAGGAGGCACTCGGTGAACAAGGACTCTTAAACGATTCGTTGGTCAAGGAGAGTGGAACGTGGAGAATGAGTACTTCTCAGATCTACATCAGGCACTCGCCTTCGTACGGTTGGGGTCCAGTTGTCGCTGGAGGTTATGGGTTACCTTACATGATTCGTGAGTCGTATCGACCTGCTTCGTCTTACTTTCATTACTGACCCTTTATTCGCTATAGATCCCGAGTCTCTACAGCTGACGGTGACTTGCGACAAGACTGCAGATGGTCAAGCTTACATCGAAAACTTTAAGAAAGCTTGTGACATGCTGATGGACTTGCACGTAGAAGCTGCTCGCAAGCTGTAGACAATTATGATATAGTTTGTATTGTACATAGAATGACAAGTAGTGTTCAGGCAACAAAGGATACGAAAAGGGAGAGAGAGAGAGAGAGAGCTAAACCTATTCAAACATTAAAGGAAACTCGGAGCATAGCTGATACACCTCGATCTTGTCCGAGTCCAGCATCGTCCGCAACAAGTTGCAACTCTGCAAAGTATCGAGCCAGGTTGTCCAGCTCGGCCAGGTTCATTGATTCTTGACTGTAATCGACGAGAATTTGACCATCCAAAGTCTTCCAAGTCATCGGGAAAGGATAAGTTTTCTTTTGTTCGATCCAGGCTTTTTGGAGATCTTTGTAAGCCTTTGATAGGTCTCTGTGGTGGGGTTGTGTCGAGAGTAGAGGAGTTTGAGCGGGGACATAGATGTCCGTCGAAGAGGATTCGATTCGTGACGGCGGACTGACGCATGGTAGGGGATAGGAGAGGAGAATGGGTTTCGGAGGGTTGGCGACGAATTCGGAGAGAGAATTGAAGGGTCGAAGAGGGAGGACGAGGAGAGCGTGACCGACTTCGAAAGAGGCGACGAACACCGCTCGATCGTTTTCGACCGAGAGTTGCGAGATTGTTTCGACTCCTGTCTATTTCGAGGAGAGGTCGACAATCTTGATGTCAGCGGCAGATGGAAAGGAAGTCAAAACGACAGAACATACAAGATACAGGTTCATCGTTCTCTGCTCGATTTCCTCTCTATCCTTTGACCAGATCGCGCTCTTGTAATCGTAAGTGAGGGTGAGAACGCAGGCGTGATCTTCGAAGTGGTGGAAATGGGATGCTCCGACGAGGTAGCCAGATTTCGAATCGTGATGAACTGCTGACCAAGGACGATCGTTGTAGACGTGGACTGCTCGATAGAGAGGTTCAGGAACGAGAGGTCGGAGGTATCGATAACCTGGTGGAGCCAAAGGCGGCCAATTTTCGAGTTGCATCGACATCGACGGGACCGTTGATTGATCCTTGCTTTCGTCGGGTCTCCATATCGTCACGGACCTCATCCCCGCGACAAAGACTGAATCGTCGTCGAGTTCGATGTAGCTGACCTCCATTTCGCCGTTCTCCGTGGCGTCCAAGGGCTCGGCGAACGCACGACTCAGATCAATCTTACTTCGAGAAGGGAGGGGATCAGTAAAGTTCCATTGGTAGGCGGTGAGATTGTCCCGGGTCGTCGCGAGGAGGTAAGGATACCGTAACTTCGTCGCACCGCATGTATCGTCGGCTACGAGGAGTGTGTATGGATGGAAACCTCGTTGCGTTGGGTCGAGGGAAGCGTAATGAGGAGTGAGAGATGCGAGTGAATCGGAAGACATGTTGAGGGTTGGAGGAGGGGATTCGGGATCAGCGGACTTTGATGGATCGTGCCAACGCCAGATGAGAAAGTTACGATCCGTGAGAGTGGTTGAAAGGTAAGAAGTCGAATTGTCGTCAGGCGAATAGGTCAACTCGAGATGACCGAATGGAACGGCAGGAAGGGTTGAGTACCACGATAGTTTGCCATCCGTTTCGAACGCGTACACTCCACCAAAGAGTCCCGTGACGATAATCCAACCCGATACAGGGTCTACCTTGAATCTCCAATACTCCTCCGTGTCGGGTAATCCAGCTGCTCGTGCTGCCCTCATGTCGAACTTGATTAGGAATTGCTTCATCTTGCCAGTGTTCCAGTTGCGATCGATGGTCGAGCGAGTTTTGGCTGTCGAAAAGCGAAAACGAAACGAAATTAGCAGCAATTCGACGTAGATGAGCGAAACCTCGGAACTGACCATAACTTGTCCAATCCTCGACATGATCGAACACTTTGTTGAGAGATCTCTGTTCTCTGATGACTTGCTTGAGCTCCTCCTCGTTTGGTTCTTGATCCAATCCTTTCTTCTCTTGCCAGCCTTCTGATTGAAGTGGAGCTGCCGAACCGATCGTCTTCGCATCCGCTAGTCCGTTTCTGATACATATCGCTCTACTGAGATGCTCTGGGTAGCTCTTCCATACCGAGTTGAAAGAGGAGTGAGATTGAACGAGTCGAGAGAGCGAGGGGAAGTCGAGGTGAGACAGAATGAGGACTCGCACATCCGAAGGTAGAGTCGTGATATGCATGTTCGAGTGCTTGCTTGAGAAGAGCGAATCGAGGTGGAGGGAAGGGAGGCAAGAAACGAATCGTCGAAGTGAGGAGCTCTCCCTCTTGCCCCTCACTCTCAAAGATTGTACAACTAGCCTGTAGCCCTGAGGATACATTGTAAAACCCCAGTCAGCAAGGTCCGACTCGACTAACAGCTTTCCTCGCGTTGATGCATCGTTGAACTCCTTCGGAACTCTTTCGTAAGTTGTATCTCTCTCTGACGGATGGAGAGTAACGTTGAACCTTCTTAGCTCCTCCTAGAGTATCTGGCATGAACCCTGCGAGGCCCTCGAGCAGTCGCATCGAACTGAACTACCCCTCCTCACCTCATTCGCATCTTCGACATCGTTCTCGCTCACCTTCAAACTCGACAAACCCACCTTCGCCTCGACCAGATTCTCCCATGTTACCCAACAGTCCACTCATCAGATCGGCCAGCTCCTCCTCTGCAGCCGGAGAATCAGCTTTCATCGCTTTCCCACCTCCGAAACCTGATCCCTCGACAAAGATCCGAACAAACTACCAAGACGATGATCTACCGCCAGAACGACCACATCGACATCATCATACAACATCGAAACATTCCCCTCGTCCAGCTTTCACGATACCCCTCGTCTTTCGAAGACGGCGGAGATTATTGATCGCTTTCCTTTCGACTCTCTTCGTTCTCTCAGTACTTCGACAAGTCTTTGCCCCTACTCTACTTTTAATGAGGTTCAAACTCGTCGATTACGCTTACTCGGAGGTATGGGGGTGGCCACTTGCGCAAAGGGAGTGCGGGTTCAGGAAAGAACCGATGGTGTTCATCAAAGGGGAACGAGAGGTCTCAATAGTATGGGAGATCGGGAAATGCAGTGTCGGGAAGAAGGTTTGGAGTTTACGATGGAAAGGAGAGGGAGCTGAGGAATGGAGTACGGTGAACGAGTTGTCATATTCAGAAATGACCCTAGATTACGATGGAGGATCTTTGCGATCCGTCTACTCGACAACCCTCGACCAGCTCGAAGGAGGTCAGCTTTACTCATACGAGATCCTCAAGCTTCAAGAACCAGTTCGAGAATACTCTTTCCCCTTCGTCGGACCTTCTTCCTCTTCACCTTCCTCCGCCTCGAAACCTCAAACCCTCCACATAGCCTGCCTAGCCGATAACCAATTCAACCTCCGAACGTTCCACTCCATCCTCTCTCGTGTCCTCTCGACCTCTCGTTCCCTCGCATCCAAATTCACTCCCTCTCAGTTCCCAAAACGTCGTCCTCACCTCCTCCTTCACGCCGGAGACAATGTTCAAGGACCACACGATCTCGAGCAGTGGCAAACGGATTTCTGGGATCCGCTGACGAAACAATTGAGTTACAATTTGGGGAGTCAAATACCAATGGTTTTAGCTCGAGGGAATCATGATTGGGACAAGTCGGGGAAGAATATCTATGTCGGTGGGCTACCGGAGAGGAGGGAATGGGATGAGAAGTCAAGGAAGGAGGGGAAGGAGCTGGATGAGAAAAGGAGCACTTATTATTCGTTTTCACCGCATAAACGAGTTAGGATTATCGTGCTTGATTCGAATCTCATCAAAGACGATGAGAAACACGCTCAGGAAGAATGGCTGGAATGGGAAGTTGGGAGGGAAGAGTGGAAGAGAGCTAGTTTGAGAATCGCATTGGCTCACACGGCACCTTGGATCGAATGGTGGAACAGGAGAGCTTGGACAGATGGGAAAGAGTGGGCTTGGTGAGCTCGACTGATCTCTGCATACGAATTGTCAAGTCAGCTGATGCAGTATCTCGGTCGAGTCCAGGTCGATCTTTGTTCGACATCGACTCACTCCGATTCTCGTCAAAGCCAAATGCACCCTCCTTCTCTCCGGCCACTCTCACTCATACTCCCGCGGCTTCCTTCCGACATCCTTCCTTGCAACTTTCACCTCCGAAACCGCTTCACTAAATTCGAAAACTCTGCCATCTCTCGCCCTCGCATCGATCAAAGAACGAAGTTGGGAGAAACAAACGTCTGTGCGAGAGAGCGGAGTGATAGAGGAACCAGGAGTGATCAGCATAGTCTATGGGGGATCTGGTGGAAGTCTCGATACGGAACGAGTTGAAGATTGGGGTTTATTCGAAAAAGGGAAATGGAGTGAAGAATCAGCTCAGTATCATTTTGGATCGATCAGCTTACATCTCGCTGGTGATGATGGGAGTCAACCGATACGGACGTTTGATGGCAAGAAGGGGAACAGGGATTGGAGAGGAAAGGGAGAATGGATCTATCGAGCGGAGAGTCTGGAGAGCGAGAGGGAATGTGAAGCGAGGGGAGGAAAGACGGTGGAAGATTGGATGGAATGGCAGGCTATCGATGTCGATGGCAAGACGAGGGATCGGATAGGCATTGTAGGTAGAGGGTGCGCATGAGAAGCAGAGCAACGAATCCCTTTGCTTTCTTCTCGCTCGCTCTCGGCTTCTTGCTTCGTCTCGCTCGCTGATCAACTAGTGCCAGAGGGGATCAAGAGGTTGTAAGTGGAGTCAACGGGGTGAAGAGCTAGGACCCTCAGATTTGATCGAAGCTCTTGGAACTCGTCGGATTTTCTCCCCTCATCAAAGTCGATTTTCCCTCCCTCTTTCTGTTCCCCTCCCTCTCCTCTAAGTATTCTCTAGTCTTCCATCTGAGCGTCGCTCGGGAAGCGATAGCTCTCGTAGTCTGCAAGCGACTGGCTCGCTGAACATCGTTCCCCTCCACTTCCTCCGACTTCTTCTTTCTCCAGCTCCAACCCTTGTCTACAACTCCTCAACTGCATGACTACTACTCCACGACCTCTCAAACGACTCAGTGCAAAACAATTACAGAACTTGCCCGTCTTGACAGTTTGCGGTGTGAAAAGTGATTCCCTATTGAAGGTTCGCTTCTCTTCCTCTCCTCTCTATCCCGTAAGTTGCTGGCTGATAGCGGGAACTTAGCTGAGAACAGGATTATGTGACTGTCGGTCAAGCGGTGGATGCGGGAGTTATAACGAGGGATCGGTTGGACACCGTGTGAGTTCCAACTTTTTTCGCAATGAGGCGAGTTTCGCTGAACCTGCATGCTGACGATTTCGTTCGTTACTGGCAGAAACTTTGTCTTTCTCGACGAGAGGACACGTCGAAGCGCTTACGCTGCACTAAGCGATGGTCTCGCGAAAGAAATGTTGAGGGAGTTCGCAGGATACGATCTTCTTTACGTTGCTGTAAGCTCCTCCTTCGCTTCCCCGCTCCTTCGCTTCCCCGCTCCTTCGCTAGTATTTCTCACGAGGTTTGATCGATGAAAGACAGCGGCGACCTATAGCTCGAATAGCGTTCAGTAGATCAGCTCCTCTCGAACAACCTGTTTTCGAAGAGCGTCAACGAATCTACCTCAAAGAAGAGTTCAAGCCTGCTTCCTTCTACTCCAGGTCCTCTTTCTCGACATATCGCGACAACAAGCTTCGCCTTCCAGAGCTGGTGAACCCGATACCGCAATGTTCGGAGGAGGAAGACGACAAGGCTCTCGTCGCAGGTTTGCACTCCTCTCTCCCGCTTCTCCTGTTCACGCGCTCACTGACCACTCTACCTCTCCTCCCAGGTACCTCGCAGGATCCGCCTCTCGTTTGTCCCGAATGTCGGCGCCTCTACTTCGCATTCTAGACTTTATACCTATCTCTGATCAATCCGCTTTCGCCTGGACCTTCATCGAGTCCCCCACAGGGAGGGCTATCTACTGCTTCATGTATTGAGTATCTATCTGTTGGGCTGTGGTGTGCTGGGAATCAGAGAATCGTCGTCTTTGGGAAGAATCAAGGGTCATTGAGCATATTTTGGGTTTCTGGGCTGTATAGTTTACGGGGTACATTCTGTAACGATGCTGTTAGGACACAGCGTCCCTCGGACGGCTTCGCTCACAGCGCAGAGAGATCTATTGTCATATCAATGGTACTGCGATTGTTTCGGGTCAGTCGATCATTCTCTACTTCTTATCCGCCCTATCGCTCCCATATCTGGTCTCTGGAGATCCTTTCATCGTTCTCGTCTTCAAAGGTACGGTCTTCACTTCTTTTGGCGAGATCGGTGAGCTTGAACTGACAGAGGAGTTGAGAGTGAAATTAGGCACTGGTCCTCAGAACTTCGCAGAGTTCCTAGTAGACGCCACGATCAATCGAGTTCCAGGTGGAGTGTTCTTCGGCTCTCGAGTCACCGTACATCAGGGCTTCTACACTAGTCTCTTCATGACGAATGATTCAGATCGTCGTTCTGGAACTGATGCTTACGGTGAGCTTGAGCTCTCCTCTCTCTCCTCTTGAACACTCGAGCTTACCCTCGCCGCTTGAGAGATAGGTACTATCGTTCGTACTCTTCGTCACACCGCTACGAGGATGAAACAAGAACTCGCAAATGATCGTGGTCTCGAATTGGCTCAAGTTGACGATATTCCTCTTTGGGTCGCTGTGAGTCTCTCTCTACTCTCGACATTCTCACTCTACTGAGCTCACTAACACTCTCTATTGAACTTTATAGGATCACTCGCTTGGATCTGCACTCGCTTCACTCTGTTACGCGAGGTTCCTTCGTTCTCCACAAGATCTCGGAACCGATTTGATTCTCAAAGATTGTTACTCGTTTGGTACTCCTCGTCTCGGAGATGGTGATTTCGTTTCAGCTTTCGAAGAGGTGAACTTCTCTCTCTTACTACTCGAGATCTTGAGATCTTTACTGATTGAATTGCGTTTGACTGTATAGTCGATCGTTACTCCTCGTGATCGTCCCAACATCCTTTGGAGGGTTCAAAATCACCTCGACGTCGTCACGATGGTTCCACCTGGATTAGCCGACAATGAATCTGGTCGAGCTACTCTCTCCTCCGTGTCGGTTCTCAACTATGGCCATATCTCCGCCTCGATGGTTCTACGTCCTTTCCAACTTGGTCTCCCTTTCCCTCTCTCCTTCTTCTCTCGATCGAAACGTGCGAAATCTTATCGAGTCGACGAACCCGGTTCTTTCCACGAAGCAGTTTCAGTTCAAATCGCCGACGAAACTTACCAAGGAGGATTCGAAACTAGCCGAGCTTCCGCCGCTACTCACAGTTCTCGCGGCTGTCATCCTATCCTGAGGCGACCTTGTGAGATAGAGGGGAGTTTCAAAGTAGCCCAACTGATCGAGTATAGTACGAACAAGACCTGACAAAACAAGCTCGAATACAAATCCCAATATTCCCTTGACAATGCGAGCGATTCCTGAGAGGAGAACGAGACAAAGTTATAGCAAGCAAGCAACTCTAGTATGCATCAAACTGGAGATCCACGAGATGAAGGAGGATCTTGAGCTTCGGAAGTTGATTCTTCGACGCTTTGAACGACTTCAACGCTTGCGAGGGGTGGAACATTCGGAAGTGAAGGACTGTTGGTGTCGTCGACAGTACCAAACTCGCCGCAGATGTAGCTTGTCGTCGTTCGTCGTTCAGCGCCTGAATTGGGTTGGGTCGATCCGGGAATACTCGAAATGAGAAGTTGAGAACGAAGGCTGTGTACGAGTCGACATCTACAGAACACGCTCCTTGTGAGCTTGTAGAGAGGAGAGCAGAAGAGGATAGAAGAGAAGACTTACACGATCGTTGTAGTTCCGACAGAGGCGATCGAGAGGAAGAGAGGACCAAGTAGAGGTTCGTTGACGACGCTGAGAGTACAACGAGTATATCAATGAGAGTCTGCTGGAAAACTTGACAAACTAGAGAGCTTACAAGAGAATCAATCTACGAAAGACTCAATTGCGAAGGTTAGCCCGAAACTCACTTGTGAGAAGAAGCGCGAGAGAGCTCACGCGGTGAGGTAGATAGCAAGGATGAGGAGTTGGAACTAATAAGATAAGTATGAAGTGTAAGCAAAGAATCTCGAGGAGAAAGCGAAATCAAAGCTCACTCTTGCTCCATCTCTCCAGAAGATCAAAAGAAGAGGAACCCTTGAAGCTTTACTTTCTTTAGCATCGTGATATCGTGAAGCACCTTTGTAGACGATCAAGGAGAGTAGGATCGCTGAAATGAGAATGATTGGAACCCCTAAGAGCGAAGAGAAAAATGAGCGAGTCAGTAAAGTCGCGACTCGACGATAGCGAATCAGTGCGTACAGTAAAGAGCGACCTCCCAGAGACGATCGCTGTAGTAGACAAAAGAGGGTATCAGCTGTCATCCTTCCCGAGAGCCAGGAGGAAGGACACGAACGGATTCGGCGAAGGATAGCAACCCAAAATTCCTTCAGGAACTTCCGCACCCTGCGAACGACAGATTCGACGTAAGCTAGCGTCGGTGAGAGTCACAGATAAGAGGAAGAGACAGCTCACATGCCATTTTGAAACGATATAGAATTGGAGGACTACGGTGAGAAGAACGAAGAACGATAGAAGGAGAAGGATCGATCGATTAAAGCTGTAGATGGCGAGAACTCTGTCGAGGCTCTCCCACGACGTCAGTATCTTCGGCTACGATGATTTGCGAGAGTGAAGCGTACCGGTACGAGCGAATCAAGAGTCCGAAAGTACTCGCTAAAGTCGATCAGGGTCGAAATCCGTCAGAATGTGAGCTTTCGGGACTTCGAGCAACGGTCGAGCTTACCGAGTGTAGCGAGAGCGAGAACGGCTCTAGCGAGATGAGTGCACGTGTTGGAATCGCTGAGTACGCGAGAAGTGTTGGTTGCGACGAGTAAAGCTCCAGTTGCGAGTCCGAGATACCTCGTGAGTAGGTAACACCATTTGAGTGCAGTCGATCGAGCTCTCCCTATACAGTCCATCAAGGTTAGCACAATGGAGGGCGAGAGAGAGGAGAGGGACACTAACAAATTATCAAAACTTCGACCCTTAAACAGAGTAAAGTATCCCAAAGCGCTACCGAGAGGAGCGCTACAGCGGTGTAGTCGGCAGCTAGAGCTAGACTTGCGTCCTTCGCATCTTGATCTGAATACTGAGAAGGAAGGGAAGAGAGATTGACACCCATTCTTGAAGGAGAGTCGAGTAGTCGGATGAGAGGGTGAACTGAGTCGGTTCGACTTCAGCTAGCTTTGGAGAGTCGATCAAAAGTGAATAGAAGGGAAGAGAGAAGCATAGAGAGCTCCAGAGGGAAAGGGAAGGAGAAAGAAGGAAGGGACCTCGGAATGATTTTCACGAATCTCGGGTTTTGGCATTCTGGATTCACCAAGAGACTGAGCACCGAGAGTACAGCAGTCGACAGGGAGTCTGTTGTAGATCGAGGGGAGAGAGAGGAGTCGAAGAGAAGAGACAGTTTTTCGTCAGGAACTGACAACTTTCGAAATCCTCTCGCTCTCTGTTGCCAAAGTCACATTTGAAAGCGAGACAAGCGGTAGCATGGTATTGAACGACGAAACAAAAAGTGGTAAAGCACAACTAGAGAGAGAGAGAGAGGGGTAAAACTGATGAGGGTATTAGGGGGTGGGAACAAAAACGAAAACGACAAAAGAGACTTGAGATGACAACTCCCTACTTCCTCCTATTCTTTACATGTTTTGTGACAAGCGATGATTGATTGATGTGTTGTTGTTGTTTTCAAGCGAGAGTTTCTGAAGAAGCCGAGGAATTGAGAGCTGCTTGTTGTTGATGAAGAGTAGCAGTCGATTGCATCAAGTCGAGGTCGGCGAGATAAGCAGCGGGGACTACGACGTTCCGAGTGGAAGGAGTCAGTCACGAGTGAGAGAAAGATAGAGAGAAAGAGTGACTTACAGTGATCGTAGAGAGGAGCAGGGAGAAGGTTGAGCGAGTTCAAAGGGTTCTTCCAATCCCTCTTTGCGTGTTCGAAAGCAGCGATAGACCTCTTCATCCTTGAAGGAACGTATCCGAGAGTAGCGGCCGAAGCTTGACTAGTTTCGAATCCTCCTTGGTAAGTTTCGTCGGCGATTTGAACTGAGACTGCTTCGTGGAAAGAACCGGATTCGTCGACTCGATAAGATTTCGCACGTTTTGAACGAGAGAAGAAGGAGAGAGGGAAAGGGAGACCGAGTTGGAAAGGACGTAGAACCATAGAGGCGGAGATATGGCCATAATTGAGAACCGACACGGAGGAGAGAGTAGCTCGACCAGATTCATTGTCGGCTAATCCAGGTGGAACCATCGTGACGACGTCGAGGTGATTTTGAACCCTCCAGAGGATATTGGGACGATCACGAGGAGTAGCGATCGACTATACAGTCAATACGCATTTCAATCAGTTTCACAAAGATCTCGAGTAGTAAGAGAGAGAGAAGTTTCAAACTCACCTCTTCGAAAGCTGAAACGAAATCACCATCTCCGAGACGAGGAGTACCAAACGAGTAACAATCTTTGAGAATCAAATCGGTTCCGAGATCTTGAGGAGAACGAAGGAACCTTGCGTAACAGAGTGAAGCGAGTGCAGATCCAAGCGAGTGACCCTATACAGTTTAATCGAGATTGTCGGTGAGATCAGTAGAGTGAGAGTGGAGAGAGTAGAGAGAGACTGACAGCGACCCAAAGAGGAATATCGTCAACTTGAGCCAATTCGAGACCACGATCGTTTGCTAGTTCTTGCTTCATCCTCGTAGCGGTGTGACGAAGAGTACGAACGATAGTACCTATCTCTCAAGCGGCGAGGGTAAGCTCGAGTGTTCAAGAGGAGAGAGAGGAGAGCTCAAGCTCACCGTAAGCATCAGTTCCAGAACGACGATCTGAATCATTCGTCATGAAGAGACTAGTATAGAATCCCTGATGTACGGTGACTCGAGAGCCGAAGAACACTCCACCTGGAACTCGATTGATCGTGGCGTCCACGAGGAACTCTGCGAAGTTTTGAGGACCAGTACCTAATTCAATTCACTCTCAACTCGTTTGTCAGCTCTCGAGCTCTCTGATCTCGCCAAGAGAAGTGTAGAGCGTACCTTTGAAGACGAGAACGATGAAAGGATCTTCATGAGTAGCAGTCGAGGTGTAAAAGATTGAAGCGAAAGGTCCTCCTCCAGTCGTACCCAATTCTGAAACTCCTTCGTAATTGAATCCCCAAATCGAAGCCTACACACTCCACTTTGTCAGTTATCGTCAAGTCGAGTCAGACAGCAAAGAGAGAGTGTAGCTCACTTGTTCTCTGATGACCTCTTCAGATTTATTCAATTCCATTTCTGCTTCATTCAATAACCTGTTCCTCTTTGCCGTATCATTCTTGACTCGTTGAGCTTGTTGAGTGAGTTGAGTAGCAGTGTAGACGTAAGAATCTTTGCGTTCGTAGACGAGGGCCGACATGAGGAGTAAAGTCTTTGCGAGAGGAATTGAAAAGATGCGAACACTGTTCAATACGAGTGATCCTTTTGAGTCAGTAAGACAGTTCTCAATGACGGAGTGAGGTGATGGTGAAATGAGAAAGTGAGGACGTGAGAAAGAGAGAAAGAGAGGGAGGGAACAAGCGGGAATAGAAAGGAGAGACAGAGAGAGAGGGAAAGCTCACGTCTTCGCAACTCCGAACATTGGGTTCTCATCGTTTATATCAGCACCAGGAGGGATAGTAGTACGGTCTATGATTCGTCCTAACGAGTCAGCTCGAATGGAAAAGAGAGAAGAGAGAGAGGTTTGAACTGACATTTTCCAGCGAGCATTGGTTTCGCAGATTGAATCGCTTCATTACTAGCAGCACCAAAGATACCAGGATTCGCCTGTCGTCAAGTTGTTATCAGTACATTCTCAAGAGAGAGAAGAGAGAGAGAGAGAGAGGGGAGACTCACCCAATTGACCATTGAATAACCGTTTGCGAATTTCTCAGAGATTGATTCAATAATCTTTCCACCTCCACTGATACCAGCCAACCAGAAGATCGCAGTGAAAACGGCTAAGCCAGTCCACACAACTGGATAGATGATGAGAGCAGCGGTAGTTGAAAGTGGATCGATCAAGATTGAAGCGGGAGAAGTGATAAAAGTCCAAATCCAACTAATGAGAGTATTCCACATGTACAACGCGAACGCCAAAGGTACACTTTGTTTCGCGCGTTGAACATAGGAGAGCTTTGAATGATCCGAGATTGAAAGTTGCGAAAGTTCGGCCGTGTGAGCAGTGGAAGCGGTGAAATTCGAAGTAGCAATCTTCTTCTTTGATGAGGATTTGCGTTTCTCGAGAGTAGGTTTCTCCATCTGTAGTTAGTGAAAGAGAGATCAGCGAGTGTGAGAAAGGGGAAAGGGCAAGATAGAAGAGAGAGAAGTGGGGTTGAAATCCTCCTCTCCAGTCCCTAATGAGTGGGTGAGTGCTTACCTTTACTATTACTCTCGGACTTGCGATCGTCCGAAGTGAGAAAAAAAGTGAAGTGAAGAGGAGAGAAGAGAGAAAGTGGGCATGTTCATCTCTGCTCCCGAATTTCGCATGTATTCAAATCGGAGCAAAGTGATCTCCAGTCCGACGCATTGACCCCTCTCTCTCTCTCGCGTGACCTTGTCCCTTCTCCCTTCTCAAAACGACGAGAGAGACTGAATATGCTGATGATAACAACTGCAACTTGACTGACTACTCTCTACCTAATCGACTTACTTCATCCCTCAACCCTTCCCCCTCCTGAGTCTCCAACATTCCCCTCAATCCATCCACTCCAACCCTCTCCATCAACCCCTTCAACAATTCCATCCCTTCTTCCTTCGCACCCCTCAACCTCAAACTCTTCAACAACGTCGCAAACAATTTCGGGTTCAACTTCTTGTTCTTTTTCGATTCCTCCTCCTCCTCTTTTCCAGTAGTAGCTAAATGAGTATTGATGAATTCGACGAGTTCAGTTGATATCGAAGGAGGTCGAGTCGAAAGAGAAGGAGTAGAGGGAGAGAGGAGGAGGGAAGAGAGGATCCAATTAAACTCTTCTAAATCTCCACTTCTAGCATACGAACTCAATAACAACGCGACGTGAGGTTCTTGAGGTCTCAATCCCAACTTTTGCATGTCCCTCAAAATACCGACCAATTCTTCTTGTTCCAATTTCCCACGGTTTCGACGCTTGAGTACGACCAACATGAATGGTAAGAAAGTGTAAGGATCCAATGGGCTCTTCTTCTTTGTTCGAGTGTTGAGTCCACCGGAGAAAGGTTTGTGAGAGGGAACGATTCGGAATGGGGAGGGAGAAGACGAAGAAGAGGAAGAAGAGAGGAGTAGAGTTTGATAGATGTTTGAGATATGTCGGGTACCTCCTGAAGTACGAAGTGGATCAGAAGAGAGCAGTGGAACGAGTGCTTGCATGAAGATTGAGAGAGTGTAAGCGTTTGGAACTGATCTTTTGAATCGAGGCGAATCGTCCTCCTCCTCCCCCTCCGAATGGGAACGAGTCGAAGGCACTTTCGAACTAGTGATGGCGATACTTGCTGGTAGAGGTGGAGGTAAACTATTCGTAAAGAAGTAATCCCTGAACCTCCTCACGACGACCCTCAATTCCCCCTGGTGTAACTCTTCGAGCATTCTACAAGTCGCCCAAAACCCTCTCCTCCAATTCGAGTTCTTGACGTGTTGATCGATCGTCTCGAGTACTTCTTGACCGTTCTCGTGAGTCGAAAGGGAGTGAATGAAAGTCGCGACTGATTGAGCAGAGGGTAAAGGTCCATGAGAGAGTAATTTCGTAATCTTGACCAACGCTTGGTCGACTTTTCCCTCGTCGACTAATTTAACCAATTTCTCCGATTCCCGTTTACTAGTAGTCATCCCATAATGTATCGTATCGTCCCCCGTCGCCGTAGCAACTGAATACTCGTCCAAATCGTCCAAACTCCCTTCCTCGATCGAACTAACTTTGTGTTGATCCCTGAACGTCGTAAACGCTTCTTGTGCTGAAGGTGACCTCTCCTTTCCTCCCTCGTTATACATTGAACCCCTCGCCCAATAAGGTGTACGACTCCTCAATTCCTTGTTTCGAATCCTAACCAACTTGTTTTCTTGTTCCTCGAACCTTGCGTAAACTTGCTGTAAGAGATCGAACCGATCTTGGTTACTCAACTGAGCGAGTATGGTGAGGTAAAGTGATTTCGATAGTCGAACTGGAGAGGTCGAAGAGTAGAGGGAAGGATAATTGTTGGTTTCGAGGATTAATCGAACGGCTTGATCCACTCTCCCAGCGTTGGCGAGGGATCGAATGATTCGTTCTCTTGATCTGACGACGACTTTGTAGGCCTCCCAACTTCGACTCGCGTACCAATCCTCCATAATTCGTGTTTGTTCGTTCAACCTCTCCCTTCTCTCCTCGTCTCCCAATTTTGCTTCCTCCACCCTGAGTTTCTCTGATACCCTCATCAGATCCCTCTGTTCCCTCAATTCCCTCAACGAAACTTGCCACAACTTTTCTCCCATGCCCAAATCTTCCATCGCAACCTCCTCAACCAACCCTTCTGCAACGACTCTACTATAACCCTGCTTACTCAACACCTCTCCAAACACTTTGATCTTTTCTACCAACTCTTTCCTCTTCTCCTGAGCCCCCTCCTCACTACTACTACTAATCCCTTCTTCTTCCAAACACCTCTTCAAAACCCTCACTATCTTGCTCGCTCTCCCAAACATCTCATTATCAACTTTCCTCAAATTGATCCCTACTTCCTCATGAGGAACCTCGCCAGCATCAATCAGAGTGGGACACAACTCCCACCATTTCAACCAACTCTTATCTTCCCACCCAAATTCATTCAAACATTTCAACGAGTACTTCCCAAACGAATACTTTTTATCGATTCTGATATTTGTGGATTCTAGTTCTTGGAGGAGGGATAGAGCCGAGGAATAATCTTTGTTGCGAAGGAGGGTTAAGAGTGAATCTGATGGGGATCTGGGAGGGGAGGGGTAGTCGAGAATTGAAGGGGGTACGTGAGTGTATTCTGGTGAGGAAGGGGATTCAAAGATGATTGTGTCGTTTGTAGAGAGGGAGGAGGAGAGTGAGGAAGAAGAAGAGACGAGGGAAACGGTTGATTGAAATCGGGAACGAGAGGGAGGGAGCGAGAGGGAGGGGAGGTGGTGAAGGATACATTGACGGATCTCTATAGGTAATACGAGTAGACGTCGGAGGGAGGTGACCTGTCAGAAATATGAAAAGAAGAAGATGAATTCATCAGCGAGCAGAGAGAGAGAGAGTGAGAGGTGTTAACTCACCTGTGATCGTATCATCATCTTGAGAGAGCTTGAGACTGTGTATGAGACTCCCGAAGCAGATTCGAAGTGAATGGGAGAGAGGGAACCAACAAGCAACCAGCGAATCTTTCTTTCCCTCTCTCCAGACACTCACTCTGTCCGAATGGCATCCAGCTCCAACACAGTGCTCTCTGACAAACGACTCTACATTGGTAACCTCTCTGCAACAATCGACGAGTCCGTTCTCCTCTCTATCTCTGTTTCCCTCAACCTCGCTAACCCTCTCTCTAGGTATTCACTAATGCAACTCTGTGCTAAATACGGCAAGATCTCAAAGCTAGACTATCTATTCCACAAGACTGGACCCCAAAAGGGTAAACCCAGAGGTTATGCATTCGTAGAATACGCTACTAAAGAAGTTAGTAAACTCTCTCTCTCTTTTCTGTTCGTTTGGGTTCCAAGGGTGAGCTGATGAGGACTTTGATGAGAGAGTACAGGAAGCACAGAGAGCTATGATTAGTATGCAGGACAAGTTGGTAAGGGGGAGGAAAATGTCTGTTTCATTGGCTTCGGAACAGGTAAAGCCTTTCTCTCTCTCTCTCTCTCACTCCCCGTTGATGTCATACATCGTTAACGACGAAGAGAGAGAAATAAATAGGATCCGAAAGAGTTGAATGCGATAGGAGGGAAAAAGAGACGTTCAGCAGCACCTTCGGAACTCGCAAGACCTACTGCGATTTCCCTTTTGAAAGGTAGAGGGGTTTCTCAAGCGTACGCGTCCATCTCTCATCTACTCGTCGAGGGAGGAAACTGATGCTTGGGGAAAGAGGCGTACAGACCTACTAATTCGAAAATTGCGGCATTGGAAGCGAAATTGGCTTTGATGAAACAGAAGAAAGATGCCTCCCCTTCTACTTCTACTTCTACGAGTAACCCGAATAGTGGAGCATCAACTCCGAACCAAGAAGAAGTAGATACATTCTTGAATGGGGTCCTACCGAATATGAATACGAGTGAATCGAAACGAGTCGAGGAGAACGAGAACGCGGGGAAAGGCTCGACAACGAAGGGTAAGATCGATTTAAGTAAAGCAGGGTTACCAGTGAGACCTTTTTTTGAGAGTGATGGTCCACCGAGGGAGTTGTAGGGGATGTGGGATTCATGTCGTTTCTCCTTTGTCGTACATTTAGTTTTGCGCTCTCTCGTTATTGTTGTCATCCTATTCACGCTGGCCTTTGCTCTCCTCAATCTTACTCAAGCGACTCATACTCTCTCTCTCTCTCTCTACGCTTCGAAGAGAATCGTACAGTTGTGAGAGTAGTGTGATAAAACAATTGCAAAGTTACGATTCATGTTTTGGGTAATGTAGACAGACGACCCTCCTTCTTCTTTAGCCCTCATCCTCAGTATCGCTATTCTCATTCGTCGCTCCTCTCGGTGGGAACCTTTGACTCTGACGATGTGGGTAAAAAGTAGAGTACCTTAAAAAAAGTTCAATCTCTTCATCAGTAAATTCACTTCTCTCATTCGTCTTAAAGAGAACGTACCTAGAAGTTTGACCCTCATCATCGACTTCCTCCTCATCATCACTCAAGACCCCATTCCCTCTCGTACCAGTCTCGAGTCTAGGAGATTCAGGTTCCTGACTACCTCTCCAAGCTCTAGAAGGATCCGTTTCGCTTCCTTCGCTACTATTACTCCAACCTCTCCTCACTTCCCTCTTTCTCCTCCCCCCACCACCACTTTCCTCACCACTTTCCGCCGAACTATTCCCGCCATTCGATTGAAACCCTCTCTGAACTCCCTTTTTGAATTTCCTCCATCCTCTTCCCAAGTCGATTACAACTAAAGCGTCTTTCACGGCTTGGGGTAACTCACCTTGTGGGTTCGGGGACGGTTCTGCTTGTGCTGGAAGCCATGGCTCGGGGAGAGAACCGAAGAGTGCTGGATGTCCATAGCGTTTGTTGGATGCGGTTAAGAGTACTCCAGGATACGAATCGGAGAGGGGTGGTTGAGAGTAATCCGTGTTTGGAGTCTATTACAGAGGGATACTTGGGGGGGTGAGTTTCTGATAGAAGTGAGTGAGAGAGGTGAGAGGAAAGGGAAAGCTCTCACTTTGGCAACTGCATAAATCCCATCTCCTTGGTGACCGTACCTTCCTCTGTTCAAGTTTGTCTGACTCGTAGTGACTGGATGTCCAGATCTCAATTGTACGACATCTCCGGCCGTAGCTCCATGAGTGACTTCAGCAGCTTGTGACAAGTTGATGTAGCGCGAGAGAGGGAGGTAGACTGAAGAGAGGTGATACATCGTGTAGAGGGTGGCGAGGGAGAGAGGAACGACGAGAATCGACAGGAGGAACGCTTTGCGAACAGTAAAGAGTCCGAACATGAAGAGTTGGAAAATGAGTAAAGCGAGTCCGACTCGGTTGAAAGCGATTGGCCAGGCCTGTCCTCGAGATTCGTAGGGACGATCTGTTAAGCCATTCCTCGAGGATAAGCACGACACGAAGGAGAGATCAGGCAATCGAGAGCGACTTACAGAAGACGAAGAGGAAACGATATTTGTAAACGAGGTAAGCGAGACCAAAGTAAATCGTCGTAAAGGGTAGAATGACAGGCATGATGACCGAGTAGGTGAGACCGAGAGTCCAGATCAATAGAGCTTGAGGGTAGACGACACCGAGATTGACCATGGAGGGAGAGTTTAGTTCAGCGTAATCTCGAGGAGTTTTCGTGAGGAAGATTTGGTAGAAATAGCGGAAAATGATGGTTCCGACTTCGAGCAGTTGAACGGGCATCAAACCGAGACCTGTGCAATCACAACATCACATCAGCGATAGGCAACAAACCGCTGAAGAGTGAAGAGACGCACCTGAGAGCATCACATAGGCAACCATGAAGTTTCTCGTTTTGGGTAGAGTGGTCGCAAGCTTGTCGAGAACCTTTGATGGACTTTCAGAGATATCTTGTAGGAGTTGATAAGTCGAGGCCGAGATCTGCAGATCCGAAACATTCTTTCAGCATGGCGATGAGGATAGCTGAGTTGGAATGCTCCGAACTTACGAAGACCAAGAGAGTGGTCAAGACGAGCGAGATGTGATACTTCTTGAGCTGAGCCAATTCGATCCAACTCCTCGCTTCGAGACCTTGAAAGACTGAGAGCGATTCGAGGAAGTAAGGGAGGAAGTTGTTGAAGATTACCAAAGCGAGGGAAGGGAGAGTCGTTTGAAGAAGACCACGTAGTCGAGGGCTGTGAGCGTCGAGATATCATTAGCATACAGGGCCCACGCGCTGACGAAGCGAGATCGCTCACCTTTTCTCGAGGAAAGCAGCGAGTTTCGGGGCAGTCTCTTTGACGGTATCCCAACTGAGGAGAGAAGCGAGAGCGGCGACGGGGATTGACCAAACCGAGAGGAGGATCAACATGACGATGACTACAAGAGTTCGACGAATGAAGCAGGATGAATTCGACAAATTGAGGTTTCCCCAATTGATGTCGCGAGGTTCAGGAGCTGGACGAGTCATATCTTCATCATGAGTACGGCTCACGCGGGATCATGATGAATGAGAGTCGTACCTAGCTCAGTGCGGAACTCTGTTGCTGAGGGATAATGAACAGTTTGAGCGGCGATTTGCTGTAAACCTCGAAACGGAATTAACTCCAAAAGTATGATGGAACTGACTCGAATCTAGACTTACAGCAGCAGCCAAACTCTGGAAAGTAACGAATGCGGTTCCAGTCGGTCTGAATTTCCCTTTCCTTCGTTTCCTAACCGCCTCGTCCGCTTTCCTGAATTGATCTGCGTAATAATCCAACGCATCTACCTTTGACGCGAACCAATGAGGTCGAATAGTCGGTCGTGGTTTGGTCGAGATGATCTTGGCGGGAGCTGAAGCGGCGAATGCTCGAGCAGAGAGAATCGATTCGACATCGTTTTCTGCAGCTGCATCTTGATCTTCTTCGTCTCCAATATCGACTAGGCGTCCTTCTTGTGCACCACCATTCACTCCGTTTCCAAGTACCTCTTCCTCATCTCCCGTAGTAGCTTCTGGTCCAGTCAAGATCCTGTCGACTTCTACATCTCGATCATATCCAAACACTGCCGATTTTCCTTCGACCGGTACTGGGTTCCCCAAATATTTCGCCCATGCCTCTTCGAGAGTTCTCAATGCTCTTGTTCGCCTCTCCAAGAACTCCCTCATCGATCCGATCGCTCGAGTAACGACTACACTCTCGACTGCTAATCCTGATCCTCCTACTCCTTCTCCCGAATTCTCTCCAAGCCTTATCCCTTCAAAGTAATCGGCTAAAGCGCGTTCAGATCGGAGGTGGGGTGGCAAGTCACTGATCATGACAGTTCGAGCTGGAATCGAATGAGCTAATTCGAGGGAGAAGAGTTGTCGAAGAGGAATATATCGACGCCAGTTGCGGTGGAGGAAGACGAGAGCGAGGATCGTGAAGAGATAGGTGAAGACGAGGTGAGAGGTGAGGTAGAGGTTCGAACCGTGATTGGGAGGACGAAGGGAAGTTGTGATTTGGGAAGCGAATCTGTGGTGCCCTCCATCTTCATCGGTCGAGTTTGTTGGCGGAACACCTTCGAGGGTACCGTTCTCTCGGTAGTTGATAGGAACGAGGATACCGAAAGCGACGATGGTACAGGTGAGGAAGAAGAGGAAACCGGTTCGAAGGAAAGAAAGGAGCTGTGAACAAATTCGAGACTCAGCACAATTGGGCCAGTTCTGAGCAAAGAGTAGGCTCACCACTGCAGCATCGAGTCCGACTAGCTGTAAGACGACGAATTCTGAAGTTCGCAAAGTAGGAAGAATCCATCCGAAGAACGATTCATGATCGTGAACCTCATGAGGTGAGAAGCCTGGCAGTATCAAGTGGAAGCCTCAGCATTCTTCGCGACGCAGAAGAGCTTAGGACTCGGTGGGACTGACCCTTGAGGAGAGTTCTCGGTTTGTAGAGAACTTTGAACTTTTCCATCCTCCTCAACACGCAGAACAGTAGGAATGCAAAGATCCCGATTGTACCGGATAATAACAGTTGAGTGCTGAACCATGCTCCACTGTGAGTCGATGGGATAATTGCGATCAGTCAGTGACGTTCGATGGAAACAACTCTTCGACTCTACAAGAGCGAGAGATCTCTGAACTCACGTGTATTTGCCTAATTGACCTGGTGGGAGAGCTGTAAGGGGGGACGACAGAAGAAGAGGGTCAGTTTGAAATGATCAAGAGAGGTGGGGAGTGAAGGAGAGAGGAGGAGAGAGAGGAGACTTACCTGGAGAGTCCTCGTCGCCATCTACCATAGTCGATAGAAAGCTCTGCATCTCGAGCGGGTCAAAACTTGAATGTGAAAGTTGAGAGGTGAAAAGGAGAGAAAAGAGCGAGAGAATTCTTCGAAGTTTCGTTTTGAGACTTCGCAAGCAAGTTCGCACAGTTTCACGACCTACCTCTCGTTCATAGCTAGCGTAGACGAGGGACGACTTGAACGGAAAGAACGAGATAACCTGCGAAAGTTGCGAGGGAGGGGTACGAAAGAGGAGCGAAATATACAAGAAAGGGTAAGATCGCTGAGAGAGAGAGGAGAGAGAGGGTATATACACTGATTGAAGATGATAAAAAGATAGAAGGTTGGGGGGGCGATAATGTCTGTCTGGAAACTGATGGAAAGGAGTGAAGAGAGGAGGAAACGACGAAAACGAAAAATGATAAATAAACTGATCCCGCTCCTAACTATGCTTGAGCTTTTACTTGACGCCACTCTAACCCTCTTGAATCCTCCACCTCCCTCGCCGCTATCCGCTCTCCTTCGTCAGATCCCTCCTTCGCTAATCTGACATTCCGCCGTTCCCGATTCAGCGGTTCCTCCTCCTCCTTCTTCTGTCCATCTCCTCTCCCGTCTCTCTGTGCCCTCTCCTGTACTATATCTCTACTTTCCTCCTCTTGTTCCGCTTTCGCCGCCTCCATTCTCCCCTGATCCAACTCGGCTCCCTCATCCCTCGCGACGAGAGGTTGAGCCCTAACTAATTTCCCTTCCGTCTCCCTGTCCCACACTTTCCTACACAGCAACTCTCTCGCATCGTACTTGAGTCGAGGGGTATCGAGGTTTGGTAAATTCTTGCAAGAACCGATTTGACGAGTGGTTTGCCAACCTCTTTCGACGAGTTCTTCGGGTGAAGCGAGGGATCCCCACAGGTCCATAACTGGTAAAGAGTCCCATTCGGGTAGTTGACCAGCTGGTAAGGAATCGACGAGAGATCCATCGACGTCGAGTAAAGGAACTTCGAAAAGTACTTTCTTCTTCTCCTCTACTTGGGAAGTCTTGACGTGAGTACCTTTCTCCAAGTGGTTCGTCGAGAGGGATTCGAATCCTGGATAGTTCGGGTACAGCATCGAATACCCTCTCAAGTAAACCAATTCGATGAAATATTTCTTCCAACTCCGAGGCCACCGGTTTGATCGAATTGCTGGTACGATAGGTTCTGAAATCGGTAAGGCGATCTCGGAGAGTCGTAGAGAGAGGTAAGAGTGGAATTCTCTCCACACTTCGGGGAAGTAGGCGGCGCCCCAAGAACAAGGGATTTGGGAGAGGTAAGGAGTAGTCGAGTGTAAAGAGAGGGATTCGAACAGTTTGTGAGCGTCGAAGGGTTGTCGACCTTCAGGTCTCAGTTCAATGTTCTTCTGCTGGTAGAGGGAGACTCCGAACAATCGAGAAGATGCTGCTCGACCTGCGACGGTGTAACGATATTTGAGGATGGTGAATTTGAGCCAACCGTAGAACAGAGGAGACACTTCGACATCATCTTCGAGGAGTACTCCATAAGTGTCATTCGAGGTCGGGTACCATGATTCGACGATAGCGGGCATCAAACCTCCGAGTAGGATTCGATGTCGAAGTGAGAGAGGTCCCTGATTCCAACGGAAATCGTCGACGAGTCGATGAGTGAGTCGATCTGTCGTTTGTTCGAGGTTGAGTGCGAGGGACACGTCGTCTCCAAAGTAATGAGTCGATTGGAGAGAGGTGAGAAGTCGATGAAGGGAAACTGGTCGATCGTTCGTAATCACCGAAACGTCGATTCGAGGAGTATGCCAATCTTATAACACTCATCATCAAGCGTCAATATCATACACGAAAAGAGAGAGGTTGTAGAAGAAACTCACGTCTCAAAGCTTCAATAGGTAGCGCACCAATCCATTCTGCTCTCCTAACTTCCTCTTTCTCAATTCCAACGACCGTCATTCTGCCCTTGCCCCCTTCTCCACCCGCTATCGCTTCCTTCTCCATCCTAACCCTACTCAACCTCTCTCCACCTTTCCTAACCCCAAACATGCCTCCCATCCATTTCAAAACTTCCTCGAATTCCCTCGCCCTCTGACCGTCCGAAAGGTACAGTACGAATGCGGGAGGAGGATAAATCGTCGAATCCAACATATCGATCAAAGGTAACGATATCGACGAAACCTCTTTCGTGGTTGTTGAACCCTTCGCGATTAAAGGAGTCACCTCTAAATGACATTCTCCTTGCCTATTCTTCTCCTCGTTGTCTTCCCTCTCTTGATCTTCTTCCCCCCAATCCGCAACTACCACTCTCAATTCCCTATCCCCCAATTCAAACTCTTCACCAAATACTTGACTACTACTAGCACTATCACTCGACTCAAACCCCCCAGAGAACCTACACGCGACTTTCCTAACCAATTCCAACTCATCTCTTCCACTCAACAACAAAACGAAACTACCCTTCCTCATTTCCTTACTTCGTTCCAGCGCATTCTTCTCCAATTTGATCACTTTCTTACTCCCATTCATTCCACCTTTCTTACGATCCCCTAAAATTCTCCTCAATCCTTCTCCCGCGTTCTGATGAATCGCGAAACTAGCCCGAATACGTTCTTTCACTTCTTCGTCTGATCCTTCCAAGTTTCTCTTTAATCGTTCACATGCCCATCCATCAATCCCCCCAGATGAATCACTAGAGAAAGAAAGTGGGATCGAGTAAACTGGTATCCCACTCTTTGTCCACAATGCAGAAGAGAAAGCGATTTCGAGTGGTAATGAGAGTGGGATCCCTTGAAGAATGGTCGGTGAATTGGGAGTGATGTTTTTCGAGTTTGTCGTCGAGGAGGGGGAGGAATAAGAACGTGGTAGTAACCAAGAAACGGGGAAGAGGAATGGTGTAGAAGGTATTGTAATTCTTCGAGTCGTAGGTTTGCGGTCGTAAGAGGGATAGAGACAAGTATCATCATCTTTTTTTGAAGTCGATGACGATAACAAGAGACCTCCGGCCGAAAGTACAGATGCACCATATTGTTTAGTCCCAAAAGCATGTAACAATATTTTCGTGTAATCTTTTGGGATCGTCGAAGTAGAAGGGAAATGTCCGTCGACGAACAAGATGAATTGGGTGATTATGTTCGAGGTGGCGGCGTTTGCGAGTGCTAGTAAAGGAGGTTGGGTAGGAGAGTAAGGGAGGATAGAGACGAGTGGACCAAAGGAAGAGAGGACGGAAGGTTGGGGTTCCATCCCTGATGGACAGAGTAAAAACATTCGAGTCGGAGGTAAAGGGGATTGGGAAGAGAGGGAAGAGAGTAAAGGGTCGAGGTGAGAAGAGAGGAGTTGGGAAGACGAGGTTAGGTGGATTATGACGGTGTAATCAGAATTGGAACGGAAAGAGGGAGAGGAAGTCGAGAGCGTCGAAGGGAGTTTGAGGAGTTGCGAGAGAGTGTGAAAGGAAGCGGGAGGTGGTGGTTTGAGGGGTGGTGGACGGGAATTCAGTCTTGGTCGAGGTAAGAGTGCGGATAGATCTTCTGTTTGAATGTGGAGAATAAGATGAGCGAGATAGATCTAGTAGCGTAAGAAAGAGTGATGCCGAACCAGGAGAAAGGGAATCTTCTTGTTCCCACCAACGATTGACTAGTTTCCGTCTCGGTTCCTTTTCACCTCTCCAATTCGTCGCTACCCACCATATCAGTACAATCCCGGCAACTAAGCCTAATAATCTCGTACACCTCGCTCGCTTGCCTCGTCCAAAGTAAGCCACTCCATGAATCGACATACTCGCCCTCTTTGCAGCAGGTAGTGACCGTGAGAAACCTCCTCCTATGAATGGGATCTCGTTGCGTGGTAATGAAGCTTGAGGACTCGAAGCAGGAGAATGTCTCCTTGCGAGATTCGAGTCTTTTGCCGGATTCGTTCCTCCTCCTCCTCCTCCTGTTGCATTCATTCCTATAACAGTTGAAGTATCTCTCTTACGAGGTAATGATGCTTGAGTGTGGCCTATTGAGGTGGTCGGAGGAGGATAGAATGAATCGGGAGATTGACAATACTGATCTGTCGCTCCTCCTCCTCCGTGATGATGAGATGTAGAAGATGTCGGTGAGGTAGATCTAGAAGTAGTAGCAGTAGAGGTAGTTGCAGTAGGAGTTTGAGATTGATTCGACGAGAACAATGCCGATGAATTGGTATCTAATGGATTCAATCCAGTCCTACGTGAGGGCATTCGTTATATAGCTCCTGCCCTCCCTTCTCTCTTATCTGGTCGTGAGCGTAAATCGATCAAAGTAGAAGTGAGTTGTACGTTGTAGTGTGATGAACGTAACCTTCGTGTTTCTCTCTCTCTCTCTCTCTCTCTTCACTACTGGCAATGCCACCTCGTATCCTCTCACCGACCCCATCAGAAGAGGAAGAAGATCAACTCCTAGAAGATTCCCCTCCACCTCGCTCCATCCCCGTCGCATCTTCTCTTCCTTCCCTCCCTCCCCCAACCAACCCAACGCGTATCAAAATAAACCCACCTTTACCTCCACCTCCACCACCTGCACCTGCACCTGCACCCTTGAGTGAGGGGAAACGAGCGGGGAGAGGAAAGAACAAGTTGATGAGTTATGATGATTACGATTCACAAGCAGAACAAGAGGATGAATTAGAAGAGGAGGATCAACTGATGGATTCAGAAGAAGAACTCGAAGAGGATGAATCGGATGATTACGGCTCTGCGAAGAAGAAGAAGAAAGGAAAGACTCGAGGAGGAGGAGGGAATAGTACTAGACAATCAGGAAGGAAATCTACTGGTACTGGGAGTATTACGACGCAACCGACGAGGAAAGGAACTAGACGTTCAAGTGCAGCGAATTCAACGATTGGTGCGGTTGCGGGAGAAGGCGAGGCGAGTGGAATCAAGATCAAGTTCAAATTGGGAGGAGGAGGGAGTGTAGCACCACCACCACCGAGTTCGACGGGGAGTAGTGGTAAAGGGAAAGGGAAAGTTCGAGGAGGTGCGAAGAATTCAAAGGGGAAAGGGAAAGGAAAGGGGAAGAAGAAAGCTGGTTAGTTTCTCCTCCTCACTTACTCTCGCTAGGGGAATAACTGATTGAGTAATCTGGACGTTCGAGGTTCAACCAGATTCAGAAGATGAATCTGATATTTCATTCGGCGGATCTGATTCCGACGAACTCCCTTCCTCTTACCTCGAACCAGACGATGATCCACACGGATTAGGAGGAGGAGGAGAAGGTGTCGATGAATTAGATGATCAATTGAGATCTGATGGGTATTCTTCGGCTGCGAGTCAAGGTTCGGATGGTGCGAGTTCGAGTGCTGCTGGATCATCGATTTATGGGGGGAGAAAGACGGCGAGGCAGAGAGCTAAAGAAATGGGTGGTGATGAAGCTCTCGAACTAATGAGTTTACCAAATCGTATGTTCTCACTCAAGTTCAGCTTTACTTTTCTCGAGCTCTGCTTGACGAGGTATGCGATCTTTTCGTGTACAGGAGTCTATAATAAACCCGCTCCACCTATCCTCACCGCCGAAGAGATTGCGTTACAAAAAGCAGAGAAATCACGAAAGAGGAAGCATCAAGCCGACAAGAAACTCGAAGATGAAAAAACTGAAACGATCAACCGTTTGTTGAAGAAACAAGTTGGGAAAGCTCCTAGTACGAATCCATCGACGAGTACGAGTAAGAAAGCGGGAAAGAGTAAATTGAGTAAGAGTTTCAATGCGGATGGGAGCGAAGAAGGTGGTGGAGAGGGAGAAGGAGAAATCGATGAGGTTGGGAGACAAGAGGAGGAAGTGAAAGTTTTCATTAAACCAAGTGTCGCGAGATGGGTCAGTAGTATCAAGAGTGGGGAATTCGCGTACTCGTATTCCGTACCAGAAGGGAGGGAGCTCGTTGGAAGTGGCGATAGTTCGAGGAAAGAGGAGGGAGGAGGAGCGGGAGCAGGGAGAATTAGGGAACCTCCGAAGAAGAGGTTGTTTACGGAACAAGAGAAGGAGGAACAAAGGAGATTGAATAGGTTGGGATGGGAGAGGGTAATGCTAGGTGTAGCTTGACGATAGGAGTTATCTCTTCGAGGGTGGTCTAACAAATCAGTGCAAACCCCCTCTTTTTTCTCTTACTTCGCTAAGTTCCCTCTCTTGCTGTCCCTCACGTTATCGAGAGATTACTACCGGCCTTTCGCGCTGCTCTGACCTCAGCTAGAACTCCTCATCGTCGTCGAATTTACTGTAAAAGTCAGACCCACTTTTCGCAAGAAGCTTTGACCCCTCTCATTTCTTCTTTTCCTTCCATCCCGGTTCCCTGCTCTTCCATCTCCGCTTCACACTAGTCTCCTTTTGCACCTCGTGTATTTGAGATGGGCTTGGTCGCCGTCCTAAACCCCGTTTACTCTTTGCATCTTCCTCCCTCCTCCCTTCTCTCTTCAACTTTATCGCCTCTCTTCTCTCCTTTCTTTCTCTTTCCCCAGATTACTCCAGCACAAGGTGTAAACGACCCCACAAAAACAATCCGCGGACCAAAAATCGCAGTAGACGAACGCTCGACGGACGCTCTCTCGCTCTTTGAAATTGTCAAGTTGCCCCCCTTGTTCCCTTCTTCCTGCTCGACGCCCTCGTTGTCTTTCACACTCCTTAACCTCCCTCAACCCAGCAAGTTACCTCTACCTCGCCAATCTCATCCTTCACGAAAACAACTTCCGACTTGACCTTTCTCACCTTCCTGACCTTCCTTTCCCTCGCTCCCTCCTCGTTCCTTTCCTTCCTCTGAGAATGAGTGCAGCATCCCCAAATCCAGGAGTGGCAGCAGGAGATGTGTCTGCATTAGCTAGTATCGATCTTGACAGTCTCTCGGGTCCATTCGTACGTTTCCGCACTTTCTCTCACCCTCTTCCTCACAGGGGCACAGGCTGAAGCAGAAGAGGAAGTCTACAGGTTATAGGAACTATGTTGGCTATGTTTCTGGTCAGTTTCCCCTTCCCTCTCTCTCTCTCCGAAGAATGGCGTGTGACATTGAATTCGAGCTTACCTTTCGATTGATCGAGGTTGATAGCAAGGAGTGACTCTACATCAAGGTCGGTGAGAGCTCATCGTTAGTCTCGAGGCTGGTACTCAAGTTGTGCTTTCCCAACAGGTGCCGTGTTCTGGTTGGGTTGTCGAAAATCGAGGGAACCGATCATTTGTACGCTCTTCCTCCTTTTCCCCAGCTTTGCTCTATCGCTGACTCAACGGGGTCGTTAGATATGGTCATTGTGAGTGTTCCGACTGCCTCAGACGAGTACTTTGGATGTCTGAGCCGAGTTCTTACTCGACTCGAGCATTTTCACCATTTTCACAGGTCGCGATCATACAATTGTTAGACTGCGCTCATACTGTGGCTTGTGTCAACGTACGTATCGCCCAACTCTCGCAGTCGACGCGAACGACGCTGATGATTCGAAAGAACCCGTGTAGACGATCTATCAATGGACTGTACGAGATTATGGAGATCCGACTTCTTTGGCGATTTCACCTTGGTCGTTCATGATTGAGCCCATTATGGCTGCTGTAGCTGCTACTGTACGTCACTTCGCACTCTCTATTATCCAGTTGAGCTGATCGTTCGTAGTTGTTGATGGCGTACAGATTGTTCATTTATTCTGTAAACTTGCTTTTTCTCTCTTCCTCCCTTTCACTCTTCACACTGACCCTCTCCCTCTCCTCGTCAATCGAAATAGACGCACATCGTATACTACTCATTTCCGACGGTCACATCATTGGTAAACTCTCTGCAGCGTTCATCTGCATTGGTACTCTCGTCCAAGTTTCGTTTGGAGCGGGAGTTACCTCAAAAATCGTTACTTACGATTATCAGTTTGAGAGGTTCATCGCTTGGTTATGGGGAGGTCAGTCCATCCACGAATACCCTTCTTTTACGAATACAAAGAGCGCCGGAGGAGCTGAATGAGTGTGAGTTTTGTGGACAGCTTGCGTTTGGTTGGGAACTCTGGCAGCTGTGGATTTGGTCATTTGCGTTACTTATACTTACTATCTCAACAGAGTAGCGAAAGGTACGTCCCCGCAAGTTCTTACTCTTCGCCTACACCTGCGAGACGGCTAATTGTTCTCCTCTCCGATTGGACGCACAGAGATGTCGGGTCCTTTCGTTCACTCTACTCAAATGGTACTCAAAGTAGCATTAGTCGTGCTCGCTACCAACGGCGCTTCAACTCTCGTCGCAGTCGTCAGTTTCACCTCTCTCTCTCTCTCTCTCTCTCTCTCTCTCTCTCTCTCTCTCTCTCCAAACTCAGAGTTGAGCTAAACTCCATCTACTCGAATTATAGGTCGCAACAATTCTATTCGGTTCCTTATCCAATACGAACTGGCACGCGATCCCTCGTACGTCCCCCCTTTCTTCTTTCCCCTCATCTCTCCCCTCCGCTGATCCTGTCGTCCACAGAACTCTGCCTACAAAAAATGTTAACCCTTTCCCTCCTCGTCTGTCTCAACGCGAGATCCCTTTTGAGCGATATGATAGGAGCCGATCCATCATTCTTTCATTCACATATGAAACGACAACCTCTCAATTTCTTAGGCAACCCTTTACCGGGAATACATGATCCTAAATTATCTGCGATTGGGAATGGGAATGGAGGAACGGGAGCGGGAATCGGGGTGGGGAGGAGTTTCGTCAATTTGGGAGGAAAGGGAGGAGGGAATGTTTTTGACGTCAAGATTGAGAGGAGGACAGAGTATCATGTGAACCGAACGGAGGATGAGAAGTTGGGAGGTTGTGGTGCGGCGAGTAGCAGTGGGAGTTCCTCGATCAAGGATCGGAAAGTCTTTGAGGAGGAGATTGAGAGTTCACCTCTTGGAGTCGCAGTGTTGAATAGGTCAGTTCTCTCCTTTCCCTGACACCACGTTAACCGGAGATAGAATCCCTGACGGTGTAGATCGAATTGAGGTTTGACAGTAGACAACCATTCGTGAGGACTGAAAGCGATCAAGGAATCGTCAGTTGCTCTTTTCCCTTCACTTCTTTATCCCTTCGCTGACGTCCCTCCCGAATCCCAGGCTCACCCCTATTCCGCTTCCCATGCAGTCTGATCTCATTCCCTCTCCTCCTTCCACTCTCGCATAGAATTCTCCCAGACACCTCGGTTCAACCTCAAATTCCGTCAATTTTCCCCCGTCGTTTTCCCCTTGGTAACCTCTGCAGTCTCTATCTCTCTCTCTCTCTCTTTATCTTCTCTAGAATTCAATAAAGTAAACTTTATCAGTATACTCCATTATTCTCCGTTCCACTCTTTCTCGTCGTTTCTTTTTGCAAACAAACTCTCGTTCAACTCGTTTTCCTCTGCTTGTCGATCTGAGGCTTTGTTCGATGTGTGTTTTACAAGAAGATTACGATCTTACTCAGATCTGTCCAAGTCGCCTTCGTCAGCGTTAACAAGCCTCGTTTCAAAGAAAAAGGTAGTCGACTCACTCTCCTCCCTCTTTATCCCTTCAATGCATTCGCAGCTTTAATCCCCCTCCTCCCTTCCTTCTTCAATTCTTTTTTCCTCTCCCTCAGTTGCGCACTCTCTTGAACGACTTTCCCCTTTCCTTTCCCACTTTTCTTGACCACCACCTCTGATCCACCACTAGTAGTAGAGAGACTCCATAACCACGAGGGATAATCCGAATCGGGTTTCGAGAGGATTGGGGATTCATCCTTGAGGTAGTTGAGACCTTTCAAGACTGTTCCCTCTGGACAAGAAGAGAGCGAGGGAGGAGAAGAAGAGGGTGAGGCTGCGGTAGGAGAGAAGAGAGAGAAGTCAGCGAGGGGAGATAATAGGAAGTAATCGAAGGTGTACACACAAGTCTCTGATGCTGCTGGAGGTGTAGTTGGAGAGGGAGGTGCGAAATGAGATGAAGAAGAAGAGAAATTCCGGGGAGTGTCAATACTAGGGAGGGTCGATCGGATGATTGTGCGCCTTGAGAGAGTGGAGAGGGCTGTTCGACAAGTGCAAGACATAGTCTCCTTCTTTGAGATGTTGATGGTTGGAAAAGATCAAGAGAAAGAGGGAACCCGGGAAACTCTCTTTCGCCTCTCTCTTCTCACTGCCCAAGTTGCAAATGGAATGATCTATCTCCTCATCTTCTGGCTAATCCTTCAGCTCCTCCGCACTAGAATCTCCTCGCTCTCTTCCCCTTCGATTCAACTCTCAATCTCTCCCTTTTCGTTAAATCTCTCGACTTCACTCTTCAACTCGATCCCTCTCTCAGTACTCAATTGGATCCCACACCGACACACTCAAGCGAACAAGAGGAGAAGATTACGAGTTTATTGGGATGTAGGAGTCATATTAATCTTGATTTCGTTCATCTTGTCTCAACTTATCCTATTCTACGCACTCTTGAAAGCATTACGAGCTCTCTATACCCTCTCGATACCTTCCTCTTCACTCATCAAACGTGCTCCAATACCAGATCCACCTCAATCACATCTCTTGATCAAACCACTCGTTAAGCTCCCTCTTCTGCTTCCCCCCTTCCCTTTACGTTTCCTTACACTCGAGCCGTCTTATTAGATCCCTGGATTCACTACGAATCTCGATGGACTCCCTACCCTGATCCTAGCATTAGTATCGTCTCAAATCATTCATGAATTCTTTCATTCCCTCTCTGCAGCTTCGTAAGCTTCTCTCCCCTTCTCCTCTCTCTCCTATCCTTCTCCCCATCTCACTCACTCGTATCTCTCTACATTGAGACAGTGAATTCCTAACTACAGAAAGCGTAGGATTACATCTCTTTTTATTCCTTCCTACATTCTGGATCAAACTCTCTCCGAGGGAGACTCCTCCTCGAAGGAACTCTTGTTGGACTGAATTGAGAATCGCTAGTAGTGGAGTATGGGCGAATTTACAATTGGTTTTGATTGGGTTTGTCGGGATGGGAAAGGAAGTGGGAGGGTTGGGGGCGAGTGAGTGGATCATGAGAGGTGGGTTTGAGAAGTTGGAGGAAGGAGTCAAGGTGGTAGATGTCAAGAAGGTAAGCTCACATTCTCAGGACGGGGTGAGGACGTGCTGATAAGTTTGCGAATGTAGGACTCTCCTTTGTACGAATTACTACCACCCTCGACCCTGATCACTCACTTGAACGATCTCGAATTGGATTCATCGACTTCTTCTCTCAATCTCTACCATACCTACTTGAACTCGAACGAGAGAGGTGGGTATGAAGAAATGGGATGGTGTCTTTCTCGAACCCTCTTCTCTCCCTCGTCGTCAAACTCGACTACTTCTTCCTGCTCAAACTACTCGTCTACTTCCCATTCTCTCCTCTTCACGACCACTACTTCCGAAGAAGCATGCTTAGACCCTTTACCTCTCTTACCAACCTCAAAAGGACCTCGAAGATGTATCGATCAAACTTCGTGTGAATCGTCCGAGGAAGAAGAGGGGACGGTACTGTGCGCTCGAATTGATCCGAGGGAAGAAGTAATGAGGATTCGAGTGAGAGATGGAGTTGATGAAGAAGGAGGGAAAGAAGGTAGGATAGTGATTTATAAAGGTTCGAGATCTGAATTGTTGCGAACCGGTAAGTGCTCCTCTCCCTCTAATCCTTCCATCGCTCCCTCAATACAAGCTGATGCAGAGGTAGTTAACGATTGCTACAGTACAAGTGACGGATTTGACTCGATTATACTCCTGGTTCCCCCTTTCGCTACCTCTCACAATCTCTCGTTTCTTCTCGTATGGAGATCCTTTCTCCTTTCCCCTTGTTTTCTCCAACATCTCAAACTGAAACCCTTCTCTCGTCGATATGAGGATTTTTAGTGCACTTTTTACACTCTCCTTGACACTCGGATTCCTCAACCTCTTACCCATCCCTCGATTAGACGGTGATCACATCCTCTCTTCTTTCCTATCCTGCTTATCAACCTCCCACGTCTCTCACCGCAACTCGTCCTCCTCACTCCCAACGGTCAGAGAAGGTTTTGAAGAGCTCGAACAGGGCGTCTTGATTTGGGTTGTCGGAGGGTTGGGGAGGATGAAAGTGGGAGAATGGATTTATAGGAATAGGGAAACAATCCAGAGGGGATTGAAAGTTTGGACAGTCGTGATAGGAGCGAGCTTGGTCGGTGTTACGGCGGTTGTTTTAGTGGGGAGTGTACTGCTAGAGAGGTAGTGAATGAGGGGGATTGCGAAAGAAAAATTGTTGTTGTGAATATTATTTTATTTCGGTTTCTTGGTCAGGTTCAACGCTGAATATTAGTCTAGTCGATAACATCACGTAAACTGTTCGTAGTGTTCGAAGCGAGCGAGCCAACAAGAAATTAACGAAACATTCGAGATGCGAAACTCTGTTTGTTTACCCCATTTCGTCTCATCCTCACAACCTCACTCTTGCCCGCTGAACCACCTCAAGCACACCTTCTAAACTAGTACAATTCGATCTATCCAGCCCTCGAGGCACTCCCTTCCCCTCTTCTCTCTCCCTCGAATCATTCAACTCTAAATGACCTCGCTCTCTTGCCTCCTCTCATCTCACACCGAGACTCTCACTACCCTCTACTCCTCGCTCACTTCCTCACCAGCACCTCTAATCGCCAAGAGATTAGCAGAGTTGGAAGAAACTGTGAAGGTTGAATTGAATAAACAAACTAAAGAAATCGAATCCCTCATCTCTCAAGAACAAGAGCGTTTATCAACCGGACAAAACAAAGTACGAGATTGGTTGATCGCACTTGGAGAACACGTCGAGAGTAATAGTAGTCAGGATCAAGGAGAGAAGAAGGGAATATTAGAAGAACGAGTCAAGGAAGTTGAGGGACGAATCGAGGGGTTGAGGGGGAGGATTAAAGAGAGAGGAGAGAAAGTTGTCGAGGTACAGAAAGAGTTGATCGAGATGAGAAAGGTGTTGGGGGGCGAGGAATGGGACGGAGTGAAATTGGATGATGAAGGATTAGTCGCAAGGGGTGAATGGGAGGGATTGGATTTGAGAAGAGAGAGATTCGAGGAGTTGCAAGTTGAACGAGAGAGGGCGAGGAATGAATTAGTGAGTTCTAGGACAAAGTAACTCTCTCTTCCTTCGCGAGGAAAATGAGCTGATTTGCTTGATTTCGTTTTTCGTATTGTAGGCGCGAAGAAGAGATTTGATCAATCTTTCTTGTTCCGAGATCCTCGCGCTACACTCAGAACTAGGACCTTTAACGACGTCAACGATGGGAGAAGGAGATGAAAGGGTGTTGGAGGAAGTTTTGTTACATTTAGGAGTTGGAGGAGAAGGGAAACAAACGAGATTAGAGATGAGACCCACGAAAGAGAACTTGGAGAAAGTACAGAAGAAACGACAATTTGTACGTTTCACCTCTCGGATCTATCTCTACACAAAATTCGAGAAGACTGATAAGTTCGTGAGAACGTTGTATACAGTTGGAAGGAGAACAAGCTAAGAGACATGAAACGATTCAACTCACTTATGATCGATTGTATCCATTGTGGACAATGCTGGGAGTACCAGAGGAGGAAATGGATGGATTCGTGAATCAATGGACTGGTTCAACTATTGAAGTGATCAATGCTGTGCGTCTCTCTCTCTCTCTCTCTTTCTCCTACCACTATCTCTCCGATCGAGGCTCATGTAGAAGAAGATGTTGAGTGTGCAGTATCAATCTGAATTGGATCGAATGTTGACACTTCGAAGATCGAACCTATCATCCTTCATTAACGCCGAACGACAATCTCTCTCTTCGCTATGGGATCAACTGTACCTCTCTCACACCGAGCGTATCTCGAGATTCCCAGCATTCACCATCTCGGTCGATCCGATTCGTGTTTGGAGGGATGAGGATGGAGGGTATGAGGAAGAAATCGTGAATGAGAACGTTAGTGAAGAGTTATTGATCAGGCATGAGAGGGAGAGAGAGAGAGTTGAGATCGAGGTCGAGGACGCGAGAGTTGTACTCGAGAGGTTGGAGAGGTACTTTGAGATTGTTGAGAAAGGGAAAGCGTTAGAGGTAAAGCCACAGAATTCGGTTCCCTTCTCACTCGTTTGATAACCTTACTGATTTCCGTTGTTTGGTTTTCTTTATAGGCAGCAGCAGCAGATCCAACGAGGCTGACAGCGAGAGGTAGTTCGACAAAGTTGTTATTGGAAGAGAGAGATAGGAAACGAGTCGCGAAAGAGAAACCCAAAGTGAGTCAACCTCTTCCTTCACTCCCTCTTATCGAATCTGCTGACACTCTGACGATACTTCTGTACAGCTCGAAGCAGATTTGAGAGCTCTGATCCCTGATTGGGAAGCGAAGCATCGGAGACCATTCTTGGTTGATGGGATTCCATTCATCGAGAGTTTGGATCAGCAACAGAGGGCAGAAGAGATGGAGAAGGAGAACAAGAGGGTGAGTTCATACTGCTTCGCCACTCTGCACTCTACCGTTTGAGAGCTCACGTCCGAGATTAATCTCTCATAGCGAACGAAATTGGGTACATCTGGATCAACATCTGCTCGACCATTACGACCCCAACCTACCGGTACAGCAACTCCTTCGATCGCACCACTGAAACGACAAATGACTGGAAGATCTACTACATCTGCTTCCTCAACTTCTTCTTCGATTCATCAACCACCAGCGAAACGACAAGTTCCAATGACGACTGGTTCATCAACCACCTCCTCTTCCTACTACTCCCAGCAACAGCCTCCTCCATCAAGACCAAAGAGTGTATTGGGGGATGCTTCGACAAGAATAGGGAATTATCGAGGAGGAGGAGGAGGGATTGGAACTCCTGCTAGCTCAGTGATGAAAAGTGGAGGGAGATCAAGATCGAATACCATTGGGAGGGAATTGATGACTCCTAGTGCATCGACGACAACGGGAGGTGGTGGTGGGAGTGGAATGAGGTTACCTGCGGGATGGGGAGGAGGAAATGGATTACATACTCAAGTTACGGGAGCTACGGTTGGATACATGGCACCTCAACGGACGGGTCAGTTCAGACCTAGACCTTCAATGCAACCACATCGATAACACCAGTGCTTGACGAGTGCTCTCTGTTTGTAAGATTCCCCTCTTTTCGTTTTTCTTCACTTTCTAGTTTATTTGCACATTTTGATCTCTCACCATTCCTTTGACTGTAGTATTTGATACCCTTAGCGTGAACGCGACTCTTGTTTATCTCTCGTACAGTGTCGATTTCGAACAAAGTTTGAACGGCTTGCAAGTTTGCGACAAGATTGCTAGAGTGAAAAGGGAGAGGGGAACAATATGATCGAATGCAGAATAGTGAGGGGGTAACGTGAGCCTTGAAGGGATTGACAGCGATCCAGCGCTTGGGAGTCGAGGAGATTAGGGACCTGGAGAAAACAAAGCTTCGTCAATGCTGAATCTCAACAGCAGCATTCCTCATAGCTTACAGAACGTGATGGTATAGTCTGCCTTCTTCTTGGCCTCGCAAGTCCAGAGAGCTGACTTGGAGGACTCGTCGTAGGCATAAGCATAAGCGTCTGGACAAGCTTTCTTGCTGTCAAGGTGCAGAGCTATTCCGTCAGTCGCGGAGAGTAGAGAGAGAGGAGGAAAGGAGAGACGTACAAGACGCTGTAGTATTGAACTTTGGAGACTGGACAAGTCTGAGGAGTATCGAATGAACCAGAACAACAATTTCTCGAGTTTGCACGATTCCCATCGAGTCCAGCTTGACACGCTGTCAAGCAACCGACGACCTCACCCTTCTTGTTGAAGTGAGAGACTGTGTGTAGCGAGGGTAGAAGTCAATCTTGGGCGACTAAAGCAGAGGAAGAGAGGTAAAGCTTACGAGCAGCAGGGCAAGACTTGTTGATATCGGTCTTGCAAGCAGGTGCGGGACACTTCTTAGAGTTTGTGATCCAGACTGGCAAGTTTGATCCGTCGACGTTGCTAATATCGTACCAATCGAGGTCTCCCGTAAAAGTGAATTCAGCGAGCGTCGCAGGAGGAACTCCGGTTCCACTCGCTCTGTCGCATTTGAGTCCACCATTACACTGCTCCATGTACTTGTAAGTGATCAGCGAAATGTCGAGAGGAGAAAGAAAGAGGTAAAAGCTCACACCACCCGTTTCGCAACTTGTCGGAAGCGTTTCTCCCTTCTTGAATTTGCATCCAGTTCGAGCCCCTACATTACAGTTACTCTGAGTATCGCTGAGCTGTAGGAGAGCGAGATGAGTCGAACGTACAGATTCGACCGCTCCAATTCTCGGCTGATTCCAAATGATCAAATCAGCTGAGTGCGAACGGTTACAGACAGAGGAGGATTCAACTCGCCAACTTTGACCTTAGTCGAGCTTCCTTTCTTTGCTGACCAACCTGTCGAGTGTGAAGGAGCAGTGCCAGAACTCGTGAAAATCGCTGGCCAAATCGTCGCTTTACAATTGTTCTTGACCGTGATCGTTCGAGTTCCTGAAACGAGCGTGATGAGAGCGAGGGAGACGATAGAAGGGAGGAGCATCGTGTGAAAAGAGTGTGATTGAAGAAACGAGAGACAAGGGTCGAGTCGGCGCTGCCGTTGGTGAGAAGGTGAAGAAGAGAGAACAGAAAGCTGATGGTGAAGGGAAGAGAGGAAAGGGACAATCTCCATGAACGCTGCAAGCCAAGAGGCGGTCTAGTCGGTGTAGCGACGCGCATCGAGCACGAGGTTCGCAGGTCGTCCGCCCGTTGAGCCCGTGTGCTCAGATCTCTATCGCTGAAACGACTCGACGACGCTTGAAAGCGCGTTCGGAGGGATCAGAGAGCGTAGGAAGCACTAAACGAGCGAGTGTTTGCGACGATACGAACGGCCTTGAATGCTTGAAGATTCGAGAAGCGAGGGTCGGCAGCAACTGAGGCTCGACGGGCTTTCGGGACGAGCCGAATACGGAGCGGACTCAGATACTGCGAGACACTGCAGAATCGTACGCATGCGAACGAAGGACAAACGAGACAAAGAGGAGGGAAGGGAGAGCGTTCGATGGCTATGTCTGCCCAAACGCTCTCGAGAACCCGCAACGGGTTGAAGCGATGCTGTATAGATACCAGAAACGGTTGAGCACTTGAAAGCGGCCCCTCGAGCCTGTCGTGAAGTGGACGATGCGAAAGTAGATGTGGAAGAGAATCGACTCGAAAGTCAGGGTTTGACCACCGTGAGTCTTGCGCGATGCACTCCGGAGAATGCTAGAGCTATTTATAACACTAGACTTTAAATGTAGTCAGCTCTGAGGTGATGGAAAGGGAAAGAGAGGGAGGAATGAAGTTGTCTCTCTCTCTCTCTTTCTCACCCTTCACTCTCGATTCGAGAAGAACACACACGAACTCAAAGCAAAGAGAAGAGATACACCATGTCGAATCACCTCGACCCGTTCCATCGTCGAGAATCGTTTCATTCTTCTCCTCTCAATCACTCCTCTGCAGTTCAACAAGAGAAGAGGAGGAGACTCGCTCTAGATGCTCAGAAACAGGTCAGTAGAGTCTTCACTCTTTTGAGCGTGTTCGAGCTGATTCGTTCACTTTCATTTACAGCGTAGAACTCATGCCATCGAAGCTGCGAGGAGTTCTTCTCGAGATTTATTCGATATTGAAGACTTGAGTATCGCTGGTTCTGCTTCTGAATCCGACACTGAAGCACCTTCAACATCCTCGAACAATCACCTCGCCGAAGATCAACCTCCACTGGTCATTTCAAAACAGAAGCGAAAGAATCACAAACCGACTTTCAAATCTTGGGCAAAGAACCTCTTGTCACAAGGAGAAACCCTCGATTTGCGAGAGGGGCTATTACCGAGTGGATTGGAGAAAGATTGGAGAATGAGTGTCCTTCCGAAAGGGAAACGTTGCTTGTGCGCAACGACAAACGAAACAGGTGAGAATCCTTTGATTCTGCTTATATCGGTTTGAACGAGCTGATTTCTCACTCGTACTCTTTGGTATGACAGCTGGAAAGAATACTATACTGTATAGTAGAGTAGCAGGGTATGACTCTCCCACTTCGCTTGGCACGATCGATGCTGACTTTTCCTGTCGTTCCCTTTCCAATTGACAGGCGAACTCTCGGACGCTTTCACTCTTCCCTTCCCGGTGACTGTCTGCTAGATGTGATATGGGTGAGTGAAACATGCTTTGTTCCAGCTCCCTCTGACTGACGCTTTTCGAATCTCTCTCGATCTCGAAAACAGGACCGCGAACAATCGATCCTTTGGGTGCTCGACACTTGTAAATGGCGAGGCAACTATATTGTCGAATGCGAATCAGACTTCAGGTGAGCACTTACTCATCCTTCATCATCTGCCTAACTCAGACCCATTCCGACAGAGCATTCTTTACGACTTCGAAATTGGCAGAACTCGAAACTCAGTACTATTTCCCTCCGAAGTCAACATCGACCTCTAATCCATCTTCCCTACTCATCCTCCCTTGTCCGACTTACTCTTCGCCTCTCGTCCCGTCTGTTCTTCTCCCAATCTTGTCGACTCTCTCCGTTCCTTCCCCTCTCCCCGTCTCGGTTCTCCTTCCTTTAGTCGAGTCGGGATTACCATCACGGCGAACAATCAATGTCAACTTTGTTCCGAGTGGTCTCCTCCTGTATCATCGAGAATCTCATTACGAATCTGGAATCACGCCTCTCGTCAATTGGATCCCTGTCGAAGTTGAAGCAGGTCGCGAGTCATGCGAAGGTGTTGGTCGCTTCACAGAACTCGTTCTCAAGTGGGAAGAAAGGGGAGGCGGAGAAGCGGGACAATTGAAAGAGGGAGAGGCGACGACGATGGATCAAGATTCGACAGTCGTCAACGAAGCTGACGACATGAGACAAGAGTGAGGCATATGACGAGGTGGCGAGGATTGTCAAGCTGTAAAGTCTCGAGTCCGGGATCAGCGTAATTGCAATTCGACTTTTCGCACACGCTCGAAATGAGGTGGTGAGTGAGGAAGAACTGCGACGAGCCTCCTCCTCGGCCTTCGAGATTCAAGCTCGAGCTGTAAAGAGACAGCGAACCTGTAGAGAGAGCGAGAACGTCGGAGCAAGCAGAGTCGAATCGAAATCGGTGACGGACGACGCTTGAACAGCGGACAACGGCAAAGAGCCGCGACGCACATAACAAGCGAAAGGGACTGATCGAGGAAAGATGGGTGTAGATTTCCGCAAAGGGTAGGGTAGAGTAACAGCCAAACAAAAAAGTAGTAAAATCAATTCAACACGGGAATGAAAAGCGAAAGGAGATGTTGTTCACCGACCTCTCTCGAGAGAGAGACGGAGTGACAAAGGTGAGAGGGGAAAGAGACGTGAGAGAGAGAGGGGGGAAGGAAGGGAATAGACAAAAAAGGGGAAAGCGACGGAGGGGGAGGGGAATACTAATGCAAGCGAGCGAGAACGACAAACGACGACCATCCATCACACACGATGACGATCTTACGAACGTTCTATAGAGAGAGAGAGTAGGAACGAGTCAGTGAAGGAGTTCTGAAGAAAGGAAAGGAAAAGAGAAGAGAAGAGATAACTAACCACCACGAAGACGACGAGCGAGTTGAATATCTTTGGGTTGAATGGTGACACGCTTGGCGTGGATAGCAGCCAAATTGGTATCTTCGAAGAGGGAGACGAGGTAGGCTTCGGCAGCTTCTTGAAGAGCACCGATAGCGGAAGATTGGAAACGAAGATCGGTCTTGAAATCTTGAGCGATTTCACGAACGAGACGTTGGAAGCTAAACACATCGCGATGACCATCAGAAGGTTTAGCTGACTGTGCGAGAGACAGGGTACAAGAGAGAGAGAGAGAGAGAGACTTACGGAAGCTTGCGAATCAACAACTCGGTCGATTTTTGGTAACGACGAATCTCACGAAGAGCGACAGTTCCAGGCTTGTATCGGTGAGGCTTCTTGACACCACCAGTTTGCGGGGCAGACTTGCGAGCAGCCTTGGCAGCGAGTTGCTTTCGAGGAGCTTTTCCTCCAGTAGATTTACGAGCGGTTTGCTGTGAGAGACAAAGATGGATCGAGTCAGTACAAGATACATTGATACTCAAGGGAAGTGTTCAGGTGAGGGGAAGAGAAGAGGAGGATATGTTTGGAGAGAGAAAAAAGTTGAATGAAGTAGTGACGACGACGACGACGACGAAAGGAAAACATCAAACGCGGTGGCGAGGGTGATGTCGGATAGCAGGAGGATGCTATAGAGGAGCTGAGGATGATTGTAATAGTCAGAAAGTGGACTGACCTTGGTACGAGCCATTGTGAGATAAAGAGGTGAAAAAGTGAGGTGAAGGAGAACAAGAGTAGTCGAGGTGGGTTTGAGCCAACTTGTAGAAACAGAGAGTAGGAGTTTAGCCAAAAGTGCTGACTTTACACCCGGAAAAGAAAGGAAATGGGGGACGCGCGTGCCAGAAATTCGATGTTTGCTCCTCCTCTCAAAGTACTCGCCTCTTCTCGCTCTACCATTCGACTCGGAGACGTAGGAGAGGTTGCCATTCGATTCACAGAGAGTGTGACAAAGGATTGGGCTGTCTCGTAACTCTCCTCGAGAGGTGAGAGTCCGAGTTGGAAAGAGTCGGTATTTAGCTGAATTCGAATAGTCGAGTGCAATCCAATCTGAGACACTCACTTCCCTAACTCGAGGCAAACTTTCACTCTCTCTCTAACCTCGTCCTCTTCTCCCAACTCCTTTCTCTCTTTGCCTTTCACTCAACATCTCCTGACTTCTCGACGCTTCTTTCTTTGGATCTCTCGCTCTCAATGTCGATCAGTGAGATCGCTCGAATTGAACACGCTCGCTTTTGTCGTTCCAATTTCCCGCTTCGAACGAAATCCTAGGATCGCTCTTTCTTCATTGAATCGCTTCCTTCTGCTTCCGAATGCTATACTTTTCTGCTCCTCGACACAGTAAGCGACGACAATGAGGAGAGAGCAGGGAGATGAAACGATTCATCGATATTCGACGATACTTCTTTCGCAAAAATCGATGTCGACTTATACGAAGATCTGCTGCTTTACAACTCGTCGAAGTAAATAGTCGTCTCGTTCGCAGAGTGTTCGACGACTCGTCGATGCGCTCGTCTCCAGAGTGGCGGTCCTGCGAGCCAGAGAGGTCTCGTGCTCCCCTTCTCTCAAAAAAAGTCGAACGAGAGAATTATAGCTTCTGTTTCTCGATCTATCCTTCCTTTCGCAGTTCCACCTGTCGAATCAACGTCAGCTAGATCAAGGCTCACAACCGTCCTAGCGATCGACGAATCCCTCGACTTCATGAGTACTCGCCTCAAGTGTTAGACAGATGAAACGTGGATCGCGAACGTTGATCAGTCAAACGACAGGATTCCAGTATGCTTATGCAACGAGGGAAGGAACGAAAGGGATATGAAAAAGGATAGTAAAATCAAAATCATTAAGCAAGAATCGTGTGCGTCGCTTCAAGGAGGGATCATCGGGAAATATCCCACATCGAGGAAGGAAGAGAGAAGTAGGGGTATACAAACACTGAAAGAGACGAAACCTGCGAATAAACGGAAAGATTGCCATGAAAGGCGAATCGTTTTTGCTAGATAACCGGAACAAAGAGAACTGAAGGACACCACAACGACCACTACCGGGAAAGGAAATTGCTGAACGACTGGAGAGAGAGAACGAGGGCGCAGGAGGGAGAGGCGAAGGCTGTGGAAGAGTCTGGATCGTTTTCAGTCTCATCACGCTGGACCAGCAGCGGGTGTCAATGCCGAGATCCGCGCGACTGGAGCACCAGGTGTCGTAGGTCGAGAGATCGAGGGTGTCGGTAGAGCTGGAGTTGCGGGAGCTGCGAGCGTAGGATTGTGAGATCAGAGCAAGTCATCGGGATTCGATTCTGAAGTACCCACCTGAACGGTTGTGAGCAAGATGACTCTGCACCAGTGATCCAGCAGCGAGGGCACTCATGAGTGAGAGCTACTCGGGAGTCCGCTGTCAGTCATGATTTCAAATCGCGAGATCAAGGAGAGTACGAGACTTACCTCTCCTGCCATGACAGAGGCACAGATAACCCTCGCTAATTGTTGAGCGTTGTGACCCGGTGATGTTGGATGAGGTCCCTTGACTCCGAGCATATCGAGCATGGCCGCTTGAGGCAAGAGAACTGCAGCAAAGGGAGAAACGAAAGGTGAGTAATGATTCTCAAGAACTCGAGATTTGCGCTGAACGTACTCGTTCCTCCTCCTACGGTACCGACTTCGATCGAGGGCATTGAGCAGGTAATGAGCAAGTCCTTGCCGTCATTGACTGCGATTACGAACTGATCAGCAACGATACTTGTTAACTTCGATGAAGAGAAAACTCACTAGCTTCCATAAGCGTGATACAGTTACTCGATTCGACGTTTTGAGCAGGGTCCTGACCAGTTGCGAGATAGATAGCCTGTGAGAGAAAGCGATGTCAGCTTATGAACAGCTTTTCGTTTTTGAGGAAGACAAGTTGATACTCACAGTCAGAATGTTCGAGGCGTGAGCGTTGTTTCCTCCGATTGAACCTGCCATCGATGATCCGACCAAGTTCTTCGTAATGTTGAGCTTGACGAGATCGGCGACGGTCGTCTTGAGAATAGCCTTGACCGATTCTCCTGGAATGATTCCCTCAGCGACGACACTCTTTCCTCTTCCTTCGATCCAATTGATCGCGGCGGGCTTCTTGTCGGTACAGTAGTTGCCAGATAATGACACGATCGTCATCTCGGGGAAGTGTTCAGTCATCATAACGTCGAGAGCTCGTTCAGTACCCTAAAGGAGAAAGTGAGGCGAATCAGTACAGGAGAACAAGGAAAAGGCAAAGAAAGGTTCTTCACCTTTGAGATCATGTTCATTCCCATAGCATCTCCAGTCTGAGTAGCGAAGCGAACGAATAGAGTTCGACCTGCCATGGCACATTTGAGGGACTTGAGACGAGCGAACCGAGAAGTCGAGTTGAAAGCGGCTTTGAGGATGTCGGAACCTTCTTGCGAATCGATCCATCGTTTGGCGGCGGCGCATTGAACGACTGAAGGGAAACCGAGAGCAGGACCACGAGTCATGGCGTCTTGAGTGATGACGGTCGTAACTCCTCCACTGACGTTGAGAGCCTTGCAACCTCGAGAAGTGGAAGCTACGAGAGCACCTTCGGTAGTCGCCATCGGGATAGGGAGAACTACTCCATCGATTCGAAGAGGTCCAGCGATTCCAACAGGAATGGGCATGTATCCTACTACGTTCTCGCAGCATTGTCCCATGACTCGCGAGTAATCGTAGTGAAGGTAAGGTAGTTCAGACGTTTCCAAAGTATTGCGGACCGACGCTCGAGCTAGAGAAGATATCGGATCAGCTTTATCTACGCGAGAAGAAGAAACAAAGCGTTCGGAAACTCACAGATGAGAGCGCGACGAATAGCTACAGCTCGTTCGTGATCCTTGAGTAGCTTCTCGAGAGCGTAGGCAGCGATCTTGCCCTTTTGCACCATGATAATGATCTCCTCATCGTTGAGCAAGATGGCACCAGCTCCTCCATCGAAGATCTTGACGCAAGCATCGAGATCGCGAGGTGTCTCAGGGATACCATTGAGAGGAACGAGGGCGACAGTGGAAGGCGAAAGCTTGATCTCGGTAGTCTCTGAAGGAGTGAGCTTTTCAGAGGAGTTGACAGTTTGCTTCTTATCGGCGACAGCGTTGTTCGTGAGTCGACGTTGACGAGTGCGGATGAGGATGGGAGAACCGGGAGGAGAGGCTTCTTCTGACGAGTCGCTGTCACGACGAGCCTTGACGGCGCTAACTTTGACAATTGACGGTACCTCCTTGGTCGATTCAGCTTCGGCTCTTCGTTCACCTCTAGCGTATTCCTTTTGCATGACGGCGGCATCCTTTTGAGTCCATTCGTTCTGGAGTTCTTCGCGAAGGAGACTGAAGGATCGACGAAGACGAGCTTTCGCTGCATCATCGTCGTCGTTCTCAGCGGCGCTACCTGTCGAAGCCAGGAGGACTCGAGCGGCAACTTCGGCTGCTGAACCGTGGCCGAAACTGTCGGAACCGGACGCAATTCCTTTGAGGAGGTAACCGTTGAGGAAGAGCGAGATGGCGAGGGCGACGACGATCCATTTCGAAATGATTGGGTCTCCGACGAGTCTTGACCAACGACTCATGAACTGATCGAGGTGAGCGAGCGATCCAGTTGCTGATGAGAGATGAGGAAGAGCGGAACCAGGGTTGAGCGGAGAGGGAGAGGCAGTTCGATCGATGGCGTGGAAATGGAGGGCGGGGACGACGTGAACGAGTAATTCAGTTCCAGATTCGTGAGCGGCGACGAGTTGAAGAAGTGTCGAGCTGAGGACCGGGTTCGTAGTGTCGATCTGAGGAATGTGGGAAGTCGAGGGAGAGTGGTCCATGTGTCGTCCAAGTGCGGTTTTCGTCGTGAGGGTCGTAACGAGGTTGAGTGCGTGAAGGACCAAGAATGAGGCGATGAGAAGAACCTTAAGTTTCGCCATAGGGTTCCCACTCTTTCCAGCTTCTCCCCAACCTCTTCCGGTGACGAGTCTGACGAGTTTCGAGCCAAAGGAGAGTTCTTCCGAAGTCGAAGAAGAGTTGTCGTCACCGTCGTCTGAACCTTGAGCGTCGATATCGCGTCCTTGATTCGGGTCGTCGAGTAACCGAGAGAGATCTGCAGAAGAGTCGGTGCGGCGGAAATGGCGAACAACCTTGATTCGATGGATCTGAAAAGGCGGATTACTCATTCAGCACAAATCCTAAGTGAATGTCAGAGGGGATGAGAGAGACGTACCTCGACCATGATAGTAAGAACAGACACGAAGAATCCCATCAAGAACAACCCATCGAAGACCAAGATGACAGCGGCGAGTTGGCAGAATTCTCGTAATCCAGCAACACCGCTCATCGCTCCGAGAACGAGGACAGCAACTTCGATAGCATAATCTCGAACGATCGAGACTCCAGTCTTGCTAACCGCTCCGAGTACGATATCTCGACTAGGGATAGGAGGTGCGAATCGAAGGCCGAACATGGTCGAGGGATTGACGTGACCGTTTGCGTTGCTGTTTCCGTTAACCGGGGTCATCGAACCGCGACTCGTCGTACCGGCGTAAGCTCCTCCGGGTCCGATAGCAGGGTTCGAGAAGACGGCTCGAGTGAGGAGGAAAGGTTTCTCGAATCCGACCGTGATAACGAGGAAAGGAAGGGCTTCTCCGAGAAGGACAGGGTTGACGTTGATCTCGAGGTACCAGGCGGTAAGGAGACTGAACATGAAGGCGAGGCAGGAAGAGGCGAGGGAAAGGGTGGCGAGCCAGAAACCGAGGGAAGCGGAATGAGGTCGAAGAGAGAGGGAGAGTCGGCGCATGTTCAGGTAAAGCGAAACGAAGGTCGAATGCATGAGGACGTAAGCGATCAACATGACGAAGATGTCGGCAGAGTCCGCTTTCTGTTTGATGCGAGATACAAGTTAGCGGAGTCGAGAAAGAAAGAAAAAAATGTCAAACGAAACGACTTACTTTGGCGAGTCCCCAGAATCTCATGACGAAAGCCTTTGCGGCGAAGAGCATCCACTGAACACTTTCCATCTCCCGTTTGCGTTCCTCGTTGAACTCGATTTCCTCCACAACGAAGTCATCCTGTCCTCGATTGAAGAAACTCGTGTAACGTCTGCGAGCCTGAGTTCTTCGGACTTTCTCGAGAGCGACAGTCTCGGTTTCAACAGGAACGGTGGCGAAGTTGTTCAAGAATTGGGTTGGGCCGACGAGTGAGCTGAATGCGAAGGATTTGACGGTGAGGTTGAGAGTCGGTTGAGTCTGAACTTTCCAACATTCTCCATCTACTTGATAACAATCCTCGATACCGTTCATGGCGAGTGCTACATCGGAGTCGAGGAGTTCTTTGGCTTGACTTTTACGGGTCGAAGGGAGGTTTGTAGGGATTTCGACGATTACTTGACGAAGCCACATTTCGACAGAATCGGAAGGAGAGGGTTCGGATGGTGAGACAGATGACCAAAGACCGGTAGATGGGGCGAAGAGGATGGAAGGGTGACGATTTGTCGTGTTGATACTGGGTAGAATGTCATCGTCGTAGAGAAGGAAGTCGGAATTGCGAACAACCTTGACACAAAAGACGGGGTTTCGTTAGCTCACGGCACTCGGTAGCTCCTACCTATCTCGATTTGTTCCACCGTCCCTTTGGTGTCCTGATCGGGAGGACCAAAGGATCGATTTCCTTGATCTCACACCACCGCCCTTTGTTCATCTTTCCATCTACTCGATACTGCGCCCTTAAACGCCCCTGTGTAGACTGAATACTCTTCTGAAGTTGTATAGCCGATCACCCGCTCGCTGGCCCCCCATCGAGAGCTGGACCATCGCGGTTCAATCCTTTTACAACTTTTCCCCGTTTCCCCTTGTGCGCCCCCTCGTTCAAGCGCGAATACTGAAAGTGTTAGCTCACCTTGATGATCTGAAAGTATACTAGAGTCGCAGCGCAGAAAACGGTGACAATCACCTCGATTGGAAATGAAGTCCCAAGTTTGGCGAGTTTGATCAAAGGGAACCGTAAGGATGAGAAGGAAGAGGGGGACGTGGCAAACACCATCTTGGAGTAAAGCCTTTGCTTGTACTAGCTGATGTGCCGGTTCGCTGAGATTGGTAGGTTGGGGAAAAAGAGGGAGGGAGACCACGTAAAAATGTCGCGAGGTTCCCTTTCTGAGCCGAGGTCGATCTAGGACGGTTTAAAGCCTTGATCTAGCTGACGTTGATTCGACAGGTGGAACTGCGAAAGGAAGGATAGATCGAGAAACAGAAGCTATAATTCTCTCGTTCGACTTTTTTTTGAGAGAAGGGGAGCACGAGACCTCTCTGGCTCGCAGGACCGCCACTCTGGAGACGAGCGCATCGACGAGTCGTCGAACACTCTGCGAACGAGACGACTTTTTACTTCGACGAGTTGTAAAGCAGCAGATCTTCGTATAAGTCGACATCGATTTTTGCGAAAGAAGTATCGTCGAATATCGATGAATCGTTTCATCTCCCTGCTCTCTCCTCATTGTCGTCGCTTACTGTGTCGAGGAGCAGAAAAGTATAGCATTCGGAAGCAGAAGGAAGCGATTCAATGAAGAAAGAGCGATCCTAGGATTTCGTTCGAAGCGGGAAATTGGAACGACAAAAGCGAGCGTGTTCAATTCGAGCGATCTCACTGATCGACATTGAGAGCGAGAGATCCAAAGAAAGAAGCGTCGAGAAGTCAGGAGATGTTGAGTGAAAGGCAAAGAGAGAAAGGAGTTGGGAGAAGAGGACGAGGTTAGAGAGAGAGTGAAAGTTTGCCTCGAGTTAGGGAAGTGAGTGTCTCAGATTGGATTGCACTCGACTATTCGAATTCAGCTAAATACCGACTCTTTCCAACTCGGACTCTCACCTCTCGAGGAGAGTTACGAGACAGCCCAATCCTTTGTCACACTCTCTGTGAATCGAATGGCAACCTCTCCTACGTCTCCGAGTCGAATGGTAGAGCGAGAAGAGGCGAGTACTTTGAGAGGAGGAGCAAACATCGAATTTCTGGCACGCGCGTCCCCCATTTCCTTTCTTTTCCGGGTGTAAAGTCAGCACTTTTGGCTAAACTCCTACTCTCTGTTTCTACAAGTTGGCTCAAACCCACCTCGACTACTCTTGTTCTCCTTCACCTCACTTTTTCACCTCTTTATCTCACAATGGCTCGTACCAAGGTCAGTCCACTTTCTGACTATTACAATCATCCTCAGCTCCTCTATAGCATCCTCCTGCTATCCGACATCACCCTCGCCACCGCGTTTGATGTTTTCCTTTCGTCGTCGTCGTCGTCGTCACTACTTCATTCAACTTTTTTCTCTCTCCAAACATATCCTCCTCTTCTCTTCCCCTCACCTGAACACTTCCCTTGAGTATCAATGTATCTTGTACTGACTCGATCCATCTTTGTCTCTCACAGCAAACCGCTCGTAAATCTACTGGAGGAAAAGCTCCTCGAAAGCAACTCGCTGCCAAGGCTGCTCGCAAGTCTGCCCCGCAAACTGGTGGTGTCAAGAAGCCTCACCGATACAAGCCTGGAACTGTCGCTCTTCGTGAGATTCGTCGTTACCAAAAATCGACCGAGTTGTTGATTCGCAAGCTTCCGTAAGTCTCTCTCTCTCTCTCTCTCTTGTACCCTGTCTCTCGCACAGTCAGCTAAACCTTCTGATGGTCATCGCGATGTGTTTAGCTTCCAACGTCTCGTTCGTGAAATCGCTCAAGATTTCAAGACCGATCTTCGTTTCCAATCTTCCGCTATCGGTGCTCTTCAAGAAGCTGCCGAAGCCTACCTCGTCTCCCTCTTCGAAGATACCAATTTGGCTGCTATCCACGCCAAGCGTGTCACCATTCAACCCAAAGATATTCAACTCGCTCGTCGTCTTCGTGGTGGTTAGTTATCTCTTCTCTTCTCTTTTCCTTTCCTTTCTTCAGAACTCCTTCACTGACTCGTTCCTACTCTCTCTCTCTATAGAACGTTCGTAAGATCGTCATCGTGTGTGATGGATGGTCGTCGTTTGTCGTTCTCGCTCGCTTGCATTAGTATTCCCCTCCCCCTCCGTCGCTTTCCCCTTTTTTGTCTATTCCCTTCCTTCCCCCCTCTCTCTCTCACGTCTCTTTCCCCTCTCACCTTTGTCACTCCGTCTCTCTCTCGAGAGAGGTCGGTGAACAACATCTCCTTTCGCTTTTCATTCCCGTGTTGAATTGATTTTACTACTTTTTTGTTTGGCTGTTACTCTACCCTACCCTTTGCGGAAATCTACACCCATCTTTCCTCGATCAGTCCCTTTCGCTTGTTATGTGCGTCGCGGCTCTTTGCCGTTGTCCGCTGTTCAAGCGTCGTCCGTCACCGATTTCGATTCGACTCTGCTTGCTCCGACGTTCTCGCTCTCTCTACAGGTTCGCTGTCTCTTTACAGCTCGAGCTTGAATCTCGAAGGCCGAGGAGGAGGCTCGTCGCAGTTCTTCCTCACTCACCACCTCATTTCGAGCGTGTGCGAAAAGTCGAATTGCAATTACGCTGATCCCGGACTCGAGACTTTACAGCTTGACAATCCTCGCCACCTCGTCATATGCCTCACTCTTGTCTCATGTCGTCAGCTTCGTTGCTGACTGTCGAATCTTGATCCATCGTCGTCGCCTCTCCCTCTCTCGATTGTCCCGCTTCTCCACCTCCCCTTTCTTCCCACTGGAGAACGAGTTCTGTGAAGCGAGCTACACCTTCGCATGACTCGCGACCTGCTTCGACTTCGACAGGGATCCAATTGACGAGAGGGGTGATTCCAGATTCGTAATGAGATTCTCGATGATACAGGAGAAGACCACTCGGAACAAAGTTGACATTGATTGTTCGCCGTGATGGTAATCCCGACTCGACTGAAGGAAGGAGAATCGAGACGGGGAGAGGGGAAGGAACGGAGAGAGTCGACAAGATCGGGAGAAGAACAGACGGGACGAGAGGCGAAGAGTAAGTCGGACAAGGGAGAATGAGGAGAGTAAATGGATTAGAGGTCGATGTTGTTGTCGGAGGGAAATAGTACTGAGTTTCGAGTTCTGCCAATTTAGAAGTCGTGAAGAATGCTCTGTCGGAATGGGTCTGAGTAAGGCAGATGATGAAGCATGAGTAAGTGCTCACCTGAAGTCTGATTCGCATTCGACAATATAGTTGCCTCGCCATTTACAAGTGTCGAGCACCCAAAGAATCGATTGTTCGCGGTCCTGTTTTCGAGGTTGAGAATGATTTGAAAAGCGTCAGTCAGCAGCCAATGTAACAGAGACTTCTCACTCACCCATATCACATCTAGCAGAGAGTCACCGGGAAGAGAAGAGTGAAAGCGTCCGAGAGTTCGCCTGTCAATCGGAAAGGGAACGACAGGAAAAGTCAGCATCGATCGTGCCAAGCGCAGTGGGAGAGTCATACCCTGCTACTCTACTATACAGTATAGTATTCTTTCCAGCTGCCATATCAAAGAGTACGAGAGAAAAGTCAGCTTATTCCAAACGATAAAAGCACAATCAAAGAATTCTCACCTGTTTCGTTTGTCGTTGCGCACAAGCAACGTTTCCCTTTCGGAAGGACACTCATTCTCCAATCTTTCTCCAATCCACTCGGTAATAGCCCCTCTCGCAAATCGAGGGTTTCTCCTTGTGACAAGAGGTTCTTTGCCCAAGATTTGAAAGTCGGTTTGTGATTCTTTCGCTTCTGTTTCGAAATGACTGGTGGAGGTTGATCTTCGGCGAGGTGGTTGTTTGAGGATGTTGAAGGTGCTGCAGTGTCGGATTCAGCAGCAGGACCAGCGATACTCAGGTCTTCAATATCGAATAAATCTCGAGAAGAACTCCTCGCAGCTTCGATGGCATGAGTTCTACGCTGTGAATGAAAGTGAACGAGTCAGGTAGAATATGTTGAATATAGTGAAGACTCTACTGACCTGTTTCTGAGCATCTAGAGCGAGTCTCCTCCTCTTCTCTTGTTGAACTGCAGAAGAAGAGTTGAGAGGGGAAGAATGAAACGATTCTCGACGATGGAACGGGTCGAGGTGATTCGACATGCTGTATATCTTCTCTCTGCTTTGAGTTCGTGTTTACTTGTTGCTGTTCTTCGAATCGTTAGTGAACGGTGAGAAAGAGAGAGAGGAGAGAACTTCATTCCTCCCTCTCTCTCCCTTTCCATCGCCTTAGAGCTGACTGTGTTTCATGTCTAGTGTTATAAATAGCTCTGGCATCGTCTGGAGTGCATCGCGCAAGACTCACGGTGGTCTAAGCCTGACTTTCGAGTCGATTCTTTTCCACATCTACTTTCGCATCGTCTACTATACGGCAGGCTCGAGGGGACGCTTTAAAGTGCTGGACGCCTTCTGGTATCTATATAGTATCGCTTCAGTTTGTCGCGGGCTCCTCGAAAGCGTATGGGCAGACATAGCGGCTGATCGCAGAGTCTCCCTCGATCTCGCTTTCAAGCTTCTCGCGCATCTAATTCGTCTGCAAGACCGCTTTGTATCTCGTTGGTATAGCCATTACCTTGCTGTGCTCACCAGCGAGAGATGCCTAGATGAACTTCCCTTTGACGCCCTTTAATCCTTTCGAATCGCAAGCGAATCCACTTTGAAGTTTCTTGGACCGCTCGAGGCCTCTCAACGAGTCTCGCTCGAGCTAATTCACCACTTGCCACGGCTGTGTCCCCGAGCCCATCTTTCTAGCCAACTCGTCAAGGTCTGATTGAAAGACGGACAAAAATAGCGATATTTACAAGTTGCTCTACTCAGCGATGACACATGAAGCTCTAAACTATCTACATATGATATATCTACTTCCAACTCACTCTACACTGAAGACTCGCTGATATCACGCCTTCCCTTCTGAGGATCGACGGTCTCGACGAATTCTTCTTGTCCTCTCGGTTTCGATCCATTGTTGAACAACACCTCCTCCTTTGCGCCTGCTTGTCGATCAGCGCGCTCGGCTTGTAGAGCCTCCATCACGCGCGAGTTGGCACGCCAAACGTTCTTCGTGTACCACAAACGATCCTATTCGTTTCGCACAGAAAAAGTCAACAACAGATCTAGATGATCGGAACAAAGTGGACACGACTCGCCATTTCTTCTAATGGGACGTTCTTAGTCTCAGGTAGAAGTAGGACCAAGTAGGGAATCGACAGAACCATCATGCTCTGTTTGCGAAAGCGAAAAAGTCAGTCTTCGTAAACTAGACGGGTGTTTCCGAATCTCCCAGCTTGTTCCGCTCGTCTGGAGTAAACGAGTGAGAAGATGTTCGGGATAAGCGGAACGTACGGCGAAGAACTGCGAGACGAAGAGCCAGTCAGCGCCAGGCTCCCGCTTCAGATTGATCGATGAAGTTTGCTTACGAGATAAACCCCATACCCCATCTGAGCGAACATGTTCGGAGTCCACCGAGAGATGATGAAGTTCCCTGAAGAATGAGACGAGCGAATTAGTCGAGAGATGAGAACGCGAAACGAAGATAGGATCTCACAGAACCAGTTCGAAGTGGCTGCTACGCATTGCGTCACTTGTCTGACAGCACCAGGGAATACTTCCGAGTTGACGACCTACGGATAGGAATTGAGGTTCGCCATCAGTAACGAGAGCGAAGAACAGTCTTTGACTGCACTCACCCAAGGAGTACCGTTCCAAGAAAGCGAGTAGAACACCGTCCAGATATCTGAACGTCAAGAAGATATCAGTACGATGCTTTCGAGTGATCATAGGGGACTGCACTAACAGAAAAAAGCTATCGCCATGACCCCTCCGGAGTCGAGGTTCGCATTGGCTCTTTCTTCTGGTTTTCCGATCGCTATGTATCCTCCAATAATGTACATACTGATTGCTCCTCCAACTGAACCGAAGATGAGGAGTCCTCGACGACCGAATTGATCGATGAGCAGGAAAGCCCAAATCAACGAACAAACTGTTTTGACGACTCCGAAAATTCCTGTCGTCAACAGACTCGTCTTACCGCCAACGAGACCGAGGGATCGGAAGACCGTAGGCGAGTAGTAGTTGATAGCGTTGATGCCAGTTCCATTCTGCCACATGAAAAGCATCGAAGTGATGATGAGTCGTCGTGCGAGATACCAGTTTCTGTTCCGGGGTAAAGCGACTTCAGCTGAGCGCAATGAGCTGAATGTCTGGATCGAGCAGACTCACGTGAAGACTTGTCTGAATGGCGCCCAAAAGGATTGACCGACAGCGCTGCGATCGTGCTCAACTGCAGGCAGTGAAGGGATATCAGTATTCTCTACGTCCTCAGCCCTGAAGCATGCTGAGAGCTCACCTTGCAGATCGATATCGTTGATCTCCTGAATCAGGTATGCGTCGTTGCGATCCAATTTTCGCAAGTAACAGAGATTCTTGATAGCTTCGTCTCGCCTCGATCGTTGAATGAGCCACCTAGGAGACTCCGTGATGAAGAATGGGATTCCGAGGAGGCTGTTCAGACGAGAAGAAAAGATAGAAGAGAACGCAAAGAGTCGTCAATGACTGTTTTCTTCTTTCTCATCGACCTCAACGACGAAGGAGCATGTACTCACAACAAGCCTCCCGGAATAAGCTGGACACCGAAGGGGATGACCTGGAGGAGGTGAAAGGATTGTCAGTCGAGCCGAGAGGTCAAGAGGAGAACGAAGCTGCTCACCCATTGTTTGTGCGAAGCAGGAATATGCTCAGTGACACCGTAGTTGATGAAGAATCCGACGAGTCCTCCCATCTGCCATCCGATTTCATACATTCCGACGAGCTGACCTCGAATGGCGGGTGGAGCGATTTCTGAAATGTAGAGAGGAGTCAAGTTTGAAGCGGAACCGATTCCGAATCCAGCAATGACTCGTCCAGCGTAGATCGGAGCGAGTCCTCTAGCGCCGTCAGCTGCGAGCATCTGTAAACGGACAAACGATGCGTCAGCCTCGGACGCCAAAGCGGAAATAGCGGGAATGAGGTTTCGCTTAGGGAAAGGTCGACTCACGATTCCAGCACCAACACAGAAGATGGCCGACGCGAGCAGTAGACCCCATTTACGACCAAGGAGAACACCTGAAGGGTACCCGAAGATACTACCGAAGAACTAGAGGCGAGAGAGAATCGAGGTCAGTGAGCGAAGATTGGAGAGTCTTTCGGGATAGACTAACGGCTCCGGCTTGGTAAAGCGATACTAAGTTTGAATCGATTGCAGAGACCTCTGCGGCAGTCTTCAAGTCGAGGCCGAACTCGCGCTTGAAGGATCCGAGGGAGATGGAGGTACCGAAGAAACTGTTCGACGAAGATCCTGCTCAGCTCTTCCTCTTCGCCTCATCAAACCAAGTTCAAGCGAAACTCACGCCGAGTCGTAACCGATCATAATCGCTGCGATCTATATCCGGAGGAAGTCAGTCAAGAGTCAGGGTCCTGAGGAAAGAGGATGATGGAGTACTCACTGCAGCTGTGATAGCAGCCGCATAGACCCTGATGTTGTAGATCGCAGGTGGTGTAGGCCTGTCTTCTACGCGCTTGAATCCAGCCATGTCGAGGGAAAAGTGTCTGATGTGAGGAAGTTCTCCCGACCGAGAAGAGTTTGTGAGGCTGAGGTTGAGGTTGTCTAGAGTTTGAGCTATTTCGTCGCAGCTTGTTGCGAAGCTTCTTATGTTGCTTTTTGTCGAGAGGAGCAGCTGCAAGTGAAGAGCAAGAGAACGGCGTATTGGTGAAAACTGGAGCAGAAAGAAAAGGGTCCCCTCGAATGCTTGACCTGGAGAACAGAAACCCTTTTGGAGACCCCGAGGTGACGATTAGCGTGGAGGCGGAGGTGTATTTGTAGAGATTACGAGAGAAATGATTGGAAACGACAAGCCTTAAAAAAGTTCCGAATCTGAAAGTTCTGAGCACCCCGAAGCCGAAGCCGCGGCTTGAAGGGATTGAGAGGTTCACATAAGACTCTGCCTCTCGCCGAAGCTCATAGTCGCTCGCGAGACGAGAGTCGGCTCGCTCTTCGTCAAAGATTCGAAGTCGAAAGGGGTCCGTACAAAAAGCATCGCTTGCGACAAAGCCAAGTCGCTCTACAGGGCATTGCGAATCGATCTGTGAGCGATCTTCAGCGAGCAGGCAAGAGCTGTGGAGAACTCACCTTCGTCGAGGAGCTCCTAATGAGCACTTCAAGAACTTCAGGGCGAAAGTACTTGCGAAGAAGCGAGGAGGGCGAGCAGAACCATTCCCTCGCGATACGCGAAGTAGAGTGATCCCTGTTCGCCTAAAGAGATGAGCTGAACATGTCGCCAGAGCTAGCTGCTGTGACCCTAAGCGGGCTGTATGAAACTAGTCTGGATTAATTGCGAATAAATAAGTATGATAGGGATATGATAAGATGATATTTAAACCTTCATGAAGACAGGCATAGGCAGTAAATGAGCTGTTGGGATGACGTATCGATGCCAACTCCACATCTCGACAGGCGGTACTCCGTGAGCGAGTCCCAAAGCTAACCAGCTTCTTCCCACAGCCCACGCTCCGATTCCTCCCACCCACAGAGTGACCCAGATCCTGCCCGACATTCCGCCGATTCTCTTCTTCTTACCGGATAGGAAGACGGTTTCGAGAGCGATGGCGATAGGTTGGGAGAGGAAGAAGATCCAGGTTCCGTAAGCTTCTCGAAACGATAGTTCCGCCGAAGGTCGAGGAGTGAGAGATGAGAGAGGGATTCCGAGGGATGTGGCGTAGAGTTGGCCGGCAGGAGAGGGAACAATGTTGTATCGAGCGGATGCGAAAGCTATGGAATAGAGGTTGTCAACATCCTTGTCAGCATTTCGAGAAAGTGGAAAGATTGCGTACCTTGTGCGTGCATCCACGCCGACAAGAAGAATACGCAGTAGACAGCGAGGAACTTTGCTGCCGCTTTTGGGAGTCCTAATCGTCGTGAGATCTTCATCGTCGGTGAGAATCCCAATGAAGTGAATCTGCGGACGATGATGGTAGTCGTCAGCGAGGACTCTCGACAAGGCTCCAGAGTGAGAGAGAGTCAGCTTACGGTGATTTGAAGAGTGCATGCCATCGCTTTCCCCAAAAACCTGCAACTCCTCCTTCTCCCATCTTTGCAAACGGTTTATCGAAGAGCGGCGTGTACTCCCTTGACTCGAAGGACCACCGCCACTTGATGTCCGTCGAGAAGCGATCGAGGAGTGAATTGACGAGGAGAGAAACCAAGACGATTCCGAGAGCAGCGCCTGAGTAACCGATAATCATTTGAGCGTAAAGAGAGACTCCGACAGTGAGGTAGGCGATTGTGTTAATGATGTGATTTGTTGCAGAGAGCGCGGAGGGAGAGGAAGAGAGGCGAGGAATATGTCGAGCAAGGAAAGGCAGGATGCGTCGATCTCGATGGAGGACCTGGAAGCCCATGCAGGCTGTACTCGTGACTTGACTGCGAACAAAGTCGCGGAGCTGGTGTCGAAGGAATACCTTCACTGGCAGACTTCGATATCGCTGTTGTGATTTCTTGCGAGGAGGTGCAGGGCCGAACTGAATACATCGAAGGGAAGGAAAAGGAGTCAGCGACGGGTTCAATCAAGCGGAGAACACCGTGAGCCTGAGATGAAAGTTTGACATACCCCATAACCAAGACCTCGCATCGCAGAGAGGAAATGACAAGCGTCGATGAGAACTCGCATCGGATGTCGGTCTTGGACGATAGCTGTGATCGTCGCAGCACGGGAGCGTACTTGAGGCTTCGAAAGGGTCGAAGAATCCGTTAGATGGAGAGGAGGAGGATTTGCTGCGCTGATCGGATCGATAGGAGTTGGAGGAGGAGAGGTCTGAGGAGAGGTCTGAGGAGAGGTCGGGGAGGAGGTCAGAGGAGTGGGAAGCTGTCCAGCGACGAGGTTGACGTTTGCCACGCTGGGAGGAGAGCTACTGAGTGAAGAGCTGGGCGAAGAGCTCAGTTCGTCGGGCTCGACGGTGAGGGTGCGTAAACGTGCTTTGAGTACGTCGGCCGGAATCGCCGTCGAAGATCCTTCAGCTGGACTCGTCGCTCCATCCTTCTTCTCCACCGTGTCCTCACTCTTCTTCACCACGGAGTCCTCATTCTTCTTTTCCACCACTTTCTTCAGCTCCGACTCTTTGTCATCGTCCGCGTCGAATCCAACCCAAGACAACTTCGTCGCTCTGTCTTTCTCATCCATCAAGCCCCACTCCAACGCTTTCAATATCAAATCGGGACCGAAGATTGACAGTCGAAAGTTGAAGGCTACGGCCCATTCTGCCGGACCTAACCTCCAACGATAGGGAGCTAGCGCAACGAAGAGTAGAGTTGGGAGAATAAGCGCCCTCCTGCCGTAGGTCGAGATGTGTGCAGGGATCGAAGGTTGAAGTAAGATGCAGAAGAGTAAGAGTGCAGGTGCGTAAGAGAATGCGTAGAGGGGAGGTAGTGTGAAGGGAGGAGGGGAAGGTTTAGGGGTCGAAAGTAAGGGAAAGTCGGACAGGGAGAGTCCCATTGAGGAGTGAGTGAGGTGGTGGGAGGAGGAGAAAGAGAGAACGCCGAATTTCCCAAAGAATCCCGAAACGATGACGGCGTGTTTTTGAAGATCCCCCTCCTTCTTCCTCCCTCACTTCACATCATCAACTTTAGTCAGCTAGCTTCGGGAAGCTACAGTTCACTTCCAGATCCTTGAGAACACCAGGACGAATCTCGAAACTTCAATCAAAAAGATCAGCTCAGCTCCCTCTCAATCCTCAGTTTAGCTGGAGAAAGCGAGATGGCTAGCCACGAGCGATTAGAGTCCCGAGTGGATAGGATAGATCCTGGGATCAAACTACACGTCGCTATCGCTGCCAAAGGTAAGCTTAGCTTTCCCTTCCTCGACTTGATCTCTCGCAGGGGATTTCTGATTCAACTTTCCTTTAATACGAGATAGTCTCAACCCTTCACGCACTCGCTGGAAGGTACACGCAACATCTCACCCTCGAAGATCTCTCCCCAGCTCCTACACGACCTTCAACTCCTTCGTCGAGTAACGAACCCAATTCGCAGGGTTCAGCTGCAGCTCAGAGGGAGCTAGATGCGGAACAAGAACGAGTCAGATACTTGATGAAGGAGACTATCGCTCAAGCAACTCACTGGTTGGGTCTCGTCTGCCGTCATTTTCAAGTCGAACTCGCAAACTTGCCTGACAATCCCGATTCGAAACTCAAAATGCCTATCCCCGAGTCAGAAGCTGGAGAAGGAGACTCTGATGGGACGGCGAGAAGGAGACAGCGGGAGAGTCGGGAGTTTGACATCGTTTGGGAGTTACTGCTCGTTTCACTCGGACTCGTCGGACAAGACGAAAAGGCAGCAAAAGAATCGACGACTGCCAGCAGCGTATCAGCGAAAGTTGGAGGACTGTTCAGCAGCAGCAACAAGGATTCGAAACCGACCACCTCAGCCCCTTCGACAGATGCTCCCCCTCCTCTCGACTACACTGCTCTCTCTCGATCCCTCGTCGTCTGCGCAGCCGAAGTGCTCGGCATACCTGAGAAGACGGTTCTCGACGTTGAGAGGGCGATCGCTCAGTTCCTCTACTTTCAAATCGAGGGAAAGGGGAAAGCGCAAGAGGGAACGATGGAATGGGACGAGGCGGCGAAAGAGTATCGACAGAAGCAGGAGAAGAAGGGTAACGCTCTCAAGTGGGGAGCTAGTGCAGCTGGATTTGTTCTTGGAGGAGTCGCTATCGGTTTGACAGGTGGTAAGTACAAGAAGCTCTATATCCGTCCCTTATCGTCTGTTTCTAACTGCTTGCCTCGTCGACTGTCTCCAGGTCTCGCTGCTCCAGCTCTTGCTCCAGTACTTGCCGGCACTTTCGGAATCGCAGCTTTCGGTGGAGCCTCGGGAGCGGTGCTGATAGGAACCTTGTTGGGACTCGGTGGAGGTAAGTTTCCTATTCCCCTTTCTCTTGTTAACAGTGAATATGTAAGACTGATTGTATCGCCCAATCCGATAGGTGGTCTCGCTGGCTACCGTACTCATCGACGAATGAAGGGTCTCGAAGAAGTGTCATTCACACCGATCAAGGATAAAGATGCTGAAGAGCTACCTCAGATCCCTAGTCTGACTTCGACAAGTGAGTCTCTCGGAACCTCATCCTTAACAGCAATCACATTTGGCTGACTACGATTCCGACGTCGCACAGTCGTTGCTTCTGGCTTCCTCCTCGATTTGAACGATAGCACTCAGCCTTGGATCTCCACTTTCCGAGACGAGCAAGTAGACGCCTACGCTCTCAAGGCCGATCCCCAGAGTGAGCCCTCGTCCCTTTGTGCGCCCTTTCGACAAATGTCGGCTGACTTTTCTCGAATCGCGACTTTGCAGCTTTCCTCGAAGGCGGTAAAGCTCTCGAGGGATTCATCAAGAACAGGCTCATCACGATGGGAGGTACCGAACTCATCAAGCGTACAGCACTCGCAGCTGTATACGCAGGCGTCGCCTTGCCTTTGACTATTTACAACACTTCTTCTCTCGCTCTCGATTCCGACTTTTCGAGGTGCAAGGTACGTCGCGAAGGCCTCGCTGCACCCCATTACCTCGATTGAGCTGACGATCGTAATGCTGTTCACTCTCTATAGGACAAAGCTAAGAAAGCTGGAGTACTCCTCGCCGAAATTCTTGAAAAGCAAGTTCAAGGAAAGCGACCAGCTGTGCTCGTCGGCTACGGTCCCGGAGCATCACTCGTTCTCGCCTGCCTCATCGAACTTCATAAGCGCCAACTAGGTCACCTCGTGTACTCAGCCACGCTCATCTCGCTCCCTGAAGCACCCTCTCCCGTCGCTTGGGCAAGTGCACGAAGTGTAGTCGCTCACGAACTCATCAATGTCTACTCGAAGAATGATTGGGTCTTAGCCATCGCTGCGAGATTATTCACTCTTTCGAACAAAATCGCTGGGTGAGATCGAATGACCCTCGTTCACATTCCCTCTCGCGCTGATAGACTTACTATTCCATAGACTCGGACCAGTACAAGTTGAGGGAATCAGCAATGTTGACATTTCCGACATTCTAGGGGGTCACCTCGAGATTCGGCAGAAACTGCCTCAAATCCTCGATCGAGTCAAGAAACGCAACGAGCTACCCCCACCTCAAACAGAAGAAAAAGTTGACGCCGACGAGTTGGAGGCCTTGGAACAGGAGCTACAAGGGATGACAACGGTTGACGAAAGAGGGAAAGCGGGTCGAGGAGATTTTGCGCTACCGGAAAGTAAGGTGGAAGTACAGCAACACTAGACAAGATTTGTACAAAGAATTCGTTCCCCTTCGCAACTATAGACTTTTCTGTACTCAGTAATCATCGGGCAATTCGCTAAAAGAGAGAGAAAGGGTTGGTCAGAGGAACTCTCGTCAGATTCGAGAGCACAGACTTACCTCTCCTCCATTCTCTCCTTCACTTCCTCCATGTGAGGATGGTATGTACTCCAAGAGAACTTCTTCCTCATGAAACTACCGGGATTGAAGACGAGGCATTGTTCGTAGACTAGTTTGTAAGGATCGAAAGAATCTGCTAGGACGAGCTATAGAATCGAGATCTCGAGTCAGTCTTCATCGACAAGATCAGCTCATTCATCAAAAGCAGGACGCACAGTAGTAGGCATCGGATACAGTCGAAGAGCGTGATCAAACTCCCAGAGTACTGGTCTGACCGGCAGGGGCAGCGGAGCTAGGTGTGCTTGATCCAGGATAGTTTGCACGAGCTATCGACCCGATCTCGACTCAGTCAGCTTGACCAATCCGCGATATAAATAGAGAAGTGTAGGGTGCGTACAGCTTTTTTCAAGTTTCCTTTCTTCACACCTTCATCTCCGACGAATCTCACCGCATTCCGCATCATCCTCCCCATCAGATCATCTCTGAAGATGACAATCTCTTGGCTGAACCATCTCACTCGACAAGGGTTCGTACCGAGAGTGAGATTCGGGATTTTGGCAAGGAGAGGTTTGACGAGTGACTCGGGAAGGGGAGGTCTCGGTAGAACGGAGGATGACCAAGGATCTGTCGGGCCGGGAACGAGGAGGAATTGAGAGTGAGCGAGAAGTGAAGGGAACGATGTGAGGAGGGTCGAGAGTTGAGCGAAAAGATCTGCAGATACTCGCACGAAACTGCGTCAATACAAAATACTCACACAAGGTGAGATCGCAAGACATACCTGTGTACTCCCTAATATTCTCTCCATCTGCGAGCCAAGGTCTACTTCGGAAGTTGCCGCAGAGAACGAACAATCTCGGAATTGTTTTCTCATCCATGTCGTCGTAAACTCCCAACATACTTCGTAATGCGTTCATAATCTTTGGGTTATCGAGGTGTAGGTCAGAGAGTAGGATGAAAGATGTAGCGTGAGAAGGGGATTGTTCGGCTTGAATCAGGTCAGCCTGTGAAAGAGGATAGAAATTTAACTGATTTTCGAGGACTGAGACGGAGAGCGAGACTCGCCTCTTCTGCTGCTGACAGTGCTCCTACTCCGAGTAGATCGTGATGTCCGTGGATCTTCCTGCGTTCGTATAGTCGCATCAGACAAAGTCGAGATGAGAACAAGTTCAAAGCGGAACTCACATAGCTTCATCTCGTCTCTCACTCGGAGGATGACCCATCTCAGCTACCTTGAACGTCGAGTCATGAGTGTAATCTCCATCAATGAGTACGAAAGATCCTTCGGTGAACAATCCAGATTCAGGAGTCTAGCAATTCCCTAATCAGTCTCGGGGTTCGCGGAACAGTATGGAGTGGAAACGTACTGCTTCTGATAGATCCAGCTTCACTTTGTCATCAAGATCCTCGAGGTAGAACTCTCCATCCTCCATTCGAGTCAATAACCCAAAGATCAAGAAATGACCCCCTTGTCTTCCGAGCAGATTCTTGATCGTTGTCAACTAATATTTGAGGCACTCACGATGAGTCAGCCACGTGATAGTTTGTCGAGCTGGAAAAGCGTACCTTCATGTAGTCGTGACGTTCAGGTCCGACCACCGTAGGTGCGCAGAAATGTTCGTTTCGCAAAATCACTTGTTTGATAATGTTGAAGCGATCTCTCAGGTACTGAGCTTTCGACAGTGCACCTGGTGCAAGAGTAGGTTTCCCTTTCGATCTGTATCACGTACGAGCAAGGTCAGCGTTGAAACCAAAGGAAACGAGAGGGATCTGCGCAGGAGAGAGGGATTCAAGTCGCACTTTTCGAAGCCACCTCTACTATCATCCCATCTCCACAGTGGCATATCGAAAGCGTTGATGATCTTGAGGTAATTCGAAGGATCGACGTCGTCTCCTGTTCCGTCTTCAGGTTGATCCGCCGAAACTCGTAACTTTTCATACGTTTCCTCCAACAAATCGACCGTGATCTTGCTTGGTCCGTCTAGAGGATCTCATGCGTAATGGTCAGTGATCGCTCAGGAGGTAGGGAGATGGCGAATGGTGTAGATTTACCGAGACCGCTACCACTCCCAACGACTCCTCTCACTAAATGTTCGAAAGTATCGACAATTTCGCTCTCGTCTTGAATCCCGAAATGACCAATGAACTGTTCGAGCCAATCGACGCAACCAGGAGCGAGTTGTAACCCATATTTGACGAGGAAAATCTTGCGAGCGATGGTGGAAGCGATGGAAGTTGATCCTGAAGTGTCTCCGGCTGCGACGCGTTTCGAGGGTCGAGCTACAGCTGACAAGACGCTACTTGAGCGTTGGAAGGAGTTCATCCGAGAGGTAGGGATGCTAGAGGAAGGGAAGTTTGGAAAGTTGGAAAGTCGCGACTGAACGACGAGGATAAGACAGACGAGTTCGGTTCAGGGCCGTGGGGAGTTGACTTGAGTTGAGGTGTCGTGTGCAGTGATATGAGGAGCGAGAATGAGCTGTAGGCTGTTCTGCGAGGGAGGAGAGGTGAAGAGTTTGATGATCAAAGTCGAGAGTTCGGTACAGCGACGTGCAGAGTCGATTGTAGGGCTCGATCTAGGTGAGATGAGTTGATCTAGCTGTACACGTATGCAGATGAATGAAAGGGAGGAGATTGAGATTTGATGATTCACCTCTCCAAGCGAGAATTGCTCTCCCTTCTCCCACTCACTCGCCAACTAAGTACTAGTCTCAATTTCAGTCAAATCATATTAAATAACACACAGAGAGACCCTACCGATCAGTCGGCCCTTTCCTACTCCCTCTCCTTTCTTTGACCGTCATCACCTCGCTCTCTTCCTCTTTCCCCAACGATGTACGGACACTCTGCACGCTCTCCACCACCTTTACAACACCCTAGACCGCAACACCCTCCATCCCATATCCCTTCCGCTTCCCCTCCTCCCGAGAGTTGGAATTCTTCTCGAGGTTCAACTTCTTCAGAATATCAAAGGTTCGCTTCCCCACCCGTATTCCAACAACCCCAGCATGTCTCGGGATCTCAACTGCATCCTAGTCAAGCCGGCTACCAACCTGCGGCGGGACAATCTTATGGTCAGAGAGGAATCGGTCAATCAATCACTCCAGACGCTTACATCCCTCAACAACAACAACAACCTTACCCTTCTTCAAACAGTCAGTTTCTAGGAGGTGGAGGAGGAGGAGGAAACGTACAGTGGATGGGAGATCAAACGAGAAGTCAACCGAATCGAAATCAACCTGCTTCGAACGGTTTCTATGGAGGACAACCGCAACCAGCCTCGACAGCACCGACACGAGGAGGAGGAGGACAGGGATCTCAGGGATCAGGAGGAGGAGGTGCAGGAGGCGGAGCGAGTGGAATCGCAGGGTTTGGTCAATCAATGGGAATGGGAGGAATGATGAACGATGCGACGGCTCAAATGGGGATGCAATTCGGTTCTCACGCATTCTCGGCGGGACAAGCTTACCTCGACAAGAACTTTACGAGACTACTCCCACTCGCTCACCTCAAACATAGTTTCAACGTCTCGAATGGTTACGTCGTCAACAAGTTGAGATTGCTCGTGTGGCCTTGGAGACATCGACCTTGGAGTCGAGGAGTCGTCAGGAGCGAGACAACGGGAGTCGCAGAAGGTTGGAAACCTCCTCGAGAAGATATCAATTGTCCTGATCTGTACATTCCTGGTGAGTTACCCTTCCTCTCCTCTCCTCTCTTCTTGCTTTCGCTGACTCGAGGATCCATCCGCCTTCACAGTCATGGCACTCGTCACCTACGTCTTGATCTCCGCCGTCACTGCCGGTAAAGCTGGTACCTTTGATCCATCAATGCTCGGTCAAACTGCATCAAAAGCGTTCGGATTACTCTTGCTCGAATTCGTTTGCATCAAATTGGGATGTTACTTGCTCGGAATCGGAGAAGAAGGTACCATGGTCGATCTCCTGGCATACGAGGGATACAAATTCGTTGGGTGAGCTCTCTCATCAATCTCTAAAAAGGATGTTGATCGCAATGCGTTGCTCACTCGGACTCTTCGCTCGTACAGTGTTATTGTTACCTTACTAGCGGGTCTACTAGGTGTCAAAGGCTGGTACTACTGGGCCGTATTTGGTTACGTGGTCTTTGCCAATTTCTTCTTCCAAGTACTCCCATTTCTCTCTCTCTCCATTATTCTTTTGGCTGGCTTGTCTGACCTGAAATTTTCCTCGACAGCTTCGGTCTCTGCGTCACTTGATCCTACCAGACCCCTCGGCATCACCACTGGATCATTCCGCCTCATCCTCAAACATGCATTCGACTACTCCTTCTCACGGTCAACGAGCAAGAAGAATTCAGTTTCTATTCGTCGTTGCAGCAGCTCAAGCGGGTAGTATGGGTTTCCTTATCAATGTCTGAGGGAAGATGGGGAAGTAAATGGGATACAATGAGAGGATTCGATTTTTGGTCGACCGCATCTCTTCCGATTGCATTGCATTGATTCAGTCTGTCATTTAGCTCGCTTTCGAGGCCTTGACTTGCGAGCTCACTCGGGCCGGCACACTTACTCGCGAAGTTAGGAAGCAAGAGAATCTAAATTTCGTCAACAAAACCCAAAGCGAGAATCTAAACACCTTTGAAACTTCTATCCAAACTTCCACTCATACAGCTACATGACAGTACATTTCCGATCTGGAATTCCCATCTCCTCGAGCTCTTCCTTCGCAGCTTCCTTGTTGTTGCTCTTCTCCTTGTCCTTGACCTCGTGAGGGAACCAGCGAAGGAGGAATTTCTGTAATTCTTGATCGAGATTCGCTGTATCGATGGGAGAATGGTCAGCGACCAGCTCGTTGAGACGGGCTTCAGGGGATACGTCGGACGTACTGGCATTCGCGCGTAGAACGACTGCACTTCGACACTGGGGACAATTGTCTTGACCTCGCTTCTGCATCTTGACCAAACAACGGACTGTAGTGTCGACGAGGAGCGAGTCAGCATCAGGTCTAAGATGTTCGAAAGAGAGGAGAGTACGTACCGCAGAATTTGTGACCACAACCCAATCGGATCGGTTTGAAAGCGACATCACCACAGATGCTGCACTCGTAGTCTTCGAGTTGAGGGATGATCGGTAGGAGAGTAGAAGTGAACGTGGAAAGGAGGATATGAGGGAGGGAAGGGAATCCAGGAAGAGTCAAAACTCGTCGTTCTGGTGAACCGTTCGGAGAGACGACGAGCTCTGATGAAAGGTTGGTCGCGGCTGCAATAAACTTAGGGAAACCTAACGAGGCGGTGAGTGCAGTTCGTTTGTCGTGTTTCTTGAGCTATCGTGAGGTAAAACGATCAATCAGTCTGAGGTTTGAGCAACATGGACGTATTGAAGCTTACAATCTTCCTCGCAGCTTCCTCGTTCGCTACTTGAAACTTCTTGAGATCCAATAGCTCGACATTGAGGGCGACGAACTTCTCCAGCGCGACTCGACTCTCTTTGTTCCTCATCCTCTTCGCCAGTTTCCTCTTTGCGACTTGCTCGACGAACCAATCCAACTTCTTCTCTACATCCTCGACGCTTCGTTCTCCGCGATCTCGTTCCCTGTCCGATTCAAAGATCGCTGCTTCGACCCAAAGCGAGAAGATCTCCCTCCAGATGTAGAGGTCGGATTTCGGTCGATCCGGTGAAGACACTTTCGAAACCTCGCGGGCTAGGAGCGAGACGGCTTCGCTGAATTGACGTTTCTGAGCAAGCTGGAGAGTGGCGAGCGAGTTGAGAGCAGAGGCGAGTAGAGTGAGGAATTCAGAGTCGCTGTTGAGCGGGATGAAAACTTCTTTCCGATGTTGCCGAGGCCTTCTACGACGCCTATCGTGCAAGGAAGGTCAGCAGGGAGGTAGGAGCACTGTTTGACAGTAGATGAGCGTACCTGTCGCGTGTCTTGCCACCTTCATCATCTGCTTGTGCCGCTTCCTCTGCATCATCTTCCTTCTTCTCCCTTCGCTTCTTGTCCTTGATACTCTCAGTATCGCCTCCTAAAACGTACTCCTGACTCTTCAGTGTCGCATCACTAGCGCTCCTAGGTCTTGTCCTCGTTTCCTGCCGTTCTTGTAGTCCCTCTTTCCGATCCTCCTCCAATTCACTTTCGACCACAATAACCCTTTCTCCTTCGCTTTCTGCATCCTTTTCAAACACTCCCTCTTCATCACTAAGCCTCCCGACTCCATACATCCGTCTCAGCAATCCATTCGCCCTCGGTCCCGCTCCTTCGAATTCCACCTCCTCGAGTTCCCCAGAAACGGAATTCGTCTCCTCAGTGATGTCTCCACTACCTCCCTCCGACGCTTTCCTGTTCCGTTCAGCTTCGGATGAAGAGTCTGCGAGTTCGACGATTCTCGCTTCTTGACTGTCTTGAGATGGTCCATCTCCAGAACTTGGATGTTCAGCTTCCTCCATGTCGACTGTTCTTTCATGGTTGCGTCTCTTCCGTCGCGGAGAAGGGCCGACATGCCGTGCGAAGAGGAATCGAGAAGGTGAAGAGGGTTCTTCGACGTCGGAAGTCGAAGATGAGGGAGTCCGTAGAGGGTCTGCTTCGATATCTGAGGCTGAGGAATAGGATGAAGAGGATGCTGACGAGAAGACGAGGTGGATTCGAGGCTCTGGTGCCGCCGAAGTACCTGTGAAGCGACACGAGATCAGTTGCCGAAAGCGAGAGACGGGTCTCATGAAGGAAGATTGAGCGAACCTGCTAACTCGTATGTAGCTCTGACTCTCCGCTTCCTTATCTCTTTGCCCTTTCCTTTCACTTTGGACCCCGTCCTACTGTTTCCTATCAACCCTTCGTCGGTTTCTACATCTTGCTGAATAGTAACGACTCCTACTCCTCCCAACTGCTCTTCTTCCGTTGCCTCTTCTATCCTCGACTCGGAGCCGCTCTCTTTCTCACTGTCTCCACCTCGACCTCGCCCAAAGAAGCTATCCTCGAACCCATCTTCGCTCGACATGACCAGTTCCGAATTCCCTCTTTCTCGTAAAGTTGCATCCGACTTGTACCTTCGCAAAGGAGAGGTTGATTCGATGGGTTTGGATGTGGAAGGGAGTGACGGAAGACTGTCGTGGGTCGAAGGAGGAGAGTTTCTTCGCTTAGCAGAATCTTCGAGTAATTCTTTCAGTACTTCTGAAGTCAAGCCTAGATCTTCGAGTTCTGAAGCGACTCTGTTGATGACTTTCTTGAGCTGTAGGTCGCGATACATCAGCCAGAGAATCACGAGAGAGTCGAAGGGGTAGAAAACAAGGGGGAGAAAGTGAGCCAACCTTTCTGTATTCAATAGCTTGTTGTCTCCATTCTTCCGGTACTTGCTCTAGTGACTCTAAGTACGTCTTTCCAAACTTCATCTGATCTTGAAAGGAGGTTGTTGAGGATTCGGAGAGGAGGAGAAAGATGAAGGGAAAGAATGAAGCCGAATCGAAGTAACGTCGAGAGTAATCGAGCCGGGAACGGCTTGACTGTTGATGTTGATGTCGAGAGTGCCAGAGCAAGGGAGTACAGAGTGCCAGAATGCGAGGAGAGAAAGAGCGAAACGTTCGTCCAATTTTCGAGTCGTTTCCTCGAAATTCCCTCAATAATTCTACTGAAACTTAGCCATTCAGCTGACTCAAGCCTACTGTAAACTATAGGATCATACATCGATTGATCGTATCAGCGGAATTTACGAGAGAGAACACGTCAATCATCTTCTCTTCTCCTCTCTTCCCCCTTTCGACTTCTTGCCTCCCATCTCCCTTTCTCCTCTCTCCTCGCCAACACGAAAAGACTCACCAACTCTACTTGCCCCTTGACTCCGATCAAACACCAACGAGCGATGTCGTCTCCCTTCACACAGCATAGTCGCGCGCAATCCATTTCTGGTCAACCTTCTTCAGATCTACCCTCGGGTGCAGGCGCCAGGAGACCTTCAGCTTATCAACAGAGTCACTTGAGGAGAGGTAGCGCTATCCCTAGTCATCTCCTCTCTGATAATTCTTCCCCTTCCCCTCCTTCCTCCTCCGGTATCAACAACTCGTACGGTCAAGGTTCATCCGCTTATGGAGCTCCTTCCAACAACTCTCAAGGTGGGGGTGGATCGAGGAGAGCTTCATCAGGTCACGCGAGGAGGGGTTCCGTCATCGATATCGCTGCAGACATGTTGGCGGGACAGGCAGGAGTCGAATCACTCGAAAAGGCTAGGAAAGTGACGGATAAAGTAGAGGATACTTTGGAACAGGCCGTCAAACCTATCAGACCGTGGTTACCGGGAATGGGTAGATTCTTGATCGTCGTAACTTTCCTCGAAGATGCTTTGAGAATTCTCACTCAACTGAGCGGTGAGTTGTTCCCTTCCCTTCCCTTCTCTCTGATGACGTACTGACTCGTGTTGTCATCGTAGACCAAAACTACTACCTCCAGGTTCGTCTTTCGCGCGAGTGTTCTGCTCAAACCATCTTATCCAGCTGATCGTTTTCACACTTTGACAGAAACATCGTGGATTCCCTCGAGGAATATCTCACATGTTCCTCTATACCAATGTCCTCGTACGTCTCTGCCTTTTTGCTATCGTGAGAAACGAGAAAAGCTGATTCGTTAGGACTGGATCCGTTCTCTACAGGTCATGCTCACCTGTTCAACCTTGATCATCGCGAAACGTTACCCCTTCTACGCAACTGTCGGTCTCTTCGGTGTCGTCATCTCTCAAGGTTTCGGTTACGGCTTGATCTTCGACCTCACCTTCTTCCTTCGCAACCTCTCAGTAATCGGTGGACTCCTCATGGCTCTCTCAGACGCTCTCTCCGGAAAGAAGTCAAACTTGGTCGGTGTACCAACGATGGGAATCAATGATCAAGATCGCAAGAAGTACTTCCAACTCTTCGGTCGAGTCCTCCTCGTTTTCCTCTTCCTCGGTTTCGTCTTCAATGGTCAAACTGGATGGGCGAAAGGGATGGTCAGTGCGAGTGGTTTGATCGCTTGTCTGTTGGTCGCAATCGGTTACAAGGCGAAACAAAGTGCGCTTTTCTTGGTTATCGTGTTGGGAACTTTCAATTTCACGGTCAATGCCTGGTGGAGAGTTCACAAGGCGCACCCTCAACGTGACTTCCTCAAGTGAGCTCTCGCTGTACCCTACCAATACACGAGCTTTTTGAACTGATCACGTCGCAAACTTGTAAACAGATACGATTTCTTCCAGACTCTTTGTTCGTCTCGAACCTCCTCCACTTTGTGCCTCGCTCAAACTGACCCTTGTCTTCTCTCACACAGCCATTGTCGGAGGTTTGTTACTACTCGTCAATCTAGGAGCGGGAGATTTCGCCATCGAGCAAAAGAAACGCATGTGAACAAGTCATCTCCGAAGCTCGAAATTAGTACCCATCTTCTCGTCCTTTCTTTCTCAGCACACCCTTTCTCCCATCTTTCAGCATAACCAATCGCTCTCATCCCTTTCGTTCTCCCTGTCATTAACCGTAATTTTCCACTGTTCAGTAACTCTCTCAGCTTTAGTTGCAAAAAAGAAACCCTGTTCTCGCTGTAGAACCCGCCGCGAGAGCTTCTACAGATTCAAGCAAGTAAAGCGATTGCACTGATGAAAAAGAGTATTCGAAACTACTGCTACCTCAAGCGGATCCACCCTTCGCACTAACAAGATCACTTTTTCCCCTCGAACTTCCTCCGCCTGCTGGGCTACGCTTCTCCATGTGTTGTTGCAAGTCGGTCCACAAACGATTGTTGCGTTCCTGAGCACTCATAGCTGCTGCTAAAAGCTTTTGAGCGGGATTCGGATCGAGGGATTTATTTTTGATCGAAATCGCGCGAGCACTGTCGACGATCTCGGCGCTGTTGCTCCATCGTATAGTGACGTCAGTGGACGTACGAGTTGGATCCATGAGACGAGTCTACTTACGTGTCTTGCAAAGCACTGTTGAGGAACTTGACAAGAGGTTCTTCAAAGCGAGCTTGCGAGTTTGCATAGTGATTTTGACGTTCGAGGCGACGTTGCTGATTTTTGAGGGTCATGAGCTGAGGAAATTCAATCTTTCAGCTCGATGCCCTCGGGAAAACGGAGAGAAAGAGATGCTGGCTCACCTCTGAGAATTCAGTGAGCGTTTCGTAATACTCTTGATCCTCTGCATCGAGAACAATGCCGTCCCCATTGTTCAATCTTGTTCCATCTTCATCATCATCATCGTAAGCCGAGACGCTCGGTGAAGAAGAAGGAATGTCGAGCTGTACGATGGGAGCTCTGCTCCTAGATGCGCGCCTCGCGGCGGGAAGAGACTGTGGTTGCTGATGAACTGGTCTTGCGGGAGCTCGGTTACCTCTCGAGGTAGTGCTAGCTAGAGGGGCACGCTGTCGACTCGTCGAAGCGAGAGGTTGACCGTGTGGCACTGGAGCGAGAGAGCGACGACCAGACGATTGCATGGTCTGAAGCGGTTGGTTCGCTTGAAGAGTGAGAGGAGCGGGAGCAGAGTGACGAGAGGGTACCGGGAGAGGAGCAGGGGCGTATCGTTGACTCGGTTGAGGATGCGGACGTGTGGGAAGATTAGCGGATGATTGAATTCGACCTTGACGCGGGACGAGGAGGGGACGAATATTGATGGGTGGACGCGCGATAGAGTTGTTGATCTGTCGTTCCACCTGTTCCACGTTCTCTTCGGGCTGTGATTGATTGTCGACTGCAAGAAAACAGAATGAGAAAAACAGAACTTGGCGAAGGAGAAAGTCAAGGAAGTCCGACTTACACTCTTCACCATTCTGTACGCTTCGTTCGTCTCCTCCTTCGAAGCCTTGATCCATAGGAACATCGAGACGTATACCGGAATCGTCTGCTAATCCGAAAGCGACGTTGCCGTCGGCCTTGGCATCTCCACCGTCTATCCTTTCTATACCGTCCTCCTCCACCTCATGCATTCCTATCTCGTTCTCGTACTTCTCGCCAGTGTCCATATCAACATCTTGACTCGGTTCGTGAGAGATTCCATCTTGCGCTCGTTGTGAGCTGATCTCGTGCGATCCGAGTGTGAGTAACTTCTTTTGTTCTTGCTGAACGCCCGAGGCAACCGGAGTATCATCGACGAGAACGGTAGGTTTCCGAACGGGGGTGATTGCTGAGGGAGAGGCTCCGTTCGCTCCACCCTGATTGTCGTTTCTGGCGAAAGCTTGATCGACGAACGCGAGGTCGGTAGTCGCTGGATTGATAATTGGCGAGAGCGAAGCAGCTTTGTCGGTATTCGATTCGGAGTTGCGAGCGATAAAGCCTTGCGGGTTCGCTTCTTCGTTTGCCGTTTCGACGTCGTCTACTTGATCGAATCCATCTTGTTCGTACCCTCCCAAATCCTCTTCTTGAGCTCGTTCTGAAAGCTGACCATCCCCTTCTCGAGTCTTGATGTTGACATCTTCTTCATTGATGTCTTCGTCGGGTTCCTTCAGAAGTCTGCAAAGCGGGATTCGGTGCACAGTATCAGCGTCAAAACGAGAAACAGCCGAATCAAGGAAGAGACTGACTCGTCGAACGTCTTCTTTGCTTGGTTTGAGGCAGTCTCAGAAGGAGCGACATGGCTTGACAACTTGTTCTTGTGAGTGGAAGCTGGTTGAACGTCGAAAGGAGGTGGAGTTGATTCAGACGGTCTCTTGGGCTTGTCTACCTTGATCGATTCCGAAGTCCTGACACGAGTAGACAGGTTAGACTCTGACGTTCAATACACGGTGAAAGAAAGGAGGGGACTAACTGCTTCTCCGTCTTTACAGGTTTGGCTACTTGCGCTCGAGTCTTCCTCAGCCTCTGTGAACGTCTCGTGGTGCGAATTGTTTCCTCAATTGCTTGTTCCGGAGATTCTGCACGTTCTTGCTTCTTTGGAGGAGGGACGACTTTCTTCTTTGCCATTGAGCGAGCGACTTTGGTCGACTTCTGTTTCTTGTCTTTCTCTCCGCTTTCATCTTTGTGGTTCTCCTCCTCCGATTCATCTCGTTTCTTGGCAACCGCTCGCTTCCCGCTTCCAGCTTTCCTCGTACTTCCGACACCTTTCCCGGTAGTTCCCTTTCGATTTCCTCCATACTTCTTCCGAGCGTTGACGGAGATCGGTTTCGGTTCGAGTGAAGGCGGTCCATCATAGTCTGTACTGTCCTCCTGCCCCGCCTCTTCTTCCTCCTCATGATCGACGGTTTCGGCGAGCGCAGGAGCTGGTTTGAGACGTTTCGAAGCTGGTCTCGACGAATTCGCCTTGTTCGCCTTGACCACTTTCTTCGTATTCGTGTTCTTGCCAGTTCCGATAGCTTCCGGTGGGAGGAGATCTTCATCATCCTCTGATTCTGCCGACTCTGCATCGGTTGCCGCTACTTGCTGTTCCTCCTCTTCGTCAGAGGCTGCTGATCGGAGTCGTTTCTTCCCTTTTTGAGCGACGATTTCGGGTTTCTTCTGAGCAGGTTTCGAGGCAGCGACGATCTTCTTCGAGACTTGTGGCGCTCGGGTCGAACTTTTCGACTTTGCTCCTTCGCGTTCCGACTCGTCCTCTGACTCGATTCCATCTTTAACATTCTTCTCTTGATTTCCTTTCCTCGACTGTGCGGATCTTGTCGAGCGACTAACGACCGGAGCGGAAGCTTTCTTCTTCGTTGAGGTCGAGATAGCAGCTCGAGGGTGCTTTGCTGCGGGTTTCGGAGGAGAGTCGGCTTGTTCAATCGAATCGCGCTCTTCCTTTCGCTGTTTGTCGCTGACTGTCTCTTCCGTCGTCGAGACTGCCTTCTTGATTCGATTCGAGTTCCCGCGTCCTCCTCCTCCTCCTTTCGAAGCGACATCCTCTTCCAAATCTGCCATATCTGCAACCGTTCCTTTCCTTTCCTCGATCACCTCCTGACTTGTCTTCCCAGTCGCGTCTCTCTGCTCCTCCTCATCAGCATCAAGCATCGGTTCTTCTTCCTCCTCAAGCGGTTCCTCCTCCCTTTCCTGTTCTGCGGTGACGTTTCCTCGGAAGTGGTTGCCCTTTCTCGATCCCTCTCGCTCAGCTTTGAGAATTTGACTTTCGACAGGGTGCTCCCCTTCAGAGACCTTCTTCTGCGAATCGTTCTGTCCTGAATTCGAAGCGAAAGTCACGTGACGTGCTTGATGCGAAACGCCATCGTCGTTAGGGGCCCGAGGGAGAGGTGGAGGTGCGGGACGAGCTGGAACGAGAGGTCGAACTTTGTTGGAGAAAGTAGTGGAGGATCCGAGGGAAGGTTTGCCTGGCGCTGTTGTGGTGTCGAGCGGTTTGGCTGGACGGTGAGGGAAATCGGACAAGTCCTGACTGAGTCGACCGTATTGCTACTCAGGAAAAGCGAAAGAGTCAGTCAATAACTCATCACAGAAGCGTAGAGTTGAAAGGGTGTGACCCGAACTTGACTGACTTTACCTCGATCTCGCAAAGTTTCCTTGAGGGTCTTGAGAGTCGATTCCTCCAATTCGATCAGAACGACAAGTCCGTGGTACTTTCGCACAGTAGGTCTCGCGACAGCTAACTGCTCGGCGACTTGAGTTTCTGTATTCGAATCCAGCTTGTTACCGGCGTGCGACGGCGAGGAGGGATGAGGTTTCGAATTCATGAGAAGAGGTTTTCTTTCGTTGAGGAGGATGGTGAGCCGAACAACGTCTGTTGAGCGGAAACGTACATAACGTCAGTAATTCGATCATTGGTACCACTGGCGATGCGAGGGAGCGGAAAAAGGGAAGGATAGGACGTACTCGGAGCTTGATCGACCAGATTGACGAAGACTTTCTCGATACCGCCTAGAGGGACTACAAGCCGTTCGATAGCTTCACCTCCTTCATCTGTTTCTACTGGAAGCGATGCGGCGATGATATGCCTCGAAATCCAAAGAAGCTGAGATTCGTAGTAGCCTTGTTCCGTGATACGAATCATCGACGGTGATGGTTCGGACGAGCTACCGCGCTTGGTGGTAAGGAGAAGCTGTTCGGAATTGTACTCGATGGAAACAGCTTTGAAGTACTGCGATCTAGAGTTTTTCGAAGAAAGAGGGAGAATCAGTCTCAGCTCACGCGTTGTCATTATAGGAGTCGAGACAACGACGTACCGACGAATATGCGTATTCGATATCTGCTTCAACACGTTCGACACACCAAGATCCCATCCTCCCTCTGTTTTCATGTCGATAGTATCGATTTCCCTCCTCAGATCTTCCTTCGCGGTCCCAAAGACATCCTCAGAGAACAAATCGGCGAGGTACTCTTCACGAGCGGTCGAAGAGCGTCTTTTGATAGGGAGAAGTCGGTAGGCGAGTTCGAAGGTCATATTCGAAAGGTGGTGATCGAAAGAAGCGTGCAATATCGATCCAAGATGTTCACTAGAGCGAATTCTCATCATCAATATCTACTCTAATTCGATACGTGGGTCGCGTGAGCTTACGGTTTGAAGATAGCGCCGACGATCGATTTGTTCACTTCGTTCTTTGATAGCATTTCTCCCAAAACATCCAAGGCCTGTTCACTCTCTCCCATTCACGACCTCAATGGGTACTTGTCGCGCAGGATAGGCAGAAATAGGGAGCTTACGCCGTATTTGATCGCCATCTCCGTCAGATTCTGTCCTAATCCTCTCAGATTGTCTGCAGAGCTCTTCGGCAACTCACCGGGATCCGGTACGATCAGTCTGACGAGGGAGGGCGCAAGTCCCGAGCAGAGATACGTTCGATCTGTGTCGAATAGCTCGCAATGGTCAGCCCAGCTCTGCTCGGAGTGAACGAATCGAAGAGAGAGAGGAAAGAGAGGGCTCACATGCGAGATCTTGCGCCGTCCTTTTGCCGACGTCGTTCACCTCCAAGTGTATCTAGCAGCACAGGGATCTCTCGTCAGTACATGGCGCAGCTGCAAGTAGAAGGGAACTGGAACTCACAACTAATCCTTGTACGATTCCTTCTCCGACATCATACCACCATTCCGCGTCTCGTTCGCTAGCGCGCTCGATCAAGCCATCCAACAGCTCATCTACCACATGAATGAGTGCTACTACTTTGTATCCTTCGGGTGATTGAGGTTGAGGACCGTGCGTTGATGATGTGTCGTCTCCTTGTTGATTCTGACTACTCGTTTGATTGTTCGTGACAAAGGTCGAAGGTGGAACTGTGAAATCCAACAAGTCCTTGGCGAGGAAACCTTTGAATGAAGCGATTGTTTCGGGGGTTGGAGATGACTACGGGTTGTGAGAGAGGGGAGAGGAGAGGGAAAGAGTTGATTCAACCCTTAGTCAGCATCAAAGGTGACAGGGCGAAGCTAGAATGAGGACTCACAGTTGTAGATAGCTTGCTACACCAATCATGAGTAGTTCTGATAACTTTGTCGATCGTAGAAAGTTGCTGAGAATCGCTTGAAGGAGGTGGGAGGAAAGGAGAGAGAAGAGTGATGGCAGCGTGGAAGGGAGCCAGGAGACTTGATTGCGTTGTATCCATACCCTCCACGCAATCCTTGACGTTGTTTAAGATGCGATGGGATGTGAGGTGGAAAGGGAAGAAGTGAGAAGAAGAGGGGAAAGAGTAGAAGAAATTGGCCAACTTTCGCAAAGGAATACGATTTCTGCTTTCATTCTCTCCTGTATCGAGTGTGTGCAGAAGGCTCTGACTTACTCATTCAGTATCAAGCTGTGACTGGAAATAAGAATATTGGGTCGTGTAAAAATTCAGGAATACAACAGAAATCTTCGTTTTCTCGCCTCAACGTTCTTCGCGTTCCTCCACTCGCTCGAGATACCTTCCATATAGCTGCATCTGTATACTCGGTTTCTGTTCGTCGGCTCAGCAAGTCGAAATCAGTAGGATGAAGTTGGACAGATCGAGGGAACCAAAACGTACCTGTAACAAATCGAGCAAGTCTTTAATGAATTCTTCCTTCTCCAACGTCTCGTCACTTGCACTTCCGTTCATGCCGTGTTGTGCCAGAGTCGAGTCAAGTAGATCCACCAATTCCGATTTGGGTAACCGAGAAGATTTCGTTGTTGTCGGTGAATGTTTGAGCGAGGGTAGCGAAGGGGAGGAACCATTCGTGGTCGTGTGCGGATGTAAGGCGGACTGAGTAGGCGTAATACTGGGTAAAGGAGAATTTGCTGAACGTAGAATATCCGAAATTGACTCCTCTGCCTTGGACATTGCGATACTGAGATCCTTCTCCTCCTGTTTGATCTGTCGTTCTTTCTCGTTCTCCTCCTTCTTCGGCCCGTCCCCGTTCTCCCTATTCTCGCCTTTCCCATCTGATGCTGTTTCTGGGCTCTTGTCGTCGACTTTCGCCTCTTTCCTGGACTTGCTCGACGGTAAAGGTAAACCAGCGAAAACGTCGTGACTCAGTAGAGGTGCCGAGAAGACAGGTTTTCGTCCTTCCGCCTCGTTAACTTCGCGCTTCTGGGATGCGTCTTGGTTCGGTAGTGATTCGTTCAATTGGAAAGGTGCTGGGTGTGTTGTCACTGCAGGTTGCGCTTCGGAATCTCGCTGTTTGGAGGGGTTGAGGTCGGCACTCTCTGATAAAGAGGATGAGCTGAGAGATGGTGGGTCGAAAGGGGGAGTCGGAGCATCGGAAGAGGGAAAGGTCGATTGTGTGGGAAGTGGAGAGCGAGTAGGATTTCGAGGTTCTGAACCGGCGTTGACGTGAGAAGGAGACGACGTATGAGGTACAGCCTATACAGTGAATTCTTGAGTTCGTTCTCTGCAATGAGGAGAAAAAATAGTGAGGAGAACGTACTGGAACATTCCCGGTTGAGGCGCTCGCAAAAATCGCATCCAGCAGACTCATTCCTGGACTCGCTTTGCTAGTTTGTGATGTACCATTCTCATTCGAGGTACCGCTCTTTGGCAGAGGGTTTGGTAGCATTCGAGGCGAGGGAGCTGAAAGATGTGCTTGGGAAAGCGCTTGGAAGGGTAGAGACGCGGACTGAGGTATGGGCGAAGCGGCCGCGAAGAGCTGCTCGAGAGTCTTGGGGATACCTGAGATCTGGTGCTGTTGTTGAGCGAGTGGCTTTGGGCGACCTTGGTCTTCCTGCAGTTGAGGCTGTCGCGACTGAATTTGAGGTGAACTCCGAGTCGCATTAAGGAAGAGTAGATCGAGGGGGTTTGAAGGCTTTTGTTCAGGTTTTGCCTCTGACGGCTTTGTGGGAGCGGGCGAGAGCGCGGAAGCCGAGGAAGTCGAGGGAGTCGAGTAGATTGAGGAAGAACCGAACAGCATGTCGAGCGAAATCGATTGGCCGGCATGAGCTTTTTCAGCTGGTGGCCTACTGGGAATTGCTGAAGATGGTTCTGAAGAAGCTACCGCAGTAGCTGCCGATCGGAGCCTGTCAAGAAACAAGATTGTAGCTGTATCAGTAAATTTTTCGCTTGAACGACCATATTCCAGGCGACTAACTGTTCCATCCTCTTGCAGAGACTCGCTCTCTCAGTCTCGTCGAAGATCCAGATACCGGTAGCTTTGTCTATCAATCGGGAACGAAGGTCACGAACAGGTCAGCGATTTCAACGACTTCTTCTGCTTCACGGCTCTCGTCAGAAAGCGGCAATAGCAGCCTAGCGTCGAGTGGAGCTGAGGACGTACCGACGTTCTGACCGCTCTCAAACAGGATGAACTCTCCTCCAACGTTCAATTCGCATTCAGGAGTGAGAAATTCTTGAATATATTCGAGACCTTGTCGATTGAGAATGAAGAAACCGTAATGAGGTATTTGTGTTCTGTACAAAGCACAACCCGTCCGTTAACCTGTCTGCACTTACGGGGAGATCTAGTTGGAGGGTGAAACCCTTACCGAGAGAACAGAAACATTGGACCTTCGACTCCAGTCTTGACCTGATGAGATATTGCTACATCCTGATCAGCTCCTAGTCTCCCTTCGACAACGAAAGTCGCATGGAGCTAACCCATTCCTCGCCAAAATTCTCATAAACTGATGCATAACTCGCACTTGTCACTATCTCCTTGATCGATGGATCATGCCGTTGTAGATTCTTGAGATTGAGCTGCTGTCGTATTTGATCTTGTTTCGCTTTGAGCGACATGTCGAAGATGTGTTGAGATTGAAATTGAGATGTGGGAGAATGCAACACTTGAATTCAGCTGGATTGACTCGAAGACCGTTCTTCTATCAGATTCTGCAATGTTCTAGTTGTAGCGTCGGTACCGTGAGCGAGGTGAAGGAGAAAGAGAGAGGATCGAAGAAGAGGGGAAAAACGTCGTTGGAGTTTCTCGCATTCGCGACTCGCTGTATCCTGCGAAGTTCGTTTATAGAGCACGTCCGTCCAGCCGCTGCAGATCATGACCGACTCGTCTGCGCCAGGCTGACTCGTACCATAAGAAACAAGAGAAAACGAATCGGTCCGAGTATATTGCGAAGCTGCAAAAGTGACATCTCTATCTCTCTCTCTCTCTCTCTCTTTCTCTCTCTCCCTCTGTGTGAGGCAAAGGATATAAGGGTTGTCGACCAAAAAGTGAGGACTTCGAAACGATGAAGCCTCCCGAACGAGTTACGATACTGCCTAACTCATTCCCTTTGCTGATCCAAACTGTGTCTTCGATTCTCCTTGAACCTCCTTCCACTCGATCTTGTACCGTCTGTACCTCATTAGCTTCTTCCCTGCTTCACAAGAATCTCCGAACCCCTCCCGTCCCCAGAATTCCTCTCTTTCTCGTGCCCAAAGGATGAATTGGTTTGAGCTGTCCCCTCTCGATCTCATTCGACTACCTTTCTCAGAAGCTGTGGAAGCAGTTGTCGTTGGGAAGAAAGTGTCGACAGCGTTTGATTCGGTAGCATGCGTTGGGCGAAGTGGGATGATGAGATGGAAAGCGGGAGGAGGAGAAGAGGAGGTCGTCGAAGGGAATCGTAGATGTGCTGCCACGGCGGCATGCAGCGACTTGGCTTGTTGCGGTTCATAGACGAGATCTGCTCCGAGTATCACGTCGTAGCGCTGCGTCGAATCGAGGGAGTGACCTCCTCCATTTTCGAGATAGTCGTCCCAACAGAGCTTGAAGTTTGCGGCTTCGACGTGACAGTTATCGACGTGTTGTTCCAGGTACGATTGTAAGTTGTATCCGAGGTTATCCACCAGCTGAGTTGTCGTTACTTCGTGAAGTTCAGATTCTCCACCGTCCGTGAGGTGGACCGTCGCCGAACGACCAAGTCGCTGCAGTATCGACACTCCTACTATCCCTACGAGACCTGTTCCCGATCCTAGCTCGAGAATCCGCAATGGTGTTGAAAGAGGTGATGCGGGAAAGAATCGATCAGGACTAGTCGCGATTCGACGGGCGAGTATCGGTGCACTACCCCATGTACGATGGCCAGTTGTTCCCGCAAGGAGTGTTCCGGAATGGATCTTGATAGAAATGTCGGAGCTGTCGTTGAGGTCGAGAGAAGGAGGAGAAGGAAGGTTGTAGAAAGTATCGCTCTCCGATTCGGCACCAGGACCCGAGTTTCTACTAATGATTGACGACGCTGTATCTATCATCTCTTCCCACTGGATCGCTTCTTCTTCCTCGACCCGTCCTTGCTGTTTTGTCGCCAAAACGAGCACTCTTCTGACCCAATTTAACGCGAATTCCTCCTCGTAAGTGTCCCGTTCTCCTTGTGATTCATTCTGATCCTCAGTATTATCCACCTCCAGCGGTTCCCTCAAGTCGATCGTCGTGTGGGATGGGTTGAGTCGAATCTGAAGGGAGGAAAGGTTTAAGAGGATTTGATCGAGGTGGACGGGAGAGACTGGTGAGAGGTCGACAGATGGAATCATTCGAAGCGAGCTACTACACCTCCCGGACCCCAATTGATAGTCGCCTCGCGGTGAGTTGGAGTAGAGAGTTTTAGAGAGGAGGAAGAGGGCGATGAGAGGGAGGAGGGGGGTCACTTGAAGTAGGTACTGCGGTCGATCTCGGAGAGCGGAATGCCAAGCAAGCACGCTAAAATTGAGGAGTGCAAAGTCGGCCAAATGACGAGGGGAAGAACAAGAAGGAGTTCTCCTTTCTCCCTCAACTCTTGCCTCCTGATACTACTCGACAATGTCTGCTACATCGAAAACAACCTTATCAGCTACACTAGATCTCCCCGTCGAGGCTAAAAGAGATGCGCTGTTGATAGGTGAGTTTCCCGTAGACTCGTCGAGAAAGGATCATCATCAGCTAACAACTGCTCGCTCAGTTCTTCTCGATGATTGCCCTATGCCACCGTGAGCTCTTACAGACGTCAGATGGAGAAAAAAATTGACATAATGTTGCGAAACAGGGTGAGGGAGCAATACGGAACTTATCATGATATTTTGGTTTCGCATTTCCAGCACTCTCTCGCGGTCAGCACGCCAGAGCATTCCTCTGCAGGTTCCAAACTTGGTTCGACACACCACAAACTTACCATCGAAAGTTACGACGTGGTTCAAGGTTGTTATCCGTCGGAGGACAGAGTGAAAGAAGCGGATGGAATGCTGCTCACTGGAAGTGGTAAGTTTACAGCTTCAAGCTCCGACTCGGCAGGAACTGACGATTACCTCGCGCCCGGTCCGTGATCTCCAGCCGCTTCCGCTTACGGTTCCGACCCGTGGATTGTCGAACTCGTTTCTTACATTCAGAATCTTCCCAAATTGAACGATTCCATCAAATTGATCGGTATCTGCTTTGGACATCAAATCATTGCTCGTGCTTTCGGTGCCAAAACGGAGAAGAACGAGAAAGGTTGGGAAGTTGGAACTCGAGACATCGACTTGACTCATACGGCGAAACAACTTTTCACTCGAGTGAAGCTCGTGAGTCTCCATTCTTCTAGATTTTGTCCAGATGTATACAGCAGGGGTATCGATGGTCATGGATCTCTTTAGCTGACTAGTTTCTCGCCTTTCACAGTCGGTTCACCAAATGCATCAAGATCATGTTCCTGTCCTTCCTGAAGGTTTCGAATCACTTGGATCGACCGAGATCTGTCCAGTCCATGGTATGGTCAAATTTGTTGATCCAGAGGGTCCCAAGTCGCTCGAGAACGTTTCAATCCTCACTTTACAAGGTTCGTGCTCGTTTTCGAATCTTTTCTCGCCTCCCCGTCGAATTTCGATCTGACCGGCGGTATCCCTGTGATCCTTCCTCAGGTCATCCTGAGTACAACGCAAAGATAGTGAACGAAGTAATAGCGATTCGTCTCGAGAAGGGAGTCTTTACGAAAGAGTTCGCAGAGCAGTCTTATGAGGACGCAAATATGCACGATGACGGTTTGTTGATTGGTTGGAAGATGCTAGCTATCCTGGGGATCTAGTACGAGTCGCAAGGACTCGACCATCGAGAAGGGACAGAGTCGAAATCAGAAATCTGAAGAAGAATCGTTAAAATTCTGTTGTCATTTTACGTAAAGCTTAGTGTATCTTTAGAACTCGCAAGCGCAATATACAGCAGTAGATCGCAACGAGACCGATTCGAGCTTGAGAAAGAGAGACTAGCGAATATCGGCTATGTAAACAGGGAAAAATCGACCGGCAATGCGATTTCGCTTTCACTTCCTTCTATCTTCCATCTTGCACAACAACATGTCTACTTACAACATTCCCGGTTTGAGCATCACTGGTGAGTAGCTAGACATCATCCTAACTCTCTCGCTCTGCCTCCTTTGGGCTTCCCGCCTTCTCCGCTTCCGATTACCCTCGCTCTTTTCCAACTTCTCTCCTTCGGGAAGAGTAGGAAGTCATTCCAACCTCTCAGTACGACTCCACAAAGGTCCCATTACATCCGATAGGTCAATTGGGAACTAAGAGATCAGACTGGAAGGTGAAAGGGAGGCATCATGCTCTCGAAGGGAGAAATTGTACACAACTGTCCTCGAAGCTGAACTTTTATTGTCTGTGTTGATCTTGATTCACAGCCAAAGTCGAAGGTGAGCTCCCACTCCTCCTCCCCCTATAACTCTCTCTCTTTCTTTCTTTCTTTTTCTTTCCCCTCTCTCCCCACCATTCGACCCATCGGAACAACTCGCTGACCTCCCTCCCTCTTCTATCCGTCAGGCGTACATCAACAAATCCTTTCAAAGGAAGCTCTCGAGTTCCTCGTCGTCCTTCATCGATCTTTCAATTCGACTCGCAAATCTCTCCTTCATCGTCGTCAACTTCTCCAAGCCCAATTCGATGCCGGCGCTCTCCCTGATTTCCTCAAAGAGACTGAGCACATTCGTAACGATCCTACTTGGCAAGGTCCCAGACCTATGCACGGTCTCGAAGATAGGCGTGTCGAAATCACTGGACCCGTCGATCGCAAAATGGTGATCAAGTTCGTTAGAGATTCTCTCTTTTCTCCCGTCGCCAACAGGCGCGCATGAGCTGATCATAGCTCTCTGCGTTATAAGCGCTTTGAATTCGGGTGCTGCAACCTTCATGGCTGACTTCGAAGGTGAGCTCAAGTCGAGAATTCGCACTTCTCCAATTTCAAGCTGACCGGCAACTCGTGCGACTAGATTCGAACGCTCCCACTTGGCTCAACAACCTCGATGGTCAAGTCAACCTCCGAGACGCAGTCCGCCGCCAGATCGCGTTCAAGGGACCGAATGGAAAAGAGTACAAACTCAACGACAAGATCGCTACTCTCATCGTTCGGTACGCATCACCATCTCTCTATCCTTGGGATCGCATAGACTTATCTTGTTGTTCTGTTTCTAGTGCTCGTGGATGGCACCTCGACGAGAATCACATCCTCGTAGACGGTCAACCCATGTCTGGCTCAATCTTCGATTTCGGTCTCTACTTCTTCCACAACGCCAAAGAGCTTCTCGCTCGCGGCTACGGACCTTACTTCTAGTATGTTCTGCCTTCTCCGTGCGTTCGAGGTACCGCTCATCTTTACTTTCATTTCACGCTTTTCCTAGTCTCCCCAAGATGGAACACTACCTCGAAGCTCGTCTCTGGAACGACATCTTCCGCATGTCTCAAGATCTGCTCGGCGTACCACGCGGAAGCATTCGAGCTACCGTACTCATCGAAACTATCACGGCTTCTTTCCAAATGGACGAAATCATTTACGAGCTCAGGGAACATTCGAGTGGATTGAACTGTGGTCGTTGGGATTGTAAGTCTCACTTCATGCTAATGAGAGCGGTAGAGCTCGTGCTGACAGAGCGACTTCTTCTTTAGACATCTTCTCTTTCATCAAGAAGATGAGAATGCACCCCGACTTTGTTCTCCCTGATCGATCTCACGTTACGATGACGGTTCCTTTCATGGCTTCATATGTTCGACTCCTCATCAAGACTTGCCACAAGTGAGTCGCGCTGTCTTTCTTCAACGAGTCGGTCCTTATCTCACTCTCCAATAATTCACTCAGACGAGGTGTCGCTGCTATCGGAGGAATGGCTGCCCAAATCCCTATCAAGAACGACGAGGCCAAGAACAACGCCGTCATGGACAAAGTCAAGGCTGACAAGCAGAGAGAATGCGATGCCGGTCACGACGGAACTTGGGTTGCTCACCCTGGACTCGTCAAGATTGCTCTCGATATCTTCAACAAAGGCATGCCTGGACCTAACCAAGTGAGTGCAGAGATTCGCTTAGTTTTCAATTGATGAATGTCCGAGGCTGAGCTCGATTTCGTTCATATTACAGTACCACATTCGTCGAGAAGACGTCAACGTTACCGCTCTCGATCTCCTCAACACCAACGTTCCCGGAGGTATCTCTGAAGACGGTATTCGAGGCAACTGTATGGCTCTTCTCCACTACTGCGCGAACTGGGTCGGCGGTCTAGGTTGCGTTCCTGTCGCGAATCGTAAGTTCCAGTTTCCTCCCTTCGCCTTGACGAAAGTGTTGACTGACGTGACTCTACTGTCTGACAGTCATGGAAGGTATGCTGACTCGCGGTTCCGGATCTTCTCGAGGGTATCGCTGACTCGGTTTTATTTTATTTTAGATGCCGCTACCGCCGAGATTTCTCGCTCGCAGCTCTGGCACTGGGTCAAGCACGGCGCTTCTACTCAAGATGGTCAAAAGATCACTGTCGGTCTCGTTGACAAGATTCTCGATGAGGAGACTGCCAAAACGAAGAAGTCAGGACTTGACGGCAAGAGGGTCGACTTGTGTGCTCGCTACCTCAAGGAGCAAATTAGGGCTGAAAGGTTGAGCGACTTCTTGACGACTGACCTCACGTGAGCATCACAAGTTTTGTCTGTCTCGAATTCGGGTTCGAGGACTAACAAGTTTTGTTTTCACGCTCTAGTCCTCACCTCGACGAATACGCTGCTCCCACGCGTCCCGCCAAGCTTTAAGCGACAAGGACATTTATTGCCTGTGTCGTTGTACACAATCTTCCGTAGTGTCTACAGTCTCTCCTTCAGCTTTGTAGTTTGATTCGAAATAAAGTAGTGCTTTCCCTTCACTCTTGTCCGTTCCTTGCCTTCTCTCTCACTCACTCCTCCACTTCTCCGAGGTTCAAGGAGAAGCGTGTTCTGATTTCGGCTGAAGGGAATTGTATTGAAACAAGGATCTACAAACCCCAATCGATCGTGCTTTCTGGCGACGGCGTAATCGGACCCTTCCACCCTTGCCCTGCTACGAGCCAATATCCGAACCGGAGGCCTACTACCGCAACGACGAGAGCGAAGAGCCATACCCAGTCTCCCGCTGCAAAGTCGAGATTGAAAGAAACGAGAGCGCGAGGCATCCTCGGTTCCCACCAGCGATGTAGGGACGGGCGATCTGGAGAGGTGCGAGTCCAAGGAACCGGTATAGAGATATCGACGGTGTGAACAAAGCCTGGGGTTTGGTTCTTGTGAAGAACGTAGAGAGTTTGTAACTGCATTCCGAGCAGAGAATGGTTAATGGTCAGTCCTCTGATCTAGTCCCGAGATACGGAACTCAACTCACCTCTTCGTTCCATCTCCATTCTCCATCGCCGGTTCTCATTTTGACCTTCGCGACTCCCCTTTTGAACCATTTTCCATATCTTCGTTTCGGCAGATAGATTTCCGTCTCTCTAGCTGCGCACTCGACTCCTACGATTGGCGGATTCTTGGACGAAGGGCGTTCAGGTGTAGGGATCGCAGCTGCTAACGGTGAAGAAGGCGAGATAGGGTTGATGTAGGCGAGCGAGAACCGTAGAGTGTGAAAGTCGAAACAAGTTCGGAGTGGAATGCCGGCCGTCTTGACCGCATATGGTCTCTGCATATGCGACGCAGTAGTCAATCAGTATCAGAGCAGGACAATCGAAGACAGTCAGAGTGGAGTAAGGCCCTGCTCCTTTTTTCCGCCGGAAGTTGTGAAGTTCGGTTCGCGGATTTCAACTCACCTCGATAGCATCGAGTACTCTTGCTCCAACATTCAGCATGGCCGCAACCTCGTCCTCTCCTTCGTTGTTCGCCTCATGTGCTGCCGCTTCGAGTTTCGCTTCTGAAACATCTGACGCAGAGAACCAGGAGAAATTCTCGCCGTTCCATCCGTCTCCCCATTCATCGACGTTCTCGGGGTTGTAGTTCCATAAGCTGATACCGTAGAGACTGTCAGATCAAACGCATCCTTTCGAAAGAATCCCGACTCAAAAGAAACTCACTTGTAGCAGGCGAGGTTCTCTTCACCGATGGCGTGAAGAATCGAATCGATCATTCGTTCCTGATAACTCCCGATCCAATCCTTCTTCCCTCTCTTCTTGAGTGCCTGCGGACCGCCATTCAAGTCGAATGGACAACCGGTTTCGCCGATGACAACCGGGTGCTCGCCGATGTTGCTATAAGACGCATTGAGTATGTTTGAAAGCTGTGTTGTATAGCTGAGAGAGGGGGGCAAAGTTCAGTGTAGGTACCGTTCTCAGGACCGGACGCCGTGTGAGAGACTCACTTTTTCCGCAAACCAGAGCGTCCGAAGTACTGTAGAGACGGAATATCAGACGTCAGTAACGCGATGAAGGCGCTCTACTCTGCAAGAGCGCAAAGGGAAGAGGAGGGTCGTCGAAATACCAGCGCTTTGAGCAAGAACATTCCCTAACAATCTCCGATTTGTCAGCAATGAAAGCGCAAGAGATCTGAGATGAACAAAGCTGCTCACCCTTGCCAATCCTTGTACATTCGCGCTCATCCAACCCAGTTTCTTTTCGAACAAAGTTTGTAAATCATACCAATGAGGAGCGAAGACGAGGTTCGGAGGTCTCGCTTGATGTGGATAAATCGGGGCGAGCTGTTAATAGTCGATGAAGAGTCAGGTTTACGTCAGAGCACGAGACAGAGGGTACAAGAGGGACTCGCCTCGTTCGGAATCGGCTCAACGAAAGTAATCCAGTGCTTTGGGTTCCGGCCGTTATTGAGCATTCGATCCCCAAACTTCTTGACGAATGGGAAGTAGCAATCCCTGTGATACATGAAGTAGCTTATTCAGTTTCAGACGCGCAGAGCGGAGAGAATGGATGACGAACCGCTCAAAATCGACTAGCTCGCCGCGTCGGCGCAGACCTCGAACTCCTTCGAGTCTAATGTCGCTTGGAAACCTTCGAAAGTATTCCATTTTGAGCACAACTGGCTCTCCAAAGTCACCTTTAGTCGGGTCCCATCTCCAAACCCCGTGCTGCTCCCACAGACACCCTGATGATTCACTCCGCAGTGCACGAAGTGTCGTAGTTGGGGAAGGTGGCGAGTAGTCGGGAGTCGAGAGCGGAGGTAACCATGCTGGACGATGCTTCGGTGGAGATAGCAGGACACGATGAGAGACGGCGGTGACGGGGAAAGCTGGGACATAGTGAGGAATTTCCACCGCATGATTTGTACCAAGTGCCCATGATTGAATAGCGCTTGGGAAGTAGCCGATGGCGAGATCTGCTGTCAAGTCCCATCTGTTTGCGAGCGTAGTCGAGATGGTCACTACCGAATGGAGAGTACTGAGAGAGCATTAACTGGCTCACGCATGAGGTGAATGCAACGAGATATAGCCTCGATGTGGCTCGTTGATGACCTGCGCCGACGAGGTTAAGCCAGTCGTTGACTGATAAGGCGAAGAGACAACTCACCTCGAATCCCATCACCGCTTCGCAGTCACTCAGCCAATCCGCCAACTTTCCAAACGCTTCGATCATACACTCTTGTAGGAAGATTTGTAATCCTACCAACTCGTCCTCACTCCCTGCGTTACCCCAATCTCCTCGATGGAGCCTTCGCTTGACTTTCCGTTTCGGACAGAAGATTTCGCCGCCCCAAAATACTGTCGCCATCGTTGCTGCTCCCAATTTCGTCATTCCTGCAGGCCAGACTTTCGGTGGAGGATCTTTGTTCGTGTCGAGATGTAGGTTGTGAGCGTGAGCGGCTCCAGTGGATTTCAGCGCGCGGATATCGAGTCCGACCAGTTGAAGAGTCCATGTTGGAGCTCCAGAACCACCGGTATGTCGACTCCAGACGTCTTGGTGAGCGTCTATGTAGCATTTCATGCCGTAACGAGGGAGGAAGAGGGAGATGAGGTCGTGGAGGTATTCGAGGTAAGATTGATCGATTTGTCCCGGACCAGAATGCTCCAGGGCCTCCCAAGGAACGACGAGTCGAATAAAGGTGAAGCCCCAATTCTTCAGGCGAGACAGGTGAGTGTGACTGTCAGATACAAGGGAGTGAACAGTAGGAGTTAGCGAGAGTTGCGTGCGTAATTTTGCGAGAAGGAGATTTACGATTCGTCCAAAGGCCACGGTCTTCCAACGAAGGACACGGTCTCTCCATCGTACCAGTCCTCTGTTATCGACATTGACTCCTCTCATCAGTTAGCTCGCGTAAGAGGAGAGTTTGAACGATGGAAAGGGGAACGCACCGCCCAAATCGAGGTGAGTTTCTCCGTTCTTGGGTATTTTGGCATTCCCACTGACGTTTGTCCCATGAAGCAGTACCCTTCTACCGTACTCGTCGATGAAATATCTCCCCTTCGAGGGGTCTAGTGTTCCTGAGAGTGAAGTTGCGGTCGATCCAGTTGAGCCAACGAGATAATCGGGAGCTAGCGAGGGATGATCGCGAATCGGTTGAGGTTGACTATAGAGTCCATCGAACTCTGCTAGCATGCTATTCGAGAGGAAAGTGAAGGAACCAAGAGGTCGCTCATCTCTCTCGCATCTCTCTCTCTTTCTCTTTCTCATCACTCAACTTTGTTCGAATGCCAGCTTCGACACACGCAGATAGTAGTATACAACCTCCGAACGCCAAGCGCAAGAAACTAGACGACTCTCAAGCTCTTCTACCCTTTCAAAGAGATCTTTTGACAGAATTGATTCCCTCTGAAGACGCAAGTCCAACTTCAACAGATGGCATGGTCATCATGGCGAGAGGACTTGGATTGAGGAGTGTAGTGACTACCTTTGTACGTTCTTCCTTTGAAGAGGTTCAAGTCGGCGTTTCAAGTGGGGTTTCGGTTTGGTTTGTTGAAGGACCTCTCTCTTTCTCTCTTTTTAGCTCAAGATCTATGACATGCCAGAGAAGTTGGTGTTCGTCCTCAACGCAACCGCGGATGAAGAGAGGGGATTCGCCGAAGAAGTGGGAATGAGATTGAAAATTGTTGGTTACGATTTACCCGAAGCTACGAGGTAAGTTTTGAGTCTACCTCATTCGTGTGTGAAGAGCTTAACGTTGTGGAGGTCCCCCTCGATAGGGAGAAAATGTACAAAGACGGCGGATTGTTTTCAGTTTCTTCGACGATTCTCATTACCGATATGTTGAAAGGAAGCGTTCCCGTCGATTTGGTCACTGGAATGGTCGTTATGCATGCAGAGAGGTATGTTGCAGTTGCTTGAGAATACGAATTGCAGCTGATTGCGCGAGTTCTACAGCGTCACTCCTACTTCTCAAGAAGCTTTCGTAATTCGAATCTATCGACAATCGAACAAGGTGAGGGGCTATGGCTTCCTTTCCCTCTCACTAGTACGATCAACTCACTCCTACGTGGTCCTGACGTTGTATGTTAAGACCGGATTCCTCAAAGCTTTCTCCGATCAACCAGAAGCTTTCACGTTTGGAATGTCGCCCTTGCAAACTACCCTCGTACAACTGAAACTGCGTGAAGTAGTGATCTATCCTCGGTGAGTCCCCTCACCCCTTCTACTTCGTTCTGCACGAGTTACGATCAGCTAAGTCCACTGTGCGAGAACAGATTTCACGAAGAAGTTGATCGCGACTTGAAAAAGCGCAAAGCCGACGTGATCGAGTTCTACCAACCTCTCACTCCTGCTATGATGGACATACAAAACGCTATCATAGACTGTATGGAAGCGACATTGTCTGAAATCAAGCGGAGTAACCACTATGTGAGTTCATCGAATGCCAAAATTCCTTGATCGATCCGGTACTGATTGACGCTTGACTATAGCTCGAGGTTGAAGAATTGACAGTCGAGAACGCTCTATTCCGATCCTTTGATTCGCTTGTTCGTGCACAACTCGATCAAGTTTGGCACAAAGTTGGCGCGAAAACCAAAAGTTTAGTTGCTGATCTGACTACACTTCGGAAACTACAAACGTGAGTCACTGGTCTACGATACAGGACATCTCCAAGTCTTCTCTGAACAACGAAATATCTCTGATCAGGTTCCTCCTCTCGATGGATTGCGTTCGATACCTCCAATACCTCGAAACGCTTCTCTCCTCTTACACACCAACTCTCGGCGCTCTCGATCGCAGAGAACGACCTGCATGGCTCGGTACACCGGCTGCGGATACAATCTTCAAAACGGCTCGTAACCGAGTTTATCGTCAAAAGGAGGTCAAGATTAAGAGTACGAGGGAAATGAGCGTGGACGGTCTGGAGATCCCAAACGACTTGGACGATGGGGATTGGATGGTCAACGGTGGATCGACAGAAGATGACGAGGAAATGTTGCGAATCATGGAGGAGGAAGAGGAAGAAGCGGCGGCGAGAGCTCGAGAAACGAGGGAAGAGACGCGGAACGTCTCGGAGATGCCACCTCCAGCCTTACCACCACGACGAGCGAGAAGATGGCTACCACCCGGAGTCGAACCCGTTCTCGAAGAACAGCCGAAGTGGTTACTCCTCTCGGAAGTGCTCGAGGAGATTGAAACTCAAATGCATTGGGCGGCGGTCGATCCTTGTGAGATAGATTCTGACTTCTATCCTCGTACATTCGAGCTGACGCTTGACTTCCTCCCATCAGATGGATACTCGAACGATACTATACTCGTCATGTGCAGCTCGTCTTCAGATTGTTACAACCTCGGCAACTATCTCTCGCAATCAGATTTGACGAGTAGCGGACAAGCAATGCTCGAATCCAACTTGAAGAGCTACTTCTGGTGGAAGTCACAGGTCTCGAAGTTATCTCGTTCGCTTAAGAAGACGAGCGGTTTCTCGAAATCGTCAAAACCTTCAACCTCTTCGTCAAGCAATGCGTCGGCATCCTCGAAGTCGTCGACCAGTGCTGGTACTCCGAGTTTTGGTACAATCGATAAAGACAAGAAGACGGGAGGGATGGAGATCAGCGCCGCTCTCAAACGAAAAGACGCTCAACGCGGAGGAGGAGGCTCTGGACCATCAACAAAGCGTCGCAGGATACGAGGTGGTGGAGCTATCGGGAGTGGTTCGAATCACAGCAACAAGGATGAACGCGCTACTTTCGCAGCAGCTACAGGTGCCAACCCAGAAGCGTTCGAGGAAGACGCAGCGAAATTGGCTGAAATGTTCGTCGCCTCGTTCTGCTCTCTTTCTTTTCCGGAGATTCTGTTTTTCACAATCCAGTGTACAGTATCGATCAATCTGGACCATCTGCGGCAGACTTGGAAACGCCAAACATCGAAGAAGAAGGATTTAACCCGGTTGCTTTCGACGAATACTTTGGTCTAATTTCGCAAGAAGACTTGGTTGTCATCCGACCGTATCTCGGAGACGAAGACGATCGAATTCTCGAAGAATTGCGACCAAAATACGTCGTCATGTTTGATCCGGATCCTGCTTTTGTCAGACGAATCGAAGTTCGTTCGATTTCCTCTTCGACAGACGAAACGAGCTGACCAAAGAGGGCCCTGTTCGGTTCGTAGGCCTACAGAGCGGCCCATCAAGGTCTCGCCGTACGAGTCTACTTCCTAGTTTACAAGGATTCTGTAGAAGAACAAAAATACCTCAGCAGTATCCGAAAGGAGAAGGATGCTTTCGTCAAGCTCATTCAGGAGAAAGGGGTAAGCGTCGATTGCCTGTGTCCGTTGAAGTTGTTCGAACCTGACTGTATCCTGGCGCGAATCAGTCGATGGCGATTCCTCATGAAGCAGAATATCGACCGAATGATGAAGATCCAGAGGTGCTCCGTACTTTTACGAGTAGTCGAATGGGAGGTGGAAAGAATGCTTCCTCGGGACCAATGAAGGTGAGCTACTGTCTCCATGACTCGCAGTACTGCCTGAACTGACAGTCTTTCGCGTTGTGCAGGTCATCGTCGATATCCGAGAGTTCCGTTCTTCCCTTCCTGGACTTCTTCACGCTGGGAAATTCGATGTCATTCCGGTCACACTCAGCATTGGCGACTATATCATCACGCCTGATATGTCGGTCGAGAGGAAGAGTATACCCGACTTGATCTCGAGTTTCAATTCTGGTCGATTGTAAGGTGTTCCTCTCGACCTCTTCGACGGGAAGGAATGCTGACTGATCGCTGTTTGACCAATCTCTCAAATACAGGTACCAGCAATGCGAGCTCATGACGGCGCATTACAAGCAGCCGATTCTACTCATCGAGTTTGATGAGAAGAAATCGTTCAACCTCGACGTAGGCACACGCTTATTCGATCGCTCTCTCCTCTCATTCTGTGAACTGACTGGAGTAAGCGATGATGTATGGCTTAGACTTACGAAGCTTCTCGTCCCAAAACGGATTCCGCCAATGCCGCCGACGTTGATCTTCGCGCCAAACTCGTCCTCCTCACTATCACATTCCCGAAACTCCGTATCATCTGGTCGTCCTCGCCGTATCAGACTGTCGAAATCTTCCGTGAATTGAAAGAGTCGCGCGAAGAACCTGATCAGAACAAGGCAGTCTTGGTCGGTCTGGAAGAGGACAGTGGGGGTATCGCCGCCGAAGGCACGGCATCTGGTATCAATGGAGAAGTTGGGTTCAATGTTGCGCCTCAGGAGATGTTGCGCTCTCTACCAGGCGTCACGAGCTCGAACTATCGTCACTTGAGCGGGAAAGTAGAAAATATGGAGGAATTGACAAGGTTGGATCTTAACGAAGTTCAACAGTTGATCGGGAATGAGCCAGGGAAGCAGTTGCATGGATTCATAACGTCTGATCACTTCTTTGCAGACTAGCTAGCTTTTTTCTTTTTTTCCAGTAGATCCAAGTTCCGCCTTTCTACAACTTCGACACTTCTACAAAATCTTTCTATAGCTTGAGTGTCTTGAGGCTTGTCGAGAGTTCGTGCTCAACGACTGAATGAAGTGGAGAATCACTAGAACCCTCGAGACTTGTCGAAAGGCGGGTTGCGAGGGCAGCCAAGTCGGTCGAAGTGGACGAGTCGGGAGAGGAGAGGGCTTGTGCGGTGCGGAGTGATCGAAGAGCTTCGAGGTGTTTGCCTGTCGACAAAATCGGTGAGTTTCGAACAAGCGTATCATCGACAACAAGGGAGATCATGTACGAACCTTGTCTCAATCGAACCTCGAAACTCATTTTCCACACTTCGATATCCTTCGGTCGTGTGCGCTCGAGAGGTTTGACGAAACGTAAAGCTTCGGACAGCGGATCTGACGCTTGAAGAAGTTCACGCCCGTTTGGATCCTTGTCGACATACACATTGAGGGTTTCTGTTTGAATCTGCAAGTTTAGTGAAAGGACAGGAATACAGAGTACGGGAGTCATAGCTTACCGAGATGACTCGTATCCCTTTCTTCCGCAGATCCGTCGACACCTTTAGCCTCTTCGGCGAACTTTGACGGGTTATCGTACATTTCAGTGTAGATCTAGCGACAATGAATTTATCAGCGTTTGTCTAAGAGTTACGAGCCAGACATGGACTCAGACGAGAGATCCGTACCTGGACTGCTCCACGAGCGGCCGTCACAAATTTGCCGTGATCTCGTACACGATCTTCGAAGCGAAGCATTCTGAAAAGCCAAAATCGGGTGATGGTCAGCTTGGGGTCAAGGAGATTCCGGGGCGTCGTCGACTCACTGCACATAAGCTCGTAGAGTTGACTTTCTCATACAGTAAGCGTGGAAATCGTACTGATCCTCTTCGATGTCTTGGAAAGTCTAGTCACGAGAGATTGGTGATTCAGTGACCTCGTCTACTTCATTGTTGAATGATGTTGTTCTCACGTCTAGGATCTGATGGAATCTGCGTAAAGCTTTTCCGTAGTTTTGTTCTTTGATATACTGATTCCCTTCTTCGTCCAAGATCCACAAACATTGCATTTCCACTAAATCTTCTAGTGGTGAAGGTGCATCTTTCTGTATGAGAGGTTCGCGGTGATGAGCAACTTATCTCGAGCTCGAAGTGCGAAAAGAATTCCAAAGAATGCTTACCTTCGTGAAGAGTCCGGCAACGCTCTCCGCCTCTTCGATTCTACCAGCTCGAATCAGGTACTTGACGCTTTTACAATTAAGTCCTCGATCTTGCCCGTCCAGCTCGCGAGCTTCCTCCATGGCGTTTGCGGCCCCTTGCGGATCGCCTGATCTCTTCAAGATGCGAGCGCGTAACATTGGCAGTTCGGGGAGAGAAGGTGTGTGAGATTCGGCGACAGAAAGAGTTCCGAGAGCGAGGGCGTGATTTGCGAGAGAGGAGTAGTGAGATGCGAGGAAGTATAAAGTCCAAAGATAGGTCGAAGGGGACTCGACAGACTCATCTGATTGAACGTGTACAGGCTTCGTGAGTGCTGGATCTCGAGGAAACAATTCGAGGACGGGTGCTTACCTTCCGAAACCGCATCTGTGATGATTGCGCCCTTCTTCTCTAACGTTTCTCTGAAAGATTCCACAATCTCGCCGATCATTCGCTGCTTCGTTGTATCCGAATACAGCGCCTTGATGTCCGCGAATAGCGATGGAACACCTTTGGAGAGCGCAGAGAGCAGATAATTCGATGCTTTTGAGCGGAAATCATCGCCTATGAGTAACAGCCATTCATACACCGTCAATCGACGCTGACAAACACAGACAGTCTCCCAGGAGGCATGACTGACCAGTTGCAAGATCCAGATATAGCCTGCGAATCGCTAAAGAGCGAGGGTACTTTTGTGAAAGCTTTTCGAGAATCTCGGCGGCAAGTTGACGTCCTTCGACGGAGGCAGAGTCTGAGACAGCGCGAACCGGGTCAGCTAGATAACAGAAAGAGCTCAGGTTATATGGACTCACCACAGTCGGCACCTTTTGCAAGAACTGTCGATTTGATGTACTCTTTTGATTCGGGATTCTCCTCGAGTAACAGCTCCCACGCCCATAATGCTGGTTCCACTCTTCCCAGTTTCAACAGAATCCTCGCTCTCTGTACTGAGTAGATCGTTCGATCGACAATCTCCCCTGACTTGTCCCCAAGGAATTCGAGACATCTTTCGTATTCGCCTGCATCTTCTAAAACTTGGGCGTGGAAGAGTAGAACTTCACCATGTTCGACGTCGCCTTCCGGAACCTCTCGAAGCATGTTCTCGTAGTGGGTGAGAGTGAGAGAAGCGTCAGAGTAACGTTTGGCGAGATATTGTGCAACGGCCAGCGCGAGCCAATTTCGGCGATATCGAGGTTGAGTTCGGAGGATGGAGCGTCGAACGTCGACATATTCGTCGTATCTTCTCAAGTGAACCGTTAAAGTTGACAGATCGTTGAGGAGATTGAGTGAATCCTAGAGAGCGAAGAAAAGTTAGGATTCGTGCGAGGTGGTGAATCACGAGGGACAGTCGACGACGAGAATACTGACCTTTTCGATGGCACACGCCTTCTTGTAGCAATCGAGGGCTTCCTCCCAGCGCTTGTCTGCTCGCAAGGCGATCGCGTAGACATGCCAAACGATGTGAGATTGCGAATCCTTCTCGACTCCTTTCTTGATGATTTCGTATCCTTCTGGTTTCTTGTCGAGACAGCAGAAGAAGAGACCCTTCATACACAGTGACTCTGCCTCGCAGAAGAACGTATTGATCAACAAGAGGTTCGAGCGAAAAAGGGAGTGAAAGGAAAGGAAGAAACTCACCTCCATGATCCGGTTTAACCTTGAGTACTTCCTCTGCCTTCTCCAAGCCTTGAGTATACTCCTTGTTCTCGTACTTTGTGAGGCAGTCGCGGAAGAGCTCCGCTTCCCTAGGTTTCAAACTTCTGTTCTCTGGAACGCTGCCATTCTCTACTAGAGCTCCCGCATCGTTGTTGGCAGTTGTTGTAGGTTTCTTCGTAGCTTTGATCGGTTTGCGTGGTGGCATTGTTTGAGCGAGTTGAGTAAAGGAAAGGAAGATGATCTCTCTCTCTCTCTCTTCCCCTCTCCCCTCTTGACACCCTACACTCGTTCTGCTTGGATTCTCTCTTGGTGGTGAGTAGCGTATATATGAACCTGTCAAGCTCCTATTAACTCCCTCTCTGTTGAAGTAGGAGGTTCAAATTTCCCTATGTTGTTTGATTCACCATCAAGAAGCGACGAGGACAACGAGGACGATGATGAGATCAGAGTGATATGGAAAACCGGACCAACACAGAGACCTCGCACACGTCCCCCTGCCCCTCCTCAACCTCGACCCTCGACTTCTACTGATTCTCCTCGAACCGATTGCAATTCGACTCCCAAACCGAAACGATCAACCACTCTCGCTGGATTTCCGAGCCCTTCAGCAATTTCATCGTCTAGCGAACGTCCGCAGCGGGTTGCGAAACAGAAGAAGACGAAAAGACGGGCATGTTTCGCTTCGAAGAAACAGGAAGTTCCGATGGATGCGAGTACGCTTCAATTAGTTAGTCAGTTGGCGATGAAGGTGCAGGCGAGATCACAACCCGGATATGAGACTCCTTTGTCGAGTACGAGCGAGCGACGGAAGGAAGTACAAGGTGCAAGTTCGCGAATCGGAAATCGAACAGCGAAAGATGGGCGTACGTACCATTCCTCTTTGCGACCTCCACTGTACGAGGGGACTGACTGCAGGTTCTCTGTATAGCAAATTCAGGTCGTCTTGTCGAGCCGAAGACAAATGGTACACAACCTGTTCTCTCCTCGCCGAGAATCCGTTTCTCTTCGACCAAATCTTCAATCTCGGCAGCGAAAGAGTCCCCAGCGAGACAGAAACAACCTCTTCCTCACAGCAAATCTCCCCCCCTCGTCAACCCGAAGACCTCTCCCTTGCACCAGAAACCACCGCAGATCGTCCCTCAGAAGGAGGAGGAGGAGGATTTCGACTCTTACTTTGACGACTTTGTCGACGAATCCTTCGAACTCGCCCTTTCACAACTAGACGACATTGGCTCGACCAAGACCTGCGACACCTCCCCGATGTTCGATACTCGACTGAATAATGGGACAGAAAGCTGTGGGCGAGTGGAGGAAGGAAAGGAGGTCGAGGGAAGGGAGCTGCGGTCAGCTTCGACGGCGAAGCTCGACGTTGCGGAGTTAGCTCGGAGGGAGATTGAGAGTCTTGGGGATTTATCGGCATGGGATGAGGACGATTTCTGGATCGATGACTAGCTATATCGCGTCTCGATCAATGCCTCGGGTAGCTCATACGTCTCTTTCTGTCTCCTTCTTTGTTGTGTACTTCTACCGCCAACTCCCTTTGTCTCGTTCATGCAGTTTGATACTCTGTCTTTTTTTCGGAATTCTCGCAGGTCTACCGGAACATTCTGAAGGGAACGGAAGACATCACACTGCAAGGCTGTGTTCCTACTGAAGAGTTTTTTGTACTGGTGGTCGAGGAATCGGCATTTGGAAAGCGTAGGCATAATCGATCGTGCTTGTTTCGCACGAGATTGGATTCGATGAAGCGGGAGCAACGGAACCATTCTTCGACGAAGGGGTCGCATTGTGCGGGCTACATGTCAAAGTGTGTCAGGTTGTGGCGACATGAGCGAGAGCGAGAACGTACGGTTGACCAGGACCTTCGACAGGTTTCCCTCCTCGCACCCATCGAGTCTTGCTGCCAGATTTGTCCCGTGTTTTCGAAGGAGCTTCGATGTTCGCTTCGTAGATCGTCCAATCTTGAATCGATGGAACAGCGGCCAAGATCTCCCGGATCGTGGCGTCTTCTGAAAGCGGGACCAAACTCGGAGGAGACAATGCCAACCTTTCCCAAGTTCTCATGGTCGCCAACTGTGCGAATCCGAGTGCTTGAACCCACGCCTCTGCTAGCTCCCTCGTGAGTCGTGTTCCTTCGTCGGGAGTGAGGTTTGTACGGTCGTTCGGATTGATCGTTGGAAGTGGGAGTCGAAGAGGGTGCAAAGTCGTGTCGACGAGGACGATTTCGAGTGACTGACAGAGGAAGAGGGCAACTTTGATCGGACTCAGAGGGAATACTGGGATATCCACCGAGGAGCAGAAAGCAGAGAGACGACTGGATCACAAAGAACGACAACCTCACTCAGTTCTCGCTCACGGCGTTGTCGCGAGGAAATAGAGACTCGCTGACGTACTTGAGCATCAAACACAGCATCGTCTGTTGTTCTCCAGTCGGTAGACTCTCGACCGCAGCTTGTACGAGAGAGAACGATTCCTCTTGCAGCGAAAAATCTGTACTCCCCAGATTCGCAATGAGGAGGGTTGTCGTCAGGAAGGAGCCTTCGATCGAGCGTCTTTCTGGAGAGGGGAAACGTCTCTCACCAGCTGTCGCCTGTCGAGTCGCCAGTTCGAACTCACGATCTCGTCGCGCCAAAAGCGAGTTCAAATTGGGAGTTGGGGGAGCCGCGAAAACTGCGCGCTTGGGCGGTTTGCCTGCGGGATCGGAATGTGTGAGCTCGCGGGTTCGATTTGGAAGTAGAGGTGTAGCGAGAGCGATCACCTTGGTCTTTCGCGCCTGGGGTACGCTTCCTTCGTCCGTCTCCTTTCGGTTTCGATAGAGTCTTCTTGCGAGGCAGTTCAACGTCAATCGATCTTGCTCCCGCAGACGCTCGGTCACCATCACGACCCTCCTCTCTCTCCCTGATAGCAACTCCTTGCTCGAGGGAAACTTCCTCCAGATCACTGAGCGAGGTGAGAGACGAGTCGTCTTCGATCACTGGTCGTGCAGAGGTAGACTGCGTTCGAGGGTTATCGTGAGCCGATGATTCGCGATTCATCATTGTATCGACTCAATTGGACTACAGTGGTGAGATGGTTGAAGCGAGTGAGCCTTTGACGCGAGAAGGGGCGACGAGAGTCGGACTTGGGAGGAAAGAGAGTTTGAGCTCTGCTGAAGGTGTTGGTTGTCGTAGCTAGAGCTCGTGGAGTGTAGAAGGGAGGAAGGAGAGAAAGGGAGGGACTGAGCGAAACTTGAGACAAGAAGGAAGGAGCGAGCTTTCGAAATTTGCGCACTACTGGAACTTGACCTCGAGAGAATCCTGACGAGACGTTCGTAGTGAGCCTCGATGTCGGGTCCTTTGTGTAAAATGGAGACATGGAAGCCGAGAAGGACTTATATTATAGATTGAACTGTGTACCGCATTTTGCGCGCTTCGCTTGAACCGGGTGAGATCGTATAATGGTTAGTACACCAGGTTCTGATGCTCGTGTCCGTGTCCTGGTAATCGGGGTTCGATCCCCCGTCACACCTGCTTCTTTTTTTGTTCAGCAGTTCTGTGGTACTTTTCTTTTACCGCTTCTGTCGCTTCTCCCTTATCAATTTATCGTGGGCGGTAGCTCCAGGGGTGTCGTACACATGTAGCTCTTCGATGTGCGCTGTACTTCCGAGGCGCTGAATTGCCTGCGTGCGCGGAAAGGAAGTCACAATTTCACCACCTCCCGTTTCGTCTTCTCTTGCTGACACGCAAAAAGAGATAGGCACTTCCTGGCCGGGAATTGAACCCGGGTCACACGCGTGACAGGCGTGTATACTAACCACTATACTACCAAGAATAGAGGAGGCAGCAAAGGCGAAAAGAAGAATACATGAAGCAAATCAGATAAAGACGTAGATGGGGTCACCGAATTCACTCGTATCGTTAAGCCAGGACAGACAGCTCCCGCGCGAAGGCCTTGCATTCTCGAAAACAGCGAGACGTTCTCGCTTCCCGTTTATTTGTGGCACCAATATATTGCTAAAAAACTACCGCGATCTCATTGGCCAGATGCCCGAGCGGTTAAGGGGATAGACTCGAATCTTTACAAGTTTGTCATCTATTAGGCTTTGCCTGCGCAGGTTCAAATCCTGCTCTGGTCGGACTCGAAGTTTCGTTTTTGCTGACGATGCTTTTTGGTTCCTTTTCCCTCTGAACCGACGTAACGCGACACGTAAGTACCTGTGCGCAAGCCATCACTTGCTATCGACTGTATGACTTGGCTTTTGGGGCTTCTCTGGGGGGGAAGACAAAACAAACATGAAAATGAATAATGAAAGGCATTCAATTTCATACTGTGGGAATGCGGGAGCAAAGATCAGAGGCAGGACGCGGGAGTAGTACTGGCATGGGCCGTATCAGAACAAGCATACATTCACCGCGCAGAGTGAGATGGAGAGAGTGTGGAGAGAGTGTCAGATCCAAAAATTACCTATCTTTGATCTTACTTGAGAAGACAAAAAGAGAGAATGACCCTGCCGTGATTCGAACACGGGTTTCCGCAGAATCGCAGAGAAGTGATAAATCACCACAATGCGGTGCCCTAACCAACTAGACTACAAGATCGACGGAATATCCTTTAAACGCGGACCTTGGTAAACATATATAATCTACTATGCTCAACTCACCAGGGTTAGGGTTATTGCTAGTGCCGCAGCAGGAAATCTACAAAGTGCTCTTCCCAGCGCTTTTTGCTTGTTAAGATTGCCTTTGCCCTGCTGAGACTGCCTTTGCCTCACTGAACAGCTTGACATGGATACAACATACAGAGCTTTGGCCTCAAGGAGCGCTTGTCCAGTCAACAGATGTTGCGAGCTGACTTCTAAACGAGGGTGAGAGCAACAGAAAGACTTGACTTGACAATGCTCGGATTCAAACAAGGAGCAAGGAAACCTGGTTGGGTGGTGGCGATGGAGAGTTGGGTCGAAGAGTCAAAGGGTAAACTTTGACTGCGCAATGAGGACAATGGTGTTCTCAGGTTCTCTCAAGGACTAGTAGCTAGACTCGATAGAATAAGCATATGATTGTCACGTGAAAAGAAGAAAAGAAGAAGAGAGAGAAAGAAGAGCTACACAAGAATTGGGTTGTGGTTAAGGCTCGAAGGGCTTGCAGAGACAAGTCACTCGAGCCTGAACATCATTGATGAATGCCGTAGAGGCAAAGTGATATCATACCTACTAGAGAACTTGAGAACAAGGTAGCTGTGATGTAGTCGAGTAACAGTTATAGAGACTGTGTGACGTATTCAGGTTTTGTCTGTTACAATGGAAATGTCATGGCAACCCATGCTGCATCCACAAGGAGGGCGGAACTGATGGCTTCCAGGCAGAACTTATTGGTAGTCACTGACTACCTACAGCATGGATGACCAACATCATGGGTCACAATACATGCAACATTTGTGAGCACATACAGAACTTGCCCTGTTCACAGGCCTCGGCTTATGTCCTAAGGGCTGACACACTAAGTACTGGCAATTACTCCTGGACACAGTGTAGGTGTGTGGGCAAGGCACACTCGCTGCAATCTGCTACACTTGCTGTCTGAACACTATGCTTGCGGCCATGTCTTGTTGACTAACTCCGTTTGCTCCCGCTCTTTCCACTTTTGTTGCCCTTTGCCAAGCGCTTTACATTGGAGAACACACCTGCCTCTATTTTGTAGTCTCATCTCTTCAGACGTTGCAATCTAATCAGCACTCTGCACTGAAGCACAGAGCCAGAATGCAATGGAAGAGTGTTCCTCTCGATGCAGAGAATGTCTGAGGACGCTGGTAGCAAGTTGAGATGTTGACACAATCCACACTCAGTGCAACCCATACGGAGTGTCGCATTGCTTCGTGTGGCACTATGGGTTGTAGTTGCAACTTGGTTGAACTACGCACTTTCTTGGAGTATATGATACATGAGGCTGCTCAGAGCATATGAGCCTGCAGATATGCTGTCTTCCTGGCATAGCCAGATCGTCATCTACACCAAGGAGCCATGCATGTGCGGATTGAGGGCAGCCTTTGGACCGTGATCCTGCGGCCAAACCTGGGTTGACCAACGGGAAAGAACAATGCATACTCCTGACAGACAGCTCAGGTCAGGGGAATATGTTTGCAACTAGCCTTTTTAAAGGTGTTGATCTTCACTTGGCCTCAGCTTTTCTCAAGAGACAGACTACAAGAGCAGCTCCAACCAAAGAGACCTATTGCTGCCATCTGGTGCAAAGAGATAGACACATCACACTCGAGTGCTCTGCTGTGTCTGTCACTTTGGCTTGCAGAATTGGGAAGACCAACCCTCAGCACTGTCAAATTCAGAATATACCTAGCTTGAAAAGCTTTGCATGATGAGCAACGGGACTTTGGCAATTTGTCTCAAGTAGCTGTATCTGTGTCCTAGACACCGTCCAGTACTCTGCATGAAAGCGTTTTCAGGAGACAATGCTGTTGTTGTGGGCAGAAAAGTGTGGAGGTGTGCCAGAAGCTGTGTCTAGCTAGCTAGCTCTATTCAAGTTTTGTGCGATGTCCAACCAGTCCTACAATGGCTGCTCTGGCATAAGCGTCTGCATCTGCTGATTCAGAACCACACGACTAAGCTGTGCACACAATGTCTGTTGGCCGTAGCACATTGCATCACATTAGGTAGATCAGCCGATTCTAGAGTGGCTGATTCTGAAGTGGTGCAGGCATTGACACGTGGGACTCCAAAGCCTGAGCCCACACTGATGTGCTGAGTTGTTCAAGTGTGATTCTTGCCTTCACTTTAGCTTTGTCTATCACAAAGCCTGACTTTAGCTTTGTCTATCACAAAGCCTGTTGACTGAGGAAGGCGACACCCTTGTGCTTGCAATGCGCAAAGACTCGCAGAGCAGTTTGCCAAAGCTGACGGGGCTTAACGAGGCAGAACTTGCAAAGGCTAGTGTAGGACATCGTCATATGACCCACGCTTTTGCAGATCAAATGTGCGAACATATCGAGTGCTACTCAAGCTTTGCGGCTGTCGTTGCGGCTGTGGAAATTGTCTTCGAGACATTGATATATTGTGTGACATTATGATCCTTGTGGAACATCAACATTGCAGGGGAAAGAACAGCGATCAGACTCCAGTCACTGTTGGCACTACTGATGGAGCAAGCCTCAACATGACTTTGACCCCAACTTGTGCTGAGCTGGAAACTCGGCGTGCCTTGCTCGCATCGCATTGGCTCGCAAACCAGCTCTATAGGGTACTGACAGTCCACATATCGAAGAATTGCTTCCGATAGTCCAAAGCCCTCGGCTCTTGTTTGACACCCTCCTCACCTTGAATTGATAAGTCTGCGTCCTCAAATTGCCCCATTGGTTTTCCCCCTCTTCCCTATTGACAATCCACTTGTCAATGTCAACAGATCACCTCCCTCAAACGTTGCTCCGCCTTCAGCTAAAGATTATCAAATCGAAGGGAGAACCATTTGCAATCAACAGCAGTCAGCGGCGCCGCTATAGAAGCGTGTAGGCATCAGAGACTGTGTTCACAAGTGAGCAACTTACTGGTCCAAATAAAGGCACGTCCGAAGACATCGATTGTGATTCTGTACTCGGCTACCTAGGACTAGGATCACGATCACAGGGCTCCTCTCAAGGTTCACCGTATCTGGACTGGTCATTACTTGGGGCTCTGTTGCTGCAGTTGGCGCAGGTTTTACTTTAACTTGAGTCATTCGTTCCCTCCTGCACTGTCAACATTTGTTAGTAAAAGTTCTCGGAGGAATGCAAGTCTTTGCATTTGCCTTTTTCACCAGAACCCATCTCCTGTTCTGTCCATGCTCTTTCACTCATTCTGTACTCTGTTCCGAGGCTCTTCTCTCCCTGGTGTTGTATGTTTTGATCTGGGCATCAAGTAGCTACACAAAGTTCACTTCAAAATCTCTTCTGGTGAACAAAGATGCAAAATGGTTTTGCTCAAGTACAAATCCTACGATCAGACCGCTCGACTTGTAGGCCCAAGCCAGAGTCAGTGCTCTTCTGTGCTCTTTGTTTGAGTGGTCTTTTCCCTCTTCCTTGTGTCAATGTCCTCCTCTATACTGTTTCATCTTGTCGCTCTTCCTGCCCCTTCCTGTGATTTGTACGGCACTAACCTGTGCTCGTCTTGGGTTCTGTCTGCGAGATTTTGACCGCCTTCATTCACAGTTTGTTTCCTCGTGAATTGTGATTGCCGCTTTGTTGGTGGCCCAGTCTGAGGTGTGGGAAAACCGATTGAGTACGCACCTTATCCTTGTTCATGCTGGGACCAGGTCTGCTTTCTTTGTATTTTCAGAACTTCCTCATTTTTTGAGAACCCAACGGTATTGCATTGCATTGTCTGCGGTTTGTCTCGACTCTGTTGCTTCTTGCACAATCACTTTAGAATCAACCCCTGCACAACCACTCTAGAATCGGCTGATCTACCTAATGTGATGCAATGTGCTACGGCCAACAGACATTGTGTGCACAGCTTAGTCGTGTGGTTCTGAATCAGCAAATGCAGACGCTTATGCCAGAGCAGCCATTGTAGGACTGGTTGGACATCGCACAAAACTTGAATAGAGCTAGCTAGCTAGACACAGCTTCTGGCACACCTCCACACTTTTCTGCCCACAACAACAGCATTGTCTCCTGAAAACGCTTTCATGCAGAGTACTGGACGGTGTCTAGGACACAGATACAGCTACTTGAGACAAATTGCCAAAGTCCCGTTGCTCATCATGCAAAGCTTTTCAAGCTAGGTATATTCTGAATTTGACAGTGCTGAGGGTTGGTCTTCCCAATTCTGCAAGCCAAAGTGACAGACACAGCAGAGCACTCGAGTGTGATGTGTCTATCTCTTTGCACCAGATGGCAGCAATAGGTCTCTTTGGTTGGAGCTGCTCTTGTAGTCTGTCTCTTGAGAAAAGCTGAGGCCAAGTGAAGATCAACACCTTTAAAAAGGCTAGTTGCAAACATATTCCCCTGACCTGAGCTGTCTGTCAGGGAGTATGCATTGTTCTTTCCCGTTGGTCAACCCAGGTTTGGCCGCAGGATCACGGTCCAAAGGCTGCCCTCAATCCGCACATGCATGGCTCCTTGGTGTAGATGACGATCTGGCTATGCCAGGAAGACAGCATATCTGCAGGCTCATATGCTCTGAGCAGCCTCATGTATCATATACTCCAAGAAAGTGCGTAGTTCAACCAAGTTGCAACTACAACCCATAGTGCCACACGAAGCAATGCGACACTCCGTATGGGTTGCACTGAGTGTGGATTGTGTCAACATCTCAACTTGCTACCAGCGTCCTCAGACATTCTCTGCATCGAGAGGAACACTCTTCCATTGCATTCTGGCTCTGTGCTTCAGTGCAGAGTGCTGATTAGATTGCAACGTCTGAAGAGATGAGACTACAAAATAGAGGCAGGTGTGTTCTCCAATGTAAAGCGCTTGGCAAAGGGCAACAAAAGTGGAAAGAGCGGGAGCAAACGGAGTTAGTCAACAAGACATGGCCGCAAGCATAGTGTTCAGACAGCAAGTGTAGCAGATTGCAGCGAGTGTGCCTTGCCCACACACCTACACTGTGTCCAGGAGTAATTGCCAGTACTTAGTGTGTCAGCCCTTAGGACATAAGCCGAGGCCTGTGAACAGGGCAAGTTCTGTATGTGCTCACAAATGTTGCATGTATTGTGACCCATGATGTTGGTCATCCATGCTGTAGGTAGTCAGTGACTACCAATAAGTTCTGCCTGGAAGCCATCAGTTCCGCCCTCCTTGTGGATGCAGCATGGGTTGCCATGACATTTCCATTGTAACAGACAAAACCTGAATACGTCACACAGTCTCTATAACTGTTACTCGACTACATCACAGCTACCTTGTTCTCAAGTTCTCTAGTAGGTATGATATCACTTTGCCTCTACGGCATTCATCAATGATGTTCAGGCTCGAGTGACTTGTCTCTGCAAGCCCTTCGAGCCTTAACCACAACCCAATTCTTGTGTAGCTCTTCTTTCTCTCTCTTCTTCTTTTCTTCTTTTCACGTGACAATCATATGCTTATTCTATCGAGTCTAGCTACTAGTCCTTGAGAGAACCTGAGAACACCATTGTCCTCATTGCGCAGTCAAAGTTTACCCTTTGACTCTTCGACCCAACTCTCCATCGCCACCACCCAACCAGGTTTCCTTGCTCCTTGTTTGAATCCGAGCATTGTCAAGTCAAGTCTTTCTGTTGCTCTCACCCTCGTTTAGAAGTCAGCTCGCAACATCTGTTGACTGGACAAGCGCTCCTTGAGGCCAAAGCTCTGTATGTTGTATCCATGTCAAGCTGTTCAGTGAGGCAAAGGCAGTCTCAGCAGGGCAAAGGCAATCTTAACAAGCAAAAAGCGCTGGGAAGAGCACTTTGTAGATTTCCTGCTGCGGCACTAGCAATAACCCTAACCCTGGTGAGTTGAGCATAGTAGATTATATATGTTTACCAAGGTCCGCGTTTAAAGGATATTCCGTCGATCTTGTAGTCTAGTTGGTTAGGGCACCGCATTGTGGTGATTTATCACTTCTCTGCGATTCTGCGGAAACCCGTGTTCGAATCACGGCAGGGTCATTCTCTCTTTTTGTCTTCTCAAGTAAGATCAAAGATAGGTAATTTTTGGATCTGACACTCTCTCCACACTCTCTCCATCTCACTCTGCGCGGTGAATGTATGCTTGTTCTGATACGGCCCATGCCAGTACTACTCCCGCGTCCTGCCTCTGATCTTTGCTCCCGCATTCCCACAGTATGAAATTGAATGCCTTTCATTATTCATTTTCATGTTTGTTTTGTCTTCCCCCCCAGAGAAGCCCCAAAAGCCAAGTCATACAGTCGATAGCAAGTGATGGCTTGCGCACAGGTACTTACGTGTCGCGTTACGTCGGTTCAGAGGGAAAAGGAACCAAAAAGCATCGTCAGCAAAAACGAAACTTCGAGTCCGACCAGAGCAGGATTTGAACCTGCGCAGGCAAAGCCTAATAGATGACAAACTTGTAAAGATTCGAGTCTATCCCCTTAACCGCTCGGGCATCTGGCCAATGAGATCGCGGTAGTTTTTTAGCAATATATTGGTGCCACAAATAAACGGGAAGCGAGAACGTCTCGCTGTTTTCGAGAATGCAAGGCCTTCGCGCGGGAGCTGTCTGTCCTGGCTTAACGATACGAGTGAATTCGGTGACCCCATCTACGTCTTTATCTGATTTGCTTCATGTATTCTTCTTTTCGCCTTTGCTGCCTCCTCTATTCTTGGTAGTATAGTGGTTAGTATACACGCCTGTCACGCGTGTGACCCGGGTTCAATTCCCGGCCAGGAAGTGCCTATCTCTTTTTGCGTGTCAGCAAGAGAAGACGAAACGGGAGGTGGTGAAATTGTGACTTCCTTTCCGCGCACGCAGGCAATTCAGCGCCTCGGAAGTACAGCGCACATCGAAGAGCTACATGTGTACGACACCCCTGGAGCTACCGCCCACGATAAATTGATAAGGGAGAAGCGACAGAAGCGGTAAAAGAAAAGTACCACAGAACTGCTGAACAAAAAAAGAAGCAGGTGTGACGGGGGATCGAACCCCGATTACCAGGACACGGACACGAGCATCAGAACCTGGTGTACTAACCATTATACGATCTCACCCGGTTCAAGCGAAGCGCGCAAAATGCGGTACACACTTCAATCTATAATATAAGTCCTTCTCGGCTTCCATGTCTCCATTTTACACAAAGGACCCGACATCGAGGCTCACTACGAACGTCTCGTCAGGATTCTCTCGAGGTCAAGTTCCAGTAGTGCGCAAATTTCGAAAGCTCGCTCCTTCCTTCTTGTCTCAAGTTTCGCTCAGTCCCTCCCTTTCTCTCCTTCCTCCCTTCTACACTCCACGAGCTCTAGCTACGACAACCAACACCTTCAGCAGAGCTCAAACTCTCTTTCCTCCCAAGTCCGACTCTCGTCGCCCCTTCTCGCGTCAAAGGCTCACTCGCTTCAACCATCTCACCACTGTAGTCCAATTGAGTCGATACAATGATGAATCGCGAATCATCGGCTCACGATAACCCTCGAACGCAGTCTACCTCTGCACGACCAGTGATCGAAGACGACTCGTCTCTCACCTCGCTCAGTGATCTGGAGGAAGTTTCCCTCGAGCAAGGAGTTGCTATCAGGGAGAGAGAGGAGGGTCGTGATGGTGACCGAGCGTCTGCGGGAGCAAGATCGATTGACGTTGAACTGCCTCGCAAGAAGACTCTATCGAAACCGAAAGGAGACGGACGAAGGAAGCGTACCCCAGGCGCGAAAGACCAAGGTGATCGCTCTCGCTACACCTCTACTTCCAAATCGAACCCGCGAGCTCACACATTCCGATCCCGCAGGCAAACCGCCCAAGCGCGCAGTTTTCGCGGCTCCCCCAACTCCCAATTTGAACTCGCTTTTGGCGCGACGAGATCGTGAGTTCGAACTGGCGACTCGACAGGCGACAGCTGGTGAGAGACGTTTCCCCTCTCCAGAAAGACGCTCGATCGAAGGCTCCTTCCTGACGACAACCCTCCTCATTGCGAATCTGGGGAGTACAGATTTTTCGCTGCAAGAGGAATCGTTCTCTCTCGTACAAGCTGCGGTCGAGAGTCTACCGACTGGAGAACAACAGACGATGCTGTGTTTGATGCTCAAGTACGTCAGCGAGTCTCTATTTCCTCGCGACAACGCCGTGAGCGAGAACTGAGTGAGGTTGTCGTTCTTTGTGATCCAGTCGTCTCTCTGCTTTCTGCTCCTCGGTGGATATCCCAGTATTCCCTCTGAGTCCGATCAAAGTTGCCCTCTTCCTCTGTCAGTCACTCGAAATCGTCCTCGTCGACACGACTTTGCACCCTCTTCGACTCCCACTTCCAACGATCAATCCGAACGACCGTACAAACCTCACTCCCGACGAAGGAACACGACTCACGAGGGAGCTAGCAGAGGCGTGGGTTCAAGCACTCGGATTCGCACAGTTGGCGACCATGAGAACTTGGGAAAGGTTGGCATTGTCTCCTCCGAGTTTGGTCCCGCTTTCAGAAGACGCCACGATCCGGGAGATCTTGGCCGCTGTTCCATCGATTCAAGATTGGACGATCTACGAAGCGAACATCGAAGCTCCTTCGAAAACACGGGACAAATCTGGCAGCAAGACTCGATGGGTGCGAGGAGGGAAACCTGTCGAAGGTCCTGGTCAACCGTACGTTCTCGCTCTCGCTCATGTCGCCACAACCTGACACACTTTGACATGTAGCCCGCACAATGCGACCCCTTCGTCGAAGAATGGTTCCGTTGCTCCCGCTTCATCGAATCCAATCTCGTGCGAAACAAGCACGATCGATTATGCCTACGCTTTCCAAATGCCGATTCCTCGACCACCAGTACAAAAAACTCTTCAGTAGGAACGCGGTCTGGACTCAAAGACACCAGCTATCGCACGATGCGCTCTCCAGAAAGTATTGTCATCTTTGTACACGCTTTCTCCAGCGAGAGAGCTAGTTTCCAGTTATAACCATCTGCTACTCGTCTCCCCCTGTCCTTTCGCCCGTTCCCTCTCCACTCGCATCGTCCCAGCTGAGCAAGGCATCCATCGCAGTTCTATACTGCTCAATCTTCCAGAAGTCGGTCAACCTGAGCGACATCAGATCGAACGCTGTGGCAATGATCGGTCGCTTGAGGTCGGGAGTTGTCGTCAGAGTTGAAAGAGGCGGCAATTTGGGGTAGCGAGCTGAGAAGTGAGTGAGGAGCAAATGTCGGGCTCGCATGCTACCATTGTTCCATACGCAGAGTTTTAGCCAAATACAAGCAACGAGAGCAGCAAGAGGGTGACTCACCGAGCCGCGACATCGATCGCTTGAGCAAAGGTACTGTGCCCTTTCGCCTTTGCGACTTCTGGCAGGTCATCCTCGATAGTCGCTTCATGAATCAGCAGGGAAGCATTCTGTCCTGCGTTCACCAACGCGTCACACGGCATTGTATCTCCGGAAAAGCTGAACGAGTTGCTTGGTAATCAGCATCTCTTCGTTCAGGTCTAGAAGACGAAAGAACGGCTGGGAAGAAGCAGACTCACACGACTCGCCAGCCGCTTGAGTGCGTGATGACGACTCCCCAGGCACGACAGCGATGTAGAACGGGAACTGCAGAGATAGCGGTAAGGTCGAGAAGCTCGAGAACGTCGGCATAGTCTTGCGCTCTGAAAGCACTCATAATGATGAAGTCAGATTCATCCTTCACCCTCGAGCGAGACGTGAATCGTGCAATTAGACTCACAGACGTGTACCCGTTCGAAGAGTCTTTCCGGGTTCGAGGTGAAAATTATCGATGAAACGAATATCTTGAGCGGAAAGACCGAGATCGAACAATTGATTTTGCTCAAGTAGATACGTTCTCGCGTTCGAAGGTGCGATGATCGTGAGCGGCGAGGGAGGAGGAGGTGAAAGCTACGTTGATCGGAATGGATTAGTTTCACAGGATGAAAGTGCCGCAAAAAAGGTGACAGACCTGAGCGCGTTGCTGGAGAATTGTAGACAGCCCTGCGTGATGATCTTGATGAAGATGACTGATGAAGACCACCTTGATCTTTCGGAGCACTCCCCGCGAGCCTTCCCTCCCGAATCGTCTCGCCAACTGACCCCACGTGCCCTCACCGGCGTCGAGCAGAATATAATCCTCGGTGCCCTCGATAGCGTCAAGTGCAGCAGGGAGACGGACAAGCGTTGAACTGACGTTTCGGTATTTTGAAGGAATCGCACTCCCGGTCCCGAGCGGTGTCACTGTGATAGCCCCTTCCTTCGCCTCCGTCGATTCTGCTGGCGTAGAGCTACCCTCACGCCTTGCAGCCTCGTTTCGAACGGTGTCCTTCGCACGAGTGACTTGCCGTAGGTACTCCTCCCACGCTGCCTTTGCCCTAGTCTGGATCTCGAGGGGTTTCTCTAACCCCTTGAGTCGACTCGCTTCAAGTTCAGCTGTCTCGGAAGGTACCTCAAAGTTGAACGAGCGAATCTCGCCGCCGAGAGGAGAGATTGTCGAGGGAAGAAGGGTGTCATTCGAGCTGAAGTGGGTATTGTTGGCGAGAGCTTCGATATCGGAGGAAGTAGAGACTATCATGGGGTCGACGAAAGAGTATCGAGGGACGTTGAAAATGGTGTCGTCGAGTCTGGACAGTCGTAAATTGAGAAGTGCGGAAGGACCGAAAGTGATCTCGTCTCGACCTGCATCAACGGCATCGGCAGATGACATCCTGAAGTGAACGTCCGTGGAGAGAGAGGCACGGAGTGAAGAATGGTAGAACTGGAATTGTGGATGATCGACCACTTGGGGACCCAAGAGGTAAAAGACAGTTCGAAGGGCGGTCGAAGGTCCGAGAGAAGCGGCTGAGAGAAGGGAGGGCGGCAGAGTAGTCGGCAAAGACGTCAAATAGGCTGGAGAAGGGATGTTGAGGATCAAGAATGCCTGCGAGCTCGCGAGAGGGTCAGCGTAAAAGAGCGAGCGGATACGAGACTTCCTTTCGGAAACTGACCGACGCGTCTTGACCAGGTTCGGTACAGTCTTCCGGATTTACCCAGTTCCCCTCTCCTACTCCTTCCTCCATCGCGTTCTCCGCCGCTTCCTGAGCCATTTTCTCCTCTTTCAACCTTTTCACCCTCTCCTTCTTCGTTTCCTTCGGTCCTGCCGCTCCGGAAGTAGCGGCTCCGTTCGGCTCTTCTCGAGGTACCTCCTCCACGGAGGTTCTGACCCAGACTCTCTCCCCATTCTTCAACCTAGCGAAGGCTTTACCAGGTTTCACGCCTCGCTTCACAGCCTCTCCAGGTAGAAACTTTCCGGACTGCACCGGGCCAACCACCAAGTAGTTCATCGCCTCTGTCGCTCCCAGGAATGGTGGTAAAGTCTGTGGTAAATAAGCTGGAGTCGGCCCTCGTCGCTCTTTATCGTTTCCGTTCTCGGTCGATGCAGGAGCGGATGGAGTCGACGTCGACGAGTTTGGCGGGTCGAAAGCAGAACCACGAAACATATCCCGCAGCACTGCACTGCGCCATGCAGTGGCAGCGGCACCAGATAGTCCGGAGGGTTGAAAAGAGGGAGAGGAAGAGTCGAGACGGCTAGGACTGGGAGATCTCGGACCGGGAGATAGCCGATTCGCTACCGGTGAAGTTGATGGCGGAGGTGGGTGAGGTCGAATTGGCGAAGAAGGGGAGGATGAGCGTTTGCGTTTGAGGGAGGAGGTAGGAGCGATGGAAGCGGAAGCGGATGACGATGTGCTCGCGAATGCATAGACGTTAACGTTCATATCTGCATAGATTGGTGTCGGTAAACTCGGGGTAGAAGGTGTGCTGGAGGCAGTGGCAGGTTCAATCGAGGAGACTTTTAGGGAAAGTTTATCGCTGAACAACGCCAAACTGATCAGACCAGACCTCGAGTAGAATATGATGTAATCGAATGGAGAAGCGCACCGTCTCGTGAAGTATCTGCAACTCGCTAAATAGTGATCCGTTCCAACTGGCCCAACTACTTGAATTTTGTTATTCCCAGCTTCGACTGAACTCAATATGAACCCTGGCAATCCTGCACTATCTTGCAACGAACTGAGGAAGACGTTCCCAACCTTCCGCAAGCCAACCTTCGATTGGAGAGCGATACGGGAGATGGCTTCCGGAGTGTTGAAGAGGTAGCGACGAGAGTCAAAGGTGACGAGCAGGGAAGGCGACGAGTCCGACGAGTGAGTGGATAAGACCGAGATAGAGAACTTGTCACCGCTTGTCGGAAGGGGGGCGCGAGGCATGACAGAAGGGGAGAAGGAGAAAGAAGGAGAGGTTGCGAAATTCCGAAAGGACTGGAGAGAGGCGAACGGGCGGAGAATGCCCTTCGAGGCGAAGTTTAGGCGAGGCAGGACTTATGTTGGGCACGTGTGCAGGTTGAGAACTGTGTCATTCAAGCAGAGAACGTAGTCAGATTCGGATAACTCGAGAAAGTTTGTTGAAGGAAGAAAGCGAATCTCCCAGAAAAGCTGAAAACAAAGGAACTCGGTGCTCCCCGATCGGTATGAACAATAGGCTACTGTATCTGGGACCACCTCTAGCGAAATGGGGAGCAAGGAAGGTGGAACTCACTTTATTTCTTTGAACTTTGTGTTGTGTGAAAGAGGCTCTGCTGGGAAGGAAGTCGCTTCCGTAGCTGTGATGTGGCTTCTAGCTCGTCTTGAGAAGTAGCCGTGCTTGTAACTCGACAGTATTGGTAACGTAGTGGTTGGAGAAGGAACGAAAAGTTTCGAAGGAAGTTGACAGTTGACATTATTCAACTCACAAACACCCAGGCGATACTCTGACCCCAGATAAAGGAAGGAATTATCATCAGCGACTATGGCAGCCACTTTCTCGCTCTTCTCCCCTTCAGAATTATCCTATTCTTCAGTTCCACTCAGTTTCACTTCATCTCTCGCTCACCCTTCAGACGATCAACCTTTGAGACCAGATGGACGACTACCTCTACAGTACAGGGATATCACACTACAGACTGGAGTATCACAAGCTCAAGGGGCATTGGGAAGCGCTAGAGTGATGGTTGAAGATTCAGCTGGAACGGCGGGAGCAGGGAGCACAGAGATCTGGGCTGGAGTCAGAGGAGAAATAGAGAATGTAGTCGATGGTCACACTGGAGGTAGAATCGTGGTCGGACTCGAGTGGTAAGCCTCGAATTCAATCTTCCCATCCTTTCGTTCGATGCGAGTGCGGGCTATCGTTCATATGTGAGACGGGCACGAGCTAACCCTCGTTTGATTTTGTAGCGCACCTACTGCTTTACCTTCGATCAAACCCGAGATGCCGTTACATCTCGCTTCTCTCCTCACCTCCCTCTTTTCCGTCTCAGCTTTACCTCCCACTCTTCTGTCGCAACTCGCCGTGATTCCCGCGTCGAAAGCGTGGACTCTCTATCTCGACGTTCTCATCCTTTCATCAGTCGGAGGAAACCTCATCGACCTCTCGGTATTGGCAGCACGCTCGGCTCTTGCCAACGTTCGATTACCTCAAACTCGATCAATAGGTTTCGGAGATGATGACGAGACGGACGCGAAAGGAGAAGGTATGGGTACTGGTATGACCCAGGATGAAGGATTTTCGGGTCTAGTCAAAGGTGGGAAAGCCGGCAAGAAAGCGGTAGATTTCGAACTTGTTGATGGAGGAGAACGAGGCGTCCGCTTACGGAACTGGGAGGATTTACCCATAGCTATAACCTTCGATCTCGTACGTTCATCGACTCTGCCTGCATCAGAAGTCTGGTTTGCGGGGCTAACGAGCGTGATGAAATTTCCCAGATCAATCAACTACCTCATCTCGACTCGACTGCTCTAGAATCTTCAGCTTCTCCATCCTCACTCACCATCTCGACTATTCCATCAAGCGGCCTGATCTGTGGTCTAACACAGATGGGAGAGGGTGAAATGGAGTTCCAGCGGATAAAGCCTTTGATAGGCGAGGGACAGAGATTCGCAGGGGAGCTTGCGAAAGCTATGAACTTGAAATTGAAGGACGCATAGCAGTAGCGGTATCCTAATACACTTCTCCGAAGCGATTCAACTTTGGCCGGAGAGTTTGCTGAATCGTGTCTGCGAACGCATTAACTCCAATCTGCTTGGAGTTTATCGAGACGAGGCCTGGCACGAGAGTCTGCCGAGAAGGCGCTCTGGTCGATTCGATTGGGAACGAGAACGACTAGTTGCAAAAGAGCGGTATCTGTGTACAGAACAAACAGAACGAGACGGAACAAAAAAAAAAGGGGAAACAACGAGAACGAAACCCACACTCTACCAACACGCGGATATCGAGAGGAGATCCTGCCGACTCAATCTCCAGTAACTTCCTCTCATCTCGTATTGACACCAAGCAAGCGATCGAATAACCCTTGAAGCGGTATCCTTTCACGATACGACGGGAGGCAATTGGAAGCCAGAATCCCCGTCTCCAGCTAGTTTCGAGTTATTGAACAAGGTGTCCTTGACGAGTGCGTTGATCAACCCATGAGTCGATGAAGTGGAGAGTTTGTTACTGTCAAGGGAGTGAGGGACCTAGTCAGAAATCGCTTTGTCGAGGCCAGGGAAACCTAGAATCTAGCTCACGAATCCCTGACGACTTTACCGAGTTGACTCTCTTCAACATCTTGTTTCTTGCCGCCATTCCCTGCTCCTCCCGGTACGCTCGTATCCATCGATTCATCCTGCTTGGCCTTTCCCTTTCCCTTGTCACCTCCTCCTGATTCGTTCATGTCCAAGATCGCTTGACGTGCTTGTACGATCAATGGAGAAAGTGCAGCGATACCGCATCGGTGTTGCGTTGAAGGAGTAGAACGAGAGAGTTTCGAAACCAAATCGACGAGTTGAGTGGTTTGATAAGCGCGATTCTATGGAGAGAAAGACGAAAGGAGTATTGTTTGTTATCAGTGAATCTCTCGAATGCGCAAGGGAGAGAGAAGGACAAGTGTTAGAGACGTACAGAGACGAGAGGTGATTGACTGAGGGTGAGAGTCCAATACTTGTTCCACAACAATTCCAACAAACCTTCGTCTCGAGATGACTTGAAGTGCGATACTTCGAGAGGATAGTAAGACGACGAGTGAACACCGAAATCTTCGATCTTGTCGAGCGGAATCGATTGGTACGAAGAAGAAGCGGCATTGGGAGGAGTGTAGTTCTGCGTGAATCGACATCATGAGAGAACATTCAGTGTCGTGGTATCCGTAGCCGATTGAGATCAGAGAACGTACATCGGGATACGTGCGGAAAGCTCCAATCTCTACGCGACCAGCTGAGACAGTGCGATTCGGGTCAATCTACCCCGGAAACAGGGAGGTTAGTTGAGTAAAACGATCGGCGTGGGAGTTACTAGGCGATGCCAGGCTTACGACTACGGCCAAAAATGGATCTTGGAATTGTTGATTCGTCTTTTGGGTCATGACGTCGATTCCAGACAACCAGCAACCGTAGCCTGGATGAGAGTGATACCATCCGACGATGTTCTCGGGTCGACCGATCTGTTTCGGGGCAGGATCGATTCAAGACTCGTTAGTTTCCTCTCGAAATTGAGAACCAAGAACGAGGAGTGAAAGTCGACGTACAGCAGGACTTGATTCAATGTATTGAATCATGAACTCGTTTGCTTCGTTCGCAGCGTTTACTCGAGTTTCGGTTCCTACTACGGGAAGTGCGAATGCGTCCATTACGACGAAAGTATCTCCCTCGAGTTTACCTTGCATCAATCCCATGATTTCATACTGACCTCCAGATCTCGCGTGCATGACCTAGAAAAGTACTCGATCGTCACCACATGCGCTGAAGGTACAGATGTCAGAGGATGGGAACTTACCATCTTTATAAGTGCGACTGCCGAAATTCTTACTTTCTTGAAGTGATGAGGATCAGTCTTCCATGGTCTCTGTTTGAGTATATCTTGTTGCTGTTGTTTGTCGTACTTGAAGATGTCGTCAACCTGTAGCAGTTCGAGAGAGAGAGAGAGAGAGAGAGAGCTGTGAGTAAGGTGAATTGAATGATCCAATCCAGAGAATGGACTGACTGATTCTATGTTGTTGTTGAGTTCAAAGGTCTTGTGTGCTACTGCTTGTGGATCCATTGTGCACTCTTTCACTCCGAGAGTGAGAGGTAGGAAGAGAAAGATGAAAGTTCAAAGTGGAGCAGCGATCGCGACTCCTCTCCCTCTCCCTCTCTTCTACCACTCTCACTACTTCAAGAAGCATGTCATTCCCTACAAATACTCTACCAGAAGAGTTTCAGCAAGAGCACGGCTCGACAGATCTCGCTAGTTCTAAAGATGATCCCTCTACCTCTCTGAATCAAGACGAAGACTTGGATCTTAATAGGGCATCACACAGAGTGTGGTTATGCAAGGTACCTAGATTCTTGATGGACAAATGGAATCAAGAATCACAACAAGGTGCTATTCTCGGGAGAGTTCGAGTTTATGATGAGTGAGTCCTTGTCTTTATTCACTGCATATCCTCCCTGATTAACCGTTCCCCTTCCACTGTAGGAAGGATGAGAAAGGCAACCCGAAGATCGCTGTACTCCTCAACGAACCCACGACTTCATCGGAATCGAAAGGGAAACGACCAGCGGTAGACGATGGAGTACCAACAGAGTACCGCTTGACGATGCAGAATACGGCATCAAAGAATATGTATGTCTTCGGAGAGAAGATCGAAGATGATGAAGAGACAGGAGAGGAAGGAGCGAGGAAGAAACGTCGTAAATTCAACTCTCCCCGACTTCTCGAGATTCCTCTTTACTCACCGCTCTCAAACGTATTCCGATCGATGAGCAGGAGTCACATCAATGTTAGGGACAGTACACCATGAATGCTCCCTCACCCCTTCACTATCCTCGAAAGATGCCGCCGCTTCCTACGCTCGCATCCTTCGGGAACGACAACGCAAAGCTTCGGAACCCAAGCGAACACTCAAGATGCTCGACGTCGATCAAGCGACTGCGAACCGTCTCGCTAGTGGAATGGGAATGGGTGGAGTCAAGGCTCGAGTTTCGACTTTTGCGGTTCGTCTCTCGCAATTAGCTTGAGAGGGTGTTTGATGGACCCCAATCTCGATCAAAACAGAGCTTAATCAAATCTTGTGATTCTCAGAATACGTCAGCGTCTGGCTCAACACCGACTGCACAAGCGCGATTCTCTCGCATGCCTCACAACGAACTGCTCGACCTCCTCATTTCTCAATTCTCTCTCGCACCTTACTGGTCGCTCAAATCTCTCAACGAACACGTCAAGCAGCCACAGACCTATCTCAAACAAACTCTCGCAGAGATCGCAAACTTGGTCAGAAATGGTCCTTACGCTGGAATGTGGGCACTCAAGCAGGAGTTCAAGCAAGGTTCGAACGAGGATGCTTCGAATAGATCCGGGACGAGTGGGAATGGAGCAGGTTCAGTAAAGAAGGAGGAGGAGGGAGGAGTAGGTGGTCAAGGAGAAAGTGGAGGATTCAGAGTAAAGAGTGAAGAAGGGTTAGATCCTTCAGGTGTACTGAACGAGGACATCGACGCTGAAGACGATGAGGATGACGAGGAAGAGGACGGAATGGAGTTCGTGTCTTGATGTGTCTTGATTCTTGAAGTTTGTTGTCGAAATTAGAAAAACTACTGCCGTTTGCACTGGCAAAAATGGCCCCGCCTCACAAGGAGTCGCGATTGTCATCCCTTGAGAGTACGAGACTGTGAAAGAAACACTTTTACGATTGTTCGAATTGCTTGCGACGATTCTCAAAGTTTCATCTCTCCCTTGATCCTTCACCACTCCGATCGATCGAGCTCTCCGAGGCTTACAACGGGTCGAGACATAGTATAACGGTCTCCTCAAGTCTGCCCTCGTCGAGTCGGATCGCTTTCTACTTCTCATCAAACATTGCACTCTACTCGCTCCCAACAATCGCTGTTACTGATCAAACGCACTCACAAGTCAGGGAAGACTATCAGACTGAAGCTAGCAGCTGTTCAGGTCGCCCGCAAGTGAGTCCATCGCTTCTCTTCATCTCTCCTGAATCTCCACTCAAGTTCAGTCAGTCTCTGACCCACGCTTTCCTCGCTGTCCAGAAACTCTACCGCTCTCTCGATTTCTCCTTCTGAACCATGTTGAGACTCCAAGACCTCCCTATCGACGTTCTACACCGCATCATCAACTACACAGTCCCTGGACCAACTAGGCCTGAACGACGTTATTCGGCTCTCCTTTCTTCCGCTCTCCTTTCGAAAGCGTTCGCTCGAGCTTCACAGATCGCACTCCTCGAGCATATCTTCCTCGACGGTCACCTCAACATGATTGAACTGCTCGAGGTCATGACAACTACCTCCGCCAGGGCGATTTGCCATTCTTCGTGCATCAGTTTGAGGTTGTATTGTCAGACGTTGAACGACAAGGAGAGTATTTGGAACTCGGAGGAGATTCTCAAGCGGTTGCCGGGCGTGAGGGCAGTTTGCTTTGGACAAGTTACAGCAAATTTAACCTCCCTCTCGATTGCAACGAGTGAGTCCGCCTCTCCTACCAAGCAAGGTGAGACTGAACCATCGCACGACCAGATCTCACCAAATTGAACCTGTTCAAAGTTGAATTGATGATCGACGGACCGACTCAATACGGCCTCTTCAAGGCTTACCTTCCCTCCCTATCTCAACTCAGCCTCAATCGCGTATCACTCTACACCTCCCTCCGACGTGACAAAGCGGAACCCCTCAGTTTCTTCCTCAATCCCCAGTCCCTCCCTGCCCTCTCTCACCTCTCCCTAACCTACGACGAAGCCGACAATTCTTCTTGCCCAACCTTCCTCGGCCTTTGTACTCAGCTTTCGCATCTTCGCATTCGTCGTGTCGTCGGATTCAGTCCTCTACCTCGACTCGAATTCGCACAATTGTCTTCTTCCAAAAAGATAGCTCATCTATCCGTGGACCTACGAGAAATGGAGGATCTCGACTTGCTTATCAGTCGTCCCCTACCCGAATCGCTTCACTCCCTTCAGATTACGAAACTCAAGACCATGGACATGGAAAGGAGGTTGTTGAGTTCTACCGCTTCCTTCGGCGGCAACTTCAGATATCTCGTTCTTGACAGTCTCGGTGGAAAGGTCAGCGAAGGGAACGGCACCGAGGGAAATAGGAAAGGGAATCAGCTCATTCGCCGTGTCAACGTTGGGGAGGCTTCGAAATGGGGTATCAAAGTTCTCGAAGTCGACAGTGAACGGGAGTGCACTGACGGGGAAACGTGGTTTGAGTATACCGCCGCCGTTGATTGTCTCGCAAAGTCACAGGAGGAAGAGCAGGTCGATGAATCGAAGGAGTAGAACTTGAAGTTGAAACGTTTTTGAGTGAATTTACGCTTTTGTTTTCGTTCCTACTTCGACGTGCTCAAACCATCTTTAGTGTTTGTTGAAGTCATCAGCGTCGTGTCGTTTATCTATGAATGCGAGAGGGAGAAGGGTTGAGTTGCTCGAATTAACCTTCGAATTCGGGCGAGAGAGGGGAGATTTTCTCTTTCCACCCAAACACCTTTCACTCCTCTCCACGTCGGATCGAGATGGGCACTCCTACACCGACTTCGATAGTGATCCCTGCCTCGCCTCTCGATGCACAACTCCTCTCGGCTTCGACAGCGTTTCTGTTACCCTCGAACCACTCTCAATCATCTCACAAGGCTCCCGGATCGATGAGGACACCACAAGTGCAACATTTTATCACAAAGCGACAATTTGAGCAATGGAAGGGATCGCATCCAGGCGAATCTTCCTCATTGAGACCGCCTCAAGGGAGCGAAGGTATTGATAAATTGACACTCAAAGGTTACAGGTGAGTCATTCTGTTCGGGTTGCTGAACCACTACACCACCAAGCAACGGGGGGGCTTATCGGGAGGAATTTAGATCTGGAGCTCTGAAAATTGGGATCCGCTGTTTCCGCAACTTTCCCTTTCTGCTCTCTCTGGACTATCGACTACTTCGGAACTCGAGTAGCGTGATCAGGAGATGAGCTGTCGAGTAGAGGGACAAGATAAGGCAAAGGGAATTAGAATCGACTTTCCGACCCTTTCCGACCTTTTTCGTGGGGAAAGGCAAAGGCAAAGGAGGAAAGAAGAGAGAGACAAGGGCAATGATACTCGAAACTGGCAGAGTCAAGACTGACAAAGTATCGTACCGAGAAACAGGGCGCCTCAACATCCGACATCGCACCTCCTTCAATCGATTCCACCTCGTTCAGCTTCTCGTTCTTCTCGATCCAACATCCTCTCTTACACTCTACACCTCGCTACATCGTCTCGACTATCGTCCTACTCCTCCACGAATGGAACTCGTACCTTGCTTCACTGGGCAGAGGCAGAACAGAACGCTCAAGAAACTGAGTATGAGAACGTCAAAATCGATTCGGAATGGTTCGAAACTGAACAGAAGACTCAAGGGCTGTGGAAACTCGGGATTAACCTACTCCAGTCGAGTCGTCGAGAAGGTCCTCTACCACCTTCAGTCGAACGGAGGGTCGTTTTAGGATCTCTAACGGAGGAACTCCTCGTTTCGCCAACGGGAGATCGAGCAATGTCAAAAATCGACGAAGAGTCGGTACATCCTTCGGGCGATGCAGAAGAGCTCGTTGTTCTTCGACCACTCACCTCGCCAGATACCACGACCCTTTACCTCTCGACTTCCGCTCACGCTGCCAATTCTCGATCCCCTCGAGACCGATCTCACTCTGTCGCCCAATCCCTTATCGACATGAAATTCGGGGGCAAACCTTCCGACCTCGAAACTCCTCCTCTTTCCATTCCCGAGAAACCGCTCGACGTCGAAACATCCTCTACGGCACCAGGAGGATCAGTTTTCGGCGACTCGTCTCAAACTCCCGCAGCCTCGACCTCTGAGCTCACCGCTACTCCACACATGGACTATCGTATCGTCCTCTCGCAATCTATGCGCACTCGCGCCAAATCCATCTTTGCAACTTCTCCGCTACCTGCCCTCACTACTTCCTTCTGCCGTCGACACCGAGTCGCTGCCTGCACCGTCTGCACGACTTTGGTCACCGAATCATCCGAACGAGTTTCCGATCACGCGCAACATCGCCGACGCAACATTCCTGGAGCAGGACTTCGCTCGACTGTTTCAGACGGAGGCGAAGGAGGAACGAAGAAGGCTTTGGTTTCCATCGTACCGACGTTCCTCAAGTTGTCAGCAGATCTCATGGCCGACTCGAGAGATGCAACACGGGCCGGGCTTGAATCCAAGGAAGTGGAATCGTCAGAGAAAGGCAAGGGCAAGGAGATGGAACTCGCTGTCGAAATTCACGTCACTTCGATTTGGTACAACCTCTTGACTTCGCTGCTCACTCAAGCATGTCTCGAGGGATACCTTGTCGACGGGTGGACTGGGACGGAAGGGATCGAGACTTTGTTTGGAGTGGGATGTGGAGTTTGGGAAGGAAGAGGTTGGAGTATGGCAGCGAGGGCAACTGCAAGTGCCGCTGTTTCTTCGAAGAAGAATTCAACTACGGCGAGAGAGGGAACAGGGAACGGTGGATCGCAAGAAAACGGCTTGGACTTCGATGAGGATGATGAAGAGGATGAGGAGAGCGAGGAGGAAATCAAGGCAAGGGAGCAAGAGAAGCAGACGACGGAACTCGTAGATGCTGCTCATACGCTCTTCGGATCGAGAAATGTCGCACAAGCCGATTACGAGAGGTGCATGAGGGATCGAATTCACGAGGTACGCAGTTCTTTGCTTCTCTCGTTCTCTTGCGGTCAGACTTTGCTGAGAAGCTTTCTCATTTCATCAGTTCCTCAACGTACCTCGAGATAAGAGTCTCATTCAACACCTCACCTCGCTTAATATGAAGTATCCGCTTTCAATGTTCGAAGACGAAATGGTTGATTTCCTCGAAGCATCAGTCCGACTGCTCGGCAAGCCTACTCTCGCTAAGGTAATTTCTTCCACCTCTCAACGTCTCTCGCGGACCATAACTGACTGTTTATCTTTCTTTCTATTCTCGCAGACTGGGAACGAATCAATCACATCGCAAGTCAACCCAGATCAATTTGCGCTCGTTCAATATTTCTCCCAATCTAGTACAGCAGCGGAGGACACGCGACGGGATAGCTCTATCCCAGCGGATGATAACGGGAAAGGTGGAAAGCGAAGACGGATAGATTGAGATAAGCATTCAATGTAATTCCCTTCCTCGATACATACATACACCGTTGTCGTTTCAATAGATTCTGTATTGCTAAAATTTGATACGTTCTTCTGATGAAAGCTCGAGCGTCTCGAGCGATTCAGGATAAACGAATTCTCCTTGTTTCCGGATTTCGTCGAATGCCTGGAGCGACGAAAGGCTATGTCAGTGTCAATTGAAAACTCGGATGAGAGCTTGACTCGCCTCCATCATCAGTACCGACTCGCATAACGGCATTCTTTCCGACTCGAGCTTGCCATCTCGTAAACATCGAGCTACCTCATCTGCTTCCCACGCGAACCCGAGAATGTTGCCTGAGCAGTATTGAGATGTCAGTATATCAATCTTTGTATCGACAAGCGGAAGAATATTCACCAGGACGAGGTTCGAAGTTGAAGCTTTCAGAGCGAGTCGGCTCCTTGGTTCCCTCTGCGAACTCTTCCGGCGAGTTCCACGCCTTATACATGAAGCTCTTGGGTCGAAACGTTGGCCTTGAGGGGTAAGTAGTCAGCGAAAGGCACGAAGACGATGAGACCACGCAAAACTCACCATTGCGTCTCAAGGTATCCATGGGAACCAGTAACGATCAGGACTCGAGAGTGAGCTGATTGTCGATCTTGCGCCGCCGTCAGGGTTCCATGTACGATCCTACCATCCACCTCGTACTGAATGACTGCGATACTACTCGCGTCGACTCCAGTCCTACAAACTCGAATCCACATGGAGCAAAGCGTCAGATCAATGAAGGATTACCGGCATTCAATGCGAACGGTGTAGAGGCAGTGGGAACAGAACAGACGTTGTTTTGGTCATCGAAGCTGAGATTTTGAGAGGTGAAAGGCGATCATGAGTGACTTTCGAGGGAGGACCTAAAGCCAAACACAGCTGCGTCCAGGGGTAAGGTCCAAGATCTAACAGGGCTCCTCCAGCGAGTTCAGGATTGACGAGACGATGAGCAGGATCACGTTTCGCCGTTTCTCCAAAATCGACGCATAGTTCTGCTGATGCCGATCGTATCTCCCCGAGGACACCACTCTTGAGCACTTCTTGCAGCTTGTAAGAGTAAGGTTGGAACCTTGTCCAAACGGCTTCCATCAGGAAAACTTGCTTTTTTCTTGCGAGATCGACGAGAGTCTGACTCTGCATGGCATTGACAGTCATGGGTTTCTCGACGAGGACGTTCTTTCCAGCGGTGAGAGCTTCGAACACATTTCGATAGTGTTCACTGTGAGGAGTACCGACGTAAACGGCGTCGACGTTCTGTGAAGGAGTGAAAGAACCATCAGGATGCACATTGTGACTGCAGCTCGTGGAAGGCATCGAGGTAAACAGAAAGTGCAATAAACTCACTTGGTCGTTGTAAAGATCCTGGTAGCTCCCGTAGGTCTTGACTTCTTCGTCTCCGATTTCGAGTTTCGACACGAAATCTTCAGCGTTTTCCTTTGATCTCGATGCGACAGCTACAATCTTGTGTTGAACATCCTCGACTCCTCTCGTCTTGGGATGGACGAGTAAATCGGTCGAGAATTGAGTTGAAATCCAACCTGTCGCACAGATTCCCCATCGACAAGTGAAGGGAGAGGTCATGAGGTCGACTTGTTCGTTGCGGTGATGCGTCGAAGTTGACAGTTGATACTGTAGTAGGAGAGGAAAGGGAAGAGAACAAGAAAGGAAAAGGAAACCAACTCGTCATCGCGAAAGTTACTTTGAGAATTTGACTTTATTGATTTATTGCGATGGGACCCTTAGAACTCTGAATTCCACTACTCGCTTTCCTCCCCTACTCAACACTAGCTTTGGGCTGAACATCAATTAAGAAGAGGTGGGATGGATTACAACAACCCGAACTACGGTTATCCTACAGAGTTCCGACCCCCTCCTCCAGCAACTTTCCAAGATGGAGGAGAAGAAGAGATAACACCAGAGAATGCGATGTGGGATCAAGACACTCGAGACGGAACTTTACAACAAGATCAATACCTACCATGGAACCAACAACAACAGCAGCAGCACCTTGAACAACCTCAAACCGCATTCGGAGTTTCATTCGATTCACCTTCATCATCTTCTCGCACAACTCGCCCAAATCCTCTACAATCTCATTCTCTTCGTTACGAACCTTATCAAATCCCTTCCAACTCTCACACCCTCCCTCACGTCCCACACTCCTTGAATCAACCAGATCCTTTCCCTCAATTCGACCTCGCCGATCCTTCCTTCCTCCTTCCAGCGAGCGATGGTACTTTGAAAGACTGGCAAGGAGCTCGAGATGCGGACAGAAGAGATTCGAATTCGTCTACACAACACAGTCGAGAAAGCGGAGAAGGTTCGAGAAAGAATAGCGATCCTGTCGTCGGCTCCACTGCTACGACCTCGAACCCGCATGGAGCAAAGAGACAGATCAACGAAGGATTGCCGACATTCGTTGGGAACGGCGGAGAGGCGGGGGCAACGGAACAAAGTGGAGTCTCGAAGAAAGTAGTGAAGAAGGCTGATAAATCGTGTCGAAAGTGCAGGTACGGACAGAGCTTCTCACCTCAGAAACCTTCCACGACGAGAGAATCTGATCGATATTTTTGCTACTACAGGGATCGACGAGTGCGATGTGATCGAATCTTCCCAGTTTGCGATCGTTGTCGTAAACGAAGGGAAACTTGCGCCTACGTCGACAACGTCAACGTGGACGAATTCGAAGAAGGAGGCGACGCTCAGAAAGTTGTGGACCTCCAGTCAAAAGTAGCAGCACTCGAGAAACAACTCAAAACGATGGGTAGCAATCCTTCTCCAGCGGACGAATCGAGTTCAAGCGCCATTTCACCTACAGAACGACGTAAGATCGACGGCAGTCCAAGTAGCGGCAACTCGAGCTCGAATGCCAGCGGCAGCAACCCTTCTCGTACTCCACCCGGCAACGTCGAAGGCACGTCTTCATCGATCGTAAGCGGTATCGGCGACATCTACACGAATCAACTTCGGTTCAAGCCAGATGAGATGGAGAACCTCACTTCGTATCTCATGGGGAGGAGCATATCGTTCGCGAATTTGGGACATTCGAATCCGAATTGGAGATTAGGAGAGCCAGCTGTGATCAAACAATTGACAATACACCTCATGGACGGTCAGTTCTGTCATTACAGTCTCGAAACTTCTCATACTGAATACTCTGCATCTTTACAACAGCTGCAACTCGAGCTTGTTGTTCGAATATTCCAGGAATCAAACCTCTCGCAGATCGTATCGAGCATTACAAACGGAACTTGGACAGACTTGATGGCGCTTCACAGGTTGAGTCGCTCACCTTTCCATTTCGGTGAACCATCAACTGACATGGGTCCTTTCATAGTGTGCCGTCGCAGTTCTGAGTGCTCTCGGTGCACGAGCGAGTCCACATTCCGTGAGTCATGCGTTTTTCGATTCACGTCGACTCAGAGACTGATCTTTGATGATCTGGCTAGGCTCTACTCGGTGTTGCTACGACCTGCCTCGCCGATGGAACACCTTCACCTCCACTGTTCCTCTACGCCGGAGAGCGTCGGGAAATGGCTTGTCGAGCGTTGGAGCGACGAGCTCGAGAAGTTTGCTGGATCAACGGAATGCTCGAAAGCACAAATTTACCGGATCTCGACGCCATAATCGGTCTCACTCAAGTTCTAATCTGTAAGCTTTTCTTTCTTCCGACCCATCGCCCATCTACACGGCGATACGCTCGCGTTGTGACGACACGAAGAGTCTTACTCAAAGATACTCGGTGCTCATCTTAGTTGAATCAGATGAGGAGATACTTCCCGAAAAAAGCAGATTCTTTACGAGAATCGCTGTAGGGATGTACCACGATTTACGCTTTAAAGCGCTTGAACGACAAGAGCGAACGAGTAGGGATCCTCGAATCGGACCTGGTACTGCACTCTTCGTACGTCTCCATTTTCTAGCGGTACTCCTGTTTCATTCTCGGTCGCTGACAGTCAAAGACGCACTCTAGCTCGCCGATGCTGTAATCGCCGCTGCTTCTTCACGACCCTCTTTCATCTCGACAGCCGAACTCGAAACCTATTTCTTGACCGATGGAGTTCCCATTCCCGACTTCCCCGGATCCAATCTGCGCGACGAGCTCGACAAGATCTTACAGAAGCCGTTGCAGAAAGAACAGCTCGTCGATGCAGTCACGAGCGGAATCATCTGGGTTTCAGGTTGTTCGAGATTGTTCGCTCAGTTGACGATGAGTAAGTCGAGCACAACGCACGAGCATTCTCGACTTCCACTGAATCACGCATCTCGCTGCACAGCCCGTCGTGTCAACGCTCCCTCGCCGCTCCCCCTTCTAAAGAACCTCTGGTCGCTCATCGACAGCGTCCACAATTCTCTTCAACACCTACAGTCGATCTTGGTTCACCTTGACCTCACTCAAGTCGCCGATCTCGAAGACTCGCCATACGCCCTCGATCACTTTGTTCTCCTTGGAGTCCGCGCCGACTCGATTCTCGTCGATTTGATCAATTTGATGCATGTCTGGTTGCAAAGAGATCGGAGTCAGGAAGGAATCTGGACAGAGAAGGAGGACGACCCGTTGTTGATCAGTATGCGGAAAGAGAGCGAGTTGAGGGTTCGAAAATGCCTGAAATTGTCAGCGTAAGCAAACTTTTTTTTTCTTTCCGTTTGGTGCACGGGACTGACGATGCATCTCACTCTTCAGGTTCTATGCTCAACTCTTCCTCTCATCGCAAGATAAACACTTGGTTCACGTCAGTATTGATCTTCCGTTCCAACTTTCTCTATTTTGTCATGCTCACCCTTTCCTCTTTCTTCTTCTTCGCAGCATATGATGATGCAACTCGAAATCTTACAAGACTGGACAGAATGGGTTGTACAACGTGCTGGATCTCCTGGTGGACCACCTACCGAGGAATACGAAATCACCGAGTCTGAACTCGATTGGTGAGCTATCTGATCCTCGCTTACCTCGCTTCTCGAACCAAAGCTCAGACTGTGTCGATTTGATCTCTATTAGGTTCCAACGTGCCCTCGAACTTTCGTGCTACTACACGCCGAAGGCAGGAAACAGGTTGCAACGTCTCGCTGCTGTTCGTCAGGCAGAAGCTCGACGTCCTTCAGCTCGTAAGCTCAGCTTCACGTAGTCGACATGTGAAGCGAACGCTGCTCATCCGTACTCCCGAACTTGTGCAGGCTTTCAAGCTGAACCAGTCGCGCCTCCCGTTTCGCTTGAATCGATCCAACCTCAACAAGCTATCTACGACAGTACTCTGTACAACAATGGGAACTCTTACGGCAATTCGGGTAACACCGAAGAGTCAAACGGAGGAGAGCTAGACGAGAGATTCCCTCTCGCTGGCGGCTGGGTTGGCGCACCCTCGCAGATCTTCGTATTCGGTTAGCTACGGTTCTCTTACCTATCCTCAATTCCGGAGCTCTTCGATCCGTGCTAACATCATTCTCGTCATTCTAGATGATTACGGTATTGCCGCGCAGCAAGGTTATCCTCTCGGCACGCAGGAATCTGTTTCAAACGATGAAACCTTCAGATCCGCTTTCACCGGCGAGAGTTGGCTCGCCGTCCCTCACAATCCTGGATCGAACGATGCTCACGTCGGTGATATGAATTTAGAGACCGGAGGGAATTCGACGGAGATCTAGAGCAGAGGGTTACGTTCTGTAAATCTGTTGTTTAGTATAGAAACTCAAGTCGAATCTTTCCACACTCGTCTCCTTTACGAATGATTGCAGAGATGAGTCCGTATATCGAGGTAGAGGTATTTACAAAGAGGGGAAACAAGAATCGTCTAAACTTTCTATTTGCCAGCAGAACTTCGACCGATAGCCCTCGCACCTCCAGCTTGTAAGTCTAGCTCTGGCAGTGGAATGACGCCGTGTTGTCCTGCCTGTGACGGCTTCTCCAGGAAGTCTGCAGCGACGAGCCACGAGAGGTATCGACCCATCTGTTCGTCGTCAACTGTTACCGTTTCCACTTGTTGACTAGATCGTAGAAGCTTGACGGTGTTCGAATCGTCCAATTCGGCAGCCTTGGTCGAGGTAGGTAGATCATCGAGGACAAAATGAAGAAGGGGGAAGAGAGCGTTATCTTGAACCCGGAGGACGTGCTGCTCGAGTAAGGTTCGCCAGGGAAGATACTCGGTCTTCTCAACCTTGTAGCCGTAGAGACTGAGTGCCGAAAGGAAGCGGTTGAATCGAGGAGCTGGACGAGCGGTGACATGGTGAACTCGGAGGGGTTCGGAGGAAGGTTGTAGAGCGGCGCAGGCAGTGATACGAGCGACGTGATCGACGGGAACCATGTTGATAGTGTTCTCGATATCGGGGATGTGACCGAGTTGAATGCAACCCTTGACGAGTCGCCAGAGGAAGTCGTCGGTGTTTGTAACGGCAGAAGTCGAATCTCCTACGATGTAAGCAGGTCGAATGATGGATCCAGCGAGGCCACGTCGTCCAGCCTCGAGGATGAGACGTTCCGAGACCCATTTCGACTGACCGTATCCACCTTTGAGACCCTCCTTCCCAGCGTCAAGGGGATCAGATTCGGAAACACCTAGACCACCTTGCTGCACGACCGAGTCTGCGAGGCGAACGTAGTGTGCCTTTTCGATGGCGGCAGTCGAGGAAACGAAAGAGAGGGCTTTGGGTCGAGTGGTAGAAGCGAGTTCGATGACGGCGAGAGTTGCGAGAACGTTCGCAGCGCGAAGCTTGTTGTAAGGGTAGACCCAGTGCACCTGAGGTAGTGAATTAGGGAGACATCAGTGACAGCTCGATCGAGGACAGCGCTGAAAGGGCTTACGATGGCGCCGTTGTGGACAATGACATCGACTTCCTTCGCCAACCTATTCCATACACCTTCTCCCATTCCAAGTTTGTCTCCTTCGAGATCTCCAGTCACCACCTCGAGTCGTCCTCCTGTGACCCATTCCTCGTCCCAAGCTCCTCTACCTTCTCCACTCTCACGAAGTCTGAGGAATCCCTTCTCTTGCGAGGCGGCTCGAACATGACAGATTACCTTGGCTACCTTGCCGCCCCGTCTTGAAGTATCGAGCAAGTCACGAAGGATGAAGGCACCCAGGAAACCGGTTGCGCCGGTGAGGAAGACGGTTTTCGGGGAGTCGGATGAAGTAGGCTTTTCGTAAGAAGTCTGGAGAGTCCCAACAAGCTTGTCTGCATCCTCCGAGTACTCGTTATCGGCATTCGTGGCAGAGCCTTGACCTCCGGTTGAACCCTTCTTATTGCCTGCAAGCCCGAGATCTGAGTCTCGCAGCGAGTCGAGTTCACTAGCGAGGGCTCGAATCGTCGGGTAATCGAAAACGAGACCGAGGGGAGCGCCAACCGCGAGAGTCTTGCGGACCTCAAAGATGAGACGAGTTGCGAGAATCGAGTGTCCACCCAAGTCGAAGAAGGATTCGTCGAGGGGAATTTCGGAAGGAGGAGATGGAAGAAGTTTCGCCCAGATATCGTGAATCGTTCGCTCGGTCGAGGTCAATTGTTGTGTGGACGAGGCACTCGTTGAATTGGCTGAAGAGGATGCAGCGGCAGCAGCAGCGACGGTATCAGGGAAAGGAAGGGCGGGTTTGTCGATTTTGCCATTCGGGTTCAAGGGCATTCGAGCGAGAGGGACGATGACTGGGCATGCAAAAATAATGGTTCAGACCCACGAGGAGAGCGAATTTGTCAGGTGATTGGACTCACCACTGGGGACTGAGTAACTAGGCAACTTCGTTTTTAGGTATTCCCGAATACTCTTGATCAACTTGCGATAACGCTTCAATCCACGCGCCACCTCGTTCTGACTGACTTTCCCTCCCACACGCTCATCACCCTCCTCATCATCGTCACCGCTAACGAGACCTTCGAGTTCTTTACTTCCGACGAGGGGTACGAAGTAAGCGACGAGGACTTTCTCTTCGTATTTGTCTCGACGAACGAGGGTGACGTTCTCTCTGACGGCGGGATGTCTAGAAAGGTGAGTGTCGATCTCGCCGAGTTCGATTCGGAATCCACGAATCTTGATTTGGTCGTCCGCTCGTCCGGTGCACTCGACGGTTCCATCCGGGTTGTAGCGACCGAGATCTCCAGTTCTGTACATCCTGTCTCTGACTCCATGCCACCACTCCTTCCAAGGCTCTGATGACGATGCGATGGTATCTTCCCTCTCAACTCCGACTCCAAACCAATTTTGAACGAATTTCTCCTGAGTAGCCTCTGGCAGTTGCAGATAACCTTCGGCGAGACCTCCGGAGCGAACGTAGATTTCTCCGACTTCTCCGACGGCACAGAGTTGACTTTTGTCGTTGCGATTGACGACGAGTAACTGAACGTTGATCATTCCTTCTCCGGCAGGCATGATATCTTTCCTCGTCTTGAGGAAAGTCGGATCTTCGGAAAGAGGTGGGATCGGGAAGTAAGATACAGCGCGTTGAGTTTCCGTCGTTCCGAACATGTTGATAATTCGACAGTTCTGAGCGAGTTGTTGTAAACGAGTACAATCCCGTTTAGTGAGGATATCACCGACGAAGAATGCGTTGAGAAGAGAAGGAATGGGTCGAGTTGCTTGAGCCGAGAGGAGTTGACCCATAGCTGAGCGAGCAGTGCGAGATCAGAAAAATTAAAAACGAGAGAGAGTATTTAGGGCAAGAAAAAAGGTGAAGCTTACCGGGAGTGAGGTGAGTGACAGTGACAGAGTTGTCCGACATCCACTCGGCGAGACGTCCAGGGGTTCCAATATCTTCGGCAGTCGGAATGTAGAGACTCGCTCCGAGGAAAAGAGGCGTGAAGACTGCAATTCGCAAATTCGTCAGCGATGATAAGCTGATTCAAAACTTGGGCGATGGCTCACTATCTCGCTGGATCGGGTCGTGGGCGATACCGCTCAACATGGTGAATCGACTTTCCTCGCTGAGCCCAAATCTCTCCTTCATCCAAGGGAAGAAGTGAGTAAGACTGAAATGTCTCCCTCTGACTCCTTTTGGAATACCGGTCGATCCAGACGTGAAGGAGAGTGTGCCGACAGAGTCGGGTCCCAGGGGAATGCCGAGCGGCTCAGAGGCGAGAGCGAGAGTTAATGCGAAGATGTCGGAATTCGAGGGTGTCGCCGACGATCCCAGCAGAAGGCCCTCGGAAGAGAGCTGAAGTGCAGGGACTTCGACGCGAATCGAGAGCTTCTCCGTGACATACTGTCGGACAGCGGGGAGAAGGGAGCCGGCAGCAGCGAGTATCACGAGAGCTCGCGGTTGAGCGACCTGGAGGTAGACAGTTTGACGTGCCGGAGGATAAGCAGGATCTATCGTATCGTAACAGGGCCTGTCAGTCGCTGTTGCGTGCACTGGCAAGACAGATAATAGAACTGACCGATGACTGAGAAAGTTGCGCCAGCCTTGAGGACACCCATGACAGCCACGACGAGGTCAACACCCCTCGTCGAGTATACCGTGACAACCTCTTCTCGTTGCACGCCGTTGTCGACCAAATAACGGGCAAGAACGTTACTCGCTTCGTCGATTTGTCGATAGTTGAAAGTTCGTTCTCCATTCTTTCCTCCGATGGCAGGTGCTGGGATCGATTCGACAATACACGTACGATCTGGGAATGCTCGTGCATTGGCGGAGAAGATATCGGTGATTGCACCTCTGAACCCGGTCCATTCGAGATCTGCTTTTGGGTCGGGAAGCTGCTTGCGTTGTTTCGAATTGAGAAGCGAGATGGAGCCGATGGAGTCTTGAGGGTGTGAGGAGACGTGGTGCAAGAAGTTGACGAGTTGATCGAGGGTAAGGGAGATTCGAGGTCGCGAAAAGACGAGAGAGTTGTAGGAAAGGGTGAGGGAGATTCGAGGTGGGGTGAATGCGAAGGAGGTGCGTAGAGAAGTAGGCGTGGAGGCTCCGGTAGGCGTGGAGAAAGAGGAACCGGATTGTGTCTCTTGTGAATCGGTAGGAGTGGTAGAAACGAAAACGGTCAAATCGGAAGTGAGCGAGGTCGATTCGAGGAAGGAAGAGTCTTGTGCATCGGTCGAGTCGAAGAAGCGGACTCTGAAGAGTGGAGGAGGAGAAGGTCCTCCTGCAGTTTGTTCGTGACCAAGGGCCGAGAGGAGATCTTCGTAAGAAACTTTGTGCTCTTCCGCTTCAGCTTCGATGAACTGTACTCGTTTGACGAGGGACCAGAACGAGTCGGTCGGGTCGAGTTTGATGCGAAGGAGGAGAGGAGCGGGCGAAGAAGGGGAAGAGGTTGCGATAATGAGGTCGTTGTCTCCAGTGTAGCGATGAAGGAGAACGGCGAAAGCTGCGAGGAGAAGATGGAAAGCTGTCGGTCTTTGATTTCCTAGCCGTTTCTGATCTTGTGCGAGTTTCGATTCGATCCCAGCTGGCGTAGAAGAAGTTGAAGATTCATTATCCGAGTCGGAAGAGTCATATTCTCCATCTTCTTCGTAGAGGGACAGCCTCAATAGTGCAGCTCCAGTCTTCGCGTCCAGCGATCTAACCTCCCTCGCTTCAACCATAGTGAGAGACTGATCCCCTGCAGGCCTCGGATAGTCGGTAGGGAGGGCGAGTTGAGGTAAATCAGCGAAATTCCGTAACAACGCTTCCACTGTCGTTCCGTTCACTCATTGGTCAGCTGCAATAGACACGAGAGCTGATTTGTTCAGACCACTTACTCGTGCGAGTGTTTCAAGTGAATGTGAGAAAGTTGAGAGAATTCGAAATTAATTTCTTCCTTTGACTTGATCTTTCCATCTCGAGAATTCTGTTCTCGCTCTGTCACTCTCGCAGATATCTATTGATCATGGGACGACACTCCGTAAGCCCTACAATCTATCGTACAGCCCTCGTCAAGACTGATTCCCTGGATTCTCTCCGGATCGATAAATTATGTTAGAAACGAGGCAAGGATCAACCTTCAAAACCTAGAACAGACAGTAGGAACAATGCTAGCGGTGGCAACTACAATGTAGTCGAACAGACGAATGCCAAGTTTGAGGCTTACTACAAAGTTCGTCCAACTTTCTTTTCGCTGCTTTCGTGACTCTATAGCAGTGCTAAACGAGGATGTAACTCTCCAGGCTCAAAACATCGTCCCTGAAACTGAGTGGGAAGAGTTACTTGAGGCGTTCCGAAGACCTTTACCTACGACTTTCCGTCTAACAACTTCGAGACCGTGAGTTGTCGTACCTAACATCGCTTGAATCGCGACGAAAGCCGACATATCGAGGATGTGTGTGAAATCATAGTACCGCTCTAGCGCTCAACAAGCACATCGAGAAGGTTTACGTTCCCATGATGACTGGAATCGAACATGAAGGTGTCAATCTTTCTCCTCCTAAACCTCTACAATGGTGAGTACCCACGCACTACATTCATTAGGAGAAGACCGTCGAGATTGATCAGCCTTGTTCTCTCCCTCGCGATTAGGCAATCTGGACAACTAGCTTGGCAACTCCCTGTCCCGAAATCAGCTCTTCGCAAAATCGAAGCATTCAAGAAGTTCCAACATTTCCTAGTTTACGAAACCGACGCCGGAAACATCTCTCGTCAAGAAGCCGTCTCAATGATCCCTCCTCTCTTGCTCGACGTCAAACCCGGTCACACTGCTCTCGATATGTGCGCCGCTCCTGGAAGTAAGAGTGTGCAGATCCTCGAGGATCTCCATGGACCGCCTACTGATGGGAAAGAAGGAGCAAGCAAGGTTCCTCAAGGCCTTCTGATCGCGAACGACTCGGATGCAAAGAGATGTCACCTCCTCGTTCATCAATCGCTTCATCGAGTTCCCGGAACTGGCATGATGGTCACGAATTCGGACGCCACTCAATTACCTTCACTCCGTCTTCCCAAGTCGACTTTGAACACTCCAAGGTTCACCAACGAAGACGAACGGAGCGTAGCGAAACTTGCGAAATCCGAATTCGAAAAGCGATACGAACCCATGCTTTTCGATCGTATTTTGGCCGACGTACCTTGTTCGGGAGATGGTACTCTGAGGAAGAACATGGGAATCTGGGGGGATTGGACTGTCGGTAATGGTATCGGTCTTCACTCGTAAGTTTCAATAGTTTCAATATCGACTTCTACTGCTCAATCCTCGTTTGCTGAGTCACCTTTTTCCGTTCGTACAGATTGCAGCTTCGCATCCTCCTCCGAGGTATCCAATTGCTCAAACCTGGAGGACGACTTGTCTACTCGACTTGCTCGATGAATCCGATGGAAAACGAAGCTGTCATCTCTGCTGCTCTCGCAGAATGCCCAGGTTCGCACCCTCCCCTGCTCAACGTCGACTGCCGCAACTCGTCGACTAACATGATCTTTGTCTTTTAGAAATGTCGATACTTCCCGTTCCCGAAGACCTCCCCGGTCTCAAACGTCGACCTGGTCTCACATCTTGGCGAGTACTCGACAACTCCCTCGCCGATGCTCCTCATCCTTCTGCATCTTCATCGCCTGCTGAAGTCCCCGCCGATATGGACGTCGAACCAGTTGACGCATCGACCTCGCCTCCTCGACACGCTCCGAAAGGTAGAGGCAACGGCAAGCCCAAAGGAAAGGGAGAACCCAACAATCAAGACAAGAAAGGCTCTCGCAAGACATGGCTCGCAAGTCTGTGGCCTCCGGCAGAGAGCGTCGCGAAGGAGCAAGGACTACAACACTCCCTTCGTCTCTACCCTCATCTCCAAGATACTGGAGCATTCTTCGTTTGCGTGCTCGTCAAGAAAGATGGCAATCCTCAAGCGCAAGACGTCGTTAAGGAGGAGAAGGTTGAAACAAAGCGTGAACGAGCTGCCTCGCCTGCCGAAGGAGAACCTGAGGCGAAGAAACCTCGAGCTGAAGAGACGGTCGAAGGTTCCGCCGATGCAAGCTCTGTCGAAGCCTCTTCAAAGACCTCTGCCGACTCTGTTGAGACCCCGAAGAGTCAAACTGGAGGAGGTGAAGCTGGAAAGGAGCGAATGGGTGCAGGTCGACCTTTCAACGAAGAACCTTACATCTATTTGAACGGGATTGAAGACGAACAAGTCAAGATCTGCAAGTGAGTGGGCATTCAGCTCTTTCGCTCCGACTCAGCCTCGTGACTAACTGAGATTCGCCTACAGAGAGTTTTTCGACATTTCCGATTCTTTCCCCTTCTCTTCGCTACTCGTTCGCAATGCTTCCGGCGCCGCCCTCCGATCCATTTATCTGACCTCGAACTTGACCAAATCTCTGCTTTCCTCGAACGCCTACACTCGCATGCGACTCATCTCTTGCGGTGTCAAACTCTTCACTCGTCAGGATTCTTCGAAAGATGGAACCTACGTTTGCAAGTGGAGGATTAACTCAGAAGGTCTCGAAGTTATTCGTCCTTACTTGGGAGAGAAACGTATCGTCAACACTGGTCAAGAACAACTCAAGCAATTGATGGAGAATGTTAGCATCAAATTCGAGAACTTGAAGTCGGCCGAATTGAGGGAGCGGGTTTCGCAACTCGAGCCTGGAAGTGCTGTCCTGAGGATTGCAGGTGCCAAGGGAGCTGATACTGAGTGAGTTTCACTTCCCTGCTCCTATTCGATGTGATTTCGAGGACACCTTGCTGACGATGTTCTGCTACCACAGAGCCGAGGAAGATCTCTATCTCGCATTCTGGATCAGTAAAGTCAGTGTCAACCTCATGGTCGAGAAAGTCGAGAAAAGGTGCGATTCTCTCTGTCATTTTCGTCCTGCAATCGTTTACTTGACTAATCTCGTTTGTTTCGCCTCTTGAGCAGTGCTTTATCGCTTCGAATCTATGGTGTCGACGTGACCCCTCACGCGAAAGGTAAGCCTCCCCCACAAGGACCTGGTACAGCTAGCGATAGTCTCAACAAGAAGCGAGAAGTCAAAGAAGAGGAGACATCAGGAGAAGGCAAAGAACCCAAGCAAGAAGACAAGGACGAGGTCAAGCAGGAGGCTGAGGAGGTAGTCAAGACTGAAGAAGGACAAGCAGACGCAGCAAAGGTTGAGGCGTAAGCGAATTGCGAAAATTTCCCCCTTGTTGCTTTTTAGTTTCCCGGTTGTTTCGCAATTATCGCATTCTTTCTCGGCCATTCCTCGACGACAAAGAGCGGATGAGCGAGAGAGAGACTCAAGTCAAAAATATGATGGTATTGCGAGGGTCGAATCGAACGCAACGTGGGAGCCTCTTCGCTTTACCTTCACTTCTCTATCAACCCTCAAAGACGACATACCTATAATCGATCAGAACTACTTACAGGATCTTGGCAAGACTCGAACAGAACTCTCAACTTTACTCTAAACCTCGATTGGAAATAAACTCATCATCGAATGACTTCCATCTTCTCAAGGAGCAAGAAGAGCGCTTCCGGTACAGCGACACCAGATAGTACTACAGAAATTACAGATGATATGGCAGCGGTACAACTGAGTGAGGAGGAAGGGAGCGTCAACGGGGAACTCGGTTCGGCTGATAGTCCAGACAGTGAGAGCGGTAAGCAGTCGAGTTCTCTGCAGACTGACTCGTTAGACTCATCACTGACTACTGCGTGTGAACCGCGACTCAGGTAAACTCAAGACTTTGATGGGAATCTTGCGCAAGACTCTCAACGTCAAGGATCTCACTTCAGTTCGAATCTCTCTACCTGCTCAGCTCATGGAACCCATGTGAGTCTCTATGTCCTTGTTGCTGTCTACGTTGCAACTGCAGTATGTACAGATCAGATGCTGATTTTGGACCGGTTCGATTTATAGTGGAAATCTTGAATTGTGGACTTATATCGAGAGACCCGACTTCTTTGCTGCTATTGGAGCTTCCGACGACGAGTTTGAACGGCTATTGGCTTGTCTCCGTTGGCTCTTGACTCGGGATCTCCGAAGTGAGTTCTAATCTTTCGCATACCACAGGTTGTCGATACTAAACTTATCTCCTTCTCGCATAGCCATTCGACACCCGATTGCTAAACCATTCAATTCTATCCTGTACGTCTGATGATGTAGCAATGCGCGGTATCGAGGCGAACCCGCGTGACTAACGCTCTGTCCTTGCTCACCAGCGGAGAACATTTCCATTCTTACAACGACACTCCCGTTCTCACACTCGACTCAACGACCAAGAAACCTCTTCCTACCGCTTTCATCGATCACGATCCGAGTCAAGAGATTCTGAACAACGCCGGGCGAGGGAAAGGAGGAAGTACAGCCGATGCAGCTCTCAAGTCTTCACCAACTGTTGCTTCAATTTCTAGACCATCGGCTCCTCCAGCACGTCGTACTTCAGTCGAGTCGAGTGTAGCATCGGGAGGCGCTTCGGTCAAATCGTTCAAGTCTTCGAAATCTCACGCTTCGATTCCGGCGACTTCTGGTTTGTCGGAAGAAGGAGGTCAAGCTCGAGTCGTCTTCATCAACGAACAGACGAGTCATCATCCACCAGTCAGTCACTTCGTCGTCGAATCGAGGGGTCCTCAAGGGCATGTCATCGCAAGAGGAGTTGATCAGATCAGTGCAAAGTTCACGGGTGCCAACGTCAAACTCGCACCTGGACCACGGAACCGAGGTATCTTTGTCGAGTTACCTGATAGGGAGTCAGAAGAGTTCCATGTGAGTGATCTAAGCCATTGTCACTGCTGAAAACCAAACTAATCTATTCCTACGCATCGTTCCGATTGCAGATCTCTCACCCAGTTGGAGCCGTGGCTGGACTGTTACGCGGACAAATCTACGGAACAGTTTGCGATCAGACTTTCATCACCTCTCGAAAGCCGTCAGATTCATCGGAAACGAAGCGATTGCGTGCAATGGTGAATTACCACGAAGAGGTGAGTTTCTCGGTTTCATGTCAGACCAGAGCTCGAAAGCTCATCGACATTTATCCTGTACCGCAGAGCTGGCTATCGAAACCTAAATTTGCTGTCTCCGGTATCATCTACCGCTCGACCCCGAATGAAGCGGACGGCGAAAAGGAATTCTTCGAGCTTGAGACTTCCGGAGACAAACGATTCTCAAAGGTCAAGCAAGTGTCGAAGGACGATATCGTAGCAACCTTCGAAGGAAACTGGCGAGGCGAGATCAAATGGAAGAAAGCTGGAGAGAGCGTGAGTGACCAGAGCATTTCCTGCATCGATAGCCTCCAGAAGCTGATCAAGTTGCCTTGCATAGAACTGGCGAACTCTGATCGACCTCGTACCGCTGAAAGTTTTCCCCAAGATCGTCGCTCCTCTCGAAGCCCAAGATGAACTCGAAACTCGCAAAGTGTGGTTACCAGTCTGCGAAGCGTTATACAAGAAGGATTGGAACGGTGCTACGAGGGAGAAGCAGCGTATTGAGCAGGATCAGCGAGAGAAGGCTGATGCAAGGAAGAAGAATGGTGAAATGTGCGTTTTCGATTTTATTTCACACTTTCGAGCGAGATCGCTGACGATCTTTCCCACCTGATAGCTACGTCCCTCGTTTCTTCGAGCCGGAACCAGAGGATCTCTCCAAGTGGGACGGACGACCGATTCTTTCAGCTGCTGGTAGAGAAGCGCTCGAACGAGACTTCAAAGCGGATTACACGACATCTTAGATTGGTTACTCTTTGCCCCCTTATTCTATATCACTTCGAGCCTCTCTCAACTGTATGAACTCGACCTTTCTCAATGTACCTCTGTTGTTCGCTCTCGACGCGACAAGTCGGAATCTGCTGATCTAAATTTTGCAACAACAAAGTATTCTACAAGATACGACAAGAGGTGCACAACCTAGAGAGAATTCAAGATATCTTTGCTGAGCGGTTTCTGCCTCGATGCACTAACTCGACTTTCCCTCTTCACTGATTTCGCCGAATTGCTGTTTTCCCCTTCAAACGATAAAAGCGAAGACTGAGGAAGATTGTAACCCCATTGTCGCTCGTCGATGATGGCGAAGAAACGACGGAGGACATCGACCTTGGAGAGAGTAGTGCGAGATCCGATAACAATCAATTTGCTCTTCGCGCGAGAAAGACAAACGTTGATGCGTCTCCAATCTTTCAAGAGTTCACCAACCTTTCATCAGAGACAACTCAGATTAGTTCGCTCATTGTGGTGGAGATGAGAAGCGCAGGAGGTGTGAACTCACTTGTCCTGCTTCGTTGCTTCTCACGCAAGAAATGACAATACATTCTTTGTCTCGACCTTGACTTCGATCAGCCGTCAGAACTTCGACTGCCGGATGAGCTTGTAGCTGACGCTCGAGGAGATGGACCTGCTGTCGGTAAAGCGTGACGATTCCGATATCTTCTTCCGCGACTTTGCATTTCGACAGAGTTTCGACAATCTATCGAAACAAGGGCGTCAGTCAGCCCACAGGCCAATAACGACGTGATTGCGCGTAACGCACCTTGTGAACGATCTGTGCCTCTGTTTCGTTGTCGATGAGCGAAACCGTTCTTCGTTCACGAGCTGGCAAGTTGTCAGTGTCGACGAAGACAACTCGACGTCTGCAGTGCGCAGAGAGGTGAGGATTGGCACAGCATTCACGGTACGAATGAGAGAGGGACATACGCAGGATCGAGAACGTCGTGCAACCAGTCTTCCGCCTCTCTCAATTTCTCAGGATTCGGTAGATGCAACTTTCTCTGAGACGTTTCCTCGTTGCCTACTTTGAGATGACCTTCGTAGACGAGCTCGTTGCAGAGAGTCATGATATCGTCGTTCATGCGGTATTGAAGAGTGAGCTCAGAGACAGCTTGCGGATGAGCGTCGGCGAGTCGCTTGAAAAGACTGATATCGAGTCCTCCTCGACGAGCTTCGGGATTGCGAACCTGTTCCAGCGACGAGCAACAATGAGTGAATGTCCTGAATCTGCAGCGAAGGGAAGGACTCGCAAGCGGGGGAAGCTGATTGTGATCACCGACGAGGACAAACTTGTCGGCGAAACGAAGAGGTCCAATGCAGGTTGGAAGCGTGACTTGTGAAGCTTCGTCGACGATACATACGTCGAAGCGACGCTTCAAGAAGATAGCCCTGCGAAGAAAGCGATCAGTCTACGAGCGTGATGGGAAGGGAGGAGCTGAGCTGTTTCTGGACTCACTCATTGATTCCGAGACAGGTTGTCGCCACGATCTTGGGTCGCATCAACTTGTTGTCAATCTCCGTAAAAGACTTGGCATAGTCGTCGAGAGTGAGCGTGAAAGGGTGGAGGCTTGGTAGGATCTAAATAGGATTCAACAAGAGCAGTGAGTTTCTGCAGTGGTCAGAACGTGACGAGTGACGAGTGACTCACTTTGTCGCGGTTACCGAGTCGGAGGATGTCGAGACCTTCATCCTTCACTTTGAGCAAGATGTTGTCAACAGCTGAGTGCGTGTAGCTCGTTAACAAGACTGAAAGATTCGATTTGACGAGAACCTTGAGGAGTTCAGCGATGAGGGTCGTCTTCCCAGTACCTGGCATTCCGAGAACGAGGGCGTAGTCGCGTGCTGAGAGGACCTTCTTGAGCGCTTCACGTTGATCCGAATTGAGATGTGAGGGAATGAGTCGAGTTCGGACTGGCGCATCGAAGCGAGGTGCCTCGAGGTCGACAATGAGTTGCCGTCGTCTCTCGTCTCCACCGGCGACAAAGAGTTGTAGGAGGTTGTCTCGAATCCGACCCATTCCCGCTGCGAGTTCATCCTTGTCGATTCGGAAAACTAGATTCTTGATCTGAACGATTCGAGTTTGGGGGTAGTCGGTGAGTGAATGATCGAGACCGACGACGATAGCGTCCGAGGTCAGTGAGAGCACGAAGCCTCGAGCAAGGGCGAGGACAGGTGGGTCCTCTAGCGAGACTACGATCGGATCATTCAGTGTGAAAGCGCCTCCGATTGGTGCATCAGAGTCTTGTCGAGATGGAGACTGCGTCGCAAGGTGAGTAAGAGCATGGCGAGAGAATCGATAGACGAATCGTTGAATCTTGTCGAATTGTGAGTTCGGGCGCTTGTAGCTTTCGTCGATTCTCATGTTTGCGAGACAGCTAGTTTGAAGGACCTGTCAGCATACAACATTGAAGAAGCGAGGAGAGAGATATATCGACTCACCGTCCGGTTTCAGCTCTTTCCAGAGCGCTCATCGTCCAGATCTCTTTCTTGAATTTTACCATTTCCCGCTCCTCGAATCTGATGAGGTCTTCCCATTTGCTGAAGAACTCGGCGTGTTGCTCCGTAAGGTGACCCGTCTTCTGCTCGTACATCATCTGCAGGGGATCATCGACGTTGTCGGAGATCGAGATTTGACCTTCACTAGCCTACACTCGGTAGAGATGATCAGCGAGAGCAGTCTAGAGCGGGAGGGAGTTGAACACTTACTCGACGGAAGACCATACATGCATCAGAGACATAGCAATTCCGGCAACTTCGTTCTTCATCGATCGGAGGAGGCAAGAGGTCGAGGGAGGAGTTTTCGTGTGTGAGCGAGTTTGTAGGTTGTGAGCTTGCGACGGGAGGGGACCCGACGAGGTTCCACAGTTCTTCATCTTCCGAATCCAATAGTGTTTGCGATCGAATCGTCGTACTATTGCTCGAAGGAAAGCTTTCGAGAGCTGGCTTGGTTCGGCGATGAATAAAGGTTGCGAAGCGATTGCGTGCATTGATCAATCCTCGGAGTTCGTTGTGTGCCGTTTGAATTAGATGAGTTTCGTTTGTTTGTGTGTAGTGTAGTAGTCCTGTGCGGATCGTTTCGTCTGCGTTTGCGAACAGCGTGGTTCAGTCTCGAAAACGTCTCTTTCGGAAGATCTCGTGAGGTGAAAGCTCACTGTAGCGATCACGCATGAGCAAGGTGTAAAGCATGGTCTGCGCACGATGTTCCATTCCTGCATTCGCTCGACCAGTCTTGATTTCGAAAGGTAGCGTTTGTCGAGTCTGCGAACCAGTCGAGTCGATAATACTCGAGCTGAGAGAAGCGTCGATCTTGCCTTTGAGTCCATAGCGAGGAGACCAGATATCTTCCTCGACGGCGAGACCATCGACGATAGCGAGACGAGGACGAGAAGAGTCGGAAACTCTCGAATCGAGCAGGAAAGCATCCGCCTAGATAACGGCATGTCAGCAAGCTGTGACGCACGATCGATCGAAAGACAGGGAGACGTACTTTGGGAGTGCTTCCAACAAACTGCTGAGCGAAAGACGGGAATTCCTTTGATCGTTCTAGGATTTCCGATTTCGCAGTTTCACCCGTGAGATCCATCGACCACAGCATACTGCCGTTCTCCGTCACGATCTCATCGATAGCCTTGTTCGTAAAGTCTGCGTCCCATTGATTCTCCATCAAACACCTTTGCATCAATTCATGAAGCATATTGCCGAATGCGAGCGAGAGAGTAGGGGCGCTAGTGGATCGAATGATTTCCTGTAGGAGAGCCTTGCGAGTACATTGTGAAGAGTCGGCGACCTTGGTCGAAGAAACGAGAATGTCGGGATGAAGGATCAAGAGGCCTTGAGAGCGGTTGACAGAGAGGGTCTTGCCGGGAGTGTCAAAATCGAAATCGCCAACGAGATGAAGCATGTCGCCTGCGGATCAACAATCGACTCAAGTCAGACTTGTTTGCTCAGGAGTGTCGAGGAGCAGAGCATACAGAAAAGACTCACGAGATTCGATTTCGGTTTCAATCCAATCATCAAACAGTGAGACCTCTCGAGTTCCTTCGAAGGCTTTGCTGGAAATTATGAGGTTCTATGGACGTCGGCAGAGTCAGCGATTGTGTTTTCACTTAGGGTGGAAGTGAGAGGAGACACACCTTTCTTCGCACGCCGCCGATTTCCACCTCACTCATTTCCTCGACGCAGCCTCTCAGATAATCTTGACTGAGGTACGAGATTGCCTAGACATGCGGAGAGGGATCAGCTACTCCTTCCTCTTGTACTTGCGAGCACGATCGATCGAGAACTCACTTTCGAAGATTCCTCGTCTATCGTATCGTCAATATCCCAATCTATACCTTCCATCAAATCTTGCGCCTCGCTCACTTTCATGCGTTGTTTCCCTCTACTCTTTGCGCTGAGCCCGTCACTGATTCCCTCGTTCTCTTTCCCCTCATTGAGTGATCCGATTCCGCCATGTCTAGTAATTCCACCTCGTTCCACCTGAACTTCAACTGCCTTGACCGACTTTGGAGATTGATTGAGCTGTTTCGGTGACAGCACATCTCCTCTGAGTGAAGCAACCCTCTTATTTAGATGAACTCCGAGTCCTCCATCTCGATTTGGAAAGGCTCCAATTGCGCGTTCGATACGTGTTGGTGGTGGAGATATAGCTGCAGGTCGTTTACGTCGAGTAGGAGTTGGATTTAGTCGAGGTTGAGATGAGGAAGGGGGCAAGAAAAGGGATTCAGAGTCGAGTCCAGAGAGAAGAGCATCCATAAAGGCATCTTCGCATGCTACAGCTGGCATTTGGACTTTTAAGCAAGATTGCTAATGATCATGCGAGTCGGACGAAAGGAAAGAGATGGGAGGGAAGAAGGGGAAGACTGCATCGACAATTTCTCTCACTTTCTTCGGATCAGAGCAGATACAAACGCGATTCTTCGTATCTCGACTTCCTACAAGACACGACAGAAGATTCTGCACGTCCTACAGGCGAAAAGAATCTCGAAGAAAGGCTTTCAACTATTCACTTGCTCACGTGCCGGAAAGAAACGAAAGATATCATTAATGATTCTGAGCATGAAAGACTAGTAATCCCGGTACACCAACAACCTCGAACCCTGCTCGTTTCGCAACCTTTGCCAAACCTTCCGTCTCAACCTGATTCTCAAAGACAGCAGTCGGAAAGGTTACTCCATCTCGATGAACACTCGCTTTGACAAGGGTGAACGTGCAGCCAATACCGTCTAGTGGAACATGGGCGAGGCCTAGATGAGTCGGCATATCGACGAGGTGTAGTCGTCGAGTCGAGAGTTCCCGATAACCTGAACGAAGATAGTCGAGGTTAGTTCTTCGTGTCCTGTCTCCCTTTCGATGGCTGATCGTTACTCACCTTCTACGAGAAGTACGTCTCTCCCTAAGCGATGTATCAGTTCAAGCGATTCCTCTGTCTCGGCAAAGTTGTTCCGATCGAAACCCTGTGGAAAGAAACGAGATTAGATTCGGCTTTTCTTACTTTCGAAGACTCGTCAACTATACCCAGAAGTTCCACGAGTTCTCTAGGTGCCAGAGAGTATTCGGAACGACGATATCCTTGCTGTAAGCAGTACAAAAGCTTGAAGGTCAGTAGAATCAACGAGGACAAAGCGAGGAGATTGTAGACTTACTCGACGGACATCAGATCTTGCAGGATATGTGGATCATACCGGACGACATCGACGTCAAGCCACAATACCCAAGCGTGATTCGGTTTCAGCGCCATCGACAGTAACCAGTTTCTAGCTTTCGCCATGAAAGCTCTCCTCGTCCCTTGCCCTTCGAACCCATGCCGCACCTCCTCAGCCAAGTCAAACCCAAAGTCCTTTTTGTAGATCGTTATCGACTCGTATCTTTCCGATTTAGGTCTTCGAGAGAGCCTCCTCGCTCTATTCTCAAGTCTAGCAACTGTATCGTCCGTAGTGTCTGAAACGAGGAACGCCAATGAGATGTCGCTCGGCGAGTAATCGAGTCGTTCCAAGTTTTCGAAGTATTCGTCCAACCAAGGTGAAGCGTCTTTGAGGGGAGTGAGGATGAGAAGCGAAGAAGGTTTCGTGGGCGAAGAGAGGTCGAAGGAATTGAATGGTCGAGGGTTCGAGGTAGTACTCGGGTCGCTCCTCCAGGATACGTAGAGTAATGTTATGATACAGGTGAGAATCGCTGTACTCCAACGAGAGGCTGTAAACTGCTTGATGAACCCCATTGAATGAAATGCTACCGTTCGATTCGCCTTGCCATGAAGTGGTCGCGCCCTATAATACTTCCACTGATCGACTCTGAGTGAAGTATGGCTGTTTGGGACTAAAGGGAGGAGAGAGAAGAGAGAAGAGGGAAGAAACCTTCCCAGTTGATCGTTGACTTCCACTCCTCACTACACTCCTCGAATTCAACACATTAGGACTCGATCAGGACCTACAAGTGATCTACTAGTGGACTCCTCATAAGATGGCGGCGCGACAGTCGGTCCAAACGTTGAAATTCTCTCAATCTCTCCGATCTTCATCAAACTCTGAACTCGCCAAACGATTAAAGGCGTTACACACTGAACTACGCGACTATGACCAAGATTTGATCGATCCGACCTCACTCGACAAAGTAGCGCGAGAGTTGATCCACACTTCACTCTTACTTCACAAGGACAAGGCAGTTAAAGCGTTCGCAGGGTGTTGCTTGGTCGATATATTGAGATTGTACGCTCCTGAAGCTCCTTATACTCAAGCAGAACTAAGGGTGAGCTCCCATCCCTTTCCTCAATCCGGCGAACTTTCAGACTTTAACGCGTATCTTTCGCAACTCTAGGATCTCTTCTCCTTCCTCGTGGATCAATTCAAGAAAGTTGGAGAAGTAGGAGACCCTCATCAATCCGAATACTTCTTCATCGTCGATTCCCTCGCTTCCGTCAAATCCATCGTCCTCGTTTGCGATCTCGAATCAGGTTCCGAAGAATTAGTTCAAGCAATCTTCTCAACCGCACTCGATTCGATCAAGCCTACTTCACCCAAGAACGTCGAAATCGCTCTCTCCGACATCCTCCTCTCGATCATCGAAGAACTCCCTTCCTTACCTCCGACCGTCACCCATTCTCTCGTCTCGCAATTCTTACCTCAGAACATCAAGAGTCGTCCAGCTAGTTTCAGACTCGCCGCCGAAGTCTGCAAAGGCGCAAGTGACAAGCTACAGCGATACGTCTCGCAGTATTTCGCCGAAGTCATTCAAGATACGATCGAAGGGAAAGGGCATGGAGAAGATTCAGACGATTCGGATGATTCGCTCGATAGTGATGATGAACCACGGAGAAGGAAATCTACGAAGGGCAAAGGTGCATTGACAGCGAAAGGGAAGGGAAAGGGGAAAGGGAAAGCGAAGGACGGTAACAAAGGAGGAGGAGCGAACGACGATCTACCTTTCGCGCTAGTCGAAGCTCACGACCTCATTCGATCTCTCAATCGACACGCACCTTCTCTCCTACTCAACGTCATCCCACTCCTCTCCTCGGAACTCACATCGACCGCTTCACCGAAATACCGTCGACTCGCTACAACCTGCCTTGGAGCTATGTTCGCCGAGAAGCAAGGAGCTGGAGATCTAGCGGGTAGCTTCCCGACTGTCTGGAAGGAATGGACGAAGCGATCGGGAGATGTCACAGCGATGGTGAGGAGTGCAGTAGCTGGATGTTTGAGAAGGATTTGGACAGAACACGCCGAACTGAGTCCGGATATCGAAGGTACGCCCGTTCATACATTTCTACATTCTCCTCGATTGATCATTGACTTTCTGAACTGCCTGCTGTGTTTAGAAGTACTCAAGAAACTGCTGAGCGATCCTGATGAGAAAGTTCGCCTCGCCGCTTGTCAGATCTTTGAGGAAATCGATTACGAGACTGCGTGTCACCACGTATCGAGACGTTCACTAGAAGTACTAGGGGAAAGGACAGTTGATCGAAAAGTACGTTTCATTCTTGCTCGACTGTATCGCTTGATCTCATCTGACTCAGCTCTCCATCTCGACTCAGGAGAAAGTACGACAGATCGCTTACAGATCGCTCGCGAGACTGTTCGACCTCGCTTACTCTGAAATGTTTGTCGACCTTCCCCCCTTCTTAGATTGCTCTCGTTCTCAGCTGATTCACTCTACTTTCGCGATACTAGAGAAACTCGAGACGAGCATGCTGTCCGTCATTTTGGGTGGATCCCAGGCAAGCTACTCGATGGTCTGATCTATAGCGATGGATCTCAGACGGCAGCGAGGTGAGGAGGTTCGAAAAGCTCGTTTCTCGAAATCGGTATCAACTCACGCTCTTCTTCTTTGCTTCGTCGTGTTCAGTCCTTCACAGTTACATCTTGTCGAGTCGACTTTCTCGGAACAGATCATTCCCAAACCTTCTTCCGAATCGACTCTCTCCGACGACATCCCTTCCTGGGTTGATCGATTCCTCAACGTCGAACAACTGCTTGATCCGTCGACGAACACTCAGCGACAAGCACTCTTTTCTGTAACGAGACTGCACGAGGCGAGAGGTGGAAGTGTCTGGGAAGCTTATATCTCAGCTTGCGAGGCTAACAACGTATGTTTTCCTCGATTCTACCGAAGGTCCGTGAATGTCGCGTACTAATGAGGGATTGAGACAGTCGGGTATCATTGACGACAAGGAGAAAGCGAGCGGTATCAAAGAGTTCCTCGCTAAAACGATCAAAGCTATCGCGAGTGAGTTTCTCATCTCTTCTCACTCTGCTCAAAAGCTGGCTTCGACTCTGACATTTGGAGTGAACAGGTAAATTACCTGATCCAACGAAGGCGGTCGAAGACTTGAAAACGTTTGCGAAGGAGAACTCGGGACAACTCTATCGAGAGCTCAAGGTTCTGCTGGATCCCCAGACCGACATGAAACTTTTCCTGAAGAACGAGGTTCGTCTCTGTGAACGCTCCCGATCTCGACCCGCGACGTTGCTGACCTCCTTCACCCGATTTTTACGCTGCTACAGAAAGACTTCATGCGACGAATCGGCAAGTTGAACGAATCGACTGTTTCGACATTCTCAGCTTTCATCCGGCTCTCATGCTACACTATGCTCAATCGTTCGAGCATCCCTCATCTACTCAAACGCCTCGTTCCCTCGTCAACCTCACCGGAATCGGAAGGAATCGCTGCCTCCGCTCATCGCACCCTCACTTACATCGCCAAGACACGACCAATCATCTTCAAGTCACACGTCGCTGAACTCACGAAACTCGTCAACGCTATGGAGAAGAAGGGTTCGGAGAATGAAAGCGAGAGTGCAATCGCGAACGCAGCGATTGGAATAGCTCTCAAAGCGCTCGCAAGGTTGAAGGTCGTCGACGAAGGTTTCGTCATTGATGCGTAAGGTGTCTCTTGGTGTCGCTCTACTGTCGCTCAATGCTCACGACTCGCTTGACACTGCCAAAACAGAAAACTTTCGAAGCGAGCTGCAACCTTGACGAAAGAAGCGACAATTGCTGAGCACGCGAAGAGTGCGGCTACCCTCGCTGCTCTCGATCGAACGAGAAGCGGTGCTTGCGACGATCTCGTCGAGGTGAGCCGCTCTTTTCTGTTGTTGACTCCTCTTTCTGGGGTTCTCGCTGACTCTAGTCTATGCTCCATAGCACTTGGCCGACGCTCTCTCGGACGACTCGCCGGAAGATCTCGTACCGCATCTAGCAGCTCTCGCAGCGATTGCGAAGCACGGTCAAGACAGCTTCGAACAGAAGAGTGAAGCGATCACAGTGCAGTGTCTGGAGATTCTGAAGAGGTCCACTCGTGCTTCTGAGGTGAGCATGACGTTTCGAATCCGAGCAAACTGTATCTCGAAGTGACTGTTCAACCCTTGTTGCAGAGTTCGAGCGATCCCGAAGCTAGCTGGATTGACGATGCAGATCTCCCTCCCCTCACTGCTGCCCGCCTTCTCGCTCTCAAAGTTCTCGTCAACCGCTGTCTACCATTCGCTGGAACGGAATCGTCGACGACGGTAGCGACTCCAGTCTTCGGATTCCTTTGGAAACTCGTCGGAATCGGACGTGAAGGAGGAGAGGAGGAGGAGCGACTAAGCCCGGTCGTCGCATCTCGTCTTCGCCTCAAAGCGAGCACTAGCGTTCTCAAGCTTCTCGGCACGAAAGACCCTGCCCTCCTCAAATTGGCCATCAAGAATTTCGCTCTCCTGTCAAGAACCGCTCAAGTACGTGCCTCTCCCGAGGGAACTTTTCTTCTCACTGCAAACGCTGATCGTCGTTGTGCCATGAGCGTAGGATACTTGTTTCGAAGTTCGCGATGGTTATCTTCGCAAGTTGCTTCACTATCTCCGACTCAATCGCCTACATCCCGCCACGCTTCCTTTCTTCCACATGTCCCTCTTCCTTATCGCTCACGAGCCTGATGAAGATCTCAAGACTCAAATCATCCAATTCATCAGAACACGGAGTAGGAGACAAGATCGTAAGTAGCGAGATATTCCGTTGCCTCTCCAACGTCTAGCCTTTCATTGACGAGTCGCCCATAGGTCAAGTGAATTGGGAGCTTCCGTTCTTGCGCTTGATCTCAATTCTAGCTCATCACCCTGATTTCGAAGGAGCGCATTCTATCGATGAGTATCGATTGATGAGCAAGTAAGTGTATATCCCGCGCTCGCTTGAATGGGAGGGTAGCTCACCGATGTCATCTGCTTGATCATCCACAGATACTTCGAGCTGTACCTAGAATGCCTCGCTACAAACGAGAATATTTCGCTACTCTATCACCTCGCACAACTCGTCAAGGGAGCTCGCGATGCTGCTTCCTCCTCCTTCGACACCGTACGTTTCATGTCACACTCTCTACGCCCGCTCATCCCCTTGCTGACGAAACTCGATCGATATGCAGAGTCTGTACACTCTTTCAGAACTCGCTCAACACCTCGTCAAGTCATTCGCCGAACGGCACACTTGGCCACTCACAACTCTACCCAAATCTACTGTCGCTGTCAAGCTACCAGGAGATGCGTTCAGGGCTATCAGTGATCCTGCGAAAGCGAAAGAGATCACGAAAACGGCTTTCGTATCGGAAGATGTCTTGAAAGAACTCGGCGTCAAGGAGAAAAAGGTATGCTCTGACTATTCTAGTCTTTGCTGTTGAGTCGCTGACGTTATATCCATCATTCAGATTACTGTTCCGCGCAAACGCAAGACTTCAGACGGTCCAACAGAAAAGTAAGTCGCTTTCTCTCGCCTGGAGCTCGCTGTCTCATTCCCGGGAACTTACCTGTGTGTTCTACTCTCCTACCATAGGAAGAAGAGGGTAGTCTCATCAAGCAAGAGCAAATCGAAACGACCTGCGAAAAAGAGAAAGTCGGGTCAAAACGACTGGGATTCGGATCAATCGAGTGAACAAGAGGCATCGTCGGAAGAGGAGGACGAAGAAGACGAGGAAGAGGAAGGAGTGAAGAGCGGGTCAGAGTCAAGCAAGAAAGTCCTGTCAGCAAAGAAAAGCACGAGCAAGTCAAGATCAAAGAAGAAGGAGGATTCGATGGACGTAGATGAGGACGAGGAGGTCGTTGAGAAGTCGCCAGCGAAGGGAAAGGGAGGGAAGCAGAATGGGAAAGCGAAAAAGGGTCAAGCGAAACCCTCACCACAACCGGCGGAACGATCGAGACGTCGAGGACCTCAGCGCAACCTCAAAGCTCCTCGTAAGATCAATCGACAGACGGACGACCTCGATGAAGTCAGTGATGTAGGAAACTCGTCGGATGAGGATGAGAAGAAATCAGGGAGCGAGTAAGGGAAAAGGCTTTGTTTTGGGTTGCTAAAGCATGAGAATGAAGAAATGCAAATGTTGTGTCAACAAGGTGTCCGTGTAATCTAGTCTACAGAGAGAGGTCGTTTCGATTAGGTTTCGAGCAGAATTCGTGCGAAGTTCTCCATATTGACAACGTTTCCCGTTCCCGCGAATTCGAGCATTTCGAGCAGCTGTCGACATTGAGTGAATGAGCGTCCATTACTTCGAATCGCCGAAACAGAGGAAAGGCAGGCTCACATCTTCGTCCGTAAACTTTTCTTTCAGAACCCTCGTCACTTTCTTGAGTTCTGCCAATCCAATCAGTCGAGCGTCTTGACCGAGAGCTAGTTGCGGACTATCTTCGAAGAACAGATCGAAGGTGTCCGATGCTGCTTCGAGATCTTTCTTCGAGACTGGCTGGAGATGGTCGTAGCGTTTTCGTTTACTTTTCGACTTCGATTTCGAGGCGGTACCTTTCCTAGTTTTCGACGTCGAGCCTGTCACAGCTTCCTCCTCCTCGTCTGATGTGGGCTCGCCTTCTGATGCCGAAGCAGAAGACAGATCGTCGTTCTCCTCCTCTTGTGCTTTATCGACGAAATCGACTTCGTTGACATCGCCACCCTCCTCCTCATCTCGTACCAGTTGTTTGTTCGGGTTCGTTCTTGCCGATTGTCGCGTTACTCGAGTCGAACGCCTCCTCGTCGGATTCGTTGGGTTCTCTTCCTCGTACTCGTCCTCATCTCCCTCCTTCTCACTATCATCACTCCCTTCATGATCTCGATCAACCAACAATACCTCGAGCGCCTCAATAAACCTCTCCCTTCGAACACTCTTTGATTTCTCTCCATGACCGTTATCCTCTTCATCTGTCGAACCGACTTCTTCGAACATCTCCATGATTTGTCGATCATTCCCTCGCGGGATCCCTAGAGTTCTGAGAGTCTGAGGAATACGAGAAAGAGGGATACGGGAGGGACGAGGTGGAGTAGGGAGGGTGAAAGAGTCGAGATTCGAGGAAGAGAAAGGGAGAGGTTGAGGGACAGAAGGGAGGAAACCTCCTCCGTCTGAAGGGTCGATCGGCATGAACCCTCCTCCTGGATACGCTGGATATGGTGAAGCGCTGGAATCGTCGGCAAAGAATCCTCCGCCTGGTGCTGATGCGAAAGATTGATCGTTTTCGTTTTCGGCAAAGAAACCTCCTCCTCCTCCCGAGTTACTTGGATCCGAGTTGATGAAGAATCCTCCTGCAGATGATCCAGGTTGTCCTCCCACTTGATCATCATTTCCAGTGAAGAATCCACCAGCCGAATTTGCTTGATCCTCGTCCACCATGAACCCTCCTCCCTGATTTATTTCTGGCATAAACCCTCCTCCTCCTATCTGTTCCTCACTCATGAACCCTCCTGCTTGTTCCGATCTTTCTGCTGGTTGATCTGGATTCTTCATTTCTACATCTTGATCTCCATTGGTTCCTTCCTCTTCATCATCAAACACTACAGCTCTAGCTTTCCCTTTACCCTTTCCTTTCCCTTTTCCCGTGATCGTACTCATAAAGTCGTCTGTTGAGGGAGGTTGAACGAATCCTACTGCTTTGTCGAATGCATCATTGATCTCAGTTAATCGCTTGTTTGATGCGTTGGATTGTGTAGGTTGTCTACCTCTCTTGAGGGTAAGCATATGTACTGCGAGAGTGAGAGTGAGAGAGGTGTTGAATATGGCTAAGAATAGAAGTTTGAGATTGAATCGCAGCCGAAGTTCGCTGACGTTTCTACAATCTACAATCTCGCTCTCCTCTTCTCCCATCACTCTCTAGTACTCAAACAGTACTTCTCAGTATGTTGGCGCTTAGTTCTCCTTGTCCAGTTGCATGACTGACTCGATTCTGTTTGATATAGCCCGACTCACCTCCACTCACTCGAACGCAACCGCTTTCACCGAACTCTCCCACCTTAGACTTACTCAGAACCATGTCACTCTCAAAACACGTCGACCCAGATCGAGTAATCGCAGAATCAAGGGAACACTCGAAAAAGACTGGCAGGACCTCGATTCATGATTTGATGGGAAGGGAACACCCAGGTCATATGGGAAGGAACTTGAAGAATCAAGACAGAGACGACGGTACTGAACCTATCGTGAGCTTACTCACACTTTCCTTGTAATGGGATTGAGGAAAGAAACGACGAGAACTGATGGAAACGTTCTCGTAGCCCAAATACGCTCTCCCTGCTCATGGTGTACCTGCTCAAGAAGCTTACGAAACCGTCAACACTGAACTCTCGCTCGATGGAAACCCTACCCTCAATTTGGCTAGTACGTCGCTCTTTCCCCATTTCCGACGTTTCTAATCGGCATACTCAAGCTTCCAAGCTAATCTCCCTCTTGTGTGATTCGCAGGTTTCGTTCACACTCACATGGAAGAACATGGCACGAGGATCATGATTGAGAACATGTCGAAGAACTTGATCGATTCGGATGAGGTTAGTTTTGAATTCCGCTCCTCGGACCTAGTTGGGAACTGATCCTACATGCTCTTCGTTGACAGTATCCCGCTACAACACTCCTTCACTCTCGCTGCGTATCCATGCTCGCAAAACTCTGGCATGCCGACAGCGTCAATGAGGAAGCGACAGGTACTGCTACTACAGGCAGCTCTGAGGCGATCGCTTTGGGAGGTCTTGCGATGAAGAAACGCTGGCAAGCAAAGATGAAAGCTGCTGGAAAGAACGCTTATACTCCCAACATCATCATGGGTACGCTTTCTCGAGTCCTTTTGAAGAAGTTCGCTCATGACTGACACCTGAGGTCGTAAAAGGCGCCAATGCGCAAGTCGCACTTGAGAAGTTTGCTAGGTACTTCGACGTAGAGGCTAGGATGGTCCCCGTCGATGCCAGCACAAATTATGTTCTTGATCCCAAACGTGCTATCGAAATGGTCGATGAAGTGAGTTTTCTCCACTTCACTCCTCTTTAGGAAGCTCACACACTCTCCGTTTCGTACCAGAACACGATCGGTGTATTTGTTATTCTTGGTTCGGTACGTTCTTGCCTCCCCTGCGGTCCCCGAACTTTCTCGCTCACCTAATTTGTTCAGACTTATACCGGACATTACGAGAACGTTCAAGAGATGGCAGATCTCCTCGACGAGTACGAGAAGAAGACTGGTATCGACATTCCTATTCACGTCGACGGTGCTTCAGGTACGCTCATGAAAGCTCTTTCTGCCTGCTCGAGAAAGAAGTTGAGCTCGATCTCTTCAATAGGCGCTATGTTTGCTCCTTTCGCTTCTCCTTCTCTCGTCTGGGATTTCAGGATCAAGCGTGTCTCGTCGATCAACACCTCAGGCCATAGTGAGCTCAACTGCTCGAATATTTCTTCCGACCTTTCGAATCTCTCTTTCTCGTATTCCCTCGCTCGATGGAGCTGACCGATACCTCTCTTGCGCGTACAGAGTGGGGCAAGGCCTACGTCGGAGTAGGTTGGATCGTCTTCAGGGACAAAGCACATCGTAAGTGGACTTCTCGCAACTTGCCCAAACTTTCCCCTAGAAGCTTTTGTGCTCTCTTTTCGTCACTTACCATCTTCTCGTCGATCCCACAGTCCCTAAGGAGCTTGTCTTTGAACTTCACTACCTCGGTTCTGTGCGTTCTCTCTCTGTGTGCAGCCGATTCCGATCGGTTTTCGCAAATTTCGCTGACTTTTTTCATCGTCAGGTTGAGTACTCTTACTCGATCAATTTCTCGCGCCCAGCCGCACCAGTACTCGCTCAATATTTGTATGTCTCAGCCCTTGTCCGACTTTCGTTCGGTTTCGCTATTTGTTGACTCTCGATTATCCAACAGCAACTTCCTCTACCTCGGATTCGACGGATACAGACGCATCTCCCTTCACGACGCCAAGAACGCTCGTCTCCTCGCTCGCGCTCTCGAGAACTCGAAGTACTACACTGTCGTATCGGACGTTCACAAAGCAAAGGATGAGTCACTCGTCGAAAAGGCCAAAGCATCGATCGGTTTGGTCGATGACATCGGCATGTCTACGATATACTCTATGCGACAAGAGAATTGAGCTGACCTGCCTCGTCCGTCCAGAACACTACAAGCCCTGTCTTCCCGTGGTTGCGTTCAAATTCAGCTCTGAATTCGTAAAAAATTACCCTCGTATCAAGCAAGCGTCAATTCAACATGGATTGAGGCAAAACAATTGGGTCAGTCACCTTTCTGTGGATACACGCTAAGGATGCACGCTAAGGATGCACGAAGACCACGGAGCTCGCTGACTCTCGATTCTCGCTCTCCTATTTTCCCCTCATACCCTACTCATCCTCCCTCGCAGATCGTTCCCAACTATGAGCTTCCTCCCAACGTCGAGAACGAAGAAGTTCTTCGTGTCGTCATTCGTGAAAAGGTGAGCTTATACTGGAGATCCACAACTCGACACTAGCTCATCATTGTTTCTCATTTTGACAGTTCAACGAGGATATGGTCGAACGTCTCGTCGTCGACATCATTCAAGTCACCGAATCGTTGATGGAAGAACACAAGCAAGATGTTGTCAACCCTGGATCGTCTCTCCTTCAGAACGAAGACAAGAAGACTTCGAAGAGCGCCGAGTCGAGGGCTGCCAATCACGGTGAAGGAGTTCGCCCTACCGGTCACGACTCTGTATGCTAGATCAATAGGGACAAATCGAGTAAGGGTAGCGCTTGAGATAAGGAAAGGTCAATGCTTGAAAAGCGAGAACGAATGTCAAATAGTTTACAACAAAGAAGTTCTGTAACAAATAAAGGTCTCTTCTACACATTGTCTTCTCTATAAACTAGCTCCGACCATCTTGCCGAGAACACTCTTGATCGTTCGTGCGAGATCGCTCGTCTCCTTGACTCGGTAAACCTTTCCTGGGAGAGCTCGAGGGAGATGCTCTGCCTCTGCTCCATCGCCCAATGCGATCAAGCATGCCGTCACCTTTGGGTTGCGATCGAGCGCACGTCGAAGGTCTTCGGGTCCGATCGAATACTGTGGAAGTTGACGGGCGGAGTCAGTCCCGTACGTTCCATCGGCTGAAGACAAGACGAGAATAAGGACGCACCCTATCAAAGTTTGCATCAGTCAAAGCGATGACAAAGTGGTCGTCGGCTTCCTCGCTTCCTACCGCATCGACGGCTTGTTCGATACCTTCGATCGTGTGATCGCCCGGCCAACAGTATTGGGGAATGAGGGCGGCTTTCTGAAGGTATTTGTAGCGATCGCCGACGTTTGAGCCTGCGACGAGGTAACTGTCGGGGACAAGCGGAATCGTCGGCTCCTCGCCGCTGTGACCGACAATGTCGACGCGCCACTTCTGTTTGCCAGCAGAGGACAGGCGGTCGAAAGCTTCAAGAATCATCACAACTGTGAGAGCAAGCGGCGATGTCAGCGACAGTGAGAGGGTATAGCAGAGGTGGAGAGCTGAGCTTACGAGCTTCGAGGGATCGCGCGTAGCGTCCATCGGCTTGATTCCGATAGAGCGAAGCCGAAAGATCGAAAACGAAGCGAATTCGTTTGGGCTTGAGTTGAGGTTGACCGATCTCAGCTGTGAGGAAATCATATCTCTGTCAGTACTGGCTGCGTGAGGAGGAAAGAGACGGGAGAAACTCACGCTTCTCGAGACCTCTTCGCTTGTAGACAGTCGACTCTCCAGTCAAACCCTCAGTAATACGACTCTCATCCAGATCGCCATCGGTCTGGCGGGCGAGCCAGACACGCTCCTCCTCTTTCGCTTCGAGGTCTGTAAGAGAAGAGTCAGGAGAAGCGAGCGATTAGGTCTGGAAGAAATCAGACGTACTTTCGAGGAAACTGACTAAGGACTGGATGTTGGCCGACACGGTGTCGTAGTAGCGAGAGTATGTCGAAGACTGCGACGAGGTGATGTCGACTTCGGCGAGTTTCTGCGCAAGCTCTTTTCTAGCCATCTCGCGCGCTCTGTCACTGATTTCGTCGGGAACCTGAGCTTTGAGAGAATCCGGGATCTGTCTGATGTCGTGACCTTTGAACAATCGCTTGTAGCCTCCCTGCAAACGGAAGAATCAGGTTGAGCACTCGGCAAGTTGTGGGAAGAAAAGCAAGAACGCACTCTTCCTCCCAATCCCGCTGTGTCTCGACCACCTGTTCCTCCTGCCCAGGTATTACCTCCATGATGTTCCTTGTCGTCTTCCTTGCCGTGCTTCGGCTCACTCAACGATGTATCACCCTTTGGCTCGAATTCGATGATCTCGACTTTCTTCTTCGACTCCCCTTCTCCTCTCGAATCCTCGCCCCGAACCGCATCAATACCCACTCGCTCGACTCCCAGCTTGTATCGTCGAAGAATGTCATATAATGCATCGAGAGTTTCGGGTTGATGGACGTCGAAATCGAAGATATTGCGAAGAGCGGACTCTAATGGTTCATCGAATTGCTTCATGTGACGAACGAGCGCGAGAAGTTCCCGAAGTGAGAATGGATAGGTGATCGTGCCCTTGTCAAATTCGACTCGTAGATCCTGGAAAGCTTGGACCAAAGCCTTGAGTTGTTCAGCGGGAAGATCGGGCGCGAGTTGTGCGAGAACGTCCAATTCGGAGTCGAGGTCGGGGTTCGGTACGGCGTAGCAAGAGAAGTTGTCGCCGAGTACTTGTAAGAAGGGATTACCGAGGAAAGGGAAACCCTGTGAGCCAGTCAAGGGGTCAGCCGAGAAGCGAAGGCGAATGCGGCAAGAGCTGAACGAACTGGTCGATTGCCGAGCAAGATGAGGCGGAAGTTCTTGTGTACGACGATATCTTGTGACGAGCGCGCAGCTGAAGGACGAACGCTTCCTCCTCCGGGGAGCGAGAGCTCGCCACGACTGGCCAGAGCACTCAGAGCTCCGACTACTGCTGGGTTCGCCTTGTCCACCTCATCCTATCAATCACTCCAGATTGTCAGGTCACGAGGTAGTCGTGAGGGGACGAGCAAAAGAGAGAAGTAGCGTACGATGACGATCACCCGACCAAGCTATAAGGAGCGATGCGTGAGCTCACTTCAAAACGCATCGCAATGAGGGGAAGACGTACGCGAATAGCTCTCAGAAGAGGCGTTTCGAGATGCTTGAGAACTCCACCTTCGAGCGCGACCGCCTGAAGAAGGGATTGTGTCGTCGAGTCACGACTGAGCTGGACGTATTCTCGACCTCGTTGTAGGAGTTGAAGCAATCGATCCTGCTCGTCGTAAAGATAGTCAGCAGAAGAATCGTTCGACGAGGACAATGCGAGAACGAACGATGATCTTGTTCTTGCCGACACCTTGGTTTCCGAGGAGAAGAATGTGCTCGTTGGCGAGCTCTAGATCGACAGCGATATCCCGCAGGAGGAGAGTTTGCGATTGATTGCTGACGAGCGCGGAGAAGGCAAAGTTAGCTTTCGAAAGTCAGCAGAGAGTGAGGAGGAGCCAGTGGTCACTTACTCGAGGTAGTTGTCCATGTGAGGAACGTGAGCCAGGTTGTCGGGATCGTCAGGCGGATTGCAGCGACTGATTTCGTACTTTGTCTCGTTACCGCTCAACTCCCTCGATCGGAAAATGAGGGACTCCTCTGCAACTTCGACCGGCGGATAGACCTAGGAGGTACAGAGAATGTCAGTCGAGCCTGGGTTCCGAGCTTAGAGGGGACTGCACGCACTCGAAGAGGAGCGACTTGCAATCCTACTTGGACCATCAAGTCCTCGATTTGATCCTTCTCAGTGATCGGTAAGAACTGAACGAGAAGCGCTCGTTCCAACATTGTCCGAAGGTCTTCGTGAGGGAATCTTGCCAGTCGTTGCGCCATTCGAAGGAGAGATTTCGTTCCGAGCTTGCGAGCTTTGCTTCCGACATTCGAGGTGATGGCACGGTACTGAATGGCGAAGGTCTCCATCAAGTCGACGAGGTGAGTTGGGCAACCAGTCGCGACGAGGAGAGAGCGTTCTTCGGCGAGGTTCATCGGGGTGGTCGGGAGCGAAAGGAGGTTCGAGGTCAACTCCTCCGTAAGCCATTGTGTGACCGGTACCGATTTAGACGAGCTCGTGATGAGTCGGAACGAAGGATGGATCGATTCGAGGATTGGCGAAGAGGATGAGCCGTCCTGAATGACGAGGCGTTTCCCTTCCCACAGTTCTCCTTCTCGATCACTGACGAGTCGAGCGAGACTGCCGAAAGTCGCCCCAATCGTATCAACAGATTCCAACCACACCAATTTACCCTCCTTCATTCCTTTCACGAGCGCACTTTCTTGCCATCCTGTTTCTCCTCCATTTCCGACTACCCTTCGCATGAACAGCTCTCGACCTCCCAATTCTTTGTAAAGATGACAGACTTCGAGATCGTATCCGAGGAGAGAAGCGAAGTTTGTGATAACGAGGGAAGTCGAAGAGGAAGCGGATTGTAGGGAGGCAGAAGAGGGAACGAAAGAGACGTCCCAGTTAAGCGAGTGGAGCTGAATGAGAGAAGCGAGGAGGTGTGTGAAGCGAGGAGTGACGGCGAGGTCTGGAGTAGACTGGAGTGGCCAGGGCAGGAGTTCGAGGGGACCGGCACCGACGAGTACTGAGACGTTTTCGCAACCCCTTCTCGCGAAGATAACTCGAGCCTTCGATTGGTCCTCCCTCTGAATGCCCTCCAATTCCCAGCCAAAGATCCCTTCCGCTAGTAGTGATTCCGCCGAGTCTAGCTCTCCGAGTCCTTCTGCCCAACTGCCGAATCCTGCGCTTTTCAATGTCTCCTCAAGCGCTCGTTTCGCCGGTTTCGATGCATAGGCTAGCTTCGGGTGGAGGACATGTAGGAGAGTGAGGAAGTCTTGAGGCGAGACGAGGGATGAATCGGTGGGAGGTGGGAAAGTCGATAAGAAACGAGCTAGTTTGGCGAGTGAGGTGGCCGGGAAGAGAGGGAGTTGATCGGATTCGGAGGAAGAGATGCCTGAAGCCATCTTGTGTCGCATTTCTCGTTGGACTTGAAGCGTGAGGACGACTTCGGCTAGACGATCGTTAACCGTCTGGACTTGAGACTTTGTCGAATCGTCTCCGATCTTGCCTATCTCCTGCTGAGCCATGCACTTCCCAGCGAGTACAGGGTCGAGATAGCGGGCTTGGAACCTCGAACGGAACGGAGGGTCGATGGGCAACCCTGGAAAGGGCGGGACGGGACTACCGATTGCGACGATACGGAAATCGGGATGACAAGGAATGAAGTTGGTGGTCGATTCGCCGGACTTGAGGAGGAGGTCGTATCTCGAAGGAGAGATGATATGGGTACCATCTTCCAAGTTCTGATGAGACGAACGGAATCAGCAAAAAAGACGACAGCTTGGAATGAAAACTTGAGAAGACGAGCGTACCATTTCGCGATTCTCAAGCAGGTTGTTCAAGATTGGCAAGATACCTCTCTCGCATCGCTCAATACCTTCTAAGATCAATGCCTTGCCCTCCTTCGCAGCCCTGACGACCGGCGAATCTACATAGACCAATTCTCCTCCTTTCCGAATCTCCCTCGATTGCTTGAGTTCCGCTTCACCTATATCGCGGTGTAGAGAGACGTGCTCGAAGGGAGTGTTGAGAAGTGATAGGAACGTGAGAGCGAGTCGTCGGGAGTAGGGAGAAGGGGATGAAAGCAAGAAGACGTCTTGACCTGTAGAGCACAGATTGGTGAGAATATGCCAGTCGGTGATAGGAAAGAGCTCAAGACGTACCTAGTGACCATTTGCGCATCAACCAAGCGATCTCCTTTGCAACTGAAGGTTCCCTAAAGTCGAGCAGAGTTGAGGGACGAGGTAAACGGTCTTGATCCTTGGCCTCATAGACCGGTAAGCGCAATTCATCGAGAGTCAGATGTCCGAGCAGCTCCCTTGATGACGCCGACGATTGAGGAGTGGTGGAAGACGTTGAGAGAGAAGAGGTGATCGCTTGAAGTCGCTGAGTTGGATTGTTCGGTTTAGACATCTTGATCAAGTGCCTCAATCGGCCTCTGAGCATGAAGAGAGAACAAAAGTCAGACGCCGGCTCAGCGAGAGGTGGAGAGGTCTCGGACAATGAGCAATCGGGAGCGGCTTCTCTTCACATCCGACCCGCACAAACTCGTGCGAGAATGATGAAAGAGGTAGTTTGCGATTTGAACAAAGACGATAGAAGAGAGAGAAAACACAGAGAAGACTGAAAGAAACACAAGGCGGGTAGTAGACGAACAAGGTTGAGACGTGGAAGAATGACAAAAAAAAAGGGAAAGAGAGTTTGTTACGAAACAGATGGAATCGATTTACGAGTAGAACTAGATGAAGAAGACTGCGTCAGTTCTGTATGGTCAAGAGCGAGAAGATAGCATGTGCTCACCCTTCGGTTCTCGTTCTTTCCAAACAAGGATTCACGAATCTCAGGCAACATTCGCTCTTCCAAGAGGCGTAGTCGTTCGTCAAGGGTATTGTTGACGACGATGCGTGTTCCATATCCCTTCAATAACACACCACCGTTACTATCAATCGCAGTCGATCCCTACCATTAGCACGAAACGACGAGAAAGGAAAAGCGAACCAAAATGATGACTTACGATTTGTCTCCTAATTCTTCGTTAACCTCGAGCTTGACCTTGTATCCAATCTTCTCCTCAAACTCTTGCGCTGCGGCATCTGCGGCAGTCTTGAGAAGTTCTTGATCTTTGGGTCGACCAGAAACTTGAACGTCCTTCTCCATCATAGTGTACAGTGCCTGTGAGAAGAGTGGCGTACGTACATCAGTCGGTTAGTGAGTGCGTGGTGATGCGAGCGATACTTTCCACTCACTTGTAAGATCAAGTCTTTGAGTAACTCTCCATACTTCTTCTCATCTTTCGTAGTCTCACCAATTCTCGACTTGGCCTCGTCAAACACTTGTTCGAGTAACTCTTCACGCTTCTCGAGTAGTTGTAATCGAGCCTTGTTGTTCTGGTTCGAGACGGCGCTGTTCATCAAGCCCAACTCACAGAACGATCAGTTTTCCTGAAATCCTGAACACCTGCAGAGAAGACGACCTCGTAAAGACTCACATCTTCCTCTCAATCTCAGCTCGCTTCTTCTTGCTCTCCAAGTTTGCATCAATGTTGCTACTTTCCTGACGAACAATCTTTCCCTTTTCGATTGCGAATTCTTCGTCTGCCTTTACTTTGATCTCTCGAGCTTTTTCGAGTGCTTCTTGTTTGATGAATGCGGTCTACTCTCACATGTCGATCTTTGATCAGTACGAGAACAGGAATAGGAGGGCAGTGCGAAAGAAGAGGAACTGACCATTTTGCGCATTTCGCTAACAACTTCATCGTCGGTGAGTCCAGGCATACTGTAGCAGTGAGAGTATAATGATCAGTAAGGTTCTGGTATCTTCGGGAAGCTGTTGAGTCGAGGAATAAGAGGGTCGGAGGTAGTGGAGGGAGGGGGGAACGTTCAGTCTCAAGCGAACGCTGAATCGCTGCACCTCGAAAGCTAGAGCGATAGAGGACTATCCTTCGATATAGTGAACCCCCAGTGTAGCTAGTTCTGTATTGATGGATTTAGGTTGATGAAACTTTGTGACGACGTTGGACAAGCAAGAATAGAGGGTAAGAGGGAGAGGATGTAGCCAGGGCTTGTCTTGATGATTGAGAGCTTGTGAATTTGTCTGACAGCTCACCTGTAGGTTATCTGATCGAGTGGGATTTGGGATAGAGTTGAGAGATGCGAGTTTCGCTTCTCTTGCTCTCCTCAGTTTGGGCTTGTCAACTATCGCACTCAAGCATGAGGTTTACCTCGCTGGTCGTGGTATTAATCGCTACCCTCACAACTACGAACGCGTCTCCCCCGATACAAGCATCAATAGAGACGAGTTGGCCTGCTTCAGATCTCGTTACTCAATATTTGTAGGCACTCTCTCCTATCCTCTCCGGCGTACTCATTTGTGGAGCTGACGACGCGTGGAATGAGAACAGGGAGACTTTCTCACTCGAACAATCGAATCATTTCTTCCCTTTCCTTTCTTTCCTCTGTTCGACCCCCACTTCTCACTCTTCCCTCAAACCTCAACTCTTACCACCTTCGAAAGCAGCCCTACGACAATACGAATCAGACAACGTCAACGCGGTCTTCACGCCAGAGGGAACGATCAGACAGAATGAAACTATCGCACTTTTGGATGCGGCCGCAGTCAGGTCTCGATTGTTGAAGGGGAAAGGACAGAGACAGAGTTTGCATATGGCGTTGGCAATCAGGGAAACGAGTGTCATCATCGAGGGTATGAGGGGGATCTGGTTGGAGAGAAGGGAGGAGGTTATCGAGGATACTTCGAAAGAATGCGAAAGTTGGATTGATGTCGGGGGGCAGAGTGCTTGCTCTATCGATGAGTTCTGGAGTGTAGTAGGAGAGGAACAGAGAAATGAGAAGAGTCCAGTATCGCTTCCGAAAGAGTGAGTTGAGAGCTCTTTTCGTTTCTACTATGAGCAAGTGCTCAGTAATCTCTATCTTTCACAGTCTATCTTCCACTTCCCCTCCAGCATACTCTTTCGATCACATCGCACCTCCCGGCTCGAACGTCAACTTACCCCGAGTCGTCTTGTATGGTTCTCCTACCTCTCCCTCGTTCCAACAACTCTTCACTTTCCTCTATCAACTCGCTGTACCCAAACCTCCAGCACCGAAAACATCTTCTGGAGCTGTCGCACCTCACCCTCCTCGTCTTCAATTCATTTTGCGATGGAAACCCTCAAAGTCGGCGATTGGGAATCAGGAGAAACTCGTTTTGACTGGATATGGAGCCGCATTAGACATCAAGAAGAGTGACTACCTCGCCATCGATGACAGAATCAATGCTCCTGAAGGGACTAGTTCAGGCTCACCTGCATCTTCCAATATCGACTCGAACGAATCGACACCTCCATCGATGGATCCCGTCAAGAAGGCAGACATTCCAGGTAAGCTTCCTACTTGACATTGTCCGTCCGACTCACAATCAGCTGATCATTTCTCCTACCGTCCAATAGAATTGAGTCTTCGAACTGCTCAATACATCATGTCTTCGGACGACTCTTTCAAAGCATTTACTTCCCTCACCTCCCGTTTCCCACTCGTCGCATCCCAACTTCCCACACTCGTTCCCGATGTCTCTCCTCTCCTCATCTCCGAAGTCAACACGAATCAAATGTCCTCGACCCTCACCCAAAAACCCTCATTCCTACTGAACGGCCTCTCGCTGACCGAAGCTCAAGTCGACCCGTTCAGTCTTACTAGATTGATGAGGAAGGAACGAAAGTACGTGACGGATTTACAAGGTCTCAACAAACACATGACCAGTAAATCAGCGAGGGAAATCTTGATTAATGGTGGAGCGAAACCGGTTGCAAGCACTCAGCAGGGTATGATGCCGATTGAGGCTTTGGGTGAGCTATTCGATGCGACGGATAGGAAAGAAGGTGGGAAAGTTACGCTGTGGTGGAATGATTTGGAGAAGGATAAGCGATACCAATCTTGGCCCAGTACAGTTCGAGACGTGAGTTGCTTCATTTCCTCTGCTCGAGCTCGATCTGAGATGCTGATATCACGAGTCTCTTGCAGCTCCTTCGTCCGACTTATCCAGGTTCGATGAATCTCGTCGCTCGCAACCTCAACAACGTCGTCTTCGTTCTCGACCTCTCTCAACCTGCGTCCCTCGTCCTCGTCACACAAAATATCAAGCAATTCATCAGCCGAGGAATCCCAGTTCGGTTCGGACTCGTACCGCTCGTATCGTCAAGCGATAGCCCGAACTCGATCACGACGGAAATGGCTCAAGTTGTGTCGTATCTCGTCGATCAGATTGGTCGAGGACAAGCGATCAAGTTCCTGCAAGACGTGAGCTGCTCTCGCTGTCATCTCGCGAGTTCTGATCGATGCTCAAGCGGCATTTGTGGTCAAACAGATTCTCGAGGCTTCCCCGACTAGTCCAGTCACGCCAGATCTCCTTCGTCGAGCCTATACACGACTATTCCTTCAGTCGGGCAACTCAGCAGAAGGTCCCCTCGCTGCTTTCCAATCGGTTCTCGAAGATACGTCACGCCTGAGCAAGACGAGAGACTATCTCAAGCGTCTCGGCGTACCACTCTCGGCAGGACAAGCAGAGGTCGCCGCGTCTCCTGGAAGTTTCTTCCTGAATGGAGCTCATTTCCCGATCGACGAGGTCCGCTTTTCTCCTCCATTCTGCTCGTCTGCCTTTTCGTTGCCTGACCATCTCGCGTAAACCTACAGGACTTCTCGCAGAACTTGCAACGTACTCTCGGTCTTCACTTGCAATTCCTTCAGCAAGAGACCTATCTCAACTCGCTCACGGACGATCACGATGCGAATACCTACTTTGCCGATTTGCCCTCGACATACGAACGAAGGAACCCTTACATCTTCACTTCGAACGAGAACAATCCTCTCAAGATCGTTGATCTGCTCGGCGCTTACGATGGAATCATCCCGAAATTTGTCGAGTCGTTCTATATCGAAGGGAGTGAGTCTGAAGCTCTCTCGTTTTTCTAGGCGATCTCACGCTGACGGAGAGTAACCACAGCGAGCGGTCGTATCGATCAGAAGACTGGACTCGATATCGAAGCTCCCGCTGCCGTTGTGACCATGTTGATCGTTGCCGATATCAACGAGGTCGCAGGTATCGAATTCGTCAAAGCCGCTATGCAACTTGCAGTACGTTCAGGCATCGTATACACGCCATACTTCGATGATGACTGACACTCGCCTTCGCTTTTGTCAACAGGAAAAGGACACCTCTGTTCGAATCTCGATCCTTCACAATCCTACAGAACACTACGAAGCTCATCCGTGGACGCTCTCTAACGTTCTCTACCTCCTTCATCATTACGGTAGCTTTGAAGACCTCCTCCCATCCGAGCTCATCGCATGGATCAATCTGAACCTTACCGTCGGAGGTCCCGTAACGAAAGATGGCAAAGATTGGACGATCGAGAACCCGCTTCGATCAATGCTCAAACAGGGAGTCGAGGATGAACAATCTATCGACGCTCAGCTGTTCTGGGAGGAAGTACAATGGCTCGCCTTCAAACTCGGGATTCAACCTGGACAAAACGGAATCTTGATCAACGGTCGAGTGAGCCAACCTCTCCTCGTTCTTCCTTCCGACCTCCTTTGCTGACCAGCTCATGAATCGTAACTATAGGTGATCGGACCTTTCCCGGATGGAGCATTCGGACTTCCCGATCTTCGAGCACTTCTCTCGTATGAGCTCGAAAAGCGCATCAACTCGGTCGTAGCTGCTGTCAACGCTACAACCTTCGACATGTATTCTCTCACTCGGTATGCTTCCCACTCGAGATCTCGAGGATCACGCAAGAAGCTGACTTGTGTTTCACAGCTCGCAACAATCCAAGTTCTACAATCTTGCTTCTTCAATCGTTCAACAAGCATATCTTCCAGATCCAGCTGTCGGACTCTTCGGAGGTATCTCGAACGAGAGGCGTCGAGACTACATGTCACTCGAGGGGAAGCACTCGTGAGTCCCGATCTCCCATTGTCATTCGAACTTTCGCTGATTACTGCCGACACTTCGACAGATTGATCTCCAGCTCGAGTGACGCAGGAGCTCTCTACGAGATCGCCGTCATCGTCGATCCAGCTACGGAACTCGCGCAACGTTGGGCTCCCATCATCGAAACTCTCGCTTCTCTCGAAACTGTTCACCTTCGACTCTACCTCAATCCGACGTTCCACCTGACCGATTTGCCTATCAAACGCTTCTACCAGTACACTCTCAATCCCACTCTACGATTCGACGAAGCGACTGGACAAGAACTTCAACCTTTTGTTCGATTCGACAACGTTCCCGAAGACGTCCTCCTCACCTTCGCTGTCGATGCTCACAAGTCATGGCTCGCATTCCCGAGATCAAGTGTACACGATCTCGACAACATCCGGCTTAAGGATCTTCCCGAGTGGTCGAGGAAAGAAGGTGTCAAGACAGTTCTCGAACTCGAATCTCTCGTCGTCGAAGGTCATGCTCGAGACATGCCTTCCTCAAAGCCTCCTCGAGGCTTACAGCTCGAGCTATCGAGTGGATCGTCGACCTCAACAGGTTTGGTCAAGGTTGAGTAAGACCAACTTTCCCTTGTGTCTGGCTGCAAGACTTTGCTGACTCTCCGCTCGGTTCAGTACGATCGTCATGGCCAATCTAGGTTACTTCCAGCTCAAAGCGAACCCTGGTGTATGGCGTCTCGCACTTCGACCTGGCAAGAGCTCCGAAGTGTACGAGATCGAAAGTATCGGAGCAGATGGTTGGAAAAGCGCCGATTTGGCAAAGACGGGCAATTCCCTCATCGTCTCGACACTCGAAGGCCTTACCCTCTATCCTCGCTTCTATCGTCGACCTGGACACGAAGAGACGGAACTTCTCGACGAGGCTTCCGAAATCGCAACGAGGACAAACTCAGCTTCAGACTTCATCACTCGGCTCAAATCGATGTGAGTTCTCCTTCTTTCTCAGAGACTTGAACGACAGATCATTGAACTTGCTTTCCATCTGCAGGATTCCGTTCTTCGCCCCGAAAGGATCCAACGATTTGATTGCGACTTCGAAGAAAGCCGATATCAACGTTTTCACCGTCGCTTCTGGTCTACTCTATGAGCGTATGGCGTTCCTCATGATCGTATCTGTACTTCGGCACACGAAGAGTACCGTCAAATTCTGGTTCATTCAGAACTTCCTGTCTCCGTCGTTCAAGGCTTTCATCCCTCATATGGCTCGAGGTACGCTGACTCTCCCTCATTCCGGTAGCGCTCGGCTGATATACATGATCGACAGAGTATGGATTCGACTATGAGCTCGTGACGTACAAGTGGCCTCATTGGCTGCGCGATCAGAAGGAGAAACAACGAACGATTTGGGGGTCAGTCACTTTGCTCTTTCTCCGCTTCACAGCCTTGTTGACGCGTCTCGTCGTGCACAGATATAAGATCTTGTTCCTCGATGTCTTGTTCCCTCTCGAGCTCGACCGAGTCATCTTTGTCGACTCTGATCAGTAAGTTGCTGTTTGCTTTCAAACGGCCCGAATTCTCACCTTCCTCGCTTCCCTTAGGATCGTACGAGCGGACCTCAAAGAGCTGATTGATCTCGATCTGGAGGGCGCGCCTTACGCTTACGCACCGATGGGAAATGATCGCGAAGAAACAAAGGGTTATCGTTTCTGGGATTCTGGGTGAGTACTCGGATTCAGTAACGGGTAACAGGCCTTTAAGTCATCCCTTTCCCCTCTTAGATACTGGAAGCAACACCTCAACGGACGTCCTTATCACATCTCAGCTCTTTACGTCGTCGATCTCGACAGGTTCCGACAGATCGCGGCGGGAGATCGACTTCGTCAACAATATCAGGTATGTTCTCGAGCTCTCTCGTACAACGCGTGCTTTCTTCCCGATACTGACGGCTTGGCTCTGCAGGCTTTGACCGCTGATCCCCATTCTCTCGCCAATCTCGATCAAGATCTCCCGAACAACATGCAGAACTCGCTACCCATTGTGAGTCAAGTCTTCGATACCGGGAGAGATTGCGCTGACTCTCGTGACCTTACAGTACACCCTCGATCGCTCTTGGCTTTGGTGTGAAACATGGTGCAGCGACGAAAGTTTGGCTACGGCGAAGAGTACGTTCTGTCTTTCGCTCACTCCCGATCGCCCAGTTCTCCGAGCTGATGTCGTTTCTGGTCCTATTCTACAGCTATCGATCTTTGCAACAACCCGAAAACGAAGGAACAAAAGCTAGCTCGAGCTCGTCGATTAATACCAGAATGGACAGTTTACGATGACGAGGTCGCTGCCCTCGCTCGACGCATCGCATCCGAATCAACAGCCTCGAGTGATGACAGTGGCGAGCTAGCTGCATTCGGCGTCAAGGCAGACGAGTTGGAACAAGCAGTTCAGCAGAAGAAGGAGCGGGAAGAAGTCATCGAGGAAACGAAGAAGCTAGGCGGACATGTCAAGGATGAGCTGTAAATAAGTAGAAGCAGTAGAGATTGTATACTTCGGAAATAGACGGATTCGTTTTCAACGTTTTTGACTTTGACTCCGCCTCGATGCCTTGCCTCGCTCGCTTGCCTCACTCGATGCGGTCTGCTCTCCTGGACATACACGAGTACATAGCACGAACGTTACAGACATCCAAGGAAGAACAAAGATCTAAAAAAATGTGAGGAATTCACCGTTGAGGGAAGGAAGCGAAATCGCGATTCGGATAAGATAAGGTACAGACTGAGAGATCTCTCCGACAAATACCGGAAGCACAGAAGGTGAGAATGCAACAGTCCCTTCAAATTGATGGAACTCGTTTCTTCTCTTCGTTCGATACCTCTTGATGAAGCTGGGATTCGCTTGACGCGTCGTGTAAGAGACCCATTTGGGAGCTACAGGCGTCAACAGGGTCAGCACGCACGAGGGCGGTCGACGAGACCTGGGGAGGAAAGGCGAGCTCACACATCGTAGCCATTCTCGACGAGGTATTCCTTGAAGATTGCGTCCTCAATCTTCATGTGGTCACCTATGACATCGCAAGAGCATGTCAGCAATCTACAGGGGTTGCTGATGATGATAATAGCTCACTCTTGACTTCGGGAACGAGAACGAGAACGATCAAAGCTGACAAGAACGCCAAACCACTTCCAATCCAGAAAGGACCTGAGGTCTGACGAGGTCCTTCGGGGAAAGCGTCGATGATAGCAGGGAACGCCCAAGTGCCGCTAAAGAGCGAGAAACGACAAAACCGAGAAATCAGCTTTTGCGTCGTTTTTCGCAAGTTCGTCGAAATGGATGAATTCGAGACTTACACGAAAGCACCGACTTTACCGATAGCTGCAGCGAGACCGTACAGCTGGCCACGTACCTGCCAGAGCGTCAAGGAAAGAAAGTGAAAGAGTGTAGAAAGCAAAGGCGAAGAAAGGGAGAAAAGAAAGTGTTCGATCGAGGCGGGAGACGTTATCAGCATCTAGCCGGGCGTACTGAGCTGGGGAGTCGAGTACTTACAGCTGTGGGCCATGACTTTGAAGCGAGCAGACCGAGGCAAAGTCCAGGACCTGCAGGGATGAGAAATTAGCTTCTGCCGGAGAGGAAGGAATCAGTGCGAAAGGGCAAACGGACCTGCTTCCCCTAGCGAGAGGAAGATTCCGTAGACAACGGCGAAGGCAGAGACATGCTCAGTAAGCCGAGTGTAGAGTCCGGACATTATGAAGCCAATGATTCCTTGAAGGCAAAGGAAAGTGATTATTTGGCGCTTTGGGCCGAGCCAATCAAGTAGGAATGATCCTCCCTACTCAAAAGAGTCATCAGCACTGCTTTACTATTACTCTATTAGCAGATGAGAGCTTACAATGGTTCCAGGGAGATAGAACGCGTTGATGATGATGTTCCTGAAAAAAGGGGTCAAAGAGTCAGATTCTGTCGGCACTGCTATGCGTTGGTAACGTACCAGGCGAAGACTGTTGTGAGCGCAGTAGATCCTCCGGTGATTGTATCGACAATCTGAGTAAGGAGAATTCAGTCAGTCAACGAAAGAAAGCAAAAAGGGAATGTTGGCTCACTTCGGATGAAAAGAGACCCTATAGGGACATCAGGAGAAGAGTTTGACGTCAGAGATAGGTACTAATAGTCAGTAGATGGTTCGGGGTTACTTACGAAGGGGTAGACCTGTTGCAAGAAAGAAAAGTCAGTGCTGTTTAGCTAGGAGGCGAAGCCTGTCCTTGCCTCTTCTTGAGGCAGCACTAGCCCACATGTGGGAGGCAACATGTAAGACTCACAATGAAATCGTAAAGAAACCATGCCAAAGAGACTCCAACGATTGAACGCCTAAGGCAAACGAAAGAAGTCAGCTCGGCCACTACAGACGATTACCTTTTACAGATAGTGGACTAACCAGTACTTCTTGAACACCAGACCGTAGGGTACATTTTTTTTGATTGCTCCTTGTTCGTAAGCGGTCGCTTCCTTCAACATCACTAATCTCCAGAGTAAGACTCCCATCGCAGGGACCAATCCTAGCCCAATGCTGACCCTCCAGACCGCTCGAAGATGATCCTCACCAAAGATCCAGATGCAAACGAGGGGAACGCTGGAGTAGCGGAACCGAGGTCGACGGAAAGGAGAAGTCGAGTCGAGTTGAACGGAGGCAATGATGGCGAGGGTAGAGATGACAAGTTCCGCGAATAGAGGATGAGTGTGAGGCACGGTGAGGGGGTGGACAGAGTCGGCAGGGCGTAGAGAACAGAGGAATACAAAAGTACAGGTCAGTGCTGAAAATCGTTTCCCGGTCTAGCTCGACGACCGCTTACAAAGCCGCAACAACAAAGCCAATATCGATAGCAGTGTTAGTGGACAAACCGAATAGGAGATGTTGAATCTTGGGATTGATCTCCTTTTCCTCCGTTGCTTCACTGTTTTTCGAAAAATAAGATTAGCTTCTTTCGGGAGCGAAAGGGAGTAAAGTGGCTGCGAACGAGGAGGCAACAGAGCCACTAGGATATTCTCCTTCCTCAACAGAAGAACCGTGGTTGCGTTAGTCAAGTCTAGGAGCGAGATGAGGGGCTAATGAAGGAATGATTCCGTGTCGAAATCAAAAACTCACCTCCGATTCCAACTCCCGACAAACATCTGTAGGCAATCAAAGCCTGTAACATCCCTTTGACGCTGCCCCCTGCGCCGTAAGCTCCGGCTGAAAGAGCGGTGAAAATGATGATAATGGCGGAAGCCGAGAACATTCCAGCCTTTCTCCCGAACCTGTCAACCAAGTAGCCCCAGGCGAGCATACCGACGACTGTGAACATGTCAAGGGCGAGTCACTTTGAGCGAAATCCCGCAGAGTTGACGAATGAAGACAGCGAAAAGACGAAACTGACCGGTTCCGACGAAACCCATTGACGAGAACAGCGTTGAATAGTTCGTGTCTGCATACTCGTTTGGATATAGACGACGTAAGATAGTATTGATCTCTCCAACGATTCCATTCTGAGTTCAAGTTGCGTATGGTCAGAATTTGCGAAAATCACATTACATGCCGGGAAAGTGACGGTACGGTACTCACAAGATATCCATCCATAAACAACGCCGTACTAGTGATCGGAATCGAGAGCGAGAGCGAAGAGCGCAACAGAGGCCAGGAACGAAGAGGATAGAAATGGAGCTGTTAGCCGACTACGATCACGGAGAACTTTGGAGGTGAGGAACCAGTACTTACCCGCATGCGAATACTACTGAGATCTGTATCACGTAGAACCATAGAGAAGAGGTTTAGCGAAGATAAGGAAATGTGGGCGGCGAAAAATAGGTGGAGCCACAAGGGAAACTTCGAGAAGTGAGACTCACGCTTGACCACATAGTCTTCTTCCTCGGTACACTCCTCACTGACTCTTCTGTTACTGACATTCTTGTAGCTAGCGTTGTCGAGAGCCGAGCGATGGGCGAAGGAAGGGGGAAAAACAAAGCGAATTCCAATTTACCACCTCTCCGACTCCAAAATTGGATTTCGATTTGTGGGGTAGGAATGAAAAGTCTCATCGGTTCCCGGCACCAAAAGGCTAGTGGGAAACTTGCTCAACGTGCGGAACGAGACAACGTGCAGCTTCAAGGAACGTCGAGTCTAAGCTACACTACAATACAGCACTGTAAGAGAGGACCACTACGAAAGATACAGAGGAAGACGAAACGAAAGCACCGCTGTACAACCTTTGACTACCCGAACAATGAGATCACGAGAACGATTTGACGATTGAATCACCCTTGCGAGAGTAACGGTGAACCTTGACGAAGAGATCTGACTTGAAGAATGGTTCAATGTCGTGAATATCGATCTCTCCAGCCTGCACAGAAATAGCTTCGAGTCGATTAAAGCATGTAAGAGGAGGAGGAGAGACTGAAAGACTCACCTTGCGAGAAAGCTCTTCGACTCGGACGGATACTGAGTCGGGATGTTGTCCACTCTTGACGGCGAGGTAACGAGCGCGATCCTTGATGAGGTTACCGAGAAGGAAAGCGAGAACCTCATCGTTGTCCTTTGCGACTCGGAGATATTTCCTAGAGTGATGAAAACAACGTCAGCGATTTGAAACGGGACGGTTAGAAGGATCTGACTCACCTGAACCCACGCTGTAGTTGCTTCTTGATACTCGACTTTTGAGCCGAAACGAAACTGCCGACCATGACTTGAATCGCGAGATCGATATCATCACTCCTCACGTACTCCCTCAAATGCATCTTGGCACTAGCTTCAGCCATTCGGATCATTGACTCGAGGTGACGGACGGTGATAGGGTAGGAACCAGTTGAAATTGATTCTCGTCGAAGTTCAGAGTAGAGTCGAGAGATCTTCTCTTGATCCATCATGTGTAGTTGAGGCTTGACGCGATCTCGAGCGTACTGAATGTATTTGCGGAGGAGATCTTGCGGGATGAGCTATACGAAAGAGGGAGAATCAGGATCAGTAAGCGAAGCTAAGAGCGAAAAAGACTTCGAAACTCACGTCGTCGTCGATCAAGCCGTTTGCATTCACTTCGTCCTTCTCAGAGTCAAAGTTGGGGTGACTTCGAGTGTGAGAACCAACGACGAAGTTGGCCAGCATCTCGTCGATACTCGGATCCGCCTCATCCTTGACGACGCAAAGAATGTCGAAACGAGAGAGAATGGGTTCGGTGAGCTCGACGTTCTGCGAGAAGGGGATTGTTGGGTTGTAGCGTCCTCGGATCGGATTGGCAGCTGCGACGATAGCGCAACGAGCTTGAAGAGTTGTGACGATACCGGCTTTCGAAATTGAAATCGATTGTTGTTCCATAGCTTCGTGAATAGACGTTCTGTGATCGAGAAGCGAGTCAGTGTGCGCATTGTGAGAGAGAAAGGGAGAGCAGACTTACCGATCAGAATCGTTCATCTTGTCAAACTCGTCGATCAAGCAGACTCCCTTGTCGGCCAGAACCAAAGCACCTCCTTCCAACGTCCACTCCCTAGTAACCGGATCTTTCCTGACACTCGCAGTCAATCCTACCGCTGAAGCTCCCTGTCCCGTGGCGAAGACTGCTCGATTCGCAGTCTTCTCGACGTATTTCAAGAATTGAGATTTGGCGGTACCAGGATCTCCGAGTAACAGGACGTTGATATCTCCACGAATTCGATGCTTGCGATTGATGTCTTTGGGGACACCTCCGAAGAGGGATAGGGCGACTCCAGTCTTGATATCGTCGTGACCGTAGATCGAAGGAGCCATAGACTTGATAATTCGCTTGCCAATACGATCGTCTCGCGCGAGTGCCCGAATCGCCTTCTCGTCGTCTTCAGTAAGACGGAACGAAGCAAAGAGATCCTCCTTCTTGTTGATGTGATTCGCTTCGAGAACCGTCGAGAAGACTGGGAAACCGTTCTTGACGTTGAGAGAAGTGTCAAAGTTGTTTCGGTAGATACCCGTTACCTCCTGAGATTTTTCAGACATCGCAATCAGTAACTAGCGAGGTTGGAGGGAGGAAGAGGCTAAACTCACAACTTCGTCTCCTGGTTTCGCAGAATCGATGAGATCCCAAAGGAGAATGACTTCACGGTGACGAGGGAGACGACCAGCGGGGACCGAGCCAGGTGATTCTTGTAGTGTGAGCTTTTGGTAGTTTCGATAAACAGTCTGTAAAGCGAGACGAGGTGAGATTTTGTTCGAAACAAAGTGTAGAGGGAAAGCGACAAACTTGTTCTGAATTGACAGTGAAAGGCCCTTTCGAGTTGCAGGAGCTGCAGAAACTGATCTTGATCTCACTAGTTGCATCTTGGTAGAAAGGACCAAGGACTTCTCCGCACTTGTTGCAGTCGAACTTGACGTATTTGAGTTGAGGGAAGACTCCTGAACGACGAGTAACGACACCGCTCACTCGAACGAGGGCGTCGAGATGTGATTGACGGAGATCGCGAAGGGTGTAAGAAGTAGGTAATTCGGTGATACGAACGTGGACTTCGGCGTGAATGCGAGTGTAGTGAGGGAAAGCGAGGAGGATGACTTCGAGGGCGACATCGTCGAAGAGGGGAAGCATGGAAGAAGGACAGTTGGCGAGGAAGTAGGCGAGGATAGCCTTTGAGTCGGTCAAGTGGAGGAATGAAACTTCCAGCGATTCAGAGTTGACTGTTTTGACAGGAGCGCAAGATTAGCTCGAGTTTCAGAAGAAGGTGGACTCGCTACGGGACGTACGTTGACCGAGTTGATTGATGCGAGATCCGTAAGTGGATTCGTTGTTCTCGTCGGTGTAGGTGAGGAGGAAGTTCTTGAATTCTCGCATGATCGTCTTCTTCGTTCGAGGGTCTTCAATCCATTGTGCAAGGGAATCGGCTCGAATGTCGGAAAGTTGTTCAATCGGCATCTCCTACATGGTGTCAAACCGTCGTAGTCAGTAGGTCTGCACGTCGAATGAGAAAGGATTCGAAAACGAACATCGTCGAATCCAGCTTCATCATCTCCCATAGGCTCATCGTAATTCCTCCTTTGCCTTCTTCGACCCAACAGTCCACCTTCATCTTCACTGTCTTCTTCATCACTCGCCAGGAACTGAGGAATCCTCGCTTTCCTTCTCTCTCCAGCAGCTCCAGCAGCCCTGTTCGCCCTTCGGTCACGTCTGTCCATACGGTCTTCTGCCGCTCGCCTCGCGTCCATATCATCCGAGAACTCGTCATCATCGTTCAGATCTCCCGCATCGTAAGCGTCCAGTTTCCTGTTCTCGATGTAATCATTTCCCATCTCATCTCCGAACAAATCTTCTCCATCCTCTTCTCCTTCATCCAGATCACCATCTTCCTGTCCTAAGATCTCTTCCTCGTCGAAGTCTGAAGTAGCTGGAGGAGGTGAACTGCCGGGGAGAGAACCTGCTGGAGTTGATGCTTGTGCCATTGCCGCATCTTGATCTGATGAAGGTGCTGCTGGTTGATTACGCGACACTGAGCGTCTACGCTTCTGCGCTGAAGATGGAGGAGCCTATAACAGTCGAGTGAGGTTAGTTGGAAAAGCAGGAAAGAGGAGGTGAAGAATCGCGTTCACCATTTGACGGAGAAGCTCTAGAGGGCGAGCGGAGGCTTGTAGGGGGTACTAGAGTGATATCTTGAGGTGGGAGAGGCGAGCAGACGAAGCGAGAGGCTGAGGGAGAGAACAGAACCAACGCGTAGGAGATTTGGGCACTTTCGAGAGAAACTCTGACACCAACTCTCTATACTACTCTGAGCGACGGTAGGTTGCGCTTGAAGTGCTTTTCAAGCAATCAGACACGCTTTCCCTTGGTCGAGAAGTCGAGCACAAAAATGCAGCTTTTCTTCGCAGACGAATTGCAGACGAACGACGAGTCACAGAGTCCATGCAAGCGAGACAGCACCAGTGCATGCCGTCTTGGTCGAAACTTTCGTCTTAGCGGGACTTGAGTCTGCAGGTTCGTGGGTTCGTCGAGCGAGCAACGGTCGACGAGCTCGGGGGAAATTGGAAGGAACTTTCGCATCCTCCCGATCCATCCTTTCCAACGCCGTTACTATCTTGTGGAGGAGTTTTAGCCTGCTTGTGGAGCGTGCAATGCTTCCTCTCGCTAGGGGAAGCAGGTCCGTTTGCCCTTTCGCACTATTCCTTTCTCTCCTGCGGAAGCTAATTTCTCATCCCTGCAGGTCCTGGACTTTGCCTCGGTCTGCTCGCTTCAAAGTCATGGCCCACAGCTGTAAGTACTCGACTCCCCAGCTCAGTACGCCCGGCTAGATGCTGATAACGTCTCCCTCCTCGATCGAACACGTTCTTTTCTCCCCTTTCTTCGCCTTTGCTTCCTACGCTCTCTCTCCAATTTCGCTCCTCGACGTTTCTTACAGGTACGTGGTCAGCTATACGGTCTCGCTGCAGCTATCGGTAAAGTCGGCGCTTTCGTGTAAGCTCACAATTTCATCCATTCCGACGAACTTGCGAAGAACGACGCGAAAAGCTGACTTCGCAATTTCGAATGGAGTACGCTTCTTTCCCACCGAATTCCCTCTTAAGACTCTGGCTTTCGCGCAGAGAACATACTCGCGCGAAGCTGAGAGCTCAGGTATTCGAAGCGAGGGAGGAAGGTGAATCACAGAGAGTCGATGACAGAACATTTTGACTCTACTTCACTTGTACTGAACGTAACTGAAACATACTGACAGAAGACACTGATACTGATAATTGAGATAATGTCCGTAAGCTCGCCAAGAGCGTTTTATAGCTTCTTCTCTCCAATCTACCATTTCTCCAGCTCCTCGACATCGTCGTTCCAATCCGGATAGTTCTTCGACGACAGCGTAACAACCGTAACCTGTCTCTCGATTGAGACTCCAATATTTGATTGGCCCTCGTGATCGTTCCTATTCCGTGTCGTCAACTCGAGAGAATCGAAAGGAGTCTCACGACTTTCAGATTCTGGTTTCGTCGTGAGTCCAAAGAATGGTCGCATCGGTAGGGGGAGTTGAGCGGCAAGACTGAATTGTAGCTGAGTGTAGTGTTGTGACATTTCAGTTGCGGAAGGTGAAGATCTTGCGAAATCGATTGACGATGATTGATCAGGGATCGAAGATGTAGCGATGACTGAAGCTGAGGAAGGGGTCGAGCAAGCGTGTATGAGAAGCATGATTGAGATGGGTAGACCGAGGATTGCGATTGTATAGCTGTGAACTCGGGGAAGTTGGTGAGCGGTTGCAGACGAGCGAAGGAAACGAAAAGCTCACACTGGAAGGACGACTCCTAGCTCGTTCAATACCCCATCGACAAGCATTCGTTCGCAGTAGATACCGATCCAAACGCTGTGAATGCAGACAGCCGCTGTTGCATGACGAATCTCGTCAATATTGCAGTTCGAATCGAGGAGTCAAACGACTCACCCATCGACACAACGAAGCAGAACGAAAGACTCAGAAGCCAGCGTCTAGTCTTCCTGAACATCTCGATTCCGACTCCTTTCGAAGACCTTGAGCGGAGATCGGATATCGTCTTGTTGAGAGCTCGAGAGTAGAGGTATCCAACGAGTGCGAAAGCGAAGGTGAACGCAGCACACCATCCAGCTAGTAAATAGTAGATACGTTGGAACCAGATCTTTGAATGCTCAAATGCACCGAGAGCGTCGAAGAGCAAAGGAGCGATTTCGCCGACGACACTGAGATCGATCGCCTCGTTGGGATTCCATTCTGCCGCAGCTTTGGCGAGCATGGCATCCGTATTGAAGTAGTCGCCGACTCCTTTCTCGTAGCTGATTGAGGCCCGGATGGCGAAAGGTAGAGTCGAACCGAGAATGACGAATGGGAGAAGGACTCCGAATGTGTTGACCAATCTTGCCGAGAGATACCACGGAGTATGCGCTGTCTCTGACGAGTAGGTACGTAGATGCAAGATGTCTATGAGTTGACAGAAGTCAGCTTGGGGTGCGAAATCGGAAGGATGCGACGAACAGGTCACCGAGAGACACCAAAGAGCTAGAGCTGCCGCTATTCCTCCAGGGAGCCTGTGAGAAGAGTTAGAGATCAGTCAAAGCGTAATCAGGGTGAGGTAAGATCGAGAAGTCCTTACCAAGGCAGAATATACGCGAGAAGCTTGTGTCGAACGAACTCTCCTTGATTCGACCTGTGCGCCATCCAGACAAAGATTTGCAGGGCTGAGAAGTAGGGTCAGTTGTGATACCCGGCACAATTTCAGGAGTCTGAACTCACTAATTGAAGTAATAGCGTCGAACCCTCCTTTTTGCGAAAGCATCGAGCCCAAGATGTAGCTCTGGCTGCCTGCCCTCACAACTCTATACAACCATAACGTCCCTCTCCTCCATCTGATCACGAAACCGGCGACAAAGATCCCGCTCACGATTGCGAGAAGGACACTTCCGAGAATGAGGAGTGGATCTGCTGACTTTGGAGCTTTGTACGTGACCGATTTGGCGAGCTGCGATCGAAGAGCAAGGAAGGGATTGATCGGCGGCGGCACGAGCAAGAGCGCTCCTCTCTGTGGTCGAAGTGGGTTAGGGACGGATACGGGAGAAAGCGAGATGAGCCAGAAAACTTCTGCTTACGAGTATGAGCTCCATTCCTTCAACTGAATGTGGAGCTTTGGTGAGTGACATCCTTTTGAACTTGCTAGATGAGTGAGCGGAGTTTAGAGAAGTAGTCGGAAGTAGGTAAGAGAGCGATTTGGCCTGAAATCGCTTGTGTTCCGCTTCGGTAGGCTCGCGGTCGTCGATGGGATCCTCTTTGAGTCGAGCTGCTCCAGGCAGATGTATCGCCAGAAGAAAGCGGTATAAGGTGAAAGGAAACCCCTTGTTTTTCCGGAAATTCGTCGGGAAGAAGAAAGATAGATTTTTCATTCCGCGGATCAAACAAAGTTTGACGTACGTCGTCTCGCGTTGCTGGCGATCGAGCGGTGCCAGGGGCCCAGGGAGTCAGCTGTTCATGGAAACTTGTCAACAAATCTACGTAAGCGGTGAAGGAAAAGTGGGTAGCTTACCAAAAGGGAGATTGACAGAACTAGGCAAGGTGCATACAAAGGTACAGATCGCGATTGACCACCACAGCCTTATGGGCGTCAACGGCTCAGAGACAGAAGAATGAAAGCGTTCGAAGCGAGGGGGGAAAGGAGGAGGAGGAGAGGAATTCACGAAGCAGCAAATCTGAGAAACTGCTCGACCGTTATCTCTACAGCCCAATATATAGCCAAAGCACAGAACGGGAGTGTATGGTTCTAGAGAGGGAGAGGAGAAGTCCTCGTCGCTCTCGTCTCTTCCGACCTTTCTCAGCTCCACCTTTCCCACCTGGTGAACCAATGCTCGCTGCAGTGCATGCTTAGACTACGTAACTCGATCCTGAACACCTCTCGCACTACATCCAGCTGGTACAGCCTTCAGAAACTCATGTCATCAACTCCTAATCCTCCTCCAGCGTTTCAATCGACTACTACAGTATGGCCTATCCAGGGCAGCTCGAATGGGACGAAACCAGCTACAGAACCCTCTACAAAGTCAAAACCTCGCAACAGGAATCGAAAGAAGGCAGCAGCAGCAGCTGCCAATTCCTCTTCCTCATCATCTCTCCCTCCTCCCGTTCCATCCACCTCTACACGACCGAAACCGACTGCACAAGCTAGTCAAGAAACACATCGAACGAACATGCCTTGGAGAGGTTCGGGAAGAGGGAGAGGTAGAGGTGGAGCGCAACAAATTGGTTCGAGAGGGATCAGTACAGCAGCGGCACCTACGACGAAGGGGAATGGAACTGGAGGAGACGATGGAGGCGTAAAAGTACAACGGACCGCTTTGTTTCAATCGGCGCAAGCTGGAGTCAATTCACGAAGAGGAGTTCAAACGGATTCGACGAAACCCGGCGATGCAACCCCATCTCCCCTTCCACCTCTTCCTACACCTTCAGTATCGACATCAAGCTCAGCGGTAAACCGAGGTGGAGGAGGTGCGGGAAGTAGAGGAGCTGGTAGAGGCGCAGGCGGGAGAGGAAGAGGAAGAGGGAAACTTCGAGGTCCGCCGGGAGGAGATCGAGGGATGACTTTACTGGACAAGGTGAAGGCAGAAGCAGGAGAAGAGGATCTGGAGAAGCAGATTCATACGTTGTACGAGGTGAGTGTCCTCGTTCTACATCGAGCGATTTCGAGAACTGACCTAACTATCGCTATGTAGATGCAACGCCCTTCTCCCGAATCAGTCGCCGCTCGAGAGCACCTCATTTCCGAATTGACCGATTACCTGAATCGAGAACGTTTCCACTGGGGCCACCCTCATTCGCCGACAGCGATGCCGCTTTCGATCGAACCTTTCGGCTCGATTCGATTCGGATTAGGCACTTCAGGATCAGATCTCGACTTGTGCTTGCTCGACCCTTATCGACCGAATGGATTCGAAGAGAAGTGGTACTCGTCGAGGAAGGAACACATGCAAGATCTGCCGGATATCTATCAGATGCGAAAGATTGGGAATTCTCTGTATCGAGCTGGATTGGAGAATATTCATCCTATGTATGCTCATGCTTGTCTTGTCATCTCAACGAACGTCTCGCTGATCGTTGGCCAACATCCTTCGTAGTCCCGACGCTGCAGTACCGATTTGCAAATTCGAAGTTCAGATCGATGGTCAAACGATCCAAGCAGATCTCAACACCAACGAGCGATTGGGTAAGCCCGACGTTCTACTCCATCCCTTGAAGCGAAAAGCTGATCGATCCTTCCCCCATTGCAGGTGTTTACAACTCTCGACTCCTCAATTCCTACTGTAACCTTCATCCTCTCGTTCGACCTCTCTCCGTCTTCATCAAGTTTTGGGCATCTCAACGAGGTCTCAACAATCCTTCCGGCGATCGAGACGGCATCGTGACATTCTCTTCCTACACTCTCATTCTCCTCGTCATCGCATACCTTCAAAAGATCAAGCTCCTCCCGAATCTTCAAGACGAAGAACTCATCTCTTCGACCGAAACTGAACGTTCCCGATTCTTCTCGACCCCGAAAGCCTACAGTCGTCGAGGAAAACTCAAGCATTTGATCAGGAGTGTCGGATGGGACGTTACTTTCGTCGAATACGAGGAGGCACCCGAAGGATTCGAAGCTAGTCCCCAGTCTCTCGTCGAGTTGGCGAGAGGCTTCTTTCACCATTTCGGGGAGGAGTTCGATGTCAAGAAGGATGTGGTCAGTATCGCGAATGGTGAACCTTTCGCTCGTGAACGACCATTCGGTCAACCTATTCCTCGACCCGATCAACAAGACGCACAACAAGTAGGAGGAGAAGCAGCTGAAGGGGAAGTGTCGAAGGCAGAGCGAGTTCGACAAGAGATGGAGGATATGGCATTGGAAGCGTTTGCCGATGAGGAATCAGCACAAGCCAAGGTCACGGAAGGAGGAGGACAGTTGGATGATCCGCTCGCCGAGACTGACGCGATCGCACAAGCTCAATCCGAACTCGACGAAGAACGAACGAAGGCAGATCAAGCGAGACCGGTCTCTCGAGCAAACTCTCGCTCTTCTTCCCCGATTCCGTATGGAGACTTTTCGGAACCCGAGAAATGGACGGAGCACATGATTGTCGTTCAGGACCCTTTCATCTTGACGAGGAACTGCGCCGGGAACGTCAGACCTGATTGGGTTGAGGAATTGAGAATTGTGAGGTTTCCTGAATACTCCACTCGTTGTTCAGCTACTAACGAGTGAACGGTTCTGGTTCCTCACAGCAAATGCGAAGAGCGCGAGATCTCATCGATGAGAATGCCCCTCTGTCCAAGATCTGTCTCCATCAATATTCGGATCCAGATTATCTCCCGATCGCGTTCAAGAAGGTTCGAGCGAAAGCGGCGGAACAGAAGAAGAAGCAAGATGAAGCGATGGAGAAGCGAAGGGAAGCTCAAGAGAAGTTGGCAAAGGAGCAAGAGGAAGCGAAGAGAGTGAAAGAGGAGGAGAACTTGAAGAGTGAGAAAGGTGGAGAAGAGGAGACAGCGGTTCCAAACGAAGAAGAGAGTGCAGACAAGATTGAGGAAGAAGCAGTACTCCCTGCAGGTCAGTGAGTGGTGGTCAGATGATCGACTAAAAAACAGTTTAGAGTCTCTCTCAGAAATGTGTAATCCTTGTAGCTAGTCTTTTCGTTTTATTTGCAATTCTGCTTTGTTATACAGTGTGTACAAGGCTTTGACAGAGGAAGAGAGTTAGAGATGAAGATGTGGTTGGAGTGAGAGTTGGAGGCAGAAGAGCACAAACTCAGCTCGTCTTGACTTCCTCTTCCGCTGTGCTCTCGCTAACCCGCAAGTTCGCCAACTCCCTTTGACCGACACCATGGTAAGTTATCTATTAGCTATGCGCCCTCTCACTCCTCTAGTCCGACTCCTTGCAAGTTGAACAAGATTCAAAGTTACAAGTTTCAGCAAATTCAATCAATCGACTCGAATCTCACTACAACTGTCAGAGGGGAGACTGTGGATGGGGTAGAATGGATAATGAAGGTTATTAGAACAGAATGGGACCAGGAACGATAGCTACAGAGTGGATAATGGATGGGATTAGGATTCACTCAGTCTCCTCAACTTTCAAGCCAGCCAACTTCAACCCACAACACAAACCACAGCTCGCTCGACTGGATGAGCAGCAGGAACAACTTCTAAAATTGAGATCAGAAACAGAGGGAATTGACGCTGGTTGTATTGGTGTTCAATAGGACCCCTCCGGTGCTGTTACTATTAGGACTCGCAAGTTCATCACCAACCGTCTCCTTCAAAGGAAGCAGATGGTTGTCGATGTTCTTCACCCTACCCGTGCCAACGTCTCGAAAGACGAACTCCGTGACAAGCTCGCGACTATGTACAAGGCCCCCAAGGAACAAGTCATCGTCTTCGGTTTCCGTACCCAGTTCGGTGGAGGAAAGTCGACCGGTTTCGCTTTGATCTACGATTCGAAAGAGTCGCTCAAGTTCGAACCCCGTTACCGTCTCGTTCGAGTAAGTTCACCCATTCCCTCTTTCCACTCTCTCTGTCCAATGCTAATCTCGGCCCCCCTCTCTCTTCTTACTATAGTTCGGTCTCGCCGCCAAGAGGGAGCGAACTGGACGTAAGCTCCGCAAGGAACGCAAGAACCGCTCCAAGAAGTTCCGAGGTAAGTTGAAACTTTCTCACCTCTCTCGCTTGCTGTCGACAGCAACTTCCGCTCATCACTTCCCCCACTATCTTACTCTCGCTCTACAGGTGTTGCCAAGACCAAGAAGGCCGATGCTGGTAAGTGTCTACTCTCATCAGTGTCGAATGCCGAATGCTCATCATTTGTTTCTCGTAAACAGGAAAGAAGAAGTAAACGGGATATTAGCGTTGTACACGTGCCGGTTGTTACTTGGAAACGAGATCTTGGGTTGCGAAAAAAAAAAAGGCAGAAGTTGGGAGAGCGGAGTGCGAGAGAGGAGTATCGTCATTTGCGGAATGCAGCGATCTTCTCCCGTCGAATGGCTATCAGTTGACGGGCGACACGAGAGGGGAGACACTCATCAGGAAGATGTGTACAGCGTCGAAGAGTTTCGTCAAATTTCCTATTCCACGACAATTCTTCACCATCCCTCCTCCCCTTCCACCGACTCCTCGATCTCTCTCGTTCACTCGACTCGGTTTGCATGCGTCACTTCGGTTCCAACGCTGGAGATCTGTCGCTCCGCTGAATCCGAATGCTCTGTGCATTTCACAAGATTCCCTCTCTCTAGCTGCTAGTCCTGCTGCTTGATAGGTAACATCCGTTCTTGTTCCTCCTCACTCTATACCTAATTTACACCAACAAACCTCGAGAATGCCCAAGCAACTCGCCTCGACCTTTTCTCCAATCCTTTCATCGACTCCTCCTCGAGCAAGCACTCGACTCAATCCTCTCACGGACTCTTGCAGTCGAACCTGACAGCGTGCATCGTGCGGCGCGGCGAGTCGGGAGAGGAAGACGTTCAAGCAGCCGAAGAGAGCATCGAAGTGCATCGTTTGCGAAGACGAAGGGGCACCGGGAGAGGCTGAAGTGCTGTTGACTGCCGAAGCGAGCGATTCTATTCGAGCTGTGAGGTCTTCGAGAAGCGCAGCGATGAGTTCGGGAAAGAATCTTGGTAGCGCGTTGAGAACGTCGAGAACGAGATTCGCAAGCCGGATCGAATGAGCCCCGAACCTTGACGGAAGCGAGAGCGACGAGCGTATCAGAGTGATCAGAAGCTAAGCTTCGTATATCAAATGAGTGGGCGAACGGAGCTTGTGTTCGATCAGGTTTAAAACGTACCCTTGAGAGTTCGTCGTTCTCTTCCGCCGCTCGTGAAGAGGAGCCCTCCCTCGAAACGACTCCCTGAGCTCCTCCTCCTTCGACACTCGAGATGTTCGATTGGGAGAAGCGCACTGACAAGCCGACGATGAATGGTAGCACCGTCTCGACTGAAGCGACGACCGCCTCGAATCGAACGCTTTGACTTTCGACTCCAGGTCTCGCAACTTCTTGCTCGATTTCGTTCCCTATTCGTTGCTCGAAAACTTTGACTCGTTGGAGGAGTGTCTTTTGTTGATCAGCGGATAGAGAAATCGAGTAGAGCGAAGAAACGGGAATGTCGACAGAGCTTGATTCGACCGTGTTGTTTTCGTGAGGCCAAAGTATCGACAGAACGTTTCGTAGAGCCGAGTAGACGTCAGGAGAGACTGTATGAGATGAGAGAGAGGATCTGAGTGAAAGAAGTGACGACCACGTGAGCGAAGGCGCAAGAAGAAACGAACGAAGATTCGCTGCTTGTCGCAGATCGCTGACGAGCGGTCTCCTGCACGACTGATCTGAACAGCGAGGTAGTATCCTTTGTCAGCTCGGATCCTATAGAGCGAAGTAAGCTCAAAGGGTGCTCACTTGGCTCTTCATTTCCATTTCCGATTCCCTCTCGATCCTTGTGAGTTATCCTTCGAGTCGCGGTTCGTCCATAGATACCTGTGAGTGTCGATATTCAACGCGAGCTCTCTGAATACAGATTAGAGTCGAGGATTGAGAGACCCACCCAAACTCTGAGTTCCCTCATCTCGCGAGATCGCTTCTTGTCGTAGTTCAGACAGATAATCTATGTTGAGCTCGCAGACGGTTCGTGAGGTAGATCAGAGATATTGTAGACCCGTAGACTGACCAGCGAGGGAAGTTGAATCGGGTTTGGTTTCGAGGATGAGAAGAGCCTGTTCAGTCGATTGAGGGGTCAGAGAGGGTCCTTCGCGCTTGTAGTGAGCTCACTAGAGCTATCCGGAGCGAGAAAGCTTGAGAAGAGGGCATTCGAGCGAGATAGTGAAGGAAGAGAGAAGAGAGAAGAAAAACAAATCACTTTCTCTCGAGCCTTCGACATTGAGGTTCAGTTGAAGTGGTATGTTTGACAAATGCAGTATAGTTGTAAAGTAAAGGCAGGAACGAACGAGATTCGGCTAAAGAGCGTGTGAGGGAGAGAGGGAACAAAGTCTACAGAAACGCTACGACGAAAAAATGGAGCGAAACGATATTAGAGGGGAAAGCTAAAAGGGGAATAGGAAAGGAACAACTAGCGACCAGCGTGGAAATGCGAAAGAGACACAGAGAACAGCGAGAGAAGAGATGGAAAGGGAATCTATAGGTTTGCTTTGAGGTCTGCTTTTTTGTCGATCGTACCTGCAGGTGCGATTTTTCCGGAGGTGAACTACAATCAAGGAGCAAAGAGTCAGTATTGCGATAGAATGAGATAGCAAGCGCAAAAGAAACACACCTCAGTCCCAAAGACGGAGTCCCAAAAGGAAGAGGTTACGCCTATTTCGAAAAACTCAAGTCAGCTGCTGAAAAGTAGATATGTAGAGGAGAGGAGCCGAACTAACCGTATCCAAGGTTGGGCTCCTTGTAGTGATGTTCCATATGCCAAGACTTCTGCTTCTTGATGTACTATTCGAGTTTCGCAAGGAAAAGCGTCAGTCGGACGATTCCGATCAAAGGTCGAGTCAAAGTAAAAGTTCGTACAGCAGGTAACTTGCTGTGATGCATAGCGTAGTGTAGCATGTCGTAAGCTACGTAAAAGGCGAAAGATCCTGCGATTATGCCATTCGCCATCCAATTCGGGAAGATCGAGTGGGCCAATTTAGTGAATGGTGTTTGTAAAGCGGCGAAGAGGATTGGTGGCATGACTAGTCGCATCCTGTCCATGGGTACATAATGATGTATCCCATGAAGCAGGAAGTGCAACATGAGGAAGAAGGGTTTGTCGGGGAGAATTTCTTCAACGTGGAAGACGAATCGATGCATGACATATTCAAGGATCTGTTTCAAGCAATCCCGGTCAGCTCAGCACGACGAGGGATAGGCAGAGAGAGGTATTTCGCACGGTCCAAATGATATTTCCAACGAGGAAACAAATTCCAGTTCGTTGAAAAGCGGTTGCAAGAGCGAGACCGGCTCCAGTTTGTTGAACGATCGATTGACGGAAGATGTAACAAGTGATGGGGACCCAGATGATCGGTACGACATACCAAGCCGTCATCGTAAAGACTTCGAGGTAAGATGGTCCGAACAAACGAGCGGGTCGGGGAATGTGCCTATATGAGCGGGCATCGGTCAGCTCATCCTCCTTGCAGTCGTGAAGACAGAGAGTACTTACCTAGGTTGGTGAACTTGTTGAAGGTAGAAACTTTTCGAAAATTCCGAATTCCAAACTTGCATAATCAAAGGACGATCCAAATCCAAGAACTGATTCTTCTCCCAATCACTCCTCTCATCTGTATCTGTCGGTTCCCACCCGTCCTCGTACTCGAACTCTGGATTCGTGATCGCTTCTCCCGAAACGATTCGACCGATTTGATACTCGTTCAAGACTGAGTAGGCCGAATCCGAGTGACTGTGTTCGATGGGGTCTTCCATAACTTGTTCGACATCCTTTCCGGCGTACTGAGTGATGAGTTCATCTCCCCCTGGATGATCTTCTAAGAATCGAGTAACCTAAAAAACACAGCAAACGAAATTGCAAGCGAGACGTGTTCCAGAATCAGCGAGACTGTACGGACGCGTGTTGAATACACATAGAATGAATGATAGAACTCACATCGTACACTTTGCCCTTGTAAGTGACCCAACAATCTGTGGCCGAGGAGTGTGCTTCGACATCTTCTTGAGTGTAGATCCTGTTCCTCTTTGCGGCTCGTTGATCGGCTAGACTCATGACTGGCTAGCTAGATAATGTTCTGTCGGTTTTGGTCGGTAAAGTAGAGAGTAGAGAGGAGAAAGAGAGTGGCGATGTTTGAAGGAAATTGCTTCGAAAAACTTTCGGAAGGACCACCCGCTGAACTTCGCGAAACCCCTCGCAAACAATACTAGCTCCAATCTGACCGCTTTCAAACACACTTTGATTGCCTTCTATTTATGTACAAAAATCATCCGAAAAATCATCGAAATTCCGCCATATCCCTCCAATATCCCTCGCATGTGAATGAATCGTTCCATCAACTCGTCCAAAGCGTGATACCTTCCACCCAGTAGCCGGTACAATCTAGTAACGTCGCCAGAGATAGGCGCAGGCGATTAACCGACTTCTACTCGGGTTTCGCAGCCTTGAGTGCTTGTTCAGCTTTTGAGAACTCTTCCGTCGATCGAACGTCGTCCTCCGCGCTCGCCTATCGTTGCCATCATGTCGAAGAGCGATCAGCACCGACTTTCAAGGTCGAACGAGTCACGAAGAGAGGAGCATGAGAGAGGACAACTGACGACGAGTTCTTCCAAATCGTCTACTGCTTTCGCTAATCGTTTCTCTGAATCCGGAATCATTTGCAAGCTATCCGCATGTACTTTACGCTGTGTGCATATCGAAACGAGGTCAGCGCATCTTACTTCACGGGTGAGAGAGAGTGCGACACCTTACAGCTTGTCTGACCTCATACTCGTCCTCCCCGTTCTTTTCCATCGTATCTGCCCTCTGTTTCGTTTGCGCAGCTTCCTTCTGATAGGATGCAACCTCCTTGACGAGCCTTGAATGTCGAGAATGAAAGGTATAAAGTTGAGTGAGGAAATGATCAAGAGAAACTAGCGAGATGAGGTCGAGACTGACCTGTTGACGACTCCAGTCTTGATTGATAGTTGTCTCGTAGTGTTTGACATGTTACGAGTTGGAGTCTGAGCTAGTGAGAGTAAAGAGAGAGAAGGTTCAACAAGCAGACGACTTACTCTCCTACATCTCACTCCATTACACAGAATACTCTCAAATACAGCCATCCTATCTCTAGCTCAAGGTCTACGCCCTTGTCGATCAAATCTCTCCTCCTTGAATTTCCCCCACTTCCTCCCTCTTGCCTCCTCCTCCTCCTCTCCTCCTCTCTCAATCTAGAGGATGGATCAGCCACCTACCTCCTCAACCTTGTCCCCTACCTCAACCGTCACCTCTCCTCCAAACGATCCAGCAGAATCTGAGAAATCTAATCTCGCACCTCCCGCTCTCGCACCACCCCAAGATTCAACCACACCTCAGCCTGCAATCAACGGAACGCCCTTCGAGTTGGAATTCTTGCTGATGGGCGGACAGAGGAGGAGATGGACAGTAGGAAGTCAGGATACAGTCGAACAAGTTAGAACGAGAATTTGGAATGAATGGCCTCCAGGTACCCTCACCCTTTCTCCGTATTCCTCGGGTGAATGTTTCATTGCTGACAGTAGAGTCAGAAACGTTGCATAGAATGGAGAACGAATGAAACACCAGTATCGACTCCTGACTCAATTCGATTGTACGTCTAGAGACAACTCTTTTCGCAATCCACTTCGACGAGACTGACACCCTCTACTTTCGTTGATAGACTATATCTCGGTCGATTTCTCGAGACAACAAGTCCCATCTCGGGTAAGTCATTGACAGCTCTGGTCATTTCTGTTCGCTACTAATTCTCGTTTGACAATCCTCGAAAACAGCTTACAACCTGAAACCTCCCTCAGAAGAAGGAGAACCCGTCACTATAGTGCATCTACACGTTCGATCAATCCCTGGAGCGACTCAACAAGACGGTAAGCACTCTCAATCCTTTGCACTTCCCCGAGAGATTGACTCAACTCTTGTCCCCTTCGTCGTACAGATACTCTCGTCAAACCAAAACGAAGTTCTTCTTCATCGATCTGTCGATGTTGTACCGTCTCCTAATCGCCCGCCGCCTCTCCGCTTCTCAAATTCTCATACCCTTTCCTAAAGTATCTCACTCGCCGGAAAAGTCCAAAGATACCCTTACCCTATTCTCCATCGACATTGAGCTATGCCCAGTCGTATCCTGTAGCTTATTTCCAACCTTTATTTCCGCCTTCCCCAGTCATTAACGATATCCAGTTTTTGTTTCCCCTTTACCTATCCCCTCCTTTTTATCGTATCTTCCCCCTCTCCTTTGATCTGTGTGTATCCTTTTCCTCGTCGTTGCAATCTCCATCTCGCCTCTTCCGAGCGCCTTCCGCTTCGATCTGACGTAGCACGGTCGAAGCGGGTTGAAGATTCCTGAGTCTCTCGTGAGATAGACGTTTGTGCGAGAAGAGAGGGATCAACAGAGAGGAACGAGGGTTGAGTCTTTTGCAAAGGGTACGTAAAAGTAACGGGACACTACGGGAAGCGAAGAGAAGGGGGGTATAGTACGACAAGGAAGGAGAGAGAGAGGAATGGAATATGGAGGAATTTCGAAGTAGATACTGCTTTGGTTTTGACGGAAGTGAAACGATGGGAAACGAAGGGGGACGAGACGTAGAGACCACTGATGTGCTGTGAAGATGAGAGAGCTGTTGATTGAGTCGGGAGAAGCGAACATTGGGATTGGCTCGGAGGAAGGTGCGAAAGTATGTTGGAGGAAGATTGGGTCGGGATGATCGGAATCGAGGAGTTGAAAGACGCGTTGAGGTAGACGCAATGAAGCGCACCTTGAACAGTCGATTGTTGTCCTCGTTCGACTACTTGGCGGGAGCGTCGCCAGATTTACAAGCGACGATTTTGCATTTCCCTAGACCCGTGACGACTTCGTTGTTTCCCTCGAGTTTGAAAGTTGGGTTTTGTAGGACGAACGTCCAAACCTGAAACAGTCATTCAAACGAGTTGAGATGAGCTGATTACGAGAATCGCACTCTCTCGTGCGAGGTGTCTCAACTAACCTCGTCACACAATCGATAAGTGTTCAAGTGGGCTTTGACGGTAGACTTGTTCTTGACTTCTTTGTTGATCGCTTGAGAAGCAGACTTGTCGAACTGAGCGATGGTGGGTTTGCGAAGTCAGCAAAATGCACCAAACTTCCGAGATGAAGGCAAGGTAGACTCACTTGAGCCAGAGTTTGAAGAGCAAGTTGAGGATTGATGTGTCCACTATTGATCAACTCGTCCAATGCTTCCACTAGAGCGTTACCGAGCCTATGAATTGTTAAGCAAGATCAACCTTTCAACCCTCTCACAACCTCGACGAGACAAAGTGGAGACATACGAAGATCGACGGTATAGCTGGTAGAAAGGAGTTTGTGCGGCTGGAGCAGCAGCAGCAGTAGTTCCCGACATTCGATGAAGATTTAGGAGCGAGAAAGGTTTCGCCAACTCTTGCTCTTATACTTGTCACTCGACATACTCAAGATACCTCCAGAACACTCTCAGTGCTCCCTAGATTGACACCCATCATCAAAGTGCTGCTCCGAAGCGCTTCGTCCGGAAGAAGATTCGACTCGATTGGGTAAGTATCGAAACTCGCGGTTCAACCTCCTGAGATTCGCTGACAAAGATCAAGCTACGTAGATGGACGTTGAGAAGGCACTCCGCCTCAGAGCAGGCCACAAAGGGCATTGAAGTGATCGATATCGTCTCAAGACGCTTCGTAATTTTCGGTGCTCTTCTTCGTCCCCCGCTCGAAATCGCGCCGAAGGTGCTATCGCTCTGTTTGACACGTGCAGAGCTTCCCCTTGTCGGCACGACCATTTGTATTTCAACTTTGCAACTTCCGCCAATGGTTTCGTTTCGCAAACCACGTTCCGCCTTTTAGCGTCGTTTCGACACTCGCACTTCAAATAACTTCGAACGCCTCCACGTCTCCAATTATTCCTGCAAGTGTGTTCGGCCGAACGCTACTATACCCGAATCAACAGACTGTTGAACGTTTGGGTTCCGATTCTTTCACCTCTCTTCTGCCTCAATCTCTGCCTCTCATCCACTATCATGCTATCACCGCTCAGCACGATCAGCGCTGTCGCTTCTTTAGCGACACTCGCTGTTGCCCAATCGTCGAATGGAAACGCTTCCGTCGCCCCGTGGCCAACGAATGTTGTCGATTTCGGAAATGGTGTTCACAGTGAGCTTCTCCCCAGCTATTCTTTTCTTTCTACTGTGACTGAGCTGACCCGCCTGACGACCTTTCCCTGCAGTCCCGGGAGCGATTCCAGCGAATCTCTACGAACCTCTGCAACATCGTCTCGCTTATGCTGGCTCGACCGGGATGACCGTCAGTTGGAGTACCTACAAACAGTTGGATAAGCCAACAGTCTTCTACACGACCGATCCTCGCAACTTTGAAAAGAGCGTTTCTTCGAACGAGTCGACGACTTACGAAACTTCGAGAACTTACAATAATCATGTTACGCTTACCGGACTGAAACCTGCAACAAAGTATTGGTATCAAGGTAAGTCATACTCTGCGTCGATTCTATGGAGGGACGAACGATGACTGATGAACCCCTTCGTTCTGCAGTTTCTCATACGAATGAGCCAGGAGGAGCTTATCGACCATCTTACACCTTCACTACCGCTCGAGCTGCAGGAGACAAGACTCCTTATACGATGGCGGTATTTGCAGATCTCGGATTGATGGGATCGTGAGTTCTCTATGCCCTTCGTTCTAAGCAGATCCCTGCTCTCTTCTCAAGCTGTGCATTCGAGCTGGTTCTCCTTCACTGACTGTTCCCTTTCTGGAGAGTAGACAGGGTCTCACTACGTACTCTGGACCGCTGGGAGGTCCCGATACTTTCCTCAAGCCATACGAGACAAACACAGTTCAGTCGTTACTAGAACAAAAAGATACTTACGAATTCATGGAGCACGTCGGTGATATCGGATATGCGGATTCCTTCGTACGTTCTCTCCTACTCGTCAGGCGAGAGAGTCACTCGACGCCTTGAAATGACCCTGACGAGAGAATAGATCAAAGAATCGTATCAAGGCATGTTTGGGCTCGATATCAATTCGACGCAACCTACTCGACAAATGGTTGCCGACAAGTACGAAGAGATGTCAGAACAGTTCTTCGATCAGATGCAATCAATTACCGCTGAGAAACCTTGGTGAGCTCGCCTCGCTTCGAATTCGCTCATCTCCTCATCCTTACTGATCAAACTCCGCTGGTTATCGCAGGATGGTCTCGCCCGGCAACCACGAAGCAAACTGCGTGAATGGAGGTCAGAAGAACAAGAAGATGCACATCACTTACGACGAAACGTACTGTCTCGAAGGTCAAACCGAGTTCAAGTTCTTCCGGTACGTTCATTCGCTCTCATTATACCTCTGGGTCATCCCCTGCGACCTCTTCCTGACTCGTCTTTTGCTTTCGCGAACAGGGAGCATTTCCGTATGCCCAGCTCTTCGTCGAAAGGTCTCGAGAATTTCTGGTATTCGTACGATTACGGTCTCGTAAGTGCTCGATTGCCTCTAACTCGTGACCTTGGCCTCTCAGAGGAGCTGACGTTTCTTTCTCCAATAGGCCCACTTCATTTCACTCACCGCTGAAACCGACCTTGGAGCCAATCTGACTGGTGCGATTCTGCCCCGACAACCTCGCAAGCTGAGTGTACTGATGGCGTATCATCTATAGGACCCATTGAGGCTAAGCCCGAGAACATATCGACGGGTAACGTCAACGGACCCTTTGGTTCTCCGAATCAACAAATCGATTTCCTCGTGAACGACCTCAAGAATGTCGACAGAAAGGCTACTCCTTGGGTCGTCGTCTTCGTACACAGACCCTGGTATTGTAGCAATGGCTGTGAACTAGGTGTAGCATGGCAGCAAGCTTTCGAGAAGATCTTGTATGATCACAAGTGAGTCTCTCGCCTTGCACTTCACGCGGCCTTCCCACTAACCCGCTCCCCTCACAGCGTCGACCTCGTCGTTCACGGTCATGTCCACACCTACGAACGCTTCGCGCCTCAATACAACGGTTAGCTGCTCTCGATAACTCTCGCTCACAGCTTCTCGAATTGACTTCCTGGAACTGCAGGTACGATCGACAAGAACGGTCTCAACAACCCTCGTGCCCCACTCTACATCGTCTCTGGAAATGCTGGTCACTATGATGTGAGGCTAAGCCTCTCTGCCCTTGCTTTCGAAAGCGACACTGACAATGCTCCTCACTTTCACAGGGTCTCGACAGTTTCGACGATCCCGTCAAGCGAGCGAACGGATCTGTGTTCAGTACCGACAACACGTACGGCTGGGGACGACTCTCGTTCATCGACGCAAACCACCTCAAATACGAGCACATCGCCTCTTCCAACTCTTCCGTGATCGACACCGCTACTCTTTACAAGAAGCACAATGCCAAACTATCTCGAGCACGTCTGGATTAGAGTGTTGAACCTCGTACCTTTTAGATCGGGATGTAGGAGTGGAAAAAGTGAAATCGGCTATAGAATGATTCTCCCTACTTCTGCGACCCTCGAGTTCGACGCGAGACTTGTAGAAGCAGGGTCTAACGCGAGAAGCTCTGAAGGATGCGAGACGCGCTAGCGAGAGACATCCGAGGAAGAGATTGCTTATTCACACAGGGACGAGAGTAGACTTTGTACAAAGAGAGAAGAAACAAGCGAGAGAAGCTATGGACACCTTAGAAAGCGATTCCAGTAACGTCTCGGTCTGAAAGGAAGAGTCAAGAGCAAGGTCAGTGACTGAGTGAGAGCAAAAAGAGGGCAAAATCGGAGGCTCACCCCAGTGACGATGCTTGGAAACAGCATCGAAGAAAGCGTAACCGAAACCTCCTAGGTCCTTGACGCCCTTGATCTTTCCCCAGGTCGAAGTTTCGTCCCCGGCAAGGTTCTGAGCGAGGACGAATCCCTTCTTCGACGAGAATGCATCCGAAAGATCAGCTTTGATGTCGGTGTCTCCCGGAAGGGCCTTGTGAGCGATGACAGGGATCGATGAGCCGACAGCGCCGACTGAAGGAAGGGAATGAAATAGTCAGTACAGATTTCGCGATCAGAAATAGGGGAGAGTGAACGAACTGGTTTTGAAGTGACCTGTTGCCTCACGGATCCAGTGAAGAGCACGTCCACTCTCGAGTTGCTTGACAAAGTTCTCGTCACCGTCGGGAATGAAGAGGGCATCGAAGAGAGTTGAGCGAGCGGATTCGAGAGTGAAGTTGGTGTTGATAACTCCTGAAGCGTTTTGGTCTCCCTTCTTGACTCCCTTGGGGAACGCCGGTCCTTTCCTAGTGCCGATCTGTAGTTCGCTCGTTTTCGCTGTCAGCTTGCGAGCACATGAGAGAGGAGAGAGAAGAAAAAAAACGCACAACGTTGGGAATCGATCCAATTGCGGTGACGGCAGCGACCATACCAGAGACTTGGAGACTGTCGAATCCGTCGAGAGCGAAGATACCGATGCGGCGACCGACTGCTGAGAATCCGTTGTTGGGAGAAAGGAGGGAGAAAGGTTGAGATCCATCGGTTTTCTTGTTGTGGTTTGGCTTCTCAGGTTGAGGAACTTCGATGTCGAAAGCTTCGGCGACGGCGACAGCAAAGTCGTGGTCAACTTCGTTCCATCGCATGATGTTGCGTTCTTGAACTTGACGATCGTCGCAACGTCCCAACTCGAATTGAGCAGCCTCGATGATGTGTTGCTGTTCGACTTGAGATAGGGAGTTCCAGAAGAGTTGTGCGTGAGAAACGTGCTCGTTGAATCGTTCGGGGCGGAGACGACCTCGAACTCCCTCCATCTTGTAAGGTGCGAAAGTCAGAGTATCGGGATTCGTCGCGGTGAGTTGCTCGATGGGCGCTGATCCAATCCAATTCTGACCTTTACCGTGAGGGGTAGAGCCAGCGTTGGGAGTCTCGAAGCGGTTAGGGTAGTAGTGAGGACCGGCGGGGATACGATGTTGCGATTGACCGTCACGAATAGTCGAGATGAAGGGGCAGACAGATCGATTGATGGGGAGTGAGGGGAAGTTGACGGTACCGAGACGAGAGATCTGAGTGTCGTGGTCTAGAGTGAAGAAGGAGAGAAGTCAGTATAGCGGAAGAATGAGAAGTGAAACTCTACTTACAGGAGAAGTTTCGAAGTTGAAGCATAGGATCATTCGAGTAGTCGATACCGGGGACGACGTTGGAAGTGCAGAAAGCGACTTGCTCAGTCTCGGCGAAGTAGTTGGTGGGGTTTTGGTTGAGAGTCATCTCTCCAACCCATTTTATAGGTGCCAATTCTTCACTAACCCATTTCGTGCAGTCGAGGATATCGAAGTCGAAGGTGAGTTCTTGCTCTTCAGTGATGAGTTGAACTCCAAAGTCCCACTTGGGGAATCCTCCAGCCTCGATAGCACTGTTTGCGGCGGAAAGAACGAGAAGTCAGCTCGGTCAATTCGAAGTCCTCACGACTAGCGTCTGCGAGAACGAAGCGCCTGTGAAGAGAAAAGGGACGTACTCTGCGAGATCACGACGAAGGTAGTCCGGGTCATGTCCTTGAAGCTTGAGAGCCTCGTCCCAAACGAGACCGTGTGTTCCGAGTTGAGGTCTCCAGTGGAACTTGACGAAGGTACGCTTTCCTTGAGCATTGACGAGAACGAAGGTGTTGACTCCGAAACCCTTGATCATACGGTACGAACGAGGGATCGTGTAGTCGGAAAGTGCGAAGATACTCATGAAGAGCGAATCGGGAGTCAACGAAAGCCAATCGTAGAAGGAGTCGTGAGCAGTTTGAGCTGTGAAAGACAAGGAGAGTAAGCTTCAAGGAAGCAATTGAGATCAATTAGAGGGGAGGACGAACCTTGAGGAAGGTGAATTTGAGGCTCAGGCTTTGCGGCGTGGATGAGATCGACGAATTGGACACCATCTTGCACTGTGGGGAAGTATGAACGGTCAGTGGCGAGTCAAGAGGGCGAGATCGTGCATCGAGGAAGTGAACGAACTGAAGAATACGGGAATGTTGTTTCCGACGATACTGTTAGCGGGAAGAGATTGTCGTCAGCTCGTCGTTCCAATACAAGATACGCAGGAGATTCATACGCACTCCCAGTTACCTTGCTGCGTATAGAACTTGACAGCGAATCCTCGAACCTCACGAGCAGTCTCGGCTGCACCGTTCGATCCGAGAACAGTTGAGAATCGAGTGAAGACGGGAGTCTCTACACCAACTTCGGTGAGGACCTTGGCGCAAGTGACGTCCTCGAGAGACGTATGAAGCTTGAAGACACCGTGAGCACCTGAGAGCAAAGTCGAAGCAGAGTGAGCTTCTTTGCAGAGAAACCAAGAAAATCATCGAAAACTCACCGGCACCTCGAGCGTGAACTACACGTTCAGGGATCCTCTCGTGGTCGAAGTGAGAGATACGCTCGCGAGCTACTGGATCATCGATGGTCGTCGGCCCACGAGGTCCAGCTCTCATCGAGTTTTGTAAGTTGTCGACAGGAGCTTGTGCGAAGTTCGAAACATGCTTGTCGCCTAAGGGGTTGAAGAGATCGTCAGCACTCTCAGTCTATGTACTTCGTCGATGCCACTGCTACTCTTCTCTCCTCCGATTCAGCGCTCCTTCCGAAAGGTTCTGTTTCCTCTCCTTCATCCCCACTTCGATTCTTCCCGATCTTCGAGGAGAAGGGTAGGAGCTTGAGGACTTACCATCAAGGGGGACTCGAACAGTGTGTTCCTCGATTTGAGCGAGCTTGGCGTTCGAAGGAGTAGGTCTCTTGTAGTGAGCGATTCCGTCTCCAGTTTTCGACATCTTTTGAGTTGATTGATTCGAAGTGTTGTTTATCGAGAGGCAGACGAGCTGAGTGTGAGTGGACGGGTAGAGCTGGCGAGATTGAGACTCGAAAGTGTGAAGGTGGAGGAAGGAAAGAAAGAAAGGAGGAGAAGCTGCAAGTGGAGGAAGCGACCTGGCAGCGAAGATTTCGCGACGCGAGAACTCGAAAAAAAAGCATTACGCAAATCGGAGATTTCTGATTTGATCTTGCGATGAATTACTAAAGAGAACCTTTTATTCGGGTAGGAAGAAGCCTCGGGAGAAGGAAGGATCGAAGCGAAAGAAGACTTTGGGAAGAAGTAATTTAGCGATGAGTGTGGCGTCGAAGTAGGACTTCTCGTATACTCAACCTGTAACCTGTGAACACCCATCAGAAGTACCACAGAAATAGATCGCTTCGCTCGCCCATGGACTCCAGCTATTCAGGTGTTTGTTCAGAAACGTATTTGGGAAACAGCGAAATCGGATACAGAACCTGTACAATCCTTGATTCTTACAGTGAGGAGACCAGAAGGGATGAGTTTGAGCTACAAGATCCGACGAGAGACTTGGAAATGATCATTGCTTACTAAACACAAAAACGAGACGACAACGCGACAACTTTACGAAACGACAAACGAAAAAAGCTATCCAACCCTTAGACCTTGATGCGAGAAACGTCACGATCTACAGTAGGCAACAAGTGAGGTCAGCTCCCAACGAGAAAGAGCTCGAGCGCGGGAACGGGCGACTGACCTTGATGAGGTTGGTTCGAAATCGCATCGAAGAAAGCGTAACCGAAACCTCCGAGATCCTTTACGCCCGTGATCTTTCCCCATGTCGATGTTTCGTCGCTGGCGAGATTTTGAGCGAGAACGAATCCTTTCTTCGATGAGAACGCTGCTGAGAGATCTGCCTTGAGGTCGGTATCCCCAGGAAGAGCTTTGTGAGCGATGACCGGAACGGCTGCACCGACTGCACCAACTGAGTAGTCGATGAAAGAAGAGCTCAGCGGGGGTTGCGCAAACAGAAAGACAGAACGAGAGGACAAGAAACGCACTGGTTTTGTAGTTTGCCGCTGTCTCACGAATCCACTTCAATCCCTTCTCACTCTCGAGCTGCTCTGCGAATGTTTCGTCACCATCGGGGATGAAGAGAGCGTCGAATTGCGTAGAAGTAGCGGATTCGAGATCGAAATCGGCGTCGATAACTCCTGAAGCGTTCTCATCGCCTTTCTCGACTCCCCTGGGGTAGGCACGTCCCTTACGAGTAGAGATAACCTTCGGGATCATCGAGCCTACTGCGTTGACAGCAGCGATTATACCGCTGACTTGTAAAGTGTCGAATCCATCGAGTGCGAAGATTGCGATTTGTTTCTCACCTGTTGACAGAGTCAATTCGTCAGTACTTCAGTCAGTCAGGAGCCTTCCGGATGTTGCCTCGAGCCTTTGCTGTCAGCACAACCCAGCCTGATCGCTAAACGCCATTTTCTCCTCCTGATGCCCCCACTTTTCCAGCCAATCTCTCCAAATACAGGAAGAAGGGGAAGCAACTCCAAGCTCACCATCAGCAGAACCTCGAGTAGTGTTCTCGTTGGAGGTGGACGTAGATGTTGAGGTCATTTTCGAAAAAAGTTGATTGATGAGTCGTTCGTTTGCTTTGGAGGAGGTGAGTTGGTTGTGTGGGGGTGATCGAGAGCTGACGAGTGTAGTATCGGGTCTTTGTAGTGTGAGATTGGAGTGGCAGAGGAAGAGGGGGAAGAAAGAGATTCAGACCGGCAACTACGTAGTCACGAATCGAAGTGAGCAAATCGACGATTGGAGAAAGTTGCATGAGAAGCGATTGCGCTGGAGACTCATTCAAGAGCTCACGAAGTGCTCCTATGTGAGCAACGTCACACTGGCTCTGTCGTCGATAAGAGACGAGAAAGAGGAGGAAAGCACTTTGAAAAAAGTCCTTCTCATCCTCAGTTTCGCAAAATCAGTCTGTTAGTTCCAGAGCTGTTGAGTATAACGAGGCGAAGTCAAGCCGATAAAGCTCCCTCGACGTACGGACCGACGTGAGAACAAGGTCGAACACTTCCGCGAGAGAAGAAAAAGCTCGAAGACGACGAAAGGTCGCTTTGTTGCTGAAGTACGACTACAACGACGACCCCAGCGTTCCCTATCGATCATGAAGAGGGTACCTTGACAGGACAGTAGTTTGATGATGACTCAAGCCTGGACCTTTCGGGAGAGAACAAGGAAAGTAAACGCTCGCGAACCTTTTGCAAGGCTTGAGCCGATTGACTCGTCAGAACTCCGCAAAATACTACCTCGCGAACGTATTCAACGTTCTCCTGCGTCTGTGCTCCCCGAAGAGTCGAACAGCTTGCTTCAGGCTCTCAAACTGAGTTGCGAAGAGCCGAAAAACGGGAAAAAAACAGGTCAACTTTGTCACGAACTTTCCGTACGGGAGCGAGACCTCGAGTCGTCCGACACAATCGTATAGTCGATCAGCACGCAAGGAGCGAGAAAGAGGGGTTGCGAAAGTTACGAAGAAAACTCAAGGAAGTTGAACGAATCGCAAACTTGTTCCTCCTCTTCTGGCTCTTACACCCAAATTCTAATCCGCCTCTACTGAAGCGCCTTCGCAGCTATGTCTGCAGTAGCAACACGGCAGTACTCAGTCCCGCCCTCTCACGAACTTCGATTCGAACTTGAAACTCCCACCGACGCAATCAGCATCACGCTCCACTCTGGCTATGCAGAAGTGTTCGGATTCGAATTGGTACCTGGTGCAACATATGGTTTCGCGAATGAACAGCGCGGTGCGGTTTGGGCAGCTGGAGTGAACGGAGAAGGAGCTGAATTAGAGATGAGTCCAGATTTCTCGCCCTCTCAACCTCATAGGGACCCAGTAATAGTCTCAAGGGATCAAGGATATGGTGAAGGATGCTCAGTGAGGTGGAATAGGACTGGGAAGTGGTATTGAATGGAATGCAAACAGCTCATCTCGGATTAAGATGTGATTCCGTTGTGCTCGCTGTGGATACTCATACTCACTGTAGACGAGTTCGTAGAGGTATCTCTTTCGTGTACCTCGTCTCGCGATACCTGGAAGCTGCCTCTTGATTCGATTTTCGCATCAATTCATTTCTCCAGTCCCTCTCTTCGGACGTTCGAACTAACCTGCGTTCTTTATTGGATCTCTACGTGACAGGGAACATAGATAGTGTTTACGTCGCATCAGAATCACCGATATCGACCTACTTCAACCTTCATCTTTCCCTCTCTCGACTTCGACATCTCTCTCGCCCTTCCTCCTTCTCCCTCACTCGCGACTTATCCCAACCAGACGACGAAGTAGCACCACCACGAGTGCTCGTGATAGGAGAACGTGGAGCGGGCAAATCGAGTTTGATCAAGATGTTGACGAATTGGCGAAATCGAGAAGCTCGAGCGACTCTGGCTAAACCGGGAGCTTCGACGGCTGGACTGACCGTCGCGAACCTTGATCCGAACGACGGCGCATGGACAATACCTGGAACGGTCGGTGTTGTCAGCACTTCCTCCCTTCTTCCCACCACGACTCCCATCGCTCCCTTCGGTACCAGCTACTCTTCCGGTCCTCCCGTTCCTTTCCCTCCTCCAACATCCACTTCTACTTCTACTTCAGCCGATACTCCAGCTCCTTACGTACCTACTGTCAACCTCGATGCCTACGCTCCCGTCCTCAATCCTCTCGTCTACTACTACGGTCATCTCTCTCCAACAACGAACGAGCCACATTACGAGTTACTGTGCAAATCGGTGGCTTCAGCGGTCAAGCGAAAGGTGGATTCAGCAGGGTTAGATGGATGGAAAAGTGGTTATATCATCGACACTCCTGGAGAATGGGCGGAGAAGAAAGGTGGAGGATGGGAACGGGTGAAAGCTGCAGTGAGGGAGTTCGAAGGTGAGTCTAATGTGTCTAAACGTATGCGAAGATGCGAAGCGAGCGAGTACTGATCATGACCTGTTGAGTTTAGTCAACGTCTTGCTCGTTCTCGGTTCTGAACGTCTCTATGTCGAGATGACAAAGCTGCTGATTACGAACAAGACCGTGACAGTTGTGCGAGTGCCGAAGAGCGATGGCGTAAGCGTCTCGTCCTTCGAAATTGCAGCGAGGTATCTGAACTTTCGCAACAAATTATCAGGCTTCCGACCTCGATCTTTCAACGCTCTCTCGAATCCAATCCTCTCAGATTCGATCATACTTCTACGGCGGTCCAGCGCTCACGCAAGGAGTTCTGAGTCCATTCTCGATCATCGTCAAATTCGACGATGTTCGAATTTGTCGAGTTGGAGAAGGTGACCTCGTTCGCTCGATGCCGCTTTCCGATCATGCACTGACTCTGATGCTTTTCCCCCCTGTAGCTGCCGGAGCTCACGCGCCATCCTCTGCTCTACCGCTCGGTGCAACTCGCTTGACGCGCGATACCGAGCTCGTCGAGATAGACCTCAACGGACCTCGTGCATCGAGCGAAGTCTTGAATCGGTTACTCGCCGTTCCTCAAGCCGAAGAGGGAGACGAAGGAGAAGAAAAGGTCGTGCGCGGACCTGTGGGAGGATTCGTTTGGGTGTGCGTGCTCTCTTCTTGCTACCTCTTGTTGTCTTACGCACGGTTTCGGGAGATACTGACTTTGCGAATCCTACGCCCTCAGGTCTGCGCTCGATCAAACGAAGAAGAAGATTACTCTCCTCTCACCTCTGCCTGGTCGATTACCTCGCAAGACTCTCATTCTCGGATCTCTAGATTGGGTAGACTCGTAGTCATTCCCTGTAACGAGGTGCGATTCTACCTCGATGAGCTCTGCACGGCAACGAATAGCTCTTTGAACAGATTTGCCTGTCAAACAAGGCTCCGAACGAATTCGTTTGAGCGGTCAGTTTCTAATCGCGCACTGGCCTTGTTAGAGGCTCTCTCTTCCCACGTTCTTCCCTTGTCCGACTCTCTTCTCTTTCTAACTCTCTCCTACTGCCTCGCGTCTCTGTACGATGTCGTTGGAGGACGTGAAGACCGTTGCTGACCTCGAGAAAATCCTCGTAAGCTTTCTTTCCCGAATCCTGACATTCTTCTGGTCCCGGAACTGACCCCCGTCCCTCTTGATTAGCATGGAGCATTCCTGATGCTACCCAGAACAATGAATCCCTGGGAGTACTTCGCCTCGCAAGTAACGTTAATCATGCAACTCAAGGCTCCGAAGTCCCTTTTGCCGATGCTCATTTGCGCTGCTTGTTTGATGGGCATTGCGACGGTACTCTACATTGCGGGATTGGTGATCAGATGGAAGAAGGGTACACTGTGGTTCATCAGAGTTGTGAGAGTCAATGAAGAGGGGTTCATTCTACCGCATTACATCGTTTCTTACGTTTCTGTGATGATTCTTTTCAATCTCTGTACGCCTCTCATATCGCTCACTACCCTCTAGCAGAATCACTGACATCCCTCGCTGAGCAGGTCTACAAGCGTTCCTCGGGATCCTGTATGTCCGGACCGAAAGACAGCTCAACTTGCACTCATACTTCTACGCGACTTCCCTTCCTTGGTGAGCTGATTACTCTTCCCCTTCGTCGTTGTCGTCTTCTGACGATTACTATTAACGTCGTCGATAGGCTCCCCGGACTTCTCGCAGTCTGCTTCGCCCTTTGGTCATTGACGACGACATGTGAGTTTCCAGAGTTCAGCTCAACTGACCAGAGTTGCTGCTAAGACGATGACTACAGGGGTCCTCCATTTGAGGGCGTACAACTCTTCGACTCGTCCGTGGTACTCTTCCGCCCTCTTCATCAACACTTTAGGTATCAGTCTCCCGATTCTCGCTCTCGCTTCACTACTTCCGTTTGGAGTCATCGCTTCTCAACATCTCGACGACGGTATGAAGACGTCGATCCAGCTCCAGGCGATTCTTTCGACGGGAGCAACCGCATGGAGGATGAATCCGACGCCGGACGACTCGGAGATCCATCTCGCTGCGGTCCTCATGTTCAATCTCGCCGGGCAACTCATGGCATTCCAACGCGATTTCGAGCTTTACTTTGCTATCCTCGCTGGATGGTGCGCCTTTCTAGGAGTAGCATTCGTCGGAATCGCAATCCGCTACCTTACGGATCTCAGCAAGTCGATCAACGAGATGCGAGGACGCACAAAGACGGGGGTGGAGACCTTCAGTAGGACATGGAAGTGGCTTGTACTCGTCACAGTCGGTCTCGGAACTTCGATGCGTGAGGCAAAAAATCTACGGGTTTAAGCGTTTCGAATCACTGACTCTCCAACCTCGACTCGTTCACAGTTGCTCTGGCAATCAATGTTTCGTGGATAGCTGCGACACCCGAGAAGATCCTGACAGACAGTGTCGTGAACACTCTCTCTGCCGTCATTCCACTGTGAGTTTCCCTTCGCTGAGTCTCAAGCAGAGTCACACAACTGATCGTTCGATTCAACAGCTACACTGTTGCGATATTGGGACTTCCTGTCTCTTCGATCATCTTGCATAATTCCCTCTCGACTCCCTCGGCAAAGTCGCTCCCCTCGAACTCTCAACTTCCTTCTTCGATCTCGTCGACCTCATCGAAGGGCGACAGCGCCAACCTTGCCCAGCGTTATAACACTCAGTTCAATCTCGCCGCCGCACTTCCCCTCAATCGCTTCGCTTTCTTGACCCGACCATCCTCGACTCACAACGGAGAGCTCGAACGAGAAATCCCTTTCGACTCGCTAGAACTGCAACCGGCTCCAGTCTATTCAAGAGGTGGAAAATCGATGGGAGGTATCGTCGTCGAGAGGATGGAGGAGACTGTGACTGTTGTCGCACTGCCAAAAGAAGGGGCAGAAGTCGAGGATGAAATGGGAACTTGGAAAGACGATGGATGCGACGACGATAAGAAGTGGTAGCGTTACTTGTAATCTTTAAGCGCACCTGGCCATTCCTCTTGCCGACTCGAGACAATGTTGCGAGAGAGAATCGAAAGTGTGATTTCCTCAGCTCAGTCCCTCTCTCTGATCAGTTCGACGCCAAACGGCTCTGTACGGTCCATGCGGATAGACCCAAGCGTACCAGAAGGTGTGAGAGGGCCTCCCTCGACCTCTCCGCCGAATGAGCGTTTCGCGAATTGAGCTCAAATTTTCAAACTCTTGTCAAACTCGCACGGCTTCGCATCCGGCTTAGATTGTCGGCGGAAAGTCGTTCAAGTCCTCGGATCGAAGTTCTCGATCGCCAATTTGACCTATGCTCAGTCCTCGTTCCCCTGTCCGTCTCCCAACGGTTCGAAGTTCGTCCCACTTCTTCCCTTCCGTTGTGGCTTCTCTTCCTTCTATCTCTCTTCCATTCTTCCTTTCAAGCCCTCTGCAGTATGTCGTCGCTGAAGAATGTCAAGAGTGTTGAGGATCTCGAGAAAGTCCTCGTAAGCTTGTTTTCTATTCCTCTCGATTCGTTGAATCTGTCTCAAACCCTCCCTTGAACCTTCAATAGCGAGGTGCTTTCTTAATCTCACCGAAGACTACGAATCCGTGGAGCTATTTCGCCGCGCAGGTCAATCAGATCCTTCATCGCAAAGCTCCTGCAGCACTCCCGCCTCTCCTCATCACCTGCTCAGCCTTGATCGGCCTAGCAGCTATTCTCTATTTTGCCGGACTGATTGTGAGATGGAGAAAGGGAACGCTATGGGTGTTTCGGATTGTGAGGGTGGACGACGAACGATACCTTCTCCCTTCGTACATTTCCGCATACGCATTATTCGCAGGTCTCTTCGATCTTTGTATGTTCACCTCATTTCATTACTTGAAGACTACTCACACAAAGTCGTCCCATAGGCCTGCAATCGTTCCTCTGGATTTTATACGTCAGAACGCGATCGAACTTGAACCCTCGTTCATACTTTTTGTCGACGTCCCTGCCTTGGTGAGTGAACGTCCCTACCCTGCTTCCCTAGTCAACGACTGACACTCTGCTTGTCGATAGGCTGCCAGGAATCCTGTCCGTCTGCCTCGCTCTATGGTCTCTCACAACGACTTGTTTGTTTCGATTCCTTCGAGCTTCAAACGTCCTACTCGATGTCTGACGCTCGACGACATGTTCAGGGATCCTTCATCTCCGGGCTTACGCAAATACTGCACGTCGACCATTCTATGCTTCAGCCATGTTCGTCAACACCGTCGGAATCTCTCTCCCCATCGTCGCCCTCGCTTCACTCCTCCCGTTCGGGATCCTTGCCTCTCGATACATGGACAAAGCGATGGAGGCATCGGAACAAGTTGAAGCGGTGCTTCAGAAGGCAGCAGCAGCATGGACGACAGACTCGACTCCCGACGATGCTCAGCTTCACCTCGCAGCGACGTTGCTTTTCGAATTTGCGGAACACCTCTCCGATTTTCAGCACAAGTTCAAAACCTTCTTCGCTATCCTCGCGGGCTGGTGCGGCTTCCTCGGGTTCGCTTTCGTCGCGGTCGCTATTCGATATCTTCACGACTTGAACAAGTGCATCTCAGAAATGAGAGGAAGAACGAAAACGGGTGTCGAAACGTTTAGTCGAACTTGGAGATGGCTCGTACTCATCGTACGTCTCTCGTTTTCATCCAGCTATTCATTGTTTCCGACACTGACGAACTTCCGGATTTCGTGCAGACTGTCGCGCTAGGGGTCACGATGAGTGAGTCGCCACTCGCTCTTTTCCTGTACTATTTAAACTAGTCAGCTTGAACTGACTGTATACCTCTGCGCTTCCTAGTCGGACTTGCTGTCAACGTCGGCTGGATCGCGGCTGCCCTCGATAAGATCCTGTAAGTCGACTTGTAATCGATTTCCTACTCAAGGTACTGATTCTACCTCACTCACAGCTCGGATTCCATCGTCAATGCCCTCTCCGCCATTATTCCTCTGTGAGCTTTCTTCGATTTCCTTCGTCGAACGACCGATGATTGACCTGTCCATCGCTCGCAGCTACTCTGCCGCAGTCTTGGGACTCACCGTATCGTCAATTATCCTTCACAATGCCCTCACGAGCCCCTCCGCCAGGTCCTTCTCCTCGACATCTCGCCTTCCACAGACCCACTCGACGACGACTTCGAAAGGCGACAGCGCGAACCTCGCAGAGCGATACACCACTCAGTTCCACCTTGCTGCTGCACTCCCCTTGAACCGCTTCGCCTTCTTGACTCGACCGTCTTCAGCCAACCATACCGCTGGAGAACTCGAACGAGAGATCCCTTTCGACTCGCTAGAACTCCAACCTACACCAATCTATTCGAGAGGGGGAAAGTCGATGGGAGGTATCGTTGTTGAAAGGATGGAGGAGACTGTCACGGTCGTTGCGTTACCGAAAGAAGGAGGAGATGTCGAGGATGAGATGGGAAGCTGGAGAGAGGATGGGAGTGATGACAAGAAGTGGTAGGATTGTTCTCTGTTATATATACCCTACGATACTGGAACAACTCTTGAAACATCGAGTCCAGAGCGGTTGCAACCGAAGCGAGAGATGCGGAAGAAAAGCTCACATCGACAAATCGAACTCTCAAGAGGTCGAGGTTCCCGACCGATAGTACCTGATTGCGCGAAGGTTGAGAATGGCGAACGAGAGAGGGTGAAAGTCAAGGTATTAAGTTCTTTACATCGGGGTTCTTGCAAGTCTACTTGTCGGTTTCCATTTCTTCCTTTTCGAATCCCTTGTTCTTCGATAGCACAACGTCTGGAAACAGCAAGGAGATCAGTGACTCTCTCTTAGAGAAGAGCAGGAGTGATTACTTACATCCTTCGAGAACATGTGAATAAGGAAGATATTCTTCGGTAGCCATCTCTGCTCGCTCTCGGTGTCCCAACCGCACTGGTGTTTGATGGGTTTGGAACCCAGAGATCGTTCTCGGCTTTCCGGCTTGTCCAACGACGTCGACTGCTTGCCCGACTCGAACCGTCGCGGGGAGAAGTTCGCCAGATTCGTCGAAAGTGATGAGGAAGCGCTGTAAGAGCGGCGAGTGGTGTGAGTAATACTCGATAGATCTCATCAGAGAACGAGAACGTACAGGGTACATCGCCATTGTCAAGAAGTACAACATCCAATGCGATTTGTCGAGAATGAATCCGCGAATGTCGGTGAAAGCGATCAGGGTCGAGAGAAGACCGCAGACAGCGACAGGAGACATGAGTGATCGATCGGTGTGGAAAGGGTTGACTCCGATAGTTCCCTTGCCCATGTGAACGAGACCCTGTTCAATTGTAGCGAAGATTGTTTAGCTCGGAGACGATGAAGGAACGAGGTAGGAAGAGTGAGCTCACCTGAGCGATTCGCACGACGAACAGACAATCTGCCTCTTTGCTGTAGTAACTTGCGAGCTGTCTCAGCATTTGAGCGAGTTTCGCGTTGTTTGTTCCAGCTCCGACCAAACCCATCGCGAAGATTGCGTTCATGGCGACTTCGAGATCGTTGTCATGAGAATATCGTGAGAGAGTGTCGAGGATGGAAAGTTGAGGGTTGGAAGCGCTGATGATACCGAGAGCGAGAGGAACGGATCTTCGAATGACAGGTTCACCGTAGTGCATCTATCGTAGAATTCGGAGATCAATATCACCAAGCCGTAGAAGAAGTGCTCTGAGAGAGATACGCACGAGGTGATTGAACTGTCTCAGACTCATATCGGTACCGACATCTTCACCCATCGCAATCAAAGCGATTCCAATTACTGCGATCGCTTGGTGAAGATCGCTCTCCTTCTCAGCATCGATGTGGTCGGTACACAGGTGAAGGGCAGATTGAATCTTGAGTACGTTTCCGGTTCCAGCGTAAGAGCACATGTCGACGAGAACGAGCGAAACCTTTCCGAGAGGTGCTTCGACCGCTTTCAAAGTTTCGATCGTCGCGTCTGAAGCTTCTTGTCGGCCTGATTGAATTCATCAAGAGAGTCAGTCTCGAGTCATTGAACAGGAGATACGAGCGGCGGAGAAGCATACCAAGGTAGAGTAAAGCGAGACCCAAAGCCAAGAATCGTCCCCATTTGTCGCTCAATTCACTCTCTTCCCTCTCCATCATCGTTTGTAATACAGCCATCGTCACATCTCCGTCGCATGTTCCAACAAAGACGAAACCAAGAGCGAGGGCGGAAATGGCGGCGATTTCGAGGGAAACTGAGGTGTCGGAGATTGCGGGAAGGAGGAGTTCTCGAATATCTTCTCGTTGCGATCCAGCGTAAGCGATACCGATACTAAAGAAGTCGATCGACGTCAGCGACATCAGTCATGTTCTGAGGTAGAGATTCAGGGACTCACCCGATGATTGAAGCGACTCGCAAAGGTACACTCTTCGACTCGACGTGTTCCGACAATAATGCTAGAGCAGCATCCATCTCTGTTCGTACTCCCGAGTGAATGAGTCCATTCGCAAGCATAGCACCAGCCTGAAAGGAAAAGACTGATTAGTGTTAACAAATTGACAAGAAAAGGAGGAAGTGAACACACCTTGATGTGATCTTCTGAAGCGTAAGCGTACTTGTCGATGTGACTGAGTCCGACATCGGTGTCCCAGAGTAGGGAGAGACCTAACGAAGCCGCTGCACTGAACATACCTGTTCGAGGCGAACCAAGAGCTTCAGTATCGATCGATTATGAAACTGAAACAGGAGAGAACGAACCGTGATCCTTGTTCTTGTAAATCCAGCTCTGACCCTCTTCCGCCTCGACCATAAGCTTATCGTTTCCAAATCCAGCATTGACGAAAGCGTTGACGAAAGTTCCCGCCAAATTCTGTCTCGCCGAATCGACCGTAGCAGCAGAACGAGCGTTGTCCAAGTTCGATTTGTAGATATCTTCCAACGATTTCGGTTCGGTGACGGAAAGCTCTTTGCCGAATCGCTTGAAGTTCTCGGAGAGCTTCGTGTTGTTCAAGATTTCCATCAGGGATTCATCTTCGGTTTCGACGTTGATTTGTTGGCGAGCGAGAATGTAGGCGAGTTGTCGCTTCATGTGACTAGATCATACAAAGAACGTCAGCATACTCTCATTAAGAAAGGGTCAGAGGGGGTAAGCTAACGGGTTTGTGGGAGCTTCGAAATCTTCTTTGATCGCTTCCGTATCTTGTAGTCGGATCGAGAGAGTCAAAGCTTCAGTGAATCGCTGATGTTTTCGATAGAGTTCCCTGGCAGTCTTGAGGAATTCGACGTCGTCCGGTGGAGGTAAGAGGCTGACGCAGCTAACCATGTAGAGGCATACTCGTGGGAAAGTGTTCGAATCGACAAAAGGAATGATTTCTCGAATCGCTTCGAGTTCGAGGAGGAGATCGACGGCATCGGCTTCACCGTTGTGGGAGAGGAGGAAAGGTACGAGTCGAAGTCCGAGCGAGAGGAGGTCGTCGGTTGATTCAGATTGTTCTTGTCGAATGTTGTACTCTTCTCCAATCTCGGCAGCGAGGTGACTACAAAGAAGTCATCGTGAGCTCTTGTAGGACGTCAAAACCAGGTGAGCTTGCGAAAAGAAACTCACCGAACGTATTCGTGACCCCAGCATCCAGGATCTTCCTCACTTCCACCTCTCAGCCTGTACTTGAGCGTTTCCCTTTTGCCCGTGTCCGAATAAGTCATCGCCAGAACCGACAAGATATCAGCGAACAAAGCCTTGTCGCTGACATTGGCGGTCGTTTGATCCTTCTTCTCGGTTCCATCTTCCTTTCCATCGAGTCCGACTGCATGTACAACCGACTCTACAGCATGTTTCGCTGCGTCGACGATTCCGTTCGAACTTGGTGTCTGTTCTGGCCAGGATTGTTGGATTTGGGAGAGTTCAGAGTAATGCGGTCGAAGGAATTTGAGGGGTTTTGGAACAGAGGTCATGGAAGAGGTAGAAGTGCGAATGAGAGTGCGGAGAGATTCGAGTGCAGGTCGATACAGTTTCGTGTCGGATTCCTGTCAATGTGAGAGGAGTGTGAAGTCAGCGATCTCAAACTCGACCAGGATCCCGTTCAGAGGTCAGTAGCTCACCTTTAATCGTTCAATAAGCATCTCCAACTCGCCCTTTAGTGCAGCATCCTCCTCTGACTGTTGAGAGAGGGAAAGATTCAGAGTCGTCAGCGAAGTGTCAAACTCCTCCTCCGCCACCTCGCAGGAGAAGCTAGAGCAGCAGAATGAGTACTCACGAGCTCATCAGAGTCAGCCTTGAGTTCAGCTTTTGCTTTGGCTACGTTGTCGAGTGAATGATCTTTGGGCTTTTCAGGTTCAGTTGGATCATCAGAACGAACTGGCGCGACTGTGAAGGGTACTGGTTCTTTGTCTCCCATACTAATGAGAGAGGAGTATGTGGCGGAGAAGTAGGGAGAGTAGTGTAAAGTTGAGAAGTGGAGGGAGACCAATTTCGTCGACTTGTGTAGAATTTCGCAACATTCGCTCATTCTATTTCTCGCATCAACGCAATGAATTCGCTCAAATGAGAGTATGTGAATGCGATTGGGTTGCCGGTGTGTAATTTTAGTAGAACTCTGTCGTATCGAGGCTATAGGACACGGAGAAAGCGAAGGAAGGTGAAAGAAAGAGCAAAGTATCCCTAACAGTATTACACAACGTTCTATAACTAATCATCATTATTCCGTACCGTCTAGGTCGATACTCAGGAGGGTCGAGAGGGGGCATGCTTGCGAGTGGGACGGAAGAAAGGAAAGATCAGGTCGAGTCGATTACTCGCCGAGTTCCTCCTCCTCAGCGAGAAGTCGCTCGGCTTCGAGAGCGGCCATACAGCCAGTTCCAGCACTTGTTACGGCTTGTCGGAAGACCTTGTCCTGAACATCACCAGCCGCGAAGACTCCCTTGACGCTAGTGAGAGTGGTTCCAGGCTTGGTGATAATGTAACCTGCATCATCGGTGTCGATTTGGCCACGAACGAGTCTAGAGCAAAGGAAAGTCAGCGCAGTGTATCGGAGAGGCAAAAAAAAGAGAAAGCTACTCACTCAGTTGCGGGTACATGTCCGATGGCGTAGAACAAGCCATTCGCCTCAAGGTCCTTCTCCTCTCCACTGTTGGTATCCTTGATTCGGAGGTGAGTGAGGAGGTCTCCATCACCCTTCGCTTCGGTAGGGACAGTGTTCCAAAGAATGGTGATCTTAGGGTGGCTCATCGCTCGCTTGGCCATGACCTTTGATGCACGGAGAGCATCTCTTCGAACGATCATGTAAACGTGGGAAGCGTACTGTGGCATGAAAAATCGTTAGCGCTTCTCAAAACCGCTAAACTTCCAGCTCGAACTCACCTTGGTCAAGTACATAGCCTCCTCGCAAGCCGAGTCACCTCCTCCGACGACTGCCAATGGCTTCTTTCGGAAGATGGGGACGGCACCATCGCAAACGGCGCAAGCAGAGATACCGGATTGCCAGTAAGTCTCTTCTCCGGGAAGATGCATTCGACGAGCAGAGGCACCGGTAGCGAGGATGAGGGTCTCGCAAGTCTCGGGCTCCTCATCTTCGGCGTACTCTCGCCAGAGCTTGAAGGGTCGGGAAGAGAGGTCTGCGAGAAACAAGCAATCAGAGAAATGAAAATCGAGAGAGGAGTAGAGTTTCGAATCGACTTACCGACTTTTGAGATGGTTTCGGTGTGAATGGTGGTACCGAATCGAACTGATTGGGCACGGAAGAGATCCATCATCTCGGGACCACGAATACCCTCGGGGAATCCAGGGCTATTTTTCGAAGGAAAGAGCAACAAGTCAATCTCGAGTCCGGGTATGTACAGATAGATCGATACGTACAAGTTCTCGACGTCGGTAGTAGTCGTGAGTTGTCCACCTGCAGCGAACCCATTCGCGAGCATACCCTCGTACATGATCGGGTCGAGGTTAGCACGAGCAACTACACACGTTCGAACGAGGATCAGATTCGATTTCGATGAGTTTGGAGCAAGTTCAACGTACGGTAGATAGCGGCAGTGTGACCAGCAGGTCCAGATCCGATAATCACTACTTTGTTATGCTTTGAAGGCTTCTCAGCGGCAGCACCACCGTTTGCGGTAATAGGTCCAGTCATATCGGCTATTCTGTAACTTGCTGATCAGTAACCGAGGTCGAATAAGGGTGAGGAAGTTTGTCAGTGTGAAGGAAACTTACGTGAGGAGTTGGAGAAATGGCGAGAGAAAGTTGCGTTGGCGACGAGTGCAGATGCTATGAAAGGTGCGGCGAAGAGTATACGGGGATACGGTTGCTTGGTAAAGGCTCTAGTAGAATAGGATCGGAGTGAAAGAGCGATCGGCTTCCGTACAAGCATCAAAAAGTGAAGGGAAAGCGATTCGCTGACAAATTCCCAAAACACCCTTTTTTCCTTCCAACTGCTTCTCCAACAAATGCCGAATATGTACTGTAAGCGAGGCAAATCGAACCGCTTCTATTTCTTCCGCTTGTCTCCATGGGTGGACGATCTCATTTTTCCCTTCCTTTTTCTGTATCCGCCAATCGCGCTGTTCACTCTCCTTTGCTGTAGCCGTCTAGTATGCGACGACGGCAATGGCAGTTCTCCACTAAAAGGTAAAACGACAAAAGCCAATCGCCTTTGACTCAAAATTTCAGATTTGTCGAGCCGAGAGGAGAATTCGATGCTTCACTCCAACTCTTCAGTCACCATGCTCCGCCTTCGAAGTGCTTCAGCACAGTCTGCAGCTCGATCGATCACTCGACAGTCGACTCGCTCGTACGCTTCAACTCGAGATGGAAAAGGACCTTTAGCTCCCGCACAGGGAGAACGACTCAATCGATACTCGCATTTGATCACGAGTGACAAGACTCAAGGTGCTAGTCAGGTCAGTCTACACTCTCGAGATCTAGCTCGGCAGGATGAGGGAGAGAGGTGTTGATCAGTTTGGAATTTCCCTTGATCTTATAACAGGCTATGCTCTACGCTACCGATGGTATCGACTCAGAGACTGATCTCGCTAAGCCTATGGTCGGTGTAGCGAACGTCTGGTGAGCTCTCATTCGCGAATTTCGTTGGATCTCGCAAAATGTATTGATTTGCTTTTGGTGCGCTCACAGGTATGAGGGTAATCCGTAAGCTATATCATAAGAAAGTTATCGTATCGTACTCTCAGCTGATGCCACTCACGATACAGCTGCAACAAGCACGTTCTCGGTCTCGGTTCAAGAATCAAAGAATCTCTTCAGAAAGCTGGTATCACTGGTTACCAATTCGGAACGGTTGGGGTGTCGGACGGTATCTCGATGGGAACATTCGGAATGAGCTACTCGCTCCAATCGAGGGACTTGATTGCGGATTCAGTTGAAACTGCTGCTGCTGGACACTGGCTCGATGGAATGGTCACAATTCCTGTAAGTTCTGCCTCAATGCGCTGCAAGCTGGGAGGTTGCAGACTGACATCTCGCTTACGCTCACAGGCTTGCGACAAGAACATGTAAGTGTCAAAACGACGAGCTCGATATATCGATACTGACTTGTTCGACTCACTCACAGGCCTGGTGTATTGATGGCTCTCGGTCGATTGAACCGACCAGGATTGATGGGTATGCTTCGATTTCACGTCTCTGGGCTGTTGCGTCGAACTCACCATTTCTCCAACTCGATTCGCACAGTTTACGGAGGAACGATGCAACCTGGATCTTGCGCCGACGCTCCCGTTCTCGATGTCGTCTCAGCTTTCCAATCTTACGGACGATACCTCGATATGGGGTCTACTCCAGAAGCTGAAGCGATTCGTCTCGATACTGTTCGAAACTCATGCCGAAAGGAGGGTGGATCTTGCGGAGGAATGTACACTGCCAAGTGCGTAGACTCTTCGTCCATTTCCACGTTGCGAAGAGTTGACGACGACGACGTATTTGTTCAGCACTATGGCGTCTGCTGCTGAAGCTATGGGAATGACTATTCCTGGCTCGTCAAGTACTCCTGCCGCTTACAAGGAGAAGAAGGAAGAGTGCGATGCGGTTGGAGAGGTCATGCTCAACATGCTCAAGAAGAACATCAAGCCCCGAGACATCATGACTAAAGAGGCTTTCGAGAACGCTATTGTACGTACTGAGCGGCGAGACTCGTTCATTCTGGATCGAAGCTCATGCAGTTTCACTCAACAGATCCTCACTATGATTCTCGGAGGTTCGACCAATGCTGTACTCCATTTGATCGCCATCGCTCACTCTGTCGGCCTCAAACTCACCCTCGACGACTTCCAAGCTGTTTCTGACCGGATACCTTTCCTCGCCGACTTGAAGCCCTCTGGAAAGTACGTCATGGAAGATGTACACAAAATCGGTGGTATTCCTTGTACGTTGCCCAACTTTCGTCAGCTTCGAAGCGCACTCGTGACTGATTCTCGCTGATTTCGTCTTAATAGCTGTTCTCAAATACCTTCACCAGAACAAGCTCATCAACGGAGATATCATGACTGTAACTGGAAAGACCCTTGCTGAGAACCTCGAACAAGCTAAGGATCTTCCTCATGGTCAAGATGTCATTCGACCTCTCAACAACCCTATCAAATCGACTGGTCACATCCGGTAAGTAGCCGACTCTTTCGTACCTTATCGCACTCTGTACTCACCTGGCCCAACCTCCGTAGAATCCTTCGAGGAAACCTTGCGACTGGAGGATGTGTTTCAAAGATCACTGGAAAGGAGGGACTCACTTTCGAAGGTAAAGCTCGAGTGTTCGATAACGAGGATGCCGTCGGTGAAGCTATCCGAGCGAAGGAGATCACACCCGATGAGAAGACAGTTATCGTTCTACGATACCTCGGACCCAAAGGAGGACCTGGAATGCCTGAAATGTTGAAGACTACTTCGCTCGTGATGGGAGCTGGATTAGGAATGGATGTAGCTTGCGTTACTGATGGTCGATTCTCGGGTGGAACTCACGGCTTCACCGTTGGTCACGTCGTACCCGTTCGTCGCATTTTTTTTTTTCACTGTTCTTCACATCGTAGACGTTGGGACTGACGAGATCTTTTCCCCTTGCGACTCTCACAGGAAGCTTTCAACGGAGGTAATATCGCTTTGGTAGAGGACGGAGATGTACGTTTCCTTTTCATCCTAACGACAGCATCGATCTCGAGACTGATTCCGTTGTTTCGACTTTCAGGTTATCTACATCGACGCGGTCAAGAACACCATCGACATGCGTGTATCTGATGAGGAGCTCGAACGCCGACGAAAGGAATGGAAACCTCGAGAACCCAAGGTCAAGCAGGTACGTCTTTTCCGTTCGTTTTCGCCTCTTCGCTGCGATTGCTGACATTGCTGCTTTTCAATCGATAGGGTACCCTCTACAAGTACCAAAAGCTTGTTGCCGACGCTTCTCACGGTGCCGTCACTGACGCATAGATGATTTCTCTCATTCTGTTTGTTCTTTCATTCGTCGTTGTAAACATTGCATTTCTCTATCTCTTTCTCGATTTCATCTCCGTCGCAACTTCGAGAGATAGCTTGAGAAGTGATAATTCTGACAATAGAGAGAGAGGGGTACGAGGTACAAAGACAAGCAAAAATTGCGAAAACAACGTTGATAGTACAAACCAAAGGGATCGTCTAGAGTGGAGAGAGTGAATATGCGAAAATGCGAGCGGTGTATCTAGAACAAGAGAGAGAGCGGGGAATCTAGCTTTAATATCGACTTCTTCTTTCACTTCGCTCTCCACCGTATGAACTCCTTCCTCCGAAATCACGACCTCCTCCTCCTCCTCCTCGTTCGCCTCGATCACCTCGATCACCTGACTTCTTGTAAGCGTCTCGATCATAAGGGCGGCTTGATCCTCCTCCTCCTCCTCCTCCACCGTAAGCACTTCTCTCCCTTTCTCTGTATCCTCCTGATCCCGAAGAAGATCCACCAGTTCTTCCTCGTCCACCCCAAGGTTGACTGTCCCGATCCCTACTCGAAGGTCCATCAAACTCCCTCCTAGGCTTTCCACGGTGTTTCGTTCGTCCATCGTTCATTCCCAACTTTTTCAAGAACTCGCTCGAAACATAAGGTTCTTCTTCCAATCCACCTGCTTCGACTGACCACCTCTTCAAACCAGTCAAGACTACATCTTTCGTCGTTCGGAGTTCGTGAGCTTTGCCAATGTAGTAACCGAGGAGAGATGCGAAAGTTTCTCGAACGGAGAGGGAATCGAGCGAGGGAAGGACATTGGTCGTGAGAGATTCGGGGAGGGTCTCGAGGCGAGGGGAAAGGGTTTTAGGAAGGGACATGGGTCGAGCGATGAAAGTACGACGACTTCGATCACTACCGGAACGAGGAGCGGGAGGAGGAGGTGCGGCGAATTCAGCGGGATCGGCGTCCCATTCAGCGGCGAGTTCGGTCACTTGGCGTTGAGTCTCTCCGACGGTGCAGGGTTTGAGAGGAATGTCGTTCAGTTGCCAAGAGACGAAACCGCTCTCCCAAGGAAGGAGAACGAGATCTCCTCGTCCCGATTTCCCTGCTCGACCCGTTCGACCAACTCGGTGGATGTAGAGATCCCGAGATCCGGGGATACCAACTTGAATGACGCGGGTGACTCCAGGGTAATCGACTCCTCGGGCTGAGACGTCTGAAGTAACGAGAACTGAGTAACCTGCAGTCGCTCGTCGGAAGAGATCGGAAGCTCGAGTCCTTTGATCTTGACTCTTCTTCGAGTGGATCTCGACGACGAGAGTATCCCGTCCCCAAGGAAGGTGGTTCTTCATCGAGATGAGGATTTGCGAGAAGAGTTGGGTGAGTCGAGTCGTAGGAAGGAACACGACGGTCTTTCCTCCTCCAATTCCACCGTTCTTGGCAGCTTCGCGAGCGTGGAGGAGTTGATCGTGGGCGATGAGACGGAGGATGTGAACGAGTTGATCAGAAGCGGTAGGGAGGATAGTGTGGAACTGAGGAATGTGAAGATGAGTGTCGACTTCGTCGGCGGGGACGGTGTCGATGTAGGTGTGATCCTTTTTGAGACTCTTGCGAGCGACTTCACGGATCTGTTTCGAAACGGTTGCGGAGAAGAGGAAGGTTTGTCGATTGTCGTTGTCGGGTACATGTCGAACTACCGTGGCGATATCGTCGGAGAAACCCATATCGAGGAGGGTATCGGCTTCATCGAGAATGAGCATTCGAGAGTTGGCGACGCATTTGCGAACTGAAGGTTCCGATTGAAGGAGATCGACGCATCGTCCAGGAGTTGCGACGACGATATCGTTACTCGGACTCCTCATCCATTCCCTCAATTGACCACTTCTTGAAGCTCCACCGACGAGAAGTCGTACACCGAATTGAGGGAGATGAGTCGTGAGGGCGATAGCTTCGTTGGCGATCTGAGTTGCGAGTTCACGAGTTGGAGAAAGAATGAGAGCTCCAACGGTCGATTTAGCGTAATCGGCGAGGGCCTTCTTCGCATCCGAGGTCGAAGCTTGAGGGTTCTCCTCCTTGAACTTGGCGAGGAACGTCTCGAGACTCCGTAATCTACCTTCTAACGCTGGAATCAAGAAAGCCAAAGTTTTCCCAGTTCCCGTCTTTGCTCGAACCAACACATCCTGCGCCTGTTGAATCTCTGTAGGGGTATCGTTGGGTGCTGGGGAGGATGCCAATCGAGGTAAGAGGGATAGAACTGCAGCTTGTACGTCGGTCATGGTATCGTATTTGAAGGGTCTGAAGATGAGAGAGAATAAGCTAAATCGTGCTGATTCTCAGGTGAAAAGTCCTTTACATACCTTTCAGTAACGGCTCGGTAGACTGGAGCATGAAGGGAGGATTGGATAGATCGGTAAGTGAGGGGAGCAGATGCAGGTTTAACATCTCTTTCAAGGGGTGGTTCGAGGGAATCGGTGGCGAGAGAGAAGCGAGGGAGAGTAGTAGAATATGATACTGTTTCATTGCGTAGTCAGTACAAGCTTCCAAAGTGAGGAGAGAGAAGGACAAACATCTTTGAGTGAAGAGAGCGGAGGTAAGGATTGGAGAAGAGGTTGGAGCAGTTCTAAGAGCGATAGAAGCCTTTAGCACTGGTCGTGCAGCTACTCGTAAGCTCGCACATCCTAATCGAAACATCTAGAGGTTGAAGTGAAGTGTGGTAAACTTCTCCCTCAACTTGCCAACTTTTTTTTTCTCACTCCCAAAGTCAAATCCAATTTCTCGCAAGAGCTCAATATCTCGTTTCGCAGAGAAGGCATGCTGCTATTGCTACAAGGAATACTACTAGACGGGATTGTACAGCCAGCGTGTCGAACAAAAACCAAAAGGAAGTGTCTATCGTTTCTAAAACCATCGTTCTACTCTCGCTCTTCTTCGTCTCCCTCTCGATCACCTTCATCCTCCTCTGTCTCCTGCACGCTCTGTCCATTCTTCTTCCCACTCCTCCCGACGACCTGACTCCAAGTACCCAACCTAGCCCAATTCTTTTTCCCCTCCTTGTCCTTGTCCTTTTCCTTTCCTCCTTCTTTACTCGTACTCGAACTCCCCCCACTTTCAACGCTCTTGATACTCTCCGCACCACCTTCATCCAAAGTCGAGTTACTCCTACTCCTCGAATCGACCTTTGAACCACTACTGACCTTGTTAACGAACGAAGAGAAATTAGGTCTCTGATTCTGATCATCGACTGAAGTTCTCGCGCTCTGAGCTCCCGACGCATGAATCTGCGCGTGCGCCAATGAAGGACTTGAAGAGTTTGATCCTGGATGATTCGGAGTGTAACCTATAACTCCTCCTGCTTGCCCTTGACCATTGACTGAATTTAATGATCCTGCTCTCCTTCTACCTCCACCGATTACTCCAGCACCTCCACTACCACTTCGAGCTTGTGCTTGTGCCCATAAAGCTTGCGCTTGATGAGCTTGGGCGAATTGTTGTTGAGCGACGAACCTCTCTGATGGGTTCGAACTCGGTTGCAAGTGAACTTGACTCGGGAGGAGTTCTGGAGGGGCTGCGGAAGGTCCAGAGGGGGAATTCGAAGAAGGTAAAGTGTGACTCAGGTTGAGGGAAGAATTGCCGGCTGATGAAGTCGCCGTCGAGTTTTGAGCGGATGAGGAAGCACTCCCGTCGATTGAGAGATGGGGCAAAGAGGAAGCAGGTGGAACTTGATTGTTGCGTCGGAAGAACCGGCCGAATGAACGAGGATCTGGTTGGGAGGACGGAGCTTGAGGTTGTGGTTGTGGTGGTGGTGGGGGTGGTTGAGTTTGGTCTTGACCGTTACCTCCTCCTCGTCTCCAGCGGAAATTGAAAGGACCTCCTCCAGTCGATCCTGAAGGTGCGGCGATAGGTACGACAGGAGGCATTCCTGGATGTATAGGCATGATTGGCATAGTCGAACCCCCATAAACTGCTCGATGTGCATCTTCTCGATCGAGTCTACTCGCATCTTCATCAGCAATCACTCTCTAATCCCCCAGCGAAATATGGACTTACTGTATGAGTTCACCTTCTACTACATTCATTTCCCTCTCCAAAGCCTTGAGTACCTCTGTGGCTTTCTCACTTTTCTCCTTCTCAACCATTTCGATCGCTTTATTCAACGCGTCCAACTCTTTCGCCAATTCGGCCAATCCACTCGGTCCAGGCACTTCTCCCACCTTGTTCTCCTCCAACGAGTTCCTTCGCTCTTCCCCTACCACCACGACCCCTTCCCTCTTATTCCCTCCTCCCCCTTCCTTCCAATCTCCCAACTCACTCTCGACCCTGTTCTCCTCCTCTTCAACCTCTCTCAATTTCAATTCGAGATCCTCTCTCTCCCTCCCTTTGATCTCGTCTTCTGCCTCCCTAGCCCTCCTAATCCCTTCTTCGAGCGCAACGATCCTACTCCTAGCTCTCTGATCTTCTTTCGCTGCTTTCTCGACCGTCTTTTTCAACGAAGTCAAAGTTTGTATTAAAGATTGTTCGGTTCTTTTTGAAGAGGTTCTCAAGGCTTTCAAGGAACTTCGGAGGGTCGCTTCGGATAAGGGAAGGGAGGAGGAGGAGGTGGAGGTGGATGGGGAGGCGGTAGAAGAGGAAGTCGTGATTGTTGTAGAGATTGGAGGGATTATGGGAGATGGGGAGTAAGGCGGTGGGGGACAATCTGGAGTAGATTGAGAATGGGAGTGAGAGTGAGAGTGGGAAGGTTGAGGTTGGGGTAAGGAGGAGGAAGAAGAAGGGGAGGGATCGGATTCTTCTGGAGTGTACGAGGATGAAGGTGGGTCTTCACAGGTTGAATCGATTGAAGGTCTTCGAGAAGAGGTCGAGCCTGAAATCGTTCCTCTCAACGAGTGAGGGTCAGTATTGAAGATTCTATCGAGTGAGTAGGGCAAAAGGAAAGAGGGACGAGTTTTTTACCTTCACCTAATTCGATTTCACCTATTCTCGTCGTCTCTTCCGATCCTCCTCCTCCTCCTGCTGCATTACTTCTCGCATTGTTGTCGTCTTCATCATTGTGACCATCTACTACATCCAACCCAATCTCGTATTCCCTGTTAGGGTCCAACCCGTACACAATGACAGTAGTTTCCAACCCTTGATCTCCTAAAGTTGTTGCAGGAGCTGAACCTGCATGTGCTACGTGAGGCCAAGGTCTCCTATCCAATAAGATTGAAATGGAGGGAGGTGGAGGTTTCGAAGGCGAGGGAGTACGACGAGTGGTGGTGAATACTGATAATGCTACTGCTGAACTCGTCACGTCCAATACTTGCAGTCTCAGTCTACTCTGTGTCGAGATTAGCCTCGAAGGAGATGGACTACGAGTGCCAGTGGTCGTATTTGAACTAGTCAAAGTCGAAGTGTCGAGAGTTAATGAACCTGCCCTTCGACGTGAGGTGGGCATTGTAGCAGTAGTAGTAGTAGTAGTAGGGGGAGGTAACCAAGGTCTAACTTGTACTCGTTTCGGAGACGAAGAGCGATGAGCCTAATTCCAACTATGCGAGATCAGCGAGGACGAGAACGCTGATTGAACAGGTGCACTCACGGTTGTAGACATACACTAATGAATAGTCTATACTATACAGATATATCGAGTGGAGGAAGCAGAGAAGCGACGGATTCGTTTCATCTTTCCTTTCCTCCCTCTCACCACTCTCAACTGCTTGATCCCTACTCTCAGGAGGCATGTCTGCATCACTCGAGACATGGGTATCCGACAACTTGTTATCATTCCTAGGTCAATCAGATTCAACTACAGTTCATTACTTTATAACTCTCGGTACGCTTCCCCTTCCCTCTCCTCTAGCTCACAACTGTACTAATCCAAGTATATTATATAGCATCATCCTCTAAATCACCTTCAGCATTAATCTCGACCTTGACTTCTCAAGGACTCCCTTCGACTCTTCAAGCAACTCAGTTCGCAACTCAACTCTACGACAAAGCTCCTCGTAAACCTGGAACTTCTTCTCTCAAAGCACGAAAGAATGCAGAAGAGGCAAGGAAGAAGACGGAGAAAGAAAAGAAATCTTTACAGGGTGCTAGGTTTAGTTTAATGTTGGACGACGACAATGAACAACCTCAAGAGATGGACAACAAGGGAAAGAAGAAGAACAAGGAAAAGGACAAGGATAGTAAAGGGAAAGGGAAAGCTAGTACTAGGGAGATGAGGAGGAGAGATGGCAATGGTGGGGATAATTGGGAATCGGATGAAGAGGAGAGGGCGATCAAGAGGGCTAAAATAGAGGAAAGGTACGCTAGGGAAGACGCTCAAGCTAGGCAGAGACGAAAGGACAAAGGACAAGGTTCTTCAGAGGATGAGAGGGAGCAGCAAGAGGAGGAGGAACAAGAAGATCCCGATGTCAGGAGGGAAAGGGAGAGATTGGCAGACATGGAAGAGAGGGACGCATTCGCGAGGAGGATGAAGGATAAAGACAAGGATCGTACGAAGAAGTTAGTCGAGGATAGGTCGAGCAAGAATGCAGATCCGGCGAGGGCGGCATTGTTGGAAGCAGAGGATCCCTCGAAACAAATGGGAGATTTGAGGGAGAGGAGTAGGCAACAGTATTTGGGCAAGAGGGAACAGCAACAGTTGGACTTGTTGAGATTGGAATTGGCCGATTGGGAGAGGGATTCCAGGGGAGTGAAAATGACAAAGAGTGAGAGGAAAGAGTTTGAGAGTAAGAAGGAATTGTTGAGGTTGGCAGAGGAACGTTTGGCGATTGATGACGGAGGGGACGGCTACATGATGCCTGATGGTGAGTCGCAACTATCTTTTCGTTCTGTTCATTGCGAAAAAGGTATTGACGATGGTCTCTGCCATTTTATTAGATTACTTCACCGCTCAAGGCAAGATCGATTCGAAACGGAAGAAAGACCTCTTGACTGCTCGTTACTCGGATGCGAAACCTCAATCTCGACTCGGACAACAGAAAGATGGAGAATTCACGACCGATTTGGAACATTTCGAGATGGAACAAACTGCGAAAGCTCAACTTCGAGCCGGTGCACTCGACCGTCCAGTCGTCGAAGAGGAGGAGTACGATTTCGTCTTTGATGAGAGCGTTCAAATTCAGTTCGCAATGGACAATGAGGATCGAATCGAGGGAACCATGAGCGGGAAAGATGCGGCTCTACAGGCTCAGATCCTCGAGGCTGAGAAGCGAGGTGAGCACTGGTCCCTCCGGATTATCTAGGTGAGCTCTACTCACACTCGAATCATTGAGCAGCTCAATCCATCGACGAAGTTCGAAAATCGTTACCCGTCTTCACCTGGCGCGAGCAATTCCTCGAAGCAGTCGCAAACTATCAAGTACTCGTCATCGAAGGAGAGACTGGATCGGGCAAGACGACTCAACTCCCTCAATACCTTATGGAAGCCGGTTACTGTAAAGACGGCAAAAAGATTGGGTGTACTCAACCTCGTCGAGTCGCTGCCATGTCTGTCGCTGCCCGTGTCGCGGAAGAAGTAGGATGTCGATTGGGAGGAGAAGTCGGGTATTCGATCCGATTCGAGGATTGTACGAGCGACAAGACTCAGATCAAATACATGACGGATGGTATGCTTTTGAGGGAGTTCTTGACCGAACCTGATTTGGCTGGATACTCGTGTATGGTCATCGATGAAGCTCACGAGCGTACGCTCAGTACCGACATCCTCCTCGGTCTCGTCAAGGTGGGCACTCTCTGACCTCTTACTCTTCATCTACTTCAAGACTTAACTTCCTTTTCTCCCGATTGAATAGGATATCGCCCGTTTCCGACCCGATTTCCGACTACTGATCGCTAGTGCAACATTGAACGCAACGAAGTTCTCAGAATACTTTGACGATGCTCCCGTTTTCCGAAGTGAGTTTGACCATTCCCCTCTTTCGATCCTTACAAAGCTGATCTTGCGCAAGCTCTGTAGTTCCCGGTCGACGTTACCCTGTCGATATCCTCTACACCCCTCAACCCGAAGCGAACTACCTACACGCCGCCGTCACGACAGTGTTCCAAATTCACACAACTCAACCAAAAGGAGACATCCTAGTCTTCTTGACGGGTCAAGACGAGATCGAAGCTGCACAAGAGAACTTGGAAGAAACTGCGAGAGCGCTAGGGAACAAGGTGGCAGAGTTGATGATTTGTCCGATTTATGCGAATCTACCGACAGAGATGCAGTCGAGGATTTTCGAACCTACTCCAGAAGGAGCGAGAAAGGTACGTCTACTCTCTCACTTCTCGCGCATTTCCCTGATACCGACTCATAGCGATTCGTGACAGGTCGTTCTCGCTACGAATATCGCTGAAACTTCAATCACTATCGACGGTGTTGTTTACGTTATCGATCCTGGATTCGTCAAGCAGAACTCTTACAACCCTCGAAACGGTATGGAATCTCTCGTAGTCACTCCCGTGCGTCCCTTTCGTCTTCATCTCGCATAGAACCGTCGACTGACGATCTTTCTTTCTTTCTTTCCTCCCTCCTGAAGTGTTCCCGAGCCGCTGCTGGACAACGAGCTGGACGAGCTGGTCGAGTCGGACCTGGAAAGTGTTTCCGACTTTACACGAAACACGCCTACATGCACGAACTCGATCAAGATACCGTTCCCGAAATCCAACGAACGAATTTAGGAATGGTCGTTCTCATGCTCAAATCCCTAGGTATCAACGATTTGATCGGTTTCGATTTCCTCGATCCCCCTCCTGGCGACACCCTCATTCGTGCTCTCGACTTGCTCTACGCTCTCGGTGCTTTCAACGATAGAGGAGAACTGACGAAAATGGGAAGAAGGATGGCGGAATTCCCGATGGATCCTGCCTTGAGTAAGAGCATTCTCGCGAGTGAGAAGTACAATTGCACAGAAGAGGTACGTCCCGATTACTGATTCTGCTGCCGTTTCCGTAGCTCACTTGTTCGTCTCGACAGGTTCTCACGATCGTTTCGATGCTTTCGGAATCTGGTTCTCTCTTCTATCGACCGAAGCAGAAGAAGCTCGAAGGTAAGTCGTACATTTTTTCTCACGAATCCTGATAGCGTGATCGCTGACTCTCTCGTTCTGCATTGCAGCCGATACCGCTCGCCAAAACTTTGTCAAACCTGGAGGAGATCACTTCATGCTGCTGAACGTCTGGGAGCAATGGCAAGATTCAGGATTCTCTATTTCCTGGACTTACGAGCATTTCATTCAGATTAAGGTAGGCTTGTCTCATTCTGGGAATTTGTCGGCTTTCGACTGATCAATGTTGTCTCTCTTTATGCAGTCTCTGACCCGAGTACGAGATATTCGAGATCAACTCGTACAGCTTTGCGAGCGTGTCGAAATCTTTGTCGAAGGAAACCCCAATTCGAGTGATATCGTGCCTGTTCAAAAAGCTATTTGCGCTGGGTGAGTCTTACCTTCGCTCTCGATTCGCTCTTCCTCCTTCACACGCTGACGTGCACGCTTCTCTGCAGATACTTCCAAAACACTGGTCGACTCAACCGAAGCGGAGACGCTTATCGAACGATCAAGTACGTTGCAATCTTTGCTCAATGTGCGAATCGACTGACTGACTCGCTTTCGATCACAGAACCAATCAAACTGTCAACATTCATCCTTCGTCGTCAATGTTCCAACATCAGCCACCACCGAAACTTGTTCTCTGGTTCGAGCTTGTTCTTACTTCTCGAGAATACGCTCGTCAAGTCATGGAGATCAAGCCAGAGTGGCTTCTCGAGGGTGAGCTTGCGAGTCCATGTATCCTCTACCAAATCTGTCGCTGACACTCTTTTCTCCTCTAGTCGCTCCTCACTTCTTCAAACCTGCCGATCTCGAAGCATCTTCGGGGACGAAGAAGGGTCAAATCAACGCGAAAGCTCAAGGAGCTTCGCAACTACCTCGTCAGACCTGAACATCTCTTTAGTCGTGTCCTTTGAAATGTTGTAGATACAATCCGTTGCAGTCGTACAATCCCAAGAATACACAGTTTAAGCAAAAATTATCAAGTTCTATACATGAGCTTGTCGTTCCAGTAAGAGGTCGTAGCCAGGGAACCGTGTAACGCCAAGAAGAGCTTTCGCTGCAACTTCGAGCTCGTCGACGTCGAGTAAGATTGAAGCTCTGTCGAGAGAGTCGAGTCAGCGTGAATTGACGAGAGAGGAGAAAGATTCGGTCTTACAAGCCCTGTAAGCAATTTGCGTAGATTGAGAACGATTCGTGGCTGAGAATATCGTAGGTAAGAGTGAAGTCGCCCATTGAGGCGCCTTCGACTTCGGGTGAAGCGCTCGAGGTATCATCCTCGCGACTGAGAAATTTCAATCGAGAGTCGTGGTAGAGGAGGCGATCGATGAGGGGTCCGGGGGTAGCTTCGGGAAGACTACTCTTTTGTCGAAGTGCGAGCGAGATCTGGAGAGAGAGAGAGAGAGAGAGAGAGAGAGAGGTATTAGCATTCAGCGAACGAACAGAGACACAGTGTTTCTATGACGCTCACGAGAGCGAATGTCGTAGAAACGTCGGCAATCTAGGTACGCAATTCTGATGTCAGTGAGGGAAGTTCTGAGTGTCGATGCGAAGGGGAAACGAACGAGAGGTTGATTCAAGAAAGCGGTCGTCGAAACAAGGCGTTTCCTCCAAGTACGGTCGAGCCGCATCAGACTGTGACCGACAGAACCGAGAGCTTGTAGCAGGTGCATTTGTGTACGGAACAGCTCGAGGTAGGCTTCTTGTGGGAAATCTCCGCGTAGGTTGATCTCGTAGGTTGCTTGAAGGATAGCAATTCTGGATGAGTTGAGCTTCAGTCGTAGTCCTAGCATATTCGCTCTGGTAGCTTTCGCGGCGTGTGTTGAGAAAGCGCTCGACGGATCGGCGTCAGGCTCGTCCGGGAGAGCTCCTTCTTTGATCCACGCAGATAAAATACCTGCGTAGACCTTACCAAGCTTCGAGATGGTTGTAGCATGAGTCCTTCGAACGAGAACCTAGAGGAAAGCGAGAAAGCAGGTTGGTCAGCGACGACTTTCTTACTCTGAAGACTGGTTCTCCTCCCTCGTGCCGTTCCGAGCTTACCTTGGACGACTGAGAAGGGACGAGGGTCACGATGGTTGCGAGCGCAATTCCGATGAGAACGAGGACGGCACGCTACGGTTGGAACGGAAGATGGTCAGCATAGTGGTCGATCGGAAGTTTGGAAAGGTTTCGACACTTACTCGCCACGCTACGCTGTACCCTACACCTGGGTTACCGTAGATAGGTAGACCATTAGGTCCATCTTGGAACGAGTAGCCGACCTGCGTGGAGTGCTACATCAGAGGAGTGTTTCGGAAAAGAGAAAAAAGGGCAACTCACGATGAGCACCGGAGTTACTGCAGCCAATAAGGTCCCTTGCAGTAGAGCGGCGGGAGCAAATAGTCTGACAGCGAGGAAGGGGAGGAAGAGGCAGTAGAATGCAGCGCCGAGCCCAATTCGGTTTCCTCCTCCGTTTCCACCTTTTTCACCTCGAGAGTGTCAGTCTCGATGTCCGCGGCGAGCAAAGGAGGGTCTGTACTCACTTCCTACATACCAAATAACCATTCCCCAGACGAGCCCAATCGCTGTTCCTAGTACACGTTGAATTGTCGAAAGAATAAAGTCTCCAGAATAAACGGCGAGACCGCTGAGAGCCACGACGAGCGATTGATCAGCGGGACAACAGCGATGGAGATCTATGTAGAACTCACGTCTGAGCCATGATCTGAGCCCATAACAGCTTTTGCTCGTATGAAATCTGAGCCGAAGATCGGAAAATTTCTGCACAATCCGGAAGTATCAGCGAAGCGTTCTCCGACCACGTAGCGTCAAATGGAACTAACGAGGAAGCCAAAGTACTATTGACACGAAAGCGAACCTGAGAGCGAAGATCGTTTCGGGTTTCTTGAGCCACAGCCCGAAATGATGAATGTTGATCGTGAGTTTCTGGTAGCCATGAGGTGGGCGAGCATCAGGGTCGCGAGAAGTGTCTGCCATGGCCTCCTGGACAGCCTTGTCCGCTGCAGCTGCCCTATCCTTGTCGCTCTCCCCCTTCGAAACTTCTGTTGCATCATCATCGGCAACGTCCTCGAGTTGATCTGGATTCTCCTGGTCTCCGGCAAACGAGTTCCCCTTTCCTCCTTTGAGCAGGTTGCCAATCTTCCTGAGTCCAGTCGGGAACCATAGCTTGTTCTTCTTTCGATGGTCTTGAAGTTGAGAGATCTGCTGAGCGAAAGAGAGGACTGCTTCACTGTAGCAGACCAAGTTGTCGGAGGCGGCGAGAAGGGTGAGAAGAGTGTTTGGCGAGAACGAGAACGATTTTGAGACTTCGGGAAGGAGAGCACCAGTTTTCGGATCGAAGAAGTCGGCGAATGGCTGTCAAATTGCAATTTGCAACTTGATGATCAGTGAGAGGACATTCACGTGTGCAGGGATGAGGTGAACTGACAGCTACGAGCTCTTTCCTTCGTTCCAAGCGATACATTCGAATCTCGTGTTCGAGGTTCTCGACTTGAGATCGATACATCGAAGCTTGCTGATCGACGACGTCAGATTTCGGTCGTTTGAACCATCGTTTGCTGTTTGATTCGGTGAGCCAATTCATAGCCGAGAGTAGGGCTTCATCGCAAGCGATTCGGAGTGGAGAAGAAGCATTTTCAAAGATTGGGAGAAGGTGAGGAAGAGTGTGCTGATTGCGATCTTCTGCTGCCTGAGATCGAAGACGGAATCGATGCATTCGAGCCGTTTCGCGGGACTTGTCCTCCTTCTCTCCAGTTGAATGAGTCGAGGGAGAGCTATTGTTCGAGTAGGCTTCTTCGGCTGCGAGAGTACGTTTGCGACGGGACGAGACGGTAGTGCTGAGGATGGCCAAGCCGACAGATCTAGCGAGGAGCTCACGAAGAGCGTCGGAGAGGCCAGCGAGATCTTTAGCTCCGAGTCGTCCAAACGAAACCTCGAGTTCGAGGAGACCCGTCATCCCCAGAAGACCCTCAAGTCCTCCGGCCATCGCTTCCTGGGTTCCGGACCACAAGGCTGGGAACACTTTCCATGCTCGATCCTCCTCCGTCTCGTGAGGCGCGCCGTAAGATGGTGCAGGGGTAGCGAGTACCTTCGAATGAAGATGCGAACGTTGCAGAATTGGGAGGAGAAACTTGTCGACGAGTACTGTCGTGTAGTTCGAGTTGAGGGTCTGAGGGAAGATGAGGAAAGTAGCGGCGACAGCGATGGCGATTTCGCAGGCGGTAGGAATGAGGAAAGTCGAAGCGAGAGTGTATCGTTTGACGGGGAAGAGAGGACCATCTGCAAGGAAACTTTCGATCAACGCACGTTCTGTTACCTGACAGGAGAGCCGAGAAGCTGCACGTACATGAGCAAAGGACGTCGAGAACGATGACACCGAAAATTGCAAGGAGTGTCAATTTGGGTCGATGTGCTCGGATTAAGCCCAAAACGAAAGCTCCGATTGCTGTCGACGATAAATTGATGAGCACAATCCGATCTCGCGAGAGTGAAGAGACGCGTACCCAAGAAGACACCGAAAACGGTTGTCGACCTCCAGTCGAGGAATTCTCCTTTGACTGATCAAGCGGCAACTCAAGGTTCAGTAAGATTCATCGTCGGTGAGTGACTACTGCAGCTTACAGATCTCGATACGATACTGAGCATCTGGGTTCGTAGCTCCAGCAAGTCCAGCAGTAACCCTCTGCACGCTGCTCGCAAGAAGGACTTGACTCCTCGCCCTCAGAGCAGCGGCCATAGCGGCAGATCCCCATGCCCAGCCTAGCAACATACCTATAACCAGCATAGCCGACTATAAAAAGCAGGCAGATCGTGCGTTTAGTGTCCATTCTCGCGCTATCGACAGAAGTTCAGAAAACGCACGACGAGGAGCAACAGGACCACAGGGAACGTTGGAGGAAGGAAGCAGGAGACCATCGTGGCGAAGAAGGCAGCGTTCCCGAGGGTGACGAGCGACTTGGGTTCGAGGAGTAGGATGAAGCACGAAAGCGTAACGAGGGAGGCTCGGAACAAATCTTTGCGATTCTTCCATTTCGATCGATTCGTCGCCTCTGTCACAAACGGTGGTAGGTTCGAACCGTAGATCGGGGAAGGGCCGAGTCGAGGGAACAGCGCTGTATGCGAGGGAGAGTAGAAAAATCGATCAGTCAACGCTCGTACTGGAGGATCCACCCAATAATACTCTTTGCTGACAGCCGCAAAGTACTTTCAATCTATATCTCATCGCCTTAAACGGTCTGCCTCCAGAGGAATCAGCGAGTTCGCTTACCTTCCACAGTCGAAGAAATGATGCTAGGCAATTTGCTCCTGATCCCTTTGCTTCCCTTGCCTGTACCCTGAGCATGTGCATGAGCTACCTCCTTCTTTTCGCTCGTCCGTTTCTCGTCCTCCCTCATCGCCTCGTCGCTGTTGTTGAGACTAGCATTATTCGTTGATCTTGATCTAGAAGTTGATGGAGCCGTAGGTGAGTCGCCCATCTGAGCTATACTTCTGTCGTGAATTGAGTATTCCAAGCTCCGTATGGTAAGTAAGGCTGACTTTCAAGAGCGAGAAGTGAGTTGTAGAAGAAGGAAAAAACAAACTACTTCGGCTTCGGGTGGGTTTCGAGGATGCAGATCAGTCGCAAACGAAACTTCTGGGATAAAGACACTTTGAGCGCAACGATAACGAGAAACACTTCGGAAGTTAGCTCCGACGATTCGAAAGTAAAGACATCAAGAAAGACATCTTGCACGAAGAATTGCGAAGAAAATCAAGCGATTCGCTTTCAACTACGACAGACGACGACGACGGCACCTCAAGCGTGACCTCTCCTCATCAGATTCCTCCTGACCCTTCTCCTTCCCGCTCCTTCGCCCTCTTCGATACTCAAGAACGGAACTTCCCTCCAATTTTCCCCTTTCACTCCTTGTTCCCTCTCGGATTCACTCGCCGTATGGTCGAGCATGAGAGTAAGAGGAGCCTCTAAGGAACCCTTGACGAGGGAGATGGCAGTCGAGGGAGGTGGAATAGGCGTAAGGAGATGTAAGGAGGTCGAGGAGGGGGAGATTGATCTGATTAGACCGAGCCCGAGCGCTCGGGAAGTCGAAGGATGAGGCCCAGGGGATAGGGGATCGTAAGGGAACGAAGAAGTGTCATTTGACGTCGATTCTGATGGACTGGTCGATTCGACAATCGCTACGAGACTACCGTTGAGACAGTGCAGAACGTGCTCGTAAGCGACATCATCGCCGTCGAGTAGATGAACCGACAAGATCTGTCCGTTCGAGGGGTTCCAATCGAGCGAGTAAGGAGTTTGAGCGATGAGAGGTGAAGAGAAATTCCATTGATTGGGTAGGGTGCTCGTTGGTCCCGAGGAAGCGGAGAGTAGGGTCTCTTTGAAGAGGGAATGAAAGTAAGACGTGAAAGATAAAGTGCGGTAATCGAAAGCGGTCCACTTGGATTCGAGAGGATTCATTGGTGCCGCCGGTAGAGTGTAGAGCTGATACGGCAATCCTTCTTCGGCGAATGCTTGACGTTGAGAAAAGGCGAGCCCGGAACTACCTCCTCCTCCATTATCCGAGTATGCTCCGTTCTCCTCCTCCATCATCGAAACGAAGGAGCAAACATGAGTCGGTTGACTCGCTGCTTTCAGCTTGGTGAGCAGATCTGCTCCTAGACCTTTAACCCATCCTTGCGTGTTGATGACCAGTGGGACTCGTTCTCGCACTCTGCCGTTATTGGAAGATGGGGTCGAGGGAGCTTGATGAGCGTCGCGATGTCTTCTTCGGGAATGGGTGATCACGGGTTCGTCGATGAGAGGGTATTCGACTTCGAAAGCGTACGTTGACAAGAGTGCAGAGATGGCGGAGATGTAGCTTGTTGGGTCGGAAGCAGGTGAAGCGGATCCGAGATAGTGTGAAGAGATGGGTAATGAAAGGTGAGTGAAAGCGGGTCCTGAATCGAGAAGCTGAGGTGAGTCTTGGATTCACAACGAGAAGGATAGAGATGAGAACAGACCGAAAACAGGTTTGCGTAGGACATTGAGCGAGACGAAACCAGGAGTTGAAAACTCAGGTTGACCCAGATCTGTATCGAGATAAGCTACTGCTTCATATCTGCAGGTTCGGCAAGTACCACACATCAGCACGTACTCACGGCGATGCGAGATTAATCGAAACTGACCGATCGAGTAACCTATTCAGTAGCATTTTCGCAAAAGTACTCTTTCCCACTCTCTTCGGTCCTTCCACCATGACTGTTAATCGACCCGGATCTACCATAGCCAGATCCTGACTCATTTCCGGAACAAATTCTGCTAGAGTTGATGTCCAAGGTTCGAGTTGCCTTAGAATCGTGAGACCTGGGAGCGGTTCGAGAATCTACGATCGAGTGCGTCAGTCAACTCTCCCTCAAGTATGCACGCGAGAAGAGAAACTCACAAGCTTCCAACCCTTTCCACCCATCACTGATCCACTCGCGGCGTTCTTGGAAGGATACATCGCATTCGCGCAACCCAAGCCACCCGATTTCAACGCCATCTCAATCCCCTCGATCCCCGTCTGTACCGGCGTCACAAGAGCGACTGTCGCAAAGCCGGAGACATCGATCTTGGCGTCCAAGTACAGGGAGAGACTCGAGGGTCCAGGTGAAGAGATGTCGTTGGGAATCGCGGCGATCGGTGGGAGGGGGTGGGACGCGGGGCAGTGGACGACATGGGATGTAGACGACGAGAGATCGGGTAGAGAGATATTGGAAGAGGAGGAAGTGGGTGTAGAGACGGTGGAGCCGAGAAGAGAGAATGAACCGGAGAGAGGAGTGATTTCGAATGTTCCGTGAATGACGAGATCCTATCATTCCAAGTTCAGTCTGATAGAAGGAGATAGACTGGAACAGTAATATGCTCACCTCGCCTATCCGCAGACCATACACGACTCCCTCGCAAGTCGAACCATCTTCTCGAGTAACATTCGTCGACCAAGTATTGCTCGACTCTTCTAATCGAAAGTTTGAATAGCACTCTGAATCGACGAATGCTCTACGGTATGTATCATGAGAATTCAGTACGAGTTGGCGAACAACGAGAGGAGAAAAGTCAAACTTACGTTTTCTCTCTCCTTCTTCTAGGTCTCGCTGCTTTCGGAGTCGCAGGTTCTCTCACATCTTCCGATACCATTCTACTATCTCTCATATCTTCTCCGTCCTCACTCTGTTCCAATCGTATCTCTTCCTCTGCTGGACCCGAGAAGTACCTCGAAGGTTTCTGTTCCTTCTCTTTCCTCTTGCCCTTGACTTCCTTTCCTTTCCTCCTCGACTGATCTCTTTGCAACAAGGTAGCTTCATCATCTGATTCAGATTCGGATGACTCTGAGTTGATCTGTAGCTCTGTCTCTTGGTCTTGAGGAATTGTTGAAGGATTCGAAAGGGAAGTAATCGGAGTTGAACGAGAAGACGAGGCGGCTGATGTATTGGCTGAGGCAACAGCAGCAGCAGCAGCGGCTCTTCTCGCAGCTACTGCACTGAGTACTGGAGCTGCTGGTGGAGGAGTTGAAATAACATCGACTGAAGAAGGTTCAACGATTTGAGGAGGAGGAGGAGGGATTGAAGGAGTCTGTCGTAGTTTCTTTTTGGGAGGAGCAGTCGTACTGCTGGTTGATGGTTTCCGCCTTGTAGTAGTAGTAGTCGGCATATGTAATTTCGATCGAGGTGAGAGTCAAAAAAGATTGCAAGTTTTTTTTTTCTCTCTCTCCCAAGAAATCACACAACCTCTCCTTCCCTCTCTCTCCTTTGAATGCTCCAATCGATAAAGACTATCTCTCGCCCATTCTTGCGATCAGCTCTTAGTCAATCACCCCGTCAATCACCTGTACCCACTTCAATCAGATCCTTCTCCTCTAATCGTTCAATCATGTCTTCTTCCACCACCGCTGTTCCTATCCCAAATGATTTCGTACGCCACTCCCTCTCCTCTCCTATCCTCTCTACCTAGCTGTCTACTGACCCAGATCAATGTATAGAACAAGGATCTTTACACCACTCTCGCAGAGGCAGATCCCGAAGTTCAAGCTCTCGTTGATCGAGAGGTTAGTCTACAAAACCTCGACTCTCTTTCCTCTCCTTCTTTCATACTTTCGATCCTCGTTGGGAGCTCATTGCTGAGGGAACGTGGAATGATCACGAGGTGGGAATCAACGGAAATTTGCCTTTTGATCTCTAAAGGAAAGTTCGGGAGAGGGGAGAGGGGGAAAACTACAAAACTTGCATCAAATGGGAATCCTGGCTTTGCCTTTACGAGTTCATGAATTTGAGCATGTCGGAGATGCAACGTTGATGAGAGCAGGGAGTCGCGCTGGAGATATGGCGAAACCCGAGGGGAATCAACGTAAAATCTCATTTCTCGAACGAAACTGATCATCCTTGTTCCTCTCTCTTTCGCAGACCTTCCGTCAATTCCGTGGTCTCGAACTCATCGCTTCCGAGAACTTGACTTCCCTTGCCGTCATGGAGGCTAACGGATCCATGTTCACCAACAAGTTTGGTCAAATTTCTCCTTTTCTCTCGCTCGATCGATCACTGACACTCCTTCATGTTCAACTAGGTACTCTGAGGGTCTTCCCGGTGCTCGATACTACGGAGGTAAGTTGAGGTTCTGGTTAATAACGAGGAACGAAATCTTGATCATCAATGTCTTTCTTAGGTAACGAGGTTGTCGACGAACTCGAGATTCTCTGCCAACAACGTGCTCTCAAGGCTTTCCACCTCGAGGACAAGACCTGGGGTGTAAACGTTCAACCCTAGTGCGTCTTCCATACAATTTCGCACTTTCGAATCGAAAACTGACCTCTTCCGTAATTTCGCAGCTCCGGTTCAACTGCCAACTTTGCCACCTTCACCGCTCTCATCCAACCTCAAGACCGTATCATGGGTCTCGGTCTCGCTGATGGAGGTCACCTTACCCACGGAGCTTACACTCCCAAGAAGAAGATCTCTGCTTCTTCAATCTACTTCCAATCCCTCCCTTACCAAGTCGACCCCGCTACCGGTCTCATCGACTACGACGCCCTTGAGAAGAACGCTCTCCTCTTCAAGCCCAGGATCTTGATCTGTGGTGCCTCCGCTTACCCTCGAGACTGGGACTACAAGCGTCTTCGCAAGATCGCTGACCTCAACGGTTCTTACCTCATGATGGACATGGCCCACATCTCTGGTCTCGTCGCTGCTCAAGTCCAAAATGATCCTTTCGAGTACTGCGATGTCGTCTGCACCACCACGTGAGTTCTTCGCAAGTCTCTTTTTCCGAATTCGCAAGCTGAACAGGATCTCGATCTGAAACAGCCACAAGACTCTTCGTGGTCCCCGTGCTGGTCTCATCTTCTTCCGCAAGGACAAGGAGTCTGACATCGAGAAGCGCATCAACGATGCCGTCTTCCCTGCTTGCCAAGGTGGACCTCACAACAACGTCAGTCTCCTACTACTTCTCCCTCTCTTATGCTATCCCATGCTTATCTTAGGTTCGTCCATTAGACCATCGCTGGTATTGCCGTCGCTTTGAAGCAAGCCGCCACTCCCGAATTCAAGGAGTACGCTACTCAAATCATCAAGAATACTCAAGCCATCGCCGCTGAGCTCATGAAGCACGACTACAAGCTTTGCACTTCTGGATCAGAGAACCATTTGGTTCTTTGGGATCTCCGACCTCTCGGACTCACTGGTTCAAAGATTGAAAAGGTGAATCTCCATCTCCCGCTCCTCCTCTCTTTCCTCCTTTCGCTGACCTTCATTCCCTCTTACTAGATCTGCGACCTTTGCGAGATCACTCTCAACAAGAACTCAGTACCCGGTGACAAGTCCGCCGTCGTTCCTGGAGGAGTTCGAGTCGGTACCAACGCTTTGACTTCTCGATCCATGAAGGAGCCCGAGATGGTCAAGGTTGCCGACTTCCTTCACCGTGCCGTTCAAATCTCCCTACAAGCCCAAACAGAGTCCGGTTCGAAACTCCTCAAGGACTTTGTTTCGACCATCACTGGATCCGGTGCTTCCGCTGATGCCCTCAAGCAACTCAAGCAAGAAGTCGAAGATTTCGCTACTCAATACCCTCTTCCCGGTGTTCCCGACTCTTCCAAGATCAAGCGATCCCACTAAAGCTTCGATAGCTTCAAGGGGGTAGTAGTAGTCTTCGTCGTTCTTCATTTTCGCAGTTTCACTTTTCCTCCATTTCTTCTTTGTTTACTCTTATATTGGCTCAACCCTGTCTTGTTCTACCTCTAACCACTCTTTACCCCACAACCCACGCATGTTTGAATAAAATGAAAGAAAAGACTCAACGATCTGTTTTAAAAACGTTTAACGAGTTGGAGGGAGTCGGCTGCTCCGAGGCCGTGAGAGCGATCGTACGAGACGAAAGAGACGAATAAATGACATATCCTGGAACTACTATGTCCTTGAATGATAAAAACAACAGGAGCGAGATCTAGAAATAACAAAGAGAAACGAAAACTCCTCCTGCGATCGCAAGCAAGCTCGTCCTCGCTCCAACGCTCATCTCGTTCGCCGCACTAGTTCTGTCCGCTTCGATACTCTCAGTCGCTCCTCGAGCAGTCGCGATCCTCGAGCTCGGTGCCGTCCAAGTCGGTTGAGTTGGAGAGGGAGTGTACAAATCGTTCGAAATGACGGGTAAGTCAGTTCCCGAGTCGTTGTTCCTAAATCACAGCGTTAAGTCGTGTCAATTGTGAGTCAGCAAGAAGGGCAGACAGCTAGTGCGCACCAGATCGAAGTGATAACTCTCGAAGCCTCTGCAACGACGCTCTCGATAGTTGCGCTTGCCGTGACAGTGCCGGAAGCGGTTTCGTTTAGCGACATCGAGGGATCTGATGTGATGTTCGGGAGAGCAATGGAAGATGTATTGGTAGGGATCGGGAGAATAGACAGGGAAGAACCGATTCGAGTCTGAGTTCCGGAAGGAGTGATCGTTGCATTCGCGAGTTGAGAGGTTGAGGTCATCGTCGGAATTTCTGCTAGTCTTGTCTCATTCCGAGTCAGCTTGGAGGCGAGGAAACAGATCTTGTCGGCTGTAGCATCGAAAAGGAGTGAGTCAAGGTTTTCGCAAAGATGAGCTCGAGAGTAGCTTCGACTTGCCAGCAGTTCTGACAGGTAGCCATTCAGCGCAATACAATCCATCTGCCCAACAATCCGCGATTTCTCTACTTCATACGCTCGAACACTCGATTTCAGCGCGTCGTCTCTCGACTTGCGAAGGAGCAAAACGAGACTTACTACATTTCGCAAAGTTGTTGCATCTCCTCCTTGTAACCTAGCGACGCGTTTGTCCCTCCGGTAGGGGTCGGCATAGGAGGGATCGATGCGTAAGAACCTAGGCATTCACGAAGTTTTGACCCTTCGGTCATATCGCATCCTGTATCTTGTGCGAAGGTAAGAGTCGACAGTCGAGCCGCGACGACGACGAAGTACAAAGCGAAGCGCATGTTGGGTAGAGAGAAGGGAGAGAAAGAGAGAAAGAGAAAGGTGTCGGTGTCGTCCGAGAATTACGAATGACCCATGTGAATTCCAAGCACGAACCTAAAAAAACAATGCAGAAGAGCAAGAGCTGAGAGTTTTATTCAAGAAAGATGTCATTGTGTAGATCGTCAGAAGGGACGTTTTGTCGCGTCGAGTGCAGTAGAGACCGAAACGCGTGAGCAGAGAGGTACTGATTTCGTTTCGTTTCATTCAGGTTATCAAGTTTGTTTCGCTACAGAAAAGTACATTCAGAGAGTGACCGTACAGACACAGAGAGATAGGAGGGGGAAGGGAGGAGGAAGACGATCGGACACGACAGAGAGAGAGGCCAGAAGACCGGGTACAGACCGAGAGAAAGAAAGCGGCGAGGGAATCAAGCGATAGAGAGGAGTACCTGCACACATTGAACAAAGCCGTCAGCAAAAAGGGCTACGAGTGAGACAACTGGGAGGAAGCGTACTGTACAAGCTGAGCGGTTCATTAGACCAAAAGGTTTGAAGAAGGTTTATTCTTCGCATCCTTCTTTGCCTTTTTCTTACCCTCTTGAGAGAGCTTCACGAGTTGTTTCCTGAGAATTCAGCCCACACTACTCCATCAGTCGGACAGCTCTGACCGAGCGAGACGGAGAGGTGCGAAGACTCACTTGAAGTTGTAACAGTTTTTGCAATCTGCGTTCTTGTGTGATTTACAGAGAAGTTCTCCTTCCTGTGCGACAAATCGAACGTCGAGATCAGTCGTCGAGACCGGATGTGTTCTGAACGAAGGCGATGAACGCACTTTGTTTTTGATGAAATCTACGTGAAGAGCCTGTTTCGTTGCAATCCGACAATCAACGAGTCAGTCTCGAGTTGCCGTTGAGTAGAGTTCGGAATGGAACGTACATCGCGCTGAGGAACAGGATCTACTCCAGCTGAAGGAAGAGCAGAGAGGGAGAGTCAATCTTTCGATCTTCCCCCTCGACAAAAGTGGCTACTAACCAGTGAAAGAGTTATCCTGTGTCTTGGACATCTTCCTCAGTGTCGGCCTCGAGAATAGAAGGCGAGAAAACTCAGGAAGATATCAAGCTCACCTCCCTCCAATCTTGTTGACATTCGTTGCAAGACTCATTGCCGTGGTAACAGAACTGGTAGTCTCCGATCTCGACAGAGTTGACAGAGTCGTTTGAGGTGACTTGTTCAAGAGGTTGCACTGAGAGAGAGGGAAAGAGAAATTAGTTGAGACGTCGGGATGGTGGGGGAGGGGAAAAGGAGGGAGAGGAAGAAGGAAGGGACTCACTGGTTGATCAGTAGTGTGAGATGAGTCGATCGAGATTGAGAGTTGAGAAAAGTGAAGAGGAAGAGGAAGAGAGAAGAGAGAAAGAGAGAAAGAGAGAGAGAAACCCTTTTCGAAGAAGTGCGACAAAGAGTGGTCAGAAGACCTCTCTCCACCTCAACGGGTCTCATCAATCTCGAGCTCTCACTGCGTTCTAGCCTTATCCAACGACTGATTGCATACAACTAAGCTATCCGTCGTCGTTTCTCTGCTTCTTCCCTCGTCTGTTCCTCGATTAATCTCCTAACTTCCTTCGCAACTCCCTCTACCACTTTGAAACTCGGAATCTCCCTATACCTCTCGACCAACGTCTTTTGTTCCTTCTCGACTTCTCCGACTCCAGCTCCATTCCGTATCCGTTCCGCTTCGTCCTCACCTAACACTTTCACTTTCCCACCTCCCTCTTTCCTCGAACTATTCCCGGCTACATCATCCAACAACGCAACCAATTCCCTATCGATCGGTATCCTCCCCAAGAACCTACAACCCCCTCCTTCCCCCTCGACTAACGAATCTTTCTTCTCTTCCTGAATCCTGCAAAAATCTTGTCCACCCCCTTGACCAAAAATTCCTACGACGTCTCCACAATGTGGACATACGTATCCACTCATGTTCTCGATCAATCCTAGTAGAGGTAGTTTCGTACGTCGGACGAAGGAGAGCTCTTTCGAGACGTCTAGGAGGGCGAGTGCTTGAGGAGTCGAAACGAGTAATGAAGAGAGTGTTGGGAGGGGTGGCGAGGGAGATGGTCGATCTACTAGTAATGGCCGTAGAGTCTCTAGTAATGAAATGTGTTCGTCCGAGGTACCTACACAACGCGACTCGAATCAGCGAGAGAGAAGAGAGAAGAGAGAAGAGAGAAGAAAGAGAGGAAAGTTTTCGCCGCACCTGGAGGAGTATCTACGATGAGGTAATCCAATTGACCCCATCTAACTTGACCCAAGAATTGTTTAATCATGGCATTCTTCTTTGGACCTCTCCATACGACCGATTCAGTCGAATTTTTTAACAAGAAACCAATACTCATACAACTCAATACTCCACCTCCTACCTTCTGTCCCTCTCCAAGCTTGTCAGGAGCTACTCGTGCATCCAAGTAAACGGGTACCCAACCATCTTGACTTGAATGAACCGATTGTCCTTCCAAACCCAACATTCTCGGTAACGAAGGACCCGTCAAATCTACGTCGAGTAATCCAATCTTGAGGGTAGGGTCCGAGGCGAGGAGGGATAGGGCGAGTTGTACTGATACTGAAGATTTACCGACTCCACCTTTGCCGGAGAGGACGAGCAGGAGATGAGAAATCGAAGAGAGGCGACGGAGGAGGGTTGACTCAGGTGAAGGAGCAAAAGGGGTACTCATGGCGCTCCTTCGTAGTGTTGTATTGTGCTCTGGAGGGGAGGGAGCTGAGGTCTAGTGATTGGTAGGAGAGAGAGAGAGAGATGAGATTAATCATCGGCTTCTTTGATCATTTACTCATCACTCACAACCACTCAAAGATGGTAAAGTTGACCCTTCTCCAGCGTGTCAGAACTCCTACTAACCCTCTAGAGTGTAATGAACAGCAATCCTCACTCTCGCTAGTCCCCGGACCATCTTCATCAACTCACTCTTCCATCTCTCTCTCTTCCACTTCGAACGCTCACGGCCTACACGATACACTCCGTCATGGAGGAGTACGTTCACTCGCCGCAGAGGTATCCATGAAACACCCTTTACAATCAAGATTAAACGATGTAAGTTTCACTCCCTCCACTGACGACACCCCTCTTCTCTAACTCGATCTCAATGTAGTGGGATCAAACAAGGGAAAACTTGCACATGACGTTGGAGAGGAACATGTTTGGTTTACACGCACCAGTTCGACAAATGATGGAGAGACAATTGGTACAACAAGCGAATGGAACCCAAGTCGAGATGGGTGGATTCAGGGGGAAAACCAATTTGGGATTGGACATTTTGAAAGGTACGGATGAAGAGATTGGACCTGGGGATGTATTGATCGGTACGCTTTCCGGAAAACCTTTCTCTCATCGTGAATTGGAGGAGAACGGGAACTGATGCGGAAAATGGGTGAGGTTTGACAGATCGAGTAGAGACTAGTCAATTGGGTGATTTCCATCTCGCTATGGAACACAAGTTGAGATTACCATAAATATACACTCCAACAATCTATCTACACTCTCTCTCCTTTCCGTTCCTTCGCTTCACCCTCCCACTTTCCCACCTATCGTCGTTCACCAACCTTTTCTTTAACCCCATCGTCTTCCCTTCTTTTGAGCTTTCTCGCAGTTTTGTAGCAATTCCAATCCGAAGTTTTTCCTCCACGATTTCTTCCATCCCGAGGGCTCCCACTTCGCATTTCGAGAGGAGAAACTTGCAAGTCGTCTCGCATATCGTCGGAACCCAGTAGATCTGAGCGTCTCCTGCGTCTTGCCATGCTTGAGGGTTGTTCGAAGGTTGAGCAACTCAATAGAGGTTGAAATCGAATTCTTCGTAACAAATCGAAAACGGTTCTTCTCATCCTTTGTTTTCAGGAGATTGCTTCTTCTTGATCTTCTCCTCCATCTCCAAGAATGCTCTGTGAGAACCAGTCAATCCAACCACGATCAGCCTCCCTGTCTCTTCGAATCGTAGCAAAGTGAAAAGGTTCACTCACCTCGTACTGGGATCCAGCGCACTCCGCGCTTCTTTCAATTCCCTCTCAGCCTTCTCCTTGACGCTTTCTCCCTCTCCCTCGCCAAACTTGCCGAGTACCTCAACTGGCCAATCCCTCTCGACTTGGTCCTGTTCTGCTCGAGGCAAAGAGGGGAGGAGTTCAAGTATTCTTGATTTTGATTCAGAGACGAGTTCGTGGAAATGCTCGACGTCTTCTAGGTATAGATCATAGACGCAATGCGCACAACCTGACATACAACACTCTATACTCACTCGGAGGGGAAAATCAGCGAGACTTAATTTCAGAGGGGGAAAGAAGAAGGAGAGAGAGAGAGAGAGATAAAACTCACCTCCTTCTTCCGGTGGTGAAGGTTTGATTGGGAGTTGAACAATACCAGCAATCAATCTCGGTTTAGTCGTTGTCCTCTCTGTTGGACTTGTAACTTTTACTGCTCCAGCATTCGCGATTCCTTGCCTCGGACCAAATTGTGAACTAGGGGATTGTAAGCCAGGTTGGATCGTTGTGTCGGATGCGAGAGTCTCGAATGATTGAGGAGTAGGAAGGGAGTAGCGATGAGAGAGATTGAATGGACGAGGAGAAGGGAAGTAACGTCCTAGAGAAGGGCAGTAACGGAGGTATTGCGTCATGGGTGCATCACACTACACGTTTGACGAGGTTTGTGAGTGGATCGAGTGATTAGGAGATGAAAGAGAGGTTACAAATCCAGAATGATGAAATCCATCTCTACTTCCTCCACTTGACTCCTAATCTACTCGTTGAACGATGCTAGCGTGTAGTTGCACCCGACGAGTAACTCGAACCACCTTCCGATCCTTCAGTTCGTCTCCCTATCTCCCCCACTCGCCTACATCTTCCCATCAACCTTTCATCCTCCCTTCATCTCTTCCCAGCTCTTCTACCTCTCCAAAAGAACCCTCTTCTAGATCAAGTTACGAAGGACACGTACCGATCAACTTGTTCCAAAGAGGATTATTGGCCGTGGGATCGGCAGTAATGGGTTTAATAGATACTTCTCGACATGGTCCGCTCTTCTCTCTCTTCTCTCTCTCCCTCTCCTTACCTCTCGCTTATACTCACCATTCTCGAGAGAAATGGTTTAGATATGATTGCAGTTTTGAGCGAAACCACTTCTGGACCTTTCCTTTCCCACTTGAGAAGTGAAATGAGGAAGACTCCCTCGGGAAGACAGATCTTGAGGGACAGACCCAGGATCACCGAGGAGAGCGTCGATTTGAACAAGTTGGAAGGGATGAGAGAAGGAACGTTTGGGAGGAAATATGTAGAGTGGTTGAAGAGGAATCGGGTGACTCCTGATACGAGGGATCCAGTGAGTACACTTCCTTTTAAACTTCTTTAATCCGAGGTCGAGGGAAGACAAAAAGGCTAGTTTTTGGAAACTCAGCGCAAGAGAGGAGGCACGGAATTGGGGCGATGAATAATCTCGTACGGAACTGAAAACGGATTTTCTTTTCGTTTCCGCTTTTTCCTTGATTACAGGTTCGTTACATTGATGATCCCGAATTGGCCTACATCATGCAACGCTATCGAGAATCACACGATTTCTACCACGTCCTCCTAGGATTCGGAGTCTCTTTACCAGCCGAACTCGTTGTGAAATGGTTCGAACTGAGTAACTTCAACCTCCCCGTCGCCGCCCTTTCTTCGACTTTTGGACCCTTGAGATTGGAAGCCGAGGAGAGGAAGAGGTTGTGGAGAACTTATGGAGCGTGGGCGTTGAAGAGTGGTAGTAAAGCGGAATGTTTGATCGGAGTTTACTGGGAGAAAGAGTGGGAGACGGATATTGACGAGTTGAGGAATAGGTTTGGAGTGGAGAAACCTCCAGTCGGGTTCGGGACGTTCAGGAAGGAAGAGAGGAGGTTGAAGGAGCTGAGAGAGTTGGACAGAATCCAGAGGGAAGGGACTGGGAACATGAATCTGTGAACAAAAGTCAGGGAAATTCAGCTCCTCGTCGGAAATTCGCAGCTTTTATCTTGAGCGGGGAAAAGAGGCGAACAGGGCGGTACCGCTTTGTCCGTATGAAGGAGGCATAGAGGTTATCACCGAATGACACACCAAATCTCTCCTTGTCGAAACGCTCGAGCGAGAATGCGCATGTTACTCGGCGAAACTATAGTATCACTGAGAACGACGACTGCGACACTACACCACAAAAATGGAAGGCAGAAATCTGCGAAAGAGAATCAATGCGACGAAAAATATACTCAAGAAAACAACTAGAGAACCAAATACGTCCTTCAACCCCTCTATCTTTCGCTCAGTAGTCCATCAACCATCCAAGGTTGAGAGGACCGGCCTCGGAGTCGATAGTGGCTTGGAGAGATCCGTCTGAACGAGCGTGTTCGATTGCGACTTCTCTGAAAACCGTGTTGAGAGTAGCAGCCAGCCTCAATCCCGCTTGAGTGAGTAGTCTCTCGATCGTCAATGAGTCTAATACACACTCTCCTGCTCGTCAGCCTCCACGATCTCCGAATCGAAGAGAATGAAAAGAGGATCGAGGAGACTCACCGGCGATCTTTCGATAGTAAGGAGTATTCCCGCCTACTTCTACAGGCGGATTCGAGTGCTCATCGTACTCGGGAGGGAACGCCAACTCGCAAGTAACTTTGTGAGTTCCAGAAGCCCAATGAACTGGACAAACAATTTCGCTCGTTGTCGTTAGGCGATTCGAGGAAGTAAGGATCGTTTGTTCTTGCGCAGGGAGGAGGGACAGGGAGGAGGGACAAGATAGCCAGGAAGGGAGGGATAATCGCCACCAGGATCGAACTCCTTCCCAGAGTAATAGTCGGATTAATGGATCGTAAATCGCTCCGGTCAAAGCTGATTCGATTTGAGGTCTATTCGTATTGTTCAGGGTCAGTCGATGTGGAAACGCAGGAGAATCGACATGGGAAAGCGGAAAAGGAAGGGGATTGATTCAGAACTCACGAAGGTAGAGGTTGAGTATAATTCGTTTGTTCCCTCAATTTCCTCGCCAACAACAAATTGTCCCACAATCCATGCAAGTTGGCTCTCCTCCCCTCCCATCTCACTGGATCCCCATTCCCACCTCGTTCTCGATTCGTCAAATGCATAGGTTGATGAGCGTCTCCGATGAAATGAACGAGGAATCTCAACGATTCCCAGCTGTCACAAACAAACCACTGTCAGTTCTTTCGACGTTCAGGATGGACGTCGAGCGGGAAGTGCAGGAGCTTACTCTTCAGGGTTCCGCTCGAGACGAGTAGTATAATTCGCAATAGCGTGTAAAACGTCTTGTTCATTCTTCCAACCTTGTCCTTCTCCCTTCTCTTGTTGCTGCTGGCCATAACTCGTCACTCCCAACGGGATCTCATTGTCTCCATTGTCTAGAGGCCAATCGCAAACTTGAGGAGGATGATCCCCGACCACACTCGCGTAATGTAACTGACCACTCCACCCTCTGTACTCTGGTACCATCCTGATTCGATCTGGCCAACTTGCGATCGGGGCGAGGTGTCCATGAGCGTAATCGGGAAGGAGGGACGAGGATTGAAGGTACGAGAAAACTGAAGGGTGCAAGTGAATCTCGGCGATGGTGGCTACTATAGAGTGACCGACGAATCCCCACGCGTTCGAAGTGGTCGCTAGGAGGGGTAGGAGAGCTAGTGAGAGGGGTAAAAGCATTGAGATAAGGAGAAAGTGGGGGAGGAAAGGAGAGCGAGGGGGAGTGAGAGACGCTTTAATAGGTTGCTATAGAGTATTTAAGTTGATGTATCGGGTCGAGATCGTAGGAGCGGGTAAAGTGGAGGAGAGAAGAGGAGAGAAGAGAGCTAGATTCGATTTCGTGGTCAAGACCGAAACGTTTCTATCGCTTGTCCTATTGCATAGTCTAGCCGAATCGAAGCGAGCAACATCGACCGACTAGACGGGGAAACTAAAAGAACGAAAAACCCCAATCTCTTTATCCGACGACTCGCTCTCCCGCTCTCTCATCAGCCGCAGCGTGACAGTAAGTGAGACTGATTCGATTCATCCGACGACACGAGAGTGGAAAGAGAGGCGTGAGAAAGTGATACAATGAAAGCGTAAAGAGGTAAAAATAAAATGGGGTTCAGATCCGTTCAAGCCATAACCAGCCGCCTTCCGAGTTCCTCCTCTAGACTAACGACAACACCAACGACGAGCCATCACAAAGTGTATTGAGAGGTGAGCCTAGTTGTTGAGTTTAGCCGACATCTCTTGCAACTCTTCCTTCGATTTAGGTTTCTCCAAACCTTGAGCGATCTCGTTCGAAACGATGTGAGGTTGATCCCCTCTGCCTCCCATAGGGTTCTCCTTGTGAAGGTGAGCCAAGTTGGGTGCTCCTCCTAGACCTGTATATTCCTTCGTGCTGAATCAGCAAAGTTCGTCGAGGATTCGCAGGAGTTCGAGGGACGTACCAGCAGTCTCTTCAGCTTTCGATCCTGGGAAACCTTGATTCCCTGGCTCGTTGATGTGACCGTTGTTGTGAGGGAAAGGTTGGGTAGTGAATGATTGTTCTTCTTTGTTGTCTGACATGATTTTGCGAGAGGTTTGACTATTCAAAGAAGGGAAGAGAAGGTTAGTCAGTTCGGTTCTTCTATTCGTCTTTGTGATGATGCTCGTGTGAAATGTGTGTAAGAAAGCGCAGTATCTCGATGGGAAAGAGCCGCATGGGAAAGTCGAGATTTCGCTGACGAAACCCTATCCAACATCTCTTGAATAAACCTCGCTTCTATAGATGACGTCCATAATCTCGCTCTACCTCCCTCAGAGTCTATCGAGGCTGGCTAGAGGCTTGCTTGAGGAGGTAAGAGAAGATGACGAATTTTCTCCCCACTACTAGCCGATTTGACCAGTAAACGAGATTGACGAGAGAGCTGGTGGAGAGTAGTCGAGGTAGAATGAGGGTAGCAGCTTACTATCGGAGTAAAAAGAAAAGTCAAGTGGAGAGAAGAGGGAAAGAAATGAGAGGAAAGTTCAATCTGTAATGTGGAATTGCGCAATACAACTCAAACATAGGAAATTACAGATAGCTCCCGCTATCTCTGTGTCTCAAATCCTGCTCTCCCTCCTCAAAGATGCTCGCCGCGCGTACTCGAGCAGCTAGTACACTCTCAAGGTCTATCAGACCTGCTACGGGTAGTCCTCAAGCTGTCCGAGCCCTTTCTTCGACTGTTGCAACTCCCTCATCTCTCCTCGCTAGTCAACGAAGGGTGGACGCTCAACAACAGAAGGCTTCAGATGAACTAGGTGATATCATGGCTAAACGTTGGTTGGGATCTGCTATGGCTGCTGGAACTGATACCGATCGTGTACGTTTCCCTCTTCTCTCGTCCGAAACCAATCCTCTCGAGTTGACTCTTCGAAACTCCCCCCCACTCACTCTCACATCTGCTGAACAAATCATCGTGTGTTTCATAGGAGACGATCATTCGATTGCTTTACTCTCTTGCTTCCCGTCGTGAAGTTTCGAGATACCTTCAAATCTTCTCCTCCGCAACTCATTTCGCCGTCCTCAAAGTTGGAGGAGCTATCCTCACCCACGAACTCGAATCCCTCACCCTCAGTCTCAACTTCCTTCACAGAGTCGGTCTCTACCCCGTCGTAGTTCACGGAATGGGAGACAAACTCAATGCGAGACTCGAAGCTGATGGAATCGTTCCCGATTATATCGATGGTCAGTCTCCTCGGCCCGTCTCTGTCGGACTCAATCGCGAGCTAACCCCACCTTTCATACAGGTATCCGTATCACCGACGCTCGTACCCTTTCCCACGCTCGACGAGTCTTCCTTTCGGAGAATCTCAAACTCGTATCCGCTCTCGAAGCTCTCGGCACTCGCGCTCGTCCTATCACCACTGGTGTCTTCACCGCCGAATACCTCGATCAACCTCGTTACGGCTACGTCGGTCGTGTCACTTCAGTCGACAAGGAACCTATCGAGGCTTCAATTCGTGCCGGAGCTCTCCCCATCCTCACTTCCCTCGCTGAAACCGCAGAAGGTCAAATCCTCAACGTCAACGCTGATGTCGCCACTGCCGAACTCGCCAAGGTTCTCGAACCTCTCAAGATTGTTTACTTGAGTGAGAAGGGTGGACTTTATCACGGTGTTACGAAGGAGAAACTCTCTTTGATCAACCTTGACGAGGTGAGCACCAATTGATTTCGAGCTGTTTCGACTACGCCTTGCTGATGAAGCTCTTATGTTCAGGAATACGACGATCTTATGAAGCAAGAATGGGTGAAGTACGGAACCAAACTCAAGCTCCGAGAAATTAAAGAACTCCTCGACCACCTTCCTCGATCCTCCTCCGTCGCCATCATCTCGCCCGACAACCTCCAGAAGGAACTCTTTACCGATTCTGGTGCCGGAACTCTCCTTCGTCGAGGATACAAGCTTTACAAGCACAAGTCGATCCAAGATGTAGGACAAGACCGCCTTCGAAGAGTTCTCGCCGAACGAGACGAAGATGTCACTTCAGGACGCAAGAGTGTCGCTCAAGTTCTCGGAGAACTCGAGAAATCTCAAGCTCCCTACACCATTTACGGAGACGAGCCGTGTGATGTCGTCGCCATCGTCTCTCACCCTGAAGGTCAAGTCCCCGTCATGACCAAGTTCCTCGCCAACGCTACCGCGATCCAGAACGGAGTCACCGACAACATCTTCAACTCGATCAAGAAGGACTTCAAACGACTCTTCTGGACCGCTAAAGCCGACGACGAGAACAAATCGTGGCACTTTGAACGTGCCGACGGTTCCTTCACTCGCAACGGACGTTCCCTCTTCTACTACGGAGTTCAAGACGCTGGTGAAGTCGAACGACTCGTCAAGGAGTTTGAGAAGAACAACCGAATCGAACGATCTTACCTCCCCATCTCTTACACTTCTTCCTCCCGCGGTACCGTTCAATCTTCCGGCAACATCGCTTCCGCCCTTCGATCCTTCTCTACCTCTGCTCGTCGACCTGCCGTTCGCCCTTCATCCTCTTCGTCCACTCCTCCCTCCTCTTCCCGATCCTTCTCTTCTTCCACTTCCCACTCTGCCACCGCCAAGCGAGTAGCCCTCATCGGTGCTCGAGGCTACACCGGTTCGAACCTCGTCTCCCTCCTCAACTCTCACCCTACCTTCGAACTCTCGCACGTTTCGTCTCGAGAATTGGCCGGACAACCCCTCTCAGAATACACGAAATCAAAGATGTCTTACCAGAACCTCGGATTCAAGGAGATGGAACAACTCGAAGCGAAAGGTGAAGTCGACGCTTGGATCATGGCTCTTCCCAACGGAGTTATGACTCCTTTCGTCGAAGCTATCGACAAGGGTGCTCAAGGCAAATCAGAGGATCAGAAGAGTGTCATCATCGATTTGGGAGCGGATAAGCGATTCGATGAATCTTGGACTTATGGATTACCGGGTGAGTTCTCGTCAGTTCAAGCTTGAGTTCTCTTCTTTTCGTGGGCAGGAAAGGTCAAGTGTAAAGGTTAGGGAGGGAGAAGTAGCAGTACATACATTCATAGTGTCTCGTTTCGAATCGTTCAGGTTTCTCCTCTCTAGCAGACGTTGCAAAGTCAAAATTCAATATTTCCATTATTATCGATTTTGGCTTCGCACGTCTGCTCGAGAGAGATAGCTTCCCGGTTGTCGACAGCTTCTCCTTCTTTCTACCATCACGCGCTGACTCCACACTTCCAACTTGCGATTGAACAGAACTTTACAACCGAGAAGCACTTCACTCGGCGAAACGTATTTCGAACCCTGGATGTTTCGCTACCAACACTCAACTTCTTCTCGCTCCTCTCCTCCCTTACATGTCAGCACCTCCCTCCGTTCACGCCATCTCTGGTTACTCTGGAGCCGGAACGAAATCTGGCAAAGAACCCAAAATCACTCCTGAATCCTTGCAAGGTGGTGTACGACCTTACGCCCTCACCGATCACATCCACGAACGAGAAGCTGGGTACCAACTCTCGAAATTACTCGATTCGTCGGCACACCTGAAGAAGGATGAATTCTCGGTTGCTTTCATGCCTAACGTCGCTCCTTGGTTTCAAGGTATCATTTCGACCGTCTCTGTACCACTCAAGCAAGAGATGAGGGCTTCAGAGATCAAGGCCTTGTTCGAGGAGAAGTATGGAAGTGAGAAATTGGTTCAAATTCAAGCGGGAGTACCTGAGATCGCTCAAATCAGTGGAAAGCACGGTGTAAGGATCGGTGGATTCCAGGTCCACAGTAGCGGGAAGAGGGTCGTCATCGTCGTGAGTCATCCGCGAGAAAGCGTTCAATCGCTCTAGTTGTTCCTGAGGAACGATCACTGACTTCGGCCTCCGGTTTCTCTCACAGGGTGTTCTTGACAACCTCCTCAAGGGTGCCGCTACTCAATGCCTTCAGGTAAGCTCTTCTTTCGCGTGACTCGTTCATTCTTCGCGACTCACCGCCTCTCTCTGTCGGGTATAGAACCTCAACATCGCGCTCGGGCAAGACGAATACGCTGGAATTCCTCTCGACTTCTAGTTTCACCCTCAAATCTTCAGTGATCAGCAGGAGCAGTCAGAACGGGTCTCTCTCGAACGGTGGATACGATGAACAAAGACAAAATAGCATAGCATTTCTCATTTCTTCTCTCTTTTTAAGGGGTGTAACGTGTACTCTGTTTCTCTCACTCAGGTCTCTCCACCGTAGTAAGCGGACGAGTCAAGCGAGAAGATGGGTTACATCCGAGATACAAGGAAGCAGAAAATATGAGCGGCTATAGAGCGATACTACGAATCAACAACGAGGAAGTAGAAATGAGCGGGTAATAGGCTATCTGAACAATGGATGAAAAGGTAGGCGGATACAAGCGACGGGGAGAGCGAGATACGAGAACAGACGCGAGCACAGATGCGAGATTAACGAAACATGGGTATAAAGGAAAAGCTGAGAGGGTCCGATGCGAGAGATAGTAAGATACTAGATCGCTACTGTGTTGCTCCTTGCTGCTGCTGCTTCACTCCTGGTGGTGCGAGCTGGAAGTGAAGAGACGTCTTTCTGGAGTGCTTGAGCGAGTTGAGCGTCCGTTTGTCCTTCCTTTCCTTCCTCCTCCTCTTCGACAGGCAGATCTTCGTCTCGTTCCTTCGTGAGCTTCTTCCTCTTCTTCTGTCCAGCTCCATCTCCTTCCTTCTGCTTCTTTGCCTTTTCGAAACTTCCTGGACTCCTTCCCCGGATGATCAGTTTTGCGCTCCTCCAAGTTCCGAGAGTCGTTCGAGAACCATCTTCATGCACTGAAGAGAGAGTGACGAGCATGATGAAACGTGCGTCTTGAGCATCGGGGTTCGCGGCAGGATGATTTGCTGTCGAAGCTCGATATTGAATTCGATTGAACGTCGTTGTATAAGTCGTAGAACCTGATGAAGTGCTGCCTTCTTTTGCGCGCGACTTGTGGGCGATCGAAGGGGTCAGTGATTGGGGAGTGACTCGAGTAGCTTTGGTGAGAGATCGAGTGGTATCGAATTGCAAGAGTTCGACGTCGTTTCCTCCTGGAGAAGTCGATGACGTGAGAAGGACTTCGAGATGGGTGATAGGAGAAGAAGAGGTCGAGATATGGAAAGAAGATAGCGGATTGGAGGAAGGGAGCGTGACGGTGACGGAGAAGGAAAGGAAGTTTCGACGATAACCGAGCCAGCTGTCGAGCTCGGCCTCGTGAGAGAAGGAAGAAGGGTTGCTGGTCGTAGAGCTGATGATGACACTACTGAGCGCAGAAGAACCGCGTAAGTCGGGTTAGAAGGAAGCATCGAAGGAAAAGCGAGCTCACTTGTTTCCCTTTGAATCGATCAAGCTCTTTAATTCCTCATAAGGCGCAAAGAACTCGATCTTCGAAGTCCAATCTCCCACTTGTGATTGTAGAGCCTGACCGGCAGTCTTGTTCTTGTTGAGCGAAGGTTTCTTTGTGAGCGAAGAGTGACGAGAGGGAGCAGCTGCTCGAGCTTGAGTCGTATCGTTCGATTTGTTCAACAGCGAGGTGCTCCTAGTCCTCTCGCTCGGCTGGACGATCTCGCTCACAAAGCCTTCAAACTCAGGTGAAGGAGTTCTGATGGCAGCGGTTCGTTTCTTCGAAGTCCTCCTCGACAAGTTGACTTGAGCAACTTGACTTGACGACGGATCGTTGTATCCTTCCTCTTGAGCTCGATCTTGAGGAGGAGAGCGAGGAGAAGGATTGATTCCCAGCAGAGTTTGAGCACCTTTGAACGCTTCTGAAACGTCTTCTCCCTCTGCATCAATGTCACTTCCGCATATCCCTCCTCCGTACCTGGACGTATATCGCTCTATAGTCGATTCGAGTATTTCAGCGGTGGTCGGAGGAGCTTCGATCATGGAGGAGCGACGATTGAACGACGAGAGCGAAGAATATTCGGGAGGATTGTAATTTGCCAGTGGCCAAGAGAAGCGGCGATTCTCGTCAAAGGAAGGATGAGCTGATGGGTAGCGAGAGGTAGAAGGTAGATTCGAGACTGCGGACAAAGCTCCTCCTGCGATTGTTGCGAGATTGAGATGATTGATCGTTGCGAAAGGTGAGTCGTATTCGGGGCAGTGCTCGGTCAGAGAGTCGAAGGGTTGATAGTGCTCGCGAGGATTGAACGAGTCGCTCGAGCCCCTTGGAGTGATAGGGGAATGATGATCTGAAGCAATGGAGGGAACCGGTGAGAAGCTCCAATCCTCCTCGTTCGTTGAGCGATATTCGGGAACGGTCGACCACGAATAATCGTTAGTTGCAGAAGGTGGAGCCGAGTTGCGATAATACGCTCGAGGGGGAACAGGGAGGGAGAACGAGCTCGACGGTGCGAATTGAGTCGAAAGTGAGGGAGTCCCAACCTGATCGAGAGAGGCGGGTAAGTCGACCGGAGAATTAGAGTCTTGTTGATGACTCGAGTCTACGGGCTGCTGAAGATTGGAAGGAATTGAGGGGAAGCTAGGGTATTGAGCGAAATAACTCGGGAGAGGAAGAGGAGGTTCTCTGATCATGGCGAACGAGGATGGCCCAGGTGTAGAGTGCTCTCGATCGTTCAGATAGGAATGAGGGTCGTGATGGTACTGAGAAGGGCTATAAGCTGAGGAATACGTCGATTGTCGGAAAGGAAAAGTCGAAGCGAAAGTTTGAGGTTGTGATGGAGATTCGAGACAGCTGAAGCTCGACGACGATTGGCCTCCTCCTATGATGCCTGTACCTCGAACTTGACCGTGTGTCGTCGCGCTTCCTCCACTTCTTCCTCCATTCGCGATCTGTTCTTGCTCGTTTGAAGCGCAGAAGCGATTCGATGACCAAGGATCAAGTGCAGTCTCAGGCAAATCGTCGCACATCCTACTAACGACGATCACACATGAATCAGTTAAGCAGAAGGTGAAGTGACAAACGAGAGCAACTTACCTTTGCCTAGGTCCATTTTCGCAACTCGCTTCGACTCCCTGCATCTTCTCCCTCTCTGATTCTTGATTCTCTGTATCTTCGAGCGTATATTGAAGTCTTCCGAGCTGGTTTGGACTCGAAAGAGGGTTTGTCGAAGAAAGGCGAGGTGTCGAAGAATTGCGTTGAGGAGAAGAGGTGAAAGAAGTCGAACGAAGATGTGATGTAGGTCTGGCGGTGCTCGTGGGAGGTTGTGTAAGAGATGCTGGGAACTTATATGTTGAAAAAGGACGAGGGAGAGGTGAAATGGAGGAAAGCGAGAGGGGAGAAGTTGAGGAGAGATCGTCAAACTCCGAAAACTCCATCGCAATTTGTCGGAGAAAAGGTCCGTTTCAAAGTAACGAGACGTCAACAAGTGATATGGTGAGGAGTAAACAAGAGGCTCCTTGACCATCGAAAAGAGAGTCCCACTTTCTCCTCACGAAAATCGATTTTCGTCCTCCTTCCTCCTTCGCAATTCCTCGTTCCTATTTCTCCTCGAGTTCTTGCTTTACCTGTTCAAGATCAGACTGATCAAGGCAATGCAGTGAAGATCAGCGAGAGACATATCTCCGAGAAGAAGCGAGCGGGTAGAGAAAGTAAAAAATGATAGAAAGCATGCTAATACAAGCTCGATATTGCAATAAGAGGAGAGATGGAGAGTAGGAAGGGGGTATATGACGAGGAAAAGAGCAAGGCGAGGTAAGTAAGAAAGGAAGAAAGAAAGCAAAGAAGAAGGGTAGTTTAGGCGCTTCTTTCGCAAGATCGAAATAAGGGGTTGGAGTCAAGGTGAAAGTCGAAAGAGAGGAGATCGAGAAACGTTGCGAAAGTGAATTGGGTAGTGATGACAAAGGTAGGAAGAGAAGAGGTAAGGGAGTAGAGATTCATCGACGAACTTTCTGTAACCGTTTCGCTTCGACTTGTTGTTGTACCATTCTAGCTGCACTCGAGGATTCTATTTGAGGCTGCTGTTGCTGTTGAGGTGGAGGTGGAGGCATGTTGGGTCTCGGAGGTCCAGGACGATATCCAGAAGGAGCTCGACCTCCCGAAGGAGGATAAGGAGCCTGATTTTGACCGGGGAAAGGCATCTGTTGTTGAGGAGCAGAGTGGGTACGAGGACCATAGGCTCCCGGTTGCTGTTGCTGAAGATGAGGAGGAGGACCGTTCCCTAGTCGTGGATCATGACCATTCTGTTGGTGATGAGGAGCTAAAATCGGATTCGGTGGAGGTGGAGTGTAGTAAGCTGCCGATTGAGGGACTGGAACTGGTGCTGAAGCGGATCGAGGAGAAGCTGCGACTTTCTGACCTTGTTGAGGGTTTTGAGGGTAATTCTGGGGAGGTGGTGCGTGTTGTTGTCGAACTGGACTTCTCGGGGGAGCTTGAGCGATTTGAGGTGCCGCCAGTTTCGTCGCCGAATGCCCATTCGCACTCCTCGAAACCTTTCCACCTGAAGCCTTCTCGGCCGCACTGATAATCTCGTCGTCCAACACGACCAACGCCGCGCAAATCACAATCCATTCTACCATGTCTTCATTTCCTTCTCCCAATGTCTTCCAAACTGCTTTCTCCTCATCTGATTTCCCTACGATCGCTACTCGTGTTCCTCCTCCAGATTCGGGAGGGTTTTTCTGAATTCGACCGAATTCGACTCGTTTAGGTGGAATGAGGTGACCCGCATAACTGCGAAAAGAAAAATAGAAACACACCGACAAAGGAGTTCAGCTTGCCTCGCTTCATCGCGTAGAGGTGATAGAACTTACGTGAAGTAGAACAAACTCCACCAATTCGCGTTTGGATTCGGTTTCGAGACTTGGAATAGAGGTTGATCTTCTTGAGGAGATTCAGGATTCGGTAGAGTGAGCTTGTAAATTGGGTTCTGTAGTCGATCGAACGATACATCAGTTTGATTGAATAGGCTTAAGATGAGGAGCGACAGTCGACGCACCTGAATGCCAGTTTGTTGAACCGTCCATCTCAAATTCCGACTCGCTTCGCAGCGAACGTGATTTCCAGAACCACCACTCCCATGAGACTGACTACTCGATCCTGCAGACCTTGAAGCACCTCCAGATCGATCAGGCGGGAAGAGTTTCGCAACGCATAGATCTCCTGCTTCCGATGGAGTGAGCAAATAATTCTCGCTGTTCAAATTCTGTACACAAACTCTGTGGTCAGCTTCGATTGTCACGTACGGATAAGAGCTGGAATACTCACTGTATGAAGGTATGTGTCTGTAGAAGCAGGAAAAAGTCAATTGTTAGGCCAAGAAAGGGGGAAGGAAATTCAGGAGGTTCAGGCAAGGAAACGAGCAGCTCACAGAGGATTTGGGCTGGTCTACCATGAGGGGTAACGATCAAGGTGGGTAAATGATCCGGGACTGGAGGATGATTCGGAGACGTAAAGATTGAGTAAACAGCTGAACAATAAATTTCAAGGAGAGAGAGAGGCTTTAGCGTTTCCACGTTGCATTCGAGAGGAGTAGTAGCAGTCTGAGAGCTCACCTGACATAGCCTGGAATAGTAATAGTCAAAGTCGAACGAGGCAAGTAGCGAGGTCCGGTTTGAGGAGTGTTGATTGAAGACGAGGACTTTTTCACGGAGTGGAGAGCGCGTAGGAAGGCTTGAAGATCTTCTAAATACTTGTCGGTCTTGTTCTGGAAGGCTCGCTTGGTCTCAGAGAGAGCTGTAGGTGATGGAAACGAACAAAAAGCGAAACTTTGGATTTCTAACTTGTCCTGCTCACTGTCATCTCTCAGATCAAGCTAATCGCCGCTCGGGAAGCTTACAGTGAACATACGAGTACATTGCACGTAACTCGAATGTCCTTTGAAGTCTTCTCGCTATTTCATCTCGCTCAGCGCCCCTTTTTTCCCCCAGTCGATGCTATCGGCCTCGCTTCGACTGCTATTGCTCGATACACACTCCTATGGTTCGACTGAGTGACTGTGACTGTTGGCGGCTCAGCTAGCTCGTCAAGGTGATGTAAGGTTCCTCAGTCAATCCGAGTTTCCGCTCAAAACTCGCTCAGAACGCTCGCTTGTGCTTCGCGTAAGCTCGAGTCGAGCTCTCACAGCTTCGAAATATTTAGGCGTAGATCCAGTAGACTGTCGAACATGAACGGGCTCACAGCCGTCACGTTCGAGGCGTCAACCTGGTTCGTCGATTTTTCTGATTTCCTCGCACAGGCGTTGGTCGACTACGCTCTCTTCGCTTCTTACTTTGGTTCTTTTCTTTACCTTCGACATGCATAGTAGAGACGTCTACGGGTCGGCGCGAAGGCATCTTGCAGAGTGGTGAGCTTCAGAATCGTAACGAAATCTTCGAAAACCAGACCGCTTCTATCCTTTCTTCTGGATATGGGTTGCAACACAGCTGATGAAGGGCGAAGTGTGACGCTGACTCGAGAACGAAGGTCAAACACAGCATCCGCACTGCCAACAAACCATTTCTCAACTGAGATCGACGAATCCGAAAAACGAGGGAACAACCTTTCTTCCGCTCTATCATAGCTTCGATCAAGGCGCGCTCGAAGCAAGTCTCACGAGTCCACCTGTCTCGTTTTGAGACTTATTGCAAGCGGTGCTAAATTGCGATTGTGCCGAAGGGCTAAAATAGGGTTTAACGAGGAGGTCAAAGAGAGGAAAACTCGTTTCAACGGGGTGACAGCGACAACGAACGAGCGTTTGAAGTATTGTCCTGGACGACGCAAGAAGACGCTCTACCATACGAGCGAGCGAAGACAAGAAAAATGAGATTCGGTGTTTTGAACCGAAAAACGACTCAGCGAAATTGCACAGCGTTGCTCCTTTCTTCCTCTTCCGTTCCTCCTCTCCAATCCTCGACCACCTCGCACCTCAAGTTAATGCAAGCACTCTCTATCAAGACTGATTTCCCATCGAATCAAGGAGGAGTAGATTTCTCCATTCTCCCCTCTCCCTCGACTTTCTTCCTCTCCTCTTTGAACAACTTCCAGACTCAGTCTCCCACTTACGATCAGTACCCTCACTCGGCAACCGACTATCACTCGCACTTTAAGCAAGAAGAACAGATAGAACAGGATTATTCGATCCTTCCATCTCTGTCCTCGCAAGAATCGTCAGTCAACGGTCGCTCCCCTTCTCCCGCTTCTTCTTTCCCTTCGACTCCCTCCGGATCTCCTATCCCTGGTCACCTTCAGATCGAATCAGTAGCAATCAAGGGAGAACAGGAGATGCTCTCAATGCACAACAAGGTTCGTTACTTGACCGTTTTTATTCATTCAATTCCCCTTTTCTTCTCCTTTCATTCCCCCTTCGCTCCTCCGCGTGGACACCGGTTGAAACTCAGCTAACGCTATAACCTCTCTATAGATGGATTCCGCTGTTGGCGCCGTCTCTTTCGAATCCTTCAACTCGTTCTATTCGACCGAAATTCCTTCGCAGCAACATTATTTCAACTGCGCGTCTACTCAGCAGGAGGAGGAGCAACAGTTCACTCTTCCCCCTCCTCACCGTAATCACTACCAGCATTATCAAGTAACTCCTCAGTACGCGCCAGTCTACGGTCAACAAATTTCAGGAGGTTTCTCGGCCCATTCCGCTCCTTCTCAAATGGGATACGTTCATCAGCCTCAATTCGCTCCTCCTGCACCTGCGCCTCAACAGCAGTACTCGACAGCTTCTTACGCGTTACCTCACTCCGCTCCTCCTCCTGCCGCGATCGAAACTCCTCACGGAACTTATTACTTCGTACCCAACTTGAACGTCGTTCCTTCTGTCGCTCCTACTCCAGTCATGGCTACGGTCGAACCGATTCAACTTCCTACTCCACCTCCTCACAACGCTGTCGTCTCTCCTCTGAACATTCCGACTCCTTCTCCCTCTCCTCCCCAAAGTCAGGCAGGTTACGTCAAACTGTCGAATGGATTGACTGCCGGAGTCGCAATCGCACAAGCTACGACCGCTCGTCGTTCCGCTAGTGGAGCTACCGCTACCGTCGTCGTCGGAGGTCAAAAGCTTCGTCTCCCAGTAGGCCAAGGTAAACGAGGTTCGACCAAGCGACCGGCCAAGAAGGATCAAGTCAAACGCTTCGTAAGTTTTGCTGTATTCTCGCGATGTCTTTCGTGAATGAAAATTGATTTGTCATCGTTTTGCTTGGATTCAGATCTGCCCTCATCCCGGATGTGGTCGTGCTTTCGCTCGTAACTTCAACATGCAGTCTCACCACAAGAGTCACCTCGGTATTCGCGAATGTAAGTCAACCTTGTACCTTTCTATCTTTACTCGTACTCGCACTGACTCGACTTCCTCCCTCCTCTAGTCAACTGCCCTCACTGCCCGAAGAAGTTCTCTCGTCGTCACGATCGAGCTCGTCACTGTTCAGCTGTTCACGATTCTCACGTCGATCGCGATGGAAACATTGCTGGAACTTCGATGAGTTCAGGTTCACCTTCCGCCAGCGTGAATGATGAAGAATTCGACGACTACAACGATGGCGGAGGAGACAAGAACTACTTCGTTGATTACGCCGACTAAACTCCTTAGTCGAGCTCCAACCTTTGAACGCGAAGGACATCGTTCGAGTACACGAAATGGAGGAGGAGGAGGATTCGATCTTCCACTCACTTCCCTTTCCCACAATCGACCTCGGTTTCCCTTCCCGCAACCAAACCCACTCTTCACCACTGCCTTATTCTTTACCGCAAAGAAACCTCAACCAAACCAACTTTTCACTGCCATCACGCCGGCCGTTTACATCGTTTTTTCCACTCCACTTTCTTCTTCTTCTCCCACCTCCTCCCTCTCTTCATCTCCGACTCTTCCTCTCACCCTCTTCCCTTCACCTCTAGAAGAAAACCAACGAAAATACGATCAGGCCAGGCTTTCCAACCTCCTCAACCCCATTCTCTCCTTTCCCTTCTCTTTCATTTAGAGAAGAGAGAGGAGATACAAGAGTGGATCAGAGGCGCCGATACTAGACGTCGCATTTATTGAATCTCTCTTCGTTAAGAGTTGCTTATTCAGCGAGGGTCTAGTCGTCCGCGTGCATTCAATCAATTCGAAAAAATCCCCTCAAGTTCTCTCCTTCCCTTCCTTCTCCTTCTCCCCGTCGTCATCGATTCGTGTAGAAGTTTTTGTCGCTACACGGGTTCAACTTCGTCGTCGGATCGGATGGAGGGACCCCCCCCTATGGAGGAACAACCTGAGAACTCTCTCAACCACCCCTTTTTTCGAATGAATCTTTGGATCGGCCACCCAACCCCCCAAAACCAAACCATATACTCCCCCCGCTTCTCTCTCTCTCTCTTTACACTTTCACTCTTTCTCCTTACCGTTGCTTCTCCCTTTTTCTTGCTTGATTTCTCGTTTGCTTTCCCCTTTTTCTTCGTTCTTCCCTTTTTCGCTCCAACTCTCTGTATCACTTCCCCCATCCTCCCTCCTCCCTCGTAGCTCTCCTTCTTGATTGGACTCTCGTAATGGACAACGTGCTCTCTGTATTTCGTCGTTTTCTAGTCTTGCGAGATTCCCTCGCAAAGGAGGGGATCAAGTTGAATAATAGCGGTTTCACCCGATTACAACAAGCGAATTCGAGAGCAAACGTAGTCAATTCAGATCTCGGCTTTTTGGAATTGCCGTCAAGTGAGATTATTTTTGATTGATCGTCGGTCGTCTTCTGCTCCTTCACATCCCGAACTCTTTTCTCGCATCATGGTGAGCTCCTAGAAACGCGTGTACCTCCTCTCAGATGCTCACACAGCTTTCTCGCAGTCTTCCTCTTCCTCTTCTTCCTCGTCAACTCCTTCGCTCAAACCAGATCTCATCAAATCAAAAGAAGAGAAAGTAGCAGAGAAGTCAGCTTCGGGAATCAAATCTTTCATTTCAGGTGGTGCAGGAGGTGTAGCTGCTGTCTTAGTCGGTTCGTTCCTCTCAGACCCCCCACTCTTCCTTTCCCTCTTCGGCCTCTTTGAAAGATTGACGAATCTCGTGTGAGGTCTACGTAGGTCAACCATTCGATTTGACAAAGGTCAGGTTACAAACTGCTGCACCAGGTCAATACACTGGTACTTTAGATGTCGTCAAACAAACTTTGGCGAGGGACGGTTTGAAAGGGTGAGCCTGACACTCTTTTCCGCTCCTACTTTTCTATCGACGAGGTTACTGACGTGGTGTGAGTGTGTGGGTAGTTTCTATCGTGGTATGGGACCTCCTCTTGCTGGTGTCACTCCAATGTTCGCAGTTAGTTTCTGGGTAAGTCTCTCTCGTTCCTTACCTCTTTCCTCGGTTTGCGTACTGTGGACTGACGAGATCGATGAGATTGGACGTATGTAGGGTTACTCGATGGGAAAGAAATTGGTATACGCTGCGACTCCTCAACGAAAATCATCAATCTTGTCGTATGGTGAACTCGCTGCTGCTGGTTTCTTCTCTGCGGTACCTACCACTCTAGTAGCTGCTCCTGTCGAACGTGTCAAGGTTCTACTACAAGTGAGTTCGAACATCACCAAACTTTCGGAATGAGGAAGAAAACTAATCCGACTTTGACTTCTTCGTCTCTCTCTCTTTCTTCCGATGATTTCTTTTTTCTAGATGCAAGGTCAAGGTGGCAAACAACTCTACAGTGGACCTATGGACGCGGTTGGAAAACTTTACAAAGAAGGAGGATTGAGAAGTATTTACCGAGGAACTGCCGCAACTCTCGCTCGAGATGGTCCCGGATCCGCTGCATACGTGCGTCTTCCACTCGCTTTCCCTTCCTATTCGATGCTGTACTGATCAAGAGGGAGTGGTGTATAGTTCGTTGCGTACGAATACGTGAAAAAGACTTTGACTCCAGCTGGACAAGACCCAGCAGCTCTCTCCCTCTCAGCAGTCATGGTAGCTGGTGGATTAGCCGGTGTTACCATGTGGACTTTCGCAATTCCTCCCGATGTAAGCTCTCTCTCTCCCCTTTCCTTCCTTCCTCGAAGACAGGTGCTGACTTCTGCTTCATGAGTTCAGGTCATTAAATCTCGATTACAAGGAGCTCCCGAAGGTACTTACAAAGGCTTCATTGATTGTGCTGCAAAGACGGTCAAGGCCGATGGTGTCAAAGCATTGTTCAAGGGATTCGGTCCTGCTATGTTGAGGGCTTTCCCAGCTAACGCTGCTACTTTCGTACGTTTTCGCTCTCTCTACTGACTGCATCGATTTGGCGCTGATCAGTGTGTGTTGTTCTGTACAGCTCGGTGTGGAATTATCGATGCAATTAATGAACAACCTTTTCTAGATGCTCATTTCCTCTCTTCGATCCCCGTCACCCTTCGCTCTCTAATCACGTCGATTCACACAAAACACTTTTCATTGTTCGTATTCTATCAGTCCAGTTGTGCTTTCGTAACGATCGTTCAAAATTGCAGTTTTCTTTCATCTTCTTTGCAGTACTAGACGTTTACTCTCTCGCTCGTGTACCGGCAGACAGATGAGAGATGCTATGATATATACATTGACACAGGATGAAGATGTCTACTGTTTCCCGCTCTTGACATCCTCAATCGCTCGTCGAACCGCTTTGGCAACGTCCACCGCACCAGGAAAGCTAATGTCTCGGGGATACGAGTCAGCGAAGGATCGATGGGGCTTGCAGTAGAAGAGAGGGACTCACTCTCCGTGCACGCAGATAGAGATCTTCGTCGCTGATTCCGGCAGTGTCAGACTGACTCCGTTCAGCGATTTCCACTCTCGCCTTTCGAGTACACCTTTGACTCGCTCATAAACCTCCTCTCCCGTGATTGGATGTCGCTCAGCTGCTGACCTAGGAGCAAGTAGTTTGCCCTCGTCGGAATACTGCAGATCGGCATAGAATTCTCCGATGAACTCGACCGATAACTCCTCGCATGCTTCTTGATGAGCGGATCCGGGTAAGCCCAACATTGGGACACCGTAGAGCTTGGCGACTCGGGCAGCTTCCCGTGCTAGTTCGATATTCTTGCTTGACATCACGTACTATGGAATTTGAAAGGAATTAGTTCACTTCATTGATAAACAAGAGAATGAAGAGCTAACCGCTTGACCATGACATTTGAGATGCGACATTTCGATCTCGTTGAGCTTTAAGAAACCAGAGAGCGCTCCGGCTTGATAGAGGATACAATTGAAGAATGATTTCGGAGGTAGATGCATCTCCCTTCTACCGAAACCTTGCAAGTCGGGCAATCCAGGATGACAACCGATATTGACTCCATGCTTCTTCGCTCTGAGGTGACAATGAACGAGGTGTGGGAGAAGGCGAGGGAGAGGAAGGTGAGGGGAAAAAGAGAATACAGTTAAGAGACTGAGTTCTCGATAGGCCGAGTAGTTGGAGACTCACAAGGACGTAGTTTTGGCCATTACGTCGAAATCCGAAGCGTGGAAGCCGCAAGCGACGTTTGCGTAATCGAGGAAAGGCATCAGGTCTTCGTCTGCTCCGAGGTGCCATGGGCCATACGACTCGCCACAGTCTACATTGATAGTCGCTTCGAGAGGTGCCATGGAATCGAGCGGCTTATAGAGGGATGTAAGGGAGAGAGGTCGATTTCAAGATGAACAATGAGGGTGGGGAACGCTGAGCGAGGGAGGCTTGTAGAGGGTTGTGGGCTAATGTAGGCCAGTTATAGAGCTGTTTAGAATCTTCTAGTGGTGTCTCGGATGGTCAGAGGTCGAGTCAAAAAGTGGTGGGTCGGGAAGAACGGAAGAAAGCGAATTCGCTCCTTTGCTCCTCCTACACTTCGCTTACGACAAGCTCCGGAACACTGCAAGCATCCGTACATCGACCACTACCTTACACGGACCCGTAGTTCACTCGCAAACCTCAGTTTCTTCCCCTCACCTCCTTTTCCAATTCCCCACCTTCTAGCTTCCCCTCCTGCCCTCGAGATGGTTCAGCACAAGCTCCTCGTAGCGAATCGAGGAGAGATCAGCTTGCGAATCATTCGGGCTGCAAAGAAGCTCGGCATACCCTGTGTCTCCATCTATGCAGAGGTCGATTCCTCAGCTCCTCACGTTTTCAAGGCCGACGAGAGCGCTCTCGTGCCTTCGTACATCGATGGGTGAGTGCGAACCAATCTTTTAGCTCCAGGAGGACAATGGCTTACTGGGTTGCGAAATAGGCCGGCAATCATTGAAGTCGCGAAATCGAAAAACTGTACCATGCTGAATCCTGGCTACGGGTTCCTTTCAGAGAACGATGTAAGCGAGCGCCCTTTTCCGACGAACCCCGATCAAGCGCACGAGCTCCGATCAAGCGTTAAGGAATCGGTCTCTCACAGGAGTTCGCTTCACTCGTCGAAAACGCTGGATTAGTCTGGTGCGGACCAACAGCTCAATCTATCCGCGAGATGGGACTCAAGCACGAGGCTCGTCGACGCGCTATCGCGGCTGATGTGCCGGTGCTGCCGGGATCAGAGCTAGTCGAAACTCTTGAGGCGGCGACTGAGCAAGCGAATTCAGTTGGATTCCCTGTAAGCTAGCTCACCGTTCTCTCGTGCGAAGCCGTTACTGACAACTTGGGAGACGTAGATCATGCTGAAAGGTACTTCGGGCGGTGGAGGGATGGGGATGGAAGTGGTGAAGGATGAAGCGGAACTGCAAGAGGTCTATCAGAGAACCGTTGATATGTCAAAGGTACGTCTCAAATTGTCTCTCTGTATCTCTTCCAACCCAACCTCGTAGCACTTCGTGCTGGGCGACTGCTGACTGCTTGTCCCTCTACTGCTTGAGAAACAGAGTCTCTTCGGCAACGGAGGCGTCTTCATCGAAAAGTTCATTCCTCTGGCACGCCATATCGAGATCCAGGTATTCGGCAATGGCGAAGGACAAGTCGTACACTGCGGTGAAAGAGAGTGTTCCGCTCAGAGACGGAATCAAAAGGTACTCGAAGAAGCCAATTCTCCGTTCATCGAAGAGCATCCCGGTTCGTCTCTTTCGCTGCCTCTCTAGCCTTCTCCGCTTATGAATCTCGCGCTCACGTATCTCTCTCAATCTCAGAGCTTCGAGAAAAGCTTTGTTCCGCTGCTGTTCGACTCTGCGAGCTCATCAACTATCGAAGCGCTGGAACAGTCGAATTCCTCGTCGACGACAACACCGCAGATTACTACTTCCTCGAGTTGAACGCTCGACTTCAAGTCGAACATCCTGTCACCGAAGCCATTCGACCTGGTCTCGATCTCCCTGATCTGATGCTCCGATTGGCAATGTCGCAAACGAGCGCCGAACCTTTCTCTCTTCCCTCGCAAGAATCGCTCTCGAAGACGACAGGTCACGCTATCGAAGCTCGTGAGTCAAATGACTTTCTCTATGGCTCGCGTATCTGTGGTATCTCCCTCTGCACTTCCCTGACTCGGCTTGACTTGTCCTTCTGCAGGTGTCTACGCCGAAATCCCTCACCTCAACTTCAAGCCTGCGCCTGGACTACTCCAGGAGGTATCCTTCCCGGATCACAACTGGCTCCGAGTCGATACTTGGGTGTCGTCGGGCTCAGTCATCTCGTCTTTCTTCGATCCGATGATTGCGAAAGTTATCGCATTCGGATCGACTCGGGACGAAGCTCGAACGAGACTCGATCAAGCACTATCAAAAACCAAGCTGCTAGGTACAGCTACCAACGTTGAGTATCTCAGATCTATTCTGACTTGCGAAAGTGCGTTTCTTCTCTCGTTCCTCCTCGATTGGCAGATATTCCAATCTCTCGACACTCGTCGCTATGGAGATTTCACACACTTACAAACTCGTCGCTACAGGATTCGCTCAAGGTAAAGTGACAACTTCGTACCTCAACACGTTCGACGAGTACCAGCCAAGCTGCATCGAAGTTATCGATGGAGGACTGTCAACTTCGATTCAAGACCTACGTCCTCGTTTACTTGCTGGAGGGGACGGAATACCAAGGTCTGGAGCGATGGATCATCTCGCCGCGAAGGCTGCGAACGCCCTAGTCGGAAACCCCGCAGAGACCGAGGTTATCGAGGCAACTCTCAGGTCAGTTCCTCTAGACCCAGATCGAGCGCTTCTGACGGTTTTCCCCTGCCTACAGTGGTCCGACACTCAAGTTCACTACCGACACCGTCGTTGCAGTCACGGGAGCGGACACCGAGATTTTCTTGGACGAAGAGACGAAACAGAACTGGAGTCGTTTTACCGTTCGAGCTGGTCAAACTTTGGAGATCGGGAGCTGCGAAGGGACTGGTAGTCGAGTATATCTCGCCATCAAAGGAGGACTACCGAGCGTCCCGTACTTTCTGGATTCGAAATCGACTTTCGCAGGAGGAGGATTTGGAGGAGTTCAAGGTCGCGAACTCGTTGGAGGAGATATCCTCTCTCTCGCGCCTTCCGCAGCTCCTACTTCTTACGACACCGACTACACGATCTCGGTCGAGTCTCGTCCCTCGTACACTCACGAATGGCGACTCGCAGCTCTCCCCGGTCCCCACGGCGATTTGGACTACCTCCTCCCCGAAGATCTCGAGACACTCTACTCGACCACGTTCACCGTCAGCGCTCAAGCGAACCGTCTGGGAATACGACTCGAAGGAATGAAGCCTCTCAAGTTCAGTAGGAAAGATGGAGGAGCGGGAGGCGGGCACCCCTCGAATACAATCGAATTCGGTTACACCGGTACGTCCTCGCTCTGCTATTCGCTCGTATGGTTTGTTGAACTCATCGAGAGTCGTATCTAATAGCTGGTCTCGTCAATCTCAACGGAGATACTCCAGTCATTCTCGGTCTTGATCCTCCGGGTTCGTCTATCGCTGCTCATCTGTGCTCGTCGCAACTGTCGCTTACAATCAATGTTATGCACTAGATGCCGGAGGTCTGATCTGCTGCATCGGAGTCGTGACTGTCGAGTGGTGGAAACTTGGTCAACTTCGACCTGGTGACAAGTTGAGATTCGTCGAACCAACTCTCGCAAGTCTTCCCGGCCACCTCAAGAAACAAGAATCCTGGATCGCGAATCTGGCTTCTTCGCCCTGCTCCTTCCCGCTCGACGTTGAAAACGAAACGACTCAACCTCCTCGAACCGATGGAATACTCAAAGTCATCGAGACATCGGGAGACGATCCCAAAATCTCGTTCAGACAAGCAGGAGACGGAGGAATCTTGGTCGAAGTCGGTGAGAGAGCACTGTCGTTTCGCACTCGACTAATCACCGAGCTGTACGAGCGCAAAATGCGAGAATTCAATCTGCCTTGTGAGCCTCATCGACGTCCGCCTCTCGTTCAGTTCAGCACTCACCCTTTCCCTGGATTCAGCTCTCACGTACGGTCAAGGGGTAGCTTCATTGCTCGTACGTCATGGATTCTGTTCCAATGCTCCTCTCCTCGAACACAGTGCTGAGATACTTGAGCACGTCTAGCTTCGCTTCAATCCAACTCAACTCTCGCAGGACAAGCTACTCGCCCTCCTCATCTCGTCAACCGAAGGACTAGCGCATGCATCCACGACCACGGAGGTCCCATCTCGTCGCATCACTCTTCCCGTCGTCTTCGACGATTCGATCTCGGCAGAAGCGATCACACGGTATATGACCTCGACTCGCAAGAAGGCAGTGTACCTACCTTCGAATACCGAGTATCTAGCAAAAGCAGCAGGCGTCGATAGCGTTCAAGCAGTCGTCGATATGTTCTGCTCGTCTGAATGGTTCGTAACCTCGAGGTCGTTCTTCTGTGGTCTACCGATGATGGCTCCGGTACGTCCTTACCTCAGGACCTATCGCTATCTCGCCTCTCTACCTACAGTCGGCTGACTTTTGATTCAAAATAGCTCGACAAGCGAGCTCTCATACCATCCCAAAAGTACAATCCAACACGTACATTTACAACTTGTGGAACGCTTGGTCTCGCAGGAGTGCAGTGCGCTATCTACCCTATGGCCTCGCCTGGAGGCTATCAGATTTTGGGTCGAACACTTTCTCCTTGGTCTGCGCTGGGGAGGTTCGAGGGAGAAGGGAGTGAGAGATGCTTCTTGATGCGTTCATTCGATATTGTCAAGTGGGTTCCGATGGCAGAGGAAGAGTTCTCAAAGGTGAGCCCCGTCATTTCGTCAAATTCGAGACCTTTTCTAATGCCGCTCCTCCTCGCAGATTGAGAGGGACTTCATCGCCGGGGCCTACATGCCCAAGATTGAAGAATATTCGCTGTCCGCGAAGAGTATGGCAGAGCTTGAGGAGGCAACGAAAGAGGAAGTCTCGAAGCTTCAGGAAAAGTATAAGACGAATCTCGATGAGCTCTCCATCGAGTGAGCACCCGACTTCTATCCTCACAGCTAGATTGAAGTTGATCAGTGTCAACATGATCCACAGGGAGAATGCTTTGTATGCGGAATGGCTCGAGGAGAAGGAAAGAGAAGAAGAAGCGAATTCGCGAGGAGGAGCTACGGGCGGTGAAGGTCAGTCACGCATGTTTTTTTGCTACCAGTCGACAAACACTGACAAGCCTTACAAACTCACCTAGCTGCCGGGACGCCGCTGAAGTCTCCCGCGCTCGGAACCGTTCGAGCGATTGACGTCCAAATCGGAGACGTCTTGTCAGCAGAGACAGCGCCGGTCAAGGTATGTGTCTCGCTCTCATCACATAACGACTAGAACTCTCTCACTCTGCTTCGACGAGAGTGCAGATCGAAGCTATGAAGACAGAGATCTCGATTCGAGTCGGTCGCAGGCTTGTCGGAAAGAAGGTTATTGGCATTGCGGCGAAAGTTGGCGACGTTATCAAAGCTGGCTCTCCTCTCTTGTATTGCGAGTGATTGTTGTAGTGTATCATAAGTAACACGGTCTCTGAGTATCGCAAGAAAAGGCATCTCGTTTGGACCGCATTCGAGATTGGGCTTCGAGACAGCGAGACATCAAGTTTGCGCTACTTCAGCTTGCCCCTATGTCTCTCGTCCTAGATTTGTTGGCGAGGTGGAGGAGACGAAGCAAGAGGACAGACTTTTGCGAAAGATCTAAACAACTTGCGAAAAGTTGAGCGAAGAGGTCAACTTCCGACCAATCACTCCACAACTACGAATCACTACACAGAACAGTTAGATGGCACCTAGATCACCTTCACCTCCACCTCGTCGCCGCGAACAAGGCCGCTCACCTCCTAGAAGGAACCGCTCTCGATCTCGCTCCCCTCCACCTCGCTCGAACAGAGACGACGACAGACACAGTGATAGGAGGGATAGGGACAATAATAGTGGCAGGCGCAACGATGAGTTTGATAGGAGAGAACGAGGAGGAGACAGGAGGGGAGATGGAAAATATGATCGAAGAGGAGACGACCGTAGGCGCTCACGCTCACCGCCAAGTCGCTCGAATGCATCAAGGAACGATCGGGAGCAAGGCAGAGAGAAAGAAGCTGGTGATGGAGGATGGGGTAAAAAGGTCGGTTCTCCTGGGAGACCCTCGCAAGCCTTGCCATCCCAGCAGAGTTTGACAAGGAAGGACGGCGGAGAAGGAGAGGAAGCGGTCGCGAAATCGGTCGAACCAAACTTTCAGCAGTCAGGAGCGTTAGCAGCAGAAACAAAGTGAGTTTCGGAAGTACTTTCAGCTCTCCCTTGTGCGTGCTGACCTCCAATGATCCTCACAGTACGCTACGAGGAGTAGTGCTCAAATACAATGAACCGCCAGAAGCAAGGAAACCTGTGCGAAACTGGAGGCTGTACGTTTTCAAAGGAAAGGAACAAGTCGGTATGCTCTATCTCCCCCTTCTCCATACCGAATCTCGGCTGACACTTCGAGATCTGTCCAGAGCTCTTCCATGTCCATCGTCAATCGGCTTATCTCGTCGGACGTGACCGAATCGTACATTTCTTGCCCTTCGAACCACCTCTGCGACTCTTTCCGTTCTTCGACTGATCTCACAAAGAACTTTCTCTAGGTCGCCGATATACCAGTCGATCATCCTTCCACCTCGAAACAACACGCTGTTCTTCAATTCCGACAAGTGACAGAGAGAAACGAATTTGGCGACACAAAGAGTTTGACAAAGTAGGTCTCCCTTCGAGCTTTCCCGCTCGATCGCGCGCTCTGAGATACTGACAGACTTTCATCCTGTGTAGACCATTCATCATTGACCTCGACTCGGCGAATGGGACGATGGTCAATGAAGAAGCGGTTCCCGCCTCTCGTTTCTACGAACTGAAAAGTGGTGATGGTTAGTTCGATCTTCTTTCCTCGCGCTCTCCAAAAGACTCACACTGACTCCTCGCGACCGGTAGTGCTCAAATTCGCTTTCTCGACTCGAGAATACGTTTTACTCGTAGAAACTTGAAATCGGTCAAAGGCAATTAGCATCCCTACCTCCAAGTATTTCCGCTGACTCTTAGAGCGTCCTTCAGCGTTGAGCAGACTCTGACTCAACATCCGCGGAATTGCGGACCTTGTGTCTCCTCCGCTCTGCTCCTACCGCTTCTCTCTTCCTCTTTCTCTCACTTTCCCAACATGTTCTTCATCCCTCGCCCAAGACCACGGTATGGGACGGTAGCGGCGAACGACTCGGGCGATTCAGAGGAGGAGAAGCGGCCGATCGCACCAACCGTTTCCGGTCAAGACCACCAAACTTTCGTCGAAACGCTCAAGCGAATACAAGAACACCAGCAGCCTGCAGAAGTCAATCGTCTAACTTGCTGGTTCATTCGCCTCTTCCCTATCCTCGCAACACTCTCCTGGACCGTCACTTGGCTTTTCCTGCTCTTCGCATGGATCTTCGTCGACCGCCTCGACCGCTACAGCTCCACGATCGCAGCCGTGCCCTCGTTATCTGAAGTCATGAGTGAACATACGACGATAACATTGTTCGGCAACATCGCGACGGCCGTCCTTCTCCTCCAATCTCTCGAACAAGAACGATTCTTGCGTTACAAGCGGGTTCTCATCGAAGCGACAGAGGAGAGATGGCTTTGGATTACAGTAGGCCTATTAGACTGCTTCCTTGGTGCTCTCGGAGCAACCGCCTTGTTCCTCATGCCCATCTTGTGAGCGATCTTCTGCACGCGTCTACTTTTCGCAAAGACTAATCTCGATTTGTACGATCAGCAACTTGAAAGAGTTCCCTCAACTACATCAGATCATCAAATCATCTTTCTTCGTATTCATTGCACTCAGTGGTCTCCTCAATACAGTCGAGGTTGAGCACCTCTGGCATGAACAGTGAGTGATTCTACTCTTTATTCTTTCCCGCCAGCTGCTGATCTTCTTGGTTCACCTGTCACAGTCCAGATCGACATGATCTGAAAGCTGGGACATTTCTCAAATACAACTTCATGTGGATCTTCATCACTTGCGGTGTGATTTCGAGACTGGTTGCGGGATTCTGTCAATCTTCGAGGGTGGATGTCGATTACGAGCAGTGCTACCGAGTCAACAGTGAGTCTCTATGCCTCGTCAGCAAACTTTATACTGACTGATCATCCGTTCGAACACAGCCGCCTCTGCAATCCTCGAATGGGTTATCTGCCTCGCTCTTTCCGGGTTCCTCTCGACTCTCGCACTCGACGTTTGGCCCATCTCGCGACACCTTCCTGTTCATCCTCGCTTCTCTGCAACGTCAGAAGGTCTTTCACACGTTCACCACGGCAAGGACGACAAAGTCGAGATTCCTCCTGGTCTCGAAATTCGACGTTTGCCCATGATGACGAGGACTGGAATAGTCGGTTACGGTAATGGATGGACGGACAGAGGAGTGGAAGATCCCGAGTTTGCGTGGTATGAGATGGGCACAAGCGGGAATCGGAGACGAGATTCAGCGAAGAAAAGGCGTTCTCGCAAAATTTCAGTTTGAAGGGTCGTCCTTAGTAACGGGCAGTATTTGCACTTTGAGAAGATCACTATTGAGTTCTGTACTTCAGATGGATCTCCACAAGCCCCCGCAAGCGCATCGAGACCTCCAACCTTCTTCGAACGATGCCCAAACTCCCGAACCTCCTGTCGGGCTGACCGCTCCACTCTTCTTCCCACAACGGAGACATTGCTTCATCATCAGTTGACTTTTGTTCTGCGGGTTGTTGGATCGAGGTAATTGACATTTTCGGATGGCGTCCCATTCGACAGCGGCGGAGGGAAGAGGAGATTTTGGAGGAGAAGGGAGAGAATCGCTGGCGTTCGGTGTGAGAGACGGGTAAGCTTCTCGTAGAAGGGCGAGGACTGCTGTGGCCTGAGGATACACCGTTTGCGGAACGATGAGAGTGGACAAGCTTGAGCTGAACGAGAAGCCTAAAAGACCGATGAAAGTGGGTTAGTCGAGCTCGATAAAATAGGTCCACGCCGTATGCTTACCTCCGATCAATCCCTCGATATCCGCGACTTTCTCGAGAACACTTTTCCATTTCTCGAGTCCACCTGCCGCTCCTCGAACCGCATCTTCGACGACTTTTCCCGCCAAATCCACCATTTCCTGTTCAGCAACCCCCATTCCAGGCTCTGGAGCGAGGGAGAGTGCTGAAAGGGTCGAGGAAAGGCCGAGTAACGAAGTGTAAAGTCGCGTGTGGAGAGAGCGAGAAAGAGGGTGAAGGAAGTGAAGCAAGAGTGCTGAAGGTGGATCGACTATGCGCGCGGACACAGTGTCAGTATACCTGCAGATTATATTGAAGATGCGGGACGGGCACAGGCATACCTGATGAAGAACGAAGAGTATCTCGAATCAGCTGCTCGACGAAATGAGCGTACCAATTCGCGTGTCCGACGAGCGGCCACAACGCGTCTGTAGTTCATATTTGAGCGCGTCGGTGAGCGTTCGGTAAGAGAGAGGAAACAGCTGCGAGCTCACCTGTCTCGCAACGATAACCGGGAATCTTTTCCGCTCCTCTTTGTCTCTTCTCAACCTTCGTGAACGCTCTTACAGCAGCAGCACACTCGACGAGTCCTTCGGCAGTCTTCATTTTCGACCTGGACGATGCATCCGAGGTATTTGAGGAGTTGAAGAGAGCCGCTGCGATGCCTAGGATATCGAATTGGATAGAGGTATTTTGAAGAGGTCGCGAAGGTGGAAGTTGGGCTTGTACGAGCGAATGAGTGTCTTCGAGTAGATCCGAAATAGCTTGCGCTGTAAAGACGAGCGAATCATGAATTCAGCTCCAGAAGGCAATGGCAAAGAGCAAGAAAAGCTTACAATCCCTCTTGTCAGAAGTTGCGACACCTATAACATCTGCTGCGTCTCCTTGTCTGATCAATGAGAGGGCTAGTCGAGAAGCGCAGTCTTCTTCGGTTGATTCGATCAGAGGGGAAGCGGCGATTACTGGTCGTAGAGGCGAGTTTGAGAGGGATTGAGGGAGTGAAACAACGATTGCGCTATTGGGGGATAGTAGAAGCGAGTTGTAGACTGTTGCGAGGAAGAGTCAGCAGCCTCAAAGACGCACAAATTGTGAGATCGGTCTAACAGTTTCGAGAAGGTAGAATGGTTTGGCGTTCGGAACTGAGAGGAAGCAAAGTATCGCTGAACGTATCCATTCTCGTCAGCTCTCCTGTTGGTGTGAAACACACGAAAGGAGCTCACGAGCTGAATATCGCGACTTTGCTACTCCAGCTATCCCGGTTCGTCTCTTCCGACATTTCACTCGCACCGTCGCGATTCGCAAGGACAGCGACGAACGAGGAAAGCGTCCTAGTCGTGGGTCGAGCGGCGAGAGCGGTAAGGACAGCAGAATCGGGGAGCACAGCTTCCGAAGCAAATCGAGTGCACTACGAGGTCAAGTCCTTCAGATCAGCACAATGTCACTAACGGCTGATCACGAGACGACTCACCCATTCTCCGAGATCGACATTCGATACGTCTGCTTTCTTGCATTCGAGACTCGCGAACGCTTCGCTCAATTGATATTGTTCTTGCGAGAGGCAGTAGCTGGACAAAGAAGATCGAGGAGAGTCTGCAACTGCGAGATGTGTCAGTATGAGATAAGATGAGAGTGTGAGATACATGCTCACGGCTCAATGAGGTACAGACGACGAGTAAACGCAAGTCAACGGCTGATTCGCTATACGACGAAGTCTCGGTCGTTGCTAATTCGGTATCTTCGAGGAACGCGAGGTGAGTGATACGATCGTCTTGTATTTGCTCAGTCGAGTCGGAGACGGATGCTTCAGAAGCGAATGTTGGAGGAGAAGCGAAGAAATGAGGTTGAGGTTTGACGGTGAGTCCTATGTCAACCTCTGTCTCAACATGATACTGCTGAAGTCGGTGAAAAGGAAAAGGAGGAAGACATACGAGGACCATCAACGTTCAGCATATCGATTTTGACCTCGCTCAATTCCACTTTCCATTGATCCTTCCCATTCTCTTCGTGAGATTCCGAATGCTCTCTCTCCCAAGCATCCCAATCTTTCGAGTCGGCATCTCCACTCGGTTGTTTGTGATCTTGTGGTTCTGTTTTGGGTACTACAGGTTTCGTGGGTTCCGAGGACCCAAACGCCGCATCGAGGGAAGCGAAATCGAAACCGTCCAACGCGGCGAGATCGAAATTCTCCTCCTCCATATTCATATCGAGATCCGGGACAATCGTTGCATTTGAGAGGGATTGTGAGGCGATGGGAGGTGGTACGAGAGGGACTGAGGGGTTTGGAGCAGCGGCTGGAGAAGGTCGAGGTCTCGATCTTGATCTTCTAGTAAGCGTAGCAACCATGAACGTTGTCAATCCAGCTTCACTTGTCACCTTTGATCCTCTCACTGCACCGAGATCAGCCATTCTCACTCTCCTCCTCCCATGTCCTCCATTCTGATTTTCACCTTCGATCGTGTTTGCCAATTCTGCAGCTCGTAACTCTTCTTTCAATGCTGCGTTACCAGCTCCGGCAGCTGGAGACGGGGCAATTGGCATAGGAAGGCTCGAATCGAGTGAAGGGAGTGTCGAGACGAGGGAACCGACTAGTTGGGAGATTGAAGATGTTGGGGTCGGTTGATCGACAGGTGCTGATACGATTTGATTCCCAGTGGGTAGCGAGCCGATAGAAGGGATAGAAGGGTTGATCGAGGTCGCGAGAGATGTCGGGGGAGTTGGAACGGCGGTGAGCGAGAGAGCTCGACGAGAAGGGGAAGCTGCAGTTACTTCGGGGAGGTCGGAGGTACCAGATCGAGGAGAAGCGAGTGCGGAAGGAGGAGGATGAAGTGGCATGCAGACGATGTTCGGGAGTAGAGGCGAAGTTCGAGGTAAATGAACGAAGACGATCTACGCGAACTCTGCCTCATATCAGCTCACCATACTTCGCTCAATACGAGGTGATAGAGCTCAGATCACGTACCTCGTCGGAAGAGAGAACAGCAACGAAAGCTGCACCACTGATCGGGGATGATCTCGGAGGAGCACAAGAGAAAGGTTGCGAAGTCGAGCTCTGTGTACCATCATTCATATCTGACGGTACGTAGCCTGGTGTAGGGTACCACTACAAGCTCGATGGATGATGAGTGAGTGCGAATGCAACAGATCAAGCGAGGGATGCTCACAGCTCTTGGTTCTCCAACCCATCTCACGCTGACAACCTCTTTCCCATCGACTCCGCTGACGAGGTTCCCTCCTCCACTACCTCTCGCTCCGAACCTTCCCGCTTGTTCATGCAAGATCATTGACCATTGATCAATACATCCAGTATCAGCTTGTTCAAACACCGTTAAATAATCGTCCATCCCATCATTCTCTGCATCTCCCGATCCCGACACGCATAACAAGTAAGCTCCATCTGGTGAGAACGAGAGTAGCTTGATCTGATTTGACGAAGCGGAGAAGGTGGAATTCTGATCGGAAGCGAAGAAAGAGGTGAGGGGAAGTTGGAGGTTGAAGCTGAATCGAGGGGAAGAAGCAGTCGTAGAGCCTGAAAGATAGGTTAGGCTGATCGTGAGGGGTTGGGGAGGTTCAGGGATCTCGAGGGAAGACTTGAAAAGCGATTCGGCTGATGAAGTGGACGAGCGACGAGGGGCTAAAGCGATTAGGTTTGAGGTCGGGGAGAATGCAGCGGGACTATCAAAACACGCTCTGAGTCAGCTCGAATTGTTCTTTGAGCGTGTGAGAGAGGTTTGCTGACCATGTTGTTGGAGAATCGTTGGATGCGAGGAGAGTAGCAAGGTCGCGAGTTCTGTTGTATGTCTGATCTGCCCTAGGAGTAGCCAAGCGCCTTCGCTTGTTCATGATCGAGTTGGCTCGACGGATGAGCAGTTCTTTGATGGAAAGAGAGAGACGAAGCCGTCGACCCCTAATTCTTAACGAAGTCTTCTTCGACTTGGGGCTGATTCTGAGTGGGAAGTCTGTACAGTACGCTTTATTGACTAGAATACTGTCACTCTCGTATACAACGGAAGAGTGGGATAATTCGTCTCGTTTCTCGAATTCGCAAAATTGAATCTCAAAGTGCTTCATCTGCCAATCACTTCCGCTCTACTCGTTAACGGGATTACATACGACTACGAATTATCTACACGTTCTAACAACGCGTCCAACCTCAAGCAACGCATTTTCGCGTAGATCGACTCTTCAGCGCCTGAAACCTTCGGATGGGAAAGGCGTTCAACAAGTTTGCCGGACGAGGAGGGAACGGCAGAGGTGGCGGAGGAGGTAGCTGGAGAGGATCTAGAGGTAGAGGGAGAGGTAGAGGAGGTCATACGGGAGGAGCGATTCTCAAAACTGAACAAGATGGAACGAGAATGGATGACAGACAAGAGGATTCAAAGGTACGTTTCCTTTTCTTCAGTCCTCCTTGCTAGTTCTACTCTAGAGAGCTGACGCGTAATGTTGACGAATCTGCAGGCTTGGGACGAGTTGGATGAAAAATTGGGATTCCCGAAACTCTCGCAAGGTGCACCTAGACAAGGTTGGCTAGTCAATATGAAGGAGGTAAGAGGTTCTGGTATCTGGAAACGCGAATCGGCAGGGGAAACTGATGTTGGGCGACGAATTTAGACTCTCGTTATCGACGATTCAGGAGCAAAAATGACCACGAAAGCTGGAGTTGACTACTACTTCATTCAAGACGATGGTGGAATGTTCAAGAGCACGATCTCCTACGAACCATACTTCTACATTGCAACGAGAGTGCGTCGATTTCCCATGTCTCTCCTTTCCTTTCCAGAACCAGAACTCACGTCACCTCGTGTCACAGGCTGGTCAAGAGGGTCAAGTGGAAGAGTGGCTGATGCGCAAGTATGAGGACTTCATTACGAAACTAAAGCGAGTGAGGAAAGAGGATCTCAAACTGGTACGTCGAAAACTCTTTCCTCTCCTCGACAAATCTAGCTCACATCCGAGTCGCTGCAGCCTAATCATCTGCTCGGATATCGACGAGAATACATCGCCCTCTACTTCCGCAACCAGAACGATCTCTTCACAGTCCGACGAGAATTGCTACCTTTAGCCACCAAGAATCGAGAACGACTAGACGCCGTCGATACCTATGCGGAAGTAGTAGCTTCCGAGAGCAATTTCGCCAACCTGGGAATGGATTATGATATGGAAGATGCGTTTGGAGCTGGAGGAGCAGGCGGGAGAGGTGGAGGAGGGTTCGCGAAAGAAGCTGGTGCGAAACAAGGGAAACCAGAGGATGCGATTCTCGATATCAGGGAATACGATGTACCGTATTATCTACGAGTAGCTATCGACAAGAGTGAGTTTTTCCTGTTTTCTCACCGGAATGAGTCCGTACTGACTTCTCTTCCGATTCTTCAGATATTCGAGTCGGATTATGGTATGAAGTGACACCATCGCAAGAGGGAGGAGAGATCAGCTTCAAACGATTAGAGGAACGTGTCGCTCGTGCTGAACCAGTCGTACTCGCATTCGATATTGAAACTACGAAAGCACCCCTCAAATTCCCGGATCAAATGACGGATCAAGTCATGATGATTTCGTACATGATCGATGGACAGGTGCGCTTACTTCTACCCTTCACTGCAGTTCTTGTGTTCGAGGCTGATCCGCGTCGAAATGAACAGGGTTTCCTCATTACGAATCGAGAAATCGTTAGTTCCGACATCGAAGATTTCGAATACACTCCCAAACCAGACTACGAGGGTCCTTTCGTGATCTTCAATGAAGCTGACGAGGTGAGTAGCTCAGAGACCAGACTGAACGTGAAGGAGACTAACGAGTTTTGGACTTCGCAGGCTGCAACTATCCGACGATTCTTCGAACATTTCCGTGAAGCGAGACCAACTGTCGTAGCGACTTACAACGGAGACTCATTCGATTTCCCTTTCCTTCTCGCCCGAGCTACGATTCACGGAATCGACATGTATCAAGAGATCGGATTCATCAAGGATCAGGAAGAGGAGTTCAAGAGTAGGAGTTGCGTTCACATGGATTGCTTCCGGTGGGTATTCGTTTACTCTTGATCGTTTGAAGAACTGGACTGATCAAGTGTTTGAATCCTCCCTAGATGGGTGAAACGAGATTCTTACCTGCCTCAAGGTAGTCAGGGTTTGAAAGCTGTCACAGTCGCCAAGCTCGGATACAACCCTATCGAATTGGATCCCGAGCTGATGACACCGTAAGTCTGAGTCTTGCTGTCGTCATCGGATCGTCTGCTCACTTTTTCGATTCTTTCGCAGATACGCTGTCGAACACCCTCAAATTCTAGCTCAATACTCCGTCTCAGATGCTGTCGCTACCTACTACCTCTACATGAAATACGTTCACCCTTTCGTCTTCTCGCTGTGCAACATCATTCCTCTCAACCCCGACGAAGTCTTGCGGAAAGGATCGGGAACTCTCTGCGAAACCCTTCTCATGGTGAGCTTCCCTTCTTTTGTCCCCGACTCCTGATCACTCGCTGACTCCATGCTGGTCCCTGCGCTAGGTTGAGTCGTATCGATCTGAAGTCATCATGCCGAATCGTCACGTCGAATCTCAAAGCAACATGTACGAGGGACATCTCCTCGAGTCGGAAACGTATGTCGGAGGTCACGTTGAAGCTCTCGAGGCTGGAGTTTTCCGGTCCGACATCTCGACGGACTTCAAGATTGTTCCGAGCGCGATTCAACAGGTGAGTTTCCATTCATCACTCGCTTTCTCCCGTCGAGACGATACTGAGCTGCGCCACCTCGACATAGCTCATCGACGATCTCGACGATGCTCTCGTGTTCGCTCTCGCCAAAGAAGGTGGAAAGCCAGTTTCGGTCGATGAAGTTGAAAATTACGACGAAGTCAAAGGTCAGATCGTCGAGATGCTCGAAGAACTTCGCGACAACCCTCTCCGATCCGATACTCCTCTCATCTACCATCTCGACGTCGCCGCCATGTATCCCAACATCATGTTGTCAAATCGACTTCAACCGGATTCAGTCGTGACAGAGGCAGATTGTGCCGCTTGCGATTACAATCGACCTGGGAAGCAATGTCAGAGGAAGATGACTTGGGCATGGAGGGGAGAATACTTTCCGGCAGAGTTGGGAGAATTCAAAATGGTTCGAAACGCACTCGAACAAGAAACGTTCCCACCGAAATGGCCCGGCAAACCCGAACGACGTTTCAACGATCTCGCCCCTTCTGAACAAACCTCCCTCCTCCACAAACGACTCGGCGACTACTCTCAAAAGGTTTACGCGAAGAAGAAGGTTACGAAGATCGAAACGAAGGAAACGATCATCTGTCAACGCGAGAACCCTTTCTACATCGATACCGTTCGAACCTTCCGAGATCGTCGTTACACCTACAAAGGTCTCCACAAGGACTGGAAGAAGAATCTCGACAAGGCGAATTCGGGAGGGTCTCTTTCCGAAGTCGTCGAAGCGAAATCGATGATCGTCCTCTACGATTCCCTTCAACTCGCTCACAAGTGTATCCTCAACTCGTTCTACGGTTACGTCATGAGGAAGGGAGCGAGGTGGCATTCGATGGAAATGGCAGGAATCACTTGTTTGACGGGAGCTTCGATCATTCAGATGGCGAGGAAATTGGTCGAACAAATCGGTCGACCGCTCGAGTTGGACACGGATGGTATCTGGTGCATGTTACCGAGTTCTTTCCCTGATGGTGAGTCTCGATTTTCTATCAGTACGCTTCGCTTCGAGACAGAGGACTAAGGGCGGGTCTGAGATCCACAGAATTCAAGTTCAGACTCAAGAATGGCGGCAAATTCGGAATCTCTTACCCTTGTACGATGCTCAATCATCTTGTACACAAGGACTTCACGAACGAGCAATATCACGAGGCTGGAGAAGACGGACGAATGGTCGTTCGATCGGAGAACTCGATCTTCTTTGAACTCGATGGACCTTACCGAGCGATGATCTTACCGTCGTCAAAGGAGGAGGACAAGCTACTCAAGAAACGATACGCCGTCTTCAACGAGGATGGGTCGCTAGCGGAACTCAAGGGATTCGAGGTCAAGCGAAGAGGAGAACTTCAACTCATCAAGACTTTCCAATCTCAGATCTTCGAAAAGTTCTTGCTCGGAGGAACCCTCAAAGACTGTTACGCCGAAGTCGCCACCGTCGCTGACAAGTGGCTCGACGTCCTCTTCACCAAAGCTCACAGTCTTCCCGATGAAGAACTCGTCGACCTCATCGCCGAGAACCGTTCAATGTCGAAGACTCTCGCCGAATACGCTGGACAGAAGTCGACCTCGATCAGTACCGCTCGACGACTCGCCGAGTTTTTGGGAGAACAGATGGTCAAGGATAAAGGTCTCGCTTGCAAGTTCATCATTTCGTCGAAACCGATGGGAGCGCCAGTCACGGAACGAGCAGTACCTGTCGCCATCTTCTCTGCCGAACTCAGCGTCAAACGTCACTTCCTTCGCAAATGGCTCAAGGACAACAGTCTCGAAGACTTCGAACTTCGATCAATTCTCGACTGGGATTACTACATCGAACGTCTCGGTTCCGTCGTCCAGAAGCTCATTACGATTCCTGCCGCTCTTCAGAAGATCACGAACCCGGTTCCTCGCATCCGTCACCCCGATTGGCTTTTCCGAAGGGTAGCAAGTCTCGACGACAAGTTCAAACAACATCGAGTCGACGAGATGTTCGCAAGACAGAAACCAGTCATTCGTTCAGCCGAAGAGGAGGAGGAAGCTCAAGCTCGATCACAAGCTGCTGCTCTCGTCGTTCGAAGTCCAAGTCCAGAAGCTCTTCCCGCTCCGAACATCAAGAAGGATTACTCGGGTTGGATCGCTTACATGAAACCGATCTGGAGGCAGAAACGCAAGGAACTCCTATCGGCGAATCGTGGAGGAGGAGGATTCGGTTCGAAGACTGGAACTCTCGGATCGATGATGAATCAACAATCGAGCATGCTCAGTTCGTCAGTCTGGGATATCGTACAGATCTCTCCCGTCTCGGATCGTCCCGGTGAATTCAAGATGTGGCTCCTCATCCGCGACACACTCCAATCCGTTCGACTTCGTATCCCTCGACAATTCCTCGTCAACTTCATCGATCTCCCTACCGAAGAAGACGCTTTCCCCGAATCTTGCGAAGTCGAAGCGATTTCGAGGACTCTCCCCAGGAATCAACGAGCACTCAACCTCGTCCGCTTGACGACTTCAGAGGACGACTACCTTCGAGACGAGGCTCTGTACGCAGAACTCCTCCACGGACCGAACGTCGACGGAGCTTACGAACTCCAAGTCCCTCTCATCGTTCGAGCACTCCTTCGTCTCGGATCGACCTGCGTACCCGATGCCAGTAAAGGAGTCACCCTCAACCGAGGCCTCGATCGACACTTCGCACTCGACGATTTGAAGAAATCGGAATCCTCCCTCAGTCGCCGTCGCTACCTCGACAAAGGTCGAAACCTTCGCTACACCTATCTCTTCCACATCACAAACGACTTCCGTCATGTCTTCGGTCTCTTCCTACCCAATGGAAACGCCAAAGTCTACGTCGTCGAACGAGGAAAGGCTCGAGAAGTACCGAACCTCGAAAAGTACTACGCCGATCAGCTTCGCAAGAAGAAGGAAGGGGAGGACGAAAGGATACAGCAGAATGCATCGGTGAAACGAGCAGAAGGAGTCTTCGAGTACAACGAAACAATCTCGGTCGATGTCGCTTACCCAACTACTGAAGATATCGCCCTCCGAGCCATCTCTCGTGAACTCACCAACCTCGCATCACAACGTTCTATGGCTTCCCTTCTCGTCGTCCACTCTCCAAAGCCTCGCTCCTACTTCGACGATCGAGTCCCCGGTTCGAATCAATTCCCTCTCATCACTATCCAATCTTCTCGCGCCGACAACACCTTCCAATCCGCTATCGCATGGCAAGCTCCCGCCTGTCGAAAGATGATTCACCATTACCTTCACGCATCGGTCTGGATCAAGGAACGAATCGACATCGCCGACCGTTTCGACGTTCCCGTTGGAAACCTCGACAAAGATATTCCAGTCTTCCTCGCCGACATCGATTTCGCTCGTCGATTACACAAAGCCGATCTCACCTTGTGGTGGTCCGCTGGAGCTCGACCAGATCTTGGAGGAAGAGAAGCAGACGCGAACGCTACTTCACTCGCCGATGAACTCGCAAACCCTGAAATCGGTCGACCTGGATGTTACTCGAACGCTTGTCTCGAAGTCGAAGTGCGGAACCTGGCAGTCGACGCTGTTCTACAATCGGCTCTAGTCTACGAGTTGGAAGGAGGAGAAGGAACTGGAATCGATGAGGGAGCTCACAACTTGGACGATTACGCAAAGGGTACAGCTCACGCACCTCACGCTCTTGGAGACGCCATCCTACCGACGCAAACCTTCAACATGCTCCGCTCGATGGTGAAAGGTTGGTCAATCGAATCTGCGAAACCAGGAGGAGGTCACTATCACGTTCTTCTCGATCATTTCTGGAGGTGGATCAGCTCACCGAGCGCGAAGCTCTACGACCCCGCTCTCTACCGATTCGTTCACGGTCTCATGCGCAAGACTTTCTCTCAACTCCTCGCCGAATTCCGTCGTCTCGGTTCCGAAGTCATCCACGCCGATTTCGGTAGGATCTTCCTCCTCACCTCGAAACCTTCGTCTTCAACAGCTTACGCCTACGCCAACTACATCGTCTCCTCCGTCACGACAAGGGAGCTCTTCCGTTACGTTCGAATCGATATTGTCAAGTTTTGGGATCAACTCGTATGGATGGACGCGGCAAACTCGGCTGGAATCGTTTGCGAACACCCAGAACTCGATGAAGAATCTCTCAACGATGTCACAGTCGAGATGCACTTCAACATTGGTACCTACCTTCCTCCCGCCGTTCAACAAGATTTCGAATCTGTCATTGGTCGCTTCGTGCACGGAATGCTCTCAGCTAAACGATCTCAAGGTTCCGATCTTCGAACTCCACTCCGACTCCTCCAGAACGGTCTCAATTCGGCCCTCAAACCTACTCAAGCGATGAACGAGATTGGAAAGGAGGATGCTGGGAAAGATGCAGCGAAATCTCTCGTTAGCGAAGGACTTACTCGTCAACTCCTCAAAGCCGTCACGAACCTCAAAGAACGACATGCGAACAAATCAGATCCGGAAGCTTTCCACTTCCCTATCTTACCCGGTTCTCACCTCAAACTCAAGAATCCAGTACTCGAATTCATCAAAACGACTTGTGCTGTACTCGCCCTCTCGAAGGACGTAGGAGAAGAGGTTGTCGTCTTGAAGCGCAACTTGCTCGACTTGATCGGAGTGAGAGAGTTTGCGAGGGAGGCAATCTTCCACAACCCTTGTTTACCTTTCAAGGTTCCCATGGTCGTTTGCAAACTTTGCAACTCGATTCGAGGTAAGCCCTCTACACTCTCTCTCTCTCTAGAGCTATGATTGACCACTTCTGTGCTAAACAGATCTCGATCTCTGTCGCAACGTCAACTTCCTCGTCAAAGATCACCCTTGGATGTGTCTCAACGAAGACTGTACCGCTGAATACGACCGCTCCTCGATTGAAGCGCTCGTGATCGAATCCCTCCAACGTCGAGTCACTTCTTATCAACTCCAAGACCTGAGGTGTAGTAGGTGCAAGACGATGAAGAGTGAGAATTTGAGGTCGACTTGCGATTGTTCGGGAGAGTATGTCATGGCGGAAACGAAACAGGAGTTGTCGAGGAGGTTACAGGTGACGGCGAATGTCGCAGAGTTCCACAAGCTGTCGACTCTGGGAACTGTCGTCGAGTACTTGCAGGAGATGATCGCTTAGTTTTTGGTTCGTCTCCTCTCTCATCTTTCGTTATCGTTGGCTCTTTGTACTGATGACCTTTCATCTCGTACAGGTGTCTATTATATAGTTCTCGTTTGCGTCGTGTTCAGTACCCTTGTTGTCAAAATCTAGCTTACTCTGTCTCTCTGCATCTTTTGCAATCTTTCGCATTTTTCTGTTCCGCTCTCCTTCGTCGCGGTCGAGCGAGTGAAAACACGGTAGACAGCACTTGTCTGCGTTGAATGTAATATGTCTATGGGTATGCCTATGAAAGCGTCTAAAATACTGGATCGTCAACTAATTTGACTCCTTCTCTTTCTCCTTCGAATTTCCAACTCGTCCAAACCCTGAACTCGTTTTGGATACCTCCAGCGTGTTGCACTCTCAAGCTTGTCTCGTATAAAGGTCCTATCGGTGCTGAGGAATAGATTCGAGGAAGTGCGGAAACGGAGGTCGAGGTGAGGAGAATCAGTTTCCCGTCTGGTTTGAGGATGTTCTTGAGTCCGGCTGAAAGATGCTTGTTCGTGATCTGTGGAAACGCGCCAGAGAACTAGTACCACGAAGAGAAAGACTAGTCATCGGGAGCTGCTCACCTCGTTCAAAAACGGTGGATCAGCAATCGCGATATCTACCGTTCCCCACAGATTCTTTGGAATCTTGTCCGGTTCCTCCAGATCGTAATGTACGAACTTGTCCCCCAACAATCCGAACCGTCCGTCGTATTCGAGTAGCCAGACATCGGGGAGAGGGTTTTGATTTTGGAAAGCGACGTAAGAAGTTGGGCAACAGAGGAAAGCGATTCGGGTTGATGGGGTCGCGAAGGATCGAATGAAGCTGCAGATCTGCGAAGCGAATGAAGCGGTGTACCTACCCCCCGAAGAGAGATTAGCTTTTTCGACGAAAAAGAAGTGAGAGTGTGCTTACCAGAATTGAGAGAGCTGCCAATCCTCTTGGAAGAGCTTCCTGAATTGATCTACAGTCATCATCTTGTCCTCCTCTCCCTCTTTCCCTTCACTCTGAAGTTGAGGTTTTTCATCTTGATCTTGTTCTTTCGCTCTCATCAACCGCTCGTGGGCTTTCTCTTCCAATGCCCTGAATTCTTGTTCTGCCTGCTCTTTCTCTTGGTAGAATTGACCTAGTAGCGCGAGAGTGGACGGATCGAGAGCGAGAGGAGAACCGGATGGGGAAGAGGAGGAGGAGTCGGTTACCGGTGATTGAGGAACGTCGATTGGAGCAGACATCTGATAGTACGGGTGTTCAAGTAGGCGAGATATGGGATAGCGTAGAAGGTAGACCCTGAAAGAATTCTCAAAAGTCAATCGAGAGGGCGAACTGAACGGGAGGGACTTCCAAGCTCGGGGGGCTCGGACACTCTCTACTCAAGCCCGAGAGATGTAGGACACAACGTAAGAGCGAGGGAGAGATGGAGACGAACAAAGTCAGTTTCGCAAAGGTCTTCGCGAAAAAAGGGTCTTTTTCAGCGGTAAGCTCACCAAATGTCGAAGGCAGTGGTCCCGTGGAGTACACTGAGACAGCTTAAGAACAATCCCCAGTCGATGACAGCTCCGCCCGGGGAGCAAGTTGAGCTCTTTTCGATCCTCTTCGCGAGCACTCTCGTCCGTGCGATTCTGATCGAATATAAATGAATCCACAGATTCCTCTAATCTCAATAGTTCCTACTGACACCCCTCACTCCTCCTCGCCATTCACTGCTCTTCCTTCCACGCCAACGTGATCGGTCCATATCCAACGTCTCTCCCTTCTCTTCTTTCCAATTCTTGTTCAAGCATCGATCCTAGTGAGCGGAGGGAGAAATGGGTACTCTGGAGCGAGAGCGAGGGAGAGGGGAAGAGGGTCGAGAGGCAGATCGTCTCAAACTCGATAGGCTGCGAATGCACGACGAGAAAGATTGTGAGTGAGGGGAGTCACTGACAGAAGGGTGAAGGCTCGCAGGGTCTGGTTCGACCTTTCTTGTTGAGAAGAGATGCCGTAGAGACCTGACTTTGGTTGCGAGTCGACGAATGAGAGGGAAACGACGAGACGAAGAAGAAGAAGAGGGAGACCAAGGTTTCTGAGAGGGTAGACTTGCGGGAGAGCTGAGGGAAGACATGGGGCGACTCATGGTCGACGTTGAGAGAGGGTGGGGAGGTGAAGGAAGAAGTAAGGAGGGTGCAGACGGACGTAGTTTGTGCTCTCATCACATTGATTCTCCAAAACAACAAATCGAGATCCGACAAAGCAGTTTCTTCGCTTCCACGCTCGAGTGCGCACTGTCAGAGACTAAATCGCACGGTATCAGTCTGCCCTGCTCCGTAGCTGCTCACAGGTTGTTCAGCTATCATTCGACAGCCTTTCGCACGTCGAGGTTGAGCCTTTTTACCTCTCAGCACCGTCCCTGACGATTGGGTTCTCTCATGACGTAGCAGCGGAGTGGGATGCTCGGACCGCAAGCGATGAATCGGTGGATCGATATGGACAGAGTATGAAACAAAATTAAGCGAATCAAAAACGAAAAAACTATCGAGTCTCCTGCGCTCTACTAGAATCCGACCATCTTCCCACCAATTCCCTCCTCACTCATTCAAGTCTCCATCGCCTCCTGTGTCGTCTACTGAGTCGATCCATAGTGAGGTTGTTGAACGTGAGCGCCATAAGCTTGTTGTTGTCCGCCGTAAGGTTGTTGACCGTATGCAGGAGGAGCTTGTCCGATAGGTGCGTATTCTCCGTTGCCTGCGAAAAGTGAGAGAAAGTCAGCAGAGTGGTTTGGGAAGAAAGTGATTGCGAACTTACCGAGGTAGTGGTAGCCTCCCTTTCCGTATCGTTCTTCAGCTTGAGCGTTCTTGTAGATGAGCCACTGTTGACACGTAGAGCATCGTCAGCCGTAATCCCAAGGGCGGATAAAGGACAAGAGGCGAAACTCGACGGATCTCACAAATGAGAATCGAAACTTACGAAAGCGTGCAAGTGTCCCGGTATGTAACCTAACATCGTGAGCGCTATGTTGATGAGGAGATCACAAGAGCAACCGGTGAGGATACCAGCGGCGGCGGGAGGGAAGAGGATTGCGACGAGGATGAGGAGGACTGTAAAATGCGAAAAGATGTCAGTTTCGCTGTAATTTCTGATCGGGGGTTCTGCTTAGCCGATACGTATGAGCTTCCAAGTCTGTCGTCGTCGACGACATCTGGTCTGAGGCCGGGAAGGAAGGCAATAGTCGAACCGCAGCTTCGAAAGATTGCGAACCCGAGGAGACCTTTGCGACAGACCGATTACGTCCAGTGAAGCACCGGCCACGCTACATTGAGCCGGCTCCTGTCTTGATCTGACAGCCGCGAGCTTGAGAAGTGGGGTTGAAAGGGAGAGGAGGGAATCACGAGGGGAGGGGAAGCGAGGAAAGAGCGAGGACGACTCACTGTCTGATGATCGAGCCATATCGAATGAGTTTGTGTGTTTCTGGTGCTTTGTGTGTTGGAGCGAAAGCAGTGGACTGAGTGTGAGGAAGACAAGGTGCAAAAGCGGTGAAATCGTGAAAATGACCAAGTTGCAAACCAGTTTCTCAAACTCACTCCTATCCGGTTGAGATGTCTAGCTAGTATACATTACGGTATCACTATCCCGCTGAGTATGTCCACGAAAATTCTAGGAGGGTGCGAAGCGAAAAGTTGATTGAAGTAAAAATTCGCGCTCATTCCTCCTCTCACACCACTCCTAGCGACTACTCGATGTCATGAGGGACACGAGTCAATCAACAACTATCGACCTCACCCTCGACTCTTCACCAGAACCCGAGCTTCCCCCTCACTCGAAAGCGACTTCATCTGAGAAGTTGAGTAAAGGAAAAGGGAGAGCAGCAGACATTGTGATTGATGATGATGATGACGATGACGAGCAAGAGCAAGAGAATGGAGATGCGGCGCTAGCGAAACTACAAGAACAGATGGACGCAGAATACCAACAAGAACAGAACGTGAGTTCTACACCTCGTTCTAGGGTGCACAGGGAGTAAAGACCACCATTGGACTGAATAGAACGATGGTCTTATTCACTGTGGCGCAAGCTAGCGAACGAGCGTATCTCACTTTGCGTTCAGAGCGACGAAAACTGATTCCTATTTCCCGGTTCGTGCTCGTTCAGGCTCCCGTGGCAACTACTTCGAACAAGCGCAACCCGAACCCACCTAGTCGACGAAGCGGTACCTTTCAAAGCAGTTCCAACGAGAATCGTCAAGTCCTGTCTGACGAATCTGATCCGAAAACGATTCTCCACAAGCATCGCAAGCTTTTCTTGAGTCAAGGAAAATGTACCTGTGGTTCTACCCTGTCGCCGGAGGATAAAGTGAGTCGGATCTCTCCATCACAACCCTCCTTGATGTGCGCTGATGTTGTGGGGGCGACTGATTTTCAGCTCAAACTCCAACCCGATTCCGATGGTTCCCCATTCCTTACGACTGGATCTGCAAGCTGCAAGCAATGTTCAAAGACATTATGTCGAGGATGCTGGGAAGCCAAAGCTATCGGTACGGAGTGTTGTGCCGCTCAACGTGCGATCATCTTATTCGAAGTGAGTCTCGCTGTTCTCCTTGGAAATAAGCGAAGCTCACTCGTTGTCGATCCGATAGGTTCTCTCAGCGTTGGACAAAGCATACCTCGTCGACCACCTCAAGAAGCCCTCGACTTCCGCTTCCGAGGCGAAGCCAAAGAAACGAGGCAAACCTTCAGGCAAAGGCGCAGGAACAGGTTACGGATCTGGACAACGAGCTTACAGCGGATACAACGGAGTGAATGGAACACTCGTATACGGCTCGAACGGAGCTCAATTACTGTATCAAGGCGATGAAGATGCTGAAGACGAAGATTATGATGAAGAAGATTACTATAACATGAATCGACGAGTGAGTCAAGAGGCGTTCGATTTCTCACAGTGACTGACATTGAACATCATCCTGCTCCTCACAGGCTCAAGCGAAACCCCTTCAATCAGCGAAGTTCGAGAACACTCGCGAACAAACTCAAGACAAGCTTTACCTCTCCGCTCTCAAACTCATCTCTTCCCTTCTCCCTCACCCAAACTCTCCCACTGCTTCGATCTATGACTATCTTCCTCACTCGACCCTCTCGGCCCTACTCGAAGTCTCTACTCTCCCAGACTTACTCGCAAACCTCCTTCGAAACGATTCGGTAACAGAATGGCAAAAAAGGAGTCAAGTCTACTTTGCGATGCTCGACGTTTTGCAAGGATTGGGACAGAGTGAAGTGATGCTCAAGGTGTTGTTTGGAGAGATGAGGGAGAAGAAATGGAGCGAAGGATTGGGGAACTGGTTGAGGGGAGAAGGAGATGTCGTTTGGGAGAGAAAGGAAGTCCCTTTGAATACGACTCCGGGAAAGGGAAGAGGAAAGAAACGCAAGATGGAAGAAGATGAAGACGAGAAGGAGGAAGGGGAGATTCTTTGCTCTACACCGTGAGTGTTTTTCTCTTCTCTGTCTGACCAGCTTTACGGATGGAGTCTGATCGAAAGCTACTATCTCACCCACAGACTCTTCTCGTATCTCAAGAAGCTCACGATTCAGGCCGACGCATTCCGCAAGGCTGCTCTCAGTGGAGAGTTCGACGAGGGAGACGCTGCTTTGATCGGAATCTGCGGAGATTTCGTCGCTGCTGGAGAAAGGTGTGCCGGACTCGCAACGGTATGGATTGAGGTACAAGGGAGAGAGGGAAAGGGAGAAGGGAAAGACGGAGGCAAAGCAGTCGCTCGAGAAGGCCAAGGAGAAGCTGTCGAGAAAGAATGGACAGATGGAGACTATCTCAACGCTTGCGCTACTCTCTCATACAAGTCTGTCGAGCTCGAAGTTGGCGATCCAGCAGGAGGCAAATCGTTCCTTACTCAGTGAGTCTCCTTTCCTCTCGCCCTCCTTCTGCCGAATGCGCCCTGTCTATGACCATTGATCCGGACCCTCGAACTTAGTCACTACAAGCGCGATATCGACTCCACCTCATCCTCTCGTCGCGGACATCAAGGATTCGTGCATCTAGCGAAAGAATTGGCTGTCTTGTCAACTTCACTCCCGAGTGGAATCTGGCTTCGAGTTGACGAAACTAGGATTGACGTAATGAAGTGTCTCATCGCTGGACCTGAAGGTACTCCCTACTCGGGAGGATTGTTCGAATTCGACATCTTCATACCTCTTCGTGAGTCTCGCTTTTTCACCTTACTCGACCTATACTTACTCCCACTTACTTTACTTCTCCCAGAGTATCCTCAAGTATCTCCTCAAGTGTGGCTCAAGACTACAGGAGGTGGGAGAGTTCGTTTCAACCCAAACCTTGTGCGTTTCCTTGCTCACTCTTTGCGATTTCGTTCTACTCCCAGATCCTTCATTTGACGCTCTCCTACCTTGACAGTATGCCGAAGGAAAGGTCTGTCTATCGCTTCTCGGGACATGGCCTGGAAGTCCAGAAGAGATGTGGCAGCCCAACGCTTCAACTATTCTACAAGTCCTCATTTCGATCTCGAGCATGATCTTGTGCGCTTTCCCGTTCTACAACGAACGTATGTCAAAGCTTTTCAGTCAGGGATATGCAACAGTGCTGACTTGCTTGTATGATGTGGAGTATAGCAAGTATGGGAGTTCCCAAGGACGATGCACGAAACAAACGTGAGTCCTCCCTCCCCAGCCTTTAGAAATGGATTGTTCTCATCTTGCTTCGACCACGCCAGACTACAACATGAATACCTCGCTTGCTACTGTCAGATACGGGATGGTTGAGTGGATGAGCGACGAGAAGAAAGATTCGATCTGGTCTGTTCGTCAAACTTTCTCACTTCGGTTCTCACTAGTGTTATAGCTCACATCCCTCATCTTCGGCAGGACGTTATCTACTCTCACTTTATGCTACGTCGTAATCAGATCAGGCCGACCGTTCTCGCTTGGAGCGCGAAAGATGACCGAATGAAGAAGTGGGATCCAAAGCATAATGCTCTAGCTGGATCTCACCATCTTCAAGGATACGTTGGAGCAAATCTCGGAGTAGGCGGATACGGGAGAACGCTTAACAGTGCAGCAGAAGTCGCGACACCCGGAGGTCGAGATCTCGTGCAGGAATTGGAGGATGCTTTTGAACGCTTGAAGACGTGGAAAGAGGAGACGTGGTTGGAAGAGATCATCGAGAAGTAGAAAGAGTTCAGCGCTTGAGTCTGTCTGTGCTTTCGTTCGCTATTTTGTGCCGTCCCTTGTTGTCGATACTTTTTCCTCGCAATTGCTTTCTCTCGCTCACAAGTTCACAACCGAGGAAGATGCGGAAGAGACAAGTTGCGAGGGAGAGCGGGGTATCAAAGAACAGAAAGAATGGGTATAGTAAGCTAACAACCTCCTTTATCTCGACTCGCAGAGATTCTTCATCTTCCTCTCAAGAGCCCTCACTCTCTCCTTCTCCGCCCAAAGTTGATTCCTCGGATCCCGTTGTGCTGGAGTCCACGCCCTCCTTCGGTCTGAACCGATAGGTGGAATTTGCGAAAGATCGACAAGTCTAGGAGTTGCCGAAATGAGTCCTGCTTCCCGAAGGAGTAGCTTTGACCGAGCAGCGAACGATTGTACAGGGAGAGCAGAGGGTTTGCGAGTAGTGCGAGATAGATTCGGTGACAGAATCTCGTCGTCGGAGAGAGGTTCGGGAGTGAGAGGAGGAGTAGGAGGTAATTCGTAAGTTGGAAGAGCGTCGAGATCGGCGAGGAGATCTTGCGACTTGAGATAAGAGTTCTCGGAGCGAAGGAAGCGGACAGCTGAACGGAGGGAGTTGATCTTGTCGACGAGGTAAGCGGTTTCCATGTTTCCCTCGTAGATAGTCGAATCTCCTTGTGTCGTAGAAGAAGCCGAACCATCTACACAGAGAATCGTCCGTCAGTAAGAAGAGACGGTGAGTATAATGGGCAGACTCACTTTGCTTTTCTGCACTCGCTACGTTATGTCGCAACTTGCCGAGTTCCTGTTCCATCGTATCAAGATCTTTCTGAAGAACCTCGTTCGCCTCTTCGTAGGTTCTCTCTTGTTTCCGGCTCTTGACGAGATCCGCTTCGAGTTGAGCGAGAACGTCGGCTTGCTTCTTGACCGATTCAAGACGTTTCTCCATCAACTCAATCTTGACTGCGCTTTCTTGATAAGATTGCTCTTTCGTCCTGAGCTCTCGAGCCAGTGCCTTCATTTCCTCGTTGAGTTGGACAACTTTGCGTTCTGCGTCGACATTGATAGCTGCATTCGATTGAATCTCGGTCACTCGAGCGGTCCAGGGTGGAGAGTAGGAGACTGGCAAAGGATCGATGTCAGCTCAACAAGCGATAGACGAGAGTAGACAGTGACTCGCGTTGTACGACATGTTCAGTATCCATCGAAGTTGCGAGAGTTGTTCCGACGTCTGCAGTAAGCTGCACGAGCAGAGCATTGATTTCCTCGAGTGGACGAGCTGATTGTTTCCCGAGTTCGACAGCAGCGATCTCTTGAGCGATGGATGACAAGGTTGCGATTGAGAGAGTTTGCTTTGAAGATCTGACTTCAGCACAGTAGGCGGAAACATCGGAACCAAGCTGAAAGATAGGAAAAGTTTCGTCAGCTCGACAATCGATCTCCGACAGAGAAAAGACGCTTACCTTTGAGACAGCTTGAGAGATAGCGGTGCTGTTGTAAGCGAGAGTCTCGAATCCATCGGCGTGTTCGAGGTTGAGCGCAGACGAGTTTGAAGCGAGATCATCGAATCGTCGAAGCAGTTTCCTGAAGGTGAGAGAGCAGAGAGTCAGTGGTACGCAGAGCCTAGTGGTGACATAGGATTGGCTTACTTTGTGAGAACTTTCGCGTTCCTCGCGTGATTGACGAGGTTTTGCAAAGGTTTGAAAAGGAAGTCGTCGATATTTGCGTCTCCCAACTCCACTTGAACGTCTGCATTCTCGCCAGTCGACTCAACTCACTTCACATAGGCTGAAAGGAAAGCGAGAACGCACCAGGATCACGAGAGATAGTTGCGATGGTCTGCTTTGTAAATCCAGCAGCTGCGGCGATGATATCGAAATCGAGGTCCAAGATGTCGATGCATCCCACCTCTCTCTCGACGAGGTCAAGCGTAGGATCGAGGTTTACGAGATGAGTCTCAGCGAGATGTTCCGATTGAGCGATCAAACTATCGGAATCGCTGGAAGTCAATCACCATCGCACAAGAGATTAAGGTGAGAGCTTACCCATCGACATCTTTCCCGCAATCGACTGCCTTCAGTTCTTCCCTCCGAAGCAAGTCGACGAATCCATCGAGCTTCTTCTCGTTTGGCGCTAGTTCTCGGTAGACTCGTCCCATCTTGAGGAAGACTTCGGGAGGGCAACGCTTGAGGTGTGCTGCGAAGCGTTTGTTGAGTGAAGCGTAGTGCCCAAGTTTGGCTCGGGTCTGTCGATATCGGGATGCATCATGAGCAGAGTGAGGAAGAGAGAAGCACAGAAATGCTCACCTCGCAGACACCGACAAAGTCGTCGGGCACGACACCATCGAGAGCATCGTTGACAGACAGGCTTTGTTCGATCGAGGTACTGAGGAGATCCGCTTTGTAGGCGAGACGTTCGAAGAAGAGTAGAGAATCGACAGCGTCCGAATCCGATTCGAAGAATGCTGGCAACAGGTAAGGCTGCAAGGGCCCGAGATCCACAGAACGTCAGCAACTGTGTCGAAAGCGTTCAGAGAGATCCGGCGACTCACTTTGACCATAGCTAAATGCTCTGAAGCTTGTCTCGCCTCGAGTTTCCTCAATTCGAGATCGATAGCCTTGACCTGACTCTTGAGTACGGAAGTCTTGAGCTTCATGTTGAGGTTCAGCATCGCTTGAGATTGTGAAGAAAGCGATTGAGACTCGGTTGCTTGCGTAGTTTGCTGTTGTCGCAAGTCTTCCAAATCACTGTACGAATCGGAATGAGCATCAGCAACAGCTCGTACTGCTGTTGGGAGTTCGAGACGCACCTTTGCAGAGAAACGACGACATCTCGGAACTGAGAAATGGTTCTCTCGAAATCGACACAACTGTCCTCGAGAGAATCGTTGCGCTTTCGCAAGTCTTGTATCAACAGATCCTTGAAATCTGTGCGAAGACGAGGCTTTGGGATCAGTCTCACGTGTTAGAGGGATTCGCAAGGACCACCACGCACCGATTTCCTCTTGTAGCTGTTTCTCAGTCTCAATATGACTCTCTTCCAACTCGTCCGCAAGTTCTCTGAGCGCTTCGAGTTCCTCAACTTCAGCTTTCAGCTCTTCGTTGTCCTGCGGGGGTTCTCCGACTCTGTTTCAGTCGAGTTCATGACGAGTGAGGAAGGGGGAAACCTACATCTTGTAGTTTCAGATTTCTATCCGTCAACTCTTCGAGCATATCTTGAGCTTCCGAAGCAGCGTCGAGTTGCGCCTTGAGCTCCTCAACTTTCGATTCGGATTCTTCGAGTTCGACAGCCATGTTGTCGAGATCACCTGTACTCAGCTGGGCCACACTCATCAGCTCACAGATACTGACAAGCATATTACGGCTGGAGAAAGACGGCTGCGTACCTTGAAGATCTGAGCTGAGATCGAGTTCCTTCTCCAAAGCTTCGATCTTCTTCTTCGACTCTGATTCAGATTCAGTCGTCAAATCCCTCAACCTGGTCGACCATGCCAACGATAAGTCAGTGAAGACTCTGGACCATTGATTCGAAATGAAGCAAGACGAACCTCAATAGAGCGTCTTTCAACCTCAAGTTCTGTTTCTCAAGTTGTCTATAAGCGATCGACGGAACGCCTCCCGTTCCTCCATCTCTGCCTTCTCCCGTTGAGTCTTCCGTCGGTGGTCCTTCAAGTCGGGCTGCACAAAAGAATGTTAGTGCCCCTTCACTTGCGATTTTGGAGAGAATCGTCATGAGCTGAGAACTAACCATTCTCTTCTCTGAACACTCCGACCTCAACCTCCAATTCTCCTACTCGCTCTTCCAATGCCTTGATCTTCGCCTTCTCCTCTTCCAACTCAGATTCCGCAATCTCCTTGTCCAACAAGGAGTGCTCGATCTCCTCTTGTAAATCTTCGAATTTGTTCGTCAACGACTCGACTTCAATCTTGAGATCCTTGTTCTACGCCCACAAAAAAGGACAAATCAGTTTCGCGACGAGAGAGCTGAGATTATCTTTGTGGACGTACGTCTCGTTTGAGTTCTTTCCCTTCGCCGACAACGACCTCCAATCGACCTTTGATCTTTTCTCTCAATTTTTCCCACTCCTTCTCCTCCGCTTCGAGTCTCTCCAGCTCCCTCAGTCTCTCCCGATCTTCATTCCTTCGCCTCTCAACAATCTGATACCGAGTGAACAATGAATCATATTCTCGTTTCGAGATCATCTGGGTTCCCTCGCTTGCTTGTATCAGTCACTCCGAAAGAACCAGCTACGTGGAGAGAGAAAGAACACACAGCTTCAGTTGTTAGTTTCCTCGAATCCGTATCCCTCAAATCGAACGGATCTTTCTCTCCTTCCTGCTCCTGCGTGACCCTCCTACTCGTACTACTAGCCTGACTAACCTGACTAGTCATACTCTCCGGTCTCTTGTAAGGACTCCTCGTTCTCTCCCTCCCTCCATCTTCTTCTTCATCTCGTTCAGAAGCTTCCAATGCTTCATCCTCCAAATTCGCTAAGGAACCTTTACTCAACCCTGCCGAAACACCCCTTCCTACTCCCACACCTATCCGAGGTACTGATGTAGCACTACCAGGTCGACGGAGGCCACTGCTAGGTGCAAGACGAGAGACTGATACTGAGGAAGAGGACGATGAAGTGCTTGAAGAACTGAGCGTTCTACTCATCCCTACTGATCCTGGCGTCTTGAGACCAGCCTTAGTGGGTCTAGTTAGGCGTGATGCTTTGGGTGTATCGTTGTTCGAAGGTGCAGGAGGAGGGGGAGCGAAATTTGGAGCTGCTATTGTTGTCGAGGGTTTTCGGGTTGGAGTTGGACGAGCTATGGTTGATCGAGGAGAAGGAGGAGGGATCGAGCGAGGTGTTGCAGGAGGAAGCATTGAGGTCGAAGGACGAGATTGAGGTGCCGGGGAAGGAGCAGCAGAAGATCTTGAACCGATTGAGGAGGTTGAACTTCGCGGACCGGTAGTAGCGGAAAGGGAGGGACGGGAGAGGTGAGTCGATGGGCGGGAAGTTGGTTTTGTAGGGGAAGTAGAGCGGAGTTCGGAGGGGGATTGGGTTCGAGTCGAGGTCGCACTGGGTCGGCGAGATGCTGCTGATGAAGAAGGGGCTGGAGGTGGAGGCATAGAGAGAGATGAGGAGGAGGGACGAGAGGAGAGAGTTCGAGATGGTGCTCGAGTCGAGGTAGAGACGGAAGGTGGGCGTGCGAGAGAAGAAGACGGTCTTGAAGAAGGTAAAGGAGGCGATTTGAACACTTCTTCATCGGGTCTCTGATCTTGTGAAGGTGTTTGTGTCTGTAGCTCAGACTCGCGCTTAGCACTCAAGCTCGAAGCGAAAGAGGCTGAGAGAACGAGAAAGAGTATACCCTTGAATCGATAATAGTTACCATCCTATCTCTGACGAATACCCCTCTCCCATCCTCGCAAGTGAAGTATCGTTTCCCTCCTACACTCCCATCGTTCTTACCCGTTTGTGAGTCGAGTTCTACTCCGACCCATTTCCCAGCTGCGAACGAAGTTGGACCGACGAATTTGACAGTTCCTGGTCCGGATGAAGTCTGTACGCGAGCTGCGAGTGGTATTACTATACTCATAGCTGTCTGAAATGGGAGAGGGAAGGGGTAGGAGAGACCTAGAGTGACTGTTTGATGAGCAAGAGAGGTTCGAGGTGAGGAGCTGTACAGAGGACGTAGAAAGGAGGGTGGTAGGGATCGATGCCCACTAGAGCTTGAATGTGTTTGAATGACGCGTCCCTGAAGTAGTCGTTTGTTGATGCAAGAGCAGAAAGATGAGAATCTCGGAGAAACGAAGCGAATCCTCTGTCAGCTACCCTTGACTCTCATTCCTCGCTTGGAGCTATACGACAACTGAATCTACTCAGCTAGGTCACTCGTGAGTAGCACAACTAGTCTAATTCCGTTGTAGTTGAGGCTGATCTCTTTCTGATCTCATCGCTCATCTCTCAACTTTGTTCTCCCTCCCTACGCAACAGCTAGAGCACAGAGATGCTACATTTACGGCATCTGCGTAGACCGACTCCCTTCCTCACTTCAACCAGACCTTTTCCCCACCCTCAACTCCGATTCACTTCTTCTTCTCCCTCTTCTCCCTCCTCCCCTCTCCCCTCTCCTACTCCACCTTCAACTGTAGCAGATGAAGAAGAACCCCACAGAAAGTCCTTCTACCTCTACTACAACCTCCTCTTTCCCCTTCGAACTTCCCTCTTCGACCTTCGATACCTCTTGACCAGGTTCCAACGTCCTCACCTGCTCCAATCCCTCGAGAAACAACTCGACCCAATAGATAAGAGGTATGAGGGAGTCAAAGTGGAGGAGATCAAGACTAGGGAGAAGGACGGTGGTGCATTCGTCAGGATTAGTTGGGATCAATTGAGAGCCGACGAGAACGATCTGAGTGAACAGAAAGTCATGAAAGCTGTAGAAGAAGAAGCTGTACGTTACAAGTACACCCCAAGCGGAGTGAGAGACGAGTCGAAGAGATCACTGATGAAGAGAAGAAGCGTTGACAGGTTCAAGCACTTGCGAAATCAAACTTCAAACCCTGGTTCAACATTCTCAACACGACTCCTCATACGTTCCTAGTGAAAGGTAGGCCCTGGATGGAAGACATGAATCGATTCCCCGCCCGTGAGATCGTGATCGATTTCGAAGGACCTCCAGTTCCACAAGAACGCCTCTTCGACTTGTTCAGACCCTACGGTAAAATCCACGACATCACTCCCATATCCGACAAACAAGCTTCGATCGTCTTCACTTCCCTTCGTTCTGCAACTTCGGCTCGAAACTGTTTACATTCAGCACTCATCTCTCCTACTTCACCCAACATTACTTCTCCTACCCTCCTCCGAATCCTCTACAAACCTAAACGACACTTTTCCTATTTCCGAGATTGGATCACTTCACACCCAAAGATCGTTCTTCCCCTCTTCGTCGCCTTGTTAGGGACAGTAAGTTATGCGGTATTTGATCCGATTAGAGAATTCTTTGTACAAGCGAAAGTTACTGGAACTTTCGATGGGAATAAGTACACGATGGTCAAGTGGTTGAAGAAAGAGACGTTGGGGAGGTTGGGATTGACTAGTACGAAAGGAGGGAACGTGGATATGAGTGGGATTGAGAAAGAGAGGGAAGAGGCGAAGGAGGAGTTGAAAGGTTGGTTGAAAGGTGGTCCGGAGAGCTTCATTACTGTCCAAGGGCCGAGAGGGAGTGGGAAAACTGCCTTGGTCGATGAAGTGCTTGAGGACGGAAAGTAGGTTTGCACCTCGTCAGTGCCTTCGAGGTATTGAGTCACTGACCAAATCGTTCGAACGCTATAGGAACATCTTGACGATTGATTGTCAAAAGATTTGTAAAGCTTCAAGAACAGATACCAAGCTAGTTTCCGTAGGTTCTTGCGCTTCGCTCTCAGTCTTCTTTCCTCAGGAGCGATCACTGAAGCGTTACCAAGCGATCTACAGGAACTAGCTAGTGCAGTTGGCTACTATCCTCAATTCGTACTCGCCTCCTCCTTGAACAACATGATTGACTTAGCCGCCGTTGGTCTAATCGGTCAAAAAGCTGGATTCTCTTCAAACCTCGATACTCAACTCAAAGCCGTACGTCCTAACTCACCTCTCCCATCGTATCTTTCCCCCTACTGATTGAGCGAGGATTTCGAGTCGTAGATTTTGGAAGTCACGGCTAGCGCTCTAGCTAAACTGACAAATTCAATTCGAGCAAAATCGATCGCTTCTACCGCTTCGACTTCCTCTGCACGTGAACACCTCAAGATCAGGAATGAAGTTGCTCAACAACTGACTTCGGAGCATGCGATCCGAGATGGTCGAATCGATGCAGTCGCAGGGAGTGGTGCGATCGCAGAATTAGGAGGTGGGGTTGAAGCTCCTTTATTGTCGCTCGAGGATGAGGGCGAAGTAGTGGAAGAAGGGAAATTGGAGATCGTTGGACCTAGGAGTAATGAATTGGTTAGGGAAGCGAGCAGGGCTGTGAGGGATGGCAAAATTGGAGAGGATGGAGTAGTCAGGGAGAAGGAAATGGAGAGGTTACCGGTTGTTGTTATCAAAGGGTTTGCTGCGAAGGGTGAGGCGAAACAGGAGGTACTTTGGGATGTATTGAGCGAGTGGGCGGCTGTACTCGTCGAGAATCAAGTCAGTTTCTCTACTTTCGTTCATTTTCGAGTTCGAAGCTGATTACATCGAGACGATAGATCGCTCATGTCATCTTCACTTCCGATTCTCCTACTCTTTCGAAACCACTCGCGAAAGCACTCCCTTCGAAACCATTCAATTCCATCACTTTAACCGACGCATCTCCCGAAGCTTCCCTCCAATACGTCTCTGCCAAACTCGCGTCCTTCTCCAAGAACCTCCCTGCCAACTCAACGGCATCAGTAGCGCGTCTCGGAGGACGACAAACAGACTTAGAGCTGTTGATTGAGAAAGTTCGAGCTGGTCAAGATGTCGAAGAGGCAACGGATGATATTGTTTATAGGAGCGCTACTGAGATTAGGAAGAACTTCTTTGGTGAATCGGAGGATGAGGCGAAGGACCTCAAGTGGAAGAGAGAACAAGCTGGTGCGATCATGCAGGGTTTGTGCGCGAAGGGAGAGGTGAGTTGCATGAGCTATGTGATCTACTCTCTCAAACAGTGCCCTGATCTTGTGATTCATCGCTCTCACAGCTTAAATACGCAGAGACTTTACTCAAGACATTCGGAGGTGACGAGGCTGCTTTGCGAGCGCTAGAGAACGCTGAGATGATCTCGATTACTCATCGCGATGGTAGGCAATTTCCGGGCTGCTATTTGTGCTTCAGCAGCAGCGAGCTGATAGATTCGATGACACTATTCTACAGGTCGACCGTCTATCATCAAACCTGGACGACCCGTCTACCGCTCCGCCTTCTCTCTCCTCCTCTCCGACCCAATCTTCCTCTCGACTCTCCAATACCGGTCAACCCTTTCAGCTCTCGCATCCGCTTCAGCCGATCTCAAATCCTCTCAATCCGAACTGCTCGAACTGTCGAAACTGTTTGTTCCTGAGACAGGTCGATGGAGCTTGGGAGGTGGAAGTCGGACGCCGAGGGAGGTTGAAGTGAGGGTCAAGAAGACGTTGGAGAAGATGAGGAGTAGTGAAGAGAAAGTAGAGAAGCTGGGAGAGGAAAAAGCGAGATTGTTGAAAATCTTCGCAGAGAATGAATAAGGGGGAGTTACGTTTTGAAAGGCGTTTGTACACAGTGTCTCATTTGTATATACCATATAGTCTATCTGCAAAGCATCAATGTTGTAGGATTCAAAGCCAGGTTGCGAAAGTTGAGCGAGATTTCTCTTTCACTTCTCCAAGTCACTTCCGCCTCACAATTCGACCTGCGACTGCTTCTACTACTCTCTAGGTACTACACGAATCACGAAAGACTGGCCACTACTCCTCCCGCGCTCCAATCGGAATGGATCCCTCAACTCCAATCCTTTGCTTTGACAACGGAGCCAACACGATCAAGACGACATGGACCTCTCCCTTGAACCCATACGCCTCCTTAGACCCCTCCACGTGCGCCCTCCTTCCCCGAGAGCTCCTCCTGACTTTCCGCTAATCCTTGATCTCTCGATTTGATCACAGGGTTTCAACCTTCAGAAACGCGATCATTCGAAGCAAGACTGAGAGGAAGACGTATTTAGCTGATGAATGGGACGCTTGTAAGGATTTCGGTGGGTTGACATTCCGGATACCTTTCGAGAAAGTAAGTCAACTTCTCCCTGTTCTCGTTCTCGCTGGACTACGAGGCAGAAGAGGGTACGCTTTGAGCTAGTGAGAGTTGGAAGCGTGGAGGAGAGAGAAAGGGGGCGAGGAAGAAGGTGGAATCCTTCGCATGCGAAATCGCAGACGAAGCGAGTTCTACGTCTCGAAGCTAAACCTGACGCGCTTTTCGTATTGTTACAGGGTATCTTGAATAACTGGGAGATAGAGAAACAAGTATGGGATCGAGTGTTCAGTGGGAAAGGACGAAGTCTAAAGGTAATCTCGTGAAGTCCTCCCCTCCTCCTTCTGCACTGACCCTGACCCTGTCCCTTCCCCTGTTCTATCAGCTAGATCCAAGGAGTACATCAATAGCGATTACCGAACCTGTCATGAACCTACCGAATGTACAAGAGCATTACGATCAAATGATTTTCGAAGAATACGACTTTCAACATTACTTGCGATGCCCAGGTGCGCGAGCGTCTCTCACTCGACTTACTAGCCTGTCAGAGTGTTGATCGATTCTGAATCGCCCTCACAGGTCCAGTGACAATACCATACGGTTTAGACGCGAGAGGATCCCCTCAGAACCCTCCTCCAGAATGTTGTGTCGTGATAGACGCAGGCTTCAGTTTCACTCACATTGTACCAATCTTACGAGGTGCAATCATCTCCTCAGGTGTGAAAAGGTGCGTTCTCGCTTTCCTCCTTAGTCCCATATCCCCTCCGAGCTAAACTAAGCAAAGTCGTTGGAGAGCGCAGAATCGATGTAGGAGGAAAGATGATGACGAATTACCTGAAAGAGCTGGTATCATATCGACATTGGTACATGATGGATCAAACGAGTGTGATGGAGCATGCGAAAGAATCTGCATGTTACGTCTCGACTCAATTCGCAAAAGATTGGGAAGCAGCCAAGTGAGTCTCCTTCTTCCTCTCTACCTCGATATACAGTCGCTGATGTTCCAGTGAGACTAGCGCGGATACAGGGAATCGAATTGTTCGAACTTACGTCCTGCCCGATTTCACTCCTGAATCAACCAACAAATTGGGATACCTCAGAACTGGTCAAACTCCACCACCTGAACCACTGCCTTCACTCGCAGATGGAACTGCAGCACCTGTACCGGAGAAGGAGGAAGAACAGTTACTCTTCCTTTGTAACGAACGATTCTCGGTTCCTGAAATCTTGTTCAATCCAACAACCATCGGTGCGCATTCACTTGCGATGAGTTCGAACAGCTTTGCGATACTGATCGATGCTTGTACTGGTGCACAGAGTTGAATCAAGCTGGATTAGCCGAAACTATCGCAACCTCAATCAGTGCTCTCCCCCAAGACTTGCAAGGGATGTTTTGGAACAACATCGTTTGTGTCGGTGGCAGTGTAGGTTTCGAAGGGTTCGGTCAACGATTGTGAGCCTTCTGTTTCTCTCTTCTTCAGTCGAGTACGAACTGACCTGATTCTCCTCATGTTTTCGCAGAGAGCAAGATCTTCGATCCCTCGCTCCCGTTGAGCATTCAGTTCGAGTCACAATCTCACCCACGTACGCTCTTATACCTTCCTACCCTCCTTCTTTCACTAATCCCTCTCGTACGGTATAGACCTACAACTTCAATCCTGTCATCCCTCTCGACCGCCTTATCAGAACCTTTCATTTCTCACCCTCCCTCTTACTCTCACCCCCCGATCAGGGATGCGTTCGTATCGAGGCAAGAGTACCTAGAGAGTGGAAGTAACGCATGTCGAAGGAAGTTTGCGAGATTTTATTGGGATTCGAAACGAGGTCTCGAAGCGGAATTGGGTAGTGGATGATAAGCACTTGGAACACTTGAACACTGAAAAGGGAGTACTAGACACAATCACTTGAACTCTCGATACACCACGAAGCGTTGATAGACGAGAGTGATCGCGAGAGTCAAGCTAGGTTTTGCTCTCGAGAACAAAAGTTGGTTTCACATGAGGAGGAATTTACAACACAAACTTCTCTAAACCCAAGTCACGTACACTCCTCTTCCCTCTTCCTCTACGCCCACCTCCAACTCAATTCAACCTCGTCAATCCCTGCAAACCCTTTAACGAAATCTAAATCCTTCGTTTCCAATTCCATTTTACATTCCCCTCTCTCTTCCGGATCCGACTCGAATACCGGTATGATCCAACACAACCCGAGGCTCGCCATGATGGGTAATTTCCCATGTTTTTTACCAGTTTTGCCGAGAAGGAATCGGAACATGATTTCTCTTTCTCCATCAATCAATAACTCTGAGGAAGGAATCAAAAGGATTGATTTCCTTTCTTCTTCGTTCACTCCTTCGTTTGTTGGTGTGGGTGTCGAAGAAGAGGAGGAGGAGGAGGTAGAAGGGATAGCTGGTGGGTAAGGATCGATCGTTGAAGCGTCGGATGAGTAACGTTCTAAATTGTCGCCTTGGAGTTCAGAAGGTAGATCTTCTGAACTTGAAGAGGAAGTGCTCGTTCGGCTTGAATCTAGAGTCGACGAAGTAGAAGTGGTGTTGGATGTAGTTGAAGGGGATTCGACGAGTCCTCCTACGTGCGAGAACATGGAAGTTGAATCATTCCAATCAATTTCCTCTGAGAACCGAGGACTCGTCGCAGAGGAGGAGGAAGAGGTAGAGCGATTGAGATGTTCAAGTTCCTTTCTCCGTAGGTTATCCGTAATCTCATCCTTGTACTTCCAAACCTATCACCATCTCTCTCTTCGAAAAACTCAGCGACTCATCTTTCGTGAAGTTCGAGAGAGAGAGAGAAGTGAAAAAAAAACTGACCTGTACAGCAATCTTATCATTCCCTACCCCCAAGAACCTCCCTTTAGGTCCTTTCGGTAAACCCCTACCCTTTATTCTCACCCATTCAATCCTAACCATTCTCCTTCTGGTTGTCCCTTGAAGCAATTCAGGACTTCTCGGATCTTTCCCATCGAGTAATCGGGCCCAATAACGTAGGAACCTTCGTTGAGATGAGATAGAGATACCGAGTTTAGTTACGCCCGGTTGCATTCGTCGGGAAGTATGGAATTCTAATAACCAACTGTGCGGCTCATCGTACAGCGTCTATCAGTCTCGATTTCACGGAGAGGGATAGTGATGTGGATTAGACGCACTCTAACTTCTCGTTGATTGAGAGATCGGTTTGAGATGGAGTAGGAGATGAGAGATCTCGAGTAGTGACGGGATCTGTGGAATCTTCGGCTTCTTCTAATGTACCGTTGTCACTTGATTCCTCTTCTGAGGTTGAGGTTGTCGAGAGGGAGTGCTCGGTGGTTGAGGAGGGAGGGGAAGGGAGTCCGGGAAGAGCGAGTAAGATGGAAACGGCAAATGTACCGGATCTACGTTGCTCAACAATGAGAGTTTGATCAGCTCAGGTCGTAAACGAAAGGATCAGAATCTAAAAGAGTCAACGTACCTTCCTTTCCCAGCCTGTGAGGCAAAGAAGTCATATTCAGCAATCGTCTCAGAAAGAAAAGATAGCTGGAAAAGGTATTTGCTCACCTTGCAATGAATGACGATGGTATTTCTCCCCTCGTTATCCCTCTCTACCCACTCCCTCGCGTTCTCGACTGCCAACCTGACCAAACTCAACGGAGGAGGATGATGATCTGGCCATGGAAACCTCTCTACCGTTTTTTCTCCTGTTTCTCTCTCAATCCCTTCATGTACGATCTCGTTTGCGTCGTAAGAGTTCTCGTACAATGGACAGAGGTTATAGATCTTGTAATGAGGTGCGTAAGGTTCAAGGAATCGAAGGACATCCGAACTAAACTCGATTGAGAGGTCAGAGTTGAACGATGGAATTGGAGAGAGAGGGAGAGAGGGAAACGAAAACCGTTTGTTTCTATATAATGAAGCTAGACCTGTAGCTGGGTAACCCATTATAATCATCCGGTCCTATTTTCCTTGGTAGAGAGCTGGGTGAGTTATCCGAAATGTGGGAGAGAATTAGTGAGAGAATGGGAGAACGAACCGTGATTCTAACGAGATCTAAATCGAACCCTTCTTCTTTGTATCGCTGTTTCTTGCCCGATACGATTCCCCTGATCGTGTTCAACATTTGTAGCTTCGAATGAGGAGAAAGTGAGGTGTAAGTGGGAGAGAGAGCAAAAGTATGCGGGAATTGCAAAAGCTGTAATGCGTCAAGATTAAGGACCGCTGTTCGCTTTCATCCTCTAGATCACCTCCTATAAACATGTCTTAGTAAGCAGTACAATCCCCTCAAGCTACGCTACAACGCTCAGCAGTGCACCGCGCAAATTCGTCGAACTTTGAATCTTGATCTCCTACTGACCCCGACCTCTACATCTCATCTCACACTCCCTCTACCCGCACTGCCTTGTATATTCCCTACGTCCAACTGTACCACACAAATGACTGACCCCCGGACTCGCTTGTGTAGCACTATCGCCGGCAAAAAGATTCTCAACGAATACATCGCTTTAGGAGTGTACGGTATGACTGGATTGGGAGCCTGGGCAGCCATGAGAGGTGGAAACGATAAGAAAGCTGCTCCTGTAGAAATCTCGGCCAAAGCAAACTCGACTTCGTATGTTTCCCTTCTCTCTTTCACTCTTTCACTCTTTAGGAATTTACTGATGGGGGGAGAGTGTTGGTTTTAATTCTGTAGGGAGGAGGAAACCGCTTTCATTCAAAACTTCATCAATGGTAAATAACCACTCACGCCTTCACGCTTATCAAAAAACGATGATGGAAAAAGAGGAGAATGGTGCTGTTTGAAGCGAAATGAACTGATTCTCGTTTTTCGGTTGGACTGGTTTCATAGATCTTGAACACCAGGAGAAGGCTACCGCCAAGCACTAAATCTGCTGTTTAATAGTGATGTAGAGATGGCAGGTCGGGGTTGTTCAATTTTACATGGTTACGAAGTAGCGTGAAAAAGCGAGCAAGAAGTTTCGCATAATCCTGCGGGGGATTTCGAGCGAGGCTGCTTCGGAGCCTCAGATGATTGATTCGTGTGTGTAGAGGCGGAGGCGGGGAGGGTGTCGGGGCAGATCAAGGCGAGACCGGTTCCTTTTATTTTCGTTTCGGATTCTCTTTCGTTCTCTCTCCGACGGATTTGATTGCTTCTGTCGCTTCGATTGGTCTCTCGCTAGTCCGAGTTTGACGAACATGATTCGAATACTCAGAAATGATATGAAAATAACGACAACAACAAAGAAGAAAGAACGACACCGTTTTCTTAAAAAGATTCTCCCTCAAAAAAAAAAACCTTCTCTCCTCAATCCGTTTTATGTTTCGTTTCTTACACATCCTCAATCTCTACTCTCCACCTCCAAAACCCCACCTCCGTCCTACACCTTCTCCCCTCCTTTTCCCTCCCGTTCAACCTTCGAAACTCCTCCGCAACCTCCCGATCCTGTCTCAACCCGTCCTCCACATTCGTATGACTCGGTTCACAAACCAACCTCTTTAATCTCGGGAACCCAAATAAACAATCCTCTAATCTCCCTTTGTCCAATTCGAGGGAATGTACTGATTTGAGAATGAGAGTTTCGAGTGAAGGAAGGAACGAGAGTAATTGAAGAGTCGGAAGGAGGTGATTGACACGTGAGCCTATTGAGAGTGAGGTGAGTGAGGGACAGGATGCAGAGATACAGTGTGTGAGAGGAAGGTTGTCGTCGAATTGATTCGACGAAGTCGTTTCTAATGATTCGAGTTTCGAGCCGTAAGTACGAAGGAGGAGCTCGAGTTGGGTCGGAGGGAGTTGGAGTTGATGTTCTTTCAGAGTCAGGGAGGTTAGGGTTGATAGGGAGGAAGAGAGAAAGCGAGATAAGTAAAGGAAGGATAATTTCTCATTCTTTGATAAATTCAACTCGAAACCCTTCAATTGGAATCCTAGTTTCTCTTCTTCATCTTCTCCATCTTGAGGATCACGTACCCTCAACCTCGCATTCAATTCGAACCTCTTTACTCTCCTCCAATTTTGAGAGAGTTGACCAAAATCTGAAATGTACCATTTTGCTTGACCCCATTGATCCATTACCCCTTGATCAACATTGACCACCCAAGGATCCTTCACCTGATAACCATTCCCAAACCTAACCTCTCTGACCTCGTTCCACCTCTCATTATTGAAGATACTCATTAATCGTCCCTTATCCGATTCAACCACGAAAGGTACATCGAGTTTCTCGACCCTCTCACACAACCCGATTAATCTCAACATGATTTGACTAACGACTCTTCGATCAGGTACTCCTTCAGATAAACATCTTTTCCCCCATCCTCCCAACCCATAGAGATCCCTAACTTTGTCTCGTAAATCCTTGCGACTCTCTAAAGTTCTCACTAATTCGAGGATCCGTGAGTAAGTTGTACCGGGGGTTGTATCGTCTGGTGGATCGAAAGAGATGTAAGGGGAGTTGTAGAGTAGGGGTTGAGCAATTGACGAGATGGAATGGGATACTAGGGAGAGTGAGAGGAGGGTACGAGTGCGTGGAATGGGAGGGAACTGAAAGAGGGATGAGATGATTAAGACGAGGATATCATAGGGGAGTGGAGAGGGCTAAAAGGAGGGAAGGAGTTCAGCTTTTAGGAAAAAATGATCGTTTTTGACGAGGAAGAGGGGAGTGACTCACGGCGGATTCGCGGGGACAGTCGTCTAATTCGACTTTATCCGATCTCGTCGTGTCCATGAAGAGTGCAGAGCGTTGTAAAGTGAGTCGGAAGAGGTGGGGAGCAGAAAATTGACGAAGAGCGCTATTCTAGCAAGCGAGCACTTCTGCAGAGGATCTTGAGAGTAACCTGAAGTCGATAGCGTATCCAGAGTAGAGCCAGTGAATAGTAGTGAATCAAGCGATCCTGATCAAATAAATTTCATCTCTCATCTCTCATTCCTTCTCGCTCCTCTTTCAGACCTCTCCAAGCCTCGAATCGACAACGTGGCTCACTTACTACGCCGCATATATGCGTCCACCTCCCTAAACACCCCTCTCCATCACTTCTACTCCTCCTCTTCCTCTTCAACTCCCTCTAAACTTCTCTCCCTCCTCTCGACTCACTATCATTCAATAGACCCCTCCATCCCACTCCGCCACCATCTCGTCACTGCCTCACACGAACTAAAACACCTCGAACACCATGCTCGATCAACTGGTTTAGGTTCAGGGAATTGGGAAGTGAAACTCTCTCAATACGTCAATCAAATCATTCAACAAGATAAACCACTCGCATACATCCTTGGTAAAAGCTCTTACTCTTTTTCAAGGAAGAAGAAGGGAACGGAAGCTGATGATGAGAAGGAAAAAGAATTTAATAGGTACTCAACCTTTTCATCCTTTACCAATAGATCTACTCGTTAGACCACCGATATTGGTACCTAGACCGGAAACTGAACATTGGGTGCAACATTTGAGTCAAATATTATTGGAATCATCATCAGTATCAAAGACGACAAACTCGTTTAGAATTTTGGATATTGGGACTGGGTCGGGATGTATCGCTTTGGGTTTAACTAGGTCTTTGTTGAATGCGAGGAGTGGTACGATAGTCGAGACAATCGGGATTGATCAATCAGAAGAAGCGGTCGAGTTGGCTAGGGAGAACACCGTGAGGTGTTCGTTAGAGAACGAGGTTAGGATTGAAAAGATGGATTTATTCGAAGAGGGATTCGGGGACGAGGTCATGAAGTATCAGGAAGAGGGAGAAGAAGAAGGAGGGAAAGGGTTCGATTTGATCGTTTCTAATCCACCTTACATTACGAGGGAGGAGTTTGAGGGATTAGATAAGAGTGTCAAGAACTGGGAGGATCGGAAAGCACTCGTCGGTGAATCACCCCTTACGACGACTCGAGAGGACAAGGGAATGGATGATGGATTGATCTTTTATCGAAGGATTACTTCATTACTTCCTTCGTTGCTACGCGACTCTTTGACCAACACGAAAGGAGGAGGAGGACCTGTAGTTGCGTTTGAAGTCGGGAAGGGACAGGCGAGGGAAGTTGGAGGGTTATTGAGAAGGGAAGGGTTCAAAAGTGAAATTGTTAGTGATCCTTGGGGAGTCGAGAGGGCTGTGTTTGGTTGGAGGAGATGAGGTTGTACTTTCCAATTTAATAGACGATTGACAAGAATAGATTTGTAAGTAGTAGCAAGGTATATATTGGCAAGAACGGAAATAGAATAAAGGCTTTTTCTACATGATGGTACAAGAAGAGGGAGGAGTACTGCCTCAGAAGCATCGAGAGAGGAGGTTTCCGTATAGGACAGAAGGAAGTCAAGAAAGGAGGTCCACCAGAGACTGGAAAAAGAAAAGAGGAAAAACTACCGAACAAACGAAAAAACCTGACATGAAGAAGAAGAAAAAGTAACGCTAAGAAACACCCCCTGCCTTCCTCCCTCCCATCCTCTGTCCTCCATTCCTACCGAGGAAGTTTCCCTAAATTTGTCGAACTCCTCAACCCTCTCCTCTCCCCCTCACTTCCAACCAACAAATCATCCTCATCCGTACTCTCATCCTCATCCTCCCTCACCGTAAACTTCTGCATATGTAAATCTTCTCCTCCCCCATGATAATCAAACAAAGGTTCTGCCGGTACTCCACCACTGATCATTCCTCCACCTCTATACATATTCGTCGATCTCCTTCCCATCTCATCTGAATCACTTTGCATACTCAACCTGCCCCCTCCTCCACCTGCTCCTCCGTTACTCTGACTACTCCTCATCAATCCAGACTCCATCAGTGAGCGTCGTCCTACTGAACCAGAGAGTCGTCGATGAGCGGTGGTGGATTCGTTTTCCGATCGAGAGAGGTTGAGGAGGTAGACTCCTAAACAGATGACGAAAAGTCCACAGAGGAGTGAGAGGGTGTTGGCTCCTCCCGTCGTGTTGAGTCCGTGGAAGAGAATGATGGATGCCAATAAGGTACAAGATGAGAAACCGACGAAATAAGAAGGGTTGACTACCGTCGTAGGGAACAAATCCAGTGCCTACTCGAAAAGTTCACTCAATCAGCATTTGTCGAGAGAAGTGAGAGAGAGAGGGAGGGGGGGAGATTTTGAGTATGTGTTTACTTTGTTGAAATAATTCATTTGAACCGCAATACATCCAACGACAGTCACTGCGAAAATCCAAGTTCCAGCTCTCCACAATTGATTGTTTCCAGCAAACGTCAATTTGAGGGCGACTCCGAACCCTTTCACCGCCATGACGGAAACGGAACCGACTAGGGAACAGATCGAGATGTAGACTAATGGGTTCGAGGTACCGTGTTTTGGGGCGATTCGGTAGATCGCGTAGAGCGAGTAACATAGGACGACGAGACAGTAGAACATGAACCCTGTACCCATCAAACTCGCTGCAGTCAGCGAGAGAAAACGAGACTGTTTCGAAGAGTTCTGAGACGCACCTGGTTGTAAAGCGTAATCCAAAATCTCATCAACCGTCGCAATCTCTTTGTCCTCCGGTGCATGCAGGACGATGATCAAAGATCCAACTAAACATAACGAACAACCTGAAATCCCTATTGGTCCTAATCTCTCTCCCAAAAAAAACGCTGCTAAAACAGCTCTGTTGACGTCGAACCAACCATGAATCAGCTCATTGATGCGATGGATCCATGAGAGAGTCGAGACGAACCCGATTAGGACTGAGAGAGCACCTAAAGGTGTTACTAGAACTGGAGGTGCGAAAGTATACGCTGCAAAGTTGGCGACTGTACAGGGATGAGACCAATTGAGTCAGTATCGCAGCGTAGACTACAATTTCGGTTCATCACGTACCTTCTCCAACGACCACTAGGAACGAGAACAAAGGAAGAAGTTGATCAGTACAATTGACCATTTTCAGTTCTGCCTCATCCAGCTCCCTTCTCTTCCCCTAGAGCGATACAGAGTGATTGAAGCGTAGAAAGCAATGTAGAAACTCACTTGTCAACATGCCAGCCCACCACAAACCATTCTTCAAATAACTATAACTATCCGACGAGAACCCATCTGATTGATCCGCTGCGCTTATCAGTCCCTACACCGTCGACACAAACATCATCATCAGCACAAGTCCACACTCACGGAAATAGAACTGGAAGCGGGTAGAACACGCGTTTTGTTCGGGGGAGAAGTGGGTAAAAGGGAAGGGAAAGGAGAGGAAGGGGATGAAACGTTTACCTTCTTGGTGATGATGAAGGAAGTACCGATTGCTATTGAACTAGAGACTGCTAATGCTAATCCAATGTATTTGTCGCCTGGTGAAACGGATGAAATGATTTCCTCTGAACCACTCATCGCTCTTGTTTCTGCTGGAACTGTAAAGAAGTACAAAGCCGTACTCAGTCCTCATCGAGAGAGTACAGAATCATCCTTCCGTACCTGTTTAAACGCGAGAACGAGAATGAGAGAAGGAGGAGGTGAATCACTCGGCGGGAGAGACCTTGTGTTTCTTGAGGAGTTACGGTTAACCGAGTAGCGAAACGAGTGTTAAATGTAGCGCTCAAGCTGTCAGCGCTCTAAGACGCGAGAAGTTGAAGGTCGATGTGAGATGGAGGAAGTCAAACTAAGAATCTCGCGTGGACGATTTCGCAGAGTGAGCAAGGAATTCGCAACAGACAGATCATTACACGACCCAACGAGGATAAACGAGAAGAGGGAAAGCAAACTACGATGTATACACAAAGGGGAACAAAGTGGAATCGAATCGAGGTAGGGAGAGAAAAGCGAAGGAAAAACGAAGAGTTGAACTCCTTTGGAGTGTGAGTGTGTAGAAACGACGAAGGGATAGGTACATTTAGTGATGGGGATGGTGACAACGACAAAGTGAAGAGAAAGAACGTGAAACGAGAAAAGGAAAGATCAAGATTGTAGAGAAAGAGAGGGAGGAAACGAAAAACTTGGAAACTTGTAAGGACATTGATGGAAGAGACGATTCGAATAACGTTGGGAATATGGTTGTACAGTTGAGTAGGTTCGAAGCAATAGATGTGGTGACCTATCATCGACGACCATTCATCAGCTTTGTGAAACGACGAGAAGGGGACAGTGGAAATCGACGTACTTGATTCAACGCCTCTTCTTCTCCCTCTCCTTCCTCTCCCTCTTTTCCCTCTTCTCTCTCTTCTGTCTCTCCCTCCTCTTCTCCCTCCAAAGCTTCCAACCCCCCTTCTTCCTCAAAAACCTGAGCGTCTTCGCAGCTCTTCTAACATGCTTCTCCGCGTCCCTGCTCAAATCCCCTCCTTGTCTCTTGACCACTCCAGCTAGATCTTGTACTTGAGATTTAATCTTGAGTGCTTGTTCCCTCGGTAAGGATCCAACGTTCTTCCCAACCCCTTTAAAGTACCTCCCCATCTGTTGACTAGGTCCTTTGATCCCTTGTTTAATCATTCTTGATCCAGATCGAACATAATCCCTAACAACCGGATACCTCTCCAACCTAGGTCTCGGTAAACCTTGTAACCCTTCCACAACAAAGGTCCCAAACTTTTTCGTCGGACCCCTCATCCTCTTTTCCTCCTCCTTGACCATTGCCCTCAACTTGGTCCAACCTCCCCTCGCCTTCCCAACATTCCTCCCCTTGATCCTCTCTCCCAATCCCTCCAAATCTTCCTTGAAATACCTCCAAGCGTTCCCGAAACCTTCTTTCCACCCAACCTCTCTCTCAACCCTAACAAACACCATTTGTCTCTTTCCCTCTCCCTCTCCATCTCGAGTTTCCTCGAGAAGGGTTCGTCTCCTACTCTTTAAACGTCTCCTCTCCTTCCTTCGATTAGATTGCCTTCCTTCGAGCCCGAGCCGACTTTCAACTCGTCGTTCGAGATCGACGCAGCGTGCAGCATGCGATAACATACGTTCTTTGAGATCTGAAGGAGGAGCTGGATCTTGTGAGTTTTGGGTAGGCGCATCGAGGGTATAAAGAGGAGTTTGAATCGAAGAAGCTGGTGGGAGACGGGGAGGGTGAGATTGAGTAGAAAGGAGAGAGAGGGGGGGTTGAGCGGTAGGGAGCGTGTGCTGAAGAACTGAAGAGGAGGAGGAGGAGGTGGAGATGGCGACGGGAGTGACAGAAGAAGAAGAGGTTGAGACGGAGGTTTCCTTTGAGACTACCGATGGGATTGAAGTGGCGCCTCCTAGGTCTCCGAGTTTGAAACTAGCAATACCAGCGAGTACGATTCCCATGACGGTTAAAACACTCATCAATCTCTTTAATCCAACACCCTTCGCTCCTCTGGACGATTTCTCGATCAATTCATCGAGTTTCTCGGGGATCCTATTCTCTTTCTCCTGCATAACTTCGGATTTCTTCTTTTCGAGGTCGAGGAGAGGAGGAGTCGTGGCACGAGAAGTGGGTTTAGTCGATTGAATGACGGTTTGTGATGAAGTGACCGAAGAGAACCCTCCTTCTCCCGAGATCTGGGAGGATTCGATTGAAGGTGGAAGTGAGAGAAGGATAGCGGAAGAAGCGGGAGAAGAGACGATCGGAGTTTGAAGGGAAGAAGGCGAAGAAGTAGTAGTAGTAGTGGTGGTGAGGGTAGATCTCCATTTCCCTACTTTGTCTTCGGCGTCCTTTGTCGAGGTCGAGGTGGGTTTGGCACGGATGATTGTAGAAGAGCGAGAGAAGGGGATTCGAGGTGAAGGTTGAGCTTGAGTTTGGGGAGGTGGAGTCGAAGTAGTTTCCTCCTCTTTCAATTCGAGTGGAGGGGATTGAGTATTCGGAGCATCGAGTAACAACGAGTAAGCACCTCCATCAACTAGAATCGAGTTCTCAAGGTCGGCTCGAACTTTCTTTCCGTTTGAACTTGGGATCGAGGCGGGAGAAAGAGGGCCCGATTCGACTGGTTCGGCAGATTCGAGTGGATCGGGGAAGCTCAACGCCATACGTGATCCTTCGTTCTTGATGTTTGATGAGTCTGAGGGTGAAGCAGAGTTGGAGGAATTGTCTGAAGGGGAACCTCGTAGTTCTTGTGAGGCGAGAAGATCGAACTCTTCTTCCTCTTCATTGTCGGATGCGTTCTCGGACGGAGAAGGGGAGGACCAATCGGAAGTGTGTCCTCCTTCAGCATCAGATGAGGAGGAGGAGAGGGAGTGAAGGTCTTCCGAGACGAGAAGGGGAGCTGTCGCATCTGAAGCGGGAGGAGAAGGTGAAGCGGTAGAGCCACTCATCCTGTGGAGGGTGATGATCAGCTCAATCAAGAGCGTAAGAAGTGAATACGAGGAGCTTACTTGTTGCGAAATTGAGTGGAGCAGAGTCAGAGCTTTGAGGGGAGAGAGAAGTCGAGACAAAGCGTCTCTCTAGGGTTTCTACCCCTAGAAACAAAGTTACGAGTGCTAGATCGTCAGCTCTAGTTCTCTGTTTCGGAGGTACCGTGTGTCAATCAAAGTAACGGTGAGATGGGGAGATGGTTCCCAAGCTCTTGCGAAACCTCGTTTGACATGAAACACCGAAACAAGCCTTCGAACCCGTAGAGCGACCAATCTATCCCCTTTGCTAGAACCAGTGCCATAACTATTTCTCGAGCTTGACATCCCATCTCCTGTCTTCTTCGAGAATCCCTTATCGTTCCCTCCGAACGATTGCGAGTTTCTCTTCCTTGTCTTTCCCCCCAATCGCATCGCTTCTCCAGCGCCTTCATGCCTTGTATAGTAGAGTCTGTGAGGGTTACTGTGACTCACCTAGCAGCAGTATATGTGAGAAGAGTTTGAGAGTTGATTTATCGAATCGGAACTATTTCGGGAGAGGGAAGGAGAGCCCAAGTCAGCAAATGATCGACGCTAGACTACGATTTGAGTGACTGGGAGTGGTTGATCTCTCAATACAGCTCAGTTGGAGTCGAGGGAGGCTCGAGATCTGGAAGAGGGAGAGAAAGGGAGAGAGAGGGGAGGGTGGGGTCGAATCTCTCCTCTGATCCATCTGATTTCGGCTGTGGGTAGAGTATAGAAGTCTAGTACTCACGTTCTGAGTGTTTTCGAGTGACTCAACTGAGTAGTCGAAGTTAGAGACGCCTCCTTCTGCTTCAAATTTGAATTGAATACAAATCACTTTTTCCTTATCAATTAACCTCTTTCTCTCTCCACCTTGACCCGACTCAAGTAACGCGCAAGAGATGTCATCTAGTAAACGAGGGAATGAATTCGATGATCGAGGGGAACCATCCAAACAAGTTAAAGTGGAAGAAGGAACGACAACGAACAGTGGAGATCTAGGTGCGAAACAGGAAGCGGATAAAGCAGCAGAGGCAGCAGGTGAGCACCTATACACACTATAATTATCTATGCTCTGTACGCGGACAACTAGGTCTCGAGTGAATCAAGGGACGAGAGAGGGAGGGAAGACGAGATGGATGTTAAAGAAGTAACAACGGAATCATGGGCAAGGATGGACGACTTCTAGTGTGTAGTGAGCGCACAAGTGGTACTTTTTGTACCCCCGGAAACTGCTAGAGGCTCGCCGCATTCGACTTCATCGCAACTCACGTTTCTTCGCAAACTTCTTCCGAACTAACTCCTCTCTCTCTCTTTCTCTTCTCTTCTTGTGTACAGCCGCCATCGCCGCACGACTAGCACAACAATATGCGAAACCTTCTTCGAACCCGATACGAGAAACCGTTAAAGCCGAATCACCCGCCGGTCGAGATTTCGCGTAAACTCCCTCTCTTCTCCCTCTCTTCTCTCACTACCGCTAATACACTTCTTGCGATGTGCTGTAGTTTCTTCAAAGATATCGAAATCAACGATTTGAGGAATCGGTATTTGTTAACCAAAGGTCCTACTCAACAACAAGTTCGTTACCAACTCTCTCTCATCTCCTCCTAAGAATGTTGGAATTGATGAGAGTGATACGTCGAATCAGATCTTGGCGGACACGGGAGCAGCAGTATTAACAAAAGGAGTTTGGTACCCTGACAAGTCTATGGCGACTGATAAAGATCCTGCACTCTACCTTCATATCTCTGCCGTACGTTCTCTCTTTTCCCATCTCCTCTCGAAAGCGGGACTGATGGAAGAGTCGAGAACATGTTACAGGAATCACAAGAGAAATTGGATGCTGGTATTAGAGCGGTAGAGGAATTGATCAGTCAAGATTTGGCGCCTTTGGTTTATGATCGAAGTAGGAAATTCGAAGGAGGTGACAGAGATAATGGGTACAATGGAAGGGTATGTCTGCGCTACTCTCGGTCAATCATCCTCTCGAGAGTGAGGTGACTGATTGATCGATGTATGTGATGAACAGAGGAAATGGGATGAAGAGAAACTTTACCTCGAATTCGAACCTCTACGCAATTTCAACGTTCGAGCAAAGACTGTCGGTCCAGGTGTAAGCTCGAGTTCTCCTCAACTCACTAAGCGATAAAGTTGCTGAATTCATACGAGCTTACAGGGTCTGTTCGTGAAATGGATTCAACAAGAAACGCAAACTCGAGTACAGATCAAAGGGATCGGATCGGGATATATCGAGACGGAGACTGGAATGGAGAGTCAAGAACCAATGCATATCGCAATCACGTATGTCCTCATCTCCCTCTCGTTGAATACGATGAAAACGCTAACTTCGAATCTTCCTCGTCGATAGTGGACCTGATCGAGTGATGATTGACAAAGCACTCGAACATGCGAAAGACTTATACGAAGCGGTGAAGGAGAAGCACGCCGAAGCTAAAGCTGCATTCGAAGAAACCGAACGATTAATTCGATCTGGTGGAATCGGACAAAACTCTCAACACCAACAACTTCAAGGAGGAGGACAAGGACAATACGGTCAACCTATCCACTACCCTGGTGCTCAACAACAACAACAACAACAGGATCCTTATGGATACCAAGCTAATCAATACTCTCAACCTGGATTAACCGCACCTTTACCTCCAGGTGAAGCTCCTCCACCACCTCCTGCTGCTCCAGGACAAGATCAAGCGGCGAGTGCGACCGCGGCGGCAGGTGCAGCTCAGAATGGAATGACTACGGAACAATGGACGGCTTATTGGAATTCACTCGATCCCGCTTCTCAAGCTTACTATACACAGTACGTCGAACTCTTCTTCCACTCTCCTTCTATCGAGAACAGTTTACTGAAGATGAAGTTGTCCATGTACAGATACTACGCAGCGTACGCAGCTTATGGACAACAACCTCAAGCACCAACCGCTCAAGCTCCCGCTCCTCCGAGTTCTGCTCCACCTCCACCACCGTCAGATGATGCGCAGAAAGGGGGAAGAGGTGCTTATGGTGCTGTACCGCCTCCACCTGGATTGTAAAGAAGTCGGGAGGGAGAGAGGATTCTCATCGTAGTTTCTACTGTTTTTTGGTCATTTGCAGTCGTGTGGGAAAAGCAATGGGATGTTGTTCCTACCTTCTCTCATTCTCTCTTTACTCAGTCGTGAGTGATTATGCGATTATCGAGTGTCGTCTTTGCGAGATTTGAAAGAAGGGATCTCTGCGAAGAAACTTCGCGTCTTTCTCTCTTCTTTTTCCCTCACTTTTCTCTCCTCGTCTCAAACCTCGCTCAGACCATTCCGCAACACTATCAACAATGTCCACGATCACGACTCTACCCGTCGAGATCCTTCTTCAGATCTTGGAGGATGCCTCTCAATCCTCTCACCGAAACAGCTCCTTGATCGCTCTTGCTACAGTCTGCAGAGCCTTCACAGGTAAGTCCAGCATTCTCTGAATCCTTCCCGAACTATCCGACTGACTCTCTACCTTGTTATTCAGCCCCCTCGATCTGTGTCTTGTTTGAGCGACTCCTCCTCTCGACCAATGAACAAGCTGAAGCGTACCTAGCCAAAGTACAAAGTGTTGAAGAACCACTCGACTTGGCTGCGTGGACTCGTCGACTCTCAATCTCTTACCGTTCATCATCGGACCCCACTACTTCCCCTCTTGATCTTCCCGTCTCTCCACTCAACGCGATAAAGGTGTTCTACCTCTTGACGAACCTTACTCAACTGAGATTGGAGTCGGATGATGAATTCGCCGCGTTGGAGAGTGCGATGAGAAGAAGAGGTGATCGAGATGGTGCGAAAGTCTTGATCAGAAAGGTTAGGATCGTTAAACTCGTTGGAAAGGTCAGGTGGGACAGGCTAATCGAACTCATCGGGGACAGCTCGAGGCTGAGGGAGTTACAAGTCGATGGATTGTATTCTGCGGAACCACGAAACGAAAACGACGAAGAAGAATCGGAGGAAACGTTTCGAGTTCCCTTGTCTCGACCTCGTCCACTCGTACGAAGCAACACAGATGCCTCGATGTTGGACCTGACGAAACCTCCACCGTTTGCGTTCCCATCTTCGCTCGAACGTCCAGCTTCCCCGATCCCTTCACCTCCTCGACTTGTACCCTCTTTCCCTCAATTCGCAAACCTGAGTCGACTCTCACTCGATTCACCAACGCTAACCGATCATCACGTGTTATCGATCGTATCAGGCCTCCGAGATTCATTACAATCTTTCTCGTTACTCAACGCAAACTCGTTCTCTCGCGAAGCATTAATCATCACTCTTCGAAACCTCCGCAACCTCTTCGAACTAGATCTCACAAACTGTATCTTTGCCGACTCTACCCCTCGAGGTTCTCTCTCCCTCCTTCAAGACCCCGAGAAACCTCCTCTTCCACCTTCACTCGAATTTCCACCTCATCCACACCTAACGCTTCCTCTCGCGCCTTCTTCCTCCGCCTTTGATTTCCTCGACATCTACACCACCCTCTTCTCCCCTACACGTCCCATCACTCTCCTCGAATTACGCCATCCTCTCGACTACCTCCCACTGTATGCTCCTTTCCTTCACTCTCTCAAACTCACTTCAGCACCTACCCAACCCTCCCTCGTCTCGAAACTCTTTTGGCAAAAAATCATAAAGTTGCCCTTACAATACTTGACGGTCGGAGTCGTCGAGAGTAGGAGAGGGTTCGCGTTTGGAGGAATGAATCATAGTGTGAATAAAGCGTTCAAGAGGGAGAAAATTGTCGAGATGATTCATTGTATGAGAGGGAGGTTGGAAGCTTTGGCTATAACGAAAGAGTACGTTGTTTCTCACTTTGCCTTCATGATGTGCGAGAAACTGATGTAGGATGAGGAATTTGCATAGAATGATGTTTGACGAGTTCGATTGTAGGTGGTTGAGGGATTTATGTCAGAACTATGGTATCGTCTATACTTCAGAGATTGGTTCACCTGTAGCTCACTGAGTATGGAAGAGGGGAACGAGTGTACTTGTACCCTGTTCAGTTAGGATCACCTTTTTTTCTTTTTTTCTTCTCGTTATTTTCAGCTCTTTTCTTCTACTCCTTGTCTACTCCCCCTTTTTGCAAAGGGTTCAAACGTGTATCGCTGATCAAGCTTGCAAGGGATCTCCTTGTGTGAATCGCGCCTTCGATCTTGCTCTGTACCGCGAGAATGTCGGGATCGAGCTTTCGCTGTGTCAAAAACTGGCCGAAACTGTCTCGTTCTGTCAAATGCGACTGCTGCACGTCGATGACACTCTGATCACGACGAAGGAGGAGAGAAAGACTCGACGCCTGACTAGCAGTGCGTCTCTGTTAAGAATTCAGAAGGAAAAAAAACCCCGGAGGTTGAAAAACAAAACAAAAGAATTGGACAATCAGAAGGGAGAGAGAATAGAACCGAATGGAACGGGCGTAAGATGAAAACAAGCAAGGGTTTAAGCGATCAACATTGAAGAAAGAACGAAGGAGGGGCGAAAAGTGGTGAAAGAGATGGGGTTTGAGAAGAGGGGAGGCTGCCACGAAGGGAGGGGTGAGGGGCGCCAAGAAGGAAGGAAGAAGGATATCAAATGATGGGTATCGTCGAGGGAGTGGAGGACGTGAGAAGGATGCGTAAGGAGGAGGAGGAGGTGATAACGACGGAAACAAGTAAGGCAATCACGACGTTTAGGCTGAAGTGATGATCCAGTGTTGGGCTTCGTCCGACTGTATACATGAGAAGGGAGTGAGTTAGTTTCGAAGTGTGAGAGGAGAAGAAGGAAGGAGGCTTACGTCGTCGAAATCGGCAAGAGCGACCGACTTGTATCCACCGAAAGTGTCGATGACATTGTTGCTGATGGCCTTGGTGGTCATGTCGAGGGAGTGATCAACAGCGACAATGCAAACTCGTTGGGAAGAAGCGCGTTTCTCGACCGAAGTGAGGGACCTCTTGTTCTTCTTGTGCATCCTCTCGTGAGATCGGAACCCATCACGCTTCTTGAGAGAAGCGCGGTACATATCGAGATCGTCTTGGCACTCGGGGTGGTTGGCGTGAGTGATGTAACGAGGGTGTCTGTCCAACCACCATCCAGGGTGTTGGCAAACCCAAGTAGAACGATCAGATTTGATGACATCTTGAGTTTGCTTGGGTTTCCAAACACCGTCGTCTTCTTGCTCTTGTTCTTGAGTCGCTGAAGGAGCGGGGGCGGACTCTTCGGAAGAGGCGGAAGCGACAAAGTTGTTGTTGTTGTTGTCGTTCGAAGAAGAATCGTCAGAGTTTGAGGAGGAGGAAGAAGGCTTCGCGGCGAGCTTGACTTGAGCGTTCAGTTTGATGTTGGCGACCTTTGATGAGGAAGGGGAAGAGTCGTCGTTGTTGTCGTCGTCAGATCCAGAATTGCCGCAAGGGACCTGCGCGAATGAAGAAGGATTCAGTTCTCGGGAACTTTCGACAGGGACGGAGATTGCGCGACTCACCATCTTCCAGAACTGCTTGGCGACTTCGAGAGTGTCGGTACCTTCTCGCTTACCTCCAACGTCTGCACGTCAAGAGACTCGAGTCAGTTTTCGGCCAAGTGCACAATCGACGACGCGCGAAGAAGGAATAGATAAGAACGACGTACTGCAAGCGTAAGAGACGGCAGCAATGTTGTAACCTTCGTCGTGACCCCATTGACTCGAAGCGCATTTCGAAAGTCCAGTGATGAAAGTTCCCGCCCAAGTCTGCCACTTGACTCCACTTTGACCATATTGAGAGTCACTTCCTAATGTTACAGGTTGCTTGTCGTCGCCAGTAACAAAGTTGGTTGTATCCCCAGGTCTGAAACGCGCGTCGAATAAAAATTAGTCTCTTTCTCTCGCGAAAACTTGGAAAGAAAGAAAGGGCGGTGAAGGAAAGAAAGTTGAACGAACCGATCAAAGTATAGGTACTTTCCAGTCTTTGCGTTCTATTGGAGGAGACGTTCACAAGTAGTGTCAGTATTTTGCACGGTCGTTTGTACGCGCGCGTTCGAAGTGAACCGGTCGAGGAATTTCGAAGTGCGATTCATCGGTCTTTTGAAGGGGTAAAAGCAACGTACCTGAACATAGTAATCACCATCGAGTTCAATCGCTTGAGTCTATCGTCGATTGGCGAGTGTCAGTTCAAGACCGAGAGAGGTTGGTGCGAAAAGGGGGAGGGGGAACTTACAGCGAGTTTAACGAAAGTTTTCACGTTGTCGACGATACCTTGGGCTTGAACAGATGAAGCGGCGAGTGCTAGGATAGCGAGAGATGTAGTTGAGGTCTTCATGATTGATTAAAGTGAGAAAGGAAGGGAGGGGAAGGTGCTGTTGAGTGAATGAAAGGGTCTTGCGGGGGGTTGACTTTAAGCGAGTGTGGTTGCAGAGTATGCGGTGTGTTGAGTTGGTCGTTAAGGGCTTGTACCGGACAGGCTCGAAGTTGAAGGAAGAGAGAAGTGTAGTGGAGGAGACAAGAAGAGTTTCGAGTTCGGTTTCGAAAGTCACGTCGACAAAAGACCAAGCAAAAACAGAGAGGTTCGCGTCGTTTCGAATGGATCCTATTCAACCCCAGTAGGTAGCACCTCAAGCTAGCACAAAAGGCTACAAACTCTCAAGATAGTACGCGAGGGAGAGAGACAATAAGTGAGTCTCTCCTTAAAGTCCGTCTTATCTCCCCGTCTGCCTCACCCATTTTGACAAGGAGAGAGCCCTTGTTTCGTCGATTCTGCATCGACAAGGAGTCGACGTACGGTACAGTAATAAAAGCAAAACGAAGGACAAGGGTCAACCTTGCGAAATTCAGGGGCTTGCGAACGAGGAAGCCTCCTAGATCTTTTCCCTTCTTCATCTCCCCTCCTCTTCTCTCCTCACTCTCGACCATCAAACGCGCCTGCTTAGACTTACCTTCAGCTTTACAAACGGATCAGCGCGTCGAGGTGTCCCTTTTCAATCCTTCCCAGCGACTTTGCCCTTGTTCTCCTCATCACAAAAATCCTCGTCACCTTTCTCCTCTCTCCTCTCCTTTTCCCAGTCTCAATCGGAACGGAACTCCATCAATGTCCAACACGTTCATGAAGAGGACTGCTTCAATGCATTCCCTACCTTCTCCTCCAGCCGATGCATCAAGTGACGTTCAAATGGATTCAATCACTTCATCATTTCAAGCGAAACAATCAAGTAGATTACCTCGTGCACCAAAGAGACCTTACTTGGATTTCATGGATGATGGAGAGGAAGAAGAGGAGATTGATCAGTTGGAAGACGAGGAGAATAGTGAAAGTCAAGTTGGAAATGGCAGGATCGCACCGCAGAGAGGGATCTCAAAGTTGGTATTGGGATCACCTGTCAACGTAGGAGGAGGTGCAGGAGGTGCGCGAACGACGAGGAAACAACTCTTGAATCCATTCTTTCTCGCCGACAACAAGCAACTTTCTATTTCGGGCATCCCATCTCAATCGACTTCAGCAGAACCCTCTACCTCTTCATTATCCACATCCCCTACTCGTCATCCTCGAAGGCGAGTAGACCCGGATCGAATCAAACTCTCTTCCTCGAATATCACTCCACCACAGAAATCACGTTCACAACTTCAAGAGGATCGATTGAGGGAGGAACAAGAGGAAGTGTTGAAGAAGAAGCAGAGGGAAATGATGGGATGGGATGATCCGGAGAATCCATTCTTGGACAAAGACGACGAGATGTTTAAGAGAACTAGATCTCAATCTGGCCAACCACCGATCAAGAGACCTGAAACTTTAACCTACGTCAAGTGAGTCGAGATCTCTCTCTTACATCTATGCCCTTCGTTTGCAGTGCTGATGTAATCGCGAACTCGTATCACAGACGAGGAGAACGAATCCGAACTTCGATTCCATTCACCGCAGTCCTAACCTCTTCCTCACCCTCTGAAGACCCTTTCACCTACACTACTCCCAAACTACTCTTCCCTCCTACCGCTCCCAAAACTCCTCAAACTCCTCCCTCATCTTTCCTAGAAGCTTTACGTTCATCCGTTTCCCGACCCGCTCAACCAGAGAAGAAAGAGGAAATTGGAAGGGACGAATTACCACCGACTCCGGTTACTTTGAAGAGGAAACCTAGTGAGAGGAATGTTGGACTGGGAGGAGCGGGAAAAAGGATGAAATTGCCGAATAGTGAAGCTGAACATCAAGGGAGAGGACTAAATCAGTCTCATCACTATAGAGGTTTGAGATGATGTCAAAGAGTCGGTCGGATGGGATTTTTCTTGCTTGTGATTCACTCTTTTCTTGCTTTACCACTGTTGATTTTTCGTTTTTACTCTCCTGACGTTTCTTGAAGTTTCTTGCTTTAATCCACTTACTCTTACTCTCTTCCACTCAACTTGTATCTCACGCTTCCCCCTCGAATCTTGACGTTACCCCCCTTGACACACTTCTCGCTTTCAGTCCTTAGGTTTCTTTAGTAGTAGTTGTTGCATCCCTTAGTGTCTCCTTCTTGCCTTACTTCTGCACCAATTTTGATATCTCTCGTTCACACGCATCTTTCTTTGCGCTCACAGGCAGTTCCAGTGAGACTCGCTACTTCGTTGCGAAACGTTCAAAATCCGTCTTTGCGAAATTTCTCGAAAACGAACACTTTTTCTATCTCCTCATTCCTCACTCTCGTTCGACTCAATCAACATTGAAAGCTATTCTACATTTATACAGTCGACTTCACACAAAGTCTGCAACTTGCTCTCGCTCTTTCCCTCCCCGCTCGGCTTGCTTCATCTCCCTCCCTCTCCCCTCTTCCCTCCCTCGCGCTCACCACCATGCGCACGCCTCTCTGGTCGCTCCCAATCACCTCTCGACCCTCCTCTACTCCCTCAACCTATCTCCATGCCCTCCTCTTCACTTTATTCTTCAACCTCTCCATCATCCTCCTTTACTGCTTCCTACTCCTCTTGTCTCCCCTCCGACTCTCTACGAAAGGGAACAACAAGTTTAAGCAATTGGGCAAGGAATTATTTGGGAGATTGTTGGTTTGCGTTGGAGCTCGGTTTGTTAGGACGGAATTTGTCGTTAGTTTTGAAGGAAAGGAGGAAATGGAAGGGGTTGAAAGGGATCGGGAAGGAAGAGTGATGGCGCTGAAATTACCGGAGAAAGCGATCTGGGTACGTTCTCCTTGTACTTTTCGACGATTTTTTCGAAACTTCGTCTGTGCGTGCGCATAACTCGCATTCGTGCTGACTTCTCACCTCGTACGGCTCACTAGATCGCGAATCATCAAACCCTAGCGGATTGGTTGTTCATCTGGCAATTCTTCTACCTCACTCGATCCTCTTCTACCCTCTACATCGCTCTCAAATCATCTTTGAAGAGTATCCCAATCATAGGTCAAGCTTGTCAGTGGTTCGGATTCGTCTTCTTGGAGAGGAACTGGGTCAAGGACAGGGATGGGTTCGAGGGACAGTTGGAAAAGATGGCAGAAGATGCGAAGGAGGAAGAAGGGGGATTGGACTTCTTGTTGTTCCCGGAAGGAACTATCGTTACTGTGAGTGAACGATTTGGGAACTCGATCAAGTGAGGGACCTGTACTGATGGATTCCCTAGCTCTTTCCATACACAGGACAATACTCGAGGGATTTCTTCAAGATTCGCAGAAAAGACTGGACGTGAGTCGATACTTCTCTGCCCTTTTCCCCACCCCCAATACTTAAAGATCTTTCTCGTTTTATATTGTGAGCTGATGCTGTTCGTACAATTCGCCCACGCAGTCAAAGATTTCGAATACACCCTCCTTCCTCGCGCTACCGGATTATTCTTTGCTCTTCGCCAGCTCGCCGTCCGGGTCCCCACCCTTCAACTCGTCGACCTAACAATTGGCTACCCTCTCCCTCGTCACAAACCCTCTTCGGAGCGAATCCCTCTCTACCCCTCGGAATATTACAATCTCCCCTCGATCTTCCTTCAAAACGTCCCTCCACCAGAATTACACTTTCATTTACGCACTTACAATCTCAGCGATATCCCATTAGGCGATCTTAGTGAAGGAGGAGATGGGACTGAGGAAGAGAAGAAAGTGTTCGATGAGTGGCTGTTGAAGGTTTGGGGGGAGAAAGATGAGTTATTGAGGAGGTTCAATGAGAAGGGATCTTTCTGCCCTGCCTCAGTATCGACTAACATGAAGAAGAACGAGAGTGAGGAGGAGACGGACGAGGAAGATGATGAGGGAAGGATGAAAGGCGAGATTGGTTGGGTTCCGAGATTGAGAAATTCTGGGAGTGAATTGGCAACTTTCATTGGGATCACGGTGCTCGTTGTTGTAGTCTATGGATGGGGAATAAGGTTCGCATGGAGGAGTGCGAAGGAGGTCTTTAGGGGCGTCGCGGCGAGTAAAGCGAACGAGTTGAGTGGGAATCCGATGCGAGTTGGATGTGGCTGCGGGAAGAAGGTGACGAGTGGACTGGGGTTGAAATCTGGGGATCGGATAGAGCTGTAGTAGAGATTAGAACAGGTTAGAACGCGATCTGAATGTGCAGTATCTCATTTTCGTTTCCTCGATGAACTTGGAGGGTGTATCTCTATCTCCGTGACGTTGAGGGGCAAAGATAATGAATCTTTCAAGGCGCTCGTAATCGAGTCGGAGCGAGCGGTGTGCTTGCTCGACTTCGACGAGGGCATACGCTCGATAGTTCCGAGTGCGTGCAGACCAGAATCTCGGCTTGAGCTGTTTACTCAGCTTCTTCTCGCTGGGAAATCTCGTGAAAGCACTGAGGGCTAATCTCTGCAGTGAATGACAGTCGAATGAGTCTTGCGCGCGACGACAGTCTATATTGGAGCAGTTTTTTCAGAGCAAGCACGCAAAGAAATTCGCTTCCTCCGCCAGGTATCATCTGCGACGAGGAAGACCCTAATATCAGCTCGAGGCTAATCATGAATAAAATATTGAGGGATTCTCGACGCACCTTGTGCAACAGAGCGAGCTCGATAAGGAAACAGGTTGGGGACGAAGAGACGATTCTTCTTCCTCCGTTCTTCTTTGTGGCAATCATAAGTTTATGAACGTATCCGACACCTTGTGCATCCTCTTGTGTGAGGGGTATTTGGAGAGATTCATAAACGTGTGATTGACAGAAAGAGGAGAGAAGGAAGAAGGGAACGACAAGTCGGCGAAACTGCTTCGGGGACCTACGAGGCTTTGCAGCGATCAGCTCTCTGGTCCATAGAGAGCGGAGAGAGACATTGGACATACAGAGGAATGCAGGCCTCAGGCTGGGGATCCTCTCCTCGCCGTCTCCTCTTCTCTTGTGACAATCATACGTTGTACGCTCATGCACAGCTGTAGTCCATGAGGGTGCAACGTAGGACTGGCACAAAGAGAGGGGAGAGGGAGAGAAGAGAACCGGTGAGGAGAAAGAAGAAAGCCGTCTTTCGAGGGATTTCCCGCCAAAAAAAAAAGGGTTTCCGCACGTTCTGTCTCATCCCCTGTCGGGTCGAGTCTTTCCAGAGCCTTGTCGGTCTCCGGGTATTCGACTCTCTATTCGGCTGTTGTTAGGATCGAGTTGAAGGCTGAGGGCGACAAGCGAATGGTTACAACAAGTTTGCGAAACGAGGGGGAGGGTACGGCGATTTCTATTTTCTGCTTCTCGATTCAACAAGCCATATAATCCGAGATCATCAACCTATACATTATTGAGCAATTCCCAGTCAGCACACACTAAGAGACTGAGAACGAGAGAGAGTAACGTACAATTCCAATGCAGTTTCAGGTTTCACTCTATCCTTGAAATCTGGTACAGTCTCTTTACTATGACTATACCTCTCCTTGTACATGAGGTACTCTGCAACTTTATCTACAATCTCTGGTCGTTGGTCCGTTAGAGTGATCGTGTTGGTTGAAGCTTCGGCGAAATCAGAGGTGATCGCGTCTGATACTAAGCCGGAACCGAGTGCGGCGGAACGAGGGAGAATGAATCGGAAACCTATGGGATCAAGGGGTCAGCTCAAGGGAGGAGGGATAGGAGAGGGAAGAGGGAGAGGTTCACCTTCATCCGAAATGAGAGTGACCCAATCTGAAGACTACAGCGATAGACGCTCTTACACGGTCAGCTTAGTTCCAAGCGTAGTAAACTATCGATGCGTACCTCTGACATTTATAGGTTTCGAGTGAGAAGTTGTGGACAAAGAGTTGAATCGCTTCATCTCGTTTCATCTCTCTCTCCTTCCTCTCACTCTATAACAATGCAGCAACTCGCCCAAACTAATTCACCACCAGATCTCGACCTCCTCCGCCCTCGACTCGCCCAATTGATCACCTCACTCTCAACGCTAACCTCTCACCTCCTTCACACTTTCCATTCCTCACCTCCCTCCTCGACCATCCCCCCAACTCTCCCCTTTCCAGACTTACTGAATCGTTACTCCCTCCTCATATCCCAATTCAATAGTTTCATTAGTTTGATCTCGTCCCAATCGGATCTCGAGAGGGAACGGGACAGACCTCAAGAGAGTGGCAAGAGGAGACCAAAGGAGGAGAGGGATAATAAGAGAGACAAATGGACTAGTAGTGTAGTGGTACCGAAGGAATCAGTCGAAGAGAGTAAAGATTGGATTGTCGGATTATTGTTGAGAACTAAACAGGTACGCTTCTCCGCTTGTCACTATCCCCTTTCTCTCGATTCCCATTCATGAGGGAGAGTGTACTCGATGCTGTACAGACACCTGAAGTTGAATTGAGCCAGCAAGAACTTCTCTCTTCCCTCCCCTCTCCCTTTCTCTCCTCTCTCTCCTCATCCGATCCCTCCTCCCTCTTCCCTTCCCTCCTCTCACAACAAACGAAACTATTTCAAACGGCTTTCGATCGCGTGAATGCAGCGAAAGAGTTCTCTGGTGGTGAAGGGGGAGGGGAAGAGTGGGATTGGAAAGGACGAGTGAGATTGGAGGAGGAAGAAGAAGAAGAAGAGGATCAAGAGATGGATTTGGATGAGAATGAGAAAGAGAAAGAGAAAGAGAAAGAGGAGGGAGAGAGGGCTTGGACGGAACAGGAGACTTTGGGGTATTTGAGGACGGGAAGGAAACCGGTACTGTAGATAGAAGGAGAGGGAAATCGAAATAACATATTCCCGACGATGCTACGTATCGAATCCTGGTCCCTTTGAACGCTTTGCGAAGCTCGTATGCATTCTCTCTAGTTCGCTTCGTGTACGAGAGGGTCTCTCAGCCGATCGATTGTCTCTTCTCGACTAGTCGGATCGGACCAGGCGAATTGTTGCTGTTGGACGCTCTGCCACTGTCTCAAACTCTCTCTCTCTCTCTCTCTATCATCCGTCAAATTTGGCTCAAATTGACGACTCTAGATCACACGGAAAACGAGGCGAACCTCCGGAAGGAAAATGCGAGAGTTGCGAGAATTTACAAAAAGAAAGGAATCGAAGGCTGTGAGATTCAGCAGAGGGGTAAAGAAGTCGGGATCCAAGGAGTGTGAGACTGGTCATATCGGAGAGCCTGTCGTCGAGTGAGGAGAACTTTTCGTAGTGAGTGAGAAGGGGGAGGATAAGGGTTGTTGTAGTCGAAGAAGCTATGATCGAACTGGGCGGGGAGAGGTTCTTTGGAATAGCTTGACGTGAAGACTTGTTGTGTATACTGAGGAGGAGGAACGTAGGAATGGTAGTAAAGATGATTGCGGTCGATTGGCATGAACGGAGAATGCTCGTAAACCGAGGTGAGCTGCGAGGTTGAAGGTACGGGAGTCATTCCGATCGAGAGGCTGGGAGACTGATCGAATTGAGGTTGAAGTTGTTGTTGTGGGAATGGATGGAATCCGGGGACAGGCGCGGGGACGAATCCGGAAGAAATTGGATAATGCCACGAGAAGTTGTTGAGCTCGCGATGAGGGACGATCGAAGGGTGCTGGCGAGTGAGGGAGTTTGACAAAGTTCGATACTGATTGAATGGATATACTGACATACTGCCGTGAGGAGGAGTACTGAAGTCGTAATAGTGAACGGGCGGAGGGAAGGAAGACGGTGCGGAGCTTCTCGGGTCTTCGCCGGTCGAAGGCTGAGGCTGGCAATATCGGTCGAGAGGATGATGGTCTCGGTCGTCGAGTGATCGACGGTCTACGATGAGAGGTTGTGGTTGTTCGGGGACCGAGTACACGGCCGAAGGCTGACGAGAGCATACTTTGATTTCGCCAGACGAATCACTCGGTTCCTGTGTGCGATCCTATCAGCGAGGATTGATCAGCGCAAATTCGTGACATGATATGATGCTTTCCTCTGCTCAAATTTACGATTGTATCAAACCCCTTCTTTCCTGGATTCCAGACTCGATCGTGCTCCTTAATCGGTCTCTTTGTTCGGACGGGACACCAGCGATTCTGGTGATCCGATAGTCTCCTACAGTGATTTGAGGGAGAGATACGAGTTAGTGGATTCTAAGCTTTCAAAAGTTTTGGTTCGCGAAGCGGGAACTTACCCTACATTGTTCGCAGAGAACCAAGCCGCATGACACTGCGTGCACGGCACTTGCTTTTTCTCTGGGTTACGTGAATGCACAGCCAGATGTGCGGTCAAGTCCTTGTGTGAGCGAGAGAGGTGTGAGTGAATGAATCCATTTTGTCAAAACATGAGCACTCACGCGAGTCAAAGCGTCACACGAATCACATAGCCTTCGTCTGTTGTATGGTTCGCGACCTCCATGCTTGACCTTGCAGTGCTTGGAACGGCTCTGCGACAAGAATTCTCGAGTTGTCAACTCACGAGAAGAACGGTAAGAGACGTCAATCAGAACTTGCTTTCTTTGTTTGGAATGGCCTCCCGCACCGAATCCCGTTTACTACTTCTTCACATTGATAGGGTTTCCCCTCCGACCCAACCTGTTCACCACATTCCTTCGTACCAGTGACGGCTCGAGCGGGAGCTGCTTTGCGACGACCCGATATTCCAGCGACCGTGCGGTTCCGACGAGGCATAGTCCTTGTACAGCTTAAGAACCTTCGAGGAGGAGTGAAGTGAAGCCGAGAGAGTGGAGAGAGAAGCAAGGAAGAGACTGGTCGAAAGGGAAGCGAGATGGGACCGTAATCGTGGAACGAACAGCCTCCTTGTCGTTTTCGTGGGCAAAGATGAGACAAGCCTCGCTCGAAATCTAACAATTCGAAGCAGATCTTGAGGAAATGTCAATACGAATGCAAAGGTAGATAGATCTACAATAACTTGAGTACGTTCAAATTCGGAGTAGCTCCTACAAACCATCCAGAAACGAAACATCAGCACTTTCCCTTAGCAGCCAGAGAGTGAGGGAGGTCTCCTTACCTTTCTTAGTCAAATAATCTACAATATCCCACTGTTTAGTCTTGACCGCAATCTCCAACATTTCCGCCGTAGGTTTACACCGATCCTCCAATTTCGCCTTCTTGTTTCCCACCACTGAGCTCTCAACTTGCTCTCTCCCTCGTTTGCGTTTCTTCTTCTTCCCATCTCTCGTACTCTCCCCCTCTTGAATCTGAGTTTGAGGATAAGGTAATCTCGTCCCTCTCTCGATTAAAGCTTTAACCAATTCCAATTTCCTCTCACTACTACTACTACTAGTACCACTCATAATAGCCGTTACTACCGCCCATCCTTGTTTCAATCCAGGATCCGCTCCATGTTCCAATAACAACTCGATCAATTTGTAATCCCCGGCAAACACTGCTCTTGCCAATGGATAACCAGTATGAGAATTGGGGGATGCTTGATGTTGTTCTAATAAGTGTCGAGTCAAATCGTGATGGGGATTCGTAGTAGTCGAGGAGGTGGACGGAGTGAGGGATGAAAAGAGTCTCCTAGGTAATTGAGGACATTTCAATCTCTTGCCTTTGGATTGTGTGATTCGTTCGAACGTGTGGAGTACGGGAAGGGTACAGATTGGGTACCTGATTGCGTGAGAGAGGGATTTGTGAGTTGGATGGCGAAGGAGGAGATAAGTCGCTTTGTGGAATGAGGAAGAGGTGGTGAACAGTCGATGGAAGGAATGGGAGACCAATGGGAGGGTCGAGGAGAGGGAGAGGAGATGAATATCGAGGAGAAGCTGTTTGAGAGAGAGAGGAAATGAGTGGAGAGAGAGGAAAGGAGGACAAGATTAGGGGGGACTTACTTCGACTGGGAGGTCTACTAAGCTGAGCATGTATTCAAAGCTGTTGAGAGTCAAAGTGAAGGAGGGAGAGCAAAGGGAGCACAAGTTTTTAACCTCTTACGTCAACCTCCCATACTCTTTAACACCTCGAACGCGCTATCAGACACTCGGTGAGCTATATGTAAAGCCTCAAAGCGTAACCCCTCGACGTTCCTCGCGCTGTCACCTCGTCTTGAACATTCTACATCTCTAAACTATTGTCACTCGCTCACTACACCTCAAGACTACTCAGTCACGTCCTCTATTCACTCGGTAGTTTCCCCGAGTTGAATCTGTGACAAGGGAAACAGAGCATTTCAGAAGGGAGGACATGTCGACTCATAATGGATACGGTAAACTCCTACTTCCCCCCCCCAACTCCTACGCTAGATCTTTGAGCTGACCTGACTTTACCCCATACAACTCCACAGTGAAAGAATTCCCCTTCATCCGAATCGATTCCTTCACGACTCTCTCAAACCCCTCAACTTCTTACCATCCACTCTATTACTTCCTCACTCATTCCCACACGGACCATCTCGCCGGTCTCAACTCGCCTTCTTTCAGAGGTATAATCTATATGACCCCTATCACTAAAATGCTCGTTCAAAACACGATGGAAGCTCCTGAACGAGTTAGGTGGGAAGAATTCAGAGGGAATAGTATAAAGAGACCTAAGAGGAAATTTGACAATTTGTTTAGAGAGACAAAGGGCAGGAGGGAATCGAATATTAGTTTGGCGAGTTCGAGTATGAGAGGAGTCGATCAAATTGTTAGTTGGTGTTCTTTCTTTTTTCTTTCTTCTTCTTTCTTTTCGCTCTACTTGCGTTTTCGAGCTGAATCATGGAAAAGTGGCGTCGACGTAGAGAGAGATCAATTTGAATCAACCTCTCAAGCTTCAAGGTACGAATGTAGGAGATTACGTTCAAGTGACAGCAATCGACGCGAATCATTGTCCAGGTTCTTGCATGTCAGTCTCACTCTCTCTCTCTCTGGGGGCGCTACTTCTCATATTTCCGATACTGACGAAGTAGCCAAATTCCTTGATTCTGACAGGTATTTATTCGAAGGAATCGTAGATGGTTCATTCCGATCCTGTTTAGTAACTGGAGATCTTCGTGCTGAACCATGGTACATCGATACTTTATTACACAACCCTCTTCTCGCGCCCTACACGACTTTGTCGATGACTGGTGAGAGTAGGAAGGGGAAAGAGAAGGAGGGGAGGAGGGAAGTAGTAGGACCGACGAAGGAATTGGATTGTATTTATTTGGATACTAGTAACGTTCTTCTCGATGAGGAACTCGTTGAAAAGGTTAGCTCGTTCCAAACCTTCACGAATGTACACGATGACTGATGCGAAGTGGTCTTGTGGAATGATTGACAGGCAGAAGCGATCGAACAATTGATCGAAATGATTCGATCTTATCCTTCGACCACTAAATTCTTCCTCAATTGTTGGACTTGGGGATACGAAGAACTCCTCAAGACTATCTATCGAACCTATGGTGGATCAGAATTGGTAACGCTTCTCGCTCTCTCACTCACATCTGAGCTTTCGAAGCTGATTATGGATGATTTCCAACGAGACCCTAGATTCACCTAGATTGGTACAAATACAAGATCTATACCTCTTCCCAAATGAAATCCCACGATCCCCTCCTGTCTTCCCTCGGTACTCTCTCGACCACCTCCCATCCCCAACCTCTCGAATCTGAACCTTCTCCCTCTCTCCATCTCCCTTCAGTACCCTCGACCTCCTCAAGCACAGAAAGAAAGGGAAAGGGAAAGGGAGTAAAGTTTCATGCGTGTGAAAGGTATTGGAAATGTGATTCAGTTTGGGAGAATGGGAGAGGTTGTTACACTTTCCCTGAAGAATTCCTTGATCAACAAGAACCACAAGATGAAACGAGAGCGCGGAAGAGGCAAGGTAGGGAGAAGAAAAAATTGGTGAAACCTGGGAGTGGGGAGTATTTGAGAGGGGATGGGACGATTGGAGTGAGGGATCAGGAGGAGGAAGATGAGGAGGGGGATCGAATGGTTGTGTATGTGAATCCGGTAGAAATGATGAAGTGGAAATGGGAGGAATATAGGGAATCTACTTGGGAGAAGATCAATCGAGCGAAAGAAGATGAGGATGAGGCAGCTCGAGGAGGGAAGGGAGGGAAGGGAGGGAAAGGTCAGAAAGTAGCTCAATTCCCGAAAAGTCTCGTAAGATCTCGCATCACATATCGACCACTTTCTTCTTCTTCGATTGCTGATCGAGACGGCACGTGGATTTTAGTTGGTTCCCTTGGCGCGACATTCGACTCTACCTGAACTTCAACGATTCGTCTCGATCTTCCGACCGAAAACGCTTTATCCGCTCACGATCTCGACTGCTACGAACACTCGACAACATCCAGCTCGAGAGTATCTCTCAATGCCCGGTCTATTCGAAGGATTGTTGGCGAGAGGTGGAGAGGAGCGATTGAGGAGAGAGGCGAAGGAGTATGTCAAGGGATTGAAGAGAGGTCGGACAGGGAAGGTAGTCACGAGCTCGCCTGACGACGAGGAAGCGGGGCAAGAGGGAGAAGGAGATGGAGAGAGATGGTTCGGAAATGAGGAGGCAGGGAAATGGGAGGAGGAGATGAAGAAGAGGGGACTCAATATCGAGGGTGGGAAAGAAGTCGTCGAGGAAGTGCTCAAGTGGAGTGATCGAAGCGATGTGAGGGAGAGGGAAGTCGAGGTAATCAAGAATGGCGGAGTCAGGGATATGGAGATTGAGGAGGTTGAGACTGAGGTGATCATTCCTGAACTCCCACAAGCACCATCAACTTCGACCTTGCTCATGTACGAACGACAAATGATCGACACTGGGAACCGCAGACTTCGATACGGAGACCCTCCTTCACAAATCACCGATTCTTCTCAAGCACCCATTCTTATTCCCTCAACCTCCTCAGTCCTGCTTCCCTCCGCACTTCCACCTCCTCAACCTACTTGTCCTACGACCCCGTCAACAAACCCCTCTCGAGCTTCTGATTCGACAACAACAACGAACACTCGAACTCTTCGCAAATCGGTCACTTTCGCACCTTCCCCGACGAAATCGCCCGAACTCATGCTCAGCGCCAGAAAAGGCTCGATTGTCCCTCTCAAGCGATCAAGGTCTCTTCCTATACCTCCTTCGCCCGTGGGCCTCACCAATCCTCGTCCGATCGCTTCTCCAGTTCATAGACCACCTCCCGATCCACCTCAACCCCTCCCCTCCAGTTCGACTTCCTCCTCACGATCCCATTCCGGTCTGGCTGACTCGGAGAACACACGTCCTTCGTCTTCTTCAAGCCGTCTCAGGAATCCAGCTTCGAAATCGAAGTTGAAACCGAAACAATCGATCCTAGCCTCTCTCGAGGAGGATGGCAGTCAGCGTGCACGTCTACTCCTCTCTCTACAACGCACGTTGCAAGGGAAGATCGGACCGAACGGCACGATCATACCATTTAGCGATCGAGAACGGGAAGAACTGAAAAGGCGGGAGAGGAAGTTTAGGGAGGAAGGAAAGGGTGAGAATGGGAAAGGGAAGGAGAGGGCGAGGGAGGATACAGAGATTGAGAGAGGGATTACAGTGCGCGAAGAGGAGCAGGAGATGGAGATCGAGGGAACGGAGGTGGATGAGTCGCTTCAACAGTTTGAAACGGTTCTTAGCAGTTATTGAGTTTGCTTGATATTTATCTGTTGTTGTTATCTATCTCAGGCTTATCATTCTCTCACTTTATCGCTTCATATTCCCAGGAGTTTCCGATGCGAGACAAGAAAGTGGATTGCGTTGCGAGAGAGCAAGAGCGAAGGAGAAAAAGGTATAAAATGTAACGACGAGGTGCTGTAGGAGGCTGAGTGCGAAGAAGTACAAGAAAGGAAGTGAAGGAAGAGAAGGAATTGTGCAAGAAGGGAACAAGAATCAATAACAAGAAACAGTGCGAGTGAGAGAGAGAGAGAGATTGGGGAAGAGAATCTAGATTTGAGACGGTGTCGAGCTCCTCAAGAACTCGTCCATAGCGTCCTCCGTATATCCTACGTTCCTTGCCAGAGTCCAAAGAGCTTCGACGTCGACGGGAATCATTTGCATTCCTCCTCTTCGTTTTGGCCGACTCGCAGCGATCGTTCGAGGTGCTTCTCCATTGTCTTCATCCTCCTCCTCCTCCTCGACAACGGCAGACGAGCCGTCATCTTTGATCTGATTGAGCCTGAGCCATCGACCAGAAGGTCGAATTGGAGGAACTGGAGGAATCGGAATAATATCTGGAACGACTCCGTGAACTTGAGGTTTCCATCGAGGAGCAGGTTCGAGGCGAGAAGGATTCGGGACTGAAGTAGACATATTGAAGGTGGAGGAAGGGGTAGAGGATCGAGAGGAAGAGGCGATCGAGGCAGCGGTAGCGTCTTTTCGTGCTTTGGGTTCTTTCTTTTTTGCGGCAGGAGCTTTCTTCCCCTTCTTCGCCTTTGGTAAGGGTTTCGTTGGGACCTCAGGAGAGCTGATACTCGCTGTAGAGGGGCCCGGTGTCGATCGTTCAGAAGGAGCGGCACTTTCAGGTTGATTCGTGGTGAGAACTGGTCGAGAGGTGACGGATTTTGCTGATTCTCTCGCAACTTCAGAGTTGGCTGTATATCGAGTGGAGCATCAGATGCGTCCATTCAACGAGGATCGGAGTTGGGAGGCTTACTAGGAGAAGGAGAGAGTTTGATTCTCTTCTTCGGAGGTCCTCCACTTTGAGAAGGCTTTGAGCGACTAAAGAAGAGAACTCTTTCCCTTGATCAGCTAACAGGCCATACAAGCGAAGAAGAGAAAGGAGAACATACGACGAAGAGACTGAGAACCAATCGACAGCGAGTTCCTTTGACCAATTCGACCAATCGACCATTTCGACATCTGGAATCGCCATAGCTCCTCCTCTCGTGATATCCCTCACAGCTGTAACATCCTTCATGAGTTTCTCCATTTCCAAACCTGACAACCGAGAGTATTGACGTTGATGAGCAAACTCTTCTGAACTTTCGATCAATCTTTGACCGAGTGGACCTGGTGTGAAAGAGAGGGCGAAGACTGCGAGTTTCACAGCGTCGATAGGATAGGTTGGGAAGCATAGGAGGGCGGTGATGTTGGTGTAGAGCACGGCAGCTTTGACGAGATCTGGCATTCGAGGAACGTAGGCTGGTGCGGAGGAAGCGTTCTGAAAACGAAGTTGAGCGATGTCGAAGACTTGCGGATCTATAGACGACGAAGAATCAGTCTGAGCGTTCGTAGAGATAATGACGACTGTATACCGTCAGGTAGGTTCTTGAGGTCTCGGAGGATCGCTGGGAGTCGTTTGCAAAGTTCAGTCAAAGTTGGTCTCGCAGTCAAGGGGTCTGCAAACTCAAGGTTCGTCAGTCGATGCGCTCACAATCCGACAGAGACAAGAAGATCTCACCATGCAGACGGAGAGCTGGAGCGGGAGATGGAGCGACAGGCTTTGGACCGTAGAAGTTTGAGATGGGTGGACGAGCGATAGTTCGAGAAGCAGGAGGAGGTTTCGGTGGTGCGAATCCGTTGCTCGGAGGAGGAGGAGGGGGTGCAGCTCGAGGTATTTTGTGACTGTTTGGATAAAGTGAGAGTCTGTCAATGGGAGAAAAGCGAGAAAGTCGAGAAAAGAGGCGAACCTGAGAAGCGAAACGAGCATCGAAATCGACTGATAATGACTGTAGTTCCTGACGAGACTCTTCGAATTCGGCCAGTAGCTTCTCGAAGCTTTGCCAGCGAGGTGTAAGCCTTGAAGGAGGAGGAGAACTTGATCGGGACCGAGAAGAGTTTGACGATGTCGAATCAATTCTCGAACGATCTTCGAGCATGGCAAGTCGACATAGACGGAGAGTACCAGTGCGACCTTGTCGGGATCGATAGGGAACGTCGGTACCCTCGCGAGCTGAGTGAGCCAGGTGATTTGACTCCAAACCGACCAAAGATCTTGTTGAGTTCCTTGCCATGATTCGGGTGATTTGAACGCTTCTTGAACGGCTCGAACAGAGTCGTTCGTAGATTGAACAAAGTCGGGTACTGTTTCATTCACCGAGAGCGAAGAATCAGTGAACGGAAACAATCGACGAAGATCGCCTCCCTTGCGAACCCCTGAAACTGCGGCTTGAGAAGAAGAAGAGTAAAAAAGAGGCAAAAGAAGTTTACCTGAGTGGGCTTCAACTCGGAAAACTTCCAAGGCAGTCTCGATGGTTGTACGAGATGTTGAACACAGTACAGAGTCGGAGAACGATCTCTGACTTGTCGAAACAAAGTCGTTTATGTTCGAAGAAGAAAGCGGTGCGAATTTCCTACAAAGGGGCGAGAATAGCTCGTTAGTACGCGAGAGGAGCACGTATAGATACAGTGAGAGCTCAACGTACGGTTCAGACGGTCGCGGAGCTTCTGATCGGCTCGGAGGAGCGGCGAAAGAAAGAGATTCAACAGAATTCGCTTCCCGAGTCCCAGGTGACTCGCGCAAGGGAGGTGAGCGCATAGGAGGAAGCGGTTCGTTGAGTAATCGCGTTAGATCCATACCTCGCTCCGTTCGAGGAGGTGAGAAGCCATTGTGAGGAGCTCGAGAGATTGGTGACATTTCTTCCCTTGAGGAAGTGTTTGGACCCTCCATTCAGATAGTGGAGGGGGTCAAGAAGTGTTCTCTGATGAGGATAGGAAGATAGAGAGGAGTGGGGGAGGTGTGAGAAGAGAAAGGGAGCTCTCGAAGAAGTCAAACTCGAAAATCGCGATTCACATTGAACATTTCATCACGTTGTACTTTAGTGAGTAGCTACAACAGCTTAGAAGTAGCTTCAGAGGCGTACAATACCGCCACTGTCGACGCGATAGCTCTCTAGCTACTTTTCTCTTCGGTCATCGATCAGTGCTTTTTCCAGATTATTCCGTTCCCTTCGCTTCTCGTTACAATGGGCATATTCGACACTCAATCTCATCTTCATATCGCAGAGATATGCTTCGTTGAGCGCGATTTTGAAGCGAAAAAAGAGGCGGGTTTGGTGAGCTTTTTCACGCAAGATTCGCACAAACAGTTCAGACTTGCTCCCTCATCGCGCGACAAGTCTGGTACATCGGTGATCACTAAGTTCATTACACTCCAGTACGCTTAGTAATTACAGCAACCTCTCGTTGTGACGATCGCGAACCCTCTTCTTCCCTTCAACATCTTTCACCAGCCGTTCTGCGTCCTAATCACTACGCTCCACCTCTCACTTCAACCTCTTTCTGTTCCATCTTTCCTGAAGCCAGACGTCCGTACGAGCCGCCTCACGTAGCGTTGAGAGCTCTCGTGTCGGAAGCCTGTTTCCATCCTTGCGAAGGTCACGGAAAATTCTCAAAAGCTCCTGCTTTTCTCCTCCCCCCACCCCTCCGCGCTGCCCCTTACTCGTCCTGAGTGTCATGTCCGTACTTCGAGCTGAGTCTCCCGTACGAGTTTTTGACGGTGGGATTCTTGAAGTTCGAGATTCCGTTGAAAGTGAATGAATGCGGAGAGTTCGACTTCACTTCGATTGAGATAGAGCCGCTGAGCGTGGTCTTGAGTGACAGAGGCTGTTTGAGGGTCTTCTGAAAGTTGAGAACAGAAACGAGGTTGTGGAGAGCGCAAGAGACGAATTCATTTCGAAATTCCGGCGACACGTTCAAGAACTTTCTCTCCTTACCCCTATCACCAGCTAGCTTTCATTGCAGCTACTCACCACTCTTCACACCCATCTAAAGATGACAGCAAGGGATCCTCGCCACGACTTCTCGCTGTTTGGAGGAGCAGAAGTTTTGCCTCCAAGTTTGAGAAACCGCTCCACTTCCCTCTCTACCTCGACCTCTTCCTCAGTCGCTACCCCAGATCTATCCTCAGATGATGATGAAGCAGAGACGAGGGCTACTACACCAGGAGAAGAGCTAAGTGAGGAGGAGAGGTCACCTAAATTACCAGGACTCGAATGGGCTCCCAAAACAGTCAATCCACCTCAAGATGGTTCAGATTTCCTATGGATGATGACAGAGGAACCTCACAGGAGTAGGAGGAAGGCCATTATGAAGGCACACCCAGAGGTTCGTTTCGAATTTACTCTTTCGCACAAATTTCGTCGGTCTATTCCAGCTGAACTCTTCCTTTCTTGTTCAGGTTACGAAGTTGATGGGTCATGAACCATTGACGAAATGGGTCGTCCTCTTCGTCACTCTCCTACAAATCAGCACAGCTATCTACCTCCGCAACACCTCATTCTTCTCCCTCAAATTCTGGATTCTCGCTTATGTTATCGGAGGAACCGCGAATCAGAACACTTTCCTCGCTGTACACGAGATCACTCACAACCTTGCATTCCGAGGAGTTCGACCAAATCGTCTTTTCGCAATTTTCGCCAATTTACCGATTGGAGTTCCTTTCGCAATGATGTTCAAGCGTTATCACATCGAGCATCACAAGGTGCGTTTCTTGAAGGTGCTAGTCTGCGTCCGCTGTACTGACACCACTCAGGCATACCACAGTTCTTGGGTGAAGATGGTATTGATACCGACATTCCTTCTCGACTCGAACTTCTCGTACTTCGCAACGTTCTCGGGAAAGCTTTCTTCTGGTAAGTCGAGCGATTCAGACGATCTCTGTACCATTCGAGGTATTGATCGTAAGCTTTACTACCACTCACAGCACTTTCCAAATCTTCTTTTACGCTCTTCGACCCGGATTCATTCGTTACCAAGCACCGACTCGATGGATCTTCTTCAATATCGCTACTCAGCTCACCTTCAACACGTTGATCGTCAAGAACTTTGGATGGAGTTCGATGCTCTATTTCCTACTATCCTCTCACATGGCGGGAAGTCTTCACCCTTGTGCTGGACATTTCGTGCGTTCGAACCCTACCTTCTCGTTACATCACTCTCGCTGACTCTCCCTCTAATCCAGATCGCTGAACACTACCTCTTTGACGGTCATGATCAAGAAACTTGGTCTTACTACGGACCTCTCAACATTCTCGCCTACAATGTGAGTTTCCACCCAATCTCTTTCCTCTCGACCTTGTTCTGACTCATCTGCTCATAGGTTGGGTACCACAACGAACACCACGATTTCCCATCTGTACCTTGGACTCGATTACCCGCACTTCGAAAACTCGCTTCAGATTTTTACGATCCTTTACCTCAACACTCTAGCTGGCCTGGAGTTACCTTCAAATTCATTTTCGACCCTGCAGTAGGAATGTGGTCGAGAGGTAAACGTACTGGGAAGAAAGGTGGGTTGAAAGGGGATGTCGGAGGAGGAGGCGAAGGAAGGAAAAGTTACCTCGGAGGACTTCATGATTAGCATCACCTCTCTCTCTCTCTCTACTACTCGCATTATTCTACACTGTTGCTTCTCTAGAACAGACACTTGTCACTCACTTATAACTGTCACACTCGCTTGTTTTTCTCTCTCCGTTTTCCGATCTCCGTCGAGCGAGAATTTCGAGTTTGCGTTTCTCCTCTTATCTTCCTCTCCTTCTCTCCACATCAAACCTCGTCATGTCAAGCAACGGTGCATCTGAAGTGCTCGTACTAGGCATCGATATTGGAACTACTTCTTGTTCGTACTACCCTCCCCCTCTCTCTCGCTCTTCCAAAAGCTGACTCTCTGTGCCGTTCTAGCTGCTGTCTCGATCGCTCATCTCTCTCCTGGTGCTGCTCCCTCAATTCGTACAGTCACCTCATGGCCCTCTCACCCTCTCGATTCGAAATTACCTTCTCTCGTCGCTTTCCCTCGAGATGGGTCTTCACCTCTCTGCGGTGCCGAAGCTAAGCAGACCGGACTCAAGAAAGGTCAATTAGGACTCTGCGAATACTTCAAGTTGCATCTTCACCCTCAATCACTCGAATGGGATGTCGATGCGACGCTCTCTTCGCAAGTCGGAAAGCTCGATCTCGCTTCGACCTCGACCTCTCAAGATCCTATTCCCGATTTCTCTCTTCCTTCACTTCCCTCCGGTATCTCTATCGGTCGAGTCTACTCTACCTTCATCGCTTACCTCGTCACACACGCTCAAAAGTGGTTCGAGGAGAATACTCTCGGTGGAAACGGTACCTGGCGTCGCCTCTCTTCATCGATGGAGATTGTCATGGGTATCCCTGATGGCTGGGACGAGCATCAGTGCGAAGTGTTGAAGAAAGCGCTCGTTTCGAGTGGAGTGATCGGAACGAAGGAAGAGGCAGACAAGCGAGTCGAGTTCTTGAGGGAGAGTGAAGCTAGTTTCCACTTTGCTCTCGAGTCGGATGAGGTCAAAGAATGGATGAAAGTACGTTCTCGCTATCTCGCTCTGATTCTTACGCGTAGAAAGTTGATCTCTCTCGTTCGTTCGTTTTCAGGCTGGAGTCGATTTCACGGTCGCTGATCTTGGAGGTTCAACTTGCGATACTTGCATGTGTGAGTCGATCGTCTCCTTTCCTACAGTCCTTGCTGACTCCCTTCGCCTGCAATAGATCACGTCGATTCGGTTTCTCCCAAACTCGTTCTTCGTGAAGTCAAACCTTCAGATTGTTCTTCTCTTCCCTCTCAACTGTTCATTCACCGAGCGATCCTGACCGAGTCTTTCCATTGTAGCCGTACAAGCTGGAGGCGTCTACGTCGATCGAGCGGCGAAAGATCTCGTCCTATCGAAGCTCAAATCCTCGCGTTTCAACACGACCTCGACTTTGGCGACCATTCTTTCCACCTTCGAGAAGCAAACAAAGCGCCAATTCCATGGCGGCTCTCAGACTAGTATTATCAAGTTTGGCGGAATGAGCGATACTGATCTCGGCGCTGGAATCAGGTCGGGTCGATTGACTCTGTCGAGGTGAGCGTCTCCCCAAATCCTCTCTCTAGCTCGCAGTATATACTCACTTGTTGCTCCCCGTAGCGCCGAGGTCGCTTCGACCTTCAAGTTCTGCAAGGATGAGATAGTAGCGAGCGTGAAATCCCAAGTCAAGATGGGAAGTCAAATTTCGAGGGTTAGTTCATCTGTCCTAGCTTGAAGCGACCAATGGACGTGAATCTGATTAACCTCTTGAGCAGGTTGTTGTCATGACTGGAGTGAAACCTTTTCTCGTTTGATCGACTGTCTTCTTCGCTGAATCTCGGTTGTTGTTCTAGGGGTTTGGTGAAAGTGAATACCTTTGCGACGAACTCAGCGCCAGTCTTGTCGAGTTGAACATACCTGTAATGCAGTGTACCGGAACTGGGTAAGTTCCTCGCTTTCATCGATAAAACGAAACTGAGCTTGAAACTCTCGACTTTCGCAGAAACAAACCGGTTGCCGAGGGCCTCGTGCTCTGGCATCTTTCGCACACTGTCGGTTTGCGTGCAGTACGCCGAACTTATGGCGGCAATATTTACAAGCTTCTCGCAGATGAGCCTCTTGGCTGGAGAGGTCGACCGACTACAACATTAGCCGACGGCAAGGTCTACGTCGACGATGCTTGGAAGACGGGAGTCAAAAAGGTAACCGTCCTCTCACATATTGATGCTGCAGGCTTTGCGCTCATCGTGTTTTCCTCCGCTACAGGGTACGGTCATGGCTGTCGACGCTGTCTGGGAGAACTCATACTGCACCAAATATAGGTCCGAATGGGAACTGCTATGTAAACTCCCGGACTTTTCTTTGACCCTTTACGAGTATACCGGGGACGAACAGTCACCTCGCTGGATGACTACGGCAAAGGGTACGTCCCCTATATTTCTCCTCGTGTAGCTTTTGCTGACGTAAACTCCACAGGAGCCCCTCTCCCTGAGTTCCGACACTGCTGCACTGTTTATGCCGATCTCACCAGAGCCTCTTACCAGGAGTACCTCGGAGTTGACCAGATTCCATACTGGCAAGTGTCGTTTCGAATGCGGATTTTCGTAGCGCAAACCATGCTCAAAGCTCGACTCGTTTGGCCTGATGAGGACGTGAGTCATATTTTCTGTTCTCTGCGTCGCTATCTCCCGCCTTTCGAGCTTATGACTTGGATGGGCATTCTCAGGGTTGTACTTGCGAGGGGCCAGTATCGGCGATCGTTTTCGAAACTGACGACAACAATACCTCTCAAGTTGCTCGTCGTCGTGCCGTATAAGCTCTTTGGTCTTGCAAGAGGGGTGGGTCGAAGCTCATGTCTTGGTTATTGATCCCGAAATCTCTGTCAATTTGTGTAGGAAATCGCTGTTTGTTCTGAAACTCAAGTAGCTGTACCTATTTTGCTGCCGGGTACTGAACCGAGAGTAGCTCTGCTCCTTTTGCGGTGTTCAGCATCGGATCGAAACGAGAAAAGTTTACCTTGCGAACTCAATTTCCGACTTTGAACTTGTGCTATCTCCACTTTTCCCGCACCCACCTCCTGCTTCCCTTTCTTCCTCAAGACGCGTCCGCTACTCAGTAAACAACTCAGAGACACTCTAGGTGAGTCCCTCATGCTCTTCACGGCCCTCTCAAACTCCTAGTCAGTTTCATTCAACTCATCATCTTTTGCCAGCTTCCCTTCTTTCCTTCTTCTCTACAGCTATAGCGCGAACAATGGGAATCTCAGCAGCCACCGCTACCCTTGTACGACCCCCAGAGGGTCATTCTTCCCTGTTCTTCACCTCTCGCAGCTCTCCCAACTCTTCTTCTCCTCCCTCAGGCCTCCCAGTCGAATCATTCCTCAACGTGATGGAGTTTTTAGACGAGCTAGACTTGGTGAGGTGCAGTCATGTTTGCGTCAATTGGAGGAAAGCGATTCTCGGCTGTTCGAAACTGTGGACTGAGTTGAGCGAGGTGAAAATCGCATCGATGAATTCGTTGGACAGGGTCAGAGCAGTCGCTTCGAGATCCAATGTGAGTCAGATACATACCTCTCCGTCACTGTGCTGGGGTTTCGCGGCGAAAAGTCGAGCTGATCTGTTGATTTGCGACGGTGATAGGGAAAACTTCGACTCCTCGACCTCGATTTCGATTCTGATGGAGAGCTTGACATCGCGATGCTACCAGTCGTCCCTCTACTTCGTCAAGTACGTCGATATGCATCGTTGTCGAGATCAAATTGACACTGATCGATTTCGCGCAATCCTCGTGCAGATGTTTCACGAAATCTCAAAGCTCGACGGCGCAAGATCTCTTCTCAAGCTCGTCCTCGATCTCACTCCTTACCGACATGTCGACGACCTCGAACCTGCTTACAAAGTCATCGCCCTCGCCGTTCAATTCGCCGAGTTCTCAGCGGTCTCGTTGCGAGAATTCCGACTCTCCTCCGTCCTCCCTCAATTCCCGAGTGGTGGTATACTCTGGTTCGCGATGCCTTCTCTCGAGAAGCTCTTCGTATCGTGCCGAGGAGCGCCCAGCGGGATGCAACTTCCCGACATCTTCTCGACTTCGAACGCCGTTTCTTCGACTCAAACTTCGAGTTCGACGCTCAAGTCCATCACATTCGTCGGAACCAACCTCAACGATGTCACATATCCTACTTTCAATCGTCTCACTAGCCTCAGATTGTAGTGCGTTCTCGGTTCCTTTCTATCTCTTTCGCACGCTCGAATTGACTTCGATCGATTTCGTAGCGAAATGCCTGTGTTGAACCTTTACGGTCTCTTGTCGAAATGCGCTTCTACCCTCAAGACTCTACACCTTCGTCAATCAACCTCAGACTCGCCTTACAAGTACCTTTCATCGTCCTCTGGCAATAAAGACGCTCCTCCAGTTCTTTCGTAAGCCTCACTCCGCTCTAATTCCCGTATCTGGAGCTAAGTCGCACTCTCTGAATCGATACAGACTTCCCGTACTCGAAGAGCTCGAGATCTGTGGTCAAAACACACCACTTCTTTGGGTCGTCCCAACCGAAACCTCGAGCTCTTTCATGACCGACACTCCCGCTCTCGAACTGGTCGATTTCGGACCTCACAAGTACTTTCACCACGGAATCGACGACGAATACGACGACGATGAAACCATCTCGGCTTGCAAGAACCTCGATTCGACCGCTATGATCGCAATGTTCCGTCATTCTCCTCTTCTCAAAGCTATCAACCTCAAACGAACGAATGTCACTCCCGAAATGCTCGTCGCTTCTCTTCCTGACGCTCCTACTTCCCTCGTTCACCTATCGATGGGAGGTACTAGTGCTTCGTCGTTCGTTCGTTGATCGACTCGCTCATTTGGTGCCTCAACTCGAAGAACTAGATGTTTACGACAACGAATGGACTGGATCAGGGGAGAGGACAGTATCTGTACAGTGTCTCGCTAGGTTCGCAAAGGCTATGCAGGAGAAGTCGAGTGCAAGAGCTGTGTTAGGGAAAACCTCGAAATGGTATCTCGAAATCACTGCAGGTACGCCTGTCTCCCTCCTCATCTCACCTTCCCAACCACTAACACTCTCTCGTATAGACGGAGATTACAGGCTGAATAACGAAGAAGAGTCCGCGACAATTAAGCGAGATGCTTTGAAGAATCTCCTAGTGACCCTCTCCTCTTCCCAATTCTCTCACCTCGGTTCCTCCCTCCAACTCAACACGCCTCCCCACCTCCCCTCCATATCCCTCTCCTTCTCTTCAATCAAAGCCGAGCTCTCCTCCCTCATCACGACTCCCCCTTCTCCTCCTTACGCCGCTCCATTCCCTCCAAAAGAACACGAACCAGCCTACAACAAATCGAAGGGGAGGAAGAAGAAGAAGAATAGCCCTATTGCTGCTCCGCGTGATATCGTCGAATCGGCAGAGAGACAGTTGAAGGCGTGGATTAAGCAGAGAGAGGAAGAAGCCGCAGAGGAATGGATTGAGGAACAAGGGGACATCGAGATTAGGTGGGGAAATATGGGGTGTGGTGATGAAGGGTGTGGGTGCGAAGTGGGAGGAGAGCTTTGGAAGGACTCGGATGATAGTGAGGACGAGGAGGAATGACTGTGTGAGGTAAACGCTTGAGAGAACTGAGGAATGAGGGAAGAGATTGGATCAGTGACCTGAGAAGTGAATTTACGATACCTTTTGCCTACTCACAGATTTTCGAAGAAGAAGAAGAGAGAGAGAGCGTCGCGGTCCCTGCTCTCTTCCGAGTCTACCGATTTCGCATCTTTCTCTTGGCTTCTTCGACCAACCTCTCTATCACTCCCGACCGCGCACTCAAGTACTCGACAGCTCACTCCCTCTTCTGTAGCTCCCTCTTCTCCCTCTCCACAATCTCCTCGACTCTTTCCACAACCTCCCAAAACCCTTTATCCCAAACAGTCCCTGGACTTTCCTCATCCTTCTCCCATACGATCCTGACTGCCCTGGCTTTCGCCCACTCCCTCAAGTTCTCGAAAGCTCCAGCAGCTCTCAGTCGCATAGGGAGGATGAGTTCTTCTAGATTCGGGAGGGATTGAGGGTGAGAGAGGAAGTAAGGAGTGAGGTGATCGGATCCGAAGAAATGACCAGAGGTTACTCGGAGGAACCGGAGTGACGAGGGAAGGTACGAGAGGGGTTGCTCATCCGAGCCTGGGTGGGGAGCGAGAAGGGTTGACTGGGTCGAGAAGAAGAGGAGGGGAGTTTCGATCAGAGAATTGAGTCGCCAGTCCGGGGCGTAGGAGACAAGGAACAACAGGTTTCGAGGGATTGAATGATGACCGTTGAGAGCGGTGAGGTTGGGAGTGAGATGAAATGGGAAGGTTTTCGGAATGTCACGCGAGAGTGGAGGGTGGTTTAGCATTGAGTCTTCGAGGGTGAGGTGTTTGAGATTCTCGAGACAGCTCGAAGATACGTCGAGCAGTCCTTGAGGCGGAAAGTAGGTGCGAAGGAAATTCGAATCCCACACGTGAAGCTGGCGGAGTCCTGACAACGAGCGACAAAATTCAGTTTGACCGCAAGGAGGACGGGAAGTGATATCAGGGCAAGGTATACGTACGAGGTGATTGGAAGAGAGCGCAAGAAAGGGCGTTTCGAATTCGTCCAACGAATAAAACTTCGAGATTCGTGAAATGATGGAGTAGATCCTCGAGCTCAAACTTGTGCCCAACGACCTGGTGCTCTAGTGTTTCGAACTCGTTGCCCACTCTGAGGACTTTGACGAGTTGACCCAACTTTTTGCTTTTATCATGTTGTTGCAATGCGCTCAACAACCTGACTGAACGCTCCCATTTCTCAACATGGATCTCTCGGAATAACTCTTCTTGTACCCATCTGAAGCCTGTACTGATCCTTGAGTAGCGAGAGAGGGCTCGTTGTCGTGGGAGAGAAGTATGGAATGAGTTTTGTTTTGGCAATGATCCGAGTATGATTATCCTCCATAGCTCAGTCGGAAGAGCTAACTGTTGCTTTCTTCGAGATCTTGTTGTTGCTCCATCCATCTGAATCGAGATTTGGGTGAATTGGAAGATGAAAGAGGGGGGGAAATGAAATCGAGATCAACTTTCCACTCTTGCTCTCCTGCGACTCACTTTCACTCTAAACTCTCACAAACCAATCATAGTCAACCTTACAACCATGTTCAATATCGCCACTACTCTCAAAACCGCAATTCGCACCTCGCCCAATTCGTACGTCATTAAAGTTTCCCCTCATCTCGCATCTCATATTCCCTCCTACCTTCTACTCCTGCGAGTCCCTCAAGCTACCCATCGAGCTCTCGAATCGCCACTCTTTTCAAGCTACGTAGGCTGACTCGCTGTGTCGCACTTTCGATGATGTCTCTAGGTTCGCCCGTTCCCTCCATTCCTCGTCCTCCCTCCTCGTCGATAAATCAGGAGGAAGAGATACCGCTCAACCCAACATGTCGGCATCGAAACAACAACATTCCCCTTCCTCTGATTCATCCGAATCTGCAACTTCCGACCCGAAACGATCTGCTTCTCAACCGAAAGAGTCCAAGAGTGATGCGCAGGATATGAAGGACGCACAGGCTGCTATGGCAGGTGCTGAAAACTCAATGGGCCAGTATGGGGCAGCAGGCATGCAGGAGGGAAACTTCACTGAGGAGTCGAAAGAGGGAAAGGAGAGGAAAGAGGCCGCTAAGCAGGGTGAGAAGTAAAGTGGATGGAGGAGGAATAGGGGATCCAGGGTGAAAGACAGTGGGACAACGTATATAAACGATTGATAAAGTAGTGATGACTGTATAAAGCATTCCATTTTTCCGATTTCGAAGCGAGGAGGAAGCGAAGAAGAGAAGAAGAAGAAGAAGAGCGTGATAGTCAAGGCCACCGTTGAGGCTTCTAGCGTCTCGATCTTTGAGGGCTCTCGTCGCCAGAGCCGATAGCAGAAAACGAATCCGATTTGACGGAGTTGAACCTAGTTTCGTTTTCAGATTCGTGACCAGATAATTACGCACACCGCTATCCCAACCATCCCAACCGCACTCAACAGCAGCGTACTACTACTTCTCCATCCGACCGTTTCAGCTAGAGCTCGAGACCCTTTCGAAAGCTACTGCAAGTCGACAAGCATTTCTTACCGATTAATCAATCGAATTCGTTTTTCTCAAAAGTGGTCGCTCAAACGTGAACTCACCTTGTCCCCCTCCTTCTTAGGAGCCACCTGTAATGACCCACTCATATTAGGTACACTCTTCTCTTCCTTCTCCGCATACTCTGGGAAGATGGTCCTGAATTTCGGTTGGGCGATATTCCACTCGTGACTCTTTCGTGCGTATTCTTTCTTTTCCTCATCTGTCGTTCTCATTGAACCTATTTTCTCAAAACTCACCGTCAGCTAAAAAAGGAAGAAAGAGAGGGAGAGGGGGAAAGGGAAAGCGTACCAGTGGTAATCTCATCAGAATTCATGAATGATTGGAGACCTATTAAGATTGTTTCTACTGACCAAGCGACGTTCCATGATCCCGGGTGGAAATTACTCACTACACGAGAAGGAGCGAGGGAGGGAGGAAAGTCAGTATTTTGGTGAAGAATAGATCGAGCGCGAGAGAAGAGAGTTGATCGAAGGGACGAAGAAGTGGGTTGGAGAGGAATAGGGGAGCTTACTGGAGGTACAAATAGCAGCGGATGGAGTGAAACGGCCTGATGGAGTATTCATTTTCAATCCTGGAGGTGCGAAAGGATAATCCTGCGAAAGGCACTTGTCAGCGCCCAATCAGTTCCTCCTACACGGTATCGATGAATGAAGCGTGTAGTGTCGGCTCACCTTTGGGAACTCTACGACTCCCCAATACTCTCCCTTGTGGAAAGGAGTTCCATCGGGACCTTTGAAAATGAAATGCCATTCCAAAATGTTTGATTCGTTCGGACGGGCCCAAATGAAGGGTGGGGGGTTCTTTTGGAACGCTGCGTGCTCTTTCTGGAGTCGTTTACGAGCTTGAGGTGAAGCGCTCATTGAATTTGAGGAGGAGTCGAAGGGAGTAGGGAGAAGATGAGGGAGCTGTTTTGAGGTACCTGGGTGATAGATAGAATAAGTTAGAGGTGATATGTAGCTGAAAGGGAGCGAATAGAGTTGTTCAGGTGAAGGGAGAGAAGAGAAGAGATGTAGGATTTGAATCTCTCTTCTTGACCTTTCATTCGACTCTGAACTGCTCGACTAGGTGGTCATGCTGAACAATGATTTACTACGGACAGCTCTAGTACGTCTCTTGACTCACCTTCTCCCTCCTCGCTGATCTTCCCTTTCTCTTCTCTTTCTCATTCAACCAGGTCTTGTCAGCTCCTTTCCTCCTCCCGAAAGCGCTCAAACACCTTCAAAGATTCCTCTACCCTCTTCCAACTGGTACGCACTCACACCAGTCCAAACAGCACAAATTGGAGAGACTGAGGGATCCTCCTCGAATCGCAATCTTGAGATTATTCTTGGTCACTTTGGGAGTTTCAATCAGTATATTCACTGCCCTACTCCCACCACACGTACGCCCTCCTCTCTTCCCTTTTACTCTCTCCACAAAGTAAAACTAACGAGTCTCTCTTTGCTTTCGGATCAGAATCTATTCCTTTCACTCTCGACCCCTCATTCTCTCCTCTCCCGTCTCTTCCCGCTCCTTCGTTCCCCACTCGATCTCCGCCTAGCAACTGAAACTCTCCATCGACTGTGGGTATCCCGAGTACAACGAGACCTGACACCAATCGAATTATCCTTACTCCAACGACTTCAGACACTCGATAACCGACTCTCCTACATCGCCTACGGCAGCTCTCTTCTCTTATCCTGTACATGGTGTCGACCTTCTTCATCTACTTCACCATTCAAAGTATCCCCTGATTACTTACTCGCGATTTTACCTGGGATGGGAATCGTTTATTTGACTGTGCTTGCCGGCATGGGTTTACTCTTGAGTGGAGCAGGGAGGGAGAGATGGAGAGGATGGGCGGTGAGTGCGGTCGTAGGAGCAGGAGCGTACGAGGTTTGGGAGAGATTGAATTGGGAGGGATTGAGGGGGTTGAACAATCAGGGACAAGTCTCAATGGTACGTTGCTCTTTTTCGGAGACTTTTTATCCTCCATCTGATCTGGGCGATTGATGGTTTACGGGATTCGTATGATACGCCAGTTGAATTCGAAGCTTCACCTCCAACGCTCACTCATTTCGACAATATTCCTCCTCCTCTCCTATTTCGCTCCAACCTCTCCGATCCCTCCAACAGCTCCGACAACGTCGTCCATAGTATCACCCGCGATTCATGGGATAGTGGACAAGACGGAAGAGCTCTTGAATAGATTGAGAGGATTGAGTGTTGAACGAATGGCGATTCTTCACAAGGATGAATATAGAGAAAAGGTGCGTTCCTCCTTCACGATACTCATTTGGGAGCATGAGCTGAGTTTGGTGGGGGGAGGAAAATACAGGTGAACGAGTTTTGGAGTGTCGCTTCAAAGGAATCTGATTTAGCGAGAAAAGATCCGGCTGTACAAGCACTGATGGAACAGAGAAGACAAGGAAAGGACGGAGGGAAAGGACCGACTGGGGAGTTTGAGGAGTGGATTGAGAAAGCTCTGCCATTTGGGATTGGAGGGGAGGAGGAGAAAGGTTGTGAGGAAGAAGAAGAGGAGGAGGAGGAGGAAGCAGAGGAGAGTGAGGAGAAGCGGGAGCGAAAGAAGGAGCATCGGACATAGATGAACACTTTCGCTCCATCGGTGAATTATTATCTTTGTCGACGCTTTTTTTCTCTTCGAGGGTCGAAAACCAAAAGCGAACGAAACTGTCTTCTGGAGAAGTACTCTGCCGTGCCGACGAGACAAAAGCTTGAGACACCTCGGTCTCCAGTACGCCCTCCATTCTCATTGCCTCTCACCGGAGAGCGGAAACGGGCGGGTTTCTTCTCTTAGAGAATTAGGCATGAGGAGAGTTTTACACTTTGTGCGTTTTTGTACCAGGTGAAACGGTGCAGCAGGTTGATAGAAGGTATAGGAGGAGCTCAAAGACGAGGGAAATCTATATTGTTGAATTCGAAGCGGCAGAGGGAGTTGCAGAAGAAGAAGCAGTGGAAGCATTAGGGAACCGTCTTTGGGTGAATCTGAAAAGAGAAAGGGCGTGAGTCTCCTTTGTCGAGGGAGAGAAAGGCAAACGTAAGGGGACTCACTTTTGTAGATCGTCTGCCGTCACTACTCCCAAAGTGAATTTACGAGCTGCAAGTCGACGAGAACCTCGCGAATCAGCCCCGCTTCTCGAGAGTCCAATTCGAGGGAAGTGGATTGACTTACCTTGATCTGTCACAAGCGCAAACCTGACTCCACAGGGTAATTGTTCTTGAGTCGTAAAGAACTGTTCCAGTTCCTCCAATTTCGTATCCGGTGTGATCACTACTCTCTCTTCCTCTGCCAATCAGCCTCTCTCCTTTTCTCTCTCCAATGTGAGCAAGAGTGAGAGGAAGACTGTACCTGTATAAGTTCGACTCTTACTGAAATTTCTCACTGGTTTCCCTTTCCCCGTCATTTCGGATAATGAAGAATTCTCCAACTCTTGATTCTGAGCTACTAAAGGTTTCAATTCGTCGATTGAGATCCAACCTGATAATTGTCGAGTCGAGGGATCTGAGAGAGGGAGAATAGACTAAAGGAGAGGAAAGGGAGGGATGATTTAGTATGTGGGGTTTCTAGAGAGGAGGAGGAGGAACGGACGAAATCTCGTTCGTAGGCGACTGTACACAAATTCAACACGCATTGATAAGAGAAGAACAGGAATGCGAGAGAGAGTGTAGCGTACGTTGGAGAGCGGTAGCGACATTTGTGGAGGAAGGTAAAACTAACGCTGGTGAGAGCTGTCAACCGAATCTACACCTTAGCTTATGAAGTGAAAGCTAACAACGCAGATGAGGGCTCACCTGTAGGTCTTCTACTACTGCTCCTCTGTAATCGATTGGCATGAGGAACTGAGATGAGAGGATCGAGGTGATGGAGCTGTTGGTGGAGTTCTACACGTCTGTGAATATAGCTTGTTCGTGTTTCAGGGCTGGCTGAGATTGTCGCGCGTAAAGCAAAAGTGAGGGAGGATGAGAGAGGGAGAGGGAGAGAGGGAGAGAAACCTCGCGGCTTCCCTCTTCAACGAGATGAAGTAGAATGAGCAAATCATGCTGTATACGATAGCTACAAGAGCACCCTCGTTGTATCCAGCTATTTCTCTGTGCGATACTCGATTTTCGCTGAATTCGCTTCAGCGAAAAAGTTGAAATCCTGAATCAGCGGGTTCGCTTCTCCTCTTCACTTTATCACTCTCTAGGACACAGGTTATACAATGTCCAACTCTGCACAAGACCCAACAACAGAAGAAGGTTTCCTCGCTGAAGATGATGTAGAAGAAGTTGAAGAATTAGATCAACAAGATGGTGAAATGGATTCAGGAGACGAAGTAGGAGAATACGAACAACAAGAAGGAGAAGAAGGAGAAGAAGATGATGCCATGGCCATGTTGGACTCTGGATTAGACGATTCATTCTCAACTTGTACTTTACATCAAGGCGCAGTCTTCTGTCTTCAAGTTCACCCAGTCTCTTCACAGCTCGCAGTATCAGGTGGAGAAGACGACTTGGCCTTCATCTTCAGAACCGACACGGGAGAAGAAGTGAAAAAGTTAGAGGGACACTCGGATTCAGTCACTAGTTGCGGATGGAATTTTGATGGGACGATGGTTGCGACGGGAGGAATGGACGGGAGAGTCATCGTATGGAAAGTGAGTGGATCTAGTGGGGAATGGACTGAGAGGAAGTGGGAGTTACTGCATACTCTAGAAGGTCCCGACGAAGTAAATGTGAGTTTGTCGAAGTCTGATTCCAGTTCGTTCCACCTTACGAACGCTGACTGGATTGATGCCAACGAACTCAGTGGCTCGATTGGCACCCTAAGGGTAACCTGTTGCTGGCTGGAGGTGCAGACGGAACTGTTTGGTTATGGAACCGTGAGTTAATTTCCGCTTTCTGAACGTTACTACGACCTGACTGACTCGATACCGAATCTTTGACAGTCCCATCTGGGAATACACTCCATGTCTTGTCTGGTCACATGGCTAGCGTCACTGCTGGTCGTTTCACACCCGACGGTAAGCTTTCAGCCGATCTCTTTTCACAAGCGTTCTCCTTGCTGACTCTCAGTCCCCCCCAATTTCTAGGCAAGAAGATCCTCACTGCTTCCGAAGACTCTACACTCATCCTCTGGGATCCTCGAGAAGGTACAGCGATCCACAAGCTCCTCCCGACGGACGCACGTTTCAAACTAGAATCCGGTATCAATTGTCTCGCCATCAACCCTGCCTCAACCGTAGCGATTCTAGGAGGAGCTGAAGGAGGATTGAGAGCGGTGAACCTGATTCAAGGTACAGTGTTGGCACAAATGACGGGACATGAAGAAGGAGCGAGTATCGAAATGGTCGCTTTCAACGAAGTACCTACGGTTGCGGGAGCGGCGGCGTTGAGTGTAGTAGTCAGTGTCGGAACTGATGGAAGGGTCTGCACTTGGGAAGCATCGAGCTTTAGGTTGAGAAGTACCGATTCTCATGAGGTGACTTTTCCTCTCTCTCTCTCTCTCTTCCTCCACTTTGCTGATTCCGTTTCGATTCCGTACAGGACGCTGTCACTTCCCTTTCATTCTCACCACACACGACGACTTTCCTCACTGGTTCAGCAGACAAGACGGTCAGGTTATGGGATTATCGAACTGGAACTTGCGTGAAGACTCTCCTAGGGAACAGAGATATTGTTCACACTGTCAGTTTGAGTAAAGATGGGAAAGTTGTCGTGAGTGGGAGTGAGGATGGGAGTGTAAGGACTTTCAGACCGGACGAAGAGAAACCTAGAGAAGTCGATGGGATGCAGGAATAGATGAAATAAATCTCGGATTTCTTTGGGTTTTTTGGTAGGAGGAGAGGGGTTTTTCTGTTGATATAAAATCTTGTCCGCTCCCTCGTTATTGACAACTAGTCTTCGTGGCCTGGGAGATACTACACGTGAGATTCGATCGGAACTTTGCGAAACGAGTTCACGCTTGTCTCTCTCCCTTTCACTTTTACTCCGACTTTCCTCGTTTCACAGCTTGACTCGATCGATAGATCAACAATAGCTCAAGTCAGTCAAACTCATACCCGCTCAAGAAAGGGACGCTCTCCTTCCTCAAGCTCCACTTTCACCTCCCACCTCGCACTCTCAGCCGATAGTCGTCCCTCTACCTTCAAGACTACAACCACAGCTATCGGTACAGCCTGAGACGTATCCGAGCGTCCCTAGATGGCTTCGTCCTCTTGGATTCAGTCTCGAGACATCATCTCTTTATCTCAACCTCAACACCGAGCTGCTGCCAAACCCACTTCTCCCAACGCTTCGATCTCGACTCAGTCACATGACCGTATGGAGGAAGAAGGAGGAAACGATAATCAGCTACAGTATCTTCCCACTCCGACTTCCCTTCCTCGCCTCTCTCAGCTTCCAAACCCTCTCAATCCGATGTCTGGATCAATTTCGAATGACACAGTCGGACTCTTTGCGAGACCCAGCGACCTCTCGGGGAATGAGGAAATAGCAGGAGCGAGCATGGATCAAAGCGAGGACGAGTTTCAAGGTTCGGGATCGGAGAGGAAACGTCAAGAGGATCGAGAGGGTGGTTTGCCATTCGAGATAGAGATGGAAGCACTCGATACGGATCTCGAAGAATTCGATCAATCGTGAGTACTCTTTTTTCGAGGTTGCGATAAGCGAAATTAGCGTTATTTCGCAATTTCACGGTGATCTTGTATAAGAAAGACCGCTGATCAAATTTGCCTACTTTTCATAGGCATCTCAATATGATTGCTGCCCCGTTCAGTAGTACTCACAGACCACAACGAATCGCTAGAGCTCGCTACGCCTCTTCGAATTCGTCTGCTCCCTCGCCGCCGCCTCTCGTCAGATCCGAGGAGCACATCATGAGCGACGACATTCCACCTTCACACAAGCGAACCTTCTCCCACGTATCGATCTCGACCGGGATGACGCCTCCGGTGCTCGAACGTGCTTCTTTCGAAACTCTTCCCTTCCTCGCATCTCCTCCCGCTTCGCCCTCCCTCGATTCTTCATACCAACTCTCTCTCGACCTCCCTACTTCGTCTTCGTCCCTATCAAGCGACCTTGATAATCATCCTCTCTTTCGGTCGACCCCTTCGACCGCTTCGAATCACGATCCCGCTTCGAACGACTCAGCTCTACCTTCACAACACCGACCTTACGTCCACTCCCGGGCTCGGACGCACTCGTTCGAATCCCAGAGAGCAAGCACAGCTAGAGCTAGCGGCAGGCGTAACTTACTAGAAGTCACTCGAGAGAGTATCGAAGGAGAAATGAGTCGCGCCTCTAGTTTGAGGAGGCGTTCTCCAACATCAAGGAGGTCGGAAGATGGAGAAGGATGGAGGAGTGATCTTGAGAGAGGAGGGAGTAAGAGGAGGAGGGCTTCGACTTTACTCAACGGAGGAGAGGTGGAAATCGCTCAAACGACTTCGGCAAGTGGTACTCAACATCAAGGTAGCCAATCATTCGCTCCTGCTCTCGGTCGATATCCGCCTCAGGCTCAAGCCGTCGAACCTGTCCTCTCTCGTCCTTCACCTCCCGCTTCACCAGAATCTTCTGCCCCTCGACAACCTTCGTTCTCTCGACTCCCTCCTTGGTGGCGGAACGCTTCCTTCACTCACGTAGCTGCGAGTGATCCTCAGGTCACAGACCCGGATGGCTTCGCAAGCGGCTCCTCGACCTCTTATTTGCCTACTCCGCCTCTCCTTCCTCCCGCTTCAAACGCTTCAACCTCCTCCTCTTTCCTTCGCCCTCGCTCGTCGCGCACGGCTCGACCTCGGTTCTCTCTCGACTCGGTCGCGACCTTCACGAACGATGCACGACTCCACTCTGCTCAATCGCGTCACCTCCATCGTCAAACCGATGAGATCCTCCGAGAAGCGGAACAGACACTTCGATCTCGACAGAGCATCTTACGGGTCGCTGAGGAGACCACTAGAGATGCGAGAAGGTTGCTGAATCAAGACCGGGAGGATCGAGAAAGAGAAAGGAGGATCAACGACTTACCCAGCGCTGGCACTCTCCCTCCTCCAGCTGAGCTCGCAGCGAGGCCAGTCATTGGAGTCAGAGTTGGAGAAGGATGGCCCTCGGCAACGAACATGAATGCGATCGAAGGTGATTCGCCTCGTCCCCCTCAAACAAGGAGACGTCGATCTTCTCTCTTCTCGATCTCTCCGCCTTCTTCACCAGACGAAGCGAACTCGCCGGATTCGACTGAGGGTACGAGCTCTCGGGCTCGCCAGTTCCTGACTCAACTTCGATCTCGTCGACCACGTTTCTCAAGGAATTCAACGATCATCCCTCCTCCTAGCGTCGTTGCTACCGATGTCCCTTCCCCGACTCTCGCCGATTCACTCGTAGGATCGACTTTCGACGAGCAAGCAGAACGGCACGTCGCAGCTGAACTCAACAATCGTTTACTCGAACGAAGGAGGGTGTCAGCTAGTCTCGAATCTCCTGCACAACCTGATCCTCGTCCTGGGCTGTGGGGAGAGACGCTGTCTCGTACGAGTAGAAGTAGGATGCGAGGACCCACGGCGACGGAGAATGAACGATGGAGAAGAGGAGAAGCACCTCTACTTCTCTCGGGATCGACCACTCCGGCTCTCATCGCTTCGACAGCTCAACCTCCCTTTTCTACATCCGTCGCCAGCGGTACCGTCACTCCGCTCAGTGCTTCCTCGTCAACCTCAAGCAATCCTCCTCAAATCGGAAATGAGGCGACTGATGTAGCAGCAACAGCTTACTTCGCCCGACGGGACGACTCGCCTTCACCTCGGCGAGGCGGAAACCGAACTGAATCGTTGTTCAGGAGAGCTATCGACCTGGACGAGATTCCGACGGATCTCAGCGAAGGAGAACGACGACGAGATCGCTCGCTGTCGAGGAGGACGGAAGATCAAAGAGCCTTGTTTCCGACACTGAGCTCAGGAGTAGGAGGACATGGAACAGGATCAGTTACAACCCTCGAAAGAGCCTTGTCGGCGGATGGTTCTCGTCCCTCGATCCGATTCGCTCGTCCAGATCTCTCAGCCCAGTGTGCATCATCCGCCTCTTCTCGTCCTCGACTCCGATTCGACGATGAAGATGAAGCTTCGCCTCAGCACACCACCGACGGATCAACTACCTCGAGCCGACCAATTTGGAATCCTCCGCATCTTCCTCTCATGCTGCCCAGCGGAAGTGCGGGCAGGAGAATGGTGTTCCCTCATCCTGCGAACGCTGCTGGAGCTTCAGACGGTCTCGAAGCTGCTGAGGAAGGGAGAGCTGGGGAAGAGGAAGAGGATGACGAAGAAGCGGGAATAGAGAGGTTCTTCGGAACTTTTGGTCCGAATCATCTCGAAGGAAACGTGAGTCCTCCTTTGAGCTCCTGATCGCGAGGAGGTGGCTGATGTTCATTGCTGATCAAGTCGAACGACATGAGGGATCGACCGACCGTTGGTTTTCAAGCTTCTCGGTATTCTCGACCTCTTCCCAACGCTCGACGTCTCATGCCTTGGGACGACCAAGCGCTTCCCTCGTCTCGCTTCAACCCCTTCGAAGATCTTCCAGCACCTACGACCACTACTTCCTCAGCCGACGCAGCACGAAGAGCTTCTCTGTTCCCCGACTCCGCGGCAAACAGTCGAACGATACCTGCTCAAGCTTCTCTCGCCGATACTCTCGCAACTGACGGAGCTCGGCCGTCACCAGGCGACGCGACAAGCTCCTCGACCTCGAATCTTCGACGTCGCCATCAAGGTTCTCTAGCAACTTCCGTCGATTCAGCATCACCTTTTGCAACTCTCGAACAACAACGAGACTCCCAAGTCGACAGCGTCGCAGATCGACTTGCACAACATCGCCAGAGTCGACTGGAACGACTTGCTTCGTTGCGAAGGGAGCGTACGTTCATGAGAACCATCCTAGGAGGAGCTGCACCCGGGGGAGACGGAGCATCAACATCAACCATGGCCACGAGCCCTCCAGTTCGCGCAGCTTCCGTCTCTCCCGAACGAACAGCGTGGCGAGATCGAATCCGGGATCGAATGGATACTGAGCAGGAACGTAGAGATGCGAACCTCGCAAGTCCACCTCGCTCGCCTGGTGCTTTACGAAGGAGGGGATTGGGAGATTTCTTCAGAGGATTGGGGACGGGAGGAAGACTGATCTCGATGTTTGATGAGGATTATGGAGCTTTCTTTGGGAGAGATGCGGTTGCTCTCGATTCGAGAAACTATCTAGTAAGGGTTCAACTTTTACTGAACCTCGAGTTCATCGAGCTGATTGTCGTCTCGCAATAGGAGGATGATGAGTTTGACTCTTCGTACGAAGCGCTCCTTCGATTGTCAGCTCAAATTGGAGATGTCAAACCGAAAGGAGTTGGAGCAGAGGCTCTATCGAAACTTCGCACTTTCCCATACTCGCAATGGCCCTACATCGATCACAGCTCGTCTTCTCCCGTTAAAGGATCTCCTATCGCTAGTACAAGCGCGAACAAGATCGAGGAGGACAAGCCAGAGTTTGCGAGGAAAGGTATCGACAAGGAAGTGGCTTGTTCAGTTTGCTTGAGCGTGAGTCGCCGTTCGAACTTTCTATTATTCTGCCGATGTCATTGCTGACTTGTCCCATCAATGAGCCTTCAGGATTACGAAGAAGAGGATGAAATCGCACTCGCTCATTGCTCGCACGGTTTCCACGCAGATTGTCTCAAGGTGTGTGCCACTTGACCGATCTCATGGTCCTCGTACATTTCTCACTCGCCCTCTGTATTCATTAGGCTTGGCTGAAAGATCACGGTAGCTGCCCGTTCGTCGATACCGTTATCTTTCGCAGTGGTCGACTTACTGATCCTTCTCTCCTCTTCGCAGAGTTTGCCGTCGGAATCACGCCGCCTGAGATCAACTCATTGTAACATCTTCCCCTCAGCTCTTCTCTTCCTATACAGTTGTGCTTGTATCGCTCTTCGCTCTCATTTCTCTCGTTTTCTTATTTCTGCTTCACCTGTTTTTGATTTTAAGAACCGCATTTCTCTACTTTATATGAATCGTACTTGTAGCTCTGCGCAATCTCGTTTTGATTCGATTCTCATTTTCACAACTTTGCGAAATTCTCACTTCCGTCATTCTTGGTTCCAAATCGCTCTTCTTCGCTTCGCCACCTCTGCATCAAGCGTATGAGACGTTCTGCAGTAGCTCTAGCAGCACACAAGCCATCATCATCTGTACTGAGGCTCTCAACTCCTCGTCCTCGAACCCCATCAAATCGCTCAACATCGGATCAATGGCTTCGCTCAGGATCGCGTAGGACGTTCTTCGGATTGGGAGAGGTCATGGGTGTACTCAGCAAGTACGTAAACCCTCTGCTCCGCTCGCTGGAGATCCGAGATGATGGGGCTCTCGATTCTCAATGAAACTTCACTCACCCCGTCTCGCTTCCCTCGTATAGTCCTGCCGAAACCCTCAGATCACTATCGGATGCAAAGAGACAATTGGAGGAAATGCGGCAAGAAGTGAAAGATGCCAAAGAGAGATCGCAGAGTGCGTTTCGCTTTACTTTATCGCTTCTTTCGCAAGCTGACGACACGTTCCACAGTTCCAACGTCTCATACATTCTCCCCTCTGCCGGGCTTCTTCGATCGGCCGTCAGAGATTAAGGCAATCGAAAGAGCTTTGGGAGCTGTGCCCTCATTTACGATTCTATTCGGTTCTTCGTCTGTCGGCAAGACGGCACTCTTGCGTCAAGTACTCTCCAATTCCGACAAGTACCACGTACTTCACTTCGACCTTCGTATTGCGGGATTTGCCGATTTAGCGTCTCTTTACCTCAGCTTGTCTCAACAACTAGAGTCCTATTTCGCTGTGATCCCCGAACAAATGGGTAAAGAATGGGGATGGGATGAATTCGAGATCGAATCATGGGCTTTCAAGGTATGTCCCACTTGCGATCTCAGTCTATTGGAAAGCTCTTCTGACCGGATTCCCTCGAAAATGCAGCATGATCGAGCCGAAGTCGTCAAGCGTGTCGAGAATGGAGGAGAGGTCAAGACGAGTGATATTGCGAGACTGATGGAGATCTTGCAGAGTGCTCTGCTCAAGTACTGGGAGTGAGGCTGTGTTCCTTCCTTCACCCGATCGCGAATCCTACTGAGCGAGATTCTGGTACAGCTTTAAACCGATGTCCAAATCCGAGAGGAAAAAGCAAGAGGAAACTAAGAAAGCTGCAGAAGAGGAGGAAAAGTCAGGATCCAAACCTTCGAAAACAGCGAAACCAACTGCGATCAAGAACGATTCATCTGCACCGTCGACCTCGAACGATCCGACAGAAGCGCGAATGAGAGCTGGCGCTGTGCCGAAACCACAGAGGAGCGAGAAGGAGGAGAAGACCTTGATCGAGGCGAGAAGTTTGGGCAAAGCGCAGAAAAGCGAGGAGGGAGAGGTTGAGGAAGAGAAGAAACCGCGAGCGAAGAAGATTCCAGTGATCTTCATGGACGAGGTAAGTGTCTCAGTAGTTTCTCTCCACGGGATGTAGCTGATACCGCAACGTTGATAGGCGCACAAACTACCCGCACTTATTCAAGCTGATGAGTAAGGTTCAAGTTTCTTCATGGCATTTTCGTCGAACTAACCTTTCTCGCCTCTTGTAGCGCTATGAAGGCTATCCTCGACTCGTTATTGGTGTTGACAAAGCAAGATCGACTAGCTCACTGCATTCTTGCGACGAGCGATTCATTCTTCATGTAAGCCCTCGTTCTCCCTCGTCATACGACTCCTCACTCATAGTCACACTGCGCTATAGGATGTGGCTGAGAGCGTGGAACACGGCTCAGCATTGTCAGATCCTTTCGATTGGTGACTGCAACAAGGCAGAAGCGAAAAGCTTCGTCGAGAAAGTTCTCCTGCCTCACGTCCCGGAGAAGATGCGAGGTAAATACAAGTTCGACGAGCTGTACGAAGTATTCGGAGGTAAACTCGCTCACCTGTCAGATTACAGTATGTCGATTCTCCTCTCAGAGAACTTGACTACCGCTTGACTGACGATGGAGCGTTACCTCGACCTCTAGCTGGCGAATTCATCAACAACGAAGGCGACTTGAACATTCTCGACTCTTCTCACTTCCTTCAAGCGCACGCACTCCTCAACCTCCAGCTTATTCACGCTCTCCCTCCTTCGAAATCTAAATCAACAGATGAAGAAGACGATCAACGACGCGCTTCCTCCGGGTTCCGAATCTATTCTCCTCTTCGGAACTCAGCACCGACAGGGACCGGCGCCGGTGTCGACGATGGAAACTCGGCAGAATTCACCGTTACGGATCTGCTGAAAGTGATGGAGCGACTCGCGCCAGGGAAAGAAGAAGCACTCTCGTACTTTGCGCTATGTAGGGAGATGGGAGCGCTTGCGGTCGATGGCATGGTGCGAGGGAGGATCTTGGAGTTGAGATGGAGTTCGACAGTGACAGATGAGGGAGGGCCGCGAAGCGTAGTGGAAACAAGGAAAGAGATCGTTGGACCCTGTCTCGTTCCAACAACGCCAGTCATCAAGTTTGCGATGGGTAAAGTACTCGAAGAATGGAAAGACGAAGTCAAGGAGTAGGGAAGTATCCGAATTGTTGTTTGTCATTTAACTATAGTAACTTTCGCAGTGCACCCTATGAGAACAAACGATCACTACTCGATCTAGCTCGAGCCTTCCCGCCTCTCCCTGACCCAAGTCCTCCATTTCTTCCAAACCTTGCGATCTTCTTCCGCTTTGACCTCACCCGATTTCTTCCCTCGTTGTCGCCAGTCGTTCTCCCACCTTTCGCCGTAACTCGAGTAGGCTGTTGTCGAGCGGATCTGGGCATCTAGCGATTTCGAGGGCGCCAAATCGACGAAGCCGAGACTTATTTCGCTTCGAGAGCGCGAAAGCTTCCTCCCGAAGAGGCTGTGCGGTCGTCCAGAGCTCTTGCGAGATCGGATCGTTGCGACACTCTTCTTCCTCCTGAGATCATTCACTTGTGCTGCCCTATCCTCCTTCCTCTCTCTCTCTCCCTCCCCCTGGATCCTCCTTCGACTCTGACTCCTCGTTCTCCCCAACTTCGTCAACCACGCGAATTTGCCTCGGGTTCGAATCGATTTCTCCGAATGAGCGTTCCCGATCGTCGCTTGCAAGACTGGCGATGATCTCGCTACGTCCGCTCCAGGTCCATCACGAAGAAGCTGGAGAAGAGCTTTGCGAGAATCGACGTAATTCTGAAGGGTCGAATCGACTGGAGCTCTGGGTTTCAAGAGTTTCGTAGTTCCTGGTTTGCCTTGCGAGTTCGACGATGCAGATGATTTGTTCAGAGATGAGGGGAAGGAGGAAGGGATGGCGGAAGGGGAAGGTGCTGACGGAGACGCTGAAGAAGGGCCGTATGTTGTTGGCGAAATCACGAGTTCTTCGATCCCATCTCCTCCGACGTACGAGCTGAAGACACTGGTCGACCTTGAGCGACTCTCAACTGTCGTCGAAGCTCCTTCACCCGATCCTTTCGAGAGTGACCTCGTGCGTTGAGAGTTCTTGCGGGTCAGCATTCGCTTGAGATGCGAGATGGCATTGAAGAAGCTCGACGGAGACTTGACTTCGACAAAGGACGAATCGATCGAGATCGTCGAGTCTCGTGGTCGACGAACGGGATACGAAGGAGCTGTGAAACTGCGAGAGGGAAGTGGTGGACGAGGGAGATCCGGAAGAGAACGAGAAGCGGAGTGAGGGCGTTGTGTTGTAGGTGAGAGAATGCTCAAAGGAGCTGTGGCATCTCGGGGTCAGTCAGTATCGTTTGCTGAGTCAAGGTGCGATTTGAGCTTACAGAGAGGAGTACGATCAAACGAATCTTGCCCGTTCCTTCGAACAACCGACGATGCGACGGATCCAGGTAGTCTCATGCTCGTCGAAGCGCTTCGTTGAACCGGATTTACGAGAGGCAGGGGGGCAGTCGTAGCAGTCGAAGTTGGTGGAAGTGGTGCAAAATTCGACCACGGCTGAGGGCTAGAGGACCGAGGTGACAATCCAGGGACTATGGGCGACCTCAGCTGCGAGTGATCCGACGGACTGTGGATGGCCTGTAATGAGGAAGCGATTCTTGATCCTCCTCTCGTCGAGGCAGCGAGGGTTGACGACGATAAGTTGCTTGAATTGGTAGGCTTTCGACTCCAGACGTCGCTAACGGTAGTCGACGGAGTTTTCGAAGGCCTCCGAAGGGAGGAGCTCCGAGTGGTGGAAGGCGTTCGTTTCGAAGATTTCGAAGGAGGAGGTGCAGGGCTTCGATTCAGCTCTGGATATCGATTCATCGCTTGTCGGTACTCTGGAGAGTCGAGTAAAGAGTGGAGCAGAGGGTAGTCCGCTCGAGGTAGAGGCAGATGCACCGGTTCAGACCTCGAGGAAGTTTGGGAGCGAGAGTGGGAGAAGGTAGTCGAGGGAGTTGGCGGATACCATGTTGCGTTCGAAGGCACAGGCGAGAGGTAGGTCGACATCAAGGAATGTGGAAGAGAAGAAGAGAGAAGGACGAGGTGGAGAGGGATTGAGAAAGAAGCTCGAGCTCCTCGTCGACTCCGTGGAGCTCTCGGACTTCGACTGCGGCATCACGGACAGACTCGACGACAATGGAGTATTGCAGGTGATATAGGAAAGGATATAGGTATGATAAATAGAAACAAGACAAGAATCGACGACGAAAAGAGGCGAAATGAAACGAACAAAGTAACCCATAAAAATGACAACAAACGAAACCTCAAGCAAGAAAGTGCTACATCTCCATCCAGTCATACATGATCAATCACCTTTTCGCTCGTCAAAGTCTTCCGACTCGCGTTTCGACTCGTTTCGCGGCTCCTCGGTTCGCCATCTCTAGGCTCATTTCGACTTTCAGCTTCATCTTCATCGTTCTCCTCCTCATCGTCTGTGTACTCTGTGTACTCCGATCCAGTACCAGTCACTCCAGTTTCGACATCTCTCGTATCTTGTGTCCATTCTCCAGTTCGAGGTTCTTCGGTTTCTTCTCCAGAGACGGCGAATACGTGAGCTGAGCGACCATGTTGAGCTGAAGTCGTCACGTGAGCGCGGGCATTCGACTTCTTGCGAGTTCCAACACCGTTCGAAGTAGAAGAAGGGAGGTCAACTTCAGCTCCTATCGTCCATTTCGTCGTCGACTTGATCGGTCCAGCGTAATGGCCTGTGGAGATCAAGGTCAAGTCAGAACAGTCTCGGGGAGCAGAGGAAGAGAGCGACTTACTGTTGCCGTAGAGAACCCATGCAAGCGAACTCAATAATGAAACTCCAACCCAAACAGCAGCGGCGTAAGAAGCGTTCACTGCACAGCGCAATTCAAGACAATCAGTAAGAGATCAGAGTTGGACCGAGGAAGTGAACTTACGAGGAGTAACGGGGTAACCAGTTGGTAGACAGACCACGATTAGGAAGACGGAGCAGAAGAATGCCGCAGCACACGCCAATGGCTTACTCGCCCTTCGGAGTGTCCACTGTGCTCTTCCGTCCCCTCGTAAGACGTCTTTCGGACAGAAGATGTAGATGATAATCGGGATTGCCCAAGAGAGAACGACGGTGATTCCAGCTCCTTCGACGAGGGTTGTAGCGAAGATGTGAGCGTCGATGGCGAGGAAGAGGAGAGTAGGGACTGCGATAGCGATAGTGACCCAGATGGCGGGGAGAGGCTGTTTGTGCTTTGGACTAAGTCGGCGGAAGAAGGTGGAGAAAGGGAGTGCGCCTTCTCGAGCGAGAGCCCAGATGAAACGACTCGTTGCTAGAAGCTGAGCGACGTTTTGGAAGACGAGGGAGATGAGAACGAGGACGAGGACTAGTGAAGCGTAATGTCGAGGTAGTGAATTGTCGATAAGGGCGATCGAAGGCCGCAGGTCAGGTCGAAGTCCAACAGTATCGACAGTCTAGAACTCAGAGAATGGTCAGAAACGTGTCGAGGTATTGTAAGTAAGATTGGACATACAGCGAGCAAGACGCAAATCGAAACCCAGCCCATGAGATAAGTCGCGGCGACTGAGTAGAACATGGCCATCGGCACCGTTCGAGATGGTCTGATCGTGTCTTCAGCCATATGTGCTGACGCTTCCATACCAGTAGCGACACAGGTCAAGACCCAGCCTGAAAGATAGGTTTTGTGAGCAATCTCACGACTGATGAATGGGAAGACGACGAGCGTACCGAGCATGTAGACATAACTTTTAGACTCGAAACCAGTCATGTTGAAGTAGCTCGTGAAGACGTAGGTGGCGGAGCTATATTCGGGGAGAAGCGAGTCAGCCGAGTCCTCTCGCGAGAACGGAAAGAAAAATCAGACTTGCCGAACTTTCGTCGATTTGATCAGAAGAGTCGTGTTGATGACGACGAAGGCAATCATAATGAACCATCCGCCACACCTCCAGAGCCAGGGTGAACGAGATAGCTTGGAAGAGTTGACGAGACCAGCGAAAACGCAGATACCCTACAGCGACGAAAATCAATCAGTAAGTCAAGCAGCGGGGTCGACCAGCGGAGATTCGAACGTACCCAACAAACGGCAACAGTAACCCAGAAGGAGTATTCTTTTGAGGTATAGAGAGAAGCGACTCCGAGAATATTATGCGCGAGTTGCCAAGTTATGATGATCTACGAGAGAATGAGAGAGTCAATATTCGAGATTGACCTGAATGAAGAGAGCGAGAGACTCACTTGAAGTAGGATGTGACTACAGAGGAGGAAACTTCCGGTCATCCAGCTCAGGTACCTCGCCCAGGGATCGAGACTTTTCATACTCCGACTCAATCTGAAGACCCACGTGAACATTGCTCCAGCTACTGGCCAGGTCGATACCATCTCACCAAGTACGGCGGCGAGACTGCACATGAAGAGACCGGATATAGGCCAAGCGACAGCGTACATACTCCCTCCCCCTGTCTGCAACGCCGTCAGAACGCCCAACACGGTTCCTATTGACGAGATGGTGAGTCAAAATCGAGCAAGAAGGGGTCTAAAGAGAGTGCTTACCTGGTAGTCCTCCAATGTTGCACAACGAAATCCCAAAACTCGCGTGAAAATCGTAGTCTCTCTGTAATTCCTCTTCGAACCCTAATGCCGCCAACCTCTTCTTGTCTGGATTCCGCCGTGACGTCAATGTACTCTTCCAACTCCTGATGGTCGCTGTCGGGTCAAAGAAGTGTCCACCGCTTGAAGTTGCTCCACTTCCTGCTCCTACTTCTTTGTCATCTCCGATTGTAGACCGCCGGTCTAGTGCAGGAAACGCTGTGCGCCGACTGTCCTTCAACGTTGGTGATAGGGTGGGGATGTCTGAAGCGGCCGAAGGGGATTCGAGAGCGTTCGATAGAGGAAGTTCGGGAACGTAGGAAGTGAGGAGAGAAGGGCTCGCGGCGGAGTTTGACCGGGAGAGTGAACCGGGAAGGGAGGGAGAGAATGAGAGTGTCTGGCCTTCGCTAGTGTTGGAAGAATGTAAACGAGCAGGTGAAGGGCGCTTCAAGATGGGTTGTAGAATTTTGGGAAGAGAAGCGAGAGTCGAAGGTGGGGTTGACGGGGGTAGAGGAGGTGCTGTAGAGGTAGATGGAATGGGTGCAGGCAGTGAGAGAGGCGGAGGTGCAGGAGGAGGTGCAGGACGGAGACCTTCGGATTCCTTATCTCGGCTAGACGAAGGTTGACTTTGATCGAAAGAATTGATCCCTTCTGCCGTACTGAGGCTTGAACCATCTGAATCCTCGGTATCATCATCCTCTTCTTCATCCGAGCCCTCCTCGACCTCTGTAGCGCGTGAATTCCGAATTTTATCTATCGACCCATCTCCTTTTACAACATCGAGTTCGACTGCCCATTCCCTCTCTTTCCCCTTCCCGTTCCCATTTGAATGAGTGAACCCATCTGATCTGTACAGTTTACTTCTAGCGAGTGCATCCATCCTGTCCTTATCAGTTCCCCGCCTTTCCCTTTCGACATATTGAACCATTCTCTCGTCTTCTTGTTGTAACTCGTTCGCTAAACTCCTTGAACTTGAAGCGTGTATCGTAGGGGCCTCTATAGACTGTACGTCTATCTGTATTGCCATTCTGTAGGCTGTCGTGGTCGTGGGTGAAGAGTGGGAAAGGCGGAACCGGGATTGATTGAACGAAGTCTTGGGTTTTGAGAGCGGAGAACTACAATCAGCAAGTTTGATGCAGAGTCGTCAAGTCGTATGTCAATAGCTTCTTAGTCTGTTGTAGTCATGCTTTGAGGTGAGATGGAGTCGATTCCAAAAGGATTCACTTCTCGACCCCAGATAAATAAGTCGATCACATTGGACCGGAGTCTCCTGTCTCGCGACAATCTCCCAAAGAGATTACATATAGAGACGAATGACTGGTGGTTTCATTTCGAGAGCTACAAGGAAGAAGCGGAATTTTTGTTCGAAAACGACAAGCGAAAAAAAAGCTTTTTAACTAATCCCTCTCCCGTTCAGGGGACCTGCTTCGGCGAGGGCTGGGGGATCGGGTACGCTTCCTAGGCTCAGACTTCTCTCGGTCGCCACGACGATCGGGGGAAGGAGACCTAGTTCGTCTCTTCTCGTCTCGACGATCATCGTAGGAGCGACGAGGAGGATAGTCATCGTCTCGACGACCGTAACCTCGGTCGGCAGGGCGGTCATCGTATCGCGAGGATGCAGCACGAGGAGCGGGAGCGTTGGCCTGAAGGTGAGAGAGAGATGGTCAGAACAGCCCAAGTTCGAAAAGGAGGAGAAATGTCAGAGACTCACATCTTCAGCGACGGTGACAGTGACACCGTTGAGCTCGGTACCGGTCAATTTGCGAACAGCCTCATCGGCATCGCCTCGGAGAGCGTATTCGATGTAACTACGAAGTGAAAAGGAAAACGCATTCAGTTCGAAGTCAGGTCAAGTGAAGGGAGAAGTAGGAAGAAAACGTACCCGACAGTGGGGTCACGACGATCGACATCTGAGAAAGCACAGTTTCCGACTTGACGAGCAAAGTCCTTGAGGTCCTATTGGTGCGGAAGGGAAGGGAAAGGAGTGGATCCAAAGGGGGTAAAGGAGGATTTGGTTAGTCGAGTCCTCCAATCGATTTCGACCTCCTCGAGGGGACCGTGCAATGCGAGACGAGACCAGGAAGCGAAGCGAGCGAATCCTCCGATTCCTCCGGTGACCACCAGACGAGAACGAGACGAAATCCGAGACCCAAGGAACGAGTCGATTTCGACGAATCCATCGCTCCTACCGCTCCTCCCGCCCGCAACTAGTCCTCGAGACGTGCTGAGATACCCTCCATGCGAGACCAAGTCGTCCTCCGCTCAGTGCGACCAGAAACGAGAAACGAATCCTCCAATCGAAGCCAACGAACGAGGTCCAACGGAAGGGGAGGGTGGAGTACAGTGCAACGATCGAGTGCCATTGACGAGACTAGGTCACGAGACTGGACTGCTAAGACCCGAATGTGGCTCGTTCAGTTTCATCAGTCCAAACGACTTTTCCAAATCTTGTTGAATGTAGCTTGACGAGACAACGAGGACCGCAAGAACGAAGCAGCCGACCGAGAACACTCCGAGAAGAAGTGATGACTTACCTGCCAACTAGTACCCTCCCTCAAGTTCGAAACGACGAGCCTGTATCCAGTTCCTCCTCGAGCGACGGGACGGGAAGGAGGAGGACGGTCGTATCCTCCACGGTCGAATCCACGATCTCCTCCACGATCTCCTCCTCGATCGAAGCCACGGTCTCCTCCTCGATCGTAATCGCGGTCTCCACGGTCGCCGTAACGAGGAGGGGGAGGACCACGTCTGAAGAGAAAGCGAAATCGAAGGAGTCAGTTCTGACACTAGTGCTTCTGTGAAGGGTGTCGCTTACCGGTCATCACGAGCATCACGCTCACGAGGAGGCTTGGCGAATTCAACGAGAAGACTAGAGAACGAGAGAATAGCATGAGTTCAGATGAATACAGAGAAGAGTGAAAGCAATTCGAGACTGACCGTTCACCCATGAAGTCCTTGCTTCCGAGGTCTTGTACAGCTTGCTCAGCGTCCTGTGTACATAGTTCCCCAAAGTGAGTGATGATGGAAAAAGGGGCAAAACAAACATTTGATCAAGGAGATGAGAAGCAGCAACTCACACTGAGGCGATCGTACTCGACGAAAGCGAATCCATTCATGAGACGGATATCTACGAGCCTTCCGTGACCAGCAAAATGATCCTCGAGGTCGCGTTTGACTGCATCAGGAGGAACTCGTCCAATGTAAAGGCGACGTCCAGACACTGAGGGTTCAAGAGCATGTCAGTCGATTGAGTATTGTTTCTATCGTATGTGAGCCAATTTTGAAGGCTTACTGTTGGTTGAGAGTGGTGGGGGCAAGTGAGAAAAGAGGGAAAGGGAATTTCAGAACCAAGTCGAATCTTCCCACACTTCTGAGAGTCGATTCGATAGCTGAAACGGATTGCTGATTGAGTATGGAAACTGCTAGTATGCTCGACAGATTTCTCGGTGAGGATGACTTTTCGTCTCGATTTTCGAATCGACATTTCGCACGCTGTTCTCTCTCTCAGATCTCGCTTGTTCGCCCTCTGATTCGGATAGTAATAAGTGCACATCAGAAAGTACAGATTAAGGTAAAGGAAGATCTATGAATGAAATGGTACTGCGTCTACAACCGATCTGAAAAAGCCCAATCGAAACATCCCTAGCTCTGTATGACCTCCTTCCCTCATGCGAGCACCTCCATCGGTACGAGGAGCCATGTAAGCATCGAGACGATACGAAGGCCTGCGCAAACAGGGGAAGATCAGCTCCAGAATGCTCGGATGGGACTCGAGAGGGAAGTCGACGGTAATCAAGGGAGACTAGCGTAAAGCGACTCACCACTGCATACACCGAAGGCTACGGCGGAACTTGTCACGAAGACGATCGCAGCGGAACAGAGTCCTCCACAGAAGACCGCAAAAACCGCGATCACGCGATGATCTCGGAACTTGTTGAGCTTGAAGGCGAGGAGGGAAGGAGAACAGACGAGCTCCACCCATACAGTAGTGAGGACGACACTAGTACCAAATTGCGCTATGTGAATAGGCCAAAACTCAGTCAAAAGGGCGGAAAAAGAACGAAAACAGAGAAAAACTCACAATTGATACGCTGAACAGCGACGGGCGAGGACGAAACGGATCAGTCTGATTCATCGTCGAGTTGAGCAAAGCCTATACATACCTTGGCAACGATCCCCTAAAGAAAGTCATCGAGAGTCAGTCGATGAAACGTCGAAGAAAAGCAATGGTCTATCTTACCTGCAATCCAAGACTCGCACTCGCAAACGCCAATGCAGCCATACCCAATGCATCTTGCCAGCCGGCTTCGAGACGATATCTGAATAGGGAAACAGCGGGTCAACGAGAATTCGATCGATTCGACAAAACGCAAACTCACTGAGCGACACTAGGTCCTTCACTGTAATGAGCACAGAGAGCGGCGGCCATGGTGAAGAGCGCCATGATGAATGTCGCGGTCATGATCCACCATCGTCTTCGGCAGCCAACCTTGTCGCCGATTCGACCCAACGAAGTTCCGAGTAAGAAAGCGAGGAGGGAAGTGAGAGCTTGTTGATCTGGTTTGTGAAACCTCGTGTCTCTTGGTGAGGAAGCGAATAGCCTAGCTACCGCCAATGACAGTTGTACGAGTCCTCCAGCTGAACGAGAGAAGGCGAGATGAAAGTTAGCGCGATAACGGGGCGGGAACAACGATTCTCGAGAGACTCACTTTGGAACCCGCACCACAGATAGCATGCGAGGAAGGTAGGAGCTGATGTGAATCCAGTTAGGAAGCAATAGACGGTGAGTTGAAGGAGAGTTTGCCCTTGATCAATGTTCGAAGTGAGGAAACGGCGAGGTTGAAACCGCGATTGCTGAGCTGCCGTCGTTAAGTCTGATACTCCAGCATTAGTCGTAGATCCCTTATCGTGGTGTGGTAGTCCTGTGTGTGCTGTCGTTGAACTAGAGGCAGATGCGCTCATTCTTCAGATTCCAGTTGCGTGAGATAGAAGTGTCAAGGGAGATGTCGAGCCGGGTCTGTCGAGTCTGAAGCTGTAGGTTGCTGAAAAGAAGATGCGATAGAGTCAATGAAAGAGCGAGGAGAAGAAAGTCAAATTCATCTTCCGACGGCCCAAATCAGATCCGTCGCTTCCCAATCTCTCTGCCCTGCTTGTTTTTCTCTGGAGCACCACAAACGTCGGACGCCGTCGATAAAGAACTCAAGGCTTCCTGCCGACGCGCTTGGAAAAAAAGCAGCCTTGCACAGAGTCGTTTCGCAACTTGCACGCAACATTGCTCGTTTGCCTCATACTATCAGTCGCGAAGGCCAGATAACGCAGGACGCCATCGAGCGATTCGGCGGAGTAGACAGCATTCGAGAGAAAGATAACGAGAAACAACAACGATTGACAAGGAAGAACGATAAAAACGAAAACGAAAACTAAAACGACTGCAGTACTCGGAACTTTATGAGGATCACAACTCCTCGCAAACATCCTCATCCTTCATATCCAGGATGATCATGTTTCCCGGCGCGTGCGACATGACGGTCTCAGGGAGCATCGAGTCTTGGATGGCTAGTTGAGGAGTCACTCCGCAACCCTGAGCGATCACGAAAAGAGTCAGTTCCGGCTGGGGGGTAATATCTGTGAGCTTACCCAGTAGACTGCGATTTCTCCTTCTCTGATTTCGCTAGCTTCGCCGTAGTCAGGTCGTGTACCATCGAGATCTTTGATTCCTAGCGAGCGAGCTCCTTCCTCTCCCCATGCGATCGGCTCGCCATGTGCAAGGAGGTAAGGTCGAGTGATCGAGCGGACAAGTTCGAGGGACTCTCGAGGGTAGGGTCGCATCGAAACCACCATATGACCTGTCAACCGTCCAGCCGGTGCGAGTGGAATTTTCGTTTTATCTGTTTCGAGAGCGAGAAGTAAGCTCTTGTGCGCGACACTGCAATTGAGGAGCAGAGAGGGTACTCACACATCGGAACATTGCGATTGAGTTCGATATGCCTCGGGGTCAATCCACCCTCAGCCAAAGCCGATTCGAAAGAATACGAGCAACCGATAAAGAATGCGACGGTATCGTCCCGCCATTCTTGCTTGACGTCCTCCTTGGTCTCGAGAAGTTTACCACCTTTGTAGACGCGATAGAGAGGGCAGTCGGTGCGAATGTCGGAGTTGAGAGCGAGATGTGAAGGAACGGTCGGGTCTCCTGGCTTTGTTTCGCCCAGTAGAGGACAGCTGTGTCGGCAGGACCTTCTGCGTTAGCTATTGTCGTATCTGGATGAGATAGAGAGCAGCTTACGGTACAGGGTTCCTCCTGCAGAGTGCTCGGAACTCTGAAGCATAAGTCTTTGGCAAGAAGATCACGTTCGCCTGTACGTGACCCGAGCAGTAGCCTGATGTACCAGCGAGATCTTTCCATGTACAGTGTCTGCAAGCTTGACGAACTTCGGCTGGCGTGAGAGCTGATGATGAGACGGTCATTTCTTGTAGTTCTTTGGAGGTTGAGGGAGTGGTCGAATAGCTTGTTGATTGGTGGTGAGCTCAAGTCGAATAGTAGATCAAGAGAGGAGAGCTTGAGGAGAGTCCCACATCCTTATCTCGGGACGGAAAAGGGGGAAAAAGGGAGCGGAATTGCACTTTGCACAAACTTTGCAAGTTCAAGTCTGAAGGGGAAGAATCGCTTCTTATTCTGCCGAGTGCGGCCGATGAACATCACGAGTACGACCTCATCGATAGCATGTTGCGGCGACATCGGTCGAATCGTCGACAGAGTGAACCAAGGATGCGAAAATATTGCGAAACTTTGATTCCGACAAGTCACGGCCAGATTCGTCTCAGTCAGCTTCAGATTGCCATCTATCGCTGGACGTTGACGTACAGTCGTCAAAGAGCAAAGCCACGCTCGAGAACGTAGGTGTCAGTCAAGCGACGCACTGAATCTTTGCAGAAAATTGGGAGCTACATGAGCCTCTCTGCGACTCTTTTCACCACTATCGAGCAAGTGACGAAGACGAAGTGTATGAAGAGTAGTAAGAGCGTCGTTCGAATGTTGGCTATGCTGACGTCGAAAACCGTTTCGAGGAGAATGAGGTAGGTGAACAACGATGGTGAAGCGCTGCGAAGCGTAGACGCTTGAAGTTGCAAAGCGAAGAGCTAGTATACCGCGTCTGGATAGGTCAATATTCAACGATGGAAGACTCCAGCGGAACAGTGGACGTACCTTGACAAGTGAAGCTAATCCGGCGAAAGCTTTTCGTTGAACGACAGGTGAGTGTAGGAGCTGCTGATAGCTAGGTCCATTGACTCGCTTTGTTGTTGCCATGTGAGTGACTCCCATTGAAGTTGGAGAGCTACTTCGAGGTGGAGGAGAGGTCTTTCTCGGTAGAAGAGGTCGATGCTGTTTTCGATCGAAAAAAGTCAGGATCAGCTCGTCCTGACTTTGGAAACCATACTCACCTGCGTCGTCAAGATCTGAAGAGTTGTAGTGCCGTTTGAGGATGGTGACATTTCGCTCCAAGTCGTCGAACGAGAGGTCTGGACTAAACCTCGATCCTCCAGATTCTCGCCTGACCACCCAAGCTTGACTTCCTTCACGACTTCTGCGAGCATCTTCATCACTCGATCGCAACTCGGTCGTTCAGAAGGGTCGACACTGATCAGTTTAGCCATGAGTTTGAGGAGAGATTGAGGAATGTCGTGTCGAGTGCCGTGGTCGAGAGATCTCGCATCACTCGGAACGAACCTACAGAATTCTATCAATCAGCTATCTACGGATGTAAGAGCGACAACATCAGACAGAGCTCACCCTTTGTAAGAGCGGATCTCTTCTTCCAATCGAGCATTGTTGTCGGAATGATGATAAGGAAGCGTGAAGAAGCAGAGGAGATGCAGTATGAGCCCTATGCAATCGACCAAGAGTCAGTGGGATCATGCTTGCGAAAAGGGGAAACAGAACTCACCGAGAGACCACATATCCGTCGAGCGATCAGGAGATGTGAGCTTTCCAGTCTTTTGGTCGCACTCGAAAGCTTCAGGTGCAGTGTACTCGAGGGTTCCGGAACCACCTTCCCGCTCCCGATGATACGAATCGTCAGTCGCATTTCCAAAGTCGCTCAGCTTGCATGTCGGCAGGAGACCCTCTTCTTCCCAGTGTAGCAGCACATTCTCAGCCTAGATCGAATTGCAACGTGAGCATGTGCTCGAGGTTGTTCGAGCGGAGAAAGAAAAACTCACCTTGAGATCGAGATGTAGTATGTTTCGAGAATGCAGGAAAGCGAGTCCAACGACGATCTCTCCGAAGAGAGTCAATATATCCTCGACTCGCAAGAGATGGACTGCACGACCAGTCACTCTTCCTTTGCGCTTCCCTCGCACCCGTTCTTTCCTCTCCTCCATCGATAAACCGTTCTCTTCCAAAGACGACGAACCTCCACCTCTTGCATTGATGAAGTCGAGTAGAGAGCCACCATTTGCAAAGGCCATGAGAACGAACAGAGTTGGTACGGCTGGAGCAAAGTTTGCGGGAGTCGACGTTTCCATCCAAGCGTGATGATACGAGATGATGTTGTGGTGTTGTAGAGATTCGAGTAGATGTACCTCTCGTAGTATTCGAAGTAGCGAGAGTGTCGAATCTCCAACCGCGACTGTGAATGAACGAATTGGTTCAGAAGAGCTAAGGAATTCCGTAGATTTCGCTAGAGACTCACTCTTTTTGCAAGCGTACAGACCAAGAGCTTCTCCATTCAATACGTGCCGAACGAGATATACAGCTCCTTGTCCACCTCGACCTGCGTGAGCGCGAATCAACGATCAGCGTGCGTTGCGGAATCGAGGAAAAGAATCGAAAGGACGAGGGGAAACTCACCTAGTAGTTGTACCTCCTCGAAGAACTTGCCGAAGTAACCCTCGTTGAACTGCGAATGATTAAGAGGAGGTTCTGCGATCGGTGTACCTTGTCCTTTTCGAGCTTGTCCAGTTGTTGTCGGAGTGTTTGCGAGTGAATTTGCTTCCGATAGTAGCTGGAAGTAGGTCGGTACTCTACTGAGGATCTGATTGTTCTCTTCATCCGAGTGATCGTCGAGGGAAGACTGAGGAGAAGAGAGGGGAAGTGTTCGTTGTCTCGGAGTTGGTGGTTTCCTGATAGGAGAGGGTAGAGGAGAGTAGCAAAGTGGACATAGATTCGGTGGTGAGCGAGTAGTCGGTGTTGTAGTCGTTTGAGAGGAGGTTGGAATTGTAGGTGGGGTAATGATCTCCTCATCAGAGTCCAATGATTCCACCTGTACCTCCTCACTATCTAGCCTAGACCTATAGTATTCACTGGAGCTCGCTCTGAACTCTCTATCTGTTGTCGTCGTTACGGTTGATGGATTCGGAGATGAAACGATCAAGGCGTTGTTTCTTGCGTTGTAGAGGACGACTTTGCGTTGTGGCTTTGCTAAGACTAACCTCCAGTCTCGGTGTAGATCTTCTAAGGTTGTTTGAGGCATTGAAGTGGAGTTGATTGAGCGGGAGTTTAAAATCTTCGCAAGATTATCGCAAGCATTCTCCCGAGAGCTCTGACTCGTTCGAACGTAGCGGAAGATGATCACGATGCACACTCTATAACATATAATAATCGAAACAATGGAAAGCAGAATATCGACAAAACCCCAAACGAAACTGACAAAAATCTTCGAATCCTCCTCGCAAGTCACTCTCCTCGAGCCTGAGTACTTGTAGATCACGCGAGACGTAGCTGGTACATCCAGTAATACTTAATACTTATACATGAACGAGTGGTGACGATCGCCGATGATTAGACCCTCTGCGTCCTCTGCGTCCTTTTCCTCTTGAGTCATCGCAAGCTTCTTTGCATTCCGACGCTTGCAGAGCCACGTCTCGAGAGTGATCATGGCTAGTCCGAAAGCCATCGCTGCGAGGGAGACGGCGTGTCCGAGGGTGTAGTTTGGTTTGTCTTGAGAACGATAAATTTGACCTGCGGAACGATCTCGAGTTCAGCTGATGTTCCCCCGAGGCTGATAGGAAGGAGACAAACCGGCCACTATGCCTCCACAATTTCTAAATGTTCGGGGTCCGGGATTCGTCAGTACGGTGTGAAGAGAGACTGATTGCGAAAGAAGAACTAACCCAATAGTCTGCTGAATTCCGATAGCGGTAGCCCTACATATGTGATCAGATCGTCAGTATGGATCATAGAGCGTAGAGCGCAGAGCGTAGAGCGTAGAGCTTCGAGTCGCCAGCGTCGTCAAGTCGAGGAAGACAGACTTACCTTTTTCTTACTCCCGCAACATTCGTGTTGAGCCAAGAGACATGGAGACCAACACAGAGGTAGATACCCGTGGCGCAGAGGAAACACGCAAAGAGCGAGGGACCGGTGGTGTGAACGCCGACCAAAATGGCGTATCCGATGCAGGTGATCAAGCCAGCTGGGAACAGCAACCAGAATCTGACATCTCGTCGATCCGAGATAGCGGCTCCAACGAGGTAGACGAAAGCCGCCCCTGTTGAGGCAGAGAAGTGTGAGCGAAGCATGGCAAAAGTCGAAAACGTGCGAACTTACAGAAGTAAATCGGAGCGGTCAAACAGTTTGATGCGATAGACGAATAGCCGAGTTGTTTGATGATGACGGGAAGGAAGGTTGAGAATCCGTCTAGAGGTGAGATGGAACGTGAGCGTGCGAGCTATACAAGAATCGAGGATATCAAATGAACGAACATAAAGCAATGTCAAACCCAAATTGACCAAGACCCGAGATCCAGACAATCGGTTCGCTACGAGGGACATTTCAGTATACTTCTCGTCGAGATGCGAAAGATGGAACTCACGTGAAAGCCTTCTTCACCTCGAGCCAACTGAAATCTTGGTTCCCGATGAATTGAGCGGCTTGAACCTCGCGAGTGCTGTATCAGTCGACGCCTTCGAGCAAATCAGTACGAGTATGAGGAGTAGAAGAGTCGGATGGGCTGACCGCATGAGTAGCTTTTGTCGAGGAGTCAAGAATCGAGCTGAGTTCCATCCGTCGGCGATGAAGAAGATTGATCCTGCCCCAATGACTAGAGTGATAGCACCTTCGATTGAGAATAGCCATCGCCATCCCTTCACAGCGTTGCGATGGAGATTAGTACGAGAAACCCGCGTGAGGAAAACCTAAGCTCACCTCCCAACCCCCGAGCCCGTCCATCTTCAGGAATCCAGCAGCCTACGACGTCAATCGCGATCAGTCAAATGCTTGCGTCCGGTGCGATAAGAGGAGGGATGAGCTCACGATCAATCCTCCTACAACTCCTGAAAGTGCTGCAGAAACGAACATGTAGGAAGTTCGCTGTCCGAGTTCCGATCGTTGATAGAAGAAGGTGAGCCAGAGGAAGAGCTATATCGAGTATTACTGATAGTCAGCTCATCGAGGACCGTGTTGTTTAAGTTTGTCGACGTACACAAGGAGTCAACGCGGATTCGAGCAAACCGAGCAACAGCCTGATGGCGATGAGACTGGCGTAATTGGTGATGAAGCCTGCGCCAAGTAGTACCGCACCCCAGCCAATTACGACTGCAGGCAACAGCACCGAGGGCCTGACCGTCTTGAGCAAAGTCGTGAAAAAGGGTTCGAAGGTAACGTAGGTAGCCTAGAATTGGTAGGAACATCATCAGCGACAGCAAAGAGCGAGACGAATCATGTCACATCAGATCTGACTAACGTAGAAGATCGAGGTAGCCACCGAAAGACCGTTCGCAGGAGCGTTGATGTCCTCCATCAAACCTCCGACGGCGGCGTTTCCCAGGTTCTACTCACGCCATCGAAGGTCAGTCTCCCATCAGCGAAGTAATCAGGCTTACTTACGGATCGATCGAGGAAAGAGATCAAGCTGGAAACGACAGAAGATGGTCAGTAATTCGTCCAAGAGCGAAGAAACGGAGTTCACTAACTATAGGATCATGAGAACCGGTGCGATGTGGAAGTCGAGATTCTTCAGCAGCTTCTTGAGCTCGTCGGTCGGAATTGAATAGTGTAGCAGCTCCTCATCCGTAGAACTGTCGCTAATCTCGGCGACGGCATAGGACAATTCATCGTCTCCTCCAGTCTTCGAGTAAGTAGTCTTCAATTCGTCGGCCGACATGGAGTAGTGAGTGTGAGCGTGCGAAGGGTCGAGGCGTGTTAGGTGGAAGGATGTTGGAGATAAGGAAGAGAGAGGAGAAGAGAAGCAAAGAGTCGCTTGATGGGGAGAGCAGTTCAGTCTCAGACTCTGGGGTATAAAGCCAACAAAAGCAAGATAAGGAGCAGTCGTATAAAGCGGGGCAGGGCAGGGCAGGCCGTCGAGAGCGAGTTAGAAACGGGCGAGAAGAGGAGAAGTTCTGCTGAATGCAACAAAACTTCCGAAGATTGGAGCGGAATTTGACTGACAGAACTTACCCGCCGAGCGTGGGGTATATCAGCAGCCACGAGAGATCCTGCAAGGGTTTCGCATTCGCAGAGTGTTATTCCGGTTATCGACGAAGAAGCGGCGACGGCATTGCTCGAGAGTGAATCGTCAACAAAGACGGCGAAGCGAAACCGAGAAAAACGAGAGAAAGCTGTTCTTCGACGAAAATGTCAAATTGCGAAGGCTACTGTTGAACGGGGAGGAAGGTAGAACGAACGAAAGCAGGCGCTACTGTCAAAGTCGAACTATGAGTTCGAGAGCGCAACGAAAGCGGCAGAAAGCAGAGACCTAATGATTTCAGAAATACCATGGTAAACCTCCTCCGTTATTCAATTCTCCTCCTTCACCTCCCATCGCACCCCTTCCCGACAAGCTCAACATCGATGCAAAGACATCATCTGGCATCGGCATCATCGCATTAGGTCCCGGGTTGAGACTCGCTTGAATCCATGAATTCGTCGGATCGTACGGCTGAGTCTGTTGCTGCTGCTGAGATGGCTGCGAGAGGCTGTAGGTGGGATCGTATGGATGATGCAGTGGAAGCGGATAAGGAGGACCTTGATGAGAGAAAGCGGATGCGAAACCGTTTTGAAGGGAGAGAGGATTTGGAGGAGGCGAAGGGAAGATATCGTGCTGCTCTCGCTCGGAATTCGTCAGCTTTCGGCGTAAAAGGGAATGCGAGTCTTTTCGAACAGACCTGAGCCGCAGGAAGAGCAGAAGTCGATGCTTGCGGTACGGAAGGTGGCGGTTGCCAACCCATGGAAACGAGCTGCTTTGCCAGTTCCGATTCAGGATCGAGGAGCTGTTGATGCGGCGGAATTGACGTCGACGTTGAGCCTTCGTTTGCGGCGGAGTCTGACATCGGAGAGTCTTTCGGTGCCCATTGATCGACCAGTCTTTCGAGAATCTTGCCAGTCTGAGTAGCGCATTCGAACGCCCGTCCCATCTCCTTGAGAGCCGAGACACACCGTCGAGCAGCTTCTTTCGCATCGGTTGCCTTCTTGCCGTTCGAATTGACGCTTGCGAGAAGTTGAGTCGTTCCAGCGGCGAAGCAGATCTGGGTCATGGTCACGGGAGCGTATCGTAGACCTGGTGCTTGCTCGAACAGCTGAATCAGACCTATTAGCTCGTCACACGATTCGACTTCGAATCGAAAGAGACGTTGAGAACGAACCTCGAACAGCGAGATGATCCGACTACTCGCAGCATTGCACCGCTTGACAGAGATCTCGTGAATCGGTAGCGAGTTCCCCTGGAGGTTGTAGTAAGGTCGATAGAGGAGGATGACGACGAAATGATAGAGAGCGTTGAGGAGAATGACATGACCGGGAGGAGGTTTCGTGAGTTGAGGAGGCACTCGCAAGGAATCTGGCAGTTTCGACATCCAAGACTCTAGTTTCAAGCTATCGGAGGAAGAAGACGAGGGCGTTAGTAGCGGAAAGTCTGGGTCGAAAGCGAGGTTTCGACGTACTTGAGGTCTGAAACTTGATTCAGAACGTTGACCGACGTCACGTTGACGATCAAACCATAAAGAGCGACGAGGACTCTCTCTTGTAATGTTGCGAGCTTTGTAGTGTGGAAGAAGCAGAGTGTCAAATTGCTGAGAGCAGGTGTCCGACGATTCGAGTTTGCGAGAGGTTGCCAAAGTTGCGAGTCGAGAGTCGAGTCGATACATGGCGCAGGGGTCTGTAGGTTCTCGAGATGTAGTGTGCAGTTGCGGCCGACGTAAGAGCTCCACAATTTGTCCTGAATGTAAGCTGTCCACCTGCGCTCGTGATCGTTTAGTCAGTGAACGGCAATCGATAGGAGAGTACAGAGAAGGTTCCTCACATTGCGTAATCTCGAGTCCTCCTCAGTTCTTCAGATAGAACTCCATTCTTGACGAATCCGGTTGCATCAATGCCTAGTCCCAAGGTTTGCGACATTCTCAGACCCATTCCAGCGTACAAGTTCCCGAGCCCTTGATATCCTCGACCTGAGTGCCAGCTCCCGAGGAGGAGGAGGCCCCGTAGAGTAGCGATCGAAGGTCGTTCGCCTTCCTCGTCGATGCGGTCCTTTGCGGCTCGAATGAGCGCTTTCGACGCCTCCTGAGGTGTTCGCGAATCGTCGCTGTAAGAGCAGGCTATGGCGAGGATGACGAGATGTAGAAGGGGAGAGTAGTAGGATGTCCGAGAGTTTGACGAGGTCGAAGTGATCGAGAGGAGCCTTTTGAACGAAATGAATCATTGTGTCAACAGAGCTGAAGCTGAAGCAAAAGGGAGGGAGACGGAGACGTACGTGCGAAGGTCACTCCTGAAAGCGTCTTCTTCCACCCAGTAACACCAAGTATTGAAGTACGAGAAGAAAAGTTCGAGGAGCGAGTCATGGAGAGCTTCGTCCCATCCTTCGAGTTCGAGTCGAGGCAAGTGTCTGTTCCATTCGATCGAACCTTGCGCGTGTGTCGCATCGAGAATTGGCGATAAAGCGATTGGAGAACGAGGGAACGACTGAGGTGACGCAGAAAGGCGAGTTTGGGCATTCGGAGGTGACGGGAGATGTTGGAAAGCGCTGGTCGGGCCATAGTTCGTGAGCTCCAGCCCATCCTCGTCGAGTTTGAGACGACTGATCCCGACTTCGTTCAGCACTTGAACGGCATCTTCTCCTTCGCTCGCATCTTCTTCTTCCGAATCGACTAATTCTGTCCTAACCCGCTCTCCTCCTCCCATCTCCCCTTCCGCATCTTGACCAGAAGCTTTCAGTAGTGATTCGAGTGTCTTGATACGTTCACGCAGAGCTGCGACTTCGCCCTTTCTTGCTGTTCTCCTCGCATCAACATTTTCTGACCATACACAGTCGTCCCGATAGAGAGTACAAGTGGCTGTAGAGGGTGAGATAGGATAAGGTTCAGCTCGAATGGCGAAGTTGAGGGTAGGGCAAAGCGAGGTGGGGGAGATAGGAAGGGCGAAGGGGAGAAGGGGAGGAAGAAGAGAGAGATGACTGACAACAACATGGCTGCACACCATCGCATTTGGCCTTTCTGCGTTCAGTAACCCGACTCGATGTCAGTTCTTGAGTGTACAGAGGCGAGGGGAGGAAGGCGAGGTGCTTGATCTAAACTCGCCTTTTCCTGCAGTTCGTACACGCCTTGGTGGTGTGCTTGCGGCCCAGTGTGTCACTGGTAGTTGTCTTGCGACCTCTAGCTCGTTGTTGAGCGAGCATGCTGTGTCGGCGGAGTAAAGGAGCTGGAGTCAATCTGTCGGTCGAAAGCGGAGCAAACTCGAACGTTCAATCGCTCTCCGAGGCTTTCTTGATTGGACTATAACAGCAAGAGAGACATTCCGGACGTCGAGTAGGGGAAATAACAGTTGCGAAGAGGACGACAAGAGACGAGAAAAAGAGGAAGAAAGCATCTCAACAACTTGAATTCAAACCTTCGCAACAGGTACAGAACAGAGAAGACGAGAGAACAATAATCTATACACCTAGTTGAGCGGCAGCACGCTCTGCTAAGCTACCCATGATACCCCTAAAAGTGGACTTGTCTGCTTTCGTCTCATCTTCCCTCTTTTCCGATCCTGGAACTCCCCATCCTCCTCCTCCTGGACTGTGTAACACGAAGCGGTCTCCTTGACCAAACTTGACCGTGTTCCGAGGTCCCAAGTTGATTGCCCTCGGACCAGCACCTTCTTTCAAGTCTCCATCTTCTGCTCTTCGTTGCTTGATCCAAGTGTTCTTGCCTCGACCTCCCGACGAACCTCCAGCGAGACCGTAAGGTGCATTTACGCGGCGCTAGTCGAGCATCAAGAAGCGTTGGTCAAGATTGACCCGTGAGAGTCGACAAGATAGAAAACTCACCTCGGAAAGAATGCTCACCGTTACGTCGGGAATAGTGAACTCGATATCTCTGACCACGCCATTCCCACCTCTATAAAGCCCTGCTCCTCCACTGCCATCTCGAAGCGAGAACTAGAAGGAGAGAACGGAGAAAAAAGTCAGAAAAGTTTTGCGAAAGGGAAAAACGGCTCACCTCGTGTAGTATAACTGGGTAGCGTCTCTCCAACACTTCGCAGTCAGTACACCGAGTGTTGGTCATCGCTATTTGCTGTTACAAGGGCCATGTGTCAGCTCAGAAAGCGAACAGAGGTGAAAAAAGGCTTGTAGAGGCAGCGGAGAGGCGAAAACTGGGCCAGACGACCGCGAAAGACGGTGCAACAGAACTTACAACTCCACTTTCACCGTTCCATGTTGGTCCTGCTCCACTACCTCCCGCGATCGTCTCGTAGAAACCGAAATCCTCGTTTCCGAACGTCAGATTGTTGCAGCAACCTTGTGACGCAGCGCAGGCCTCGAAGGCTCGAAGCACTACGTCCGTCACACGTTGAGAAGTTGTCACGTTGCCTCCTACGACAGCGCAAGTCGAAGACGGGTTGATAATGGTGCCTTCCGGGATTTTGACTACAAATCTCGACAGAAGACAACAAGATGGGTAAGCTCGCTTCATCACGGACACGATGTGGGTCAGAGATCAACGGTAGAACTCACGAGTGATAGGTTCGAGGCACCCAGCGTTCAAAGGGATTTCAGATCCACAGAGCGCTCGAAGGCAATAGATCACAGCTGATGAACAGACAGCGACGGGAGCGTTGAGGGAGGACCACGACTCGTAGCCGGTACCTTCAAAGTCGAAAACGGCGGAACCGGTTTCAGGATCGATATCGATAGTAAGTTCGATAGGAGTACCGTCGTCCATGTGATCGAGAGCGTGGAGTCGAGTCGATCCGGCCTTGACGACAGCATCCTTCAATAGCGAGCGAACAGCGAGTTCAGCGTTGAGGTTGATGAATCCCATGTACTTCTGAACGGTTTCGAGCGACCACTCCTTGATCACTGTGAGGTAGGACGTACAGAGATCGGGGAGAGCCGGTGAGAGGAGACAGGTGCAAGGTGAGAGGTGAGAGGTGAGAGGTGAAAAGAAAAAGGTGAAAGGAGAAAAAGGCGAAAGCGGCTCAGTATGCATTTCGTTTCGATGTCAGAGAACGGGGTGAAACGACGAACGAGCGCTGATGAGCTGTACACCCTTGTGATTAGCAGCGATTTGCGCTTGAAGATCCCTGAGAAAGAACATGATCGAGGTCAGTCTCGAATCATCTCTCCTCGTCGAACAAAATCGAACTTACGATTCGACATCTTGGAAGCAACGCGAGCCCGACGATCCAGGGTAGGAAGCAGGTTCATCAATGAGTCTCTTGACGAGTCCAGCTTTGTCGTAGACACCTTTTCGAACAATCTTGAAAGTTTCGATTCGAGCTCCCTCTTGGAAAATGGTCGTTGCGAGAGGACTCATTGATCCAGGCGAGATACCTCCGACGTCGGCATGGTGTCCTCGACTAGCCGTGAAGAATATGATCTCGCCCTTGTCGAAAACGGGTGTGATCACCGTAATATCCGGCAAATCTTGAGGAAACATCGCAAGCAGTGTCAGTGACTGGAGATGAGATCCGCAGAGGACGGGGAGCAGACTCACGAGATCCACCGGCAGTAGGAGAGTTCGTTAGGAGGACGTCGCCTTCGATTATTCCATCTCCAGACGATGCGTTCGATCCGACTCCTAAGGTCTTGATCTGGTACGCTACGGCGAACGACATCGAACCCAAGTGAACCGGCAAATGGGGAGCATTCGACACGAGACGTCCTAGTGGGTCGAAGAGAGCGCAACTGAAATCTAGTCGCTCCTTGATGTTCGTCGAGACGGAAGTATGCCGGAGACTGTTGCCCATAGCTTCGGCGATACCCATGAATCGGTTCGAGAAGAGTGCGAGAGCTGCATTATCAAGCGTGTCAGCTCTATGCTCACGACGATGACGAGAGGAATGGAACGCACTGATAGGGTCAGCTTTCTCGGTAGACATGTCGAATGGAGAGTGTGAGGAAGTGTTCGAGGGCGAAATAGTGTCGAGAGCGGTGATTCGGGAGGTAGTATTCGAAGATGGAGAAGTTGGTAGGAGCAGTAAAGAGGATGAAGATAGCGGAAGATGAAGAAAGTGGTCGAAAGTGAGGAATGAAAGATTCGAGGTATCAAGGTTTGTGGGGTTCGGCAGCGATTCCGCTCAGCCTAGTCGTCTCGGCGAGTCGTTATCTCGAGAATGGGCGAAAGGGGTGAAGATGCGAAGTGTAATTCCGAGACGATCGCGACGGAAATTGACTCAACATTGACGATTCTCTTCAGTTTCCCGACATCTTGTAAAGCCGCTTATCTGCTTCGCGGCTAACCTTGGACTGCGGTCGCCCCTTTCAGATACCTTCCTCGCCCCCGCTTTCAAGTTCCGAGATTGACGAGTTCGTTTCACTTCTCTCTCTTCCTCCTCAACCTCTGCATCCTTCTCCTGACAATCATGCCTTCAGTCATAATGCCCTCGACCGTCCCCGACCACAGTGAGTCTCCCTTTCGCTGATGTCAATGTCCCAACTTCCTCAACCTCCTTCCCCTCCCGTCTCTCATTCTCAAGCTACTGTAGGGCTGATCAACTCGCCTCGCTTCTAGGTATTCGTATCTCTATTGATCGAGGAGGCACATTCGCCGACGTATTCTGCGATTGGCGAGTTGAGGGAGAGGAAACAAGGAGGGAAAAGGTCTTCAAGCTCCTATCGGTCGATACGAACAACTACGAGGATGCGCCGACGGAAGGTGTACGTCGTGTACTCGAACACGTTCTCGGCGTATCGATCCCTCGAGGACAAAAACTCGATACTAGCAAAATCGAATACATCCGGTGAGTCCTCCTCGTACCCTTTGCTCACTGCAATCGCTGATTCTGTCGACGCCGACAGACTCTCTACAACCGTCGCAACGAACGCTCTACTCGAAAGGAAAGGAGCGAAACACGCTTTCGTAGTTACGAAGGGTTTCCGCGACTTACTCAAAATTGGAAATCAGTCGCGGCCTGACATTTTTGCGCTCAATATCAAACGACCTGAAGTACTTTTCGATGAAGTTCTCGAGTGAGTGCCGAATCTCTAGAAAACACGAACGGAGAGTGAGCTGACCTCTTCGCAGAGTCGACGAGCGAGTCACGATCGTTGGATTCACTTCAAACCCTCGATTCCATGAAGAATCCGTCAAGTTTGACGAAGATGGAAAGGTTACGAGTGGTCACAAAGGAGAAATCGTCCAGGGAGTTAGTGGTGAAGCTGTGGAAATTCTTCGCAAGCCTGGTAAGTTCACGCTCTCTCGTCTTCTTCCCACGTCGCTCTGCTGAATTCTCTGTACAAACGCTCTTCCCACCTCGCTTCCGATCATTCTTCACTCTATCAGATCCTACCAAACTTCGTTCCGACCTGCAAGCTATCTACGACCGCGGTATCCGATGTCTAGCCATCTGCCTCACCCACTCCTACACTTTCCCTCAGCACGAACAAATCATCGCCGATATCGCCTCGGAAATCGGTTTCACCCAAATCTCTGTCTCTTCTACACTCTCTCCCCAGATCAAGATGGTCCCTCGAGCTAGTTCCGCATCTGCCGACGCATACCTCTCACCGGTACTCCAAGCTTACATCGCCGGCTTCTTCAAAGGATTCGACGATCAACTCAAGAGTGGAAAGTCAGGAGCTAGGGTCGAGTTTATGACCTCGGAGGGAACTCTCGTCGACGTCAAGAACTTCTCTGGACTCAAATCGATCATTTCAGGACCGGCGGGAGGCGTAGTAGGATTCGCGAGTACATCGTGGGACGAGGAGCGAAAGATTCCGGTCATCGGTGAGCTTCTCCTGTTCCCTACCTCGTCCGCACTCGAGCTGTGTCTCCTACTACCTTATGAGCACTTGTACTGACGCTTTGAGCTTGTAGGATTCGATATGGGAGGAACGAGTACCGATGTTTCTCGATTCGGAGGATCGTACGAATCAACTTTCGAAACGACGACAGCTGGTGTTTCGTGAGCTCATTCTATCCCTCCTCCATCACTTCAGTCTACTCACCCTTGACATCTGATCGCACAGAATCTTCGCGACCATGCTAGACTTGTCGACCGTCGCCGCTGGTGGAGGATCTCTCTTGACTTTCCGAAACGGTCTCTTCCAAGCTGGTCCTCACTCAGCGGGTGCGGAGCCTGGCCCAGCCTCGTATATGAAGGGAGGGCCCCTCGCTGTCACAGACGCAAACCTTGTCCTCGGTCGTCTTTTCCCTGATTATTTCCCCAAGGTGAGTCACAGCCTCTCTCCTCCTACTTTCGCTTTAGTCGTAGCTCACGTCCCATCACCTATCACCTACCTAGATCTTCGGCAAGACAGAGGATCAACCTCTCGATCGAGATGCGTCCGTCAAGGCTTTCGAAGAACTTCGCAAAGAAATCAACGCTTACAACATCTCTCACGGTACCGGCAAGGCTTTATCCCTGGATGAAGTCGCGCTAGGCTTCATCAAAGTCGCAAACGAAAGCATGGCGTTCGTAGTCTCTCTATCATTCTGCCGTCTGAAGGCTTCGCTGAGTGTTTTCCGCTTGTTCCATGTCACAGTCGCCCTATTCGCTCTCTTACCGAAGCTCGAGGATACAGCACCTCGAAACACATCCTTGCTGCGTTTGGTGGGGCAGGAGGTCAAAGTGGTGAGTCGTCACGTCGATCTCGCTTCGAAAATGACTAATTCTTTCATTATTGCAGCTTGCGAACTCGCCCGTAACCTGGGAATAACGAAAGTCCTCATACACAAGCATTCCTCAGTACTATCGGCATTTGGCATGGCGCTTTCAAACCGCGCTCACGAAGTTCAAGAACCTTGCGCGATGGAGTACAACGACCAAAACCGAAAAACGATTCTCTCTCGTGTCGAGAAGCTGAGTGCCAAGGTCAAGGCCGAGCTTCAGCAACAAGGATTCCCTGACAACTTGATTGAGATTGAACCCTACCTCAACATGCGGTAAGCTTTTCATCCTCTCTCCCTTGTTTTGACCTCGTCTGACAATTTTGAACGCAGCTACGACGGTTCCGACACATCACTCATGACTCTCGCTCCTTCTGACGGCTCCTTCAACTATCACACCGCTTTCGAGAACGCTTACCGAGAAGAGTTTGGATTCCTCCTCGACACAAAATCCATCATGATCGACGACGTTCGAGTCAAAGGTATCGGCAAATCTCATGAAGGATTAGGAGAGACGGTACTTGCCGAGGCAGACCGTCTCGATTTCAAGGAGGTAGATATCGAAGCGAAGAGGGAAAGCAAGTTGACTTCGATGTACTTTGAAAGTACCGGACGAACGGATTGTCCAATCTTCCTCCTTGGTAACCTGGAACCTTCCGAGATCGTCCGAGGACCGGCAGCGTTGCTCGACGGCACTCAGTCGATCATCCTCGACCCTGGATCAGTCGCTTATATCTGTAGTCGAGCTGTCTTGATCAAACTCGAATAGATTCCCTCTCTTTGTTGCTTCCTCTTTCATTTCCCCCTCTGTTGTACGCGGGTTCTCGTCTTTAGTAGTATAGCAATATGTATATATCGTTCCAGGTCTACGCTCGAACTGAGAGTGACTCGAGACTCCTGATGCAAAATAGTATTTATTGCTCCTCAACGAGATGATCCCGTAACGGCAAAGCTACAGCTTGTTTATCCGCCCATACAGCCTCATGCCGCTTCCCTTTGAATCGATACCGCACTCGAAGTTGCTTCTTCTCCCCAATCGCCACATCATAGAATCCTAGTATCGATGATTTCGATCGTCCAGCCGGGATGACGAGTTGGGAGGCGTGCGGTGGCAGCAGAGCATACAGTGCAACTACGAGAGTACGGAGGATCAGTGCCGAGCTAAAAGAGATGTACAAACAGCGACGCACGGGTAACATCGACGAATCTGTGCTCGACCTCCGACTCGACTTTCTCGCCAACCGATTCGAGAACTCCATAGATAGCTTCGTCGATGATGAGACCTAGGATTGAACAAGCCCGATGAGCTTCAACCACGATACTTGGTATAGCTTCGAAAGCTCACCATTTTTCGACTCTTCCTCCTTGACTCGTTTCGCAACATAATCTTTCACCAATTCTTGCGCCTGCAATGCTTCATCTCGCTTCTCTCTGATATATTCCTCATGTTCTTTCCTCAGCTCCTTCAGTTTCCTGTTTCGAGAGGAAGACAAGCTGAGTGAGAATCAGCCGATTCGAGAGGGAGGGGAAGAGAGAAACGCACGATGAAAGCTTTCTGCGTTTCCTGGGAGCGAGTAAGAAATGATTTGTCGTGATGATACCGATTGCGGGAAGTACCGTCAGAGTGGTGAACAGTTTCGGATCGAGGGAGGTAGCGACGATAATTGGCAGTGTGATCCTCTGTCCCAAGCGCATGAACCTGTCGCAGAGCTTCACTGATCAGCTCCCGTATCGATTGGTCCAACGAAAATGGTCGAGGTGCTTACCGCAACTTGAGAGTCATAGCTCCATTCACAGCAACATCCAACCCTAATCCACCTTTCACATTCTCCGTTATCCTCCTATCCACGCTCCAACCCACACTCATAGCTCCTGTAGATGTTGCGACACCGTTCAAACCGATCCTGAAGCCACTCAGCACCGTGGTACCCCATCCCGCTGTCAACTGTTGGGTGAAAACTCCCGAAGTGCACTCCAACGCCAGCCCGTTCGTATGTTGTAATCCGACTGATATCGTCGAGTCGCTGACGGGTTGAGCAGAGTTTGCGCCCCATGAACCGAGTGCGTACGCTCCAGACCGAAGAGTGGTGATGCAGGTCAGATTCTCGTAGATGCGTCTTCCGAGGGTGAAAGTGAACCTTGGGGGATGAGGAAAGGTAAGGTCTCGAATGGGATTCAGTTCTAGTCGTGCGAAAGAGTCTGGGTCGGGAGCATAAGTCGTTTTGAAAGTGAGGGCTCGGGGTCGAAGGACTGTCGTGCCAATCTCGAAATTCAGCTGTGACGTTGGGCTGTGCTGGAGTTTCAGGATGAAGTTCCCTGCTCCTACTCCTTGACGGGCGACGACTTGAGAGGTGAGGATTACGGCTGTTCCGGAGTTGATGGGAGTGGTGAAAGAGTGTTTGAGGAAGAGTTGTCTGGTCGAGATGGACTGTATCCGATCTATCAGACCGAAATCTTTAGGTCCTCCGTAACGTATCCGATCTTCGTTCGACAACAGCATGACTCTAGCATCTGAAGTGATTGTCACTTCTCCTCTTGACTTCACCAGAGCCTCGAGGTTCGCTTCGAGTTGCTTCCGATTCAGCTTCTCATACTCAGCTCTCAGCTATCGACAGCAGTTCGAGAATGAGTGACACATCCGTAAGAAGAAGAGAGAACGTCGAGGCAACTCACCTCTTGTGCAGTTTTGCCTCTCGGTCCAACTTTCAATTCAGATTTCAATCCCTCCTCTCCCAGCTCATCATATATCACCCTCTTCTGCGGATCTGACAGTACTTCAAAAGCGTGATTGATGGCTTGAAATCGAGAATCTGCGGCCTGCTTCAGGGCTGGATCTCGATGTCGATCGGGATGAAGGAGAGCTGTTCCAAGTTTTCGAGCCTTCGTCAGCCAAGTGCGAGGATCAACGTACATACCAGAGGAAAAGACTGACCTGCCAATCGCTTGTAGCTCTTCTGAATCTCATCTTCTGTACAGTCTTTGTCCAGGTTGAGGATGGAATAAAGTGAATCTGTCGGAGGATTCGCGGAGGGTCGATCCTCAAAGTCTTCCTCCTGATCGAGGCGATTCTCGTGGGATCCGAATAGAGGATCTTGTTGATCCCATGGAAGCTCCGTCGATGTAGAGGCCGAGGTGAACGCCATGAGTCGATCTGGAGAGGTGGGGAGGAAATCGAGGGTGGAGAAGGTTCTGTCGATTAGATTACTATCTGACCACGTCTTTGAGGTTCTACAAAGTCGGTCTGGCCTAAGTCTGAGTCGATAGCGGTGAGTAGTGAAAAGTCGGAGCGAGAAAGTCGGAATCGAATTTCGCTGCTTCTGCATCTCCACTTCACCTCTCAGATACCCAATCAGCGAAGCAGAAAGATGGCTAGTCAGGTGTGTGATCCTCCACTCGAGTCATGCGCTCTAGCTAACTCGTTCCACTGCACATATAGGAATCGAATTCTTCATCAACAAGTTCGCCTCGACAGACACCAGCACAGCACGCTGCAAAGGTATTCGCCCCTGAGGATGTTCAATCGACTCCCCTGAGCGTCCGCGGTCCATTCATCCAGACTCAAAGTTCAGATTCGCCTTCTTCCGATTCTTTCGCTCAACCTCCCTCATCTCCCGCTCCCCCACCTGGTCCAAACACTTCTTCTCCTCCAGCCTCGAATTCCCTACCGACTCCCACGTTCCCGGAAGAAGCTCGTCCAGCAGGAGCGCAAGTCGACAGCGTCGGAGTCGAAATCGTTTTGGATGACAGTCAGATCAAAGATGCAGAGACGTGGCACAAAGAGAGGATCGAGAAGAGACTGAGAGGCGAATACGAGAGAATGGGGAAACAATTGGCTGAAGTGGTGAGTTTCTCGCCTCGAATCTATGACAAGTATCGATGAAGACTGATTTTAACGCTACAACTCTAGGTCAACGAGAATCTCGACGTACCTCTACGACTCAACTCTATTCGATTCCTCGGCGCCACCTCGACCCGACCATCCTTCCTCTCCTCCATCGTAGCTCCCTACCTTTCCCCTCTTCCAACTCCCTCATTCCTCTCTTCCTCGTTCCCAGCTCCTCCTCCTCCATCGCAGCAGACCTTGAAGTCTCTGCTCCGAACTACTCGGGAGCTGACCGAAACTCTCGAGAAGTTCGACATTTTCCGACCAGGGACCATTGAACCGACTTTGGTTCAAAGTGATAGCGTGCTCAGCGGAAGAGATGAGGTCGACCTTGTATTCAACGTCAAGGAACAACCAAAGTACTTCCTCAGAACAGCTACAGATGTTGGAGATGGAGAAGGAAACGCTGTGAGTCTCTTCGTCGACGGTTCTGACTTCTTCTGGCGGGCTGGACTAAAGCGTCTCGACGAGGGTATCACAGACTGGTACAGCGAAGATTCGTAACGCTTTCGGAGGAGGAGAGACATTAGAAGGAAACGTATCTTTCGGTACTCGCACGAAATCTGCATTCCAGGTTCGTCTTCATTGCCTCCTCTCTTTCTCGTTCGTCCTTTCGCTGACGCGTTTCGTATACAAATAGGTCAAGTTCGACACCCCCGTTAATGCTTCACCGACAACTCGATTCGATTTCTCAATGTTCTCAGCTCAACGAGATCTGAACTACTTCGCTAGTTGCAACGAATCTACGAAAGGGTTGATGGCTCGACTACGGGTCAGTACTGTCTCTCTAGTCGATCAAGGATGCGGTCCCTGATCAACTCAGCGAGTCTTTCTGCAGACATTGAGCCCATTCGGATACCACGAATTCGCATACGAAGCAGTTTTGAGGCAAATAGGTGAAGTAGCTCCTTCAGCTTCAATGTCGTACGCAGCTCTATTTCTTCAGTATCTTTCTTGGTGTGTACTAACTTGTCGAGAGATGAGGATAGTGTACGAGATGCGGCGGGAGCTTCGGTCAAATCTGCGATTTCTCACACCTTCACTGGGGATACGAGGGACGATCCTTTCATCGCTACGAGAGGTTTCTACCTCAGATTGAAACAGGTGAGTCAGCATCTGCTAGATCTCGAACGAGAACTCTTGTTAATCTGGCGGTATTCTCTTTCACAGGAATACGCTGGACTGGGAGGAGACGCGAATTTCGTCAAGGCTGAACAAGAGGGTTCAATTTCTCGATCATTAGGTGGTGGATACGTGCGTTCACTTGCTCCTGTTTCAACGATACGCGAGTCTTGCTGATCTTCGGAATTGATTCACAGTCCGTTTCACTCGGTGCTCGATCAGGTCTCTTATTCCCCTTCTCCTCCTCCGCTTCTTCCTCCTCGTCTTCGACTGCTCCCGCACAGTCTCTCCTCCCAGATCGATTCCATCTCGGTGGCCCAACTTCCGTTCGAATGTTCCGACCAAACACGATGGGACCTCGAGACAACCGAGATTATCTAGGTGGTAACGCTTTCTGGGCGTTGGGAGCTAGTCTAGTCACTCCTATCTACAAGAAACATGATTGGCCTTTGAAAGGTCACGCTTTTGTCAACGCTGGAAAACTCGTTGGTGGTTGTGAGTTCCTTCGCTATCGGAGTTGGGGGCCAGTGAGCTGATGGGACCTTGAGAGGGACATAGCTCAATCACTGTCGACATTGTTCAATCAACCCCCTTCGGTCACAACAGGTTTGGGATTGATGTATCGACACTCATTAGTTAGGGTCGAAGTCAATGTCGGAGTACCGTTGATTGCCGCGAGGGGAGAGGGAGCTGTCAAGGGTGTGCAGTTCGGATTGGGACTGAGCTTCCTGTAGATGAGGAGCAGAGGATAGACGGAGTAGACGAACAGGCGAGAAGTAACGCTTACAAACTCGCAAGTACACATCGCAATATCAGCAGACCATTCTCACTTCGCTCTTGACCGTGACTGCGTCTCATGAGGAGATGATGGAAGAGAGCGAATGGCTTGCATTCGATGAGGGATGAGGTACGGCAGATGAAGTACGAAAAGAGATGATGAACGATAATGGAAAGTTACGAAAGATACGAGGCGTGTTGTCTAGATGCGAAGGATGAGGGTTCACATTTTAGCGGGAATGGGGGAGAGCGATACAAGGTCCCTCAGGCGACGCATCGGTAGAGTAAACGGAGGAAGCACTGGATGCAGCGGAATAAGCAGAGGCGAAGGAAGATTGGAGAGTCGTGTTCGTCGAGGACGGTGTCATCGAAGGAGACGATTTGGAAGGACGAAGGAAGAAGAGAGCCTCTTCGAACTGTTCCCAATCTTCTGCTTTGCCGAAGAGAGTGAAAATTGAGCCTGCATCGGATTCTTCGTCTTGAATAACTTCTAGTTCTTTGCGAGATTCCTCCTCCTTGTCGGCTTCCTCTTCCATCTCGTCGACATACCCGGTACACGTCAGAGAGATGGCTGCAAGTTTCGCTTCAACCATTTTCGATTTGAACTGTTCTTGATTCTGCCTTGTTTCTCCGACCATGAACTCCCGACGGATGCTGGGCCTCTTCTTTTGGGTCGTCGGATGTGGAGGAGAGGTAAGTGCTTTGTGACGGAATGTAGTTGGTGAACGAGGTGGAGGAGAAGGGAATTCGAAAGGAGAGGGAGTTTTAGCGGAGCATCGTCCATGTCGTCCATTACGAGAAGGGATAGTATAGGTCGCGAATGGGTCGAGAGGTAGAGAGATAAAGGGCTTGGAAGAAGAGATACGACAGTACTGTCAAGCGATCATTGTCAGTGGGAGTTGCAGAGCGAACAAGCAAGAGTTCTCACATTGTCCTCGAAATCTCCTGCACTGCATTTGAACGGCCAGGAAGTCTTCTTGAGACTCCTCACAATGGAAGAGGTGGTAGAAGCGAAAGGTGAAGGTGAGGTTCGAGGCATGTTGTCCGGCGATTAAAGTGATAAAAAAGGAGAAGAAGAAAAGAGTAAAGGTCGTTCGCGAGATTGGTCGTGAGGTGAGTTGCGGGAAGAGTTATGTCGTGAGAGTCGTGAAAAGAGTAAGTTGAAGAGGAAGAGAGAAGAGAAGCAGAGCCGGACTTCAGAGTGCCAGTGAGCGTGACGAGATCACAAAGCTCTAGGATTGAGAAATGTGAGGGATTCGCGCAACGCCAGCTTGACGCTTACACTCTGTCACCACGCTTCTCAGTGATAGCGTCTCTCGAAGTGTATCGTCTCTGTAACTCCCGAGACGAGATTCGCCTTCCGTGCTGGGCACTCGCTCACAAGACAGCCGCTCCGCTTATGATGGTATCTACATCACGTAGGATTGCTAAGGCGTCGCTGGTGATGTACCGTAGGCCATGCGAAGCGGTTCCTTGAGGCAAAGAGCGAAGTCAAGATGAGAAGGATCTCAACGCGAATTTCTCGTAGTCTGTAAAGCCTTGAAGCGGCTCACGACCGTTCAAGGGGCAGCAGTGCTCGTCAGGCAGCGGGCTAAGAATGACCAGAGGTCAGGTCGAGTTCGAGAGGCGTTTGTGAGCTCGCGAAATTGGTCTACGAAGGCGAAGGCGGATCCGCTAAAGCGAAGCTCGCGAGCGGAGCATCTGACGAGCTTATCCAGGAGTCTGACGCGATGCTCCCGACTGCTTGCATAATCGCTTAGAGGCAAGGAAACCAGCGGGAGAAGCATCTGACATAGGAAAGCGAGCGAACTCAACGGCGGCAGAGCTAGCGGGGTCCCGAATGGATAGCGTAGCTTGTTACCAACGTTCTCAGCTATGTCAAGCTGAAGTCGAGTTGAGTCGTGAAAGGTAGAAGGGAGAGAGAGAGGTTCGCTTCCTCTACACGACCACCTTTCCTGCTCGACTCTCTCAGACAGGTTCTCACCTACTCCAGAGCACAATAGTAAGCTCATAACTATCTCAAGCTCGAAGCTGTACTGATCCGAGTGTTGTGTGCAGTGGTGTTCTACAATCTCAAAACGCTGATCAAGGCAATCAGGTCGACAAAGACTATCGCAGATGAACGGGCTCTTATCGTCAAGGAGAGTGCAGTCATTCGAACTAGCTTCAAGGAGGAAGGTTAGTCTTCAATGCTCCCCTCACTCAATCTCAGAAGAATCATCATCAACACGCGTCAACGCAACGGGAGGAGAGACGCTGCTGCCTTCTTGGGGCAAGTGAGGGTAGTAGTAGATGTAGTCACCGAGCATTGGAACTGGCGCAGAGCGAGGAGGAATTGGGACTGTGCGGTCGGATGAGACGGATTAGTCGACTTTCGGAAGGGCAGGCTACGAAGCGAGACGGGCGTTCGAAGAAGTGCTAGATCATCAGAGTAAGGCATAGTGCACGATGAAGCTGACCCGAATCGCTTCTCGACAGATTCGCACACTCGACACCACAACATTGCAAAACTCCTCTACATCCACATGCTAGGTTATCCCGCTCATTTCGGTCAAATCGAGTGCTTGAAACTCGTTGCATCCCCTCGGTGAGTTCAGGTTGTTTCGAGCGAATCTCGATTCAACGCTCATGACTGAGCCGTGATCTCGCAGATTCACCGACAAACGATTAGGTTACTTGGGTATCATGCTGTTGCTCGACGAGAATCAAGAAGTCCTCACCCTCGTCACCAACTCGCTCAAGAAGTGAGTCACTCTGGCATAGTCAGTATAATCGATTTTGACCTTTCTAATCTTCCACAGCGATATGAACCATTCCTCAGCTTCGACCGTCTCCCTCGCCCTCTGCACCTTCGCCAACATCGCCTCAGAAGAGATGGCACGGGATCTAGTGACAGAGATCGAACGATGTCTCGGTTCAGGAAACGCCTACATTCGAAAAAAGGCTGCCCTCGCCGCTTTACGATGCCTGTACAAGGTTCCTGAATTGGTCGATCACTTCGAGGGGAGAGCGACGAGTCTGTTGAGTGACAGGAATCACGGTGTGCTGTTGACTGGAGTGACACTCGTTACCGAGATGGTGAGATTGGTTGGAGGAGATCCATTCCGAAAAGTGAGTTTGCTTCTCTTCATTGTTTTATCTGAACCTGTATTGATTCTTATCGCTACATAGGCTGTACCTTTACTCGTTCGACACCTCAAAGCTCTCGTCACGACGAATTACAGCCCAGAACACGATGTCAGCGGAATCACAGATCCTTTCCTCCAAGTCAAGATTCTTCGATTGTTGCGATTATTAGGGAAGGAAGATGTAGAAGCGAGTGAAGCGATGAATGATATTTTAGCTCAGGTGAGTTCCATCCTTCTGATTTCGCTAAAACTGTCATTGACCTCGTTCGAAACAGGTCGCTACGAATACTGAAGCTGCGAAGAATGTCGGAAATTCGATTCTGTACGAGACGGTACTCACAATCCTTGAGATCGAGGCGGAGAGTGGATTACGAGTGATGGCCATCAACATTCTAGGAAAGTTCTTGGGAAATCGAGATAACAATATTCGGTCAGTTGAATCTCTTCTTCAGCTGACCACGAGTGGGCATTGACAAACTCCCTCCCCCAGATATGTCGCTCTCAACACTTTGAACAAGGTCGTCGCCATGGACACAAACGCTGTCCAACGACACCGAGCAATCATCCTCGACTGTCTCCGAGATGGCGACATCTCGATTCGACGACGAGCACTCGAACTCTCCTATGCCTTGATCAACGAACAGAACGTCCGAGTACTCATCCGAGAACTGTTGGCGTTCCTCGAAGTGGCCGATAACGAATTCAAGTTGGGAATGACCACTCAAGTTTGCGCTGCTGCCGAACGCTACGCTCCCAATCGAAGATGGCACATTGACACCGTCTTACGAGTACTCAAACTTGTGCGTAAAGACTCTCATGAGCAGTAGCTGAGATCTGCTGCTGATCACGTCTGATTCTTACCACAGGCTGGAAACTACGTTCGAGAAGAAGTCTTATCCGGATTCATTCGCCTCATCACTCACACTCCCGACCTTCAATCCTACACCGTCTACAAGCTCTACACTGCCCTCAAAGCCGATGTTTCGCAAGAATCTCTCACTCTCGCAGGAGTTTGGACGATCGGAGAATACGGAGATGTGCTATTGCAAGGAGGAACAGTAGCGGACAACGGAGAAGAAGACGAAGGCACAACAACGACGAGTGAGGCAGTGAACGAGAAGGATGTCATCGACTTGCTCGAGAAGATTCTGGTTTCACCTTACACCAACACCACTATTCGACAATTCGTTCTCACCGCTCTCACCAAACTCTCAACTCGATTCTCTCAGCCTGATCAGATCGCTCGACTCGCAAAGGCCCTGCATCAATTCGATACGAGTGTCGAACTCGAGTTGCAGCAACGAGCGATCGAATTCGGAAAGTTATTGACATTGGAATCGGTTCGAGGAGGAGTTTTGGAGAGGATGCCGCCACCGGAGATCAAGGCGACTGTCATGGGCACTGGTGAGCACTCGGTTCTCTTCGAGTTCTGTCCGAATGAAGGACTAAATGAGGTCTGTATATCTTGACAGTGAGCGAGAAGCGACCAGTCGGTTCTCTCCGACGGGATAAGGACGTAAGTTACAAATGCACAGCTGTTCGCGAGCCCATCGTTGACGTCAGCTCGCTTTGTTCAGGCTCTTCTCGACTTGATGGGAGACGAATCGTCAAGTCCGACAACCGCTGCACCACCTTCTGCTGCTCAACAGCAAACAACACAAGATCTTCTCGCCGACATCTTCGGTTCCTCCGACGCTTCTTCAACACCCGCTCCTACTTCTCCTACTGCCCCTTCGTCGAACGTCAACGACATCATGAGTCTATTCGGCTCGACTTCACTTTCTCCTCAACCAACGGGTTACTCTTCACCTCCAGCATCCACTTCCACCCCTTCGAACGATCTTTTCTCAACCCTCGCTTCTACTCCCGCCGCCCCAGCTCCTGCACCCGCACCCGCACCCGCACCCGCACCCGCACCAACACCTTCAGCTCCTCAACCTCACGAAGCCTACAACGGCAACGGTCTCAAGATCACTCTGACCCCTATCCGAGATTCGAACAATCGTAGTGTCGTCAACATTCTCGCAAAGTTCACTTCGACACAACCTGTTCAAAGCGTCAACTTTCAAGCTGCCGTGCCAAAGGTGCGTTGCTTTTTCTCTTGCTCGTGCATTTTCCTGAGCTCATTACTCTTCTACCTGGTGTTTGCAGACTCAAAAGCTACAGATGCTTGCTATGTCAAAGACCGACGTTCAACCGGGATCTACGGAGACTCAACAACTGCGAGTGATGGTCAGCGCTGCAGGCGTGAGTTTCCTCTTCTTCTCGATTTCTCATACAATGCTAAGTGTTGTTGCGACCTTCACAGGCTCTCGTTCGACTGCGGTTACGAATCGCTTTCACTTCTGGAGGTACACCTTTCCAAGAACAAACCGATTTCTCTTTCCCTGCCGATCTCATGGCATAGTCTTCTCTTTTCTCTCCTTTCACTCTTTGTTATTCCCTCTTGCCTTTCTCTCGCGTTACGGTAGAAGATACCCCTCCTTTCCCTCTCATTTCGTCGTAAAAAGCTGTGCAAGTCGTTTTCATTTCCCTCGGAACGCGACTTCACGTCTCTCCATTAGTTGAGGATCGATTTGTGACTGTATGTCTCCGTGAGTCAGCGTGAGCTTGGACAAGAAAGGAAGAGAGGTGGAGAATTGCAGAGGGAGGCGAAAGACAACAAAAAGGGTTTCCAACTTAAAGAGATCGGTATCGAGAACAAGGGTAAGAGGTGAGAAAGTGTCTATGGGAAGGGATAGTATCAAAAGCTCAAGCGATTTGTTGCTGGTATCTAGCGAGGAGGTCCTTGACTTTGGATGGTCCGTTCGGCTTGGATCGCTCGTTCTCGGAGACCGCAGGTCGAGAAGATGGACTCGAAGGAGAGCGAGACGAAAGTGGATTCGACGACCGACCTTGAGTCGTGTTGAGGAATGGTTTCGCGGGAACAGGTTGAGCCGGAGAGACTTGCAGAGAACGACGATTTGCTGCGTTGCCGACAGGAGATAGAGGTTGTGACGACGGACGGAGAGGAGCAGTATCGATCGAAGAGAGTGACTTTGTAGGCTTGTGTCCAAGGACAGGAGCGGGAGAAGGGATCCGTTCCTGTAGGCAGAATCAGAGAGTCGGTTTACAGAAACAGAGTAAAAAGAACTGAAAGCCAGACTCACAGCTTGTTCCTCTCGAGATGCCCAGATACTCGCAACATTGGTGACTTTCCCTCCCTTTCCGCCTCTCGCCGACGAGACGTGATACTTCGGTCCATCGAACTCTTCATCCTTCTTTGCCGCTGCGAGGAAACCGTTCAACCCCTTCGAAACTGGTGAAGTCGCGTCTTTCGACGACTCATTGAGTCGTAGAGCAGCACGAGTTTCTGCTGCAAGAAGTTGAGCGACTGTCGGTTCTGTCGAGACGCTCCGGGGAAGGGGATGAGAGAGCGAGGTAGTAGTAGCAGAAGTCGAAGTGGGCTTGTACTGTGAAGAGGGAGCTGAGGAAGTTGGAGGAGGAGGAGCGGTGCGAGCGAAATCGATAGTTCTTCGTTTACGAGTGATGTCGGTCTTCGAAGTGCTTTTGTGAATTGAGGACCAAGGGGAAGCACTTGTCGCCTTTGGCTCGACAGTTTCCGCCTGTAACCAGTCACCGACTCTTGAGACTGCATCTTGCTTAAGATCTTTGACCTCCGTCACATCGATGATCTTTCTACCTTTCTCGTTAAGCTTGACGACGGGCGAAGTCGACTCCGTGAGGCTTGTTGCGACGCCTTCATCTCTAAAGCTGAACTTGGCGGGAGAAGAGGGAGAAGGTTCGAGACTGAATGAAGCGGTAGAAGCAGGAATCGGAAGAGCCGGCAGAGTGTGACGTTTTGTAGGGGATGAGGTGAAGACCGGTCGAGAAGGAGGGCGAGAAGGAGGTGGTGAGACTGGTCGAACGAATTCCTCCTCCTTCGGATTCGATCGCAAAGCTTCGTAACGAGCGGGAGCTGAACTAGCTGGCGCTTCCCTCTTGAATACTTGTACCTCTTTGACTTCCTGTAGCTCTTCCAAACTCTTACTCGTGACCTTGACCGGCTCTCCCGTTGACTTCTCGCTTCCTTCTCCTCCTCGAGGTCTTTCGAAACTCTTCATCGCGGTGACAGCTCTGAAAACCGCTGTTGAGACGTTCGGAGGTGTAACAGGCTCTGAAGGATTTTGCTTCGACCATGTTGCTTTCGACAAGGCTTTCTTGACGACTTCTGCAGGATCCTCCTCCGCTTCCTTGAGTGCCTTTTCGAGATCTTGATCACGCTGTCGACTTGCTCGGCTGAGACTCCGAGCTCGTAGGGCACTGGTGACCTTCGGAAGGTCGAGTTTCGAAGGAGAAGGGGATCGAGATGGAGAGGGAGAAGAGGAGGAAGGTTCTTGTAATGGCGTCGTTGAGCGAGAGAGACGCGCTTGCAATGCTGCGAAGCCACTCTCGACTGGTGCGGTAAGCTTGGGCGAAGGGGAAGTGGGTGGAGTAGCGAGAGAAGAAGGCGTGATGTTGAAGATATCTTGTGCTCGCATTGGTTTCGATGAGGTCGAAGAAGTCTTGCTGGTCGGCACGGGAGGTGCAGGAAGGGTTCTTGACGTATCCATCTCAGCCTTCTTCCCTTCGTCATACTTTCTCTCTTCCTCTGCTACGAGTTCCTCGAGATCTTGCACGCTCGTTCTACCAGGACTGTTCCCAACCCGAATCGACCGAATACTGCTCGCGTCATCATCGTCTCCTGATCGTAGAGCCGCAAGTGCGCTCGCTGTGAGTGCCTGTGACTTCGCAGTGCCTGCTTGAGATTCTCCGTCTTCTCCGATCGCCTCGAGGTGGTCGAATCCAGGAGGTGCATGATAGGAAGACGTAGAAGAAGGTGATTGCTGACGGAATTGAGAGCTCGGGGAAGGAGGGGGTGGAAGTGAAGAGTGACGGTGGGCAGAAGGAGCAGGAGAAGGGCAGGGAGGCGGCTCGTAGGAAGCGGGAGTCGAAGCTGTACGTAGAGGTTCCGGTGAACGGGTATAGATTGGGCTCGGGCTCGCAGTTCGATAATCTTGATGAGCTCGAGAGACTGCTGAATATGACTCTATCGGCGAAAGATTGGCTTCGACTTGTCGAAGATCGTGCTGCGAGAAACCCTGAAGGTGGGAAAGATCGACGGTAGAGCGATGGGGTGAAGGCTGTCTGGAAGGATGAGAATCGAGAGGCGGGAGAGGTGGGTGAGGAGGTCCTACTGGAACGTTCATCGTCGATTCGGGCGAAACGTACACCTGGTGAGGCTGCTGGTTTTGAAGAGAGCCAATAAATCGGGATGCAGTGAGGTCGGGAACGTTCGGATCGAAGCTGACGTAACCATTGTGCGGAGCTGGGATCGAGTAAGGCTCTGGGCTAGCGTAGAGAGCATGCGAAGGAGATGGTGCGAAGTGAGGCTGAGGGGAAGGGGTCGAGTACGGTCGGGGTGTAATGGAAACAGAGGAATTGGCGTAGTGATAACCATTTGTAGGAGCGTGTAGCTGCTGCTGTTGATGCGCAAAGTCTTGATGCGGCTGAGGATACGCGTTCGGAGAAGAGGGAGATTGCGCAAAGTCGAGAGTCGATTTCGGTGAACGAAGGAATGGGACCGAAGGAGAAGGTGCAATCTCGACTTGCTGAAGTCCGAACTTCTGACGCTCCGAGTCGACGAGTCTTTGAGCGGTGGTCGAGATGGAGAAAGGGTGAGCGATATAAATTGGCATTTCGAGGGAAAGTTTCGGACTGCAGACACTCTTCGTCAGGTCCTCCAGATCACGAAATACAGATAAAGGTGTCAGAGACTCACTCAAGGAAGCCACTATCTGCTTGGACCCGCACGAAGCAGTCGAGATCGAATAATGTCCCTTTTCTTCCCGTCCAACACTCTTCCTTCGGGAGTTGAAACGAGACAAGCATTTCGCGCTCTGACCCAGCTCTGACATCGTAATCGGTCCCGTGGAAGTCGAAAGAAGTAATCGTGTTGCTGATCTGAGGAGGTGCTGGTCCATCTCTGTTTGGATCTCGATGAAGTCGGAGTCGACGAATCAATTGAACTTTCAAGCCAGCAATCTGTCAGACTTCACAACTCCAAATTAGTATCGCAGTGGAGTTCTACAGAGGAAGAGGAGACTGACGTGTCTCTTCGTAGTATTCTTCATGCGAACTCTGACTTCGATTGAGCCTTTCCCTTCAACTCCCTCGTCAACATCTCTCCACCAGAACAACCTCGGTAAGCTTCCACTCGTCTCATCGTTCCCCATGCTCGCCTTCATTGACACCAATCCACCTTCCCTTCCCTTGACCTCCTGTTCTGCGGTTTTCTCGCTGCCGGTCGTCCAGTTCCCTTTTCGCCAGTCGTCCCATCTCTCCACAACCAACACATCCTTCTTCTCGCTCTTGAGATCGACATCGCCTTCGAATAACGATGATGCGAAAGCTCGTATCTCATATCGAACAACTCCATTTGCTCCGAAGTTCGCGGTTGAAGGTAGATTCTTGGGTAAATCAAACTTGAAAGCGAATCTCGTTCGCCCTCGAAGGGCGGGGTAGAAGCCTCCTTGCGATGGAGATGAAGTGGGGTCGACTGCGTTTGAAGGAGGGAGACCGGAACCTTGGAATAACAGGCGAGAATAGAGAATTCGTTTCGTCGACGTGTGGTCCCTGTTTCTCAGTTCTATGAACGGTATAGTCTCGTCAGCTCTAGCTTCTCACGTTAATCTCAGAGGCAGAGCTCTGCTCGGATCCTTCAATCTCCTTCGTTCCATCAACTTCGTCCGGTCCTCGAAAACACCGTCGCTTTCTGCCTCCAGATCACTCCAAGCTGACCTCTGTAGTACTTTAAGTCATTACTGATGGCTGTACCAACAGCTCTAAACTCCCTGTCAGAGCCTGAGAGCCGTAAAAGCTCTTTGTTGACTGATTCTTCCCGCCAGCTCTCCTCCTCCTCAACTTGCAGGTACTGCGACCCGTTCCCGTCCAGATCCTTCTTTTACATCTTCTCGATCCTTCTGAGATCTTCTCGTCCGCCCGCACGCTCCCTCTGAAGAAATAACTCTGACCGACTTACCTTCAGTCCCGCTCAACTCGAGCCCGACTTCTCCTAGTGCGAGTGCCTTATCCTTGACACTGATCTCAAGCTCTCCTTGTACTGTGGTACCGGCGACGTGAATCCCTCGTGCGAGGAGGACTTTCAAAGTGAGTTTCGAATTTCGGGGTTTGTTGGAAGGGAACGTTGGCAGTGAATCAGAGGTTGGTAAAGGCTTGAAGGCGTTGTTTCGCTGTAGTGGCATGGCCACCGATGATGAGGCGAAATGAGAAAGTGAAGCGAGGGAAGGAAAGAGGACACTTGAAAGAGTGGAATTTTGCCTCAACAATTTCGGAATTTCGCAGGAGAAGGGGAGATAGGAGACAATTCCTCTGTACGAGCTCTCGAACTCTTGTGACGCTCATTGGATGACATAGATTGTACAACATGGAGAATACTGAACTAAGGAGATCACAACTTTGATTGACCAGACGAAGCATCGTTTCCGATCTCTCCAGCAGACATGTCCTCCCATCCTCTTCCTTCATCGAGATCATGTCGATGAACGCCTGGAAGCACTTCTGAGCGTCAGCTGTGACCCAGTTCTCGACAGAGATTAGAACGGAGCGTACCAAGCACGGTCAAACCTTGCGTCTTCTCGCCGGGAGGAATCACATAAGTTCTATGTTTCGCACCCTTCTTTCCCTTTCCTCCTCCTTCCCCAGGCACAACGAAAGCTTCGTCTCCCGGCAACAACGTAGCAGCTCTCTCTTTCCCTCCCGCATCAATGACCCGCCCAATCTGCGGAGTGAACGACCTGACATTTCTCGGTGAAACGACGCCTCCCTCTCCGAGTAACGTTTTGTAGGATTTGTGATTGTTTGCGAGTTCTGCAAGGAGGTAGAATTGGGGAGGATGCAAGATGATCGATTTCGAAGGGTTGTTGCCCATTGCGATGGGTTGTTCGATGTAAGTTGGAGTGGTCGAAGGGATCGAATCGGTATTGTGAGAAAGGTTAGCAGTGTGGGAGAGAGCTCGTCGAATCGCTTGTGTCGGAGTGAGCCATTCTGCGATAGAAGTTTCGACACCGTCAGAGGAAGCGAGTTTGTAGTAAGGAGTGTGATCGGCTGCTTCGGTCGATGAAGCGGGAGAAGAAGAGGACGGGAGGACGGAGATGAAGAAGTGCGTGTCGAATCGTCGAGGGAGCATCAGAGGTGTGACCCAATTCGCCCAGTGCGTGAGCTTTGAAACTGCTGGTCGAACGCCTCGACCCAAATCTTCTTCGAATAGCTTGACGAACTCTTTCCCACTCGCATGCACCTTCTCCCTTAGTTCTGTCTTCTTCCTATCATCGACAGAACGCCACTTCTCCTCAACTTGATTGTGTTTCGAAGCGTCTTGTGCAGTCGTCGGCTCCATCAGCAAGACGCCTGATTCCTCGAAAGTCTCCCGGATCGCGCACAGCTTGACGATTTGCATTTGAGCTTCGTCAAGAATAGAGGTCGATGAGGTCGAGGAAATAGAGGGATCGGAGGGAACTCCAGCGGTGAAGGATGCGAGAGAGGGAAAGAAGGAAGACCATGCTGCAGTGTCACGGTCGATCGGATCAACGTTTCCACCTAGAGATAGTGTCACGGCGTCGTTAGCTATCAGTGAAGGCCTCGGCGATGGTAGCAGAGCTCACCAGGGAAGACATAAGCATTCTGATAAGTTGACGATTTTTCGGCTCGTTTCAACAGCAAAACTCGATAATCGTGCCCATCTTTCGCCGGTTTCGGTAGCGGAGCGATCAAGAGTAGACTTTGTGGATCGTGCGAGAGTCGATCAGCTTCCTATTCGCTCATTCCTTGTCGACGAACAACCGGATTTCTTCCTCTCTTTCGATCACAGCGTCTTTGCGAAGCCTTACAAGAGACTAGTAGGCTTACCTGGCGCTCAGAGCAGGCTTTCCATCTCCACCCTTCCCTCCCTTTCCCCTTCCTCCTCCCTTTTCCCCACTTTTCTGTCCTGATTTCGATGAAGACATACCTCTTGATGTAGCGAGCGTGGTGACTTGCGATGTGTGCTGTAATGTGGTTGAAAGCGGTCTTATAGATACAACAGAGCGAAGTAGCATGTAAAAAGCGAATTGGAAACAACTCAAGCGAAATTCGCAAAGCGGCTCGTCGGCTCTCTCTCACAACCGATTTCTTCACATAGCATAGCGGGGACGACGTAGCTCTCACTTGAGATACAGTAACAAGTCGAAGAACTGACACACCGCGAGAAGCGAGTGTTCAGCTGCAGAGGACGAACGAAATCCGTCGCAAATCGACGTTTTCGATTGCGAAGCGGATCAGGCCTCTCGAGTTCAACGCCTCGAGCTACTCCAACTTCTGCAGAGTTTGAGCCAGAGTCTTCGAGGCAGAAGCGAATCATATTTGCAGTAAAACAGACTGAAAGTGAAAACGACGAGGGGTATCCTTCTTTTCATTCTTGCACCCCTTCGCCACTTCAAGCGCTCATCACCATCGTTCCCCATTCCTTGCGATCAAAGCATATTCAACAAGCGTAACTCCTCGAGAGCATTCACTCGTCATCGTCATCGAGGATATCTGAATCCCCATTATCATCCGCCCAAGTATTGTCTCCTCCTCCTACACCTCCCCTACCTCCTCCTCCTCCGAAGCCAGCCATCGAACCATAGTCGTAATCATCCGAGAAGCCACCCATCATCGCTGGTAAACCTGGACCACCTGCGTTTCCTCCAGAATTCAGAGATTGATACATCTGCAATGCCTTTCGCAGCTTCAATCAGTGTCACTCTCGCGAGGGATCGAACGAGGGAGAATAGCTTGCCTTTGTGACGAATTCTTTCCCTTCCTCCATCCTCTCCCCCTCTTCACTCCAAGCATGATCCAATCCCTTAGCTTTCTGAATCGCCTTCGTAACCCTCTCGACCGTTTCATGTGAGAGGTAAGGTTCAGGATCATCTTCAAACCTGACAATCTTGTCTTGAGCTCTCAATCCATCACTCGTAGCTGGAGTCGAAATCGTAGCGAATAATTGTCCGTTTGAAACCTGTTTCACGATCTCGTTCAACTTTTACTACTCCGCTCCTTCTTTGTGAGGAAAGTAGTGAAAGAGAGGAGACAAACCATTCCCATCACTTCTCGTTCGACTTCTTCCACTTGCAAGTCATTCGAAGAATCCATTCCGAGGAGGTTCGTCAATTGTCCCAAACTCAACGTTGACCAAGTCTGCGTCAATTTCTGAATAATCCTCCTCCTCAAGCTCTCATCAACGAGGGAGACTAAGCCCAAATTATGATCCTGTTCGAACACCGTCTACCCACATCAGCTAGAACTCGTCTGGTGCGATATCGAGCGAAACGAACCCTAGTGAAGATTTCCCTTCCTTTCTCACGAGCATTCGCAACTTTCATCTTGTCTAACGAGGAGAAAGCGAATACGTAATCGTTGTAAGGAGTGCAGAGAGTCTTGTATGCGTTCGAGGCGGTCGTAGTGGCGTATTTCGGAAGGGGAAGAGTCTGTGCAACAACCATCCACCTTTATCAGTCGAGCTACGATGATTGCGATAGAGTACGGAAGACGACATACTTTGCCATAAGCGAGGAGTTGAACGAGGACAAGTTTCTTGTAGGCGTCTAATTGAATCAAAGAGACTGCAGGTCCTGGTGCACTCACGCACTGTGTAATCGTACCCCGGTGCTATCAGTCTTCGCACAATTGACGATCGCAGCAAAGGATGACTCACAATCTCGAGCAAGTCGCTAGCGCGAACGTAATCTCCGAGTAAAGCCAAAATCGTTCCTCCCAAATAATGGTAAACCAAATGATCTTGGTACTTGATCGGGAAGAGCTACGTCTCGCTACAAAAAGTCAGCTCCACTGATCACGACTGAGCAATTGAGTCGTTACGTACAGATTTGTCAACGTCTATGATATCGACGTAAAGGATATCTTTCGCGACGGCGTAGGCTTTTGAAGAGATGATTTGACGGAGGAAAGTAGTGTGGAAGGAAGTGAGAGTTCCGGGAGGTGCCCAACGTTGAACGAGGAGCTTGAAGGGTTCAAAGTAGATTGACAACTGGTGAGTGAGGAAAGGATTAGCTGCGAAATTGGAAGCTTGAGAAGAGGTAACTTACGTCGTTGTAAGCGGAAGCGAGAGCACCGAGACGTTGCGTCAAGAGAGTGACTGTAGAGTCACGAGTGTCAACACGGACAAGTGATGGATCTCGAGTTGAGCGAAACCTGAACCTACTTTGATCGTAAACCAATCTAGCTTGACTCTGTTCGAAATTGTTCATGAAGGCATAAACTTTTGGCATCAAACTCCTCAAATCTGGACTATGTACTCCCAATCTCGCGTTCCTATCCAACATGAGGAGATGTCAATCAACCTACTTTCACTCTTGACAAGAGAGAGAGCTACTCACAGGATATAGAGGTAACCAACAGTCTTCTCGTAAGGGTGTAACAAGTCTAAAGGATCTTTGCCATCGTTCATTGACGAGGTTAGGACTTGAGTTGATGGAGCAGCTACCGCCGATGATGAAGTACTAGCAGCAGCATCTCCACTCTGATCTTTACCTTTCCCCTTCCCACTTGAAGCTGAAGTAGGTGCATCGGCTTTCTTTAACGCAGGTATCACTGTTGAGAATGGAGAGAAAGGAGCGAGTCAGAGTGGAGGAGAGGGAATAAGAGAGAGCAGGACGAGAGACGTACCGGTTTCTTTCACGTCTTCATTATCAGTGGCTACGATCAATGCAATCAAATCATCAATCGCCATCTTGAGAGAGTGAGGTTGAGGTGAGAGAAAGCGGTGAAATGAGGGAGCGACTAAACAGGAGAGATCGAGTATCGCAACGAGTAGCGCAACAATTTCGATGTCTGATTCTACAGCGATGATTGCAGACTGAGAGCGTCCTCTCTAGAACGAGAGTGGGAAGCGAGAGCAACGCAACCCGGATTCTCTTTTCTCGCGATTCTTTTCTCGCGAATTGACTTTACTCTTTTGAGTTTGACTTTTCGGATTGATGATACAGGGAGGAAGGAGAAGGGAAGAGTGAAAAGGAGGGAGGGAGGAGGGAACTAAATAGGAGGGAGTAGAGTAGAAAGGTAAAGACTTCTGTAGAAAATTCGGCGAGAAGTAATTTTGGCAAAAGAAGAACAAGCGAAACCAAAGTGGACTGAGTCTGAGAGGTTTATCTCGGTTGGAAGCTGCACGTTTGCCGAGACGGCTTACATCAGTCGGGAGATTCGGACAGATGAGTATGAATCGAAGAAACGTACCCAGGAGGAGGAGCGAAACCTGGAGGAGGGGCGAAACCGGGAGGAGGAGCAAAGCCGGGTGGGGGCATGTTCATACCGGGCATGCCGGGAGGAGGTGCGAAAGATTGGGGTGCTTGACGCCTGTGAGCGTTAGTCCACATTTCAGTACATTCATTCGAGACTCTGATTCGACGACGTCACTCACATTGTTGGGGGAGCAGATAGACCCATTCCTCGTCCTGCAGGTGCACCGAATCCAGGTCCAGGAGCGAGCTGTTTGCGAGAAAGGGGGTAGGAGAAGCGAAAGTCAGTTTCTGCTTTATCTCTTCGAGCAATTCGCCTTGCTCCACCCGTGTACGTTCGAGTACAGAGCACGGTGAGTGTACAGTCGAGCAAGGGAGTGTAGGAGAGTGGTAGGGAAGAGAGAGAAGAGAAGACTGGACTCACTCCCAATGATTTCAGATCGTCGACAGCAGGTGGAGGACTCTCCGGTGAAAGACTGACAATAGTCTCTCCCCTCAAGATGACCAATCCCAGAGTCCTCTTCATCTCGTCCTCTTCCTCGTGTTCTCCCTCTGCTTTATCTTGTTTCGATCCAGATTTGCGTTTGATACTCCTAAACTCGTCACATTCCGCCAATACCAAGTTCATGTGCTTGTCGAACGCTAGTAGTTGTCCTACCAAGGCTCGGGAATCGTTCAAGGTGACGCGAACTCGGTAGTTGATGATGGCAGTAAGTTTCCCTCCTTTCTTAGCAGACTATCGCATTCGAACGAGCTGTAGTCAGTACATAGTCTTCATTGATACTCTGCAGAGCTACTGCTAATACTCACCATGTTGTGCGATGTGGTTTCGAGGTGAAGTGTTGGAAAGTAAGGAGAAATTTCGAAATTGTATTCAATTCAGATTCGGAAATAGAACTTTCGCAATTCTCTCTCATTCGATTCGGATTCGCTTGGAGACAGAAGCAAACGGTTTGCACAATGTAGAGAGACAAGAAGTATAATAGAGAGAAAGAGAGATTAAGCAGTAGCAGTAGGGATTCCGAGATCGATTTTGGCAACATCTGGTAAATCGTCTTCTCGCTGTACAAATCGACCCGCACATCGTCAGCAATCGCTCCGGACGTATAGGAACTTGACTGACTTCAATCAATTTCGTAATCTTCCCAATGGCGACCGTCTTACCCTCGTCTCGAAGGGTGAATCGACCGAGTTGAGGGTGATCCGCGAATTTCTCAACACACAGCGCCGAAGAAGCTTCGATCAACGCAATGATCTTTTGACCTGTCCACTCGCACGCACAACATCAATGAGTGCGACAAAGAGGAGAGGGAAAGAAGAAAGACTTACCCTTCTTCGCGAATTGAGGAGGTCGACGAGATTTCTTTCCCGTCTTTTTGTCAAAGTAATGCAAGAGAGCCTGCGGAATTCGCAAACCAGCCATCAGACACGATCACGCGCAGATAGCTAATGTGATGAGTACGCACAGATAGTGAAACTTCTTCAGCAGCGGTATGAACGTGCATGACCGCTCCATAACCAGCTGTGATAATGTTCTTGTGATCGAGAATGACTAGTTGAGCCTCGAATTGGGAGATGACGTGTACTGGAGCTTTAGGAGAGGTGAGAACGAATCCGACGTTGATATCGGTATCTTCGATTCCTCGAAGTCGGAGTCGAACGTTGTCACCACAGAGTGCGACGGGGATCTCTTCTTCTACCTCATTGAGTACTCCAGTGACCGTGACGGGTACCTGTACCAGTTGCACTCGGAGTCAGCACCAAGTATCGACGAGGCTGAGACTGGGAGCGAAAACGCACCTTGTTGGGCATGAGTAACAAGTTTTGACCCTTCTTGACGTGACCCGACTCGACTTTACCAACTACTACACAACCCATGTCGGCATACTTCTCAGAGATGGGCATCATCAGGGGAGCGTTGTTCTTTCGGTCGATCAAGGGTAAGTGGTCGAGGTAGTTCAAGAGCGATTCACCTCTGCATCATACGCTCTTTTCGTCAGCTTTAGGAATCGGAGATGAAGAGAGAAGAGAGAGATGGAGCTAACTCGACCCAAGGAGCAACAGATCGATCGACATCGACTTTCAAGTTGGCACCGGTGAATCCAGAAATAGGAATAAAAGCGACATCGGTCTTCATGTTGTAACCCGAACCCTTCAGGAAAGGTGTAAGCTTGCCGACAATCTCATCGTACCTACGTCAGGATGAAGTCGTCAGGTCGTCTGCTCAAAGGAACAGAAAGATCTGAGAGAGCTCGACCTTGGACGTACCTCGCTTTATCCCAGTTGACAGTAGGGTCATCCATCTTGTTGATAACGACGATCAACCTATTGACTCCCGCAGTCTTGACCAACATGGCGTGTTCACGCGTTTGACCACCTTTCTCGAATCCAGTTTCAAACTCTCCTTTTCGTGCAGAGATGACGAGGACCGCTGCATCTGCTTGAGCTGCTCCAGAGATCATTTGAGGTACGTAGTTTTTGTGACCCGGTGCGTCGAGGATAGTGTATCGTCGAGTGTCGGTTTCAAAGTAGGCTCGACCAACTTCAACAGTTTTACCCTGTAAACTCGGTGCTCTCTCTTCATCAGCTCGAGAACGACGGATAGACAGATAGAGCAAAGCTTACCTTCTCACGTTCTTGACTGGTCGAATCCAACGCCCAAGAGAGGTACCAACTTTCACGACCAGCTTCCTTCGCTTCCTTTTCGTACTTCTCGAGAGTTCGCTTGTCGACCATTCCGCACAAGTACAAAATGTTTCCTCCCATCGTGGATTTACCCGCATCGACGTGACCGATGAAGACTACGTTCATATGAGGTTTGATATCTTTACCTGCGCACCGTCTCAACAAATCATCAGTTACCGCTATCTGACCGTAAGATCACAAGAATCGACATGAACGCACCCGCATCATCACCATACAGATCGACCAAAGTCTCTTCATCGACGCTCGCCTTGATTTCCTCTGCGATCTTCTCGGCATCCTTTTCTTCCTTCTCGACTTTCTCGTCCCTCTTCGCCTCTTGTTTCTTGACCTTCTGTTCAATCTTCTCTTGTTTCTTATCCATCTGTTCAATCTTCTTCTCTGCCGCGTCCAATTTCTTGACTGATCCCGAAGCAGCTACTGAACTCGAACCTGGTGCAGGGGTAGAAGGTTTCGATGAGGAAGGAGTTGAGGATTTAGAAGCTGCTGGTTTCGATCCACCGATAGAGAGAGAAACGGTTGCTGGTTTGGCATCGGATTTCGAAGCGGGAGGAGCAGAAACCGTTTTCCCTCCGATTGAGAGAGAGACTGTAGGTGCTTTTGCTGGGGCAGGTGCGTTCGAATCGGGAAGGGTACGAGTAAAAGGAGTCGATGAAGCAGCGGGTGCTTGTCGAACGGGAGGAACGTAGGCTTGTTGCTGTTGGTATCCTCCTCCACCATTGTTGTATTGTTGAGCGAAAGGATCATTTGCTCCGTACCCTTGAGGTTGTTGACCGTAAGCTCCTTGTTGAGGTGCGTATCCACCGTATCCACCTGTGCATTCACCGATGGGAATGGATCAGTCTCTCTCTTTCGGACATGATCCTCCCCAAAATGTAAACTCACCGTAACCTTGTTGTTGGTAACCACCTTGATTGTATTGGTTGTAATAATCCGCAGGGTTCCCTCCAGGTTGTTGTTGACCAGGTTGACCAGCGTAAGGATTGTACTGTCTCCCAGGTTGGAATGGAGGTGCTCCTCCTCCTCCTGAAGGGTTGAAAGAACCTGCGTTCGGGTTGAAGGAACCGGCGTTGGGATTGAAACCTGACATTTCTTTTGTTCTACTCTGTCTACTAGCTAAGGTAGAGTGTGGAGAGGGGGGGGGAGTCAGCGAGTCTTTTTTCTGATGAGAATGATTCGAGGAAAGGATGTATGCTGCCACTCGACTCTCTAAACCCAGCCTTATAGCTACTCCAACAGCTGTAGAAGTCTACCGTATCCCACGATACTCGCTCGTAATTCCTTGCCCCTTTCCCTTTCATGAAACCCTTGACACATTTAGCGGCTTCCTTCCTCTTGCGCTGCTCGCCCTTAGCTTGCCTCGAGAAGATACAGTATAGCTGACTTACTGGTGATACGAACCTAGCTAGCGAGTCGTCGAGGCGAAGAAGTGAAAGTTAAATTTAAATCGAGTAGTTCCTTCCTCGAAAAAATCGCAAGTCCAAATTGGAGAATCTCAAACTGACTCGATTCATTTCGAGAGCGAGTCGGGCAGACTTGTTCCAGCATCAATGACCAGACATTCAAATCCGCTGAATTAGTCCGGAATTTACATCGAACAAGGTCGACAGTCTCGGACTCGACTCGTTTTGATCCTCTCTTAGTCCGAGTCATGGATTGACTTTTCCTTGTCGAGATCATAGAGAGGAGAGAGAGAAGGAATTGTAACGATGAGATGTACAAGAAACAAATGAAACGAAGAAGAAGTAAAGGACAAAACGAAGGGGGAAAGGAGCCTGAGAGAACGAGATTTTCGAAAGAATGAGGGATGCGATCGGGTGGGGGATTGCTTGTGAGAGGGTAACGAGCATAGTCGGGAAGGGAGGGGGAGTGAATGCGTGTAAAGAGAGTGAGAGAGAGAGGGTATAGATTGACCAGAGTAAAGGATATAGATTGAGTTGAGCTTTTGATGGCGTGGCATGAGCTGCTGTCGAAAGTGAGCCAAGATATAGGTGTGGTATAGATGTAGAAGGCGTTGACGTCGCTATGAGGCGATTTAAACGTCCAAGTAGAGTAATAAAGGTTCTCCAATCTCCACGATCTCCGGAATCGTACACTTCAGATCGAATGCCTGTACGATCACGATCAATATTCAGCTCCTTATGATCATCACCGAGGCAGAGCTGACTGAAGACCGGAGAGCGTACCTTTGATAGCACGATTTTGAAAATCTTTTGAACGTTGATCGAATGACTCGTTGAACAAAAGATCAGAGGTGCTTTCATAGCTTTCGAGAACCTCTTCGCCTATACAAATACGTCGAGCTCGAGTTAGTTGGAGCGAAAGGGGAACGGTAAAGGAGAAACGGAGAAAAGGAGAAAACGAAACTTGTCTGGTGATTTCTTCTTGCTCGTCCGAAGAGAACGTGTTGAAATGATCGTACTTCGTTCCTACTAGAAATGGGATCGCTGTCTGTGCGCATCAACAACTATAACGCATCAGCTCTTTCCTTTCCGAGCGGATGCAAGGAAGTGATTGCGTACTTTATTGAACCCCCTAACTTGTCTATACCATTCCTTTATACTGTTCAACGTACTTTTCCTCGATAAATCAAACATGAACAAGATTGCAACCGCGTCGTTACAGACCAGAGGTAACATTGAAACGAATTCTCGTTGTCCTCCTAAATCCCAAATCGAGAATGTGATTTCCGTATTGCGGATCGAGATCTAACAGAATCAAGGGAGGGAGGCATTAGTGAGAGGGGAGGCGTAGAGGGGAGAGAAGAGGGCAAAGTTACAGTTTTTTCCATGAAATTGACGCCTGTGAGCCGATGAAGCAAATCAACCTCCTATTCTAATTGAGTTGACAGAGCAGCTCGCTCACCTAGTGTTTGGATGTAATCCTCATCGTAACTCCCTTCGACGTATTTGACCCTGTACGCGGATTCAAGTTGCAAACATCAGCTCCTTCTCTCCGAGTCGATGTGTAAGCGATTCTTTTCTACGTACATTAATGAGGTTTTCCCAATCTGACTATCCCCGACCATTCCAACCTTCAACACGACACTGTGAGCACCCCCATCAAGCCTACTCTCAGCTCTGAAGCATTTTGAGTAAGTACAGAAAAAGGGGGAGCGTACGATTGTTTATCTTGTGGTCCTGTTGTTCCTGTCGCGCTTGAACCAGATGGTGCTCTTGATCCAGATGCGAAGTCCGACATGGTATTGACTGAGAGAAGGAGGAGAGGAGAAGCGAGATGAGCGAGATGAAAGTCGGGGAGGTTCGTGCGAAGTCTGCTATTCTGAACAGGGGCGCTGTCTAGGATCGGAGGAATAGATCTAGTGAGGTGATTGCAAGAGTGCTAGATAGATTGGTGGACTGCTGAGAGGAGGGGAAGAGGCGAGTTGAATGAGAAATGCGAGTCCTGCTTGAGAAGAGCGATCTTGCGTGGTTGGTTCGAGCTGGTTGATGTATCTAGAGCTACTCTTGATCTTCAAAGTGGTGCAGTAGTCGTATCAGAGATTGACTAAGTTGTTGGTTAAGAGATGAGATGACAAGTTGGCTCCTCTCCTCTCCTTCCCTCCCTCTCCTTCCTTCTCTTCTCCCAATCTACCATGTCCATCACCTACTCCTTAGTACAATCAAGTGATATACCCCGTGCCTACACGTTAGAATCGTCAAGTTACCCCTCAGATGAAGCCGCTTCCCTCTCATCTCTCGAGTAACCTCCCTACTCCCTCTCTCCCTCTAGTCAACTCCAACCTAACCCAATACCCTTGAATAACAGGTATCGACAAACTCATGCATCTCGTTACTTCCTAGGAGCGTACAAGTCCAATGAATTGATAGGATTCATTTGTTCGACTCTCACTTCCTCCCCTACTCTCACTCATGCATCAATCGAATCACACGAACCTACTGGAGAATACCTCGCAATTCATTCAGTATGCGTCGACGCCAATCATCGGAAACAAGGAATCGCGAAAGGAATGCTGAAAGAGTATTTGAAGAGAGTTGGCGAGGAGGAGCAAGGTAAAGTAATAAAGGGAGTCAGGTTGATCAGTAAACAACATTTGGTCGGGTTGTATCAAGGAGTCGGGTTCGTGAACAAAGGAAAGAGTGAGATTGTGCATGGCAAAGATAGTTGGTTTGAATTAGCTATCGACTTTGACCACTCGTCATTCACTTCCAAATCTCCTTTCATTCGACCAGAAGAGGAGGATGTACCCAAGACAGAGATGAGGTCACCTGGGAAACGATTATCTCCCAGAACGAGCGAAGAGGAGGTACTAAAAGCGGTGAAAGGAGAAGGAGATGGCAAAAATTTGTGGGACTTGTATTGTCCCAGAGGTGAATGTAGGTGTTTGTTAGTCAAGAAGGGAACTGCAAAATGGGTTCAACAACATGCACAAGATCTAGATGTACGTCTCTCTCTCTCTCTCTCTCTTTCTCTCACTCTCAAGATTACCTCACACCCAACTCACCCCTTTGCTCCAATCTTCGCATTTTATAGCTCCCAGCTCTACCTCACCGTCTCACATCCTCTTCTCCACCCACCCCTCGTCCTCTGGGGCACTGGTCCCTCCCTTCTCCCCTCTCCTTCGAAAACATAGGTTTCACTCGTTCCCTTCCTTCCTCCTCATCCTCTTCTTCTGGACCTCAGCAACAGCAACACGAAATCAAGTACTTGACTTGTGCAGATTGTGATTTCGGACCTCTAGGGTGGCATGATACGCAAGGGAGAGATTTGGGACTCGAGGTTGCAGCGGAAAATGAGGGACGAGGCGAGGTGAGAGGGGGGAGGGAATTCTTATTGGATTTGGGGAGGGTTAGGTACAAGGTCGAATAGAGCAGGAGTGAGCGAATCGCATAAGAAAAGAGAGGGATGGAGTCGAAATATTGCAAAAGGATGACGTTCTATCTCTCTCGTTGTTTCCGAGCTCAGCGCAGGAATACTCGACGAGCGAGGAGAGATGAGAGATGGAACACGATTGATGAGAGACCGGGCGAGAACGTGACTGAGATAGAGGCGAATTGAAAAAGTCATTTCTCGTACTCTCGGCTATAGAGCAGATTTCGCGAGAAACAAGATGTAAACGGGATATGAGGATTACTACTATCTACTGTCACTGTGTGTGATCGAGTCTATGTCACTGATTATGGAGCTAAGGGTATCGACGAACAAAATTAAGGGGAATGGGTACAAATCGTATAGTTTCTATTGACGGTGCCCGAATAATCTAGATTGTCAAGACCACAATCTGACTCTTCTCGTCCTTCATCAACTCTTCTCCTCCTTCTTTCGCCTTCTCGTTAGCTCTCCTTTCCATGACCATACCGTAAACCTTCCTCCCCGATCCAACAATCATCAGATTGACCGCTCCCAACGCTACCCATCTCCAATTCCCACTCTTCCTCGCCGCACCAACAAGCTCCAAAATACCCTGTCCGATCGGATCGAGCGCTCCTCGATCGAACAGAACGACGGAGAGGTGGAGGATGAGTGAAACGGCGAGGAAGATCCAAGGGAGGTCTTCTTCAGCTTCTTTCGCTTCTTCTTCTTCTTGCGCCTCTGATGCGAGTACGATTTGAGACTTCGATAAGGGACGAGAGCGAATCGACGATTCGATTGAGGGAGGAATCGAAGTGGTAGAGGAGGGTAGAATTGTGATTTCCAGTTTTGTTTCCTTTTCCTCTCCTTCTTGCTCGAGTCTTATCCCTCCTTCCTCAGTCGCGCTCAAGCGTGATGTGCTCATCCAGACGTACAAGCCAGCAACGACGATGATCTTCGCAAGGACGAATAATCCAACTCTCAAATTCCTCTTGAACCTCATCGTTTCAAACCCTTCTCCCATCGGATCATCGCTCGATAGGATCTCCCTAGTGACGAGTAAAAATCGTTGTAGGATTGTAGGGGCTTCTCGGAGTGAGGTACGGGAGGACGAACAGAGCGTCGCCACCGGGGATGAGGAGGGTGAAGGAGGGAGGGTCGAACAGAGTTGGACGATAGATTGAGAGTGCGAGAGAGAGGTGAGGTGAGAGTGGAAGATTGAGGTGAAGAGGATGAATGTTAGAGCTGTGGAAAAGATAGCCAGAGGTCAGCGCTGAAAGATTGGGTTCGATAGGTCAGGGCAGGAAGAGTGTACCGGTATCGATGAGGAGAACATAAATGAGTCGAGAGCTCGACACCTTGCGCGAAATGAGACGGATAGCGATCCTCGAAGCTTGTGAACGATTCATCTCGTCGTTGCTGATGTTTGGTCGGTTCAGGTGTCGAGAGGAGTAGAAGCAATAGAGGCTAGAGGCGAAAGAGAGGAGCGGAGAGAAGAGAAGAACAGCTCCTGAGAAGCAAGGCATGAGAATTTCGACCTTGACCAGTCTTTGCGAGGAGGGAAGAAATAAACAGGAGAAGATTCATGCGTCGAGATTAAGGAGACGAGTGATCGACAGGACGCGTTATATCGAGTGGCATTGATGTTCGTGGCGTTGCTGGAGTAAATTCACGAGAGTTGTGCGATCGTAGTCGACGGAAGTCAAAATCAAACGAGCTTTGATGGAGTAGGTTTGGTGTGTTCGATGCTATTCCATGCCAAGTTTATACACAGCTTACAACCTTCCCTTCTCGTAGCATCCCTTGACCGGCATCAATCCGAAAGTCGTCCAGAACTCTCTCGAATCCAACGCCCTCCCCAACTCCTGAGCGCTTCTCGGCAATCCTCGAATTCCATGTTCCCTCATCAACTCGTGAACCCAAATGAAGGATTGAGGAGTTTCTTCGACGCCTTTCGAAGATGCCGCGGTCGAAGGGTAGCGAGATGCGAGGTCCCACCAATCGATCACTCGTAAATCCGTCAACAGGTACCTCTGTCCTTGTAGCTTCGACTTCTCGCTGGTCTCGATCGATGAGGAGGATGGAAGAGGAGGGGAGAGATGGACGGCGAGAATGGCGCGGGCGACGTCGAGACCGTGGATGAGATGGAGAGATCCTTTGACTTCGAGAGCTGCTTTCGAGCTAGCGATTCGAGAGATCCAGTTTGAAGGGTCTCTTTCTCCTCCCTACGCGTTGCGTTCGAAAATGTCAGCAGAGTTCCGATGGCACTGTCAAGAACTGGAGTTGAGCTCACCCAGAGACCGGAAAGATTGAGAACGAAAGTTTCGTTGTGCATGCTGAGAAGTTCATCTTCTGCGATCGCCCTTGCGTTCGTCTTGTCGTATGGACTGTGTCGATCTGTCCATTCGAACGAGGTTGTCGAGTAGGAGGGAGGTTCTCCAGACGATTCCTTCGTAGATTGAACTTGAGATCCGATCAAAGTTGGGCCGCCCTGTACTTCAAAAGGCAAACTAAGCTTACTGCATGCATCTAAGACGATCAATATAACGTACATCCCAGATCCCTGTGCTCCCCAATTGAATCCATCTAGCTCTGTTGCTACCCTTTGACTTCTCATAACCTTCGACCAGATTCCTACTTCCACCTTGTCCCTTGATTGGGAAAGTGATCAAGACCGTCTTTGCTGCTGGAAGGGAATCATACTGTGCTGGATCGTTCGAATCGGGATTGAATTCCCACTTGATTGATTCGTTCCTACCATCTCGAGTAGTTGAAGCGAAGGAGATCGAAGGGTGTACTGATTGTAAATGAGGGATCAGGAATGAACTGGTCCATCCTGCACCGAGGATCAAGAGGTCGACTGGAGAGGAGGTAGAAGAGGAGGAGGCGAGTGGGGCCATTTTGGACGAGAAGGAACGGAACAGATTCGAAGGAGACAAAGCTGGGATACACGAAGATAGCATGCACTCGATTGCGAGCGAGGTTGGAGTGAAAGAGTGAAAAGACGAAGAGGGAGAGTCGAGTTTCGCAAAGAAGACTGAGTTTCGTTGTGGTTTCGCCGATCACTCGGGGACAGTAGGTGAAGTTCAAAGAGGAATGACAACACAAGAATAAGCAAGAGTAAAGGAACAGGAAGTCAATGCGAAAAGCGAAAGAGCAAGTAAGGGTGGAAACATCAAACAAGAAATAATTGCGAAAGGGCGGGAGAGCATGCGAAAGGCGAAGGAGAATGAAAGAGGCGTCGAGGATATATACAGGAGTGTCCATGTCGAGAGGGAGTGAAAGCTAGAAACAAGGGGTATCGTAGAAAAAAGTTCGAGTTTGCGAAAGAGAAAGGTCGTAAAATCGGAAGATGGGTTTCGTTTGGTCGTGATCATGTCGTTAATTGTGGAAAATTTTAGGTTGGTTCCTACTCCCGTAGCGAGTCTCGAAACCTCCTCTAGTAGTTCGTCGTAGTCAAGACTGGTCTGACCAAACCTGCAGAGCTAACTGCCTTCCTCAATAACCTAGGTTTCTTGTCACCACTCCTCATCTGGATCGACGCATTCCTACTCCTCGCAATTGCAGACTGAGCTTGTTGCATGACTTGATGGGGGAAGAGAGGAGATGTTGAGCTTGTGAGTCCCAGGCCGACCATTGGGAGAGAAAAGACTTGAGAGGCACGTTGTCGCAGAGCGTTGGGAAGCCACGAGGTTTGAGCTTGGGTGACAGGAGGAGCGAGAGCGTGAGCGCGGAGATGTGAGGATGAGGGAGAAGTCAAATGCTCAGTTGCCGGAGATGAAGGGGAAGAATCGAGAGACGAAGGGGAGAAGGGGAACGAATGATAGTGTGGGAGATGTTGTGGAAGGGTTGAGTCTGAGACAACATGTCGGAGGGACTTGACTGCTGCAGGTTTGGGCGGGGAGATGGTCGATGGGAAACGGTGAAAGGAGGGAGGGGAGAGCGCGACAGTCGACTGAGGGAGCGCGATCGTGACTTGGGGAGGAGAGCGAATTGACGAGGCGGTGACAATGGAGGAAGAGTAGGAACGGCATGAGATCGGCGACTCGTCGGTCGAGATAGAGTATTGAAAGGGAGGCGAAGCACAAGTCGAGATTGACTCGGTTGCTGGAGAGCGATCTGATGAGATCCTTGTCGTAGGATGCTCGTGTTCAGTGTTGGCGATGGCGACACCTTCGACCCATTCCCGAGCTCGACTGATCGGCGAATTGATGTAAGTACCTCCAGGACTAGGAGGTGAATCCTCCGAATCACTTCTGACCGCGTCTCCATCGTCCTTCGTCTCGTCTCCAGTCATAGTCTCCACCTCGCTGGTCGGTCCCCAGAGCGAGAAGAGACCTCGCAGAGACAGCATCGAGCTCTTCTCTTTGATTTGAGGCGGCGGTGGTGCGAGAAGCGATGTCGAAGGTTCGGGTACTCGAGACGGGTCCGTCGATAGGTTGTTCGTCTTTGCTCGAGCTTTCGACATCGGAGTGAGAACACGAGTGTCCTGATAACCTCGTTCGGCGAGAATCTGGAACGAAGTTGCTCTCAGTTAGCAAGCTGAGTCAAGTATGCGTAAGAGAATGAAGGCTTACCTCATGCAAGGACGTGTACCCTGACTTTCCGCTCACTGTAGCTTCACCGGCTCCCGTCTGTCCCGCACAATCGCTTCCCGAGTTGGATTCTTCCATCTCACCCGACGATTCCAACCGGCTCACCTCTGCCCGAGGGACTCCTGAAAGTCCCGCATAGCTCGCTCTCTTCTGCAATTGACGCGATGTCGTGGAAGGAGGGGTCGGCGCAGAAGATGAAGGACCGCGAAGAGGAGGACGAGAGTAGATCGGAGAGCCGAAACGGAGAGATTCGGTGCGTGGCTCTTCGATGAGTTTGACTGCAGTCAGAGATGTGGTGAGGCGATCGCGTAGATTCGAAGTAGAGGTTCGGGACAGATTTGAAGGAGCTGCTGGAGAGGGAGAACGAGGTCGACGGTTCTGAGGAGATGGAGAATCGGGAGATGTGAGGGAAGCGAGACTCGAATGAGCTATAGATCGGGGAGGCCTCGGCGGATCTTGAAGCGGTCGGAGAGACCAACTTCGTTTCGACTGAGGTAGACCAGCCGGATTCACGTTCTCGGAATCTTCGTTTCCACCGCGTATCGTTCTCCTCGAGAGTAGCGATTCTCTCTTCAGATCCATCTTCTGCTTCTCGACCGCTTGCGCCCTTGCTGCTGAAGACGAAGATGAAGGTCGAGGGTTTGCAGCTTTCGAAGGAGGAGGAGGTTTCGAATCGGGTACGAAAGTGATCTTGCGACTCGCTCGAATCGGCAATGTATCTCGGTTCGTTGACGTAGATAAAGGTCGTGAAGATCTGCGAGGATTACTGCTGGTCGAAGGAGGGGGAAGAGTCGGAGGCGGTGGAGATTTCGCAGTTGAGTGAATGCCTAAACTTGAATCCGTCTTACTCCTGACCATCTTCACTGCCAGCTCCTTCCCTGCACCATTCCCTTCGTCCTTCTTCTGTTTGTCTCGTACATTCAGAGGTGTTGTTGATCTCAGTAAAAATGGTTTTGGAGTTCGGCGTTTGGAAGAGGCGAGAGTGGGCTGCTCGTTGTTGACGATGAGAGAGGGAGAGGATACAGAGGGCCCTATGCGACTAGGAGGGGAGTTGACGGGAAAGGGATTCATCGGAGAGGAGAGGGAGTGAGGCTGTATGGGACGTGTTTGAAGGAACGAGGAGAGAGAGGTGAGCGAGACGAGGTTGATGGCAGTGCTGTTGGGTGTTACTAATTATGTTTGTAGCATGGTTTCAGGTTGGAGTGTAGTCGTGAATGAGGCCAGAGGAAGAAACACCGACGTCGAGGATTCAAAACAAACACTTTGACTTTCTCGCACGTGCAGTGAAAGCGAGAAAGGAAATTCTGAACGAATGTCTCTCTCCTGCCATGCCCCTCTTGAAAAACCTTCCCTTCTAGACTCAAAAGCCGTAATGAAGCAACGCACGAGGTTCAAGCCGGTGCTCACTAGCAATTATCACCTTCAAAGTCGCCTCAATTTCCCTTCTCTCGCCCAATCTCATCACCCGCTCTCAATATTGCTCTGAGCAAGCTATCACCGCACACCCGCATATAATCTACTCACCCTAGTCCTCGCTATCCGCGGTACACACCTTCCATCGGTCACTCTTCCTTAAGCAGGAATTTGTCTTTCTCCCTTTCCAACCTCAAATCTCAACTCGTCTCCACCGAGCCATCACCTTCCTCTCAAGTCTAATTCAAGTGACAATAAACTCAGCAGAAGTAGAAGGGAATAGGCCGGAACAGAAGATGTCGGGCAACTACGATCAATTTACGAGGGATTATCATTACCTTTCGTCAATTCCCCTAGCTCCGACCGGTTCAACTTCTCGTAATCTCACTCACTACACCATTCAGCCGAAAGCTCAATACGATTCTTCGTCCCCCTCTACCTCCGGACGACAAACTCCCGTCGTTCCTTCCCCATATGAGAATCCGTCTGGAGCGATTTTTCCTTTCACCCCGGGCCCACTAGAAGTCTCTGCTTCTCACCCACTTCCTCCTCGTCCACCGTCGTCGACTGGCTCCGAATCGAGAGACCGAATGTCATCTCCACCTCGACCGAGGAGACCTTCGAAACCTGATCTCGCTCTCCTCTTTGGCAATCCCCTTCCTCCTCCTTCTGGACCGCTTCCCGATCTACCCGAAGAAGGAGATCTCAGTCGTTCCGTATCTCCTCGATCCCCCGCCCTCTCCTATCGCAAACCAGTTCCCAGTTTTCTTCCCACTCCTCCTCGAGCTGATCCTCTCTCCACCGATTTCGTCGACCACTCCGATCAACGCTCTTCCTCTCCGACGTCTTTCCAAGGTCAAGCTGCATCGAGAATGAGTGTCGGAACATTCGAAGGTCTCCTGCAACAAGGAGATTCAGGGGGAGAAACACCAGCGAGTGCGGCTGTCGCAGGATATCGAGACGAAGGTCAATTCCCTTCGGATCGATTATCGATGTTGAGAGCTGGAGAAGATTACAGAGGAGACGTTATCTGGAGTCCGCGATTGAATTTGGGACTTGATGAACGAGGAGTCGAGGCTCGGGAGGAAAGGATCAGGCAGGATCAGTTGAGGTTGCAGAGGGAGATGGAAGGTCAAGATATCGGTGATCGTTCACAACTCTTACGAGCCCAAGAAGAGCGAGATCAACTCGGTCCTCACACCCCTTCTCCGAGAAGAGGCAAACGAGGAGGAGAGAAAGAATTCGGCGCCGTTGGCAAACGTGACATCCCATTTCTTTCGCCTCGTTACGCTCGAGGGACCGCAAACGAGGAGGAGGATCCCGAAGAAGTCGATCAGAGCGGACCCGTCCTTCGAAGAGGCAGCAAACGATTGAGTGATCTCGCAGAACCAAGTCCAGTCGAAGCTCCTCCACCTGACCTGAAAGAACCATCCCCACCTCCGACAGCAGCGAGGAGGAAGTCGAAAACGTCTACCCTACAGAAACTCTCGAAGAAGCAGCCGGTCAAGGAAAGGGAGAAAGGGAAGAGACGAGGGAGAGAGGGAAACGAAGTCGAAGTGGTCGTTCACGATTCGGCGTCACAAGATGAGGCAGAGTATTCGGACAAGTCAGCTTCACCAGTGATTCCTGGAGATGACGAGGGTGACTGGGAAAGAACGAGAAGAGAAGCGACTTGTCTCGCAGGTCGAATGAATTGGTCGTTGATCGAGTTCGACAACTGGTTTGCTCGATTCATTCATGTTAGTCTGCCCCTGCTCTCTCTCTCTCTCCGCACTTTGGTAACTGACAAGAATCTATCGATCACAGCTTTTCTATCCTTTCGTCATCTTCGCTCACATTCCTGCCACCATCTTCCTCGATTACAATCTCCTCTACATCCTCGTTCAAGTCGCTCTCTACCCTGCATTCCCCTCAGCCAATTCGGTATCCGGCATCTTCGCTCGAGCAATCGTTCCCGTTCCAAGTGTAGCGCCTTCGACAGGTTGGTGGATTGCAGTGGGAGTTTACGCTGCTTGTACAGCTATCTGGTTGTTCGGAGTATGCGTCTGGAGAGAATGTGGAAGAGGTTATTTGAGAAGATGGGGTGGAGGGGGAGGTAGGGTACAGATTGAGAAAGTTTACGTTGACGCTGCGTGAGCTCCGTTCCCCTCTTTCTCTCTCTCTCAACTTTCGATACTTACCCATTACAACGCTCCAGCTCGTTCAACTATGCATGCGCTCGCTCTTATGGAACGTTCTCGTTCATGTGGCAAGTGAGATTAGCTCCATTGCGACCGAAGAGCCCTCTCGGAAAGGCCGTCGAAGGAACCTCGAGACTTGATTTCGTCAGGGAGACTCTCTGCTGGTATCGACAGAGTGCGTCTTCCTCGATCTCTCGATCAATTGGAACATATTGACTGATTCGCTCTCTTCCTCAGATTGGCCGACCGTTCTCCTCCTTATCCCTCGAGCTGCCATCTCCGTCGCCATACTCCTTCTCTACAGCACGACACTCTACGGCTCTTCCGCAAACACGGCAGAGTTTGCCAATCGAGATTCGGCCTACTTCAGCTCCGCGACAGGCGCCTTGTCGGGGTTCGCTGCAGGAGTCGTCCTCACGAATTGTTGCTGGGCGGCACTTCGTTTACTCGTCCTCATCTTTGCATGGGTCGGGCTCTGGATCATCGATAGACCATTCTCCTGTCTTCGTCGGTCGAAACGGGACGAAGCCTACTCGTCTCGCTATCAGATTCCTCAAAACCGATCCGCTCAAACTCCTTCGCCTTTCGGTATCGACGACAAGAGCCTCCAGTTCCCCAGTAACGATCTTCCACGACTATCCTACGGCGCTCTCCCCGCGATCGGTTGGAGGGCTCGACGACAACGCCGACTTCGAGCTGGAATCCTCGTTTGTCTCGGTTCAACTCCCCTCTCCACTACCTCTTCGACCTTCCCCTCTCCCTATCTTCACTCTCCTTACGTTCTCGGCGCTGGCTCGCCTTGGTCGCAATCGACTGGAAAAGGGAAGAAAGGTCAATCTTGGTTCGCAAAGGCGAATCAAGACGACTTCGAGGATCGCAAGCGTGCCAACCTGTCGATGAGAGGAGCGGAACCTTCGCAGCAACAATCTCCCGAGGTGATGATGAGCTCTCCAGCTCGCCGTCAAGGTCTTTGGGGAAAAGTCTCGCCATTCGTCGCTCCGACAACTTTCCATCGCTCTCCCATCATCGCCTTCTCTCGTGCCAGCCCTCCTCCACCGGTTGGAACCGCAAGTGGTCTCGACTCTCATCATCACAGAGGAATGTCAGCTCATCAGGGAGAAAGTACCGATCTCGCCGACTCGAGGTTACATCGACGAGTTCGCTCAGTTCCGATCGAACACGACGACTACATCCACTTTGACGAAGTTCCTCTCTCGACTCACACTCGTCCTGCTCCTTCTCCACCTGATTTCCCTCGTCGCTATTCGACGACTGCCTCTTTCCCCTCACCCGTCTCCCAAGCTCCTGCATCTCAATACCCCTTCCCAGCTCCAGATACCCATGCATCGCCTCTCAAGCTTTCCATCCCTCGTCCTCACCTCGTCTCTCGTTTCTCGGCTTTCTCCTCTACCGCCGTCACGCCCTCATCAGCCCCTTCTCTCCCAATCCAAGACTACCATCCCACACCTTCGTCCTCCGGTCTCCTCGAAGCACAACTCGCTCATATTCCTTCCGAACACCTCAAGTTGAGCGATAAACTTCTTTCCGAACTCCGAAGAGTCGAAAGTTACGATCGAAAACATCTCGACGTTCGAAGAGGTTCGGAAATCGAAACTGCATCCTTCGCAACCGCTCGAGAAGCACCCGCATCCTCGGCCGGAGGTCACGAGAAGGAGACAGATCCGACGTTCCGATACTCAGTCGCCTCTTACTCCTCTCAACCAGATTCCGTCGGGGGTCAATCTGAGTCATCCACGCTTCGAGGAGCGGTTCGAACGCCCGATCTCTCACGCTCTCTCGCCACCTTCGCAAATCCGAACCATCACGACGAGATATCAACGGATCAACCTACGACTGCGAGCCCCGAGCGACCACTCCTTCCTCCCTTTCGACTTTCATCAGATTCACGAGCTGACAACCTCAGTCTCGGCCCTGCCACCCCTGTGCTTGACGGAGATGCTCACGAGAACGGCGAATTCGCTGGCATTCCCATGATCGAGAAACGAGTATGATCCCTTTAGAATTCTCCCTTTTTTTTCGCCTTCTACTTTCGATACTATATCCTTTCCCAACTTTTACCTGTAGCCCCCCCATCTGCCTGACTAGGATATTACCCTTCTGTAGCTTTGATTGCATTCTCACCTCAAAGCGATTTGAGCTAGATTAAGCGTCTTTCGCCTGTTCTCGATTGCAGCGTCTCTCAATATCCAGACGTCTTGAGCTGGCGACGACGCGAGAGATAACAGAACAATATAGTGCTATAGATATGTACTGTTCAGACTCCCAACTCTTTCGCTTTCCTCTCGATACCTTCCACAACTTTCCAAACTCGCCTCCTGTTCTTCATGTTCCCGCTCTCAGCGCATCGATACAGGTAGCTCCACCAATCATCCCCTGCCGAGAGCTCGAGTACCTTGACCTTTGGCTTTGGAAGATCGTTCAATCGAGGTATCGCACCCTTTTTTGGAGAAGAAATGCCCAAATCCACCTCGAGCGGTAACCAAAACCTTCCCTCGTTGGCGAGCCATTCCCTTGCGACTTGAGAGCGAGCTGGAGATGCGCCGAGTAGGGTTCTTCGTGCGAGGGAAGTTGTCGAAGCGAGGAAAAGGAGAGAAGGCAAAGGTAAGAAGGAAGCGATGCGGGAGAGGAGATCGAAGGGAAGGCTGTAGAGGGTGGAGCTAGCGGTCATGGGTGAAGGTAGTCGTCGATGAGCGAAAGACAAGTGAGATGGCGGTGAGTGAGAAGGGGAGAGCGGGAAACTGAGAGTAGTCTGACAAGGTCAGCTCAGAATGGCGAAGTTACGATAGAAAGACGACACCTCACACATCTCCAGCCATCCATACCCAATAGCCTCCTCCAAGAACGAGAGCCTGCTTGATCTCCTGTAAGGTCTCTGCTTCTTTGCCCAATTTCCTCAATCGCTCGACACTTTTCTCATCGACATAGTTCCACTTGACGAGCGGCAGTAGGAACTGATCGATCCCCTCGAAGATCAGTCCGTAGTCGACGTCCGGAATCGTGTAGTGATTGTGAGGCTGGTGATTTCCGATTCGCATCGCGAGGAGCCAAAGTCGTCGAGCGGTCATTCGGAAATCGCTTGCGAGGTAGAGAAGAGGTAGCGCCCACGACATGACCATAAGTTCGGCACCATAAGATACGAGGTAGTTTTCGGGGTTTCCTCGAGCATCCAGCAATTTGGGCTGCTCGACGGAACCGAATTCGAAGAAATCTCCTGCGATACACCCTGTCACGACCTTGAGATCATCGACGTGGTTTTCGATCAAATTCTCGCAATCTGAAATGATGGGGACGAAGACCTTGAGCCTGAATAGCTTTGAGCAATAGCGAGATTTCACGTACCGTCGATTCCGTTGGCATCGTCAAAGGTAGGGTGTCCCTCGTCGTTGATCACACCTGAAGACCATTCGCGTCAATTCGACGACTAGTTCAGGAATTAGCAGACCAGAGATACAACTCACCGATCACCGTTAATTCTGTTCTTCTCCCTTTTTCCTGCTCGACGATTTCCGCTACAGCTTCGCGCAGCTTTTGAGCGGCACCTTGATCAGACTGATGTACCGCCTCCTCGATTATCTGGTCAGATAGTAGGTCTCCTGCAGCGATAGGACTGCATCCCGAGATCTGTGCGACAACAACGAATTTTCATCGAATTCGTCGTTCCCATTCGAGCGTAGAACAGGATCACGAACAGGACAGAATGTCGATACGAAGCCCATCTGAACAATAATCGACGGACCGCAGAGATTGAGATAGAGCGTGAAGCAGAATTTAGCGAAAAGTGAAGGGAAGGAAGTCAAGAGGTGAAAGGCGAGAATTTTTGCGAGACCTTCGAAACGGACTACCCCTTCGGAATCTCCGAGCTGTCGCAAGATCCCAGACGTCTCGGGGGAGGACGTAGCGTGAGCAGGTAACTAGCGTGCTGAAGAGCACGGACCAGATACGAGGCGACTTGAGCTAGCGTCGGAAACGAGCGAATCTCGCAAATCTCGTTTCTCACGAACAGCTCCTTAGTGTCTACGCTCTCTGGCGCAACCAAACAAGCGCAACTCGGAAGCCGTGGCGTCGTATGATCAGCCTGTGTCGAGATTTTCTCGTACAGAAGAATGATGGGAGCCAATTCGAATAAATTGGATGAAACGCTGAGCTCGATGAGGATGATTTGGACACTACTTAGTTACTACGATGAGGGGATGATAGATGATGATGACGACAAATGACTGATGGGTACTGATTGGTGGTACTGCGAGAAACAACATGGGAACTAATGGAGAGCGAGGGTATAGAACAAATAGAGATGTAGAGGAGGAGCGTGTTCAAATCGCAGCACAAGCGAGAATCCAAGGATGCTGAAGGAGTTCGTGAAGAGGAATCCGACGGTTCACGTCGACCGTGAGGCAGCGTCGGAGGCAATCGAAGGCGAGAGGCGAAATGGGAACTTTTGAAGGGGCGAGGAATCCGAAACGAGCGTCTTCAGAATTCGCGAATGGGTGTGCACCGGTGAGGAGAAGAGAGAGGATGACGCCGAGGGCCCAAACTTCGGCAGCACTCCCATCGTAAGGTCGCTCGAGGAAGATTTCGGGAGCGGCGAAAGTGCTTGTACCGTAAAAGCCTGAAGAGTATGAAGCCTAGATGAGCATCACGTAGGCATGGGGAGATAATGATTGAGTACTCACGACCAGTCTGAAGCGGCGCTGGCTTCGATACATCCCAAAGAACGCAACTTCCAAAATCGACGAGTTTGACCTATCGACGGATCTATGTCAGTCAGAGTGAAGAGCGGAGGGAAGAGCAGTCAATCACTCACATGTAATCGCTCATCGAGGACAATGTTCTCGTCTTTGAGATCGTTGTGTCGGATCCCGACCTGAGCAAGGTCGGCAACGGTTGCGATCAGTTGATGAAAGACGTAGCGAGCTGCAGGTTCGTTGAAGTGTCGAATTTGCTCGATGGCTTCGAAGAGGTCCGATGAGGACCGGCGCATGAAGGGAGCTCGTGGAGGATGTTTCGGTGTCGGAGGAGCAGAGTTGACGAAGCAAGGTGGACTGATCGTTCTTGGTAGAGACACATTCGATTTGGAAGAGTAGGGAGAGTCGGGGAAGTCAAGTTGACGAGAGGGAGGAGTGACGGGTGGAGAAGGAGGGAGAACACCGTTGTCGTCGGTCGCGGTTTGCCAACTCTTTCCGTGATAACCCATCACCTGCAAAGATGATGAAGCCAAGTCAGCGAGCTATCACCGACGAAGACAACGTCAAAGAGTGTGACGTACGAGGTAGTAGAAGGTATCGCAAGCAAGGAGGTCGACGAATTCGACGCAACCAGGATGATTTAATCTTCGCAGAACGTAGGCTTCTGTTGGAACTACGACTGCTCCATCCTTGGTCTTGCTCAGTCCCTTCGTACTCAATCCCCAATGTAACGTCTTGACGAGTGCTCGAGGTCCAACCCGACTTTTGTTCATCACCTTCGCCGCGAAAATGCATCCGTCGGAGAATCTTCGAACTTTGTAAACTGTTCCGCTTCCACCAATTCCAATCTCTTCGACGAGTCCATAACGTGAGGTAAAATCGCAGTCGAGCGAGTCGTAACTAGGAGGGGGAACAGCGAACGACATGAATGCGGAAATGTGCGAAAGGGTGAGGAGTGTCGAAGGTAAGAAAGTACTGAAGGGAGAAGAAACGAGAGACGGAGGGTCGGCGAGGAAAGTGAAACGAGAGTGGAGGTGATCAAGAAGGGGAGAAAAGGAAGAGAAAGCGTGCTAAAAAGTCTGCAATCTAGAGTTGAGGAGTCGGGGGAGAGAGGGTCGTTGTATGTAGATCTCGGAGCTGGACTTTTCCCTCGAGAGAGGGACGAAGGGGTTCAAAGTTCTGTCCGACTTTCCTTGAGAAGCGTGAAATTGCTTCCTTTCTATTCAAACGACGGAGACAGACTCCGTTCTCGCGAAAAAGTCATATTCGACTTTCGTATTTCGCCCTGATCTTCCCTCGTTGAAAACGCTTCCCTTCATGTTCCATTCATTCCTGGTCGATACCGACGGAACACACCCAGTCTCACCATGAGATCTACGAAACGGTTTTCTCTCGAGAGTTTGCAATTTTCATTTTCAAAGATGTGATCTTCTCGCTTCAGTTTGTTTAGCGAGTGGCCACTTCGACTTGCCTTGCTTCGTCGTCGTTTGTCGTCGTCCTGCCAATGCCATTGACTAGCTGTACGATAACGTGAGGCGGAGGCAAACTCCTGCGCTTCCCCTTCTTCATCAAGGGATCTACGAAATTGCGAACCATTTATCGCAGAGCTTTATCGCGAGGGAGTCGGCTTACTCCACACTGCCCGCCGCGCGATGGAAGCTTCAAGGGCAGCTCAAATCTTCATACTTTCCAATTGCGAAAGTGTCTTTCTCCCCTTCTCCCTCGCCATTCGACTCCTCTCTTGCAAATATGTGATGGAGCTACTGTACTTTTCCGTAGAGTATAGTATACCCGGTTTCCCTTGGATTTGTAAGCGCTGTCTCTCCTTCGACGTCGAGCCCTTTTTCGAGCTCCGACGTCGGATCTCGCAGAGACGACAAAAGAACCCAATACTCCGATAGAATTGAGTACTGTAGGATGCGGAGAGCTCTGATCCTCACTGTTCACCAGGGACAGCTCTGCCCCGTCGACCACGGCGAGGTAGTTTCGCGAAAAGAAGCTCAAACATCTTCTCAGGGTTTCAGTTGCCCCGGCATCAGCCTTCTTCTACTGTAGTTCTAAAGGGGTCAATCGAAGGTGTACTGTACTCGCATAACCGTGAAAGTAGCCAGCTTCATGCCTTGACGGAAACCCTCGTCAATAGAAAGAGAGAAAGAGAGGAATGAAAAAATCAAGGTACGAGATCAACTCCTTCTCATTCTTGCATCTCGCGATAATCCGTCGATAAAGCATGAAGGAGTACCGTGGGGAATCTGTATCGTAGACTCAGAGACGGAATCGAGTAATCGCACACAGCGACACGGGCGTGAACGAGGAAGAAACGAAAAGGTTGAGGGGAATCGATAAAATCAAGTTTACGAGCGACGAGTAAAAAGCAGGTAACAGAGTTGGGACTACACAGACCACGAAAGCGTAGAGCGGTACAGCGATACAACATGCAAAAGTAAAGTAACGAAAATTAGGAAATGAAGACAAAACAGAAAAAAACTTCGCAAAACCCTCAGCACTCTTCCTTCGTCCTAAATCACCCTCAATCACTTAATCACCCATAACAGTCAACGTTCAAGCTAGTTCTTCTTCTTCCTAGCGCTCTTTCGTGTTCCTTCTTTCCCAGGACTCTCCCCCTCCCCAGCATTCATCGCATCACTTTTCCTCTTCCTCCCTCCTCCTCCTCCCGTCCCGACTTTCTTCCCCCCAACATTCGCAGCAGAAACCTCGGGGGTTTGAGCAGCTTGCCAATCGATCTCACTTGCAGGTGAAGCAGTATCGTTCGTGAGAGTTGGGGAAGTCACTTCGTAAGTTTTAGGTTGGTATGTAGCATGTGGGGAATCAGTTGGGAAGGGTAAGGAGCCGGAGGGAGCAGTGGTCGAGATGGATGGATCGGAGGAGAAGAATGAAGAATAGTCCATTGTGGGGAGGGAATCGACTTCGTTTGAGATCGACATGGATGGATTCGGCGGAGTTGGCGCGTTAGCTGTACGTAGCAAGAAACGCTAATCAGCACCTCAATGATATCGCAGAGAGGCTGAGAAGCAAGTAGACTGCGTACTGAATTGTTCCAACAACTTGTCCAAATCCAATTCACCATTCTCCCCCGTCGCAGATCCCCAATCGAACCCACCCTTTTCCTCCACAGCAGTTCCCAATCCACTAGCAGTACCGAGCGGTCCATCCATCTCCATGACTTGGTCCCTCGTCTCCTCGGGTAAATTCTTCATCAACCTAGTAATCTGATCCTCCAATTCCGTCGTTCTCCTATCTATATCCTGTTTCTCATTGATCACGGAACGGAGAATCTCATCGTGTTCGTTGATGTTCGAGACGAGGGAAGGTGAGAGTGCCGGAACGGAGGAAGAAGAATGAGTTTGGGTATCGGAGTAGGAGGGAATCGCGGTGGGTTGAGTTAAAGCCGAGGAGGAGGAAGACGAAGAAGCGTTCATGTAGTCTAGAGGGTTGGGCGTTGTCGTAGGATGGAAGGTGGCGGAAGGGGAAGGGATTAATGCTCCAGCGTTGTAATTCGAAGGAGGGAGAGAAAGCGCGTTATTGAACTGAGGAGGCGCCGACGTCGGTTGTTGACTCGAACCAGTGTTGTTGAAGAGAGTGGAGAAGTTGGAATCGTTGTTCCCTGCTGCATTGAGGAAGTGTTGCATTGTTTCCGGAGTGAAATTGGAAAAGTCGAGATTCGAGAATGGATTGCTGCTTGGACTCGGTTGAGATGCGGGAGAGAGGGAAGGGAGTGCGGTGAAGCGACTCGGAGAGGCTAGTAAAGCTTGAGATGTGGAATTGGTGCGAGTAAGAGTCGTAGTCGGATTCGAGTGATGAGCTGGTATCGAAGAACCGTGATGCGCTGTGAACGCTTCTGACGTGAGTCTCGTTACTTTCGGAGAGAGTCAAGCGGAACAAAGCGACTCACAACTTGAAATAGTAGGGAAATGGTCATCCTCCTGATTCCGGGCCGGGATCTCTTCGATCTCTTCTTCTTCCTCTTCACTTCCATCCAACTCCCTCAACGCTGCCGCCCGTTCTTGTTGTCTCCCTTTAACATCTTCCAACAATAATCGACTCCTCGCTTTCGGCACGACCATTCTTTCTTTCCCTTTCCCCTTGTGGTTCTTTGAAGACCCCTCGCCTCCCTCACTCGTCACACTCTCGTTCCCGACACTATCCGCACCTGGACTCGCTCCGACAGGTGAATCGCCACTCCCACTCGTTCCTCTCATGTTCCCATTCCCGTCCAACACTTGTCCCCCGAAAACTCCAGCCAAGAACCTCAAAATCTTGTTAATCGTCTCTTCTTGTTTCCGGTGTTTCTCTCTCGAGGCAAGAGCTTCCTGCCACAAGAGTTGATTCGATTGCTGTAGATCCTTCAAGTCGGCAGAGATCGCAGTTTGATGTTTACGAATTGCTGACAAGTCGGTTAGGAGGGAAGGGAGGTGGAGGGCTGAAGAAGTAGAAGGACCGGCTCCGGAGTTCGACGTAGAGGTCGAGGCGTCGATGGGACCTGATCCAGACGGTCCTGATAAGGCGTTGATGTCTCCTCCTCCTCCTCCTCCTGAAGTTGCCGTGTTCGCTCCAGCTTTTTGTCGGCGAATGAAGAATAATAGATCCGGTTGCGCTCGTGTGAAATTCGGATTTGAGAATTCGACTGTGAGCTCGGAGTTTTAGCTTGATCAGCATGTCTGTGACAGAACGAGGATCGTAGAATGAAAGTTCGACTCACGCATATCCACTTTCTCCTCATCATCCGTCTTCAACACACCCTGTGTCAGATGCGGTACCTACTTGACCCGAGTTTCTGATCAGCTACCATTCAAAGCAAAGCAAGAGAAAGAGATGAAACGCACTTTATGAAACCCGTACATATTCAACTGTCTAACGAAGCTTCCAAAATTCGAATGCTTGAAGAACCTAGGTAACAACTCTTTCCCGAATTTATCTGCTGATGGAACTGCGAGAGCGAACGAGAGGGGAGAGAGAGAGAGTGAGAAGTGAATCGAGGTTGAATAAATTGAGTTGATGAAGGGAGTTCTGGGAAGAGAGCTTACCAAAGAATGAATCACCATCTTCTGACCAACGAATCAAGTCGTCTGTTGTTGGATCTGATACCATACTGCACAGAGCAGGAAGAGGAGAGGAAAAGGTTAGCTCTCACAGAACCAGGTTAATTCGAAAGAGAGGGCTCACGTGAATAGTTTGTTCAAGAAAGCGGGTACAGATCTAGCGGTAGTCTTGTTGGGTTTAGTGATTCCTCCATTGTGGTTGTTTAGTTGGTTGTATTGAGTTAAAGGACCTGCTCCACTCGCCAAGGCCAATTCAAGCCCTGACGAGGATGAGGGAGCAGGTTGGGTTGCTTGTTGTTTACGTGTACGAGACAGCTTGAACACTTGTGGACTGATTGGTGAAGGTTGAGATGAAAGTTAAGAGATGAGAAATTGACTTCGCTCTTCTCTCTTCCCTCATACCGAGCTACTAACTCTGCAATGAGTGAATCACCAGCACCTCTACAATCAGGACAATCTACCCCTGGAGGACCGATCGATTCAAATTCAGCCTCTCAATCTCAAACTCCTAAACAACAACCGAATCCCTCTACCTCTACTGCACAACCTGCTACTCAGTCACCACTAGATGAACTCTCTCCTGAAGATCTGAAGAAGAGGTTGGAAGAACATAGGAAATCTTTGAGAGCTAGTTTGGAGAAGAAACGGAAATTGGACAGAGATCTCGTTAGTCCTCCTCTCTCTCTCTCTCTCTCTCTCTCTCTCTCTCCTTCCCCACCAGACTCCAGCTGACTGAACGTGACTGTGCATGATAGGCTCAATTGGAGACTTCAATCTACGCATTTGAAGGTTCCTATTTATCAGATTCACTATTCCCTCCTTCAGCAACTTCGAACGCGGCATCCACAGCAGCAGCTCAATTCGGAAACATTATAAGAGGTTACGACTCATACTTGAAAGCGCCATCAGCTAATTCGGGAGATCGGAACAAGAGGGCGAGAGGACCAGAGGGAGTCAACGAGAGGGAGAGAATGTTTAGTGCTAGTTCTGCTACTGCTACAAAGGTGCGCTCGCAACACTCTCTACTTCTCACACAGTCGATGATCTGATGTAGAGGAGTGTCGCCGAGTACAGTCGGTTGAACTGAGACAAGCGGAATTAGCAGCGGCAGGGATGGTTTTGAATATGAATCATGGAGGTGGAGGAGCAGGAGGAGGGAATCTAGCTGGACTAGATTCAGCGAGTGAAGAAGATTCAATTACTTCGAATAGGAGGAAACGGAATAGACATTAGGTCCTCTCGCTCTCCCATTCACTCTTCACTCTCAATTCAGTACTTCAGTCAGTAACAAGGTCTTTTCTTTTTGTTGTAACGAATAACACTGCAGTTTCATAGGGTTTTGCGAAAAAGCGATAGTACGAGGGTAAAACAAGGGAAAAGCGAGGTAGTATGCGAAATATTGCGAAGAAAGTAAAAACAAACAACAAAGAAGGACGAACTGATATCAGACTTGAGAACTACTACCCCCTCCTCCTCCTCCTGCTTGCGATTGAGACTCGTCGTATTCGATCTCTTCGTCATCAGGAACGCAGAATGAATCGTAGCTGAGAGCCAGTTCACTTTGTCAGTGTCGAGTTCGAATCAAGAATAAATCGAATTTGTGCTTACCTCCATTGACTAGCATCCTGACCACCTGGAGTATCCTGAGTATCCTTCTTCCTCCCCTTCCCCTTCTTGTTCCACATCTCCGGGTTTGCCCAAGCAGCTCTCTTCGTGACCCATCCCGGTTCATTCTCGAACCTAGGTCCCTCCCCCTCTCCTCCAGCCTGAGTCTGATAAAACGCCTGATGTACGAATCCCGAATCCCCTTCATCATCTTCCTCCTCATCATGCCTCGCGACGAACTCGCGATCAATCGAATTCTCCGAATCATACTCTTCAGAACTCGCTTCTGATCCCGAAGCACTCGAGTTGATAGCCTCCGTGTCAAAGATCCCGAATTTCGCTGCGAGTTTGTGGGTGAGGATGGGTTTAGATGCGCGTTTACGTTTCTCCTTCTTCTCCTTCGCAGGAGGAGGAGGTGAGTTGTCGAGTTGACCAGAATTGGAGAGGGCGAGTTCATCATCATCGGATAGGATCACTTGTTTCGAGGATCCGCCTCGACGTAAACGATTGAGAGGGGCTTTCTTGGGTAACCCGGTAGAAACGATTGATAATTCATCTTCTTCCTCCTCCTCGGCTCCTCCTCGAGTTTCTTTCGCTACTGCTTTCGATCCAGATGCGATAGCAGGGGAAGACGAATCTGGAACGGCCAATCTCCTCATCGATTGAAGTTGGGGAGGTTTCGTTTGAGTCGTGACAGATTTCTTCTTGAAATTGATATCTGGAGGTAAGAGAGTTTTTGCGGGTCTGAATCCTGGATTCGAGGGGGGTGCAGCAGGGGAAGGTGGGAAGTCGGAAGAAGAGTTGGGAACGACTAATTTTCGTTTTGGAGCGGGGACGGGTTGAGGTCGTTTGACGGAGGGAGGAGGAGGGGGCATAATAACTGAATCATCTTCGGGTGCAGCAGGTCGACCACGGATGTTCGCGGAAGGGATCTGGGAGATGTCGACTTGGTTGAGGAAATCGGAAGGCATGTCGTCGTCGAAGAAAGCGAATTCGTCATCCTCTTCCTCCTCTCGAAGTTGATGAGGCTCAGGAGAATCGGCGATAACCATCATAGGTGGAGAAGAACGTAAGGGAGGGGAAGAAGGGCGAGGTTTGGGGGCTGCAGGAGAAGATTTGGGTTGACTAGTCGATGCTCGAGGTGGGATGAAAGGCTTGAAACCTCCTAGATTTGAAGCTGATTTCGTTCGAACGATTTCGGGAGATGCATCGGGAACGATAGCGGCGGCGGGTCGGAATGAAGGAGCTGAAACGGTGCGAGAAGGAGGAGGTCCGATCGAGAGCTTGTTGGATTTCGAAGAGAGAATGGCTGAAGGTGCAGGAGGTTTGCGAGGAGCAGCGGGAGGTGGAACGACTTGTTGTTCTTGAGAATGATGATGCTGATTCTCCTCGTCTGAATCGTCGATGACTATAGCCTCTGACTCCTCGATCTTTGCTTGAGGAGGAGAAACTGATTTTGATTTCCCTCTGATGACTGCACCTTTGAGCAATTCACTTTCTGACCAATTCATCTCTTCATCTCCGTCGAGGTCGAGCGAGAAGAGGGTAGGAGAAGGGGGATCCTGAGGAAGTGAAGGGACAGGTGATCGACGAGGTGAAGGGAAAGAGCGAGGTGAAGAACGGCGAGCGAGTTGCAAGTTCTCATCATCGGATGAGATGACGCCCGAGAGATCGATAGTCTCGGTCTCGCTACGATTCGGAGGAGCGGCATCGGAAGAGAGTCGAGGACGTTTCGGAGAAGGTGGTCGAGGAGAGGAAGGACGAGAGAAGCGTTTCGTGTTGCGATCGATTGCAGGAGATGAGACACCAGCCGGGGACGAAGGACGGAAGAGAGCAGCAGCGGGTGGAGACGACATGGTCGAGCTAGGTCGAGGAATAGGGTAACCAGTCAAGGCAGGGAACGTCACGGCGAGATCTTCCTCCTCTTCTTCCTGAATTCGATTCCTTCGAAGGCGTGGGTGAGGTCGAGGGAGAGGATCGTTATCGCCTCGAGTGAAGATCTCGACAAGATTCGGCTTGAACGCGACTGATAATTTGTCGGTCCAGGTATCGAGGGCGTCACTCTTTCCATCTGCGAGTTGACGTGTTGTACGAAGTGCTGAGAGGAGGTCGAGGTGTCGTTGACCGTGTTTTGTGATACGATGAGCTGATCCAGACATCCCTCGTTCGAAAGGGAGTTCATCGGTGTAGAAGCGTTCAGTTCGAGCGGGATCTCCAGCCGCAGTGACCATCCAGTTCTTGCGAAGTGTCGCTTCTTCGTCAGTCGTGAGAAGAGCATCGGCTTTACGTTTTCGTAGAGTTTGAGACGTCGAAGGTGGTTTCGATTTGCTTGCGACGGCGAGTTGACCAGCAGAACGGAATCCATCGAAAGCGTCGTTCGGCATGTTCATCCTCGGGTCTCGAGCTTTCTGCTTGTTGTTCTTCTTCTCTTCTGCGAGAAACTTTCGTTCTGCCCTTGATTGACCGTTCATCGTCATCGCATCTACGTTGAGAGGTTGGGCCTTGATTTCGACCTTTTCGCAAGTAGGTTTGACGTTGTCGGGAAGGAGTCGTTCGCAGTCGGCGTAAAGTTCAAAAATCTTGTTCGAGGTGAGAGCGTTTTGAACTTCGTTGTAAGCGTCGTTCGCCTTGTCCCAATTCCTTTCTTCTCGACCTTCAGACATGAGAACGATGATGTGTCCGTCCCTCGCTCGACCAGTTCGACCGACTCGTTGAAGCTGTGCGCAAGCTTAGACGGATCAGTACCGATCTAAAGACCAATGACTGAGAAGTGCCCGTTTACTCACCATGCGGATCGGAGACTTGTTCGCTTCGTAACAAACGATGAGATCGATTTCTCCAATGTCGAGACCCTCTTCTCCGATCGAGGTAGCGACGAGTACGTTGTAGATTCCTTTCTTGAACTTCTTTATCGTCTGCACGCGGTACGATCAACAAGATCAGCGGCTTCACGCTTACCTGATTGACATTTCAACACGTACCTCAAGCTGTTCCTTCTGACTCTTTCCTTTCGTTCCTTTCGATGAAGCTTGACCGACGAAAGGAGTAGCTTTGATGAGAGGTCTCTGAGTGTTGAGGCAAGCGACGATCTCCTCGACGACCGCTCGAAAGTTGCAAAAGATCATGACCCTCGTTTCCCTCTTCTCTCCCGTATACTCGTCGACGTCGTCCTTTGTCGCCTCAAAGTGTTCGAGACACATCGTTCGTAACTGCTCCATCTTTGGATGACCGACGTAACCTTCCCTCCCTCTAATCGCTGCCACCTCGCTCACGACTTGCTTGAATCCACTACTGCTGACCAAACTCTTGAGCCCGTTCGCTTGAATGTCTTTGATGCTCGATTCGAACGAGGTGACCGATTGAATGACGAGGTACTCCATCGCCCGACACATCTGTGCGAGAGTCTTGATCATTGGGAAGTACTTGCCGTTCCCTTTGCTTCCTCCAGGTAGAGCTTTGATCTTTTGATAAGCTTGTTGAACGGCGAAAGCTGAGAGCATGACGGCGTCTCCAGAGTAGATGAGTCGAGCAGCGAGGAGAGGTCCGATGTAAGTCTTCATCAAGTTTGCCCACTTGTCACGAAGAGCTGAGAGTCCAGGCCCGAGAGGAAGAACGGTGAGGTCGAAGGATTTCTTGTGAATGTACTGTCGAATGTCGAAAGAATCGTCGGCTCGAACTTCGATGTGACCGATCTAATGAGGGAATTAAGAACGTCAGTACTATCTGAAGAGATACTGACGAGAGATAAGAGGAGAGAAGCTCACGTGAAGGTTGTCGATAACTTCTTGAACCGCCTCACCTCTCGCTCCGGGAGTAGCAGTAAGCGCCAACACCCTAAAGTGAGGATTCCTACACATCATGTACCTAACAACTCCACAATACGAGTAATCTCCACTCGCTCGGTGCGCTTCATCCACCACCACCAACGTTACATCCCTAGGATCCAATCTTCCCTTTGCCAAATCTCGTTCGACCGTTTGAGGAGTCGAGTAAATAACTCGTTTCGTCGCCCATCCGAGAGATCGTAACTTTGGTTGAGTTCCTCCCGTCAACTCGATACAGTCTTCTTGAGGGATTCCAGCGATGTAGTGACATGCTTTGATTTGTTGAGTAACGAGAGGACGAGTAGGAGCGAGGAAGAGAACCTTTCCACGTGGGTACCAGCGGTAGAAGTTGAGCCTGTAAATGCAGTGGGATTAGCTCGAGTCCAGGGTAAGTGAGAGAGAACGAAAAACTCACATCACGCAAGCAGCGATGAAAGTCTTTCCCAATCCCGTTGGTAAACTGACGAGGGTGTTCTTGTAGAGAGCGGATTGAACGATGTTGTACTGATAAACTCGTAGAGGTTTGTCTGCTTGAACGGGATAAACAAAAGTTTTACTCGCTTCTTGATCTGGAGGCCATTTGATCGGTAGTATCGGAGCATTCGGATCGTACGTCGTATCGACCAAGAACTCTTCTCCGTCACTTCCTTCATCATCATCATCGTCCAGCACTTCATCCTCATCCCAAGGTTCCTCATCTGATCCATAATCTTTCTTCTTTCCTTTTCCTTTCCCTCCTCCTCCTCTCGCTTTCAATTTCGCTACTGCAGCATTCTTCTTACTCCACCCGTGTTTCGCAAACGAAGCTGCATCCCACCTCTTCGTCACTTTAGTCTTTGCTTTCGTTTCCCCTGAAGATCCAGCTGCATTCGGTCCACCTAAAAGTACAGTCCTCGTCGCTCCTCCTCCTCCTTTCGGTTTCGGCGGCGGTGTTGGTAGTATAGCAGCTCCAAACAGATCCCGTTGTACTAAACCAGGTTTGTTGACCGCTGTTCGCGGTGGGAGCGCAGTTCCAAGAGTGTAATGATTCTCTATCGCTTCGATTTCTCCCAAATCGATATCGTCGAACTCGAATCCATCTGAAGACATCCTTTGAGTAGCTTGAGAGGATATTCGAGGTGGTTCAAGCGTTCATGAGAGGGCGTAGAGGGAGAGAAGAGAGTTGAGAGATGGAAGTATTTGGCGCGTCGAGTCGAGAGAGGGAACGTGTAGATGGCGATCTGATGGATGTAGGAGTATACTGAGTGTATAGAGAGCCTTTTCAGGCTGCTAGGGTGAAGGTTGAGGTTGAGAGTTGAAAGTTGACTTCTTCTCTCTCAACTTCTCTCACATTTTCGCTTCTCAGGATTTCGCAAGTTCAAAATCAAAAACTTCAACTCTCTCTTATAGCCTCACTTTGGTGACCGAAAGAAAGGCATTGGATTTTGGGTACTGATCCAAAGACTACCAAAGGGAACAAACGAACGACTATTATGCTAAACATCAAAGGATTTTTTTGGGTACTGAGGACGACGACGAGGGTACAACCGAGAAGGAGGGGGAAGCACAGAGGGTAGTATATCGACAAAATGGAACAGATCGAGGGGTAGATACAATCAACAGAGAGACAAAGAGAGGCAGAAAAGAGAAACCTTGCGAGATTGAAAATGATACAGTTTTGTCAAGACCAATCGAGATTGTTACTTGAGAACGAAGAGCTCCTATGCGATGCAGGACTCTCCCATTGCTTCCATCCTCCTCTAGCCCTTCCCCTTCCGCGATAGGGTGATCCCCAATTCTTTCGAGTGTTCTCAGGAGATTCGGGAGGAGTCATCGGGTATTGAAGGGATTGTAGAGGTGGTGAGGGAGAGCGGAGGGGAGTAGTCGGAGAAAGTGTCGATGCATCGGCCCAGCCCGAACGAGGGATAGAGACTGAAGGAACGTGACAATGAGAGACTGTGAGAAGACAAAGCGCAAGGAGATCAGCAATGCCGCTCGGGGATGTCTCCGCGTATCGATGACTCACCTTGTTCTCGTTCCTGTTCGATTCGAGCGAGAGGTGGACAAGGTTCGTCCGCCCAATACAATGTTCCGCTCTCCTCGACTTCTCCTCCTTCACTCGATTTCGGTCTCAACAACGCTTCTTTCGCAGCAGTGAAGCCTTCCGAAGGAGCAAGCCACTCTTCGCTGCCCGATTCGACGAAAGGGAGACTTCCACTCGTGTCGAGAATAGCGGAAGGAGGTGGTCGAGGAACTGATGGAGAGGGCGAGTCGGCGAAATCGGTTGGATTTGAAGAACGGGGGAGTGTGAGTTTCGAATTGGGAGAGAGTGGAGGGAAGTCGAGTGGCGAGAGAACAGAGTACTGAGCGCGTTGAGCCGGTGTGAAACCTGTTCCTCGAGTAGACGAACCAGCAAGAGAAGTCAGCTTCCTTTTTCGTTCAACACACCGACAGCGACGAACCTGGACAGTCGACAATCGTATCGATCTGTGAAAGACCATTACTTTCAACTTACTGACCTCGCCGAAGATAAGTACGAGGGGAAAGGTCAAGCTCACAAGTCTGTTAGCAATCGCTTTGTACTCATCTTGTCGATACCCTCTCGTAGCTTGAGCTTGATGAATCGCACCTACGATCGAAGGATCGGATTCAGTTGCGGACGAGGGACGACAGAGTCGGAAACTCGAACGTACGAGAAGCCAAAGTGAACAATTGTAATCTCAACGTCTCATCCCACAAATCAGGTCTAGCTTTCCAAGGGAGCTGTCGGAGGAAGAAACAGAATTGAACGTCAGCTTTGGGGCTATGAAGCTCGTTCGAATCGATCCTCGACTGACCTTTCTGATGATACTAACCAAATTCGTATACACTCTCTCAGCGGGTTTCCCTGCAGCTCCTGACCAAGGCTGTTCATCGCCTGACCCATTCCATCAGCTCGAGATACTATCGATACTGATCTTCGCGAGAAAAGAGACGTACCGGTGGACCCAACCAACTACTCAACGCTTGAATATCGCTCTCTCCCAAAATCGGTCGATCCGAAGGTAAAGCGTACCCATCCTGGGGGAGTTGAGGAAGTGGTGCAGAAGCCGCATTGAAGAGATGTGGAGCGTGGATGAAGTATTTCGATTGATCGAATAACTGTGCGAAACTCCTCGGCTTCAGCTTGGTTCAGTGAAAGAGGGTGAAGAAAGAGAAGAAAGCGTACGTCTCGCATGAGTTCGCCAATACGTTCCATCTTGACCCGAACGGTACGATCTCCCAATGAAGAACGATCGTGTTCTTCCAACAAGAGAACTGCAGATGGTTCGTCTTTCACTTCGATGTAACAGTGAGGTAGTGTACGACCTGTCGCTCTGTGCAGCTCACGCTCTCGCCTACTCAGTCCGAGAGCGCGGAAGTAGCGAGAGAGAGGTGAGCTTACCGGTGTAAGATGAGATGAATCGGTTGAGGGCATTCTTGCGAACTCGGTAAGATTCCCTCCGGGATCCATTCCATGATACTCCTATAAGTCGTTCCAAACGGGATCTGTACTCTCCTGTTACTTCAGCTCCGCACCCATGCGTAGCTGAGAGGGTGAGAAGGAGAACATACGTTCTCAACTTTAACGACGCAAAACCTACCCCTCAATTCCTCCTTGACCTCTTCCCTCCTCTTGACAAACGCCTGTACTTGTTGAATCGCGCTCGGAGGATCGACGACTTTTTCGCCATTCTCATCCCAATCCTCTTCCTCCTCTTGACTGAACGCAGAATACGCGAAAGAATTCCTCCTGAACCCTTGACTTTGGCTTGCACCTCTTCCCCTTCCCCTTCCACGACCTCTACCTCGTCCTCTCGCGGAAGTAGGAGAGGGAGGGAATTGATAGCCTGCGAAGAAGGACGAGGTGGGTCTGAAAGGGTAAGGAGAAGTGGGTGATTCGGATGAGGGAGATTTCGGGGAGTGAGAAACTTGGAGGATCGAAGGGTCGCCGGTGATTAGGTGAGAGACGTCGGAGCGAGTGGTGGGAGGTGAGGAAGGAGGAGAGAGCGAAGAGAGTGGAGGTGGAGAGCGAATATTTTGAGAGAGAGAAAAGAGTGGAGTTGCTAGGGGTGTATGATCACGTTCGTGCTCTGGTTGATTCTCCTCCTCCTTCTCTCCATGAGTGATCGCTTCCTCTTGAGGTTCGTAAGGAGTTTGATAATAAGTCGTCTGAGGTTCGAGGTGTGAAATCGGATAGACTGGGATCGATTGAGAATAAGGGAATGGGAGAGGTGGAGAAGGTGGTTTAGGAATCAACATTGAAGGTCCCATGATACTGATCGGAATCGGATAAGGTTGATACGTCGTCGTCGTCGTTTGAACTTGAACTTGAGCTTGTTCTTCCTCCCCTTCTCCTCGTTCTTCCGGAATCGACGATGAAGTTTGACTTTCCCTCCTCATCCCATGCCCTTGCCCATGATCAAACGAAGAGCTACCCCTCGTCCCTTGTCCCTCCCATCCAACTGATCCTCCCTGACTCCCTCTCGGCCCTGTCGAAATATAATGAATCGAGAAACTCTCCTCCGGATCCCCTCCTCCTTCATGCTGAGGCTCACCCAAATCCAATCCCAACCCAATTCCCCTTCCCAAACTCCCGATACTCCCTCTCTTCGAATTCAAACGTTCCCTCTGTTCCCTCGTAGGCCCTGCCATTTCACTCCTCTTTCTGCACTTGACACACTCATAAACTCTCTTCTTCTTCCCTTCTCCTTCTCCTTCTCCTTCTCCCTGCTCCTCCAAGACTTGAACTCCTCTGATGACGGAACCCAAATGATCTCGACAAATCATATCACCACAAGGACTCAAAATGCAGAACCTTGGGAAAGGACATCCAGATACTTGACAAGTAGGGGTCGAATCATCTGATTGTGGATTCGTCTGGAGGGAGGAGGGTGGGAGAGCAGGAGTGATCCCACTTGGTGCTCGAGGGAGAGGGCGCGACGAAGCTGTCGAAGCGGAAGGAGGAGTTTGAGGTGCCGGAGGAGGAGAAGCGAGAGTGGTCGTTTCTGATTGAGATTGGGAGTGGGAGGAAGATGCGGGAGGGGAAGGGAGTTGAGTAGCTGGAAGTTTCGTTTCGAAGAGAATAGGCTCGGAGGAAGAGAGTCGTAATGGGATTTGTCGAATCTGAGTAGGACTAGAGGAGGAAGAGGAGATCGGATATTCTGTAAGTTCGGTTTGAGGAGCTCCTCCTCTTCCTCGCGGGAGAGGACTGGGTGATTCTTGTTGATCTGATTGATGAGTCGTCGTAGTCGAGAACGAAGCATGCCTCATCTGTTGCTGGTGTAGTGGGATTCCAGGTGGATACATCGGATAGAGTTGAGCTTGAGAATGAGAGTGAGCGGGAGGAGGAGTGAAATAACTTTGTTGTTGAATCGAACCTCTCGCGATTTCGGGTAATTGATTCGTGACTGGAGGTAAGACGGCTAAGGGTCGTTGAAGGAGAGGTGTATGATGAGTTTGGGAGTGAGCTTGAGGAGACGGCGCTTCAAGGTGACGGAGAGGAATTGGTGGGAAAGGAGTAATCATTTGAGTTTGAGGCGGAGGTGCGTGGTGATAGAATTGAGGGGTGTATTGCATCGTCGAGTATTGGGGAAGAGGTGGAGGAGGAGGATAGAGAGAGTAATGATGTTGGTACTGAGGGGGAGTCGGATAAGCCATTTGAAACTGAGGATAAGGAGAAAACGAGGCGACGGGAGGCGGTACTGCCTGAGATGGAGCAGCAGGAGGGAATGACGACGTCGTTTGCTGTTGTTGTTGCTGCGAGGGGGGACTAGGTTGAGGATGTGAGATGGCGAGACGAGAGGGGATGTAATCGGGAATTACGAGGTGAGGTTGGGGTCGATTCGTGTTTGAAGGAGGAGGTAAAGGGTGTTCTGAAGGAGGGAAAGGAAGGGGAGCGTACATGACTGGATGTTGCTGCTGTAGAGGGAAGGGTACTGCATGTCGAGAGGAAGAAGTATTCGAAGAGGCGGAACTAGGAGGAAGAGGATTCGATTCAGGTAGATTTTGACGAGCGGGAGTGTCTGTGGATGTAACAAGATCGTCAGATACTGTCAATGAGAGAGGGTGGAGATGTAGATCGGTCATGACAGAGGAGATGAGAAGAGGAAGATAGGGAGATGAAGAGTTTGGGAACTCACTGATTGTAGCCTGTTGATCTGATACTTGCCTAGTATATCTCCTCATCTGTTGTTGCTGTTGGTAGTGAGGATTAGGATGAACGATTCTTTGACTTTGAGCGTAATCTCCTCCTCCTTGAACTTGTTGTCCGCTTGAACTAGTACTAGTCGATTGCATGACTAGACGTTCTGATAGTCAAGTATAGTCTTGTCGAGGGATTGTGCAAGAGTGGGAAAGGGTGGAAAAGAGCGTGAAAAGAGAGAGAGAGAGAGAGAGGAGAGTTCGCGATGTCAACCTTTTTCTTTCGAACTCTTACCTCCGAAAATCTCTTGCTAGAGTATGAGATCGTTGTAAGGATAGCAAAGAGAGAGAGTGAGAGAGCTACTAAACCTCCTCTGTATCCCCTATCCGAAGAGAGGCTTGCAAAAAAAAAGTACGCTCCCCCTCCCAAATCACTGATACCTTCAACGTTTCATCCGCAGCTCCGAGATTGTCCTCCGATTTTTACGGGAGTGTCTGAGTTGGAGGATGAGAAGAAGACACGCTCGAGGCAAAAGAAGAAACGAGAAAAGTGGGTAACTAAGGCAAACCCTGAAAAGAGCAGTCGAAGCTGATCAGGAGCAAGCTTATCCGAGCTAAGAGTACAGACCAGATCGAATCGGCTGAATCAAAGCAAGAGTCGGAGGGACACAGCAAGAATTCCTTCGTCGTCTAGATCTCTCACTCTTCACTTTCAATCCTGCTCTTGACAAGCTTTACTCTGCCATTAGCTCATGGCAGTCACTACTCCGAGCCTCTCTTCATTCTCTCAATCCCGTCAATTACTCTCGACTTCTCTCTCAAAACTCTCTACATCTCTCCACTCCTCCTCTGCCTCTACACCTCGAGATCTCACTGCACAAGTCGATCAAGTGATTCAAGATAGTTTCAAAGGTGAATGGGTCAAGAGGGAAGAGTTGCCGGAGGGAGAGAAATGGAAGTTTGATACGAGGAGAGTCATCGTTGAGAAAGGGTTGGATGAATTGATTCAAGCTGCTGTGAGTACAATAGAACTCTACTACTTATCTCTCTCGCTTGAGAGCGAGACTGATAGGAGCGGTAATCGGTAATCACAGGCTGTTTTCCCCGCTGATGAGCAACAACAACGTTACTCGGAAGCTACGTTGGATCTCTTATTGACGTTTGTCGAACTAGGTAAGCACTCTCTCATACTCTCTTGAAGAGCACAAATGGAGACGTGAAGGGGTCCTGAATCGTGACAGTAACTAATTCTCCTTCGCCTTTCCTCTTCTCGTTCTCGCAGGCTACGCAGACGAAACTCTACCCTTGACAACTCTCGCAGGACTATTCGAGTTACGCCCTATCTCAGCTTGTGAACCTTTACTCGGTTACATCGAGACCCGCGTCGAACGACTCACCAAAGTACTCTCTGCTCTCTCTCCCTCTCCCTCTCCCTCTCCTCCCTCTGCTTACCACTGACCCCTCTCGCTCGTGTAGGGTATGGAATATCAACGAGGTCGAGGTCCTATCCTTCTTCGACTCCTCAATGACCTACTCCGTCGACTCCCTCGATCGAAATCAGGTCCAGTCATTTTGTCAGGAAGGATCTTGATGCTCCTATCGTCGGTGTATCCGTTAGGGGAGAAGAGTGGCGTCAATTTGAGGGGGAATTTCAATACGGGGAAAGGAACGGTTTGGGAGAAAGAAGAAGAAGAAGAACAAGTCAATGAAAAGAAGGAGGAAGAGGTAATGAAAGAAGAGGGAGAAGGAGAGATGAAGGAGGGAGAGGAGAAGAAGGACAAGACGGATAAGATGGAGGTGGAGGAAGGGGAAGAAGAGGAGGCAAGTTCGAAAGAAATTACAGATGGTGCGTAGTTTCGCTGTCTCTAGCTTTTCTCCTTTGAGACTCACCTGAGCTACGTATCTGCGAACTCTCTGCACAGCATCACCCTCATCTTCTTTCTATCCGACATTCTGGTCGCTCCAGAAATTCTTCAATAATCCTCACCTCCTCTTCTCCAATCCCGTCCCTTCTCCCGCTTCCACCTCTTCCACTCGCTCCGCCACAACGTCTTCAACAACTCCACTCTCCTCCCTTCATTCCTCGCTCTTGACTGTCCTCACAGCTTTCTGCGCCGAAACGAAAAAGGAAAAAGATCTCTCCGGATCCTCTTCGAAAGAAGATTCCCATCGAAGTAGTAGTAGTGGGAAAGGGAAAGAAGTTGAGACTGCAGAATTGATGATTGTTGGAGAAAAAGACGAGATGGACAAGACTACTGAAAGTCTCGAACAATACTTTTTCCCAAAATTCTTGACTTCTCGAAACTTACTCTCTCTCGAAGTGAGTCTTACCTGCCTCCCTCTACCCCTTCTTGATCTCTTCCTTTCTGACTGACTTGAGATCGTGATTGTCTAGCTATCGGATCCCACTTTCCGGTTACAACTCCTACTTCAAACCCTAATCCTCACTCAATACTTACTCTCCCTAACTCCCACCGCTCGAGCTCGTGCACAAGCTCTGCCTCTCACCAACGCTTCTGCATTTCCGAGTTATGTATTGAGTGGGGAGGAAGAGAAGAAGGTACTCGAGGTTCAGGAGAAGAGTTGGAAAGAGATTGAATCGATGCAGGGTGGGGAGAAGGTCAAGAGAGCGCTGGAAACCGTTTTGAAGAGGGAGAGGAATTGGGTACGTTACCTCCTCTCTTCTTCCTTACTGAGAGTTGATGCTGATCAGGAAATGAGGAGAGTGATTAACAGACAGATTGGAAATTGAGGTCTTGTTTACCTTTCACAAAGTCGTCGTTGGATACTACACAAGTTTCGACAGTTGCACAACAAAAACTCAAGACGGTGATGAGGCCGAAACCCAAGTTCCCGCATCAGTTGGGGAATGTCAGGTTGAGTAGGGTTTGGAAAAAGGATTTGAAGAGTTTGGAAGGGTTCGAACCGGATGTCACGTCAGTCTCTCCACGTGATCCATCCATGACTGAGTCGGTTGTGCTGATGGTTTGCGGTACTGTGTTGACAGTGATGATGAGTTTGATTCGATTGTGAGAGAATGGAGAATGACCAAGAAACGAATCGAAATGATTAAATCCCAACTCAAACAACCTTCGAATCCGAAAGCAGCTCAACTCAAGCTGGATCTAGAACCCGTACGTTCTCTGTCTCTTTAATTTTTCTCCTCGCTCGAATTGTTGACTGATCCTGAATGAACCGATTGTACTAGTTATCGATCAAATTCCAAGCGCTTCATTTCCGAGCATTGAGATCAGCATCAACTCAATACCTTCGACATTTCAGCAAGATTGGATCTGGGGACCTCGAGAAACTATTGGAAGAGATTGAAAATGAGAGAAGAGCGAAAGAGGAGGCGGAAGAAGCTCGAGAAGCTGCGAAGGAGGAGGAGGTAGCGAGTGCCCCAATAGACGAGGAGAAAGAGAAGGAGAAGGCTGCGATTCGATTAGGAGATACACCGAAGCTTGAACAGGAGGGGGATCAGGAGGAAGAAATGAAAGACGAAGCGGGAACACCACCTCCACCGACAGTGACGGAGAAGAAGGAGGTCAAGGAACCGGGTACGCCGAAACGACCGAGATCAGAATCGGCAGATGTTAAAGCTGGGACGACAGAGGGTGATACAGAGATGAAGGATGCGAAGAAACAGAAAATATAGATAGTAATATGATAATGCAACGTCTAGTTCTCTCTATACTACTCTTACACTCTTTCCGATCCCTTCTCCTCTCAAGTAAGAGATGGCGGTTTCGACAGCTACGACACAGGCGTTCATTTGTGATGTATCCTCCTGAGCTCCGATGTGAGGCAGCACTACAGTATTGGGAAGATGAAGGAGTTTGCAACTTGCGAGTGTCGGTGGTTCAGTGTCGACAACATCGAGACCTGCTCCAGAGATCTCGCCTGATTCGAGCGCGGAGTAGAGAGCATCTTCGTCGATCTGAACAACGAGGCGCCGAGTTGGAGTCAATCGCATTCCTCCTCAGTTTGACGGGCCGCGGGAATTTCGGACTCACGATTCCTCCCCTGGCAGTATTCAGTATAATCGCCGTCTTCTTCATCAGTTTCAATTCGTTCGCACCAATTAATCCCGTCGTTTGATCGTTCTTCGGACAATGAATGCTGACGATATCCGACTCCTTCAGTAACTCTTCGAGCGTGTCTATCCGTCGATGAGGGATCGGTGGTAATCCCGAGGGGTCTTGATCAGTCCATTTGAGTTTCGAAGAGGTTGGAGAATAAACAAGAATTGGTGTGTCGAACGCTCCCTGTGGATCCGTTCAACGACATTAGTCCCTCTCTTTCCACAGAAGATCGATCAGTGAAGAGCAACCCACGCAGAACTTCTTGCACGTCGCTCTCGCGATGTCGCCCATCCCTATTAACCCTAAAATCTTTCCATCTAACCCTTGAGAACGATAATGAGCAGAGATCGTAGGTTCCCCCGACCTCAACTTCCTATCCGCTTGAGCTATCTTCCTTGCGACCGAGATTGCGAGTCCCAAAGCCTGAAAGAGAGGGAATATACGGAATGAAAGATCAGGAAAAAGTGCGATTAGTGCGAAACGGAGGAGGGATTTTGGGAACGCACAATTTCTGCTACCACTGTTGCGTTACATCCAGGTTGATTCGTCACGACGATACCTTGCTTCTTACAGCTCTCGATAGGAACCGAATCGTATCCTACACCTACAAATTCATCTCAAATCCGAGCGAAACGAGTCAATTCGGATGCTCAATTCGACGCTATCGGCACTCCAACCAGAGGCGGTATGAGACTGAGACTGACCATTCCTCGTGACGATCTTCAACCTCTTTGCTCGCTCAACATCTTCTTTCGAGAGTCTTCCAACGGTAACGACCGAGGCATCTGCGTATTCGTACCATTTGGGAGCTCGCGAATCTGTCCAATCGAGGATTTCAAAGTACTCCTCTGCTATCTTGAGGGCGACGGGATGAAGGACAGTCGGGAGGTAGAGAATTGGCTTGGAGGAGGGAGATGGTGAGGAAGGAGCAGACGCAGAGGGCGTCGGTAGCGAAGAAGCCATGAGAATGGGAGAATTCAAAGCGAGGAGAGTGAAGGGAAGGAAGGGAAAGAGAGAAGCGGCCGAGAATTCGAAACGTAAAAAACATTCGAGTCAATGGATTTCGCAGCAATTCGTTGCGATGGCTTCTGCTAGAAAGCGAAGCAGGGATACGAAGGACAGAGGCTCTCTCAGTAGTGCGGGACGTCTGACGTGAAAAGAGCTCGAATATGAAAAGAATTCGTTGCGAAGAGTGGAAAAAGGGACATGACAGGAAGCAGATATACGAGAGGCAGAGAGAGTCTAAGAGGGGGTGCATGTAAACAGTGAATTGTACAACAGGAAACAATATATAGTATAGAGGGAGTGTAAGAGTGTTCTAATCCAAATCTGCGAGACGAACCTGATCCATTCCTTGTCCAAACAGCCAATCCAACTCCAACTCATCCTCTTCCTCATCTAGATCCTCATCCTCATCCTCTTCTTCCTCCTCCTCAGTCATGTCAGACTCGGGGTGTATCTCCAAATCAGGATCATGTTTGCCAGATTTCTTCGGATCCAATCCAGGACAGTGTTCCGATTCTTTCTCGATCAACCGATTATGATGTAAAGTCCACATGATATCGTATCTATCATCTGGGTATTTCGTCGTCTTTTTCGCCCCCAACTCGTGAGCTATCTTGTGCAAAATCGAGTGTTTCCAACAAATTACGACATTCCCTTTCCCTCCCTTCCTCGCATACCTCTCGATCCTCCGTCGAACACACTTCGCGTTGTCTACTTCACACGATGTGTCGACTTTGAGTCCGAGTTTGTCGGCGATGGGTTTGACAGTATCGTACGGTCGTTTCCGTTTGTGGGTTTTGTGATCGTATTCTTCTGCCAAGATTAATCCAATCTTGAACCGGGGTTTCGATAAGAGCTAGCAATACTGTCGGGAATCAGCTGATCGTTCTCGAAAGCGAGATGATACGCCAAGGTGGAACTCACTTTCTTGAGGCATTTCGCTCGTTTCTTTCCCTTCGAGTTCAAACCGGTTTCTCCATCAGAACCTTTCTCTCCATGTCTCAATAAGTAGACTTTGTTGGCGTATCGATAGAGGTCGTTCGAGGGAGATGAAGACGAGGAGGAGGCTTGGTCGTAATCTTGGAGAGAGGCGGTTTGACTTTGAGATGATGGTAGGGCGCTAGCGAGTGTAGGCAATAGTAAAGAGAGTGACAGGAGCGGTGAGAGGTGCATTCGAGAGTGAGTGGGAGGAGGGAAAGAAGCTAGCAATTTCTGGATGACCGAAGTGGATTTTTCGGAATTTGTTGAGCGATAGATGTTGAGTCGGTCGAAATCGCAATCTATGGAGTACAGCTGCGCGTGCTCTGTTATAAGAGAGAAGCAGAGAGAGCAGATCGAGAAAAGAGTGTTTTCGAAAAATGTGCGAAACGTGCGCTCTTCGCATTCCTCGCATCAAGTACTTCTCGATCTCGAGGGTAACAAGCTAGTGGGGTTACAATCTAGAGCAGTAAACCTTACAGGTACAATGAAGCAGCGAAAGCTACTGAACTCTGTCGTTCGAGACAAGCCATACTCTCAGTGAACTTCTTCTCCAACTCTTCAGAACCAATCGCTTTCGCAGCTGTACATCGATTTCGCTTCAAGTTAGCACTGTCACTTGGTAGAGCTGATTGGAGATATCAAGCGTACCCATTGCCATTTGTCTGATCAACTCTTGTAATCGTCGGAAAACTCGGATCAAAGATCCCTCAAACACATCAGTCATCTGTTAACCCACCATCGTTCGTTAGCAACGTAGAATAGAGCACTGAATGGAGTGTTGAGCTCACCTTGCAGATCTCTGAGAATTTAGCACCGTTACACCAACTGAAAACAGCATCCATCAACTCTGGCTTGAATGAAGCAACGTATTCATCTGCGGAAAGAATGTCGAGCTACTGTCAGCATTGAGTAAGGCAGTAGAGCGACTTCAGCGACGCACCTTCGACAAGAGGCAATTTGCTCTCGATCGCAATTTTCGCTATCCGTCTCGCAGCTTCTTGCATCACTCGTAAAGGTCCCGCCAACTCATCCTTCAACTTGCTCGTTTGTTCAGACTGTGACTCGATTCTCAAATCAGCTCATCGGTATCTGGAATGAGGGGAAAAGGGTTGAAAAACTCACTTTCTCATCGAAAACGAAACAACTCAACAAGGCGGCACATTGTTGAGGAGTCAAATCGTTAAACACACCCCCAAAGATCATTTCCGTCAACAACAACTCATCTCCCGAACTGATCTCACAAGCGACCCTTCCTTTTTGTTCGACGACATCATCGTTCGTTGCGAATCCTAATCGTCTCAGAGCTCGTTTTCGGTTTCGGAGTTCGTCGAGGTGCATGACGGAGTGGGCGGCTTGAATCTTCTTCTTTGTCGTACGGATCTTGAGTTTGAGTGATTCTTTCGCAGAGTATTGGTCGTAGAGAGTTGGGAGATTCGGGTCGGTGTGAAGAGGGTTCGATAAGAGTCTTGATTCGAGGATTTCAATTCGCTGTAACGAGTTGAAGACTTTCACATCAGCCCACAGATCGAGATGTGAAGTCGAAAGAGAACTCCTTACTCGTAAAAGTTTCTTGAATGCTTCATCGACAATACCCATATTCTCAACTGGATCCAACAAAGCGATTCCATCGGGGAACCTCCTCTTCACTTCTTTGACACTCTTCAAAGCCTGAATCCTCGCATCGAGAGATTTTAGGTCCTTCGCCAAGAAGATCCTGATGTGACTGATCCCGTCGAGAGTCGAGAGGAGTACTGGAACTACTGCGAATTCTCCTTCGTCTTGAGCGGGACAAGGTCGGATGGTCGAAATTTGAGAGGCGGGAGATTGTTTGGATCCTTTCTGGAGTGGAAGAGGAGCGGTGCCTCGGGCGAGGTGAAGGAGGACATCGACAATGTATTGATTTTGAGGAGGTTCATCAGCGGGGAGAGGTTTGCCCTGTGATCGAAACCCGTCCTTCGACGTAAGTATTCCGTATGTGGTCAATTCGTCAAAGAGCTTTCGCCTCACCTTGGTTCCTACTCGTTTCTGATAATTGACGACTACACCCCAACCGAAATCCATCTCATCATGCTTGACTCGAACCAATCGACCAGGTTGTAAGAAGGGTAGAGCGTAGGTAGGGTGATTGAGAACGTCTCGAAGATCTTTGTTGAGAATATCGAGTTGTTGTCGAAGGTCGTAATAATCTGCGATATTGTCTTCATCAGGAATAACAATCGAAGCTCGTTGCTCATCGAGTGCTCGGAGCTCTGTGACGTGGGATGATCGAGATCAGCTGCATGCGGGGATAGGAGAGTGAGAGAGAAAGGTTGAGAGCTCACCATCCTCCAATTTCGGTACTGAAGCGGTATTTTGGAATTGATAGAAACACCTCTCTAACATGAACTCGGGAGTCAACCCTTCTACCCTCATCAAGTTCAAGATCATATTGTAACCCAAATGGAACGCCGAATCCAATCTATCCGCTTGACCTTTAACCATTCCCTTCGCTGCAGCAGGTTCCAATTTCTCATCCGTCATCATGATGACGATTCCTCTATCGTCCAATCCACGACGACCCGCCCTCCCCGACATCTGGATGTATTCACCTCCCGACAAATTCCTGAAATCTTTTCCATCAAACTTTCTCACCGAAGTGAAGACGACCGTTTTCGCTGGCATGTTGAGTCCGATCGAGAAAGTTTCAGTTGCGAAGAGAACTTTGATGAGTCCTTCTTGGAAGAGGATTTCAATGACTTCTTTCAGAATGGGTAACAATCCTCCATGATGAATTCCGATTCCTCTCTTCAAGAGTGGGAGGATGTGTTCGATTTGAGGTAACCCTCGATCGTCGTCCGAGAGGTTCGAGATCGCGTTGTTGAATACAGTAGCGACCATATCTCGTTCTTCATCGGAATTGAATTCGAGTTTAGACATTTGTAAGGCGAGTCCTTCACATTCTCGTTTAGAGAATGCGAAGACGATAACTGGGTTGTAATTCTTGACCATGATCATCTTGACAATCTTGTAGATATCCGAAGGACCTAATCCCCCCCAATAATCACTCTTTCTAAATCAGTATCACCTCGAAGAAAGCGGAAATTCTTTTTCGACTCACCTTTCTGACCTCCCTTCTTTGTCTTTCCTTTCCTACCCTTCCCACTCAATGCACTAGCCGGATCTTCCCCCTTACTCTCCCCACCTAGAGCTCCCATAGCTTTCGCGAAATTATCTTCCCTAAAATTCCCTTTCTCGTCGACGACCAAATGAATTCCATCCGCACCAGCAGGGAACAAGTAGTGTTGTAAAGGAGTCGGTCGGTAATCCGTGTAGACTACGTGACAGGGTTGTTGATGAGTCGTACAGATCCATTCGGCGAATTCCATGGCGTTGGGAATCGTCGCAGAGAGGAAAACGTAGTGAACTTTGTGAGGTAAGAGAATGATCGTTTCTTCCCATACTACTCCACGTTCTACGCTCGCGCACGGAAGAGAGAGAATCGTCAAAGTCTCGTCAAGTCAGTAGTTTGAGCGAAGGAGAGAGAACGTACCTTTGTCACGCATGTAATGAATCTCATCGAAAATGACCCAAGCGACTTCCCTCATAATCTCTGAACCACGATACAACATTGATCTCAAAATCTATAACGATCAACCTCTGCGACATCAGCGCTTAATCAATGTGTGAGAAGAGGGAGCAAAACGACCATACCTCTGTAGTCATAACCAAACACGAAGCAGTAGGATTAATCGTCACATCACCCGTCATTAATCCTACATCCCCAAATTCCGCCAACATTTCCCTATACTTTTGATTACTCAATGCCTAGAAAAAACTCCCCCCGTCTTTATAATCAGCAACCCTCGATTTCCTAATTTTCGAAAAAGAGAGAGAAAAGAAGCTTTTTACCTTGATCGGACTGGTATAAACTACTCTCTGACCTTCTTTCAAACATTGAGCGATCGCGTACTCTGCGACGACCGTCTTACCTGCCGAAGTATGGGCGGAAACGAGAACTGATTCGTTGCGTTGAATCGAGGCGACTGAAACTTTTTGAAACGGATCGAGTTCGAAGGGATAGGTACGGGCGGGAGTGGCGGGAGGTACGTGAGAAGAGATGGGTACGTAAGGGTAGTTGGGAGGAAGGGCGACTTGATGTCTGACCTGGAGAGGAGGAGGGAAAGTGTCAGCTCTTGAAACAGTGAACCTTTGTGCAGAAAAGGATAAGGGAATTGATCGTCTGTTCGAGATGATTTCCCCACCGCTCTAGTCGATAGAGATTTATTGAGAGTGTGAGGAATACTTACTTGATGACTGAGAATCAAACCCTCATCTTCTCCTTCCTTTGGGATCTCGCCACCTACACTCCCCTTGACTTTAGTCTGAGCAGTAATCTCCATCTCATCGGTGACTGCAAATGCCTGTTCCCTCTCCCTCTCCCTCTTCAAAGTATCGCCTTGTTCAACTTTGTCTCCCTCTGTTGTAGTGGAAGGTACGATGAGAGATAGACCATGACTAGTTTGACCCGTCTGACTAGTCTTTAACTTTTTGAGTGAATCTTGCGAGACTGGTGCTTGAGGTGCAGAGGGTGAGATGGGTCGTTTAAATGCAGCTGCTGTAGGTGGTTTAGCACTGAATGATCCGAATAGATCATCATCCATCCTTTCCCTTGGTCGAGTTTACAGACTCGCGTACAAGAGCGAGTTACTGAGTGGTTGGAACAAGACCAAAAAGAGAGAGTGTTTTCGAAGTTCGAACTTGTTCCAACCACTCGATCCAGCTTGACTGACCTTCAGAGCAACCCAGAGAGGCTAGAGCGATGCACGGCTATATAGATTCCATCTCTATCCCTCTTCACCTCCCCGCCTCTGCATTCAAACCTTCAACTTCAAATTCCTCAACTTCTTCTAATAGCAACAACAAGGGGAAAGGGAAAGCCGTATCGACAGATGGACAACGAGAGGGACAATACGATGTAGTATCAAACTGGACTTCATCAGATTTGGATCAAGTAGAGAAAATGGTTAAAATGGCTTCACTCCGTAAATCACTTCCTCTCTCCTTCCTCTACTCTCTCCTAGCGAGCTACTGACGATGATGAATGCATCGTAACAGTCGGTTACTCTACCCTCTTGTTGACAATTTCGATCCCACCCACATTCGATCCCTCCCTCCTCTCTTTCCCAACTCCTTTATTTCCCTCGCTCGATCCGAGAACCTCGAAACCCGGTACTCAAGGTCTAGTACTTCAATTATGGAAGATCCACGTCGCTTCCTACACGGACGAAGCCGTCAAAGGTGCAGGTCAAAAAGGTTGGTATGGATTCGTACGTCCTTCTCCCTTTCCCCTTTCCCACTTTCCCCTCTCGAAGGCTGAGGATGATCTTGGGTTCGTTGTTAGGCTAATTCGACAGCTCCTTTATACCCACAACAAACCACTCTCCTCTCTGTCTCTCCAACTACACTAAGCTCTTTCTCACACGTCGCTCTATCCCTCTCACCCCCTTCGGCTCACTCTCCAACCCTCATCACTCTCGACCCATCCCTCTCTCCCCGACTCCCATTCCCTTTGAAAAGAGGTCTCATCTCAACCCTCGCGAGATCGGGCGTATGTTTCGAATTAGTTTTGAGGGGGATCACGAGGCAAGATCAGGAAGGTGAATCAGGAGGAGAGTGCGGGAAAAGAAGGAGGAATTGGATTAGTGGTGCGAGGGAAGTCGTGAGAGCTACGGAAGGGAAAGGTGTGGTTATTACTAGTGGTGCGATCAGGGCAGAGGAAATGAGAGCTTCACAAGATTTAATCAATTTGTGAGTTATACCCGCTACTTTTCTACAATGTCGATTGTTGCACTCATGTAGTGGGTGGGGAACTTGGGGGGTTTCTCAGGTGCTCGTTGATTGGGATGCCACCGAATCAAGCGAAAGATGCGTTGACTGTCAACCCTCAGAGAGCAATCATGAGAGGTCGTAAGCTCCCTTTTCCCTTCTTCTCCATTACGTTCGAAAGCTTCCCTTTCACTGACCAACCCTGTCATGTGTGTGTGTGTGTGTGTAGTATCAATGCGATCGACTTATAGAGGAGTCATTTCCAACCCAGTCCTTCATACTTACCCATCAACCTCTTCAACCTCTACTCCCCAGACCCCCGCGACAGCGATAGAGAGTACGATCGTTGAATTAGGGACTAATGGAAGTAATCAGAGGAAGAGACCTGCACTGAGCGACTCTGAGGCAGGGGCAGGAGGAGGAGGGGGAAAGAAATCGAATGCGAAGGGAGCGGGAAAGGGAGGGAATGGGATTACCATGGGAGGTGGAGGAGGAGATGAGAAAGGGAAAGGAAAAGGGAAAGGAGGGAAGAAAAGGAAAGTATCGGTTGGTGTAGAGGCGTAGCCTGTGATTCAAGTGACTGAACTTTGCGAAAACCTACGAGGACAACTGCTTGAAGAGTCTCGTATTTCCCTGTAGAGAGATGTAGCGTCGGGATGTTTCTCGTGGCTCTCTGCGTTAGAGCTCGCTTGCCTTTCATGAAGTCCGCTCAGCGAGGATCCTTCGAGTGTTGCGAATTTGCTTGCGGAATCTAATTTCCCTTTTCGTCTTTAAACATTTCACTTTTCTCCCTACCTCTTCCGCCTCAAGGATGTGGGAACCGCGCGCCCGCAAGTCTCTAGCATGGGATATCCTATTCATCGTGGTGGTAACCTCGGGACAATTCAATGCCGTTCGTTTTTCATCTCCCGTCCCTTCTCTCTCCGTCCACAACTGATGATAGGTAATGGAAACACAGCAAGGATTAATAGGGAGTACTATGGTACCCGTTGAAAGTATCGCAAGGGAAATGCTCGGGGTTGGAAGGCAGCAAGAGGGTTGGATGAATGGTTCGTTCTCTTTCTTTCCGCTGTCGTACTGGCTTGAAGGTGTAGGCTGAATGAGGAAGATTAAGGTGATAGCTTCATATGCTTTGACGGCTGGGTTATTTGTGCTGTTGGGAGGGAGATTAGGGGATAAATTGTTCGTCGATTTTCTCTTTTTCCCTCGTTTCGGAGACCTCGTGGCAGGCCAGAGACGCATGAAGAGCCCTTGATGAGCTCAAATTGTAGAGAACTTTCGCTCAGTCCCATTTCGTCTTGACAGCTCGTCGAAACTCCTCTTTACGATGGGTTATTTCCTCCTCTTCGCCTTCAACCTCGGACTAGGCTTCGTCTCCTCCTCGATAGTCTTCAATATCCTCCGCGCGCTCGCTGGAATAGGCGCAGCGTTCGTCGTGCCTAACTCGATCGCTCTACTAAGCAAACAATACGAACCCGGCTTACAACGAACCATTGCTTTCTCAAGTCTAGGAGCGCTCGCACCGATCGGGTTTCAGGTCCATGCGGTCTTCGCGAGTCTCGTGGCGGAGAGGATTGGACCAAGATGGATCTTCTGGTTAGAGTTGAGTGATCTCTTTCATGAGTTAGGAGGAGTTTCGCTGACAGTTTGACGTGTAGAGCGATATTTTGCGGGATTTGTGGGTTGATAGGTGTACTCGTTATACCTCAGGATGATGCAGATCGATCGATTCACCTCGATTGGGTTGGAGTCGTGTTGGGATTGTCAGGAATGATCTTGTTCAATTTCGCTTGGAAGGGAGTCGGAAGATTAAGCTCTATCAGACCTTTCACTGATGGAAATCTTCGTTGACATCACAGTCAAGCCCCCCTCGTCCTGTGGTCGACCGCCTACATCCCGGCTCTCCTCGCCGTGGGTCTCGTCCTCATTGCAGCGTTCTACTTTTGGGAGAAACGAATGGGAGATAAAGCTCTACTCCCGACGGTCATCTTCACAAAGGACGTAGTCGGGACCTGTATCGCTCTCTGGTTTGGATGGATGTCATTCGGAATCTGTACGTCGCATTTCGACACGATCTCTTGTCTCCATGATCTGATCGAGTTCTGATGCGATCGTACAGTCCTCTTCTACACCGTCTCCTTCATTCGAGATATCCGAGGGTTCCATCAACCACTCGTAATCTGCGCTCAACTCGCTACACTCGCACCACTCGGAGCGTTAGCGGCGTTGCTTGTCATCTACCTCAGTCATCGAAACGTTCCCGGTCATTACATTCTAGCGGCGAGTTGTTTGTGCTTCTGTATCGGGAACTTATTGATGGGTGTCACGTAAGTACTAGCTATAGCTTGTCTCCGTCGATCTGATCCGATTCGAGCTGACTTGACTGTCTTTTCCGGAAACAGACCTCGTTCTCAAACATTCTGGGCAATGGTGAGTGTCGTATCTTTGTGCTATCAGTCCAATCAATGTTGATCGTCCCATTGTTCCTCCCTCGCAGATCTTCCCAGCGGAAATCATCATCGTGTTAGTTTCGATGAACTTTTCAGCCTCTCCGAGCCATACTTACATCTTCGAAACAGCTTCGGACCTGATCTCTCGTTCGCTTCTGGTGCTCTCATTATCTCGAACTCCGTTCCTCGGAGCATGTTGGGCGTCGGAGGAGGATTGATGAATTTGTAAGGATTCTCTCAGTTTCGCCTGATCATCTTCTCGGAACTCACGTAAAATCTTGCTCTTCCTTCCAGGATCACAAACTACTCTATCTCAATTGGACTTGGTATATCTCCACCCGCTCTTCCTCTCGCTATCATGAATGCTAAAAGCTCCTCCTCTCCGATAGGTATCGCCGCGACGATAGAAGTTTACACGAACGACAATGGCAACGATCTGCTTCAAGGCTATCGATCAGCTTTCTGGTTCGCATCTTGCGTCTCCTTTGCGGGTTTCTTGCTCGTACTGGCAGTGGTTCGGGTGAGAGGCGGACATGGACATCAACAAGTCGAGGAGAAAGAGGGAGAGAGTCCAAAGACGGGATCCTTGGAGGCTTAGGAGGATCTCTGTATGAGCTTCGTTGGATATATATAAATAGACTGATCCATGTTGTTGTACCTGTTATTCAGCTCGATCTTACATTTCGCTTCGTCTCTCTTCGCGACGGCTCCGATTCAATTTTCGAGATTCGGACAGCTTTCGCCGTTTCGGTATTGGCTCGATCAGCTGTTCCTGCTCACGAGAGCTTTGCTGAGACTGCGTCGGTGAGCTGCGACCGAACTTTTCGACGGTGGACTCGGCGGAACGATTTTGCGAAGAAGAAACGATAAAACGGTGAGCAAAAATCGCTATCTCTCGTACGCCAGGCAGGAGGGGAGCTGAAGAGAATAACTAGAGAGGCAGGTTACACGCTCAATCATCGCACGGGGTGCTCGAGTAGGAGGAGGATCAGTTTTGGAGCAGTTTGCGAAAGAAGCTCGCCCACGCTCAACTCACACCCTTCTCGAAAAAGCTTAAAAATAGACTAGAAGTGCGAATTTCCACCCTGCCCGCTTTCCAGTTCAAAAGGGCTCCGATTAGACTATTCCGGGTCTCCACTGTGGATAATCCCATCTCCCTCTTCTTTTGATCCGAGTCCACTCGTCCACTCAGCCGATCTCTTCTTTCGACTTTCACTTCGCTTCGATACGCTCCTGCAACCACTACTCTACGATGACTTTGGAGGACGACAAGATTGCAGCTACGACATATACTGGAGAAAAGGCTGAAGGAATCGAAGGACCTCGTTTTGGGGAGAAGCCAGAAACGACTTTGCGGGAAGATGTAGCAGCCTATGGGTTGGATAAGGTGTACGAGCGACATGGGCGAGTAGATCTAGTACCGCTACCATCAGATTCTCCTCTGGATCCATACAACTGGTCAGCTTGGAAGAAAAACCTCCTCCTCTTCCAAGTCGCTTTCGGTGCTTGTATGGGACCTTTCTCTGCAGCAGCCACAATTCCAGCGTTCGAAGCCTTCACGGAGGATTTCAACATTTCGATCACTCAAGCTTCGTACACCGTCTCAATCGTTATCCTCTTCCTCTGTTCCTTCCTCGTCTTTGGCCCGATCTCTCAACGTATTGGACGCCGACCTATCCTCGTGAGTTCTCTCCGCCGTCATTACGTCGACGTCAATACGTCGAACACCGCTCACAGTCTCGCGTTTGAACTAGCTTGGAGGCTTTCTGCTATCGGCCGCGATGCACCTCGCCGGAGCTTACGTACACTCTTACGGAGCCATGATGACCGTGCGAGTGTTCCAGGGGTACGCTACGTAACACCTCTGTCCTTGTCGCTCGATATTAACAACTGATATTTTCATCGGATGCAGCATTTTTTTGAGTCCTCCACTTTCAATCGGCGCTTCAATGATCAACGAGATGTTCTTCCTCCACGAGAAAGGGGCAAAGCTAGGGTACGTCGTCTAGAGCCTTCGTCGCCTGTGCCTCAGGCTGACAAATCGGATTTTCTTCGTCAGAGTTTGGACTTTACTTACTTCACTTGGTCCGCCGGTCGCTCCTCTGATTATGGGTGCAGTGGTGTATCACGAGCGATGGCAGTGGATATTCTACATTCTCGGTGGGTCTTCTACGTCCCGACGCTTTGACCTTTTCTCGTGAACGTCGACTGATCGGTCGATCGGTCTTTCGTCTTGCAGCTGTCACGAACCTCGTTCAGTTGTACGTGCTTCCTACTACTCTACTCCTCGACAGCTGTACCGGCAGTACCCCATCCTGCCTGAGCCGAGATCATAGCTCACTCCGTTATTTCGCACAGTGTCGTTTTCATTTTCTTCGGTCCCGAAACGCTTTACGATCGACCTGTTCGAGGTGAACCTGGCTCCTCTACCTACGCTGAACCCCCGGGTACACGTCAAGAAGCCTGGTGGAGACCTTACGTTACTTTCAAACGATGGGATCGATCTCCCTGGAGTCGAGCACCCGCAGAAATGGTCAAATGCTTCACCCTCTTCGCCGCTCCTACCGTCTTCCTCCCTACTATCGGCTACAGCGTCGCTTTCTCCTACTCCAGCGTCTTGCTCACCGTCGAGATTCCCGCATTATTGGGAAGGAGGTACATGCTTACTTCGCAAGGGGTAGGACTACAGTTTATCGCAGCATGCATAGGCGCGATTCTTGGTGAGCTAGTCGCTGGGAAAGGTTCGGACTGGTTCATGCTCTACCGAACGAAGAGAGCGGGAGGAAATCGGGAAGCAGAAATGAGGTTACCATTCGCTTTCCCAGGTTACCTACTCTCTGTAAGTCCTCTCTAGCTTCTACTCACTATCATGGAAGCCTCACTGACGCCGAGGGACCTCATCTCAGGGAATCGGAGTGATCGTATTCGGTGTAACTTTACAAAACAGCGAACCAGGCCATTGGAACATTCGACCTCTCGTTGGAGTCGCAATCGCCCTTTTCGGTACCCAGCTCCTCACCACTGTCACGTACTCCTACGCAATTGAGTCGATGCCGCCTTCCCTCGCTCATCGGGCCCCAGCATTCATAGCGACAGTTCGACAAGTCTACGCATTCACCGCTCCATTCTGTACGTCTTGCTATCTCTCTCCACCACCCCTTTTCCCCCCCTCCCCTCTGGAGCTGACCTCTTCCATTCGGTGACGTGAATACTGTAGACCTCAATTTAATATTCGAAGAAATGGGAGATGCGAAAGCAGCTGGTTTGCTCGGTGCCTTGACGACCGGTATAGGGTTCATCACTACTGCTATTTGTCTCTTGTACGGTAAGAAATGGAGGGAGAAACATTCGAGGTACGATTGATTCGATCGAATGCGAAGGAAGTGTTGATATAGTTTTCTTAATCTGTTCTGTCTTTCGTATCCTCATCCTATTGTAAGCCCCGATTGTCGTTTGAACATTCGATGCACTCTCCTTTACTAGAGAGCCGAAAGCGAAAAGGGTTCGGAGAGCGGAACGAAAAGCTTCGCAAGTGCTAAAACGACGATAATATTGCTATAATTGACCTCTCATGCTATCCATAGAGCGTTTTGATACTACTTGTAGGAACCCAGAATCCATCGATACTTCTCACCCTTCCACCGAAACTTCCTCCCTCGAAATCCCTAGGTCCGATCGCACCTTCCTCTGAACCTAATAGAATCGATAAGATACCGGTTGGTGAAGAACCTAAACTCGTTTCAACGCGATCAGCTAGAACATATAGCCGAGTAAAGTAGAACATGAGGCTTACCTGAAACGATGAAAGCGTCTGCGAATTTCGAGAGGGTCGTTAAATCGCGAACGAAGTAACGAGTCAATTCGATCTTCAACGCCCTCGGTACATCCTTGTTCCAAACCTTCTGATCCCACTCCTTCAAGAGTTTGCCAGTGTCTCCCGAACCTTTCGGTGCAGAGATATCTTCAGTCAATTCCAATCTCAAGATATCGTTCCAACGATTCTTGAGATCTTCTAGTGGTGGTGGAGAAGTCTTGACGATATTGAACGGGAAAGCTGATGAGGAAGAAGCAGAGGAGAAGGTATCGAATAATGAAGTGTTCGAAGTGAGAGCGACGAGGGTCGAAGTAGCGGTTGAAGGGAAAATGGTAGGATTCGATCTCGAGTAACCGGGAGAAGCGATTGAAGCGTGTGATAATCGTCGAACTGCATCGTTTGCTCCTTCGTAGACTGCGCTCAAGTTTCCGACTTTCGCAGAGGAGGATAAACCGTACGGAGTGAGCGAGAGGTGAGGTTTTGGATCGACCAAGTGAACTCCGATCACAGGTCCTCGATCACTGCGTTCCGCTACGCCGAGCTCGTACTCTTGTTCGTATTCCTCTTCAAGTGCGTCGTCTGCTGGAGAAGGAGCCTTGTCGCCTGCTTTCCTTCGACCTCCCCAATTTGGAGAGTTCTTGCGATGCCTCAATCCTCCTCCTCCTAATCCGAGTTCCATTCGTTGTTTACGAATCAAGATGGCGAGCTGTGCGACGTCAAGCTTGACGATATTAGCTCGGTGGATCGAACAGAGAATCAGCGAGTCAAGATCGCACCTGATGATTTGGTCTCCAAACCTCTTTCAACACTCCCGAGAAATCCGTAAACACCTCTTCCAGCGACGAAGGTAATGTTTCCCCTTCTGGTAAGATCGTTCCCAATTGACGACCTTTCAATTCCGAAACTGTCGCTTCATCGAGCATTTCTTCCCTAACCCACTCATCCATCTCCAACTCCATTTCTCTCCCGACCCATACCCTATCCTTGCTCTGCCATCTCTTGCTACCCACTCTGACGGCGTTTGAAGGATCGAACCAATCGGTCGGTGGTCGACAGTAGACGAGTCGAGGTAAGAAGTACTCGGAGAGAGACCCGTAATTCCATTGACTATCGTCTGCGAGAAGAGTATAGCCGAGCTTGTTTGCGACGACGAGAGCTCTCAGGTAGTGTAGAAGTTCGCTCGAGAATCCATGAGTGCTGGAGATTGAGGAACGCTTAGAATAAGTTAGTTTCGTGTCGTTCACTCTCCGTCCAAAGAGCAAGGCTTACTTTGAGAACTTGAACAACATGACTCGCTTGCACTCTGGCAATGTCTCTCCTCCTAAAGAGACTGGTCCATCTCCCGCACCGACTTCCCTCCATCGTTTCGGCAAGATCCACGCTTCTCCCGAACCATCCAACAAAGCTTTCCTATCCTTTCCACTGACTGACGAAGTCGAATTGCTTGTGCTGAAAAGAGAGGGAGAGAAGTGTAGGATTGAGAAGAGTAGGAGAGATCCAACGATGATTCGGATTGCGAGATTTGGGGTGAGAGTGAATCCATTCGACGTATCTGTGCATCACGTTACTCTCCTTCATCTGATCAGCTACCCTTCGTGATCTAGAGCATGGAAAGAGATTAGCTACACACCTGAGGAGCCTCCTGGTCGTGACGAGTTTATCACTCCTCCTCCTGGTGAACCTGGAGCTGTTGTACGTGATTTCTTTGGTGTGTTGCGTTTCTGTGCTATCGAGTCACCTCTGAGATGCCCTCGAGTGTCGTGAGAGGTGGATGACATCGTTCACTTTCCACCGTTGAAGGTCGTGTCAAGTTGCTAAGAAGAAGCGAGAGGGCTGATTTTGTTCGCGTTCTTGCGTGAGCGGAGTTCTAGTTTAGCTTGCTATGCGTGTTGTGATTGCGTCTGAGGCGAAAGATAGTGAGTGTTCAGACAGCGCGAGACGTCGACTTTTCGCAGCTTTCGCTAATTCTTCGCTATAATTTTAGTAGCCCATTCTCTTCAACACTGAGCACTTTACAAGCATGTAATTATCTGACTAAGCGAGTCCGAACTTGTAACCTCGGGACCGAATCCGGTTGAAAAATTCTTGTTAATCTTCTCACGAAGTCACAGGCATCGCTTGTCGTCTGCCATTAACTCATTCTTGCTCCGACACTCTACTAGACCGAATCTCCATCACTTGACCAGCCGGATAGACAAACTCAGGAATCCCCTATCACCTCGCTACTCTCGCTCACCCCCCTTTGCTAGATCTTCAACTTCAAAAGTCCAAGCCTTTACTCCTCTACTCTCTCGATGACCGCGTTCCTTACTTTATTCGCCACTACTCTAGCTACTCTAGCTGTAGCTTCACCCCTCAACTCACCACTCGTGAAGAGAAACGATGTTGGAGGATTCATTAATCCAACAGACAATGGAGGTCGATGGTTGACTGTACGCTCTCTCTATTGCTCCTCTACTCCCCCCACACTATGAGCTGACACTCCAAGAATTATACAGCTCGCGAGAAACACTTATCCAGAAGGATTAGGAGAACCCATCAATATCGTAATCTCCGCAGACTCGGACGCTCTCTTGATGACAGATACTGGTTTCTTTGATTGGGGTTTCTCGATTGATTTCAGTGGTGAATGTTTGGGTCAATCAGATGGTGCGAAACAAGCTGCGAACTTAGGGGATGGATTGGGATTCAGTAAGTTTTTCCCATCAAAACTTTCGCTTTTTTTTCCCTATTTGATCACTGATTTTGTTAATGCGTTACCTCCCCCTTGAACTTGCAGTCAATCAGACGATTCTTATCAGGGAGAACTTTGGAGATACGGCGCTCGGAACTTGTAGGGAAACGATTGAAGGAGGTGAACATTATCGAGTTTGGAGACAAAACGGTACTGCAGTACGTTTTTACCTTCTTCTCTATCTCCCGAAGACCGTTTTGATACTGAAGACGCTGCACACGTAGGCCAATACTGGAGCTTGGTTCTTGGCTGCTTCTTCAGAGATGGATTTACAAAACAACCATATGATTATTCCTAACGGGTCAGTTTCTTTGCTCTACTCCTCTCCCCTACGTGCTGAGACTGACCTCGACTTTGACAACAGATATGATCTCGGACGAGATGATGTAGTACGACGAGCGACTATCGAAGGAGGAACGAAATCACCTTTGACAAACCGAACTTTCGTTACTACCGTCGCAAACGCTTCCGGACCTGGATACTTCGCCAACGTCACGACTGAACAGATCAATCACGGAATCCCCACAGACGGAATCGTTGCTGTATTGACCGTTAGGATCACTTCGAACGGATCTGATCCAAATCAAGTTATTGGGTGAGTTGCTATCACTCGTGAATCTCTGCGGGACCACCTCGTGACTGATCCGCGAGGTTTTGTCAATCTCACAGACCTCAAGGTGTTGTCAAGGGTCAAACTCTGAGTGCGACCTCAGCAGCAATCTCCCAACTCTCCTCTCTTTTCTCTCCGATGCAGGTCATCTCAACCTCCCTCTTCTCAATTTTCGCATTCGCACTTCTCGCCTAGAGCAGCTCTCTCTCAACCGTTAGATCGCATCGTTTAGACACTTTCTTCTTGCTTTTCTTCGCAAACTCGTTCTTTACACTTATCGATATCTTTCGCGAAAAACCTCACTCTCATGTATCCACTCCACTCTCTCCCTCTTCTCCCTTGTTCATAGATCCCCCATCGCTCTCTCTTCCCTCCGACATCAGTATAACTATCGATAGAAATATATAGAGGCTTCCCAGTTTTCCCTTCGACTGATCAGAGTCGTGCTGATATTCTTCGGCTCGACCTTGACTGTCCTGTCCCGACTGCGCAACATAGAGGGATCTGACAGATCGAGTCAAACCTCGCGAAATCCGACACGAGGATTGCGAGCTATTCTCGTACGAGTCGCTGCCGATTCTCATTTCTTCCCTTTCCCTCAAAACTGATGCTTCGTACTTCGGTCTCCTCTCTACGTTCATCTCTACGTATATCCGCCCGATTCAACAGTCTAGAAACTTCAAGAACAGCTCTCCCTTCCTCCCTCAATCTATCCCCCGCTTCCTCCCGAATTAGACCATACTCCACGCAACCCTCGACAATGGCAGCACGAGGCAACCAATTCACCTCGTTCGCAGAAGACAACTTCTCTCGTTCCGGTACAGCTCCTCTCCCTCTCCCTTGCTGTTTCGTTTCGTTTCACTCAACCCTCTCCTCCCCCGCCCTCCTCCAGGTTCATCAGGTCTTTACGACCGTGCCCGTCCCTCTTATCCCCAACCGGCACTAGACAAGATCCTCTCCCTCCTTCCCTCATCCTCGACCGTCGTTGAATTAGGAGCAGGTTCCGGAATTTTCACAAGAGGTTTCCTAGCGACCGCTCTCAAAGAGGAAGAAGGGAAAGTCAAAGAATTGATCGCGGTTGAACCTAGTAAAGGTATGAGGGAAGGGTGGGAGAAGAAGATTGGGGAAGTCGAGGGATTGAGCGAGAGTAAGGTCAAAGTTGAGATTCAGGATGGGTTGTTCGATAAGATTCCGGTCGAGGATGGAAAGGCGGATCTCGTAAGTCCATTCATATCATCGTCGAGGGTAGACGAAGGACACAGCTGATGGAAAAGTGTAACTGAGGGAATAGGTCGTCGTCGCTCAGGTTTCGCAAGATTTCCCTACTTCGCGACCGTACGTTATCCCATATCAGCTGACGAGCGCTTCCTCGTGTAGGCCTTTCACTGGATTGGATCGAATGGAGAGAGTGCGATTCGAGATATGGCTCGAGTGCTCAAACCGGACGGAATCATCGCTTTGAGTGAGGCACAATTCTTCCTTTACTGTCAAGAACGTTCGCTGATCTCGACTGTTCCGTCGTTCAAAGTCTGGAATCTCGAAGATCGTAGCGTAAATTGGGTCGCAGAACTTCGGGACGGTTACGAGAAGCACGAAGCTGGAACACCACAAGCTCGACTCGGACTATGGAAGTCGATCTTTGAAACGGAGTTCTATGCTCAAACTTACGAAGAGGCTAAACTCGAACAATTTCATCGCAACTTGCCTTCGAACGAGCAAGGAGTTGTCGATCGAATCTTGTCCAAATCTTACATTACTGCGCTTAGTGAGGAGGAGCAGCAGAAGGTTGCGCAGGAAATGAGGGCGATTGTCAAGAAGGGAGAAGGGAAGAAATGGATTAACGAGAAAGAGGGGACTTTTGGTAAGTTTCAACGTTCTTCTCTCTTTCGTTCGATCGGGTGTATGATCTTGACAGTCTTTTGTCGAGATGCTCAGAATATCCTTACAACACTGATCTCTACATCATCCGAAAGAAGGCTTGAAGAAATTCTATTTATCTCGTTCTATCTGAGTTCAGCGAGCATCTCCTTGAGTTTCTCGTACTCTGGCTCATCCTCGAAAGCTCCCTTCGTCCGTCCCAGGAACGTCCTCACTAAACTCCTAGCTTGGAACTTCCAATCCTTCGCGATCAACTCTCCGTCCTTTCCATCCTTCGTTCCGAGGTTCTCCAACATCTCGACGACTTCTTCGACTCGCTGAGTTGCCTCGACGAATTTGGCTCTGTCGTGTTCGATAGATTCGTTTCCGACGACCATGGAACGGTAAGCTTTGAGGTGTGCGTCGAGCGCTCCAGCGTAATCTCGTTGCCAGAGACAGAGTCGAGCTTGAGCGAGGAAGACTTTGGGAGAGTTGGACAAGTTGGGGAGGATAGCGGTGTTGATGAGTCGTTCGACTCGAGGGTATAGTCCACGTCCAACGTTCGGATCAATGTTGACGACTTCTCCATCTTCACTGACATCCTCTTGACCTCGAGTGACGGCGTCGACTAGTCGATCGAGTACTTCGAAATCAACTGCTCCTTCTCCATCTTTCCCAATCCTCATCCCTACTATCCTATCCAGTGATCGACACGCCTCGCTCATCTCTCCAACGTCGACCGCGACCACCATGTAGTTGTACCACATCCTCCAAGAGTCGTAAGAGTATTTAATCGATTGACGAAGGCATTGATAAGCGGCTCGTTTGCGAGAGAAGGGAAGTTTCGTTCGAGCTGATTTGTCGTCCTCTGTTTCTTCAGTCGAGGTGATCCTGGTTCCAGTCGAATCGAGTCCTTCGTCAACTTTGTCTTGATCCTCCTCCTCATCCGTATCTCCCTCGACTTCTCCCCTCCTCAAATGACAACTCGCCAAATTACTCCAACTCTGTGCATCGTCACTCTCGAGCCCAACTGCACGTCCGAAGGATTCTTGGGCTCCCGCCCAATCCTCCAACCGCATCTCGCAGCATCCCAACATGAACCAAGTTCGAGGAAAGAGAGGGTTGATCGCCAATGCGAGTCGAAGCGCGGTTCTCGCTTTGTCGTATTCGTTCAAAGAGTAGTAAACGGCACCGAGGGAACGTTGAGCGCGACTTGATGATTTGCCCGATACCTCCCACGCTCGTTCGTAATGTTCGGGTTTCCTCTCCAACTCTCCCAACGTACACCACAACTTTGCTTCATACTTCTCTCCTCCTTTGAACGTCCTTCCTCCTTCTCCCTTCCTCTCGTTCATGACGACATCACTCTCTGATTTTCCTCCCGCCAGTAACTCCTTAATGATCTCGACTCCACGATCCGGTCGTTCGAGCGTCATCCAACATCTAGCGACTTCTTCCCACATTTCCAACCTCGTAAAGATCTCCAACGCACTCTTGACAATTCCCAAACTCATATACCTCACGGCCAACTCCTTCTCCATCTCCCACGCCGGAGGTAATGCCAACGCATGGAATTGAACGAGTCGATCTCTTGCCGAAGCCATATCTTCTGGTTTGACCGCAGAAGAGATCGCAGAGATTTCAGTAGGGGAACCATCTTTGAGTTGATCGACCAAGGCTTGCATTTGAAGCACTCCACGTTCGACTGTTCGGGATCGTCCAGCTTCCGCTCGACACCGGAGGAGGAGCGCCATCGAGTGAACGGACCAGTTTTGAGAATCTTGCAAGACTCGAGCGACGAAGGAAGAGACTTGGGAAGTCGAGAGTACGTCTGCGGAGAGGTTCATGAGGGATGTAGGAGCGGGTAAGGTTGCGAGCGCGAGTGAGAGGAGGACAGATTGGGAGAAGGGAGAGATGGTCGGTTGTTCTGAAGGGTCGATCGAAGAGAGGTCTGAACCGGTTCCTTCTGCTGAAGTCGCGATCGGGGTGAAAGCGGTTCGTTCGAGGAGTGTATCGTCGTTGAGTGCGAGGTTCTCGGGTACTTTCTCCTTCTCTCCTCCCTCTTTCTCAATTTCTTTCCCTTTTACTGTCTGTTCCGATCTATCCCTCGCGAGTACGACCAATTGGGTCTTCTCATCCACCTGCCATTTAGTCCTCTTTCCTTTCCTTCCCGTCAATTCCCACTCCAATCCAATCTCCTGAGCTGCCGCTCTTGCCAACGTCGAAGCCTCTTTCTGCGCGGTCGAATGGGGTGAAGATCGAGAGAGGAGAGAAGCGAGGATCGAGAGTGAGAGAGTGAGACTTGCTCGGTCGGGGGAGGTAGAAGGCAATCGGAGTCGAAGTTGAGCAGCATCGTTTGCGACGAAAGAAGGGAGAGGGACTGGTTCGTCGAGGACTTTGATCCACATCACTCCTGCTCGTAACCTCCAAATCTTGATACTCTCCAATGTCCACTCGTAGCCATAGGGTTTCTCTAGAGTCGGAGTGGGGGGAGGAGCGGTAGAATCGGAGGAGGAGAAAGGTGAGGGTAGTAAACCGAAGATTTGAAGGGAGAGGTAGAGGAATGCTGTCGTTTTCGAGAGATGGTAGAGGGGCTCTCCTGCGAATGCCAAAGAGTCGACTGCCGCTTCATTCAGTTCCACCTCGCTAATCTTGTCCTGGTTTTCGGCGAAAAGTGAAAGTGGTGAAAGTTTGAGATCTGGTCCGACCCAATTCACTTGCGCATAAGCATGCAACGCTGCTACACCGATTGCTAGAAGGTCCTCCTCCTTGTAAGATTCAGCTTGAGGCCAACTAACTCCTACTCGAACTTTTCCATTCGAATCCTTTTGGAGTTTGAGTAGCTGTTTGGCGAGGTCTGAAGTGAGCGCTGCCTCAGGTGTAGCGCTGCAAGCGTTCTCGAGGATGGTTGAAGAGCCGGTAGGAGGGGCTTCGAGTCGTAGGAGAGCTGATTCGAGGGGAAGAAGATCAAGTGAAGAAGGGGTTGCCATGGTACTGTAGGAAGCGAATATGGTCAGTCAAGGGTACTACTGCAGTACTCTAAGCTACTTACGATTCTTTGAGCCGGAACCAGGCGAATTGGAGGGAAGAGAAGGGAAAGAAATTTCATACAACTTTTTCTCAAACTCGCTGACTGATGAAAGTGAAAACTTGAAACGAATGAATTTACGACAGGAAAAAGTATGTGCAGAAGTGTAGTAGTATAGGAAGGAGATCTAGTGCTATAGGCGAGAAAGAAAAACGAACAACAAGAAAGTGAAAAGAAGAAACGAATGAATAAAGTTAGATCGACGACAACCGCGGTCCTTCTCCCTCCTCCTCTATACGTCACAGCTGAGATGATATCCATATACTCCCTCCCTCCACCGACGGCCACCTCATCCTCGAATCATTCCGCTCAATAACCCGAATTCCTCACTCCCTGATGCCTCAAATTCCTCGGTTTCATCCAAGTGTTCGCTCCCAAACTCGTGTTATACCCCAAACTTTCCCACCACCTCTGAGTCTCTTCTTTCCTCGCACAACTATCCTCCAACGCCTCCTCAATATCAAAGAACCTATACTCGATATCTAATCCACTCGACAACCACCAATCCAATACTTTGGTTTGACCGTATCGCGTTGCGTTGATCAAGACTTCTTTGTCGTAGACTAGAGTGAAGCGTGATTGTTTCCACCAGTCTAGGAGGAGGATGTTGCCATTCTTCGAGAGCGAGTAGAGGGCCGCTTTCGAGTAGCGAACGGGGAGTCCAGAGTTTGCCCACCAATCGAGACAGACGGTTGAACCTTCCATTGATGCGAAATCGAGCTGCGAGGAGGAGGGGAGATTGTTGAGTCGAGATGTCCTCATAGATAGAGAAAGAAACGGGAAGAGAACTCACGACGTAACCGATTTTGAGAGGTAATCCACTGTTCTTCCACCATTCCAAACTACCGAGTTGACGAATGAACGTGGCCGAATCGAGAGCTGCTTCCGAGTAATCTACGAGAGAGAGTGATTTCCCGCTCAGTTTCGAAAACGACACTCGACGAAAACAACGATCGCTACTCACAAAGGGGTAGTCCCGAGTTCCTCCAAAAGTCGAGAACTATACACGAGACGAAGCGAGCGTTAGTTCTTCGCTCAGAAGGAGAGAGAAAAGAAATAAAAGTTATCGGCTTACCTTCGACCTGACCATGTCTACTAGCTTCATCGATAGCTTCCGCCGTAGTTTTCGGATCCGGTTTCAACCCCAACAAACTACTCTGAGCCCACTCCAACACTTTGGTCCTTCCCCATGCCGACGCAACGATGGGTAACAAAGATTTACATTCCCTCTTCAACTGTTTCAAGTCGGTCTTGCTAAACCAATCCAAGACGTGAACGTAACCGAACCTCAACATGACCCTCGCGCCCCATTGAGTGAAATTTGTGTGATTGTCTTTGAGTGCGGCGTAGAGAACTGGAATAGTTGAAGTCGAGGATCGAAGAATGGCACGATCTAATGGAGTCGCGAATTCTTCCCATGGTCCAGGTTTCGGTAAGTTGGTACGTACTCCCAAAGTGGTGGCCAACTCCCAATCTTCTGTCGAAGTGAGAATGAGCGAGATGAGTTCTGGAGGGAGTCTTCGAGATGCAGGTGGAATTCCTTCTAAACGAGTGAGTTCCTTGTGATCTGGTATAGAGTCTAATTGAGTGGTAGTAGTTCCACCCATATTGTGAATCGAAAAGTGTGGAGAGTTGAGAGAGCGACTCCTTCTCACTTCGCTTTCCTCTCTCTCTCGGTAACCTCTTCTTCGACTTTCCCATCTCAACTCTCATCGTACACGATAACAAGATGGAGGGTCCATACTCTTTCCCATCTCAACGATTAGTTCAAGGTAAATTCAATCAATCAATCTCATCACGACATCCGATCCCATCATCTCCACCAAAAAAAGGATCCCGACTTTCTCCCTCCCTCTCTCTCACTGATAATCCCATACTAGAGCTCATCGTACTGAACAATACTCCCAATGTAGGTACAACTGAGAAGACACCTTTAGTCCTAGTAGCGTGTGGAAGTTATTCACCAATAACTTTCCTCCATCTCCGAATGTTCGAAATGGCAAGAGACGACGCACACCACAATACTCAATTCCAAGTCATCGGTGGTTACCTCAGTCCCGTCAACGATGCCTATGCGAAATTGGGATTGGCTTCGGCAGTACATCGAGTCAATATGTGCGATCAAGCAGTCACGGAAACGAGCGATTGGTTAATGGTCGATTCCTGGGAGGCTAGACAGAGTAGTTACACACCGACCGCTCAAGTGTTGGATCATTTCGATCACGAATTGAATACGGTTAGAGGAGGAGCAGATGTCGTCGTTACGGATGAAGAGACGGGGGTTACTAGGATCGAGAAGAGGAGGATTAGGATCATGTTACTCGCAGGGAGTGATCTTATTTTGACAATGTCTGAACCTGGAGTTTGGGCGGAAAAGGATGTAAGTCCTACTTCGTGACTCTTTTGAGAAAGATCGCTTTTACTCATCGGGTCGGCGAACTTTCACCCTCCCTCCCTCCTCTAGCTTCATCACATTCTAGGCATCTATGGGTGCTACATCATTGAACGAGCAGAATCAGAATTGGATCAAACCATCTTCTCCTCTTCGTCAGTCCATTCAAGATCACCGTTAGCTCTCTATCGACATCAAATTCATATGGTACGTTCAACTTTCGCCTCTCTCTATCGGGCCCACGCACGCAACTCACCTCATTCGGTCGAGTACAGGTCGACCAATTGGTTCGTAACGATGTATCCTCAACGAAAGTTCGACTCTTTATTCGAAAAGGAATGAGTGTCAAATACCTCATTCCCTCAGTCGCAATCCGTTATATCGAACGACATGGCCTGTACGTCCTTCTCTATCCCCCTCACTATCTCCTCGGCTGACTCTAACTCTCATTCGTAGCTATCGACGAGCGGATCGCAAACCCCTCCAATCAACAACAACAACGACCGAATCCACCTCGACCACTCCGAATCCCGAGCGTTCCTCCCTTTCTCCCTCCCCTATCCCGCTGACAGAGGAAGCAGAGAGGGAACGAATGAAAGATCGGGAATCAGATCGAAGGAGAAGGATTTCGACCCCTCCACCGAGTCCGAGGAGAACGGCAGAGGACGCGAGGAATCGGATACAAGAATTGGAGGATTCCATCATGATGTCGAATACTTGAGAAACTCTCACTACTCTCACAAAACTCGACACTTGTGTTCGTATACCCCATTCTCGTCAAGCTGTCTCTCGCTTTCCTCGCTTTCGATACCCACTGTTCAAGTTTCTTTTCGTCTTTCAATTCCACTCAAGCTTCCTTTCAAGCCGTTTCTTCCAACCCATTCTCACCTTTTCGAGCAGTACTTTTCTAACTCAACTTTGTTGTATCGTCCTCGTTTTTTCGTTTTTCCCATTTTTTTTTTGTTCGATCTGTACACACCATACATCCCTAGACCTCTCTGTCTCTCGTTCTCCCTTACTGCTTTTTACTTCCTCTGCTTTGTGCCTGCCACACTTCGATGATGTGATACCACTGGATGCAACTCAAAAAAAAAGGTGAATACGACTCTTTTTCGCTTTCTGGCTTATTGAGAGAGTGTTTAGTATCGTATCGCAAACTCTCATATCGAGAAATATGCCAGTCTTGCGTGTGGTGAGGACCTCATGAGAAATGTTGAAAGGAAAGCAAAACGCCGACGTCGGCCCGCGAACTTGGGTTTTTGAAACTCTCGTTCGTATTGCGAGACAGAGAGAGAGAGAGAGAGAGAGAAGGTGGGAAGGAGAGGTCGCAAGTCGTCGGGTTTGTTACAACAAGTAGGCAGAACGGTTGGTACACCATGAAGAAATCGAGTGATGAAAAAGCTGGCGAAAATCGAGGGAGGAACGGAGACGAGAGTCTCGGAAAGAGAGGAATTCGAACGACGAAATGGTGGGGAAGGGGGAAGAGGGGGAGATATGGAGGGGAGTCGATTGAATCGAAGGGAATGGGGGTTTAGCCGCGTCTTCGCTTGGGTTTGCATCCCATACGTTTCTCTACAGAAAATGAGATTTTGTCAGTTTTCGAAATAAAAAAGTGAATCGTAAAATATTGTTCTGGTACTCACTCTCTCCTCTAGCAGTGAACAATGTTGTCGGAGTTTGCTTGACCTTGAATCCTTTTGAACTTCTGTATGATTCCCGTCGAGATACCCGAGGTCCCGAAGTTGAAACTTTCGCTTGAGGTTCTTTTGACGCTGAATCTTCTCCTTCAACTTGCATATCTGTAAATCCCAGCATTGTTTGCTATCAGTTCACTGGTTGATCATCGAGCTAGATAGCGAGATAGTTGTGATTTACCTCCTTCAACATTCTCGCTCTCTTCTCCCTCCTTCTTCTCCCCCTCCCCCTCCTCTTCCTCATCCGTCTCGAACCCCTCTTGTTTCCTCTCCCACTCTGCCTTGTCGGTTAAAGCTTTTGGTTTCAAAGCCGATTTCTTCAACTCTTGATTCAACCTTGCCATTCGAATATCTTCTGCCATTTTGTATGCGGACCTACAATTCCGAACTCCTCATCAGTACAAGCGTAGAGGGAGTATGATAGAGTAGATGCTTACTTGGGATCCTCACGTTTGACGGCTCTGAAGTGTCGCTTTGATTTAGATCGAAGGGATTTAGCCTGTTTGAGAGATGGGAGATGTTAGCGCGTTTCTTGAGTTTGGAGGGGATAAGATAGGCTTACCATTGTGTTTGAATAGTATGAGAGTGTGAATAGAGTGGAAGCTAGAGTTGAATGAGATCAAGATCAGTTTGATGAGGAGAGAAATGAAAAGCTCACCAAGAAAGAATTACTCTCTCTCCTTCCCTTCTCCACTCTTTCTCAGCTGATCAACCTTTACAATCAAGAGTATAACAGTACAAGCCATGCCACCAAACAGGAAAGCCGTCAAAGGGAAAGGCAAAGGGAAACAATCAGCAAGTCAACCTTCTCCCAAAACCAAATTAACCAAAGCCGTAGCCGTCCCACTCCCACGTGAACAATCACCAGATCAACAAGATTTAGCACCTACTTCTTCAGGATCAGACTTAGAGGAGGAAGACGACTTGTTGGAGTTTGGAGAAGAGGATGAGGAAATGCAATTAGCTCCTATGAGTGGAGAAGAAGATTCAGATGAGGATGGAGAGGAGGATACAGGAAGTGAAGATGAGTCGGATGATGTGACTCCGGAAGCGATGGAGAGAATGATGAAATTGTTGGGAGAGGTCGATCCCGCTGAATTGGGTTTAGTGATGGATGATGATGAAGAAGAAGAGGGTTCAGATGAGGAAGAAGGATCAGATGAGGAGGACGACGCTGAGGATGCTGAAGAACTTTACGAGGAATTAGAAGAGGACGACACCGATATCGTTCCTGTCGAAAAGAACACCACGAATGATAAAGTGAGCTCCTTTCCCTACTCTCTCTCGAGAGGAGTTCGTGTCAACTGATCCACTTCCCTGTCGCCTGTACAGGCTGCTCTCGAACGAGTTCTCGCATCAATCAAAGTCAAAACCAATTTCTTCGATACACTCACTCTCGTCAACCCTACTCCTCTCAACGTACCAGATGCTTCGAATGATCTCGAACGTGAATTAGAATTGTAAGCATCTCTCTCTCTTTCCTGTATCATCGAACGATACCTGACCCTTTTTTCAATTTCCGGAACTCTTTTTTAGTTACAAACAATCACTCTGGGCTGCGACACACGCCGAAACCCTCTTCACCAAAGCCAACCTCCCTTTCCATCGCCCTACCGATTACTTTGCAGAGATGGTCAAGACGGACGCTCACATGAGTAAGATCCGACAAGGTTTGTTGGACGAACAAGCGGGAATGAAGGCGAGTGAAGAGGCGAGGAAATTGAGAGAGTTGAAGAAGTTTGGAAAGAAGGTTCAGGTGGAGAAGATTCGAGAGAGGGAGAGAGAGAAGAAGGCCGTTGGAGAAAGGTTGGAGAGTTTAAAGAAGAGTATGTTTTCTTCATCATTCCTCTCTGAATTCGTGAATTGATGAGGTTGGGGTTCGACTGTACAGAGCGAAAGAATGGAGATGCATTCACTTCTACCGAAGATTTCGATGTTGCGTTGGAAGATGCACTCGCCGCTTCTTCAGCACCCAAGAAACAAAAGATGAATGAATCTGAGCGACCTGGTCGAGGTCGAAAAGGATTGACTCGAAGAGGTAGGGATACCAAGTTTGGATTCGGAGCTGGTGCAGGAAGGAGGAGTAAAGAGAACAATGATCGAGAAGACGGGGATGGATCGAGATCTGGCGGACGAGGTGGAAGAGGAGGAGCGAGGGGAAGAGGTGGAGGAGGAGGCAGGGGTGGATCGAGAGGAAGGGGTGGAGCGAGAGGGGGAGGAGGAAGAGGAGGGGGAGCGCAGAGACCAGGAAAGAGCAGACGGCAGTAGATTATTATTTCGCTCTTTTCCAGTTCGTTTCTGCTTTTTTCCTACCCTTCGCATGTTGCACTTCACACTTCGTACCACCTCGATCCACGGTTGTCGTGTCGCCTTTGAGATTTGGGATCGCCGAGAGCAGTTTGGACAGACGATTCGGTCAAATCGCGATGTCAGACCGCTCATCCAGAAGTTCAGATGCGTCTATGTGAATGACAGAATTACTGAACCAAACGTGGATGTACTGCAGATTGAAAGAGAATACGAAACGTCCTAACTTCCGAAGATGAAACTACTCTATGTCTACTTTTCGCAACCTTACTCGACCGGATGCTCCCACTCTAGTAAACGAATCGGAAATCGAGTCGACGACATCCTTCATCTTTCGTCGTCTCGAGGTCTGCAAAGGCACGAGGGACGCAATCTAAAGTTGGCGAAGGGAACGAAAGAATTAGATAGTCAAGCTCAAACTAAAACTTACATTCCGCACGCTGTTCCGTTGACATCGCACTCCATCGTTTCTCTTTCCAAGCGTTCCTAGCTCGATAATAGAACCAAGTACCAGGGCTATTTCGTTCACGAGTCAACTTTCGAAATTTCTGTTGAAACGAGGCGAATCGGACTCACTAAACGATAATCAGATTGAACGCGATGATCCCAATGATGACCGAGTTTGCGGTGAAGTATCGAGGTGCATCACTTTTTTGGTAGAGGTTCGAACCGATTATGCCGGAGGTTTGAACGAACATATTGTAGAGCCTGCAAGATGGGAACGAAGTCAGCGAGAGCGCAATGATGAAGGAAGGGAAGGGAAGAGCTCACGAGGCGGAAACGGTGCGAGTCCTACATTGAGGGGGGGGAACTGAGCGTGAGCGAAAAGGTGCGACTAGCTGTAATTGACGGGAAAGCTGACCTGACTGAACCAGAGTTTCTCGAACACCACGATACTTGTAGAGCGTGTACGTAAGGGAAAGCAAGAAGTAACGTGGCGAGAGCGAAGTATTGCCAGCCTGACAAAACGGGGAGGGTGCGAAGGGCGATAAAGAAGGGGAGGAACCAAACGTTTTCGAGAATGGCGAGCCAAGTTCGAGATTCGACGATTTCGGAGGCGACGGTGACGGCGACGAGGAGGATCATGGAGATGACAGTGTGTGGAATTGAGAGCAGGTTTGCCATGAGAGTCGAAAATCCGAGTGAACGCATCGAGAGTTGGAAGTAGTTCGAAATAGGATAGGCAGGGATACCGAATGTGAGACCGATGAGATACATGGGCCACAAATCGTAGTCCTTGATTGATTTCCAGAGTAGTGTCGGAGTCAAAGCTTGTCGATTATGCATCGTCGCTTTACCAGGATCTATCAATCGCGAGTCCATCCATCGCACGGGGTTAGTGATTAAGCAATGAGGCATACGGCAAGGGAAGAATATAAAGAGCTCACCATCTCGAACGACTCGATTGACGATGATCGACGTCTCACGATCCGAAAAGTAGCCTTTCGGGAAAAGTTTGCTCTTCGTTTGACTCGGACCAGGAGGGAGTAAGAAGAACGAGGAGATGCCGACGAGGAGCTGTCGAGAGACCGAGAGACGAGTGTCAGCGAAAAGTCCAGTCAATTCCTAGCTGGGCTGGGAAGCTTACCGTCGCTAGTCCTTCGATCAAAAACATCCACCTTTGACATCCATCGTCGATGAGATCAGCTTCAGTTCAAACAGTAGTAAGTCGGTGGGTGTCGACTCACCTCCATCCTGCATGTCCTCCAATTCCTCTCATTTTGAGCAAACCGACGGCGAGGAAAGCGGTCACCGTATCCGCGAGATAGTCTAGAGACGTCCGAGGGAATCAGCACGGTATTCTGCAGACGCAGAAAAGGAAGGGGAGACGACTTGCTGATGCACCAGAAAAAGCTCAGAACACTGCGAGCGTTAGAGAGCGCATGTCAGCTCTACTGTACAACAGAGGTTAATCAGGGGTAGGGGATGCGTACATTGGCAGCTCCGTGCTGGTGTAGAAGTACGACAGGTATAGAATCCTGAAAGAGCGAATGAATCGAATGAGCTGAACCCGACCGCACTTCGGGAAGATTAGATAGCAGACTTACAGATCAGGGATAAAGCCACCTTGGAAGAACGCGATCATGAAGCGAAGAGCGAGGAAGGAAGCTCTGCCTTGCATGAAGAACTGGGCAGCTGCGAGGATGCTGAACACGACGATTTGAGTGGGCACCCAACGATCCACACCGAGCTTCTTGCCGACCATCTGTGAGGGTAATTCGGCGAGTAAGACTGACGTAGGAGCTGAATCAGCGACTGCAAGGAGAGAAGTCCGTGAAGAATTGGCTCACAACCGAGCTTCGATAGCGTGTTACCTAGATTGTAATCAGCTTGAGTAAGCTTGAGATCGTCGAGAAGGTTGTCGGCGGTAGCGTTGGCCATGTTGCCCCTATTATAGGGATCGATAACGTCAGTGCAGTCTCGAGACGACCGCGAAAAGTACTCACCTATCGATGTCGAGAGCCATGAACATAACGAGCACCCATAGAAAGATCTTGAGTGTGATCTCTGTTCAACGAAACATTCAGCTTCGACACTTGGCACGCGAGATTGGATTCAAACTCACTGCGTCGAACTTTCCTCTCCTCTCGGTGTGTCCAGCGAAGCGACGGGTCAAAGTATGCGAGATTCTCCCATTTCGGATCTGTCAGGTTCGATACTCGTCAGTAACGGCATGACAGTAAGTGGAAGCGAGACAGAGAGCTCACGAGGTTGATAGTAAGCTGCGAGCGGAGAATCATAAACCGACTCTCGAGTCGCAACGGCATCGAGGTCGTCGACAGCACGACGCTTGCGAAGGCGTAGATACCGTAAGATCGCATCGCCAGGCGAAGCAGGCTCAGCTGGAGGAGCGAGTGATTTGAAGCTACTCTTATCGGAGAGGGAAGACTTCTCAGAATCGGCGGTCGGTGAGTTCTTCTCTTCAGTCGACGCAGGAGGCTGTCCGTGAGGGTGTAGAGGCGGCTGAGCCGGGAGAATGTGGGTATCGGACATCTTGAAAGCTGAAGTTCGAGTCGGACTTTCGAGTGTCGAGTTCTGGTGGTCGAGGAGAGTTGAGGAGGAACGGGGTGACGAGCTAGTGAAGTTGTGTGGGATAAGGAAAGAGCTCCGAGCCAGTCAGACGCTAGCCAATGCAATCGTGCAAAGGTGCAACGAGAATGTCGACATTTTGCGAAATTCGTTGCGAAGTCGACCTTTTTCAAGCTGATTACGCACTAGCTTCGGGAGTATGCCCATATCGCTCCGAAGAGGATGCTGCCGGCGTTTGACCTATATTAGAGTTTGCTGCATTGAGGGAGAGAGGCGCGATAGTCAGCAAAGATTGCGCCATCCTCTCCTTCGATTAGTCTGACCCTTGCGACAAAGTCCTGCTTACAGAACACTCAGAGCACCTTCTCCATTGCTTCTCGGTCGATAAAGCGGTCCTCTTGTGGCGATGGCGTGAGCCGCAGACCTCGAGAGATGACAGAATTCGAAGAGTGAGAGAATAGCGACAGAAGCTTGAAGAGAGCAGCTGGACAGCTTGAGGGTATCCTACAGAGCTTTCTTAGCTACTGAGCATCTTAACTGAGCTTTCCATGGTGTATCGTCGTCGTTGTGGACAACGTCAAAAGTGTTTCTCTGTCTTTCCCTCCTACCATTCACACCCTCTATCGCTCTAGCCGCTGAAGACTGCTCCTGATCACAAGAAGCGGCCGAGTTGGCCCGCAGCCTATCTGTCGTGCTCGCTTTCACCAACTCGACTTTCATGCTAAATCTCTCGCCCGGATTCCGATTTCGCAATCGAAAGCTGTCGAAGGGGACACACACGGGATTGTCTCCACTCACTCGCTCGCCATATCCTCCACTTTGGATGCAATCGGCAGAGGTGCAGAGGAGCGCACGACAATGTTCTTTTTCTTTCTCTCCTATCTTTATTCGCCATGTCTACCACCGCTACTCAAACCGTCACCGAGGCCATCTCTTCGCTCAACATCATCGTCTCTTCCGAAAAGGTCAAGAGCTTCGATGCCGAAGAGGACTACAAGTATCGTCGTTTCCTTCCTCACTGGTCCGACAGCCTCAAACTCCCTCCTCTCGAGCCCTTCGACCATGTTGACCCCGGTCACGAAGCTCTGAATGACGAAGACCCTCAATCGTTCCTCAGTAATGCCACTATCAAGCAAATCACCCCTACCTTCGGCGTCGAAATCCTCGATGGAGTCGATCTCACGAAGCTTTCTCGTCACGAGCGAGCACAACTAGCCCTCTACGTCGCTAGGAAAGGTGTTGTAGTCTTACGTAACCAGCAGAACTTCATCGACGCTGATCCGGAATGGCAAATCAAGTGAGTTTCATCTTGTTGATTCTTCTCCCGAGTTTCGCTAATCGATCTTCGCACTCTCTAAGCGATTACGGTGCCACGTTTGGTCGTATACATACTCATCCTGTTCGTCTGTCCTTTCTTGTCGCTCCCCCTCTCCCCTCCTCATTCTGCAGCCCTATCTCGCCACAGCTGTAGACTCTAAGCTGACCATATCTCCCCTTCGCTAGGTCTCTGGTCAACCGAAAGACTTCCCGCAACTCCACCTCGTGTTCCGAGATGCGAAGAAGAATTCGGACGATCGTGTCGACTACTCAAACAGACTCAATAACACCACGATTCATTCCGATGTCACCTACGAGCTACAGCCTCCAGGTTTGACGACTCTCTTCCTCTACGACACTCCTGAATCGGGTGGAGATACGCTTTACATCGATCAACGAGGTGAGAATTCGAATGTTGGTATCTTGTCAAACCCGATAGATAGCTGATACCACTTTCTTCCTTTCCACAGAGGCTTACAAGCGACTCTCTCCTTCATTCCGTGCTTACCTCGAGACCCTAACAGCAGTCCATTCGGTACGTCGCATTCCTCTCTCCGTCGAGAACCTCATTTGACGTTCTCCTTCTTTCGATCAGGGTTTCGAGCAAGCTGCACTTTCAGCCTCGATCCACGGTGTAGATACGATCAAGCGAGCGCCCGTGAAGAACGAGCATCCGATTGTTCGCCGTCATCCCGTTACAGGAGACAAAGCTCTGTTCGTCCAAGATTTTGCTCATCCATTGTCGCCTTCAACTGATGAGCGCTGCCATTCGATCGAACAGTTTCGTCCAACCTGGATTCACTCGTTACATTGTCGGATTGAAGAAAGAAGAATCCGATACGATTCTCAATCTCCTCTAGTGTGTTTATTCATCTTGCCCCGGCTCTCTCTTTCCGCGCTGACTTCTCCCGCTCTCCTCAGTGATCACATTGCGAAAGGTCACGATTTCCAAGCACGAGCACGCTGGGGAGAGCCCGGATCAGTCACTCTCTGGGACAACCGAATCACCGCTCATTCAGCTCTGATCGATTGGAATGATGGAATCGCCGGTCGTCGTCATGGTGCACGCATCACCGCTCAAGCTGAGCGCCCTTTCATCTAGGTATCGATTTCTCCTCTTCCCGTTTGTTCTGTTCTGTTGAATTTACACAAAGTAGTACCCTTGTCTCCGTTGTGCATAACCCATTCGTATTCTCTAGTTCGAGCGCCTATATGCCTAGGAAAGTATCAGCGCTGCGAGAGAGTCAGCGACTAAGGCGATGGAACAGCGAACGAAACGCTTACTTTCGAAACAAGCCTCGATTTCTTCTCATTCCCTTTTTCCTCTCTCGCGACTACCCCTATCTCGTTACGATATCACGATCCCCCATCATGCGTTTTTGACGTTTTCATCTTGCTTGCATTCTTGCGAAATTTTCGAAATTTCTGCACTGTTCTCTTTTCCCACTTCCTCCACTTTCTCGCTCCTCTTTCTCCCACTACTCCCAGGAATTGCCTCTCGAGTCTCGCTGATGCCTCCAGTTGATAACCAAGGGTCTTCTGTAAGTGCCTAACAAGCTCTGCGCCCTTCTCCTTTCGCTGTTGCCCTAATCTCTCCCCTCTCTCTCTTTTCCTCAGTCCGGAATCACTTACCAAACCCGACTCGAGCAAACCAACGGTCTCATCTCGCTCGCCAATTCCGCAAACCCTTCACTAGCAATCGCAACTTTACAAGAAGCGTTCTTCGACCCTTGTTCATTCGCACTCAGTTCTCCCACCTTCGAAGCGTTAAATCGTTGCACTCTCGCCTATGCGCTAGTCAAGACAGATCAAGCGGCTCAGGCAAGGAGGGAACTCGAAAGAGTTGGAGAAATGATTTTGGAAGATGGAGGGAAAACGAAATATTTTCAAAAGATTCGAGAGAGGGCGAAGAACGTTGCGAGGCGTAAGAAGATGGGTATCATAAAAGGGATCAACGATAGACCAGAAGATCAGGTACCCAGTGAGTCTAAAAAGGTGTTCATCTGCAGTGACTTCTGAAGCTCACTGTCGACTTCTTTTCTTTCCACAGGCAAAACCGTTAAAACTTCTGCTTCTCCTTTACAAAACGAGTTCCTCTCCGACTTCTCGATCATGAACCTCGGCGCTGGATCATCTCCGGGCGAGGAAGAGGCTTTCGAGGGTGTCGTGAAGGAGGGATTCGAGAAAGAGGGAGAAGAAGATTCGATGATGGCTTCGTGAAGAGGTGGATCAAATCAGAGCTGCCGAGTACGATGTATATACCTAGGCCTTTCTGTGCTGTACCATTAGGCGAAAATTCGGAGGAACCAGCTCATCGAGGGCAGATAGATAGTTTTGTGTCAAAAAAACGAAAAATGCTTGATCCATTCCGGGGGAATAATACGAATGATACTGATGATCTGACCTCCGACCGAAATACACGAGAGAAGAAAGCAAACGAAACCATAAGATGCGAATGAGAAGACGGAGAGTATGCTTGCGAGAGAGAGTCGGGAACGACGGAGAAAGGTTATCGATCGACTCCTTCAACAGCTCTCTTCAGCCTGTACATTCGCTCAACACTCGATGAGCGGGCCATCGGGATGCGATCGAGAAGTGAGAGTGTACGTACTCGTAAAGCATTATATCTGCCCAAACCCAACTTCCCGGCACCGGTAAAGGATGCAACAAATCCCTGAACAAATGTTCCTGACCCAACATTAACCTCCCACTCTCGTCTATTCTCAATCGATGATCCAATCCTAGATCTTCTCGGTCGGGGTATTCGTCGAGTTGCGACAAGGGCGCCGAGGGAGTGAAGGTCGAGGGAGTCGAAGCGGAAGGGGATTGCGAGAGTCGAAGGTCGGCGACTACTTTGCGTGAGAGGGAATCGAGTTGGAATACACGCTAGAAATGGTCGAGAATCGAGAACGAATCGAGAAGTCAGTATTCGCTCGCAAATAGCCATCGCTCATTCGAGCGGCTTCATCGTCTCCTCAATCTAGGTCAGAGGAAAAAGAGCAGGTCAAACGTACAGGGAAAGGAGCATAGTTGTGTCTAGGAGGGTGATGTAAACTCCTCCATAACAGTGTCGGTCCATTCTTGGTCTTCCCTTCTTTCCCTCTGAAACTCTTCGCAGCATGTTTGATCGCTTTCCTTGCCTCCTTCTCCCAATTCTGTTCCCTCTCCAGACTCAGAGCGTTGTAAGGGATCGGGGAATCTTCAGGATAAGGTCGATTTGGGAAACCTGCTGCGACGAAATCCTCTACACAATCATACGAAATGTCAGAAGAGTGCGAGAACAGGAGGAGAGAGAGAGTAGAAAGTACCTTCAGTGTATTTCCGTAAATCCCAATAACCTGAATTGAGGATTACGAGATCTGGATTTTCGATTTGAGGCCTGTCGAGATATTTCGCTAGTCGAGGTAAGAGAGGCAAGGTGATATGATCCATTCGATCATTCCAAGTAGCTGCACAATCTCAACGAGGAGTTAATGACAAAAAGCGAAGAAACGGGAGAGAAAAATGAGAGCGAAATTCGCACCTGGAGGATAATACCATCTCTCAGTCTTGAAGAATTCCTCTGCCCCTTCCAATCCCCACGTGAACACGTTGATCAAAGTAGTTCCATACTCTTCGACATCACAAATCCAAGGATTCGTCAATTCCTGACCCTCCCTAGGACGTTCACTCCAATTCTTCTCCCAATCTCTCCTCTCCCTGTCCCCTCCCGGTTTCTTCCACATTGCAGGGTTCGCCTGATGATCCGTTCCAATCAACTCCAACCTCCCCCCAACGAATTCACAGAAATCCTTCAAATGAAACCTATCAATCGAATCGCCATGTAAAATGATCGTTCGATTCTTGAACCAACTCAAGTACTCCCTTCCATGTGGTGACTTGTTGGCGTCGGGAATCAAGGGTGAAGTATCTCCAGGTGGTCGATAAAGTGCCTTCATGTAATTTGAAGGGTTACACCTCGAATCGAATGGAACCCACTTGGTTTTCGTCGGATCTTGCAAGTCTACGTTCAACCTCCCATTCATCTCGAACGGGTTACAATTCCATTCTCCATCATCGTCTTCGTTTGAATTTGGTCTTGAACCTCTTAGTGAAGTCGACCAGCCTTTCGAGAGTCTTTCTAATGAATCATGCATCGTTTCTGATAAATAACTTTCTTTGTCCCCTCCCTGTACTCTCTCCATTCCTCTATTCCACCCTCTCGATACCAACACGGTCACGACACATAATCCAGCGAGAGGGAGGTAGACTATGGGTCGTTTGAGAGAATTGAGAGCTCCACTTGTTAATCCTCCTCCTCCTCCTTTTCGTTTGTGTCGTTTGTGATTGTGGTGCTTTGAGTGTGGCGCTGTTGTGGTAGGGTCGTCTATCCGAGAGTAGGAAGCAGAGGTGGTGGTGGGAAGTGCAGTTTCGGACATCCGACGATTCGTTAGAGTTGAACTACTCGAAGGAACGGCGAAAGGTAGGCGGGGTGAACCGGTAGGAGCTATCCGAGTTGATGCCAGCTTCAATCAAGGGGTTCAGCGGAATTCGAATGAGAGGCAGGTTGGTGAGCCAAGGTTGAATTTGGCAAGGTTTGCTCTCGAATACAAAAACCGACGAATTTCCTCCAAGGCAAAACCTCATCGTCTAGATCTTCACATCCTAGCTATCTTATACATCATGGTTGTGAGTAGCTCTCACTAAGTAGTCCAAGATCGATCCTCTCTGCTGATCAGCGTTCTCCTCTTCCAATTCGAATTGCAGGCCCGTCTCATCTCTCAAAACTTTCTAAGATCTACTCTCCCCATCCGGTACGCTCTCTCTAGCGTTCTAGCACCAACCCCAAAGTGCTCATTGTCTAACTATTCCTTCCCCCCATTGGATTACAGAACCGTTACGCCCCGATTAAGATTCTCTACTTCAACTCTTCGATCTGCCGAACCCACCCCTACTCCCTCATCCTCGTCTGCACCACCTCCACCACTTTCCCCCAAGATCTCTTCGATCGTCGATGAAATCTCTAAACTCACCCTCTTGGAAGCTGCCGACCTAGTCGATGCTCTCAAAGTAACACACACTTTCTCCTGCTCTTCCCTCCCTCTCAACCTAACTAACCCTTGGAATGATAATAGACTAAACTTAACATTGTCGATATTGCTATGCCCGCTGCATCTGCTGCTCCCGCTGCTGCACCCGCAGGTGAATCCGCACCGGTAGAAGAGAAACCTAAAGAAAAGACTGTATTCAATGTCAATTTGACAAAGATTGATGCGGCACAAAAAGCGAAAGCTATTAGGGAAGTTAAAGCTTTGATGACTGGAATGAATTTGGTAGAGGTAAGTCTCTCACTCTTCTTCGGGAAGTGATTGGGAAAGAGAGAGCTGATGAGGTGAGGTTTTTTTTGTGAGGAATTAGGCTAAGAAGTTTGTAGAGTCTTTGCCAAAGACACTGAAGGAGGGAGCTACTAAAGAAGAGGCGGAGAAATTACAGGCTTTGTTCAAGACTATTGGTGCAGAGGTCTCCCTTGATTAGACCGAAGGGATTTGAACGGGAGTACGAGATGTGGGGCGTTTGAGGAGACGAGGAGAAGCTGGAAGTGAGAGCGGGAGAATAGATATGAAGGGGATCTATAATGTAACCTTTTCGCAATCTTGCTCATTTTTTCACGACATCGTCGTTTGCTTCGACTTGTTCTGTGGAGGATGCTCGAGAGAGCATTCGAGAGCTCTCTGCACCCGTCTAGCTTTGATACTCGCTTCCTCGTCTGTCGATCTATGGATTAAAACAGCAAAGTTTCGATAATTTTGCGAAGAAGAACAACACAAGGATACGACAGGGCGAGACTCCAAATCTAGTCGTAGATATACACTAGCGAGTAGAAGACTGTCACACTCGATACGCTTCCATCAGTGACCTTTTCGCAGAGTGATGAGAGAGAAAAGAGAGCGAGCCGACATACGAGTCCAAAACAACACATAACTAAACAAACCTTCTGCCAATCCACTCGTGACCTCTTCCCCTCTCGCCAAAAAGTATTTCCCACCTTTTCCCCGACATTTCCCAACACTGAACCCGAAACCGACTACCAAAGTAGTTAGGAAAAAGAATGAGAACCCGATCAAATTCGTTAATCCCAAAATACCAGCTGTTGCACCTGCTATACAAGACGTGGTGGATTTTACGTAGTAGAGTGATTTTTGATTGTGTTGGAGGTTTGGGGTGTAGATGGGTTGAGAGGAGAGAGAGAGGAGTGGAGCAGAGGAGGGAGCGGGTGGAGCGGCCCTGGGAGAGGAGAGAGGGAATTGGTGAGAGGTGAGTAGAGAGGAGAGGGAGAGAGATGCCTTACATGTTTACCGTATGAGCATATAGAGGGAGGTGTGAGAGAGAGAGAGAGAGAGAGTAGCGAGAGATGTTGGTTCTTGACACTTCACTCGACCACAACGAATCGATTCAGGAACAGCTCATAGACACTCTAGAACGCACTCAGACTACTTCTATAACACAAGCAAGCGAGCAAAGAGCCACAAACCATCATGTTCTCAAGGTTCGTCATCTCTTGATCTTTACCATCTCCTCTCGTCTCTACAAGAGCTGATGGACGGGAGACATCCTGAACAGTCGATCCGAATATGATCGAGGTGTAAGTTATTCACTCATCTCGCTCGTAGCTTGTTCAAGTTGGATATTGTTGGCTTACGACTCTCTCTCTCTCATCTCGTTGATCTCTAGGTAAACACTTTCTCACCTGAAGGTCGACTATTCCAAGGTACTATCCTTCTCTCCTCCTCTCTTCCGTCCTATACACCACTGAACCCTTCTCCCCGAATAAACAGTCGAATATGCGATTGAAGCCATCAAAGTACCTCTCTCTTTCCCCTCCCTCCCTCCCTCGAACTTTCCCCAGCTAACGTTCGGGTGTAAATAGTTGGGCTCCACTACAGTCGGTATCCAAACCTCTGAAGGAGTAGTCCTAGCCGTCGAAAAACGAACTCAAAGTCCCTTGTTGGAGAGTGATTCGGTAGAGAAAATCATGGAGATTGATCGTCACATCGGATGTGCTATGAGTGGGTTGACGGCGGATGCTAGAACTATGGTGGATCACGCAAGAGTTACTGCTCAAGTAAGTTTTGATTCTCACTTCTTCTAAGCTATTCCTATTTCCCTTTTTACTTCGAGTCATATCGGAAACCTGACGATTGAATGATGAGCGATGGTACAGAATCATAATTTCACTTATGATGAGAATATTAAAGTTGAGAGTGTTACGCAAGCAGTAGCGGATTTGGCATTGAGGTTTGGAGAGGGAGCTAATGAGGAAGAAGCTTCAATGGTACGCATTCTCATTCCTCTCAACTCACTTACCTCTCCCACGAGCTAAGTGCAGGGGAATCGGTATCGTACAGTCTCGACCATTCGGAGTAGCGTTATTAATCGCAGGATACGATCAACATGGACCTCAATTGTCAGTCTCTCCTCCTTTCTACACTTATTTTGCCTCACACAAAACTGATGTCCAAGGAGGTGGTATTGACAGGTACCATGCGGATCCATCCGGAACTTTCATGAGGTACCATGCGAAAGCGATTGGATCCGGATCTGAAGGTGCTCAATCTGAACTTCAAGATTCTTATACCAAAGTACGTCTCTCCCTCTCCTCTCTCCCATCCTCCCATCCTCTCAGTTCCAAAATGCTGAAATAACTCGCTTCGAATGAAATTGTGATATAGTCTATGACTCTAGAACAAGCGAAACACCTCTCCCTGAAAGTGCTCAAACAAGTAATGGAAGAGAAATTGGATTTCAACAATGTTCAATTATGCGTCGTGAGTGAACAAACGGGGGGTTACAAGATTTTGAACAAGGAGGAATTGAGGCCGGTTATCGAGGAGGTTGAGAGGGTTGAAAAGGAGAAGGAGGAGGAGAGATTGAGGGGTACCGCTCAGACTCAAGCTGCTGGGGGAGCTGGAGCGGCGGCGGCGAGTGGGACAGAGGCTTCGACGTAAGGAAGCGAGAGGAAAGGTGATTTTGAGCGAATGTCAATAAAGAAAGAAAGAAACTCATTTTTCGTTTTCTCGTGCTCTCGAGTTCCGGAGGACAATGCGAGATTAGAATCGGGAGATCGAGGTACAGCTCGCTGGCTGTATGGCTGAGAGAAGAAGAGAGAAACTGAGATAGATTTTGACAACAAGATACAAAACAAGGTCAAACAACGAAACCCAACCCTATTCTCTACACTTCTTCCTTCCTACGGCCCTGTCCACGATAGCTCTCCTAGAAGTGTACCCTGACACAAGCGTTGACGTGACTAACGATCGGACAATACGGACATTTCAAAGTTCTGCGAGAGCATCAAAATCCTCACATCAGCTTCTGTCTCTCAGAAAGCGAATGGAGAGAGACTCTAGAGACTCACGGTGTACCCCTAGCCAATCTCGTCAGACTCTCTTTCGCGATACAATGACCACACGGTAGCAACATGGGTGGGTTCGAAGGAGTACTCTGTTCTTTCGAAACGGGACATGCGAAGATCGAATGATACCTGTACCCTGTCGGCAGAGGGATCTCGACCTACTTCACAGCACTCACTCATCAGCACGAGACTCTGAGAGTGAGAGAAGCACAAGAGAGGGGAAGTAAAACGTACGGGTAATTCACCTTGAGCAGACCATTCAGTTCTTTTCTCTTTCATGACTTGTCTCACTTTCATTATTTTCGCCATTGCACCACTACCTCCCACATCAGTGACCACGGTCAAAGGGGATTGGTTTGGAAGTCCTAAAGATTTGAGGTAGGCCGCTGAGAACGATGCGCAGAGGGATGAAGTTGGGGATGGGGCTGTGGTTGAGGGAGAGTGAGAAGGAGAAGGAGAGTAAGGGGAGAAGATTGGACCGTAGGGAGAGGAGAGGAGTCGGGGGAAAGGCATGTAGAGTGGAGAAGTTAGGAGGGAACAGATTAGGGAGGTTCGGGACGGAGTGAGGAGGTGTCGGAAATGAGTACCTCCGTAGGCTAGTGCGGCTTGACTGTAAGGATCTGGAGGGAGGGATTTGAGTTTCGAGGAGGATGAGAAAGAGGACGAGGGGAGAAGGGGTTCCGTTTCCATTTCTGTATCTGTCGGAGGATCTAAAGAAGTACCTCCCAACAAGATTCGAATGAACTCTTCTTTCCTCAACGAGAACTCCAAGTCGCCTTTAGGATCTTGTTCGGGATGTGAAAGAACCCATTCAATAGCTTCTTGACAAACTCCTCTTGATAATTCACCCAGAATTTGATGTAGTTTCTTGAGTTGCTCGATGAGTTCTGATGAGATGGGAGATGGGGTTTGGGATTCTTCGAGGAAGGTAGAGAGGGAGGAGAAGGCACCAATTCGTGCGAGATGAGTTGCGATGGTTTCGTTCAAAGCGGAGATTTCTTCGGGAGAGGAGAAAGGAGCGGGAGGGAGTGAAGGGACCGTTGAAGGAGGAGATGAGAGGTCACCCGAGGGTGAAATGGAGAGTAGACTCGGATGAAGAGTCGGAGGAGGTAAAGGAGTCGGATTTGGAGTGAACAGAGGAGGAGGAGGACCCGGGAATTTCTGCAAGTCGATCGTCAAACAACAGCATTAGTTCAGATAGATCACTGTCAGCTTTATACCAACTCACCTTGTCTACAGATTTAGCGAATCTATTGACTGCGTTCCCCCACTCCTTGCTTTCTTTGCCAGCATTCACGTTTGCCTGCTTGACGAATGAGCTCAGAGGTAGCAGAGTATCACTAGCTGAAGGTGCGGGGTCATCTTCACCTTTAGGTAGAGGAGGTGCCGTGCCAGCAAGTTGTGATTTCGCGAGTTCTAATCTAGCGATTATGGTCGAGACGTTGGCGAGATTCGTTGTGTGAGATACTGAGGACTTGGATATCAGGTTGAGGTAGTCGCTCGGCAGTGGATCGAGATGTGAAGATGACATGTTGGATGGGAAGAAGGAAAGAGGAGGAGAAAGAGCGAACAGACCCTTCATGTGTTCCCTTGTTGGGAGCGTTCTGAACTTCGAGCGGAAGTCAAGCCTATTCCGAGGCCTCCTCATGGCGAACGGACGCAGAGGCTGCCATAATGACCGTTGAGAAGAGTTAAAAACCGAGAATCGAAATTTATTTCGTTGCTTTCCTCGTCCAAGTCAGCTTGGATGCAGCTTCTGATGCTCTCCAACGACGGTATTTGACGTGCTATTGAAGTCGACAACGACTTTCTCCCATACTGCAGTATTTCGTTCTCTCGTCTCACTCTCGTTTCCTTCTCTCTCCCTTTTCAAGCGAAACGATTCAGATTGCTGCACAGTGACTTATACACAGAAGAACAGAAAGCGAAAAGGATGAGATCAACAACAAGGGGGAAAGACGAAAGGAATACCTAGGGAGTAACGAGAAGAGCCGAGGAGAGTTGTAGGAGCGGACAATATGATTTATAGATTGAAACTCGATTGGGGGATCCTCACTTTCGTATGACAGGCAGGACAGAAAGATTGTCGTTTGAACCAAGAGGCGAGACAGTAAGCGTGAACTAAGAGGACCCCGATACCTCGATATCAGCTCGATTTATCGGACGGATGCTGAGGAAGTGTCAAGTTGCTTACTCTGATGACCACATCTAGGGAGTTCGCATCTCTTCTTGAAGCTATTGATGGGTACGTGGGGAGGTTCGAATTCTTCCTCGAAACAAATCCAACAAGGTTTCTCTTCGTTCGAATCCTCCGATCCATCTGGTCCTCGCGATTTGAATCTATCGATCACGATCAACACTTTCTTCATATCTTCCTCGATTCCTTGTCTGATCTCCATGAGGTTTTCGAACGGACACAAAAGGGAGAAGAAGAATAAGATCGTCGAGAGACTGAGGATCCGAAATGATGCCGGACGAGTGATGAGGAGGAGGACGATTTGTAGGACACTGATACCGTCTAGAGCGAGGGAAAGGTAGCGAGGAAGGAGGTAGGAGGTTGGAGCGATCATGGGAGGACGAGTGTTTGCGATCTTTTCCAAGTGCGAAGGGAGTGTGAATTCTGAGAGAGGTATCCTGTGGCCCGAAGAGAGTTGTACGAAATGGGGGAGCGGTGGTGGAAGCATCGGCTTAGGAACGGAGAGAGAGCTGGGAAGGAGGTCGAGGGAAGTGAGAACCGGAGAGAGGGAGTGAAGGTAGATGAGAACGGTCGAGAGTGCCTGAATGACTCAGGCCCGGGTCAGTGAAGCTCTGGGTTGAAGTGAAGTGAGGAGGGGCTTACATCGAGTAAAATTATAATTCGCAGAGGCTCAAGCCACCGAGCTGAGTCTCTGATCGCCGGGTTCGAATACCACCTCAGATCAAACATCCTGAATCCTCCTTCTCTTCCTATCACCGCGTTCCACCCTTCTCCACCTCCGCCAAACACCGCATCTTGTAGACCATTGACGAAGATCGGAAACAGTAAAACCCACGGTATTCCCTGCTCTAGCAAAGTATTCCCACATCTCTTTCGAACCAACCTGAACCTCCAGTTCAAGCGGCTGAAGCGTTTCGAGAGGGAGAGCTTGGAGGATGGTCGAGTGATGGGAACTTTGAAAGGAGGAGGTAAAGGGTTCGAGAGGAGGACTTGAGAGATATGATCTCCACAATTGACGAGATGATATTGGAGATGATAAATGAGGTGTAGGAGGAGGATCGTGTATGTCGTAGGAGTAAGGAAAGGTAGCCTTGAGGGTTTGGAGATCGGTTCGGACGGTTGAGAGGGAAGAGAAGATTCAAGTTTGATCGAGACGTCGCTTGATTCTTTCTGCCTTTCTAATTGTCTCTCCTTCTCTTCACTTGTCCTCTTACGTGTCGTCTCAGTGGGAGGTGGATCTGAAAGAGAAGGTGTTTGTGACCATTCTGACATTGAAGAGTCCCTCGAAGTTGATCCCTTTACCGCCATACTCGTCTTTAGCTCATCTATCCCCTTGATCCTGTCCGTGAAGGTCTCTGACTCATACGGCGGAGTCAAGGGTATTTCGATCCGGTCTGTCTCGTCCTGTTGAAGGGTGAAGCCAGAGTCTCTAATCGCTGAATCTTGCGAAGAAGACGAGGTGGATTCGAGATTCGATTTCGACTCTGAGGGAGGTGTTCGAGATGGCGGAGATGGTGATATGAGATAGAGCAGGAGGAGGATCGAGATCTTTGATTTGTAGCGAGACCAAGAAAGGTTGAAAGCCTATATTCAACCGAGAGGAGGTTAGTAAACTGACCTTGCGTAGACCTTGCTCGCTGAAGGATAGCTATGAGAGCCTCGATTGCGTGCTCAGAGTAACAGCAGCTCGAAGGAGAGGCTAGCACGCCCCCACTTTCAACCGAGGAGGAGAAAAGGAGGGAGGAAGGAAGGAAGAGGGAGAGCTTACATCTGAGTAATCTCCTGCCATATCTTGATATATATTTGAAAGGCTCTGCAAGCTATAGAACTGGGTATCTGAGTCGTCGGGTGAAAGGTGAGAAACGAAAAGAGATGAGCGAATCTCTCCCCTCTTCCACATCTCACAAAGCTTCGTGTCAACGCTAGAAGATGCCTGATAGGCCTAGTAGACCACGAAGATCCGCCCCCACCTCTTACAAGCATCTCCTCGCGCCTCTCACCTTGACTTCCTCTTCCTCATCCGAGAACGACTCGGATTCAGACTCGACGAAACGAGCCAAACTACTCAAGAAGAAGAAGACTAGTTTCATCCCCTCTGAAGAATCCGGAAGTGAGTTCGAAGCACCACCGAAAGGACAAGAGGCTGAAGAGGAAGAGGAAGAATCCGAGGATGGTGAGGAAGCAGTAGTGAGCGAAGAAGATGGTCCTAGTGGTCAGGGGGAAGAGGATATGAGTGATATTGCTTCGAGTGGAGGAGAGATCGATCAGGGCAGTCCAGGACCGTCGGGAAGGAAAAGAGGAAAAAGTTCGAAAGTAAACAACGGAGAAGGAGCTGTTGCGAAACCTGGACCGAGGAGGAGTATGGTCGTTACGAAAGGTGCTATACCTAGTGGGGAGAACGAGGGAAAGGAAGAGCGACAGAGAGCTACGGCTAGTCGAATTATACCTTCGGGATTGGATCCTCAATATTCCTCCTTCGTTCCTCATTACCTCCCTCCCTCCCTCATCCTGTCGAGCTCTACCTCGTCGTACTCTACGGCGCCAGTCGTACCCAGCAAGAAACAAACGAAAGGGCAATCAGACAAGGATGCGAGTACTTTGATCGAGAGATGGACGGCGAATCCATTTGCACCGGAAAAGACTCTGGTCAGAGACGTCGGGTGGGAGAAGGGGAAATGGAAAGAAGGACAAGGTGCGGATGGAACCAACGAGAGATGGGGAGGTTGGTACGAAGAGATCAGAATGAACGAAGACAATTTCGCTGAGGTAGATACGAGGTGAGCATCCTCCCCCTGCTCAGAAGAAAACTTAGCTCTTTGCTGATCCGCCAGGTTGTCTCACAGTGCTATCGAATCTCGTCTCCCTTCGCAAACCTATCATTCCCGACCGATCCCATTCCACACTCTCACCTCGACTCAGCCGGCCCCTTCGCCGTCTCAGCCGAACGCAGCCGCTTCAGAAGAACCAGAATCATCGATGCCTATCGAATTTCAGCCGACCCAAACTCAACCTGCAGAAGATCCTTTCGAAGGTAGACGGAAAGTTTACGTTGGAGGAATCAATGGAGAAGGCGAACAGGAGATCTCGTTGGAGAGATTTGAATCAATGCCGCTCAGTACGTTTGTAACGCTTCGACGAGCTCTTCGTGCTCTAATCGAATCCTCCTCATCCGCACAGATTCCTTCATTCCTCGAAAACCTGGACATCTCCTCAACGTCGGAGGTCCAGTCTCTGCTCTCTCTTGGCTTCCCCGTCTTACCGGACCATCAACAAGAGGTGACTTTGACCTTGCTCGTTCACTTCGCTTTCACGTTAGCCTCTCGCTAACCTCTCAGTCTCTCTCATAGAATACCTCGCAATCTCTACCATTTCCTCTCCATCCCTCACCCTGTCCCATCCTCCGAACCTCACAGGTTCAAAGTCCTCATCACTCATTCAGGTCTGGTCCCTCTCGACGCCGAACCCCGAGAATCAGCTCGCTGTCGAAACTGTTTCATCTGACAACGATGAAGAAGACGAAGGAGGAATGAAGTTTGAGATGGGCTTGTTGCTTGGAGAGGGGGAGGGAGAAGCGAGGGATCTCGTCTGGTGTCCGAGAGGAGGGACGGATTCGGAGGAGAAAATGGAGGTTGATGATTCAACCGAGGGTGATCAGTTGGGAGTATTAGCTGGAGTGTTTACGGATGGGAAGATCAAGGTATTCGTCGTGCCAAAACCTGAAACGGTCAGGGAGAAACAAGGGAGGGAAGAAACAGAAGTCGTCTATAGTGAGTTCGTAGGAGATCAATATTGCTCGGGTCGGGTCGAGCTGATAAGACCCCTCCATCATCTCACAGTCAAAGCGAAGAAGGTGCTGGAATTGTCGCTCCCCGATACGAGCTGTTTGAGCTTCGCTTGGGGATCATGGGAAACTATCGCTGCAGGTTGCGTGAATGGTGCGCAGAAATAGACTCCTTCCAATCGAATGAGAATCGCTGACAGTGAACGTGCTCGGATGGTAGGTTACGTTGCGGTCTGGTATGTCGGAGATGCTCTACGAAAAGGTCATGCAACCGGTTCGTTTTCAGCTCCAGCCTCTAAGTTCCTTGTTCTACACTGACTCATCCGAGTACATAGTTCGACCAACACACTATCTCCCCATCCACTCGTGCGCTATTCGAGCCATCACTTTTGTCACCTCTCCTCCGCCCTCGACTTCTCCCGACTCAACAGGCGAGTTCGATCTATCGGGAGATCCTAATCGAATCGCAACAGTCGGCTACGATGGAAGCACCCATGTCGTCGATTTGAGAGAGAGCGGAAGTGCTGGAGTCGGAGTAGTCCTTCACGAGCGATGTACGTGTTCTCTGCGACTCTTCCCTCTTCACGCTCGACTTGAGCTAATAAGACAGTACGCTTCGATAGCCTCGACGTATACTGCAGCTTACTGTCCTCAATCTGGATGTGTCTACGCTGACGATCAAGATGATCGGATTCGAGCTTACTTCCTCAAATCGGGAGAATTCGGTTCTTCAAAACGAATCGGTGCTCACAGAGGAACAGTCTGGGTGCGTTCAATCCAACAGCTGAGTGCTTCTCGCGAGTGACGCTAACTGGTTCCGATGGAAATGCAGTCTCTCGCAACTTCACCTCATCATCCTTTCGTACTCTCCTCATCTTCCGATGGCACAGTCGCTATGCATTCCGGAGTGAGAGCTCTTCGTAGGAGGCGAGTCAAAGGTCACTTCAGTCAGAAAGTCTATTCTCTCGACTTCGAACGAGAAAGTGGGAAATGGAGGATGAAAGATAATTGGCAAGTCGAGGTAAGCTTTACACCCTCTCCACCTTCAATGGTCAGCATGGACTCACAACATCCCTCATATGTGAATAGCATCGTAGCGCTTTGGACTCTCTTCCTGCTGGATCATCGAAATCGTCGAAATCGACAGGAGAACCTCCCTTGACCTCGATTCTCGCTTGGCCTCAAGAGATTCAGATCAACAAGGTATGCTGGCATCCAAACTTGGAGAGGAGCGCGCTGGTCGCGAGCGGTGGGAACTCGGGATGTGTACGAATCGACTGGGTCGAGGGAGTTGGAGAAAGGGAGGGATGAGTTTGATGAATCATGTAGGGACGTTTACCGCAACACTCGATCGGGACGTCTACAGTTAGAAGGATCTCAGAGTTGATGCGAGAGCTGCCGCCGAATCGTGAGCGTAAAGAATCAGAATTCGCAGAGTCAGATCTCAAACTTCTCTCTCTCAGGAAGCGATGCGAGGGATGTTAGAGCAAGCGATCAATCCAGGTCTAGTTTCAATGTCAAAGCTAAACGAGGGGGGAGAGAAAGCTTGAACGACCAGCCCAAAAAAAAAAAAAAAAAGGGTAAAAAAGGGGGGAGAAGGGGAGAGGGGGGAACTCGATCAAACATCAGACGAAGAAGGACTATTTGTGTGAGTAAAAGCTATCTAGAGATCGAATGAGAGTAGTTGTGCAACAAGGGAGGAGAGAGAGAGGTTTTTTTGGTGTTTCTTAGCTAAAAGGACACGAGTGAGAGAGAGCGAGAGGGGAGCGTTATGGTGTTTTGTGGGTTAAAAGTGGAGGGAGGGAGTGGTATATAGGGGAGGGGGAGAAGCGCAAAACAAAAGTCTCTATAAATGGGCGAGGTCTGAATGTTATGTGTGAAGTAATCGAGAAACGTGAAATGAGAAAAGAGGAAGAGAAGATCCGGGGAGAAACTATGTAGATTTTGTTTTGTTCTCGTCAAAGGTAGAGTAGAGTAGGTAGGTCCTCCTCCTCCTCCTTTTTCGAGTTTATAGTAGTTTATGTGATTACCTGGCTTTATTTGAAGAAGAGGAAAGACGATCCTGGGAGAGAATGAAGTCGAAATTGAGTAGAGTCGACGGGTTTGGGCGAAGTGATTAGGTATCTCGGGCATAGGAGGAGTTTGCTCTGATCTAACGCGAACTGAATCGCTGGTCGAGAGATTCGCTGTCCTGCCTTGTTGATCCAATCGGCGACGCTAACGAGTCGAAAGAAGGGAGGGGAAAAGGTCGAAACAGAAATGATTGAAAGGGGAAGGGGGAAAGGAGGAGGGGGAGAGGGAGGGAGCAGGTTGTTGTCGAAGTGTCGCTTTTGATTTTGCCTAGCAGACGGATCGAGTGACTTCCCAACCGAATGACCTCGAACGCATGTCGGAGAGTGAGACGGGAGGGAGGAGAGCGTTGGCGTCCGAAGTCGCACGGCAGAGACCGGCCCTCGAAGCGGGAGTGCGACGACGGATAGGTCCTGCCTCGTCGAAATCGACATCACCCATCGTTTCAACGGGAGTCGAGGTCGAGACGGCGGTAGGAGCAGCAGCGACGGGAGCGATCGAAGAGGTCGAAGGAGCGGCGGTCGCAAAGTGCTTGTTGTTGCGAGCGGCGTAAACGAGGCGACCGAGAGCTTCTTCGATGGCGAAGCGGTCTCCGATATCACCACGTACTCCAGCGAGAACCTTGAAAGCGATCGTGTTCAACCATCCAACCCACTTGTCCTCACGAAGAGCGACATCGTAACCGAGAGTCGAGAAGACGAAGATTTCGAGAGCGTTGACGTCCTTGAGAGGAATTCCCGAAACGGTCGCGAAAGTCTCGTTGCGGTAAGAGTTGTCTTGCAACGACTGTGGAAACAACGAAGAGATCAGTACTCAATTCGAGAAAGAGGTTAAAGAGACAGCTTTACCTTGTTGGCGATCATGAGGGAACCCAAGAAGATCTTGAAGGGAGCGGCTTTGAACGAGGTAGTTTGAGCGTCCTGACCTCCTTCAGCGGGCGTAGGAGGGATGATGTCGGTAGGAGCGATCTGAGATACGTAGTAGAGAGCGAGGACGAGATCTTCAGGAGTGACGAGGGTAGCGCTGAGGATTTGCTTGACGAATTGCCTGAATGCAACGCTGGGTTCGACGGGGAAGACGGAGGACGACAAGGTAGGGATCGACGACTTGCGAGAAGTGGAGAAGTTCATAAAGTCGGACAATCCTAGGTTGGCGAGACGTTGACGACGAGCTTCTTCTTCTTGTACCGAGACGACACCGGGAGTTCCAGGAGATGAGCTCGAGACACTCGAGTTGTCACTGGCGAATCCATCAGCCGACGAGCTGCGAAGACGACCGTCGCCGATCGTTCCAAAGGATTCACGACCGAAACGACGCCTCTGGGAAGAAGCGGCGTGAGCGGCGGCGATTTGGTTGTCACGAGCGACGAGGAAACCTTGACGACAAGCTTCCCAAACCATTTCGACGGCGAGATCGGCGAGGGGGACAGCCGAGAGTTCGACGGGAGGAGGAGGGGGAACACTCGAAGTGTTGGGGATCAAATCGTAGAGGACGGTCTTGTCATCATCGAGTTCGTATCCTTGAGCTTGAGGTTCGTACGAGTCTGTGAGAGCGAAGTCAGCACTGCTTTGTGTCAACCTGCCGAGCAGGAATCGCAGATGCTGCTCACCCTGAAGAGTCGCGCGCTGAGCGGACTCTTGACGACCGTAGTTTCCTCCTACTCCATTCCATCCGACTGCCCTCTCATGACTTTGCGACCTCATCTGTTCCTCTTGTCCAGCGTAGGCGGCGGCATAAGAGTAAGCGGGAGGAGGGAGAGTGAATTGAGAAGCTTGAGGAGCGGTCGAAGCGAAGGCGAATCGACTACGAGTGGGCTGATCCATCGCGGCGAATCCTTGTTGTTGTTGTTGAGGAGCAGCGTAGGATTGTTGAGCGTAGGAAGGGTAACCGTAAGCGTTGGCGGCAGCGACGTAATGATGAGCGTCGACGGGAGGAGGGTAAGCGGCTGAGTGCTGAGGAACTTGAGCGACTGCGACCTGCTGAGCGTGGTGAAGATGTTGTTCGTACTGAGCAGCAGCGTTGTTGCCGTAGTATTGTTGCATCGACCACGAGGGAACTTGACCGTCGAAAGACGGATAGTTGTATTGACCGTTCATGCGAAGGTGAGAGGGTGAACGAGAAACTGTGATTTCTCGAGGACCCGAAGTTGTGCTTGTTTGACTAAGCACTTTTGATAGACTAGTGTTAAGTAGTCCTGTTTGAGAGGGAGGTGGAGCTGAGATGGAAATTGACGAGGAGGAAGATTCGGTAGAGGAGATCTTGGGAGAAGCGAGGTGAGTTTCGTTGGTGACGAAGAAGAGTACCGCTGTATACAGAGGAACGGAAAGGAGTCAGTCAGGTGGGGGGAGGTCCGAGAGAGTGAGAAGGAGAAAGGGAAGGATTGCGAGCGAAACTTACAATGCGAGTGAGAGGCGGAGGACAGCAAAGCCCTGCCAAAGAAGCAAAGGAGGATAGAGAGAGTAGAGGAGGAGGAGGGGAGCTGGAGCTTGGTTGTGTATAGGTAGAGAGAGAGAGAGGAATCTATGCGAATTTATGGGGTAAGCCAAATCTCTCACGTTCCTCTAATGTTTGATTTTGCTCACCTGTTTTAAGAGAACCCTAAGAGACTAAAACCTGAACCCTTGAAAGTGTTCTAATACGTTCAGACTAGATAAACCAGAACCTGCTATTCACCCAAAGAGAGAAGAGAGAGGATTAGTCAGTGCTTCTTCTCATCTTTCATCACAATCTACAACGGAAACTCACTGGATTGATTTCTGAGTCTAGAGACGCCGTTTCCAAACCTAATGGAACCGTAAAGACTTGTCTTGAGAGTGAGGAACTGAGGGGCGAGCGAGTTCCTTTGCTACTTGATGTTGATTTCTTGTAAAGAGATCGGTTAAGAAAGCCGGGGGCGTGCAATTGGCTGGCAAACGCAAGGGAGGGGACAAGAGTCGGGCCTGGGGGAGCTCGGAGAGGGTTGAAGTAACTTTTGACAGAGACTTCGCCTTGAGGAGAAAGAGAGAAGCGGATTCGCTTCGATTTCCCTTCGCTCTCTCGGAGGATGAGTCAATATTTCGCAGTCGATTCGCTTCGCTCTCTTTTGCTCGATCGCTTGGTCACAAGAAAGCTCTCAATACTCCCCTTACTCCCATACGAGCGAGACTGCCACCGATCGAGAGGGAAATGCATTGAAATCGTTCGACAAAATTCCATTCTACTACGTCAAGCCAAAAATCTTTGCAATATCGTTCAATTTCGCATCTATCGACGAGTGTGAATGTACGTTAGTCGATATTAATCCAGCGAGACACGGAAGAGAGAGAGAGAGAAGGGAAACGTACCGATCTTTTGCCTACTTCCTTCGACTCCTCGATTTCCAGAGAAAGCCTGCGAACGTGCGTGCGATCGTGAGTGAGCGAACCGAGAAGCTCATAGTCTATTGGACTTACCTCTGCAATGAGCTTCTCCTTTTGCGCTTGAATCTCGAGTACCTTGTCTTCGACAGTATCCTCTGCGACGATTTGGAAAACTCGAACGCTGCAGAAATCGCTCAAAGTTTCGTTAGCTTACGTCTCTCGACGAGAGAGCTGTCGTACTCACTTTTGAGTCTGTCCAATACGATTGACTCGATCTATAGCTTGTTGTTCGATTGCGGGTTGCCACCATCTGCGAAAGGAAGAGACGAGAGAATTTGTCAATCTCGAAGATCAAGTTGTTTGAGCGAGAGGAAGTGGGTCACGCACGGATCCATCAAGACTACTTGACTAGCAATGGTCAAGTTCAAACCGAGAGCACCAGCCTGTAAACGCCGCAAGGTATCGAGCAGATCAGCTCGTGTTCTTCGCCGTTGATCTGCACGAAGAACCCCGCGCTTACCTTCAACGATAGAAGCATTACCATCGGACTCTTCTTGTCAGCTTTACTACCAGCAATTGCATCCTTGTTAGGTGCAGTGAAAGCTTTGATGACTTGTTCGCGTTTCTCTTGTCGCATCGAACCGTCGAAGCTGTACCGATTCGTCGTCTCACCATCAGCACCAGTTCAGGAAGGCGAGATGAAATGACAGTCGAAACGTACCGGCAAGTAGCGATACCTTCTTCGTTCAAAGCAGCTTGAATGCGATCGAGATGAGAGGTCCACTGAGCGCACAAATGGAGCTCGGATCAGTCATGCAACGAAGGAACGATACGATCTCATGATGAGCTCACCTGAGAGAATACGAGAGTCTTGACTCCAGCTGCACTGGCTTTGAGGAGTTTGATCAATTCGTTGGTTTTCGCCGACCTCTCGACTCCTCCTCCTACACTAGCTGATCGACTGACAGTAGCACTCGTAGCTCGTGTACTCGATGGTGTGACACTTCGTTCGGGTCCGACGATACCTTTTTGGGTGAGAGGGTAAGAACAAACTGGACAAACTCCGTTCGTTTCGACTGCGTATTCGATACTGGACACCTATCGCTACATCAGCTCTGTGGGAGACACGATCTGGGGATGCATCAGTGCTTACCAAGATTGACAGAAGATGTGTTGACAGATCGAGATTCGAGCATCGACGACAAGGGAAGAACAAATTGAACATTCTTCTTCGTCGAGTTGGTGCAAGAGTCGACGAAGGTACGTCATTTGTTCTTCACTGCCGTCAGTACCGCTGACTTTCTTGAATTCGTCTTGCAAATGATCGGCTTGAGCTTCATCTCGAATCCTGTTGAATCGCTTCCGAGTCAGAACTGGCTTGATGGAAGAGAGGAAGGGAGAAATGTACATCTCGATGAAGTCAGGTGGACAAAGTGTAGGATCACAAGCGATTTGACGAAGACGAAGGAGGTACGCGACTGCACAACCCGAAGAAATCAGTTTCGAGAGAACGAAGCAACTTTGCGAGAAAGGGTAGCTCACGCATCTGAGAATACTTTGCTCCTCCAGCATCCGAACCGACAACTTTGTCGATGATCTTCTTGAGTTGCTTGAACACGTCGTCATAGGTTTCTCGAGCAGCTCCGGTGAGCTTGACTTTGATTTGGTACGAAAGGAGTTCGGGGAGTTTGACGAGTGGGTTTCCGTTCGCATCCACCATATTCTTCGTCCTGTTCGACGAAAAACCGCTACATCAGCTTAGTAATCGCATCAATGCACAGAGAGCGACGAACCTTCGAAGAGTGCTTGAGAGAACGACAGCCTGCGAGCGCTCGAACAAGCTACATCAGCGCGGTACAGGCGGATAGATGCGAATTTTGACAGCACTCACACGTAGGATTTGAGCGACCTTTGGATCTGGATCAGGAGGAGCTTTCCCCTTCTCTCGTTTCGGAATCGGTACATATCGTTTCCATACTTCTGGATCGTCGAGAGGTTTGCAGATACGAAGGAATTGAATCATAGCTCCCACTGTCAACGACGGAAAGAAGGTTAGTCGAGATCGAACGGGGGAGGATGAGGTAAAGAAAGAAACGTACGATCTGCAGCGGCATTGACGATTGGTGTTCCAGTTAGAATCCATCGACGTCTGTCAAGGTGAAGGTTCAACATCAGTACAGAGATCTTTCGTAGATGTTGAGCGAATCCAACTGACTCTGCGGTCAATTCTGCAGCAGCTCTCGACATCTTCGCTTTCGGATTCTTGATCAAATGACCTTCGTCCAACACGATCCTCCTCCACTTGATCGCATGTAGTGTACCGTCCTTGACGTTCTTCTTCTGTTTCTTCTTCGGTGGTGAATCGAGAGCAGCGATCTCTTCCTCAGGTTCCACGCTGTTCTCTTTCGACGGCTTCGGTGTCGCCTCTTCAATACCTCCAACTAGCGTTTGACTATTGAGTAGAGCGAACCGTCAGTCCAAGTCGAAGGCGAGATGAGGAGCAAAGGGGAGAACGAACTAGGTCGTAATGATCACGTCAAACTCCCTCAATTGCTTCTTGCTCAATTCCCTTCCTTCTCCGTGATAGAAATGCCAATTCAACCTCTTCTTCCCTACATGCTGCGAAAATTGATCCGTCCAATTTGAAGCGACCGAAAGAGGGCAGACTGTACAAGTTTCCAGTACTACGACATGAGTGTCTATCGAAAGGCAGAAGTCGCAGAGTCTCGAGAAAACGCACCGATCAGAGTCATATCGTCGAATCGCTCATCCGGATCCTCAGGTTTCGATAATACTCCTTCTCCAGTATCATCCGTACAAACCAGAGCGATAGTTTGCATCGTTTTACCCAAACCTGTGAGCCAAGGAGATCAACCAACGATCAGTTCCGAAAGCAGCCATGTCGTAAAGGACCTCTGAGGCTTACCCATTTCATCAGCCAAAATTCCACCTCGTTTCAGAATCGGTTTCTCTCGTTGATTACTACCCGTTCCCACATTATGCCAGAACGTCTTTCCCTGTGAGCCGACAGAGTTCCGCCTAGTCAGAGTCTGCCAGACTAGTGATTGGTCACAAATCAAGACCCACCTGTTCATCTTTCTTCATCGACCACAATTGAACTGGAGGATCGTCTACTTTTTTCGGTAGAATCGGATGCTCCATCTTGATCATCCATGCTAATCCTTGTCTCTGTATTATTCTCACAAGCACTCAGTCCACATCTCATAGAGCGACTGAGGTAGAGCAAGAAACATACCTGGAATTCCATCAAATTCGTTTTCATCGTTCCATCTTTTCTCCCTGGCGGACAAGGGTGAATCGGTAGTTTCGTAGGATCCATCGAACCGGCAGAGAACATCGAAGAGAGAACATCGATGGATTGAGTAGCTTTTCGTTCTTGAAGTACTGCATGGGTCATCGCTAAATCTCCCTGTTTGACTCAAATGGGTGGAAGGTCAGAGTTTGGCTAGCACCCTTCAACCAGAGCGAGACGAACCTTGTATGATTTCCCTCCTCCCCCGTTTGTTCCAGATCCACCTTTCCTCTCCCTCTCCTCGTCCTCATCTTCCTCCCTCTCGAGCACTTCCTTGGCTTCCTCCAACTCCTTCTTCTTCTCCCTCTCTCTCCTCGCTTTCTCCACCCTCTTTGGGAATGCCCAATCCAATCTCTCGTCTCTAACGTATTTCCTTTTCCCCCAAATTTCGAGACTCATAGGAACTGATGCGATACCAGTCACGTTATTCGGAACTGTACATTGAGCTCTCTTCTGACGTCAATGGAGTGAGAGGAGTAGGAAGAGAGAGCGACGTACCTGGACCTGCAGTAGCAGTTAACCGAATCTTTCTCTCATTAATCAAAGGAGCCAATCTTCCCGCGAGCACCCTCGATACGAATCCAATCTTGAGTCCCCTCACATGTCTCACTTCAATAGCGTTCCTGTCATTCGCGTTGTACTTGTCCTATCCTCCTCTTACACATCAGCTGAGAGGAAAAGTAGGAGAGAGAGAGACAGAGAACTCACTCTTCGAACTTCCAATTTCATTCCTTCTTTCACTGTATGTCCTCATACACTCTTCCTACTCAGCTAGGCTCTCGTACTCGAGTAGGATCAAAGATTGAGAGAAAACGTACGAGTTCTAATCCCACCTGAATATTTCAACCCATTAATATTAGCTTTCGGCACAACCGTCATCAATACCTCTTCCTCCGGATCCCCGACCTCGATCTCTTCTTTATCATCCATCTCTACGTCCTCCTCTTCCCCTTTGACAGACGGTTTGAGTTCTGAAATGGTTGAGGCATCTTCAATTTGTTTACCTTTCCCTTTAAGATCTGAGGGTGATACTGAACGCTCTAACTTGGGCTGGGAGTAGTGTGAAAGGGTCAGTATAGCTTTCAGAGGTGTAGGGAGAGAAGGAAAGGTACTTTGATATCTTGATCTTCTTTTGCTGAGGATTCAGCTAGTTGGATCTTGGAGCTCGAGGCGATTGGGCTGTCAGACTCTGATTTCAGCGCCATACTGTTCTGTGGTAAAGGATCGGCACTCTGAGAGTGAAGTGAGTGGGAGTAAGAAGCGAAAAGGTTTCGGGCAACTTTTGGAAGAAATGACATCTCGCAAAACATCTTTGTGGTTCTCTCGATTGATAGCACAAACTGATGGTATTGACAAGGAATGCGCACGGATGAACACAACAGGGAATCGCAAAAAATTGAAAGACTGAAAAACTCGAATATGAATAGTGAACTTCTTAATGAAACGATCTCTTTCCCCTTCTCGCCGGCTACCCTTCTATCTCTCCGTTCGTATCACCCTCGGTTTGTCGACATGGATCTTCCTGTATCCAAGGTGGATTCGCTCTTCGTCTCTGCAATCGGATCTCGAACAAGATCCCCTCTTTTCCCTCCCGACCTCTACCTCGTTCCCGCTTGGAAGTAGTCGGACCAAGCTTGACTAGCTCTGTAGGTCGGGGAGGTTCAGGCACCATCAGCTTTCCGTATAGCGAGGTGCGAAGAGAGATCCTTGACTTACTCAATCATTGATGAAGTTACTCCCGCCACGCTCTTTGCTCCATCCCTCGCGAGCTGTAAATCCAATGCATCATACACTGAGTTCGGACAAAGCTCCCTCACACAGTCAGTAGTCATTTCTAACCGTGCGCAAATAGGACTATCGCAAACTCACGAGCGAAAACCCCCTCCGCTACCAACTTGAACCTCTCCCACCTCAACCCATCCAACTCTTTCCTCGCGCTTCTCAACCTCATCCTCTCCGTTCTAACTCTCTCCCTAACTTTCCTCTCCTCCTCGACTTTCTCCAAACTCCTAATTTCCCCTCCTCCCCCTCCTCCAATCTCCCAAAACTCCAATTCCTCTAATTCTTTCTCCAGTTTGACGACTTTCTCCCTCCTCTCCTTTCCAACCCTATACAACCTCTTACGAGTTCTCGAGAGTTGAACCAACCCGATCAAAACATTCAGGAGTGAAGAGAGATCTGATAATTTATCGATTGATCTAATACGTTCTCGAGTAATTCTCAAGATCCCAACTTTCGCAGCTAGATAGACGTTGTCGGATAAAGTAGCGACGAGTTCCAGGGATTGTCGAGAAAGTTCAAGGAATTTCTCTTTTGAACTTTGTCGTAATTTCGAGTGTTTCGAGCCGGGAAGATGTCCGGTCGAGAAGAGAGAGGACAAAGTGTTTGAGTTGAGGGATTGGAGGAGGTTTGAGAGGGATAAGAGTCGACGGAGGGCCGAGAGGGAGGCGACGACGGTGAAGAGTAAAGAGAGGAAACGGGAGGGAGGTAAGTGAGGTTTGTGTTTGAGGTAGAGGAGGAGTCGGAGGAGGTATTGAGTTGATTTCTACGGGGTTCCAAAAGGGGTTCAGCGAAGGCGAAAGGGAGGGAAGAAGGGAGAGAGGGAGAGAGAGTTTTACGAGGATTGAATCTCTTCCTGAATCTGATTGGAGATAGTTCTTGATTGTGCGTTGTACTAGTGGATCTGAATGGGGTGCTTGAACATACTGGGCACTCAGAGGGAGAGGTGAGTTCGGGATGATATTGATTGAGGGGAAACAAACAAACGAAAGGAGCGGCTTACTTTTGTCACTACGGGACTACTCTTTGCATTGAGACCAGGTATAGGTGCGATCTCTGCCATTTTAACGAGTCGATCAGAAGCAGAAGCGAACGAAGTGAACGAGACACTCCATCTCTCACTCTTTTCCCCTCAACCCCTCTTACATGACGGTACATTCACTCTTGAACACCTTGGGACCTTCAACATCAACTCGAAAGAAACCTCTCTCACCTGAACCCGTCAGTCTCCCCTCCCTCTCTTTCCCTCTTGAATCTCATGACGTACTCTTCTCCCTGCCTTTAGACTGTCTGTTCCCCTCTCCCACAATTCTCAAAACTTGAAGGAGACGCAGCATCTGAAGCACGTCAAGCTCACCACAAACACCTGATTCAAGAAGCGGTCAATTCACCTCTCGAATTACCTCAAGATGCACAATTCGCACCATCCCCAGATCTCACTCATTCAAATACGACACTCGATTCGAATGTCACGATAGGAGGGAAAGGTGGGACTGGAGGGAAGAAAGGAGGAGGTCATTATGAGCAGTGGGAAGTTGCGAGAGCTATTGAGAAGAAAGATGTAATGAGTTTGATGGAGATTAAACAGAATCAGTTTGATCTGTTGATCAGTGGGACTCCGTTACCCATCGTGTACGCTATGAGGTTAGGCAAGAGTCGTGAGTTAGTTGGATAAACCACTTGGGGGGAAGAAATATCGATCGCTGATACTTCTTTTTCTTCGACTTCTGACTCACAGATTCGGATATTGCCATTTTACTGATAGGTGCTATGAGTCGGAAAGTGAACGATGTGACGGATGACGAAATGGCGATGATGAACAGTCAAACGAAATCCACATTGTCAGTTCGCAATCCCTCTTCTCTTCCTCCATCTCCTCTTTTCTCCTTCCTCTTCCCCTGCTCCTTCCCTCCTCCGCTACGTCTTTCTCGTCTCTTACTCTTGCTTCCTGCTTTCCTCCCCAAGGAGCTAAATTCTTCCCGTTCTTCTTCAGACGCGCTTTACGAGCCTCGTTAAAAATCGCCATCAACGCTTCCCTCTCCTCCTCCGACACGTCCCTAATCTCTTCCTTCCTCCAAGTAGTAGTAATGTCCGAAGGAACTCGTTGGCTTCTCTCCTCAACCCAACAACTCTCGCTCGCATTCCGTACCGGTCCCTCTGCGCGCCCAATCGAGCAAGCTGAAAAAGTCATGTATAGTTGGGTTTCGAGGGAATTGAAGGAACGACAAGTGTCAGCTGTGGAAGAATATACGAGTAATGGAGTTTGGGATTTGAGTTTGTTGGGAGTTTGGTCAGTTGTTCAGGATCAGACGGGAGAAGGGGAAACTTTACCGCTTTGGTACTTTGGGAGGGATGATAGGATGCTCAAGTACGCTCAAATGTTTACTCTCTCTATCCCTCTTGTGAACGAAGGAACTGATAGAGGTAGGAGTATTTGTGCGTAGAGCTGTCGAGGAAAGAATGGCAGTAATGAAGAGAACGGGAGTTTGGACAAAGAAGGTTAGTAAAGGGATTCGACAACAGGTCGAAACAATGTTGGACGTGTTGGGACATCGGGAAGTGAATGGAAGGGAACGAGTAGAGATGTTGAAGGATCAATTGGATGCGAAAGAATAGGGCTCGAGAGGAGACTTGTATCATAGTTTGCACGCACCACTCTTTCGTATTATTCAATGTTGTCATAATCACACTGTAACACTACTCTTGACTCCCTGTGCCGTGAAGGAGACCTATTTTTGACCTTGTTATAGATTGTTGCGAAACTCGAATTTTGCTCGAATTGATTCGAGATTTTGGTTTTACTTATTTTCTTTCTCCTCCTTCATCCTTTCATCTGTCTCTTCGAGTCCAAGTCGATCACTCTCGAACACCTCCAAGGCTTCTCTCTCCACTCTACTCTATTTGCTCCCCACCTCAACCTCCACTCCGCCTCTCTTCTCCCTCTTCCGCTCTTCGCTCAGCGATGTCACTCCTCCCACCTCCCGCCGCACCTTGTACCGACTTCTGGGGCTACCCTCAAGGTTCTGCCACGTGCTCCATCACCTGCATCTCTCCTGCTTCCCTCGAATTGGCAGAATACACTATTCTCCATCCTTCAGGAAATAAAACGTTTGACTCTCTCGCGCTCTCTATCTACTCGGGTTGAGCTGATGTGACAATCATGAGGTCGAACAGGAATCGACATCCTATCATCGTTTCGTTGATACGTCATGAACCTTCGAATTCTCTCGTTCTTTTCGATTTAGGCATGAGTAAGGATTGGAGGAGCTACGTTCAGTTACCTGGAGATCATAAAGGGAAAGCCGATCGATTGGAAGAGACTTACAAGCCCGAGGTTATCGAGGACGTCGATGAAGTATTGAGGAAGATGGGAGTTTCACCAAATGATATCAAATTTATCGTTTTCTCTCGTACGTTCTCTCCTCAGCTTCAAACGATGCGTATTGACGATCTCAACGCGTGCAGACCATCACTTTGATCACACCGCTCATCCTCTCTCCCCCTTCCCCAAAGCTCAAATCATCTGCGGACCTCAAACACTCTCCCTCATTCCCTCCCTCCATCTCTCCCCCCTCCTCCCCACCCAATCCACCCTCGAACTTTCCTACCACGCATCTCCCTCCCACCTCCTCACTTTCCAACACACCCACGATCTATTCTCCGATGGGTCCTTGCTATTGTGTTCAACTCCCGGTCATACACCCGGTCACCTCGCAGCTGTCATTCGTACCTCTCCTGAAGAGTACGTTGTATTAGCAGGTGATTGTGCTCATCATCCGAAATGTTTGAGTTTGAGACCGGGTGCGGAAGAACATTACAGGATGGGTCGTTGGAAGGATCCTCATGCCGTGACGGAGGAGGAGAACACTAAGATTCATTCGATGCATGAGAGCTATGAGATGGCGGAAGTGAGCTTGGAGAGGTTGAAGGCGTTGGAAAGGAGGGATGAATTCATGGTGCTTGTTGCACACGATTTCGAGAGATGGGGAAGGTGGAAGAAGGGAGAGAATGGGGAGGTCGAATTGAAGGGTTGGAGGAGGAAAGGAATGAAGTGAATATGCGAGGGAAAGGATGATAGCTTGTGAGACGGAAAAGAGAAAAGGGAAGGGAAAAGAAAATGGAGTCGCTTGTCGCTTGCTTTGTTCAATAATACTCGGCGCTTTTGTAGTGTACATCACATAGTCAGTTCAGAAAGCTCTCGAGAGGAACGAAGAATCAGTCAGAAACGATGCGAGGAAAGAAAAAGCGTACTTAAGCGATTACAACAAGCAATTGTTACGGAAAGTCTCCCCTTGTCACTCGTCTCATCTTCCTAGCGAGCCACGCTTCGATCAGACTTTCTGTTTCTTCTCCTTCCCCTTCCCCTTCTCATTCTCGTCGTTACTATCCGTCTCTTCAACAATACTCTTCTTCTCATTCCCCTCCTTCTCTTTCTCTTTGAGCACTTTCTTTGCCTCCCTTCCCCTCTTCTCCCATTCCTCTTGTATCCATTTTTTGAGTTCCGGCAAGTTCTTGAACGTTTTCAAGTAGGGTGGATAAGGGGATTTGAGATCGCTTTTCAAGAGTGACTCGTAGATACTGGGTGATTTCTTTTGCATCTCGAACTCGTGCTTAGGTCAGGAGAGAGGAGTGAGGAGGGAGGAGGGAGGAGAGAGGAAGACGTACGAGCGAGAGAGTTTGGGATTCGATTCCCGAGATCACGTCTGAGAGATGCAGGAAGAATCCGAGTTGAGGGTGGAAAGAGTTCCAATGCCTGTTTGACGAGGAGATGTACGAGTCAGTCGAGCTTCGGAGAGGACTCAGCAGCATCACTTCGACGTACTTCTTATTCTTCAAACGATCGGATAGCATATCATTCGAAATGACATGTAGATGGACATGCTTCACTGGGAGGATCAGTCGAACGTAAGCGTCGTGTTGTGATAGCCTACGTACAAACGAGGACTCACTCGATTCATTCGCGTGGAATCCGACGTTGACGTCCCATTTCCATCCATATTCTTTCATCATTTCATCTTGAATCATGTCCTGTACAAACGCACGAACGCTTGATTTGCATAGCAAAGTTAGGTATCAGGGGACGTGAGCGGCGCACCTTGACTTCATTCGCTTGCCTTTCGAGCGCTCTGAGAACTTGCAGTTTGTGCGGTGATTTCAAAAGAGTTGAAAGTGAATCGAGTTGGGAGGAAGCGATCTTTTGCGATGCCTCGGCGAGTGGGAATGGATCTCTGGCTATCGATGAGGAGCTATACGTCAGCGAGAACCGAAGGAGAGGAAGAGAGAGGGTTGCGAACGAAGAATGAGGAAGTGATACTTCGCCTTTTCATAGCCATCGAATATCGTCAACCTGTACGCTTGATCTACTCCCTCAGCTCTTCATCAACCATCGCCTGAATAGGCAGAGAGGACGTACGTCTCCTTGTTGCAATTCAACAAAACCCCTTTTGGCAACTCCTTCTCTGGATCCTTCATGCGTGCATAGGACTGCAATACGTTACTCCATGACATATTAGGTGGAGTAGGCCAAGGTGAGTGCTTTGCGGCGAGACGCTGGCGAGGGCGAGGTGTTGAAAGATGAGAATTCGGGAGGGAGGAGAAACAGCGAGGAAGGACTCGAGGGGTTACTACGGAGTGCGAGAGGGGTCTTGAATGAGTCGAGTATTGAGTAAGCGATGAGCGGGTTCGAGCAAAGGACATGAGAGGAAGAAAACGAGAGCGAAATCGAACCTCTCGCACTTTTCCATTCTCGCAAGGGTTTCGCAACACCCTGGTCTCGTCTCTCCTATCTGCACGGCATATTCTCGATGAACAGAAAGAAACGAAGGGAAAGCAAAAGAGAGGAATAAGAATTATATTAGATTCCCTCCTCTATTTTCACTCCTCCTCCCGCTACAGATTGCTCTCCAACTGCGAAAGGTGCAGGACTATTCCCCGGACTCTCCTCAATCCCTATCGCTTTCCCTACCACTCCACCAGCGACAATACCTGGATTGATCCCATTCGCTCCTCCAACCGGTTCCTTGGAAAGTTTCGGTTTCTTCTGAATCGATCCTTCTACTCCTCCATTCGCAGCCGCTCGCTCCGCCGCTCTCTGTTGACGTTGTAGTTCCCGTGCTCTCACTTCGACCATCACTCGAATAGCTTCCATCTCGTCTAGATCATCCAACCTCGTTTGTTCCTCATAAAACTCCTCATACCTCTCGCACAACGGTCTCCAATCCCTTCCTTCCTTCCTCGCATCTCCTACCGTCGCTTGAGGTTCGAGTAGCGAGTCGATGTTGTCCGGAGGAGGGAAATCGAAATCGGGACCTGGATTGATCGTGCAAATTCCTCCTCCAAAGACGGAAACGAAAGGGTAATAACCCGTACTTCCATCGTCGTGCCAGTTCTCCATGACGATCCTACTCGCTGATTTCGCCCGCTCCTTCGCGTTCTGCCCTCGATGTTTCTCCAACGGTACGAAATCGAATAAATCCCTAAACGCTACTCCTTGACATTCTCCATCGACAAAGAACGCAATCTTGCTCCCTTCCAACTTCGGTAATGGTCTCATCGGAGGTCCTTGATCGATCTTCGGAGGCGGTACTTTCGTTCCAGGTGCGGCAGTCTTCTTCTTGCTTTTCGACGACTCCAATTCTTGCTCCTTCGCTTTCTTCGCTGCCGGGTCGACCAGGAGTTCTGACATTTCCTTCGAGGCGGCGTACTCGAGTTGTTCGAAATACAGTTGACCTTTGTACCGAATCGGTACTCGTTTCCTTATGATCCTCCTCGGATCCCTCGAACTTCCTTCCCGATCCACAGGTGGAGGTGGTTTCGTCGGTGGTAAAGAGAGGTACACTCCAATCGTAGAATGCGAACCGAAAGGTTTCCCATAAGGAGTTGGATGAGCCAAATGAATCGAATCACCCGTCTTGTCCCTGATTCCATAACTATGCCCATCTACTCCAACCGGAGCGTTCAACGGACTTTCCCTACGACCTACTCCAACTCTCACCCAACTCCCTTGTCCATCCCCTCCACTATTCTTGTCTTCTCTACCTCCTTCTCCTCCTGCTCTCTCAACTTTGATCTCCCAATACCATCCACCTTCTCTCACTCCGACATTGCTCCTCACTCCCCTCCAGCCTTTGTCCGTAGTGACGCTTCGTCCATCTTCAGTGAGATAAGTAAAGGGAGAACGATCTTCCCAACTCCAACGAACTTGTCGAGGTTCAGCTTCGATCTGACGTTGAGGAGGAATCGGTAAAGGAGAGTTTGGGGAGGGACCGCAAGGGGTGTAGCGGAAAGAGTGTTTGTTGAAGGGGTGGGAACGGGTCGAATGGAATTCTAAGGAAGGGTGAGAAGGGAGGGTTGAAGGGGGAGCTGCAAAGAGAGGGAGAGGGGCAATCGAAGGGTACTCTGGTTCATCAGGAGCTGCTGGTGGAAGGTCCTGAACGGGTTCAAAGGTCGAACTGGAAGCGGAAGGAGGGAGTGGGACGGAAGGAGATTGAGATGAAGGGGAAGGGGAAAGTTTTCGCTTCGAAGGTCGCTTCTCAGCTTCCTGTAATCGCTCCCTCGCCTTCAGTGATTGGTTTGGGTGACTGAGAAGGGAGAATGAGACTCACTTGTTGTTCAAGTTGATCGAGTGGTTTCTCTTCTTGGGAAGGGGATTGACCGCGTTCTTCGAACTGGTGAATACTTGTAGAGGTTGACGCTATCGGTTGGATTGATCCCGAGCTATCTTGAAGTGAGTCTGACATTCGAGTGAACGATTAAAGATGAACCGGAGAAAGTTGGCTCTCTCCCTCCTTCATCTCACTCCTTATAGCTTCGGTTGCGGTTCAGGATTGCCCACTATGGCTGTCACAAGGCGAGCGATACTGCTCGTAACTATCCTGTCTCTTTCTCTCGCTGTTTCGGCTCACGCTCACGAGGTAGTTTGCCATCTCCACTCTCCTCTCTCCTCCCTCACCGTACCCGTAAGCTAACGAGACTATTCGATAATCAACGATAGCACCACATGGAAGATGTCGGACCCTACGAGCAGAACTTTCTGAATGAAGAAGTGAACCTCTTTCCTCTTTTCCCCCTCTTTTCGCCTTGAAGCCGAACTCACTCTCTCCTCCTCTCTCTAGCCGATCGACTCGACGCTCAAATGGCACATCGGTATTCAAACACTGTGTTGGGGTTTCCTCTTTCCCGCAGGAATGATCATGGGCTTGCAGAAATCAAGATATCATGTTCCTCTTCAAACTCTCACGATTCTCCTCTCGTTGGGTGGCAACACGTTGGGTCATTCACACAAAGGAAGGATGTTCCACTACACGTAAGTCCCCTCGTCAAACTGTTCGAAAGGAGCTCGGTTTATCGAGAAGGAGCTCGAGAACTGACGGTTTCCTTCGACAGTGCTCATGCGGGAGCCGCATTCTACATGTGGTGGTACATGATACTTCAAGCTTCATTCGGAGTCTTCCTCAAGCTACACGTCCTGGAAGGAACAAAGGTTAGGAATGGAGTCAAGAAAGCGCACAAATGGGTAGGAATGACATTCCCCATCTTTGGTTGGGCTCAAATGCTCTTTGGTGTACGTCCAATCCTTCGTTCCAAGTCACTTCCCGAAGAGAGGCTGACTCCTTTGAGGTTGGGACATCCAGGCTATCGCTTCATTGGGATTCTGTTTCGGCGAACACTTTGGACAATGTTTGGCTCATGAGATCATGTTAGTTCTTTCAACGCTTCTCTACCGACAAAACGAGTAGCTGATAGTGGATCTCGCGAGTTTGCAGGGGATCTGCTTTCATTCTTTACGCTTTCATTATGCTTTTGATGTTACGACTCGGTAAAAACCTGTCCTTCTCCTCTCGATATGCACGAGCTGACGCTTGAGCAATGTCTGTTAATAGGCGCAAGCTTCCTGCAACAGCACAAGTTCTCTCAAGAGTTCCTCGATTCGACGATCATCGGAATCTGGGGAATCGTCAATACCGTCAGTCCTCATCACCCTCGAGACGTTCCTTTCCTCGAACTGATTCGAAATTACTCTTTTGGAACAGTTCACGGAGCACAACTTCTTCGGAGAGAACAGCGGATGGTCACACAAAGACATGCAGCATGTTTCGTTGGGAGTCTTGTGGTGGTGTGGAGGAGCTTTGGGAATGTGGTTGAGTTGGGGAGGGAAACGAAGCGTCGTACCTGCCTTGATCATTGTTCGTTCTCATCTCTCTGTCTCTCTCATTCGAGCTTGAACTGACACGTAACTCCCGGGAGTGCAGGCTATGACAGGTCTAGCAATGAAAATGCACGGACAACACCTCGAATTCTCCACGACCGTTCACAAGGCATTCGGCTACTCGCTCATTGCTGCCGGTCTCACTCGTCTCGTCGAAATTTGTTTCGTCCTCAACGATCAACCGACCCCTTCGACTTCGCTCGAGAATTCGAAAGTTCGAGCTTTTCAACACCTACCTCCCTTTCTACTCGTTTTGAGTGGACTGACATTCATGAGTGCGACGGAAGAACAAATGCAATGGGTGGCGGGGAGTGGTGCGTTTCTTTTCGCTTTTTTAGGCTACGCTATCAGGTACTGAGTGGAATGGATGAGCAGGAATGGACGCTACGACCTACATCAACATCCTCTTCTCTGGAAGCTTCATTATTTACCTAGTCGGAGTCGGGATGCTAGACTTTTACGAGTTTGAGCGAGGGAGAAGGGAGAAGCGGGAACGGATCAGAGAGGGAGTGAGAAATGGACTTAGGGATGAAGAGGTCGGCGGCGGAAGAGGATGGTTTGAGGGAGTATGGTCGAGGTTTCCGGGTCAGGGGAGGAGCTTGAATGAGACGAGGAGGAATACAGCGGAGTATGAAGCGATGCCTTTGACGTCGGGGAGGGAGAGTGTCGATGTGAGATCGGGAGGAGGTGCAGGTAGCGGAAGTGGAAGCATCGAATCTCTCGAGATGGGAACGAGGCGAAATCGTCACAGGGAAGAAAGCGGGGAGACTGTTTTCGAATTGGGAGATGAGGAGGAAGAGGACGATGGAGCTGATGGGTACTGGAAAGAATCTGAACGAGAACGAAGAAGCGCTCGAGTATAACGAACATTCACGACCATACTGTATACACTCTGTAGCTCCTCTCTAACGACAATATTGCATGTTGACCACATTTCTACAATTTTGATCCAAACACCATCCCCTCTAACCTCGTCGCATTCACATGTTTCTCGTTCAGTTCGCTCAGCTTCATCACTCCTAGTAACCTCATCGCTCTCTCCAGCTCTTCTTTGAGGATCTCGCCACATTTGACGATACCTTCCTCGCCGTACATCAGTGAGAACATGAAAGGTCTTGCGGTTGATACTGCATGGGCGCCTAGACAAAGAGCTTTGACGATATCTGTACCTCGACGAATGCCTCCATCGAGAACGACCGTGAATTTGGAAGGATCCGAGAGGAGATGAGGGGCGTGAGAACGGATTTCGAGTAAGGTTTCGAGGGAAGTATTTGCGCTGTGAAACTCGACACCCCCTAATCAGTCGATGGCCGATGATAGAGTGAGACGAGAGAGTCTCACGTATCGACTTGACGCCCGCCGTGATTCGAGAGGAAGATTCCTCGAGCTCCCAATTCGTATGCTTTCACAGCGTCTTCCCACGTATGAATTCCTTTGATGATGATGGGCATCCCGTTCGATACTTTCTTCAGCCAGGGGAAGTCGTCCCACGACAGAGAAGCGTCGATCGTGCTGTTTCGGCGAAAAAGAGAAAACGAGAGGTCAATCCGCAAATTCGATCAAGCTTCTTCACACCTGGCTATCACACTTCTCCAGAGCAGCAAGACACCACGAGAGAAGGCTGGCGATTCGACTAGAGGAGTGAGAGTTCACTCACGCCGAAGTTTGAGCGACCGCCGAAACTTTATCTCCAGCCTTCTGACCCTGATTACTCAGCGCGATCGCATTCTCATCCAACCCAGTCCTCTCATCTAGTTCTCGTTTCCCAGGTATCGCCAAGTCGACAGTCACGATCACTGCTTTGTACCCCATCTGTTGAACTTCCGCAATTTGTTTCGCTGATCGCCAACGTTCTTTGTGGAGGTAGAGCTGGAAGAGAAGGGGTTGGGTAGGAGTGGCGACTTTTGATAGCTCGAGGTGAGAAACGGATGCGTGTGTCGAGGGCTGTACAAGACGAGATGCTGCTCAATCTGACTTGAACGATGAGTGAGATAAAGGAGATTGGCCACGAACAGCGTAGGGGATGCCTAATTGACCCGCACCCTTCACGATACATAGCTCTCCGTCTTTGTGTGCCAGCCCTGTACTCGGTGAATGATCAGTCTCCCTCATTTGGCATCAGGATTGGAAAGCCATCTATTTATCTTACTTCCCATTGCAGCAGGGGCAATCATGACGGGCAACGAGCTCAGAAACCCGAAGAGGTTCGTTTTGAGATCTATAGTGCCCGATACATCCCTCAATACCCTCGGCCTGAATCTAATTTCCCTCCAAATTTCCTTGCTTCGCGCATAAGTTTTGCCATCGTCCGCTGAGGATTCATAGTATGCCCAACTTTTCGGTTTGAGCGTCGATTGAGCCGAGACCTCGAAGTCGTGTAGGGAGAGAATGGAGTCTAGTGGAGTGGAGGGGGAGGGAAGAGAGGTCATTCCGAAAGTGAGAGAGGGAAGGTTGCGAAGGAAGGCGAGAGAGGGAGGAGAGCGTTTCTTCTTGGTAGAGGGTGAGCCGATAAGGTATTGTAGTAGTTTGGGAGTCGTGAGAGCGCAGTTGAGGGGTTGTAGCGACGAGGAGGAGCGATTGCAGAGTAAGCGGGGAATCAAAGTGGAGGATTGAATGAAGGCCGGAAGGGATTTGCGACTTGGGCTGATCTGAATGAGTCAAAGGCGAGAGCGTGTGGGTGGACCTGAGAATCCGCTTGAGTCGAGTCGAGTCGAGGCGATGCGAAGGAGTGAGAGAGTCAAAATCGCTCCTCTGGTTCTCCCACTTTCATACATTCCATCGATTCGACTTCTTGGTCACCCAAACATATCCAATCTACGCCCTACAGCATTACAATTAACCTAGAACTCAAAGATACCTCTTGCCGATCCTCCACTCATCTCCGATACCTCCTCCCCTCTTGCAAACAATGTCTACACGATTCGATCAAAGAGCGATGGGTCACCCAACAACTACAGCAATAGATCCAGCAGATCGACCCTCCTTGAAAGCGTTCCAAGCAGAGATGGAAAAGACTAGGAATGAATCGGGAAGACCTGATGCAGTTGCAACTACGGGAACAGGGATAGAGGACAAGGTGAAGCAGTTGAGTATAGAAGAAGAGGATACAGAGGTCGAGCAAGAGGATGGCAAAACTTTAGTGAGTCTTGTTAGCCCAACTCAAGTTCGAAGTGGGGGGGCGAATCGACTTCTCTCCCCGTATGAAAGGCTGACACTCACCCATTTTATAGCTTGAGAGGTTAACAAATCCACAAGAGAGTGATTCAGCCGCTCTAACAAGTTTACTCGATCGAGCACTCCACAAAGCCCAAGGCGAAATCGTTCTCGAATTAGGACCTCACTCCCTCTCTCACAAAACCCTCGCCTCGATCTTCGACAGACCTGATACACTCTCTTCCTTGTCCCCTACCGAAACCTACCTTCCCTCATCCCAAGTCTCACAAATTATCTCAACCCTCAAAACTCTCCTCGCAGACATCGCAGCTTCAGTATCAATACTCCATAACCCATTCGGAGAGGATGGAAAATTGAGTCAGGAGAAGGAGAAATTGACGGAGACGGAGAGTAGTCAGAATGACGAAGAGACTATCAAGAGGTGGAGTGGGAAAAGTTTGAGATTGATGGTGAGGAGGAAACCTGAAGGTGCTGAAGATCTGTTGGAGACGAGAGTGGCAGTAGTAGGGAATGTCGTAAGTCGATACTCTTACGAATCTTTCCTACCTTCGGACGAGACTGATTCGTAAAGTTCCTCGTCTCGCAGGACGCAGGCAAATCTTCCTTACTCGGAGTCCTCACGAAATCGAAACTCGACGACGGAAGAGGACGTGCACGAGTCTCTTTGTTCCGACACAAGCACGAGATTGAATCTGGACGAACCTCATCTGCTGGAAACGAGATCTTGGGATTCACGCCTGATTCAAACGTGATCGTTCCAGACGAACATGGGAAACAACAAGCGAATTGGGAAGCGATTGCTGCGAAAGCGGGCAAAGTCGTGTCGTTTACAGATTTGGCGGGTCATGAGAGGTAAGCTCTTTCGAGTTTTGCAGGAGGAAAGATAGAGAAGGAGACTGATTCGCGAGCTGCGAGTAGATATCTCAAGACGACACTTGCGGGGTTGACGGGAAGTGGTGCAGATTTCGTTTTACTGATAGTGGGAGCGAATGCAGGACTGATAGGAATGTCAAAGGTGAGTGAGCGATTTGACTGATTCGAGCGACTTCTTCACGAGTGTCCGTCCTCAATACCATCGCTTCACTCACAGGAGCATCTCTCTGTCGCTCTCGCACTTTCATTGCCTATCGTTGTTGTCGTCACAAAGGTCGACATGACTCCCAAGAACGTTTACGAACAAACTTGCAAGCAATTGGTGAAGATCTTGCGAAGTCCAGGGTGTCGAAAGAAACCTGTCTTCGTTAGTCCACCTTCTCTCCTTGCTCTGAACAAACACGGCTCACCCGTTTAAATGTTCAACAGGTCAAAGATTCCGGTATGGCTGCAGAATTGGCCGCGAATTTCTCAGCTGAGAAAGCAGCACCAATATTCACCCTCTCGAGCGTCACTGGAGAATCCCTCAACTTGCTCAAAACTTTCTTGAACGTCGTTAGACCCACTTCTACAACCGAGCATTATCCAGTCGACGCGAACTTCGAATTCTCTATCGATTCAATCTTTTCAGTACCTTTCACGGGAACTGTCGTTAGTGGTGTCGTCATGGCTGGGTGAGCTCGATCGTACTCTATCTACCTCATCCCTTGCGGAGACTGATGTAGAGGAGATGAGTCCTTACAGCCGTGTTCGACCAAACGATACAGTTCTCCTCGGACCTGATTCCCTCAACGCTTTCCTTCCTGTCGCGATCAAATCTATCCAGCGCAAGCGAGTTAACGTCGACTACGCTGAAGCCGGTCAATCCGTCTCGTTCGCTTTGAAACGAGTCAAGAAAACTGGAGTTAGAAAAGGAATGGTACTCTTGGGTCAAACTTCGGTTCCACCTGTTCCAGTCCGAAGGTTCGAAGGTGCCGCGTTAGTGTTGTATCACAACACGTTGATTACGGAGAGGTATCAAGCTATGTTACATAGTGGGACTATTAGACAGACGATTCAGGTCGAGGGAATCGTCGGGAAAGCGAGTGTCAGGACGGGTGATAGGGCTACGATTAGGTTCAGGTTCATCAAGAATAGTGAATATCTCGTGAGTTTGTCAAAGAGTCACTCATCAGAGGCAGCTACTGATTTAGCTTTCTGCTCCCGCTCGCAGAAAGTGGGAGATAGATTCTTGTTCCGTGAAGGTCGATGCAAGGTGGGTTTCCCCTTCGTTTCTCTCTTCTCACTCGATCGTTGACGTTCCATTCGACGTGCATAGGCTCTCGGCGTCGTTACCAAGCTGTTACCCGACTTGAAGTGAAGAAGCGATTTGGCAGTGAATAAGTTGTTGTGCTCTTGATTTTTTTTTTACCCGATTTTATCGATTGTATCACGTTGCCCTAGCACTATCTCGTCGTTGTTAGCAAGTCGAACTGAAAAGTAAACTGTCGTTGTTCCGAAAAATCACCGACACGCGAAAACTGAGGTCGCATCGAAACTGAAATCTCCCCTTGTTTCCTTTCTCCTCACTTTTCTTCCAATCTCGTTTTTCTGTTTGGTTACACGACAAGGGCCTCTCTAGGCCTTCGATCCACTCTCCTTCAAGATCAAGCAACCCTCTTTAACGACTATCTCAAATGTCCTATTCGAACGCTCAAGCATCAGTTGCTTTCCTGTCTGGAGCTGATGATTTACTCTCGTAAGTTCTTGATGATCGATTCACTTTCTTATGATCTACTAGCTGTACTCGAGACTGTACGATCGTGTTCGATCCTCTTGATCGAGTGTTCGCTCTTGTTTCGTCTCCTTCAACAACACGCGCTAACCTTGTTTCTCTTCCTTCCCTCGCTCGCTCGCTTGATTGTATGACAGACGCTTATTACTCGATTACTCTATATTCGAAGAACCAAAGATCAATGGAAGGTCTACTGGAAAGATCAACAAGCATGCGAGGGAATTGAGAATCACGGATAACGAAGTAGAGAATGCAAAGATGTTGGTCAAAGGAGTGAGTTTCCCTTTTTCTTGTGATCGAAGGAATAGGCGAGGGCGTGATTCAGAGTGGATCAGAGTGGACAAGGGAAGCTTTCGAGAGCCAGTGGAGGGAAGGAAGGGGGAGGCTGGACTCGGTCGGAGTGGGGGGAGGGAACGATTTGGGGATTCATGCTGTCCCCAACCTCAGAATGAAGAGCTGACATTGCGAGGGCATTGATTCAGCTTCGATCAGGTTCAGTCGGACTCGATCAAGGTCTCAAAGATCTCCTCTCACTTCCTTCCGTCGATTCTTTCGTGAAGAAATGGGACGACGTACCACTCTTCTCGAATCACGCCAAACGTTACATCCTCGCGTTCCGACCAGATTGCGGAATCGCTTTCCACGAAACGGATCGATACAAGAATCCACGAGCTGGAGTAACTGCAAGAGCGAAGAAGAATTTAGCTGCAGTCACTTCTCGAAGGGATCCCGCAAGTTTCATTGAAGTCGGTGTATTCGCCACGAGGGACTTCAAGAAAGGAGATTTGATCAACTTGAGAGGAGGAATCGCCGATTTGACAGAGGAAGAGGATGATGAGATGAGATTATCAGGAGGAAGGAGTGATTTCTCGGTACTGTGGAGTGAGCGGAAGAACTGTTTCTGTCTATTGTTGGGACCGGCGAGGTTCGTCAATCACGACTGTCGAAACAATGTCGAATTCAACCTTGTTGGAAGCAACATGTCGTTCAAAGCGTTGGAAGATATCAAAAAGGATGAGGAAATCTTTACTCACTATGGTGAGCTTAACTTCTCCTTCACGAGTGGATACAAGCGCTGACGAGTCTGTGCTCAGGTGCTCATTACTTCGAAACCGATAACGCTGCTTGTCTCTGCGCTACTTGCGAACAGTGAGCTACTTCTCGTCCTTTTATCGGGATTCATTCTCACATCATCCATCTGAGTAGACTCAAGCAAGGAGCCTTCACTCCTCTCAACAAACGAAAGAAGGCAGAAGTCGAACCTACTGAAGAAACTCCTGAAGCTACCATTTCCTCTTCCGCTCGTTCTCGTCGCAACTCTTCCCCTGGTCCCGGTCCACATAGATCCTCATCTCGCGCATCCCGATTGCCAGCCGTCAATTACAACGAGAACGCACCAGTCGCGTCAACTTCCGCTAGCGCCGTCGCTCAAAAGGCTATCGCTAAATCGAAACCCATCTCTCGTTCAACTTCCCTCGGCAGTATCACTAGTCGCCCTCGTCCTCCCTCTTCTCGAGTCATTCCAGTTCGAGGTGCTCTCTCTGTCGTCGACGCTCTTCGTTCTCAACCCCGTCTCGTAGTTCAACCCAAACTCGCCCCTCCTCCCGGTTACAAGAAGCATTACTCGTGGGATACGAGGAAGAAAGTCGCGAAATACGTTGGACCTCAGACTTGCACGAATGAGGAGGATCAGAAGTCGAAAGTGCCCAAGAAAGGACGACTATCGATCGTTCAATCCGCTTCTACCTCGTCCCTCAGCAAGCGACGACGCCTCGATAGCGACTCTCCTACTCCCGCCAGTTCTCCTCGTTCAAAAGCACCCACACCGAAACGACCTAGAACCGCCTCAGTCGTTCCTCCGAAGAAGTTCCGAGTCGGAGAACGAAGATCCGGTCGACTCTCGTCAACGACTGCTACGACTAAGACGTCTGGCAAGAGGAAACAAGATGAGGTTGACGAAGATTCTAGCGAATTGAGCGAGGAAGAAGACGAGGAGGAAAGTGAGGAGGAAGCAGAGGACGAGGAGGAAACGAGCGATTTGAGCGATGTCGAGGCTAGTCCTGTCGAGGAAGAGGAGAAAATGGAGGAGAAACCGAAAGTTATTCAGGACAAGGGGAAGGGGAAAGAGATCGAACAAGATGTCGAGATGGTGGAAAGATCAAACTCGCCTGTTCCCTTCGCTCTCCCTCGTACTCGACGCGACAGAACCTCCAGCACGGCTCGATCCGCTTCCGTCGCTAGATCAGTCGCAAGTGATACTCCAGCTTCTTCTGCCAGTGGAAACGCTCACCTTCGAACTGTCACTCTCGATCTCGGATTCTCAACCTCGACCCCTATCGAAGAAGACGTCTCGACCCCTTTCGCTCTCACTCACGGATCAGACCACGAAGCCGACGCAGAGAAAGATGGAGTTGAACCTTGTCCAGTTCCTGATTCGGGGAAGAAAGGAGAACCTCATCCGCCGGACAAACCTCATCATCAACGACGGATCTCGAGTCCAAACTTTTACGCTCAGAACCCTACGGAAGGAGGAGAAGGAGCGAACGGTGGGAACAAACAAACTGGGGAGTCGAGTTTTTGCGAAGCTCCCTCCTCCGCAGTTTCAAGCGGACGAGGGAGCTATTCTCAAGCGGCACGAGCCCAAAACGGATCTAACGGAGTAGGCAATGGAGGAGGAGGATCGGGAGGAGATGAGGATGACGAGAGGAATGGAAAGAGGAATGAACCGAGCGACAAGATGGACATAGAGGGAGAGAAAGAGAACGAAGAAGAGGAAGAGGAAGACAAGAAACCTGTAGTGAATGGGACGGGAGAAGAAGGAGGAGTGGTCGAAGATCCTCAAGATGCAGTCGCAGCTTTGCTGATGCTGTACACCGCACCGTGAGTTCGAGATCGCTTGTACTACTTCTCGCCGAGTAATTTGCTCATCTTTTGACTCACAGTGATTCATCCGATGCTACGCCCGAACCGAATCCGGCAACAAACAGTGCAAGTTCTGCTGCTTCATCTTCAGCACAAGTCGCTTCAGGTCCACGAACACAATCGAACGTACGAAGAGGTAAACGAGTAGCTCGACCTAGCGAACCTGAAGCTCCAGCACTCGTTCGCACTTCTAGTAATCCTCGTTCGACACGAAGACAATCGAAACTAGACGAAGACCCTGCTCCCCTTCCCGCGCCTTCTCCTCCTCGGCACAAAACGAAGAAAGCACGAATCGCGTCACCTGTAGTCTCCGAATCTTCCGAAGCGGAGGAGGAAGAACCTGCTCCTCGACCTCGTAGCAATATTCGATGGGGAAAAGGAAAACCTGGTCAGAGACCTGCGAACCTTCCTCCACGACCTTCAAATTCGATCGCAGCTCCTCCTCAACCCCAGCCTCAACCTCGTTCGGTAGCGAAGCCTTCACTGCCATCCCCGAAACGAGCGAGGCCAATATCACCTGAACTTCGAGGTTCCCCTCCTCCGATTCGACCTGAACCACGTCCAGCTCCAGCTCCAACAGGTCGACGAACCCGCTCGAAACCAATTCCTGGTCGACTAGAAGACGTTCTCTCTGCCCCAGAGACTCTCGCGGCGACAGGAGGATACGATTGGGAGAAAGGCAGATACATTTCGAAACACGAACAACTTCGAGCTCCTTCCTCGAACCCTCGACCTGAACGTCGTGAAACCGATTCTCCCTCTCCTCCACCTTCCCCTCGTCGACGTCGATCAATTCCTTCTGCTCCTCCTCCTCCGGCTCCTGCTCCAGCAATCACTTCTCGTCGATCCGATTCTCCCGCACATTCGAAACCTCTCTCGAAACCTCTCCTTCCTCCTGCTCGACGACGAGTCAGCCACAGTCCCATCGCTTCCACCTCTCGTGCCCTTCTATCCCCGAATTCTCCCGCCGCTCCTCCCGAAGGTGTCAGAGCGACTCGTCGTTCTTTCCCCATCGCTGCACCTCTTCGCGAGGTCATCTACTCTTCGTCAGCGCTTGCAGCAACTGGAGGATGGTGCGAAACAAGTCAACGCTACGTCGGTGCATCAGCCGCTCCCGAAACCGGAGCGACTTCGACCTCGACTCCCAACTCTCGCGCCTCAACTTCTGGAATCCAACGTCCTCGAAGTTCGAGGCCTCGTGTGCCACTCGCTTCTACTTCTCGTCCCTCAGCTCCGACCCCTCCTTCCCAATCAAACACTCCTGACAGTGCACGCTCGACTCGTCGTTCAAACCCAATCAATCAAAGAATCGATCAACTCGTCTACTCTTCGGCTGTAGGTGGATGGAGCGAGAAGGAAGGCAAGTACATCTCGGCTGTCGCGGCTAGGAAAGCCGCCTCGACTGGTGGAAGTACTCCTAAATCTTAGGCTTACTACTTTTTTTCTCTCTTTGTACTTCACTCTCTTTCACGAACTCTTGTTGCTCTCTCTTGCTTTCTCTCGCTTGCTGCTTGTCATACATTTCTTACGTTGACTTGGTCCCCTGACTCGATTGGAAACGAGAGAGAGAGCGAGAGCGAGAAAGAGGAATTCGAGGTTTGCGAAACCGACGCTACCTCCTTCCCAGAAAGCTGAGGGGTTTCGGCGGGTGTCATGCAGAGTTCTACTCGACGATTCTTGGTATCGGTGAGGCTCTATACAGTGAATGAAATTTGGGGTGTTTACCACTCTCAAAGGAAGCGAGACGAAACGAAAGCGTTCTCTCTCAACTACCAACAACCACTCCCGACTAGTCATAGTCGCGTAGAAAGCAAAGCTGGCAACCATGGCGGCAAGGAAACTACAGAGTAAGGCCTACAACCCTTCAAACCTAGCTTCTCCGCCTCAAACTATCCTCTAGAATCTCATCACCTCAATCACTCGATTCAACGACTTAGGGGCTCCAGAGAGAGGTGGTAAGGGGTCGCAGTACTACAAGGACTCGTGGAAAGCAGCTACAGATAGCTCAGAGGTCGAGGGAGATGGGCTCTGATAGCCACTTGTTCAGAAAGGGAGCAACTTCACACCTCTCTCGCATAGCTACTGATCTCTGTCTTTGTGTACACAGCCGAGATTGATAAGACACTGAAGAAGGTGACAGAAGGTGTACGTTCTCTGATTCCTTTAGCTCGCAACTCTCCGCAGACTCGCGAATTGACTCTCCTCTCTCCCTCTTCATAGGTCGAATTGTTCGAGGGTGTACGCAGAGCTTCTTCTCAGCTGATAGAAAGCTAGCTAATTAGAGATTTGTCTGTACAGATCTTTGACAAGATTCAAGCCTCATCAAATCAGACACAGAAAGAGAAACTCGAAACCGACTTGAAGACTCAAATCAAGAAGCTACAACGACTTCGAGATCAGATCAAGACATGGATGGCTTCGAGTGATGTCAAGGACAAGCAACCGCTGATAGACAATCGAAAACTGATCGAAACTGTGAGTTTCCTCCTCCCTCTCTTTCCTTCGCGAGACTCTCGCTCATCATATCGTATTGTACGTAACTAGCAAATGGAAAAGTTCAAAGCATGCGAGAAGGAGATGAAGACGAAAGCATTCTCGAAAGAAGGTTTATCAGCAGCGATGAAACTCGACCCGAAAGAACAACAGAAGCTCGAACTGTGTCAATGGATTCAAACGATGGTTGAGGAACTGTCACGGCAGGTCGAACAGGCAGAGGCGGAACTGGAAACGATACAAGGGTTGAAAACGAAGAAGAAGGATTCGGAACGAGAAGCGAGGTTGGAAGAGTTGGAAACGCTGAATGAGAGGAGAGGATGGCATGTCAATCGATTGGAGTTGATCTTGAGACTACTGGAAAACGGGAACTTGCAAACGGATGCAGTGACGAATGTCAAGGATGACATCGCGTATTTCGTCGAAAGTAATACTGTACGTCTTCGCCTATTATCCATCCCGCGATGTGCGTGCTGATGGGAAGAGCTTAATGATGTACAGGAGGAAGACTTTGAAGAGGATGAAGGGATTTACGATGAACTGAATCTATCGGATGAGGAAGATACCTATCAAATTGGTGTCGACGATCATCAATCATCACACGACTCTGTATCAGTGGCCGACGAACCTGCACCTCCTGTTCCACCGATACCGAAGACTCCTCAAAAGGTTCCCGAACCACCAAAGGAGGAAAAGAAGGAGAAGGAAGAAGAGAAGACCATTTCGAAAGCGCGAGTCGTTCCCTCACCACAGAAGAAACCAAGTCTCGATTCCGTTTCTCGACCCCCACCACCAGTCTCTACTCCTCAACGAACAAGTTCAGGTCCTTCTCCCGCCGCTCGAACAACTCCAGCAGCATTGCCACCAATTCGTTACGCCGCCGCCGCTGCCGCCGCGAATGCTTCCGCCACTTCCTCCGTGACATCTCCACTACCGACATCAGCGACTGCTCCTCCACCAGGTTTCGGTTCCTTACCTTCTCCCATCACTTCGGCGCAAACGACGACAAGTCCAGAAGTTTCGAAAGCGGCTCCTCCACCAGGTCTCGGAAGTCGGACACCTTCTTCTGCTCCTTCTCCTTCGCTCTCAGCTGCCGTTCCTCCAGCGTCTCTACCGAGTCCCTTGCCAGTAAGTCTCCGAAGTTTTTCTCGCTTCGATCTCCCGCAAGAGCTGAGTCGCTTTGCAATAGTCACAGGAAGCGTCACAGCATGATTCGTCATCACTATCGTCTTCAGCCGTCCCTTCCGCCGACCCAGCATCTCCAGCTCCCGTTTCAGCCGAAGCACCCAGCGTTTCTTCCCCTTCACAGCAATCGCAAGAAGCACCTTCGGCTCCCACTGTTCCTTCACTGACAGGGCAGACATCTTCGAAGAGCGATCAACGATTACCGAGTAGTTTGGCAGATCTCGTCACGAGCTTCGAAACGGCGAAACAAAAGTGTACGTTCTTCGGGAGCATTCGCACAGTCAACAACAGAGGCGCTGACTGTATGCTCATTGCTCGGCACGTAGCGATGCGACGAGACAACGATTTGGGTGCGATCAACCAGATTCTCGAAGCTGGTTTCCCTGGAGTTCCTCAACCTCTCGATGCTGAAAAGTGAGTCGCATGATTTCTTCAGTGATCGAAATACTCGACTGACTGTTGGTCCATCTCCGTTGACTCACAGGCCCAAATACTATGTTCCCCGTACACCTTACGCGACACCGACCTATTACCCTCAAGAACCTTCATCTCAATTCGGTTCCTCCTCCCTCTTCGCCAAACTCGACGTCGACACTTTGTTCTACATCTTCTACTACTGTCCAGGTACCTACCTACAGTACCTCGCTGCAGGTGAACTGAAGAAACAAAGTTGGAGGTTCCACAAACAATATTTGACTTGGTTCCAAAGAGCGAATGAACCTACTACTATCACTGAAACTTTCGAACAAGGTGTTTACCTTTACTTTGACTGGGAAGGTTAGTCATCACTCCTTCATTCAGCTTGGTCAGAGATGTGAGCTAATATTGTGAATGCTCGCTCCCAGGTTCTTGGTGTCAAAGACGCAAAACCGATTTCAAGTTTGAATACAAATACCTTGATCAGTACTAGAAACCCGCCCTCTCTCTCTCTCTCTACTCAGTACTCTAACACTTGACGCTGGTAGAGGGCTTTCGAAACCAAACCCTATCGATAGCCTTTTTTCTCATTTCGTTTTCTTTTTTGGCTCTCCCCTTTTTTTTGTTTGTTCCCCCCTTCTTTCCTCAAACCATACCTGAACCTCGTGTAACCAAATCCGTTTCCGCTGAGTTGCTGCTTAGTAGTCGAGAGTGCATGTCTGACGAGAAGTGCGAGAAAGAGGAATTGTTCAATCGGCGAGAGCTAGGGGTAGCGGTGTAGACGAAGCGAGAGAGCCAAGAGAGAGTCGACGAGGCAGCAGGAGCAGCGATAACGATGAGAAACGAAGAAGCTGATAGCGAAAGAAGGTAAACGAAGCGAAGAAGCGCAACGAAACGAAGAAACAAAATCTCCCTGGTAGGAATGCCTCCGAAACCAGCAACTCTTCGACAACTGACGTTTCGGTTTAGGTTTCATCGGTAGAAAGAGAGAGAGGAATAAGAATCATCGTACTTCAAACAATACAAGAGGAGGGAGGATGGGGGTAAAGAAAGAAGTGGGGGATTTCGGATAATTTGAAACGACCAAACTACGGGAAGGATAGATTGGGAATTGAACTGTCCTCGATGATTCCAGGTTTGAGTAGTCGGGAAGAAAAGGAGAGACTGCAGATGGAACGAGGTCAGTCAATCAGAAAGGAATGGAGGAAGAAAGTGGAATTTACCGAGGTCGAAATCCTACATTTATGCCTCCTCAGCGGTAGCTCGGGTGTAGACGAGCTGAGCGCGGTGGTGGATGAGGGGCTTGATGAGGCCTTCCTTGTGGAGGTGAGCGATAGCAACACGCGCGAGGGAACCGTTGATCTTCATTCGCTCGATGAGAACGGATTGAGAGATCATCTTGAAAGTAGGAACCTCCTTCATGATGCGGTCGTAGGTGGGCTTGTCGCAAACGACGGCGTTGTTGGCCTTGTCCTTGACTTTACCTTTTGACCATTTCTTTTTCTTGCCGACCTTGGTGGTGTTCTGCGCTCCGGCAGCAGCTTTCGCCCTGTTCAATTTTACATTCACGAGTCAGCGTGATTACTCCTAGTATGCGGTGAAAGAGTATTGTGGTTGTGTCTAGTTGATTTGTGAGAGTTTTGGGATGGTAGTGGTCCGTCCTCTCTTAATCGCCATAGTGACTGCCTCTGACCACCTGTAAACCTCTCGTCTGTTCCAATCTATCCCTGATAACTCCCTCTATATCCATGATCCATCCATGAGTCTCCTAGGTGAAGTTGCAGAGTTTTTGAGGTGGAAGGGAGAAGAGGTGAAATCGGCTGGATCGAGTTGGTTCAAAGGAAGGAGTGGGACTGTGGGATGATTAAAGAGTAGAGTAAAGACTTGCATTGTCGAGGTTTAGCGAGTTAGAAGGGTGAGTTTCTGACTGGAGAGCAAAAAAAGGGGAGTCCTCGAGTTCTCTCACAGCTCGTCGCTCACTCAAAAATACTGAAACATCGCTTTCTCTTCCCTCTCTCTCTCTCTCTCGCTCGCCGCTTGCCTCTTCAAGAAGAGCACTCGTAGCTTCGACTTGTCAGAGTACACCGAAAAGATAGCTCAGAGAAAATGTTGAATTTTTCGCTCAGATTCTCCGTTAATTTCCGTCGAATACTTTGATGTTGCGCCGGAATCGACTAGTTCTAGCACTTGTTAAAGAGAGCATCTTGTAATTTAGCAAGGATTTCGTTTCGATAGTTTGCGGAAAGAACCAGCCTCTCCTTCGAACGGCTCCCACAATCTGCTTGCTCTGCTCTCGCTTCTCTACGATTCAAGACAAGAGAGTAGCTTTATACGGCTGGTCCAACACACAAGTAGCTCGCTCTCCTTCCCTCACTCTGAACCTAGTTCAAACCCCACCCCTTCCGGCTCCAGTTTCGACATCTCCCTCTCAAAGTACACCTACCGACGACTTCTACACTCGTACAGAAGCTAGAGAGTAACCCGATACAGAGATCACAAGGTACGCTCATCCTTCCTTTGCTTTCCTGCATCTTTGCATTCAATCGCTGACTAGATTACCTTAGTTCGTAACTCGTCAACTCTATCCTATCAGAGAAGTCGTGAGTGGACCCTTTGCGAACTCAGTCGATCAGAGTTATCGTAGCTGAATGCAATCATCTCCTCACAGATCTTCGAAACATGTCACTCCCTTCAAGTTACTCCGCCATCCTTAGCGACTTGAACCGCGAGGTCCTTCGCTCTCAACCTTCAGATCCTCTCCAGTTCTGCGCCAACTGGTTCGCTTCTCGACTAGAGCAGGAGCGTACCGCGAATCGCTCAACTTCAGGAGGAAACTTCGGTAAGTGACAATTCGAGATCGTCTCGTTCTGCTCTTGCTTACCTTACATGGCTCACTCGATGATTGATCCCACAGAAGCTCCTGCTCTTGGTCCTATCGCTTCGTCTTCGTCGAATAATGGAGGAGGAGGGGCGAAACCCAAACCTTCCGCACTCCCTTTCAATCAAGGTTACTCGTTCGGAGGAGCTGGAGGAGGACAATCTCGCTCGATTCAACACGAAGATCCTCTCCCTTCCCCTTCTTCTGAACTTCCTCCCTCTGGTGGATCGACCTCTCCCTTCTCCCGCGACCGCAGTGCTAGCGGTGGACCTCTACAACCCGCACTCGGTGGCTCTCGACACTCGAAATCCGGTTCGACTTCGGCATCCGATGCGGCCGCTGCATCTGCCGCTGCTCGAGCTCGTCTCCCTTCGACTGATGAAGACTCAGACGTCGAAGATCCTCGAGATGATCCCAACTACCACCCTTCAAAGTCAGGGGGACCTTTCGGACCATCAGGCTCGACCGGACCTTCGAGTGGAGGAGGAGGAATCCCCGCCGCATACAACCTCGGACGTCGAACTTCAGTCTCTGCCGAATCTCTCGACCCTTCCGCCAACAGCTCTCTCCCAAAAACTGTCATCCCCAAAACTCCCTCTCAACGATCTCGAATCGAGACTTCGATCGCCAACAACCTCTTGTTCCGCAACTTGGACGAAGACCAACACAACGACGTCTTGAACGCGATGAAGGAAGTTACGGTACAGGCTGGAACTGAAGTCATTGTTCAAGGAGCCGTTGGAGATTTCTTCTACGTTGTCGAGGAAGGAGCTTTCGAAGTTTGGGTTCGAGCACCTCCAACTCACGAGTACACGGGTCCGGGACAATCGATCACTCATCCAGGAGAAGAAAAAAAAGTTGCGACTTATGGACCTGGAGGATCGTTTGGAGAGTTGGCGCTCATGTACAACGCTCCTCGTGCCGCTACCGTAGTAGCTACTTCGAGATCTACCATGTGGGCTTTGGATCGAGTCACGTTCAGGTCAATCCTCGTCGAACACACCTCGAGGAAACGCAAAATGTACGAAACTTTCTTGAGTGAAGTACCGATCTTGCAAACCCTCAACCCGAAGGAACGTGCCAAGATCGCAGATGCTCTCGAGGAGAAGGTTTACGAAGAAGGTGAAGCGGTAGTCATCGAGGGGGAAGTTGGAAAGAATTTCTACATTATCGAGAGTGGTTCGGCGGAAGTTACGAAGAAGAGGAAGAACGGACCTATCGGAGGATCAGTCGAAGAGGATGTACTCGGTGTTTTGGGTAAAGGGGATTACTTTGGCGGTGAGTCTCTTTCTTTCTCTCGTTCTGCTGTTACACAACTCTGACTCACCTTCTCCCAACTTTACAGAACTCGCTTTGATCAACTCTGCACCACGAGCGGCTACTGTCCGTGCCATTCCCGGTAAAGGTCGACTCCGAGTAGCAACTCTAGGAGAGAAAGCCTTCACTCGACTCTTGGGTCCCATCATCGACATCCTCGCTCGTAAAGCCGAACGCTCTTACGGTCCAGGAGCAGCAGTCAACGCTTCCCTCGGAGGAGGAAACGGTGGAAATGCAGGAGGAGCAGGAGGAGGAATCGCACCAAATTCCTCATCGAAAGAAGCCTTCGGTCAAGGAGATCCTAGGAGAGGAATCCCCGTTGAAGGAGCCTAAAGAGTTCGTTGCTTCGTGCGTGTGTAAGTAGTGGTTCAGTCAATTTAGTTCTCGTCGTTCTGCTGTGACTATCTAGTTTTTACATTTTTCTTTCGTTTTTGCATCTAAAGTTTGTTTCGTCTCCTTTCCGTCCGTTCGTAATCCCACTCCCTGATTCGAGTTCTATATCTTGCTCGCTTGAGCTCCTGCGTGAAAGTATCTCGAGCAGAGAAGAGAGTGCGTTCCTTGCGAAACTTGCGAATTTGCTCTTTTCCTCTCGCTACACCATGTCGTAAGCTCAACCTCCCTTCAGTCGCGCTTTTCGATCGCTTACAATCTCCAATAACTCACAGACACGCAGCTGAACCTTCCTCTATCAACGAATCGTTCGTTTCCTCTCCTCTTTCTCCAAGTTGCGTGTCATCAATCAACTCTAAATTCCTCTTCTAAATCCCGCGACATGCAGCGATCTCGCGCCCAGTGAAACCGCTGGATACAAGATTGGAGAGAAGAAGTCACTGGCAGAGTACAACGAGGTGAGCTTCCTCCTCTGAAGAGGAGAGAAAGGGGAGAAGAGGTGGGGGCGATGAAAGGCTCCTCCTCTCCTTTCCCTCTGCTCTCCTTACGACGAGCTAGACTAAATAGAGCTGACGAGATTGTGGCTCTGATGTACCAGCTGGACAAGGATGATGAGTCGTTGCAGAAATGGAAAGCGAGTTTGGGAATTGGAGCTTCAAACGCTGCAGGTGCGAGATAGGTCTCGTTCCTACGTCTCAATCTGATCAGACTGACGTTGTGGGAAGATATCTTCCACAGACGGACCTAATGTATCGATGTTGGCGTTGAAATTGGTCGCTCCTTCTCGAAAAGAACCTATCGTTTTGGATCTGACGAATTCTGAGGCGCTCAAAACGCTAAAGAAGGATCGTGAGTTCCTTTTATTACTTCCCTCGACCTGCCAACAGAAGAGAGTGGAGCAAGAACTGACTTTTGACGATTTACTTCGCTTGCGAATTTAGCTGTTGTGATCAAGGAGGGCGCAGAGTATGCGGTCGAGATCGTCTTCAAGATCAACAACACTATTCTGTCGGGTTTGAGATATATTCAAGCTGTCAAACGAGCAGGAATCGTTGGTGCGTCTCAAGATAGAAATCGATTCCTCGGTTGCTCACTCCGAGGCTGAATTGGTTTCCTCTATCAATGCACAGTCGACAAGATGGAGTCGATGATCGGAAGCTATGGACCGAGTGCGGATGCGATCGAGAAGAGATTCGTTACTGAAGAAGCGTGAGTTTCGATTGTCCGACTAAGCGAAGTATTCTCTGGCTTACTCACTGTCTCGAATCTCGTTTCGCAGACCATCTGGTATGATTGCTCGTTCAGGAACTTACAACGTCCGCTCTCGAGTGATCGACGACGACAAACACATCTACAGTGCGTCTAATCTTTCGAAAGCTATCCATCTCTGTCGAAAGTCGCTGAGATTGAACTACTGTCTGATTGCGCACAGTCGATTTCGAATGGTCTTTCGTGCTCAAGAAGGAATGGTAGACGGGTCTCAAGGTTTTCGTATTTCGTCGTTCGCGAAGACTCTCGTGTCTCCTCGCTTTGTAATATTCTGTTTTCGTCAGTACTTGTCCCGGTCACGTCGACGTTTGAGCCTCTCAGCGCCCGCAAGATCATGCATACTCTCTGTCGAATCGGCGACGAATCTTCCTCAAGACGGACAGCGAGAAGAAGACGAACTTACTGGATTCTTGCGAAAAAAAGTTCGGAATCTTCGCTGTGGGAGAGTGAGAGCGACGTCCAGCTTTCGGCTCTTCTTATCCGCTACACGCCTCCTTGTGTGTCTCTGAGAAAGCGAGAGGGGTGAAGACATGAGTGTCGAGCCTGGATTCGCAACCCTTTTTGCGAAATCTCGTCGGAAATCCTTTTCGCATTTTTCTCGCGGCGCTCCTCTTCCTCTTACACTTCACTCTTGCCTTCATCACCCAGTTACTCGCGGACATCCGTTTGACCTAGCTCGACCCTTTCCCCTTCGGCCCCGCTTCGCCATTCAGTGAATCATCAGTTCGATTATCACGCTCTTCTTGAATCTTTCCTCGACCCTTTCCTTCCACTTCCTATCACCTCTTACGCCCAATCAACTCCTCCGAGATGGCAGATCCTGGAGTGATCTCCTGCCTGCGACTAGCCTCCTGCGCTCTCAGTGCTATCCTGTTCGGATTCTTAATGACTTGGGTCAGCTCTTCTTCTTCCTCCTCATGCAGCTCATTCCAGAGATAGCTGACACGTAGAGAAGATGATATAGCCAGCTCTAGTGCTGCCAGCTATCGAAAACACGATTGGATTCAATCACAAAGATCGTTTCGTTCGTCTCTCTTTACTCTTCTTTTCCCCTCAAACCTCGGTCATCCTTGCATTCAGCTGACTCAAGATGAACCTCTATAGCGTTTCTGGATGAGCTACCATCGACGAATCACTCCTTTGACTTCCCTCTTACTCCCACTTCTCACCATCACCCTTTCTCTGTCTGCACTTTTCGCTCAATCCGCCTCAAACTCGCCGACTCTCGAACAAGGCTACTCGGGATTGATCACACTCGTCAGAAATAATCGAAAGGTGCGCTTCCCACTCTAATAAAGCTCTCGGAATAGATCAACTTACCCAATTTCGCAATGTTTCGAAACATCGTCCTTGAAACATAGTCTCTCTTCATCACTTGCGGCATCTTCACGCTAGCTCATCGACCCTATGCGTTTACTCTCCTACACCCACGTCAAGAATTGCTGATGGAACACGATAGGAGGCAATTGATGAGGTTTAGCGGGAGTTTGAGTCCAGTAAGCGAGGACGAGGAAACCGAGTACGATTCTGCGACGGGTTTGAACGAGAAGATTCATTTGGGCGTGACGAGGAGAAATATCGATAGTATGTCGCAGCTCTCGCATATTCGTTGGTATTGCGTGAAGCTGAAGAATGTCGAAACTCTCGCAACAGCCGACGAAGTTATTCGAGATTTGACGAAATGGCAGAGCGGAACAATTGTTCTGTCAAGCTTGACATTCGCTTTGACGTTGCTCGAGCTACTCTGTGTCTGATTTGCCGGGGTTGCGAGTGGAACGCGGGTCGTTCGCTTACAAAATCTGTTCTTTCGTTTCCCAACTTCTCTTTTACTTTGTTGTCAATATCAATACGTTTCCTTTTCTTCTCCGTCGTCCTATGTCTCTCAGAGGAAAGAGCTTCAAAAGAGCGAAGTCGGAGGTTCCGGACGACTCGGCGGAGAGTGCGAACATGCGAACCCTTTTGAATACGAACCCTCCCCTCCCCTCTCCTCTTCACTTCACTTTCGCATACTTGACTTAATGGTGAGGATCGCGCTCTGTCAGTTCGACTATCGCAAGCTGATTGCCTTCGCTGTGTTCACAGGCCGCTACCGATTCGTCCAAGATTGTTCTCGCTCGTTCACTTGCTACAGTAGGAATAGGAGCCGGAGCTGGAATCATGTTGTCTATTGTGAGTCTGTATTAGCTATCCCGAGTGTTCGCTGCGCTTGCTGACCTCTCCTCGCGCTTTCCCCACTCCCGGTCGAATTTCGATCTGAGATCAGCCTTTACGGGTTATGCCAGCTCTCTACGCAGTTCCTATCTGCCCGAAAGATCGACTTGTGAGTCCAGCTATCCCCTCCTCTCTCTCGAACCTCTCGCTGAGGAGTCTTCGCTGTAAATGCAGCACCTTTGGTCGAAAATCTACGATAACGGCAAGGCTACTGCTCTCGCCCTCTTCCCGACCAGCACTATTTTGTTCGCTCTGGCAGCCTACAACGTCGAGACTCCCGCTTTGTACCTTCCCGCAAACTTTATCGCTAGAAATCGCAAAGTGAGCCTCTCTTCGCCATCTTATTCATCCTTGCTCTCGCACTGACAGCAATGCTTCCGTAGATCGTCCTTGCGCTTTGCTCGTCACTTTCAGCTAGCGTTGTTGGCTTCACAATTGCGTTCTTGATGCCTGGGATCAAGAAGTTGAAGAAAGAGGAGGCTGATCTCGTCGCTGGTGCGTTTAATTTTCGCTGCACTTCGCTCGTATGCAGTGTATTGAACGTGTCTTGTCTCACAGGCGCGAGACCGAGCTTCTCAACCGATGAAGCTATCTCAGAATGGGGTCGACTTCACCTCGTTCGACTTGCATTCGCAGCGACGTCGTTCGTTCTCGGAGTAACGGAACTCGCGAGCGCTTGAATCAAGACGAGATCGACAGTAGATAATGTACGGATGTCGCTAGGGATTTGTAGGGATCGACTTTGTAAGGATTAACAAGTGCTGTGAAATTTCGAAACTATCCTCAATCTAATCTACAACGACGAATTTCGCTCGAGACGGTGCTCTTACAACCATACCATTCGATCTGCTCGGCCTCTTCTCGACAAGGTCCTTCTCTGCAGCGACCTCGTCGGCTTTCTTCCGATTCTTCCTGATCTGCTCTTTCGACAACCGGAACTCGTAATGACGATAAGGACCTTCAGCTCCGTCTTTCCCTGTCTTCCACACTTTCTCCAATCGCCATCCTGCTTTCATTCCGAGCGCTTCGTATTGAGGTTGGGTGCGTTCCAACGCATTCACGGCCACCATCACTATTTTTTCGAATAACATGGTCAGCTCGGGCTCGTTTCGTCTGTCTCTTGTCCTCCGAGAAATATGTGATATTGTGGAGAGAGATCGAGACGAACTTTGCATGTCCATGAAGTAAGGCAGGAGCGAAGTCGGAGGGAAAGGGTTTGGCGAACACAGGTAATTCAGAGGCTGCTCGATTACGACTAGGGCTGACTCCTCCGACGCAGCCTCAGCTATACGCGTGAGGATATTGACGGCGACGTGATCTGCCCAATCGTGTCTAAAGGAGGAAAAGAATAGGTCAGTGCGCGAAACTTCTCGAAGCTGCTCTGCAGCCTAGAGTTTCGAGATGAGACGTACACGATGGCCCTCAAGACGTAGACATCAGCTCGCTTGACTGGTTGCTCCGTGAAGAAATCGTAAGTCATTAGACAGATTCGACCAGATTCGATATCCCTCGGACCCGACATCTTCCAGAACTAAGGACGGGTACTCCGATTCAGACTCGACTTCTTTGTCGTTGAAGCGGCAGAAGAACTCACAAGTTTCGCTTCTCGAATCACGTCTGGTAAATCCTGAAGAACGATTCGAATTTGTGGGAAAGCTTCTGACAGCGTCAGCGCTACATGTCCAATCCCTGATCCGACGTCGACGATTTGAGCCTGATCCCTCAGCTTTGACCAAGGGAATCCGTTCAGGATGTTTTCCTCCCCTCCGCTAAATGCAGTCCCTGCGTATCTTACCGCAGAACCGAATCTCGCGAGTAGGTGAGCATTCTTCTTCTTTGCGAAATGCTCAAAGATTGTGATCGAGTCGCCGTAGGCTCTGCCGAACGCACTGTCGCGGATATCGTAAGAATCGGCGGTAATAGGTGACATGATCGCCTCTGAAAGGTAGGCTGCCGCCTTGAAGCACTCGTCGGCCGTGTGAGCAATCAGAGCGGCAAATCCTGAGGTTTCGGAGAAGTAGTCGGTAGTGCTGTCGAGAAGGAACGGGTCAGGAATCGTACGAGACCGGTTGTAAGCTCAGATTTTATCTTACTTGCGCAGCTCAGACACACTTTTTCCGGTGTCAAGCGCAGTAGAACAGCGGTTTCGAGCAAAGGTGTCGAGTCCTACTTCCCGGAAGATGTGTCGAGCCGCCAGCAATCGAAGAACTCGAGCTTTCGATAGAATGTCAAAAGTCAGTCTCAATCCTCTTCGTATTCGAACCCTCCTCAACGACCAGAGACTACTCACCTAGCTTCTCCGGACAGATTGAACTTGATTTGGCGATGACCTTGACGTGCAAAGCTGATTTACCATTCTCAGCGGCTTCTCGCAGTGTTTCTTCGACGTGAGCATCGATGGCGACCCTCAAACAAGCAGGTATGTGGAACTACCGTGGGCTGACGAGTCAGCATCCCTTCTGTAACTCTCAGAAGAGCTTAGATCGACACTCACGAGGAAAGACTGCACGAGAGTGAAGGACGGGCCTTGCACGAGGGCTTGTATCTGTTCGCAGAGGGCGCCAATCTCTGCTATTTCGTACCTCGGAGGACTCCAGTAGCCCGAGGGATCATGGGAGGACGGTAGATCGATGTGAGCGTCTGCGAGACTATCAATCAGACAATCGAGTTTCGAACGCAGGAACAACAGCTCCTTGATGCCTGCTGAGCGGTGGTAGGTCATTCTGATGTGGTTTGAGAGGCGAGTTGGTGAGTAAAGATGGTAGAAGAGGGGAATTTGTTTGGAAAGGAATCCGAAGATCTTGCTCTCCGAGAATCCGAGGGTCGAGGCTTCGCGAACAAACTCAAGAACGATGCTCAAACTTCCGAAAGTTGACAATATGCGCTCACTCGGAGACTTCGATAATGTCAGATCCTAGAGTGACAGCGATCCTCTGTTATCTCGACATCTTTGTTGCATCTTCGTAGAAGAGGATCCGAAGAGGATCTGTCTCTCGCTTCCGACGCTCTTCGAGGTCGAACACTCGCAAAGGCAGAAACCTCAGACGAAACTCGATCACAGTATCGTATAGTAGCACACAGAACTGCACTGCAGAAAACAGAGAGAGAGGAGAGAGTAAGAAATCAAGATGAAAACGAAGACAACACTCTAAAAAAACACGCAAAGATTCTATCCCGAGTACTGATCAACAATCTATGTACAACCTCGAGAGGGCAAGGACATTAAGCTAGTGTAGCCTCCGATTTGTTCTGCTGGTTCCATTCCTCCCAACTTTTCAATTCTTCTCTAATCTTGTCCAATCTTTCCCGATCAACGGGGTGAGTTCGCATGTAGCCGTCCAGCATTCCGGTGGGCGAATCAGAGGAGGATTTCGAGTGTTGACGAACCGACCTCGGCAGGGACGTTGAGTGAGAAGTTGAACCGCTGGAGGATGAAGTCGAAAGTCTATCCTCCCAAAAACTGAGTGCGAACCTAGGATCGATACCGCTGCCGGCGAGAAGACTGCACATAGAAAGAGCATAAGTCTCTTTCGAGCCAGTCATCACAAGAAAGAGGACGTACCGTAGAGCAACGAGATCAGCTTCCGATTCGAGTTTTTGACTTTCGCAACTATTCGCAGCGCTTCCCAAAAGACCGAAACCTCCCTTAGCTCCTTCACTCAACGACTGACCAACGGCATCGTTGATGAAAGGTCCCAAGATCGCCGTCAGCGGGTACAGTAGAGTTCTCAAGACTGTGCGAAAAGAGGAACATTAGCAAAGCAGTCTAGGATCGAGTCAAGTCAAAGAAAAGTTACCATCGGAAGCGAGCCTTGACAAGTGAGGCATCAACAAGTTCATGGACGCATACGACTCGAGCGTATGTGAGAGGATCAAATGAGCTGTCTCGTGACTGAGGAGTACCGCGAGGGATTTGCACTGTTCTTGAGTTGGAAGAGTCGAGGGGACAAGGTAAGAAGCGATTGCGTCCGGTTCAGGTGCTGATGTCGAAGTGGTCGAGGGTCGGGAGAAGAAAGAGGCGAGGCGTGTAGGATTCGATTGAGGATTCGAGGTGACGGACGGAGAAGGTTGCATCGTTTCTCCTAAAACTTCTTTCAGGAAACCTGCAGCGACGAGAACCTTGTCAGAATCGTTCACGAAGGGGACGAGAGGCATGGAAAAGCGTACCTGTGTAGACGACGATCACTCCTCTTCTTCCCGACTCTTGGTTACTCCTTTTCTCTGGTCCAAACCCGAAACTAAACGCATTGTTCTCATCCCTATCGATCACGAGTATATCGTACTCGACCTTCAACCCATCCTTGCCTTCACTTGAGGCATGACCGTCGAGATGTTTCGACATGATCAACTCTTCCTTCCAACTACTCTGTTCCGACGATCTTCCTTCGAGTGGCCACTTTGACGGTGGTGGTCTCAGAGCTTCTCCTTCTCCCCTAGCTCCCGCTCCATCTCTCGTCAATCCCTCAACAACTCCTTTCTCCAACGCTCGCAGTACTGCCTCACTCCACCGAACCCTCCAATCTCTCTGATCGAGTACAACTCCTCCCAATAGCATTCTCCTCCCTGTCTCTGGTTCGACACCTTCATCCGGAAGAGACAGGACTTGTCTCAAGATCCTTACCCAATCCAACGAGGTTCCTTCCGGAGCGACTGGCGTGATCTCTCCGTTGTTCTCATGAGCGGTCGTAGCTGGTGAAGCGATTCGACCGATATCGAGGATTTCATCGACGAGTTCTGATTCTTCCGCTGGCGAAAGCATGACGAACCGCCATCTACCCGTGACTGGCGTTCGCTCGAGACTGGCGAAACCGACGAGAGCGAGTAGGATGAAGGGCGAGATCAAGAGTAGTGGTAGACCCCAGAGTGCGTTGAATCTCGAGAGTAATCCGGATGGTTCAGCGAGAGAACCGGAGTAGTATGTCGAAGCGAGTCGACTCCAGATAGTCGCGGTCAAGGAAGAGGGATCACGGAGGTAGCGTTCTCGAAGTGCGAAGATTGCTTTTGCACGGACTGAGAGTGGGAGGAGGGTGAGAGAGAGCCGAGTGATCCAGACTAGGAGGTGAAGGGCTTCGGTCGATTTCAGGGCGGCGGCGATGGGGACGATGAAGTGAAGTCCGGATCGAGGGCGCGAGGACGAGAAGACTCGAACTTGGGAGAAGAGGGAAGGACTCCTCGGAGTGGGAAGGGAGAGTCGAGGTCGAGCCGAATGAAGGTGGAGAGAGGAAGGGTTTTCGGAGGGAGATTGTCGGAGTGAACGAGGTGTTTCGAGTCGAACAGAGTGGATCTTGACTTTGTAGTGACGTGAGATCCCACCATTACCACCTCTACCCGTGACTCCCTTTGCTTCCTTCCCCTTACCACACTGATCCCAAGTGATGAAAACTGATCCAGTCCTTCGCCTCATGACCCCGTCTCGAAGCATAACCCATTCCTGAGGTCTCGTCCACATCATCTTATGTTTCCTCCTCGTCCATTCTCGGTGATGATTGTAAGGTCTCGAGTTGGAGTGAGTTCTCGAGTACCAATAAGCCTTTCGGAAAGTCGAATAATCAAAATTGCCATCGTGATCCTTCGCTTTATGCTGATGTTTCCGGAATCGACCTTTGTAAGTTCCCTTGTAACATTCCCCTCCTCCTCCTCCACCTCCATGACTCCCGAACCCCAATTCAGCTTCGAACCTTTTCCTCAGACCTTTCTTCGGACACCAATGATGATGTAACGCGTTCAAATCCTCCATGCAACCTCCTCTTGATCCTCTCGCATAGTGCAAAGCGACTTCGGACTGAACGATCTTGACCAAATGTCTGAAATGTGCCGCTCGTTGAGGTTGATATCGACGTCTTTCATCCATCAAGGCATAAAGGAATTTCGAACATAGCTTTGACTGCACTTCGTCGCACTTTCTTTGAGATCGTAAGACGCTAGAGAGGGTTGGGGTACGGAAACAGAGTCGAGCTGGTCGCCAGGAGGAGGAACGGGAACGATTGGGAGAGAATCGGAAGTGATGTCGATAAACTCGGAGGAGGTATTGACGGATTCGAGATTTGTAGGCATATATTTGTCGCATACATTCCTGTTGAGGGCAACCGATCGTAAGCGATACGGAGAGAATGCAATTCGAGGAAAGATGAGCGCACCTCGTGTTTGCGAAGTTTCTCCTCTCTCAACAATCTCTTCGCCTCTGCCCTTTTCGCTTGTTCCCTCATGAAGGCTTTTTCTTTGCTGAACTCATCCCTCCATGCATTCGTCTCATGTGGCCTGAACCCGTTCGCGAATTCCGTTAATCGGGCTCTTGTCGCAGGGCTCGACCCGAACGTTCTTCTGCTCCCCAGGAAAGCGTTCTGCAGGAGGGAAGGTCGAAGGTGAGCGATTTGTAGAGGATTGAGAGGGATCTTGAGATGGGGTTTAGCGAGCAGAGGAAGATAGGGGGTCTTGAAGACAGGGCTGAGAGAGGGAGTGAGGATCTGTCGTAGGAGAGCTGAAGGAGTGGGAGGCATGTCGGAGGATCAAAGAGAGCTGTAGAGGTCTATAGAGAGGGAGGAGTGTCTTTCAGGGTAAGTGGAGGTTGAATGTGACTCGGATGAAAGTGGGTATGAGAGAAAGAGCGAAATTCTAGGATTGAGGTTCAAAGGCTTGCGAGTCGAATTGTGCCTCTTACGAGGCTTTCAGCTAAGTTGTCGCCAGTGTAATCGGTAGAGAGTGAGTGAGAGCAAGAGAGGAGAGAAGCGAATATGTTTCGGATTTCGGACGAGATTTGATCGACCTCTCACTCCGAGTCGCGCTGATACCCCAAGCGGATATACTATATCGTCGTACAGCTATCGATCAGATTAACTAAATTCTAGGAGGTGAGGGAGCAGAGGGAGTAATTTAGCGAGTTCCACCTCTTTCATCAACTCTCCACTCTCAAACCACTCATCAACTAACACAATGGAAGGTCAGTCAGAGGACCTGCTTATCTATCTAGGATGCAGCTGATAGATGCGCTCTTTCTTTGACAGTCTCCTTTGGTATTACTGGGAAAGACTACGTCTTGTTCGCATCCGATACTTCAGCCGCTCGTTCAATCGTAAAGATGAAGTCGACAGAGGACAAACAGAAAGTAGTAGGCAAACATTTGTGCATGGCTTGTACGTTCTCTCTCTTCTCCTCAGAGGGAGATGAATCGCTTTAGCCGCGTCATTCTCCCATCTCTCACTCTCACTCAAACTGACTAGCTTGAATGCTGTAGACTCTGGAGAACCTGGTGATACTGTTCAATTCGCAGAGTATGTCGAACGCAACTTGAGACTGTATCAAATTCGGTAAATTCTCCCTCATCTCTCGCTGGTACTCATTCCTGACGACGCCCTATTGCAGTAACCACGTTCCATTACGACCACCTTCCGCCGCTTCATGGGTTCGAACTCAACTAGCACAATCCCTTCGTTCTCGCAAACCATACTCAGTCAATCTCCTCCTTGGTGGTTTCGATCCGACTTCGCAAACCCCTTCGTTGTACTGGATTGATTACTTGGGAACGTTGGGAGAAGTACCTTATGCCGCTCATGGGTACGGAGCGTATTTCGCGTTGAGTACGATGGATAGGTGGCACAAACCAGATTCGACTTTGGAAGAAGGGTTGGAATTGTTGAGGAAATGTGTCAATGAGTTGGAAGTTAGGTGAGTCGAAATCTTACTCTCTCAGACGAAGAAGGTCTCGATCTGACTATGTTGTGATGTCCTCGCAGGTTCATCGTCAATTTGGGAGAGTTCACTGTGCGAGGTAAGTTCGAGCATTCATTCTCTCCTCCTCCTCCTCTTCCTTCTCCCCCGCTTCTCTACACATCCCGCATGGTCTACTTTTACATCCGACGGATGTCGGACAAGAAGAAGTTAGTAATCATGCGGGATTGCGAGGCGCCGAAGTATTGAAACAACCTTTTTTTCAATTCTCGCAACCGAAATATGTACACTTCGGAACCTTCGAACTCACTAACGCGTCTTTTTTTCTTTTCTTTCGTTCGAACAGTTGCGGATAAGGATGGAGTGAGATTAGTCGACCTCAAGACTGGTGAAACGATCGATCCAAAGGTACATGAGGCGAAACTACAACATTAGATCCTCTCTCTCGTTTCATTCTTTGCAAAGAAGTGCGTTGTACAAATAGACAAGATAGTGTCGTTTTCGGCCTTGGTGACCGACGGAGAGTCGTGTGAGAGAGGTTGAAGGTGCACCTCGAGGCGACGTTTGTCTTGTCTAGCGTCGAAAAGTGAAAAGTAAACGTTGAAGTTGCGGGTCAGATAAGCGGAGAGGTTGAGTAGACTTTTTTTAGTAGCATTCCTCAGCGGAAGTCGATACCGATAGAAGCTGTCCCGCATGGTGCAATGCGACTTTGCAATATGATCGAACAACTCGCCCGCTTCACGTCGAATTTCCCATCTTCTTTTCGCTCTTTTCTCTCTCTTCTCTTCTTCATTCTCCTCAAGCGCGCTCTCTTTCTTCAAGTTCAAGGTCTATCTTGAGTCCCCACGGGTCACACCCCCTCCAACACTCGTTTTCTTCATCACGCTCTTTTCCAAATCTCTTCACTCAACTGTGCTACCCATCTCGATCTCCCGACTCCCACACTCGATCAAGCCCCTCCTCGACTGTTTCCACTTTCACTCTTATTACCCTCTAGTCACTCCTTCCCTCTCTCCCTATCCTCGCCATGTTTCCTTCTATCCCAATTCTCGCACTCCTTCTAGCTCCCCTCCTCGTCTCCGCAAAGGTTACGACTTCAGACGGAAAGAACGCAATCGTTCCTGGTCGCTACATCATCGAACTTGAGACTCAAAACCTTCAGAAGCGTGCTTCGAAGGATCAACCTTTCAACGTCGAAGGCGTGAGTCCTCCTCCGTTTCCCTGTCTCCCTCTCTCCGTCGTTCATGTGACTGACTTTCAATACTCTCGACGATCTATAGCTCCTCTCTTCCGTTCTCACTCACCTCGCCAAACCCGTTACGACGACGATCGATTCTCTCACTGGATCTTCCTCCGACTCGACTACTACCGTCACTCTTCCCAAATTCACTTCTCGTCGTTCATTCAAATCATCTGTCTTCCCTGGTGCTGTCGTCGCTGCCGATGAGGGTGCAACTGGTGAGAATGGAGAGGAAGCGAATTGGGAGGATGTCGTCAAAGGTTTAGAGACGATCAACGGTGTCAAAGTAAGACTCTCACACCTTGTTCTCTCTCGTATAATTCTTTACTGACTCTCTCGTCTTCTGTCATGATCAGCGAGCCTGGCCTGTTCGTGTCGTACCTCGTCCGGAACCCGTTTACAACGCCGACGCGATCGCTCCCTCTGCCGAAGGCAAATACACTACTCTCGCTACCTTGACTCCCAACGTTCGCAACAACGTCGAGGACTACAAGAACGACGTCTTCCCTCCTCATCAAATGACTGGAGTCGATAAGCTTCACGAGCGTGGTGTTTTGGGTCAAGGTGTTCGAGTGAGTTCCCCTCTACTCTCTCTACGCCCTCTGATCGAAGCTGAACGAGTCTGAGCGATGCTAGGTCGGAGTAATTGATACGGGAGTCGACTACAAGAACCCGATTTTGGGTGGTTGTTTCGGAGAGGGATGCCATGTCTCTTTCGGAACATCTCTCGTCGACGACAGTGGCAACCCTATCCCAATCGGAACCGTCGATCCTTGTACGTTCCCCTCTACGTTCTCGTCCTCCTCTTTCCCTCTCCGTACTCTCCCTCTCCCCTTCTCCCGTCTTCGATCTTTCGCCGTCTTCGCATCGATTCCTCATTCAGCTCTTAAACTGACGACTTCACACTCTTGTAACAGACACCGACTGCTCTGAGCACGGTACTCACGTCTCAGGAATCGTCGGAGCTTTGGCAAACGACTATGGATTCTCTGGAGTTGCACCTTACGCCGATTTGGGAATGTACCGTGTTTTCGGATGCACTGGTTCTGCTTCGGATGATATCGTACGTCTCTCATTCTCTTCTCGTCCTCAATTTCTCGAGAACGAGCGAGACTGACATCTTCTTTTGTAATTGTTTTTTTCAGATCGTCGACGCTCTCCTTCAATCGATCGAAGACAAGTGCGATATCGTTACTCTTTCTCTTGGAGGATCCGCTGGATGGCTCGATCAATCTCCTAGTCAAACCATCGTCGAAAGGATGAACGGAATGGGGATCATCACTACCGTTTCCGCTGGTAACGATCAATCCGAAGGTCTCTTCTACGCCAACGGTCCCGCCGCTACTCGAACTGGTATCTCTGTCGGATCAGTGTACGTTCAACTCTTCTTTTCGTCATGATTTCGCAAGGGAATGAGCTGACTCGATGTCGAATGATTAGTGATGTTACGAAACTTCCTGCTTACTTCGCCACTGTTCTCGGCAAACCTGCGCTTCCTTACCTCTCGGCTCTTCCTCTCGACATCTCGACCCTTCCTTCCGACGATCTTCGAGTTTACTTCACTTCGACCGATTCATCCATCACCGACGACGCTTGCAACCCTCTTCCCGATTCTACTCCCAACCTCGCAAACTACGTTACGGTCATTCAACGTGGAACTTGCGCCTTCACTCAAAAGTTGAAGAACGCAGCTGCGAAAGGAGCGAAAGTTGTTTTGGTCTACAACTCTGCCACCGCAAACTCGATGGTTCCTTATCTTACTCCCGACAACACTGGTCTCACCGCTGTCGGTTCATTGAGGAGGGAAGAAGGTTTGAGGTTGTTAAGCTACTACAAGTCGAACCCTCGAGGAACTCGTATGACTTTCACCGCTCAAGACAAACCTACCTCAGTCGAAGACACCATTTCGGGAGGAATCATCTCGAGCTTCTCTGAATTCGGCCCTACTTTCGATCTTTACGGTCAACCTTCGTTCTCAGCTCCCGGAGGAAACATCCTTTCGACTTTCCCCTTGTCGATGGGAGGATTAGGAGTTATCTCAGGGTGAGTTCTTCTCTCTCTCTCTCTTCCTCGATGAGGGATAAAGCTGACGATGGAGTGACGGGAGTAGAACTTCGATGAGTTGCCCTCATGTTGGTAAGCATTCTTCTCTCTCTATCCGTCACTTCTGAGGATCCTCACTGACTTGAAACGACTTTTCGAGTACAGCTGGTGCCGTTGCTCTTCTCCTTTCCGAGAAGAGAGCTCAAAACTTGGGTCCTCTCGACGTTCGATCGATCTACGCTTCGACTTCAATTGGTCTCCCTACCACTCGTGGTGGATCGACTCTCGATTCTGTTCTCGTTCAAGGAGGAGGTGAGCTTCCATTCTCTCTCCAACTCTTTCCTCTCGCAAGCTTGTTACTGACTCGTCGATTCTCGCTTAACAGGTCTTCTTCAAGCTGACAAGGGTATCGCTACCGGAACTATCGTCTCTCCTTACGAGCTCCAGCTCAACGACACTGCTTTCCTTAACGGAACTCAACAAGTCTTCCTCAAGAACTCGAACAGCTTCCCCGTTACCTACACTTTCTCTTCTTCCAACGCTGTCGCTCTCGGTAACTACGACAAGGTGAGCACCAGTATCACTCAACATTCTTCTCACTGCCGAAACTGATCGAGCTTCGTTATTCTTCCACAGTCCTACAGAACCGACGTTCTTCCTTCGACGAACCCTTCAGCTGTCTCTGGAGCCAACGCTCGCGTCACCTTCTCGACTCAGGTTGTCGTCGTCGATGCTGGATCCTCTGCTACCGTTCAAGTCACCCTCACTCCTCCTCGCGTGTCTCGCGTCACTGCCGAACGATTTCCTCTCTACTCGGGCTTCATCAACATCGAGGGAACTGCGCCCGCCTGGGGAGACGTGAATGAGAAGTTGGTAGTACCCTACTTTGGGTTGTTCGCGAGAATGGTTGACATGCCCGGTGAGCTTTCTCGATCTCTCTTCTCCAACTCGTGCTCGATTTACTGACATCCCTTCTCTCATAGTCTTGGATTCTACTTCTGCTGTCTACGGAGACCAAAAGTATCCTTTCGTAGTAGACTCAACAGATTCCTACATCACCAAGGAAACGACTCTCGACATCAACCGAGCTATTACTGTCTACACTCGTCTTGCCGGTAAGTCTCCCTTCCCCTTTCTCTTCATCACTTTCACTCACGCCTGAGTTGTCTTCTTCTCGCTCTCCAGGTGGAACTAGTCGTCTCACTATCGATTTGATCGCTGCCAACACGCCTTTCACTGCTACCATTTCGACTGATCGCAGTGTCGGTTCAGGTTCGACTTCTCGATTGCGTCTCGCTCGTCGAGCAGAGTCGACTTCCAGTGGAGATGGTCCCGTCGATACTTCCAAATTCGGAGCTTACATCGGAGGATACGCTCCCAGTCTCGCCGCGGTCGCACCTTCGACTACTCTCTACAAGGATACTCCTATCGTCGGGAACATCAGGACTCTCGGTCTTTCCCCTCGTGATGCCAAGGTCTCAAACACTCCCAACCCAGCTTCAGATACTCAAACTGCTATCAACGCAAACTCTTACTCCTTCATCCAAGCTGGTCAACAGTACAAGATCCTCGTTCGGTAAGCTCTTGTTGTCCCCGTTCTCTTCCCGACAATGCTCCGGGACTAATCGATTCCTCCCTCGAGAATACAGTGCCCTCAAAATCACCGCCGATCCTTCGCTCGCAGCTTCCTACGAGAGTTGGGTATCATACCCGATCACTTTCCAGTGATCTCTCTACCCTCACGCCCTTAACGCTTGCTCCCTCACTCATTTTCATATCCCTTCTGTCTCACTCCTCACGGATCTTTGTACTTAGCTCTCATATCGTCGGATCGGATCTATTCGCTTTTCATCTGGTCTTCTGCTTTTTGGATCTCCCTTATTCACCTCATCTTCATCTGAAGGTTCTTTACGACCCTCTCACGCTCAAAAGCAGTACATTTCGTCTTCATACCTTTTCTTTCTTTCTCTTCATTGCAGTATTCCCGCCCTCTCATTGGAATGCATGGGAATAGCATCCCTGGATCATGCATAGTCTCTGTGTCTGTACTGAGCGCAACCGAGAGAACGCAAACAAGCGGAATTTCGAAATTAGCGAAGAATGGGTCCAAGTGCAATTTTCGCAGAAACGTTTCGGAACCTCTCTCGTACAAGCAACCGCTAGCTTGAAGTCAGCTTCTCTGTCAACTTCCGATAATGTACCGACAGCTCTCGTTCCGCTAGTCTCGTTGATGCGGATAAAGTGCTCAGCAGGGCTGCATGAAATGGAACAAAACGTTATTTCAAAGGCTCAAAGTTCCTTAACCTTCGTTTGCTTCTTGTCCCGATGTAAATCCTCTAGTAACGACAATGCACCTTTCTTGCCCACTCCCAAATCTCCGATACTAGCGAGAGGGGTCACGATGGCCATTGCGATTTGAACGACTGATTCGACTCGCCGTTGTAGAGGTAGATAATCCGAAACGACCGTCTGTTTCCGAATGCAGAGGGTCAGCGAGATAGAACACGGAGAAGGAAGAAGAGTCTACTCACCAGGTTCTCAATCTCGACATCTGCAAAGTAGTCGTCAAGCTTGACTCGAATGACAGGAGCTCGAGGGTTCTTCTTCTCCTCAGCGATCTCTTCCGCTCGTTCTTCCTCTTTCACTTCGACGAGCTCTGCAACTTCTTGTTCAGACTTCTCTGCTGGTTCTGTCGAATCGATCATAGCTGCGTCGGCGACTGCACTCGGCTCGACTTCTATTGTTGAGGTTGGTGGTGGAGTCGTTCCGGTGAACGGAGGGGGAGTAGGGGTCTTGAGAGATGGCTGAATGAGCTCGACGGAGCCAAAGTAGGAGTCGAGGAAAGCGATGAGGCGATCAAGTCGAGAGGGAAGGGTTGAGATTTCCTCCTCGTCTTCCTCCTTCGTCGCTTCGTCCTCGTCTTCTTCTGGCGTTGACGTGAGGAGAGGTTTCGGTGATGGAGGTTCGGCGTAAGGATGAGGTGCGTGGTGGTGATGATCATGAGAGGACGTTTCTGTGCGAATGACACAGATCAGGCAAAAATCGAATCAAGGTAGACGATAGACTCACGCTTGACACTCGCTGGACTACTTTCGATTCCGAGTACGACAGCCAATACTGAATCCGCAACCATATCATTCGTCGCTCCTCCCACCCATTCGATCGCGCACTCGTGCTTATCTGATAGCTTGACGTCGACCGTTTGCATAATCCTCATCGTTGGAACACCTTCTTGATCCCTTCCTTCGACAATCTTGCCGTACATTCCCTGCAGATGCCATCGAACGAGATCCCACGAGACTGATAATCGCAATCGTTGTCGTTGGAGGATGACTGAGGTGGAAAGACCAGTAAAGTCTCGTAGGTCGGAGGGAGAGAGGAGGGTATAAGTGAAGTCTTTAGAAACGAGGAGACCAGAGAGTGCGGTTTGAGGTGCTGGTGTTGTCAAAGCTAGAGATCCGAGAGCCTATAGCATACCTCGACGATTAGTTGCTGCTTCTCTGAAAAAAGGTTCTCGATCTCACCTTTGCCATTCGTTCCCCTCTGAACTTGAGTCTGACAACCTCGACGTTTCGAGGGGTATAGATCTGGACATCGTTCTTCTTCTCCGCGAACCTCGTCTTGAGCGCTGATCGTAATCGTGACATGTTGTTGACTTCGCCGTGAACGAGAATGAGATGCGATGGCATGACCTGTGAGCGACGATGAAGAGTGAGCCACGAAGGACGAGGTTTCGAGAGGGTCCGAAAGAAATGCTCACTTCGTCAATGAACTTGGAGTTCTGGGTATAATCGACGTGAGCCGAGAAGGATATATAGTCGACAGATCTATTGAACGCTCCTTTCATCAGTACAGGGTCAGGAAGCGAGGAGGGAACACGGCAAACTGACAATCGACGAGGGATTTTTGCACCACCGTTCAAAGCTGGAATATCTTGCGGTTCGTTCATGATCGTCTGGATCCAGCTCCTCGAAGTAAGCACGCCGATAGCTAGCATACTTGGTCAAGCTGAAACTCACCCTAGCCATCACACCTTCCACACTGTAACCTGTAATAATCACTCCATTCCTCGGATCCGGCGCCCACTTCTCCAGCAATTCACGACTGACACCATTCGTCAAGAATCCGGGACTAGCCATGACGACGCAAGGGTTCTTGTCGTTCAGTTTCGAAGTTCCTTTGTCGAGAGGTCGAATGAACGAGTTTTTGCCCTTGAAATCGAATGGATTGATTCCTCGAGCGAATTTCGATCGAACGTTAGGTGACATCGTATGAATATACCTGCGAGTCGATCAATTCATCAGCGAGCACACGGGGGCTGCTGAAGAGGGATGAGGCTGACTGTCGATAAACATCCATGCACTTCATCGCCAAACTCGAGATGTAGTAGATCGGCACATGTTGGAGCTCGGGATGTTCAGCCCAGTACTCGTCGAGGATGAGCAGCAGTTCTTGCGCTCGGCCGAGGGCGAACACGGGAAGTAGCACTCGTCCTCCTCGCTTGATGATCGATTGAACGAGATCTGTCCAGGGTTGCGAGAATAAACAGTCAGTCCACTGATATAGATCAAGACTGTGCGAGAACAAAATGACGAACTCGTGAATTGAGTCTCCTTTTCTAGTCGAGGTTCGTGAGATTGTACTCTGCGAGAATGGAGATGAGTCAGAGGTGGAGGAAGGGAGAGTACAACAAGGTAAGATGCTCACCCATAAGTCGACTCGCAAATCATGACATCGGGACTTCTCTCCCAATCTGGTTTCTTCGCCGGTACGAGATGTCTATCTTCCTCCGTCGAGTAATCTCCCGTATACAGCACCCTCGCTCCCGCCACCTCAATCAAGAACATGCATGCTCCGAGAACATGTCCAGCGGCGAACGAAGTGAACCGAACAGAGGCGGTAGTTTCAGAGTCGCGAGATGGAGGGAGGAGGATCTCTTGTTCGAAATCGAAAGATTGAATAGAGTTGAACGAAGTCAACATCTCTGCTTCCGTGAAGAGGTTCTCATCGCTTCCAGCCGTACTGTGCAAGTGCAAGAGGGATGTCAGTGCGAGGAAGAGAGCACAAGGTTTCTCGTTTGCGAAAACGTACGACACTCGAACGAAATCTGACATTAGGTATCGATAAACCGCTTTCGTAGGATGTGACATGTAGACGACGCCTTTACCCTCTTTGAAGTTAGTCTGTTCACATCAAGCGAATTTATGGTTGTTGCAAATTAGCGAGCGAAAGAGGTTAGCTTGATTTCGTTTAATTTTCGAAATCGAGTCGAGAAGAGATTGGCGAACGAACCTTTTCCATCACGTAGGTTAATGATGCGGCGTGATCCAAATGGAAATGCGTGATGAGGATGGCATCGACCGTACTCCAGTCGAGTTCGTCGAGGAAAGGCAATGCTGCCATTCCAGAGAATGCAGGATGAACTCCCGCATCGCACACGATTGTCCGTCCCTTGTACTTGATGACACAACATGATCGACCGACCTGGAAGGGAGCAGAAAGGAGGTTCAGCGAATAGTTTGAGGACAGAGAGGACAGAATTCGAAAGTCACCTCTTGTCCCGCTCCCAAAAGCTGTACAGTCATTTCATCGTCCAGACCCGAGATACCTTCTGGACTGATCTGAGCCGCTCCCGACAAGTCCCCGGGCGTCTTGCGTTTGGTCTGAGGAGCCATTCTTGATCAAAGTGGAGGGAAGGTGTACCGGTCACTCAGATCCCGCTTGCCTGTCTTGTAGTGTTTATTGGATGTTGTCGAATGTAGTAACGCCCCAGCTTGTTCGCAAGAGTGAAGTAGAGGAGAGACAAGCGATTCCGACTTTCTCTCTCTCTCTCTTTCCTCCAACAACTCCAGCATGTCAGCCGTACTCTCTGCGCTACCAGACCTACCTCCTCTCATACCAGCAGGTACCAAGATCAATGGCAAACCTATCAGGATTCCTCCTCGTGTCAACTTGAGCGATCTGTTCGTCTTCATTTCTCATCTCTTACTCCTCCTCTCTCCTTCCTACTCACCTCTGATAAATCGGAAATAGCACTGTCAACAACCTGGGAACTGTCAAGAAGCTCCACAACTGTCTCTTCCCCGTATCTTACTCGGATCGTTTCTATCAAGATTCACTCAATGCCGATCTCTCTCCTGAAGACTACAACAAGCTGGGTCAGTTCCGAGACTCGCCTGTATCGCTGAATAAAACGAGCTGATACAAGCAAGTTGTGGGTTGACAGTCTTCTATCAAGATTTACCCGTTGGAGTTTTGATTACTCGCATCGAACCCATCTCTTCTCAAGCCCCCAAGGACATCGATTCCGCAGTATCAAATCCTTCGACTGAGCAGAACGATGAGAACAAGGAAGGCTACAAACTCTATATCATGACTCTCGGCGTCCTTGCGTGAGTCCTTCGTTTCTTCCCTCTCATTCTCGCGGGGATACCCAGCCTGTGAAACCCTTTCGTCTGACTCTCTTTCGCACCCTCACATACAGTCCCTATCGTAATCAAGGTCTCGCTTCCAAGCTCATGCATCACCTTCTGAACACCGCTTCTCAAACTCTCCTCCAACCCGTTCCCGAACCTTCGACTTCCGCTTCCTCTTCCACTCCCGCTCCCACAGAATCGAAATCTACCTCTGCTCCCTCCACTAGTGCTCCCCCTCCCCTCTCGAAGAAAGCGCTGAAGAAAGCCGCACAAAAAGGGAAATCTGCTTTACCACCTCCCGTTCCGACAGTCAAGAAAGACGAAGCTGAAGAAGTTGATCCTGTCGATGACGAGAAGGAACGTAAGAAGAAGGAGAGGGCTGAACAGGAGGCCAAGAGGAGTAGGAGGAGGATCGAGAAGGTTAGCGTACACGTTCAAGTTGGAAACGAGGATGCGAAAAAGTTTTGGGAAAAGTTTGGATTCACCGTCGTCGTGAGTCACAATCTTGCTCTTCATTAGTCTTGAGAGACATCCTGAGCTGGAGAGGGATTTCATAGGAAACCGTGTCTAACTATTACAACAAGATTCAACCTCGAGATGCTTGGTTGATGGAACGACCTATCCTCGCGCCAACTTCCTCCTCCACTTCTTCATGAACCTTGACTACGACTCGACGATACCCACTTCACTAGGACTAGCTTGGATACCGACAAAGGAAAGTAGTAATAGCTTAAAGTTTGCAACGAATTTCTTCAAGACGCAATCTAATAAGTTTACAAGTAGTTGCCCACTTTCCGCTTCTCTCCTTGAACTGGGGGTCAATACTAGATCTTTCGCTCCTGTCTCGCTACCTGAGTGGCAAGCGAGGTTATCTGGGAGTTTCCGGCACTTCGAACTCGAGCGCAACGGATTTTTCGCGAAAGACTGGGACCCCTCTTCACTTCGCTTTCAGCGGAATTGCGGTTCTCGACCACGCATACCATTCGAGGATGAGTGACTCTTCTCTGCATTGAGCCGCGCGGAGCAAAGGAAAGGATGAAGACAGGGCAAACAACGATCGCGAGTCGAAGGTCAGAAACGGGATGCAAGGTTCGAAGCTGCCGCTCCCTTGACCGGTTACCCCTTCGCAAGACGGATCTCACAGATCCGTTATCGTGCCACATCTTCGAAACTGTCGGCCGCATTTGCGATCGAAGGTCGAAAAGCGAACGAACAAAAGGGTTCAACTCGCCCTCTCTCACTACTGATCGATCTTTTTGTGCTCCTTTGTTCCGAAGCTTCCGATTGAGAGTACGGTGGATAATGCGCGGTTTCGGGAGGGCGGCTACGCTTCACCAATTAAAGAAGGCAAACGGTTTGCGAAAACTTTGTCGCAAAGGAAGAGAGAGAGAGAGAGAGTTTCTTGCTACTGAAGTCGATCCCGGTACTAGATCAGACGAAGCTTCCGCATCAAACGTCAGTCGTCTTCTTCCTGCTTCAGGGCCTTGTCTGTGAGCGCCTCTTGCAGGAAAGAGGAGGGTGGAGAGACACCGAAGGAATTCTTGCCTCCTCACTCACTTCCGAATCGCAGTTGATCTCTCTCTCATTGTTATAACACAAAGAGAAGACCAGATTGGACTAGTGGCTAATTTACTATCGTGCACAGACAGGCGAGAACGATATGTAGAGAGAAAAAAAAGCGTGTACTGTACCGAGCCGGGTCAAAGAGTACAGTAATTTTTTTTGTGAACGACGATCCTCAACACGAAAAAGAAAAGCTCGCAGGATTCCTTCCACGCTGCGGTATCGATTACCCTAACGCGTATCTCCCAAGACTTTAGCCAGTCGGCGGAGTGAGAAAACACATGCAACGGAGGAGCGACTGACAGGGTTGCGAAACTTTCAACGATGCGAGGCGAAAGCAAAAGAGTGGTTCGACTGCACTTCCTTTCTTCGTGGATGGGAGTTGCCTCTTTCCGCCGGAATGAACAAAGCTGGTTAATCTTTCATAACGAGTTGAATAGACCGTTTCGCAGGGTTCAAGTTGCAGAGCTCGCTGAGTGCGCCGTCGATGATGAGGTGTTCGGCGGGGTCTTTACTTTTCAGGAAAGATAACGTGCGGAAATGTGTGAATATGAGAGGCAGAGATTGTCAGATTATTGTCGAGAGTGGGTTATTTCTCAAACTCGAGGGAACCGACCAGCGCAGCGAGGCGCTCTTGCAGGCAAGCCGTTTGACGCCGTCGAGCCGATAACGAGAGCCACGAAGAAAATTGAAGCGATCTAGGTTTGCGAAGTAGAGTTTGACGCTAGCCTTTCTCGTTAGATTTCGTACCTGAGATTCGACTATTCCTCTTCCTCTCTGCGATTCTGCTCAAGGACGCTTCTCTCTCTCTTGACCCAACCCCAATCGATCGCTTCAACTCAGATCTATCGCACCAACTTCGAGGACGTTCAATGGCGTCCAAAGACAACTTTCAGCGTTCTCTGTTCGTTACAAAGTTGCACGAGTTCGTTCATCTTTCTTTCTATCCCAACTCTATCCTTACCCCTATCTCTTGATCATCTTCTCTCCCAAGATCGCTTGCTCTCCATCGCGCTCTTGTCCTCGCAAGAGTCAAGTCGAGACTGACTTGTCCGTGTTGACTTCGCTTCGCAAACAGGTTACTCTCGGCAGAACAACATCCAGATTGGCTCAAATGGCTCAGTAACGACACATTCGGTATCACTAGCATCGAATCTCAGGCAAAGGCAGCTTTAGCGCCTCAGTGGGAGTTTCGCAGGTGAGTTCGAAAAAGACGTTTCTTGTCTCTTCGGTATCAAACTTCGACGGGGGGGAGAGTGCGGAGGAAACGGATATCGCTCTTCCCGCGCTTGCGTTGATGGGGTTTCATGCGAGCAGCGGAAGCAAGCAGGAGTTACAGAACTGACTCGGGCTATTTGCTTCTGCGACGAAACAGCCTCTCAAGTTTCATCCGACAACTCAGTTACTACTCGTTCAAGCGACTCAGTGACCGTCGACGATCTGCTGAACGTCGTGCCCACTGCCCTTCACTGATAGTCTTCACGTGAGTCCCCATCCCCTCGCTCGCTCTCTCTTTCGCAATCCTTTCGACCTTCGCAGGCGCTGATTCCTCTCCTCTCTCGTTCAGTCACACTTCGGGCAACTTTGTTCGAGACGACATCAGTAAAACGGCAAACATTCCTAGGAAACTTCGTGCGAGGAAAAGTACCGCTGGAAGTCGTCGCAAGTCTTCAACCGCTTCCTCGATCGCTTTCGACTACGAGTATCAGGACCGATCGCCGACCCCTGAACCATACTATCCTCCTCATTTCGAAGATGAAACTCCTACACAAACTCACATCAGTCTCGCAAATTACCAACTTCAACCTTGGTCTGTTTCGCAAGACGTTCAATCTTCACCTCGTTCCCTTCCCATCTCGCCACCGACAAACATTTCTATTCCCTCTGCCTCCCTTCGACACAACACTGCGCCATACGACTCTCTACCTTGTGACTCTCCACTCTCTCGAAGTTACCCTTCACCAATTTCTTCCGCTCGTTCTTCCTACACCTACGACAATAGCTCTCAAGCTCCCATCTACCGAGATGCTTACGTTCACTCGTCACAGCCACCAATGCATTCTGATCCTCCTCGTCACCAGACACAGACCTCGTCTTCTTACTACTACCCTTCGCAACAACCACAATTCGCTTCCTCCTCATCCTACGCTTCGAACGAACTTCCCCCGATACGAACGATCACCTCAGGTCTCGTAGCACCTCCTTCCCCTCCACCAGAAACCTACTCTCATTACGCTCAACAAGTCATCGCCCCTCAACCAATTCGACGAAGTTCCCAAGTTTACGTCGATGTCGATGAAACCGCCTCGGTTCCACCTGTTCCGCCCATGCCAAATGGTCTCGTCTCGATGCATCAAGGCGATCACCGATCATACTACCCTCCGAATTCACCTCGACAGCTCGTTCACCCGAATCACGCTTCGCAACCTCAATATTCTCCGTATCAGCACGCTTCGACGACCGACTACTACCCTACGAACTCTTACTCGTGCAGCTCGCAAGTAGTGGAAGATCACAACAAGTCGTTCTATCAACTAGGAGGACGTGACATGCTCTCGTATTCGACCGCTACTTATCGTTGATCTTGTCCCTTCCTCCCATTCTTCGTTCGCATGCCTCGTTCAACCCGTATTCTATATCTTATCACATCGTTACTTCTGCTTATTTGCACATAGAATTAGTCGGATCTGTTGTCTTCTATCGCTTTACACACGCTTTGCGCAAACTTTTGTTGTATCCGTTCACTACAGAGACACTTCTTGCTGCAGTGCAACAAGCCCACGAGTTTCACCACTCTCCACTTGTCTTCTTGAGCTCCGCAGAGAGTCCAGACGATACGAGGAACCTTGCACATTTCGTCGATGAATGAATTGACCAATCGAATGAAAATGGGTTTGAGAGAACTACACAGCTCGCCACTGTACTCGAGACGGTGACGAGTTTCAACAAGATCAAGGTGACTCTAAGCTATTGGAAAGAGGAAAGTGTCTGTTTGGGTGAGCAATACGGAAGGATTATAAACATGGATTGTGGACAAAACGGCGAATGAAGCCGTTGTCGAAATGCTGGGTAGAGACACTCTAGAAGGAGAAGTCCTGTGACACGACGGCGATGAAACAATCAGTGATTGTGCGTCAACAGGAACAGAGGAACACGAGTAGCTCACCTCGACCACGATGGAGAGTTGTCCGCGAGGGTCACCCTTTGCGACCTTTTTGAGATCGATGCGAGACGAGACGAGATTGCGAACGAGTGTATTGAGCGATGAGGGACCACAGCCTGTAATTCGACATCGAGAACAAAGTCAGTAAACGAGGTTGCGAAATGATTGGTCGGTCGGTGTCGTGCGCAATAAGAATCGTCGAGCCCGGTCTACGGGAGACAGCCGAAGGAGAACTTCCATTCAAGCCTTTGATGACCCGACCGTTCCGACCAGACGTTCAGTATCGCCGCCGGGACGAAATAACCCGGTTCTGCCGATCTTCTGATTCCCATGGTAGCTGAACGGCAGGGAACGACACGAGACGGCTCGAGAGACGTGGGAGAGCACGGTAGAGAGACGGTAGAGAGAAGGGTAACGTACAGGCAACCATAGTCTTGCCGGCCGATCGGTTAACTTCGTCGTCGAGAATCTGCTTGAGGCGAGGATAACCTGGACGAGCGAGTTCTGCAATGACATCGAGGTCGTCTTGTTCCGCCTCTGTGACGTCCAGGAAGAATGCACGATCGGTGTTGGGTGCAGATGCATTGGCAGCTCCATCGAGATCGCCGAAACTCTTGTGGTGCGAAGGACCTCCAAAGAATCGTCGAGTACTCGAATTGTCGCCGAGAGTCTGTACTTCTGATCGATCATCGTAGCTGAGAGATGGAGAATGTCGGTGGCCGATGTCACCGAAAGAAGCGGAACGAGGAGCGTAAGGGGAATCGTGGAGTGAGGGAGACGAATCGTGATGGTCGAGAGGAAGAGCTTCGAAGCTGTCTTGAGGCTGCTGCTGATCGTAAAGGCGTTGAGTTGAGTGATTCGTTGGTGGAGGTGCGGTGGAATTTGCTGCAGGACGTTTCATCGAACCTTTGCCTCCTCGCCTTGAAATCGCTCGACGAAGTTTTCCTTCCTTCTTCAGTTTAGAAGAGACCTCGATTTCAGCTGGTGTCCGTTCCTCTTCCTCGCCTTCGAACAGAACGAGGTCTGTTACAGAGTCGACGTGGTCGCCGTAACCGGGCATTTGACTGAATTGTCGAGAGTGCGAGGGGGACTCTTCGGCATCACTCCAGTCACTCATCTCGCTGACCACGCTGTCTCGACTCGGTGAGCCTCCTCGAGGCTGACGAGCGAAAGGTGCAGTCGGAGGAGCGAGTTCATCGGTCGAGTCGAAGTTGGCTGCGAGAGGTTGGGCAGAAGGTCGGCGTTTCGAACGGCGAGGAGTGTCGTTCGTGACGAAGAGGTCGATCTGAAGTTGCGAGGAATCGCACATCTCCATACAGCGACGAATCGTGGTAGCGACCCAACTCAAGTGTGCTGAAGCAGAACGAAACCTTTCAGTCAGTGAACGGCGTCAAAGCGAAGAGGGGTAGAAGAGGACGTACCGAACTCTTTGAGGATCCAGACGAATCTGACTCGAGTCGTCTTCCACTTCGGGTCGTGCTGCTTCCTCGCTATCCGTGTACAAGCGTTCTCGAGAACTGAAACTCCGAAAGTGATTCCCGTTCCTCCAGCGATGATCGTTAAACTCTCGTAAGACCCCCATTCGGTCCGTCCTGCAGATCCCATTGGCCAACTGACCATAGATCGAAGGTTGACTCCTTGAGCGATTTCCTCTGCTGTAGCACCTCGCAACTCCCGCTCATGTCGGATTTTGACAACGTGATCCCATAGAGCTTTACTGAATCCCTTCTGAGCTCGAACGAGCATGACGATCTCGCTACCCTTCTTGAGACTCTTGGTTGAACCAGCTCCGATCGGCGCGACTCCTTTCGCTCGATGATCGATACTCGCGATAGTGTAAGGGTGAGAGTCGAAGAAGCGGACGGAAGGGATGTTGAGAAGCACATGTTGACCTGGTGCCCATCTGAGAGTTTGAGGAGTTCGGAGAGTGAGTCGAATTGTTCGTCCTGGGAGGAGTTGGGCGGCAGCGAAACCGGGAGGAGGAGAAACATGAGAGGTGAACTGAGGCGAGGAAGACGAAGAAGGGAGAGGAGGAGGGTAGTGAGCTGTGAAGCTTGATTGGCGAGAGTTGAGTCCACCTCGAGAACCGAAAGGTTCAGATTCGGTAAATTGAGGGGGAGGGTAGGCTGAGGATTTGGTGTCGTCGTAGTCTTGAGACTTCTCCCCGTTGAGATGACCGAATGATTGACTGCTTGATCTTCTCGCGTTCTGCTTGGGCTCCTTGAACCAGATTCCTCGAGCGAAACCATTGATCCAAAGGAAGACGATGAAGCGTACTCCTCGTTCCACTCCCCACCAAGCAACGGCAACAATCGGAAACCACATGACAGGCTAGCAAAGGGTAAGTGTCAGTATCGAAGACGAGAGAGTCAAACTTCGAGAATAGTGCGAACCTGATGATGCATGATTGCTGCGGCGAAGAAGAGAAGCAGAAGAACGACGTGACTCCAGTAGAAGAACTCGTAATGTCGGTTTCGCAGCGGGCTGAGCGATAAGATGGTGATGAAAGTGAGGAGAACCCAAGCCTGTTCGAAAGCAAGCTGCGTTAGTTTCGATAGACCGGTGTAGGCCACGATCAAACGAGAAACATACCACTGCTCCTGCGGTGAATCGATACCAGCTCCATACAGGAATGAGACAGGGTCGACCAAACGGATCTTTGTCGAGCGAGAGTTGGTAGAACCAAGCGATGGCGTGAGCTGTCGAGAAAGCCCAGATGACTCTTCCCGCCCAACGATGAAGAATCGCAGTCTGTGAAAGCACGGTGGGCGAAACTGTCGGAAAGGAAAGAATCGGACAAGACAGAAACTCACCTTATCGAAATGATAGTTTGTCAACCAGGGAGTCGCCCAAATGTTGAAAGGCCACTGCGCGAAGGACAAATGTCAGCGATGGAAGTGTACAATGGATCAGCGTAAGAATGTGGTTGACTCACTTGCTTGAGAGCGAGAGTAACGGCGAGAGGTAACATTGCGAACGAGATCAACCCGAGTCGAGCTGCTGTCGTCCACGCGCTCTTGCCGATATTGACATTGGAGCTAGCCAGTAGAGGATCGTTGAAAGGAGCCTAACGAATGACTCGAGGTCAGTCTCGAATCGTCTTTCGGAACTGTTTCGAAAGTTTTTGCTCACCCATCCATTCGGGTTGAGTTTGCCTCTCTTCACCGGTCGAGTCAGCTCGTGTTGATGACTGAAACCAACAGGTACAGGTAGAGGAGCAGTTTGATCGATGTCGGAAGCGAAAGAGGAATATTGGAGAGGCGAGACGGCTCGTTTCGCTCGGAAGGTAGTTTTCGGAGGTCCCGAACTTCCAAAGTACGATTGATAGCCGCAGTATCCACCGAATGTGCATGTCGTTGGCTGCAAACTCGAAGAAGTAAGCGAAGGCGTACAGGCCTAATCTCGAAGAATAGGAATCGTCAACTCACAGCAATGTAATCATCCCCGATAAAGGTCAGACATAGAGCTGAACCGATCAAGACGAGTACCGTGATCGTCTGAGCGAACGTCGGACTAGCCCAAATCACCTTTTTCCTTGTAGCTTGAGCATCTCGTCCCTCTTCCTGAACTTTTCCCGTTTCTTTCCCCGAGTTACCTCCGACTCGCTGAGTCCAGCTTATCCTCCTGATCGACCATTTTCTGAACCATGCTCCTATCGAGCTTCCTCCTGTCCCTGTCCCGCTGAGGTGATAGGCGATCGACCATAGAACGAGAATTCCGACGATTACGAACCAAAGGAAGTAGGCGTAACGATAAGAAGGGATCGAAAGTGAATGGGCATCGATGTAGGGCTATAAAATGCGAGACACGAGTCAGTAAGAGCGAAGTAAAGGAAGCAAGGGTGAGAATGAACGAACTTTGGTGAAATATTCTAAAAGCGAACTTGAATCGACTCCTCCAGTACTATCTATGATCTGAATCGAAGTAGTTGCCGTAGCGGTTCCAGCAGTTCTCGAGGCAATCGAAGCGAACGAGATGCCAGTTCCTCCCGATGTTGATCCTCCTCCTCCTCCTCCTGCCGCAGCTGTTGCAGTAGCGAAATGAGGTACATATCCACCAGTTGCCCTACTAGCTGCAGTTGTAGACATGCCCCAACGCTTGATTCGGATTTACTTCGAAGTTTGTCTAGGTTTGATCTCTTGTTGCTGCGAGGGGACTTGCTAGTTGAAGGGCTTTTCTGTAGAGGCAACTACCAGCTAGTCTTGATGTGTTGATCGTGCTGTACAGGCGTGTAGTGTGAAAGATGTCGACAAGCGTAGTAGAGAGGAGTAGCGAAGGGTGAAGCAACTCGGAGGATCGACAAATTCTTCAGATTTCGCAAAGTTGAAAACCGACACACAAAATATCGCTTTATGAGGCTCGTCGCTTGCAGTCGACTGTAGCTCTCGTATGGCGTAGAATTGCATCGAAAGTCAATCCGGAATCTCCGAAGTCGCCGTTCATTTTACGTAAAGAGCCTTGCGGAAAGACCAACGAACTTTTGTACTACACTTCGTTACTACAGATAGACATTTCCAGACGAAAAAGGAAATGATATTTTAGAGGGGGAGGGTTTTAGTTGAGATCGCAAACACTGACTTCTCGAGAGAAGACACCTGCGAAACCTCGAGGCGATCAGTACGAGACTTCTTCGAGCGAGACTGATGTTTAGACGTACCAGTAAGGATGAGCTTGCCACGGTAAGGAGCAGCCGTTGTTGATGACGAGACGATCTCTCCATCATCAGCAAAGACGAGATCCGCTTTGTATCCGTGACCTTTCCTTGTATCGTTCGAGATCCTGAAGATTTCGACTGCAGAGTTCTTCTCTAATCCTCCATCTTTACCAGCTTCCATGAATGCTAGCACCTTGGTGAGGGTTGTCGCGTAGATTGAACCATCCTCATCGACGTGAATATTGTCGATAGGTCTTTCGAGCTGCATCCACAACGAAATGCTGTTGGTCAGCCATCGATCACTCATTTCGATAGGAGAGTATGCGAGAGACTTACAGGTACTTCAGCGATGGATCTGAGAGTGTGATCTGGTTTCGCCTCCCAAACTCGAACAAGTCCTTGAAGGGTTGAACCTTGATAGAGCAAGTTGTCGGGACCCTTCGCGATACCGTTAGGATAAATGATTCCATCCGCTGCTACCTTACAAGCGACACCTTTTGAAACGTCGCAGTAGATAATGTCGGAAGGAACGGATTTGAGCATTTCGAAAGCTCGAGTCTGGAGAGAAAGTGAGCATTCGACAAATCAATGATCGACATCAACGAAGACAGGATCGAAATGGAGTGCTCACCCAGTGAACCTTGTGTCGGTGATCATTCGAAACGTAGAAGGAGGTTTCGCTCAAAGCGACCACGTTATTAGGCGTTCGAATGAGAGGGTGGCTGACAGTCTTGACGTATTTGAGTTCGTAGTCGTTCTCCGTCGTCTCGAAGATCTCAATGACCGAGTTCGCTCCCAGGGTCTTTCCGAGCGAGCGATTTTTGGGAGGACGATGGGAATTGATGAGGACTGTTCGTTTCCCGTTTGCTCCCGTAACGACGTCGATCGCATGAACGTAGATTCCAGTCGCTTCAGCAGGTAAACCAGTGAGTTGAACCTTCTTGTACGAGTTGTCCTTGAGGTCGAGAATTGCGATATAATCGGTCGAAACTTGAGGGAGAGAAGCGGAGTCGAGGTGAAGTGTCGCAGGTACCCAGGCTTTTCGAGCTGCAGGTGATGAACAGACTCTGTACAGACAGCTTTGTTAGTCTCACTTCACGGGAGAAGGAGCCGACTCGGACTAACAGGTAAGCGACTCCAGCAGAATAATCCACCCAAGCATCTTCGCAAGCCTGCAGGCCTGAAGAAAGAAACGAGTCAGCTTTGCTTATGAGAGGTCTGGAAGTCGCAGCTCACCTTTGATAGTTACACATTTACCGTTATTGACAGGTTGAATATCTCGGAAGATTCCCAGAATTGTAACGACGGGCGCAATATAGGCAGCGAGTGCCGCAACTAGCGGGATTGTAACGAGTGCGACTCCTTTGATTGAGGGCATCTTGAGTTTGAAGTTTGAGGAAAAGTAGAGGGAAGGAGGGGAAAAAAGTGGAGACGATCCGAAGCGTTTTAAAAACGGGGAAAATCCTTCGCAAGGCAAGGCAAGGGAGAAACATCCCCGGCGACGAGTTCAGAAGAGTCGTGACATTGCGATGAGAGTAGGATAGAGAAGCAGGGTGTAATAAAGCGTGAGAAGGGATCCGAGTCCGAGAAGACAAGCGACGAGTATGACAGGTAAGAGCAGTATGAGAGTGATGAATAGGGAGGGGTATCAAAATAGAATGAAGAAACAGTTGCTAAACATAGAGGGGGGAAAGAGGGAGGTATCGTAGGGGTCGTAAAAGGTCTAAATAGGTGAGGGTAGGGTCTGTTGGGGTTATCGTCTTGCTCGATCGGAACCGACGAGAAGTTGGTCGAAAAGTCCAGTCGCAGATTGTTCAGTTTTCATCTATCGGGAACGAGAGAGATGCATCAGTGATCGTGATCACGCGGGACAGAACGAGGGTGAAAGCTTTACCTGTAACATGTAAATGATTCCAGTACGATCTCCTTGATCACTCAATTCGATCGCAACTCCCGTCTTCCCAACCCGTTCAACTCCATCCGTGAGTACGATGGTCGAGATGAGAGTTTTTCCTTTACTCTTGTCCGAGTCGACTACGAGTTGCTTCGTGTTGCTCGGCATCGATTGATACAACTTGAGTTTCGCCGTTCCCAAACTCTTCCAAACCGAGTGGTGTTGTTGAAGGAAGATCTTGCAACGCATGTCGGCGACGATTGAAGTCTTCTGAGGTCCTTGAGCGTCGACAGGAGATTGAGGAGGCGAGTCATCTTCTCCAGCGATTCGACTCCCTAGACTCGAGGCGAAAGCGGGGTTCGAGGCTGATCGTTCGTCCGACATTGCTTGTGAGGGCATTCGGTAATGTTGAGGAGGTTCGATTCGCAAAGCTTCCGCCGATTTCGAACGATGGACCGAGTTGTGCGGTGAAAGATAGTCGCTGTTGCCTGAAACTGAACGGGAATCTCCAGGATCCGTTCGCATGCTCGTAGGATAGATCGGACCTCCTCTACCACTGATGTTGAGTCCGTTGTAACTTCGTTCTTTCGGTAGAGGAGGAGGAGGTTCCGGGTAACCAGAAGATCTATCGGTGCGGTTCGAACTTGATCCAAACGAGTTTTGCGATGTTCGAGAAGACGGTCGAGAGTCGTTGTTACCACCTCCTCCTCCTCGTGGACCAGGTGGACCGAAATCGCCAGGTTGAGGATGGATCTGATATGGAGATTGACGACCGTTTTGTTGATAAGGTGATTGTTGTTGATGCGAAGGGTAAGAAACGGGAGGAGGGGCGTTGAAGTCGGATCGGAGAGGAGACGCTCCTCGAGAACCAGTGTCGCCGGGGAAGCTGGAAGAAGAGGGAGAAGGAACATAGCCATTCGGGGATTGATTTCGAGCGATACTAGCGTTTCGATCAGGACGAGGAATTGCAGGAGGTTGACCAGACGTTCGAGGATCGTTTTGGTAACTCGGCTGCTGTTGCTGAGGAGGAGGGGGAGCACCGAGTGCGTTGAAAGAATCTTGACGAGAATAATTCGAATTCGGTGAAGTGGGTTCGGAGGAAGGGTTATTGTTTTGTGGGAAGGAAGGATATTGACTTTGGAGAGGAGAAAGAGTTTCGTTCGATGGGCTGAGAACTCGAGGAATCGGGTTGTGAGCAGTCGATATAGGGGAGAGAGGAGATTTAGGTTGTGCTGAAGAATTCGAATCAGCTCGTAGTGAAAGTGTGTCTGTGGACGGCCTGTTAGCTTCTGATCCTCATGACACATGACGAAAGGCATTAGCTTACGATTCTGACCGAACCTAGCTGCTTCTTCCATCGCCACTTTCCATTCCCTGGCTTCTCCCTCTCCTCCCGAGAACCTAATCGTCAAGTTCTCTTTCCCCATGATCGACACCTCCAATTCTGCCCTGTTTGCCGACTCTGATACCCTCAGATGCTTTCCTGCTAGAGGAGGATACAATAGCGAGAGATCTTGATTCGGTGAAGACGATTCGTTGGGTAATGACCATTCGCAGAGGAGGAATAGATCAGTTAGTAGGATGACGTAGGCTCGAGGGTGGATCACTTGTCGTCGAGATGGATCGGAAGCGGGAGTGAAGGAGATGATTGCTGAGGAAGCTTTTCGGAGTTGGCGTTGGAAAGTGAGAGAAGGTGGTTGCATTTGAAGCTTGCATTTCTATGTAAAAGTGAAGAAGAGGTGAGCTCGATTCGGATCTCGAGCTATCAGAAGCGAAGTGTGAAACTTACGCGAGGTTGCATGGTGAAAATATCGAGAGTGCGCTCTGTACTGAGTCGTCGCTCGAGCTCGTCTACTCGTAACGGCGGTTCTCGAACACCTGCAGAGTGTGCTGCAGCCGAAGTGTTTGCCGTCGAAGTGCCGGTAGCAGAAGAGGATCGCAGACTGTACATGGGTTCAAGCAGTCAGAACCCCAACCTCATTCAGGAAGATAAGAGAACCGACTCACCTGCTACTCGAAGGACTATCCAACCTCGCGCTTTCGCCGCTATTCCTCTCATTCTGTGCAATCTTGAGATCCAATCTCGGTGGCATCGGTTTCTGCGTCCTCGTCTGTTCCTCATTCGACCTCGTTTCTCCCTCTCCTGCCAAGTTCCTCCTTTCCTCCTCCAATCCCAATACACTCCTCCCTTTCCCCTCCTCTGCAAGTTTCTCCAATTTCGCCAATTTCTCATTCGCACTGACCAATAACGCATGATCACTTCTTCCCTCCTGAGTCGACCTCAACAATTTCGCATACAGTTTCTTGTAGTATCGTATCCGATGCACTGGGAGTTCGAACAACCTATCCAACGAGACTTGGGGAGACGAGAGGTCGTATTGATCGTAGGAAGGGAGTGTTCCTGGCCAAGGGAGAGAAGAGAGGATGGGAGCGAGTTTAGGATTCGATTGGACGGCGGGGTACGAGTCGAAATCGAGGAGCAGAGTTGAACCGTAGCGAGAGTAAGCGGGTTCGATATCCGAGATCCAGCGCATCAGGAGGTCACCGAGCGCTTTGGGTGAAGAAGGATTCGGTCCGATTTCCATCAATTTCTGTGAGTAGATATCTGAGTGTGAGTCTTTATTTCCATCAGGGGAGACTGACTTCGAGATCTGCTCACGCCGAGAAGAGTTTTGTTGATTCGATAAACAGCTTCGACTGCACGAAACATTGTATCCAGAGCTGGAGGAGGAAAATTCGAGCGAGACCATGCAGCCGCAACTCGCTGTGCGGCGGAAGACAGTTGGTATCAGCTTCCCGAGATCGATGTGAAGCGATATCAAGAGATCTTCGACTCACCTTGATCACTCCTCCCAAATCTTCAACATAGAGCGTTTCCGTCGCGATGAGATCTTCTAGAGGGTTCGCTTTCTTTGACGATGATGCAGTAGGTTTCGATGAGGAAGAAGCGGATAAAGGAGGAGGAGATGAAGCGAAAGTTTCAGATTGTTTCGTCGAAAGAGGAGGAGGAGGAGGAGGAGGGGAAGTGAATGATCGATTCGAATCGGCCGCCGTGAGTGCCGCACCATTGAAAACCGCTTCTCCTCCTGATGAATCCCTTTGGTTCGTCGTGTCGTCTGGTCGATCGAAATTCTTTGGGAAATGCATACTCGAGGAAGAAGTTGGTAAAGGAGGGAGTCGTTCGTGACTTGAGCTCGAAGTGATTCCTCCTCCTCCTCCTGTAGCTGCTAGAGAACTCTTCCTCGGTACTCGAGTTGGAGAATCTCCTGATCCTACTGGAGGTACGCTTCCTCCTCTCGTCTGATTTCCTTCTGATGAATGCCCTCCTCCCCCTCCTCCTAAACTAGGTCGCGGTCGATTCGCAGCTGAGTAGCCGTAACCTCCTGGTGAAATAGGTGAACGAGGACTAGTCGAGTTGTTGTTGAAGGATTGACTAGAGGGAATATTGAGATGGGAGAGTTGAGGAGGACCTGGAGAATAGGAAGGGTACTGCTGGTGTGACTGATACTGGTGACCTCCTTGATGATTCTGAGAGTAAGTTTGATCGATCTGAAGGTGGTTGAACTGAGGTGTGAGCGTCGAAGTTGAGGATGAGGATGATTCGGAAGGGGCAACTGCAGGTCCGAATCCAGAGTAATCTACCATCTTGAGACCTTTCTACTTTGTTTCCTTGCTCGTCCCTAACCAGATTGCTAATCGCGTTGCGTTGAAAGAGGGACTGTTTTGTCGACTTGTTGTCGATTGTTTGGTAATTGGAATCTCCTTCGACGTGAATTAGAGCTGTTACTTCGCCAGGTCGTAAGCAGCTACCCTTGTATGGATGAGTAAATGTTTGGTCAGTCGGATAGAGTGGTTGAGGAACAAAGCAACCTTGCTTTCAACTTTGCGATTTCATTTTGCAACGTTTCGGAATTTCGTATTGCTCTCGCTAGACTTGATGCCAAACTTCTCTAGAGCTACCTCAACGTCGTAGACATCTTCTCAAGATCTCCTCCAACTCGAGATGATTCTGAAGGATCGTCGGATTTCGTTTCTCTCTCTCTCTCTCTTTCTCTCTCCTTTCTCCAATACACTCAACCTATCTCTAGATGGATCCATTCGATGCGCCACCTCCCTACGCCGACCCTTCCACCTCGAACTTCCCTTCTCACCCCTCTACCGCTTCCCATCTCCTCCTTCTCCCGACTCATCTCCTCCTTCAATCCCTTTCTCACTGCTCCCTCTCAACCCTCGTATTCACTCTCAAACCAGTATGTCGCACACTACATCTCGTCGTATGCGCCCTCAGTCGAGGTAGACGAGATTCTCGGTTCAAGTGGGAGAACGGGATTCTCAAAGCATCAGGAAGGAATCGACTACCATCTACTGGAGTACTCGGCGATCGTCTTCCTCGAGGTCGTGAGGGATTGGGAGGGAGCGTTATGAAAACGAGAACGAGGGAAGAAGAGGTTTATGATTGTTTCATTGCATCACTCGCGAGGGTCGAGAGGGATCGATACGAATCGGTGTTACTCGTGGAGGGAGGTGAAGAGGTAGAGGATGAATCGAATTTGTCGTTTGAGAGGGATTTGTTCAGGTTGTTACAGCCGAAAGCGAGGGTTGAGGACTTACTTATTGAACGAGGGAGGCAAGAGGATTGGATCGAATCGACCACTTTTGACGGGATTGAGGGGAAGGGCAGTCTGACGTTGTCGTCGAGTAAAGTGAGAGCGGAGGACATCAAAGTTGAGCTCAAGTCGAGGAGCGCGAAATTGCTTCTCCCAGTTCTCGGTTCCGGATTGAGGCCAGTTTGGAAGGGGATTGTAGAGGTCAACAGAAGCGAGGAAGATTCGCTCGAGGCGGTCGCGATGAGGCTGGAGAGCGAGTTCCGGAGGTGTGCAGTGAGGAGAGTAGAGGGAACAGATCGAGAAACAGTTTCGTATCAGTTCTAGCTGTACCTGTGTCGGAGCCGAATGCATTATAACCCTGGTCGAGTCGGACCACACCTATCCCGCAGGCTTCGTCGCGAGGAACTTCCATGTCTTGCGCTCAACGTCAAAAGCCATTCAAAGTTTACCTTGCGAGAAGACCACACTCTCGATGCAACGAACCGCGCATCGAGAAAAGAGCAAAGATAGCGTATAGAATTACGTAGAGAGAGATATGAAGAGCAATAAGTAGCGTAGAGCATCATGAAGCATGCACAAAAACGAAAGACGAAAGTAACAACTCAAAATCCTGAACCCTATCCTCTTCCTCTCTTCCAATCTTCAAATGTCCTGACCTCCCAACTTACTCAACCTCTTGATACTCTTCTCCAACCTCTTTAGCTTCTCCCTCGAAGTCTCCCCGACGGGACTACGAGGTCTCGAGGTTCGGCGAGCTTCGACGAGTTTATTGAATGCTGCTTGATATGGATTCGGAGCGGGAGGGAGGGGAGCAGGAGAGAGACGAGGTCGTATATGAGTGTGAGCGTGAGAGGGGGAGAGGGAAAGGGGAGTTGCGGGTCGAGGTCGTTTAGTGGTCGTCGAAATCTGTTCTTCGGCGATGGGAACGTTCTGGTTCGACGAGTTTGAAGGAGGGCCGTCATTACGAGGTGACTCCTGAGCTGTATCGACTCGCTTGCGTTTCGATGAGGAGGAGGAAGTGGTCGAAGTTTGACGCGAAAGTGTCCGAAGTACGTTTTCCTTTTCCTCCTCCTCTCGTTTCCTCTGAATCTCCTTCTCCTTCTTCCTGTCTGCCCCACGGCTCCTCCTCTCCTTCTCCTCGTATTCTTCCTTTTCGCGTTGTTGTACCGCCTCCAATTCTTCCCGTTCCCTATCCTCCCTAGCCTTCGTTTCCTCATCCTCCTTCCTCCTCCTCTCAGCCTCGTTCCATTCCTCAACAATCGCTTTCCTCCTCTCCATTTCCTCAGCTTCCTTCCTCTCCCTAATCTCCCTCTTCCTCCTCTCTGCTTGCTCCCTCATTCCCTCTTGATTCCCCCTAGGCATCTCCCTCTCCTGACCACTCAGATCAATACTGCTATCCATCGTAGAATCCCCTTGGGTTTGATTGAAAAGACTTGCGGTGGGAGGGGTGAGTGGTTTCGTTTGAGCTGCGAGAGGGGGTGCGAGGGAGGGGGAGGGGAGAGCTTGAGTGAAAGGTTGTTGGGAGGATTGGGAGGGGAGCGAAAGGCGAGGGCGAGGGAGGAGACGAGGTTTGAGGAGGAGGGAACGAGCGGTAGTGGCGGGAGGAGCAGAGGGTCGAGGTCGAGAAGCTTGGAGAGAAAGTTTGGATTCGTTCGCCGTTTTGTACGAGGATCGTTGATGTTCGTCTTCTGTATCCGCGTCTTCTTCTTCTTCCTCCTCCTCTGAACTGAATTGCTGTTGTTGTCCCGTCAAAGTGAGAGGTGATGAAACGTTCTTCTTGTCTTGTCGTTGCGAAAGTAAAGAATTCGCGACGTCTTCCTCACTCTCATCGGCACTATCCTCCTCCTCCTCCTCCCTCGATACACCGTTCTTTTCACCCATGACAGTATCCCCATCCGAATCCCCCTCAACCTCCAGTTCGACATCCGATTCAACGACACTCGAATCATCCGGAGGAGCCGCAAATGGTGTCCTCACCGATTTTTCTTCGTCCATCTGTTGTTGCTGTTGACAGAGTCGCAGGGTACCAGAAGAAGGTGTTTCATCGTTCTTGAGTAGGAGGGACGAGGTGAAGGAAGGTGGATCATCCAACTCCCATTCCTTGTTGATTTGTTCCTCTTCCCCCTCGATAACCACTTCTTTCTCCTTTCCTTTCCCTTTCATATCCACCTTCTTCGAATCTCCTTTTTCCTTCTTAACGACCAGCCTCCCTTGGGAAGGGTTCGAGGACGAATTGGATTGAGACAAATGTTGCGACGGAGAGTTCGAGGAGCGAGTAATCTGACTAGGTTTGGATCGAGGAGGCTCGGCGGCTTTGGTGTTTGATCGTGTAGGTAGTGGATTAATGGGAGTAGGTCTTCTCGAGATGGATTTCTCATTTTTCGTCGTCGAGGTCGAAGCAACCGCATCCGACGAAGAGCTCTCCCTCTCCCTCTCCCTCTCCCTCTTCCTCTTCTTCTCTTCTCTTCCTCTAGCCTCCTCCCTCTTCTCCAACTCAGGATCCACTTTCTTCCCAGCTTTCTTCCCATTCCTCACCCAAGATTCAATCCAACTTCTTCTTCTCCTTTCACAAGTCTCGGAGATTTTCGAAGAGGGAACGTTGGATGAGTAAGATTCGTTGAGTGGTGGCCAGACTGAGGACCAGTCGTAGGATGAGAGAGAGGTGGGGAGAGAGGTGGTGGTGGACTTTCGAGAGGGTGCGAGTTTGAAAGTGAGGTGTTCTTTTGGAGGTAAGGCGCGAGGTGGGGGTTTTGGTTGTTTTGGAGCGGAGGAAGGGAGCTGTGTAGAGACACGAGATTGGTTGAGCTCGAAGCATCGGAACTACGAAGAGAGTTTCGATGACTTACCTCATCTGCGTAAACTACCATTTCCTCTGCTCCAATATCTCTCACTTCTCGAGGATTCTCGATCGACTCCAACTGTTTCCTAACCTCGTCGTTCCTCCTGAAATCAACAAGAGCCTTCCCTTGATCTAGTATGATTTGTCTATTCCCGCTTCCATAGTACTGGAGGTAATTGATCTTGAGACAGACAATCTTCCTTGTTTGAACTCCTGCATAGCGAGAGGAAGGGTTCAAAGGAGGAGTAGAAAGAGAGAACCTCCAATCGATGAGTTTGAACAAGGCTTTGTCGGATCCGAAGGAGGTGATCGTCTCGTTGTTACTGGATGTCAGTCACGAGTGAGTCAGTGGCATGACCCGAAGAGAGTTCCAACAGACGATACTCACTCGTTGCTGAATTGCTCGACGCAACTTTGTGAAAAACAAACATCAATCTCCAACACGGAATCCGACATCTTTGCCCAAATCAACTTCTCTCCCCCTTCTTGAGTCTCTCCCAGAGTCTAGTCGAAGCTCGTACGTGAGCTCTTTGTCGAAGTGTGCGAACATAGACCTGAAATGCAACGAAGTTGAACTCACTCTGGTGTACTGAGCCCTCCTGGCACCTTCTCCGGGTGTATCGATGAGCCTTGCACCATCCTTCGACGCTCCGCTAGTCCATTCACGCTGTAACCAAGCCGTTATATCCTTTCTTGCCATGTTGATCGAGCCGACAACGATGAACACCTTCTAGCTTTCTCGGAGGGTCTGTCGCGTGCTTGATAGATTTCTATAGCTATTCGGAGTGAATCGTGAATGGTTCAAAACAGTTTTAGGGAGTCGTTGAAGAGAGTGAAATCGAAAACAACAAACTAGCTTCTTCTCTTTTCTCTCTTCTCTTCCCTTCCTCTTTCAAACTCGCTCACACTCGCTACAATACTGCTGAATATGCAGTTCCCTCGAGCACCACGTTTCGTTCCACCCCGTAAGCGCAATCTCCTCTCCTCTTCCTCCTCGTTTAATACTCACTCAACCTCTCCCTTTCTCTTCCCCTTCACGAGCAGCCGAATCAATCGTACCTGGTCCAGGAGCTTACGATCCACATTCACCTCAGGGTCATGATAAATTAGGAGTATTGGGAGTCGCGAAAGCAGATAGATTCGCAAAAGTGAAAGAATCAACAAACTCAAGTGAGTCGGATCACTCACTCTTTGCGAATTAATGTAGTCGAAAGAAGCTGATACGCGGTTGAATTCGCTTCACAGGTACGTTTGGGATGTATACTGAGGGAGATAAAGAGAATGCCCAACCGAGGAAACGGATAGTTAGTTCTTCGCAAGGAGGAGGAGTCGATAGGGAACGACATAAACAACAAGCGAGTCCCTTCTTCCTATATCCTCCCAGCTTACTCGTGAAGCTGATACTGAGATCGAATTATTCGCAGCTCGAAGAATTGAAAGTGAGAATGCAAGGGATTCATGAGAAAGAGATTGCGAAACTTTTATCAAAGATCAGTAAACTCGAAACGGGTAGAGACGAACTCTCAAAAGACAAGACTGAACTAGGAAAAGAAATCGTTGGGTTGAAAAGTGAAATTCGTCAGTTACTCCCTCTTTACTTCATTTTTGCACGACGAGGGATTGATTCTCAAAGCTGACATGAGCCGTTACAGGTCACCTCTCTTCAAAGTTGACGAAAACTGAATCATTGTTATCGAAACATCAAACCTCACTCCCATTACTCCAATCGAAACTAAGCACTCTCCAAACCTCTCACGAACAATCCCGAACTCGCAAAGAACTCGAACTATCGACTCTGCGAGAACAATCAGAAGAACAATCAGTACTGTATCAAGTCAAGATTGCGGAGTGTAGGGAGTGGGAGGAAGTGGCGGAGAGGGAAAGGGAGGGAAGGAAGGTCGAGGTGGAAGTTGCGAGGAAAGTTATTGAGGGTTTGAGGGAGGAGGAGAGGGAGAAGAGAAGCGAGGAGTTGAGGAGGGAGAAGTTGAGGGTCGTCAAATTGGAGAGACAGGTCGAAGATCGAACGGCTCAGGTCGAGGCATTGGTCGGTTATTCTCAAGGACTCGAAGAAACTGTCAGAGGGTTCGAGGATCAACTTGAACTGGTCGAGGGAGAGTATGAGAGGATGAGGGAGATGTGGAGGGTTGAGAGAGGGTTGTTAGTCGAGGAGAGGAATGAGAAAGAATGGAGACAGAGGGCGAGGAGTGATATGAGGGAATTGGTAGGCTTGGTCGAGGAATTGGAATGCGCGAGGAGAGAGGCGGAAGCTGTGAATGAGGTGGGCAAGATTGGGGAGAGTGTGTGGAAATTGAGGAAGCGGGAATGGAGGGATGAAAAAGAGACGATGAAAGCTCAACTCGAAACCGTCGAAAAAGAGTCAGTCTTCCTTCTTTACTCGACCCTATCTCGTCGTTTTTAGAACGCTGACGAAGATGAATCATGTGATCCAGATTGAACTCGGCAGTGAACGAAGAATTCCCTCGACTTGAATCCCTCCTCGATTCTGCCAATTCCTCGATCGAAACCCTCAACACACAAGTCTCAGATCAAGCCTCTCGCATCTCTTCCCTCGAATCGGATCTCTCTCACCTCGTGCAAGAATCGACTGAAACTGCAGAACGATATGAAGGCGAGATCGAAGAGCAGAAACGGGTTGTTTCGGACATCTCGAGCGAGTTGGAGAGGGAGAAGCTAGATAAGAGGAGAGTCGTTGGGATATTGGTTCAGTGTAGAGCGGCTGAGACGGCGTTACGAGAACAAGTCGAAGAGTATGCCCCCATCTTTTCGATACTTCGACTCGCTGGTGCTGACGTTCTTTCGTGCTTGTGCTAGCCTGTCTGAGCAACTAAGACGCCTCGCTCCTCTCAGTGCAGAACGTACTTCGTTACACCAGACGATCGATCATCTCGCTCGTATCAATGCTGCTACGGAACAAGACTTACAAGATTTAGTCGATCAGAATGCTGAATTAGCGGGTCACTCGAATCAGAACCAGAAGATCAAGCATGTTGCCAGTCTGAGGGAGGAGTTGGTCGAGAGTAAACGGGTAAGTCGAAAGAATGATTCCACTCCTTTCTCTCTTTCGACTCAGACACTGATGAACCACGTTGTCGTCTCTAGAAACACCTCTCAACGTTATCCCTCCTGACCTCAGCGCAAACTCGTCTCAAAGAGCTCGAACGTGAACTCGACTCGTATCGAGCAGTTCCTTCTTCCTCCTCTTCTTCCAATCTACCCTCCTCTCTCGCCTCTTCATCTTTACCACCCTTATCAGTCCGCTCTCGTGTCAGTAGACCGAACATCGAGGACGTTCAGGCTCCAACTCCATTCCAACTCCTACAACAACAATCACAACGTTCGCTTCCTCCTCCTCCCTCTCAATCAGTCCCTACTATTATCACCTCTTCTTCACTCTCCGCTGCCCCTCGAGCCTCAAGTCGACCCTCCACGTTCAGAGCGTCCACTACGCCAACTTCGACATCGACCTTATCAACTCTGATAGAAGATGAATCGTTCCTTCCTCCTATACTGGCGAAATCCGCTAGTTCTTTCTTACTGAGACCACCACAAGCTGTCGGATTGGGAGGAGGACTCGTGGTGAGGGATGCGAGGAGGAGGAGGTCGGAGGTGAGTAGTGCAGAGAGAATGGAGGGGAGAATGAGCGTTTCTGAGTTATTCAATTAGGACTTCTCGCAACTCGGTACTTAATCTTGATTATACTTCACCTATACCCCCTACTTCGTCTTTCCCTTAGTGAACATACTACTTGGAGCGTTCCCTCTTTACGAGTGCGTCTATTTTTGTCGGAAATCTGTATTTCTCTCGAATGTTTAGTACAACATGATCGCATCTTGCGCGCTTCTTTTGAGGCAGCATCGTGTCGAGAGGCGATAGCGAGGAGTCGTCGCAGTAGGTGATTGAAGCGGCAAGAAGTGATGAGTAAGCCTGAATTGCGAGATCTTTGATCAACTTCCGAGTCTTCGACAAACCAAAAATGCCGAACTTTTTCTCTGTCTCTCTCCCTTCACTATCGAAAGCCACACGACACGCTACGAAGCTATCAATCATGCGTGCTACATACCTGCTTCGTACCATCTATGCTTTCTTCGCTCTTTCCTCGGCAGTCTCCCTCGCTCAAGACTCGCTCTTCGCTCCTAATCCACCTCTCGCAGCCTCGCAGCTTGTAGATCGACATGATCACTATATAGGACCAGTCAGAGGAGGTATCGAAAAGCTCGAGATCCCCTCAACCCCAGGAGAAACCATCATTTCAGTCAATTCAACGACACCACTCCTCGCATCGACCTCTCCCGGCTCAGCTTCGTCTCCTTCGCTTACCACCAGTGTTCAGTCACCCGCATCAACCGCTGAGCACGATCACCGTCATTCTCGACTTCCTGCGAAACTCGAAATCGACGAAAACGAGATTCTCAAAACTCATGTTTTTGATCCTCCCTCTTATTACGACCTGGATCAGACAGAAGAAGGAATGAAGGGAGTCATGGTGGCTCATGTGGTAATCATGTCGATGGCTTTCTTCGTCTTCCTTCCTCTCAGTGAGCTCCCTCTTCCTTCGCAATCCTGTAAAAAGACGGGCTATTCTCTGCTGGGAGTATGTATTACGCTCATCGGATGCTGATGGGTAGGCTTGCTCCACAGCCATCTTCCTCAAGTCGGGTGGATCGTCTCTTTCGATTCTACCTCAATTCGCTTTCCTGTTTTGCTGCTTCGTCGGTCTCGTTCTCGGTCGAATCTACAGCTGGAGCACTCCGTCGAGATATGAACATTCCTCACACAAGCTGATCGGGTACCTCACGATGGTACTGACGGTCGGGCTCAACTTGGTCGATGTCGGTCGTTTCGCACTTCGCTCAAATTGCTGCGGACGGCTCAAGGAAAGGCTCTTTGGTATTCTTGGAGGGTTCAATACCAAGAGAAGCCCGCATGAACACAATGAGACGATCTTTAAATACGGGGACGCAGAGGAGGAACGACAAGGTCTGGTCGAATCACCTTTACTCGAATGCTCTCCTCACGCTGCGTCCGATCATGATTTCAGTGCCTCCTCCTCTCGTGGCAACTCGTCAAATTTTTCCGACAGCAACACGATCTACGACAGCGCCGGTCAATCTCACTTTCCGAAGTCGAACTCGACTCGAGCTCAACTTCTCGACTTCGCTCTCGACCTTTCAATGTGTCTCTTGGTCCTCTTCGCTTACATCGAACTCTTCAATGGAGTCGCCACATACTTTGGATTCTGTCGAGGTAACTATCTGAATGGGGAAGTTTGCAACTTTCGCTTTGACCTCCTTCTTCGCTGACTTACTGATGCTCAAACTCCTTCCTATAGATGCCTCGCTCATGCGATCAAGGGATCGATCTTCTTCTGGTACGGCGTACTCACGTTTGCGAGGTATTGTGGGGGAATGTCAAAGTTGGGATGGGCTTGGAATCGGACGCCCTCGGGAGAAAGAACCATTTTCACGGCGGAATTCGTCGAAAGCTTCGTCATCTTCCTCTATGGCTCGACGAATACATGGATGGAGAGATGGGGGAAATCTGGAGCTTACTCGGTCAAGGACGTTCAACATGTGTCGATCGCCGTAATGTGCGTTTTTGGGGTCACTGCTCGCTTCTCGAACTTGTGCTGACGCGACTCGATAAGCAGGTTTTGGGCTGCTGGAGCACTCGGTATGCTACTCGAAAGTCGTACAATCAGAGATTGGTTGGCGACTCCAGCTGTTCAAGCTTCGAATCAAGATTTCATTAGGATAGCTCAACCAGCTTCGTCAACTTTTTCCTTCAACCCTTTTCCAGGTGAGCGAAGGAGAGGCTCAGAGGTTCTTCAAAGAGAGAGCTGTCGCTCACGATGCCCATGGTATCGCCCACAGCTCTCGTGGTTGGCGTCACTGGAATCGCAATGAGCGCTCATCATCAGACGTATCAATTTCAAGGTTGGCCCTCCTTTCCTCGCTCCTCGATCATTTCCACTACTCACATTCGACTTGGCTAGTCGAGATCCACGCTCTCTGGGGCTACCTCCTCGCCCTCTTTGCTCTATTCCGTTTCCTCACGTATTTCTTCCTCTACCTTCGACCACCTGCCTCGATCCTCCCCTCTCGTCCGCCAACCGAAGCTCTCGCATCTCTCTTTCTCACTTGTGGAGGGGTCGTATTCGTCTTTTCGACGGAACAAATCACGTTCGCTGCGATGCGACATCAAGCGGATGATGTGATGGTGAGCTCCGCTTAACTCTCACTTGCTCTCGATCGTACAGTTGAGGAGCTGAGAAAGCTTGACCTTGTTCCACAGGCTCTTTTGAACGTTACCGTCGCTTTCGTTTGCACTGTCTTGCTCTGGATCGCTCTTCTCTTCGGGATCAAAGGTCGTTTTTCTTCTGCTCAGTCTCTACTACGGCGAAGAATACTGACAAAGATTGGTGTCGCAGGCTGGGCTCTTCAGCGCTCACTCAGTCGAAAACTCTCGCAATCTTCTCCCGTCAAATCCGCTTAATTGCCTTCGTGAACTATGTTAATCGCTTGGGGCTCTCCCTCTATGTCCGGTAGTCCTCTACACCATTGTCAATCTGTACTGTCCTTTACCTACTGTGTATCGCTCGCTTCGTCACCTTTTGACTTCACATCTGTCTATAGCCTTTCAGAATGTAATCTTTCGTTTCCATTGTTCGCTAGTGAAAGATATCGATCGCAAGACGTTGTCCACCTCGTCTCTCTGCACTATTGCGGTAACCGAGAGAGTCCGGCCTCGCGAATGACCGAAGTACGAAGGAGCAGAATCCATTCAATCTCGTTTCGAAACGTTTCGACAGCGTGAACAAGCATGTCATCGTATGTCAAGCACGAAGAAGAGCGCGTAATCTAGATGTCGTCAAGTCAACAAAGTAAAACACAAGCAAGGAGGTCAGAGCACAGCGAGGGGTAAAGTAAATCAAGAGTCTGGGTATCATTCAAGCGTTCAAGCAATCGTCACTTCCACCTCCCGTCCTAATAGAAGTCTTCCTCATCGTATTCGTCTTGGTATCGTCCTCCGTACCTTCCTCCTGCGCCATAATCCGCATCGTAGGCTCCGTAACCATATCCTCCTCGATACTTCTCCCCTCTCCTCGGTCCATGATAGTCTACGTTTCTCAAGTTCGCCACTCATCAGTGACTACAACAGCACAGAAATGAAGAAGGGAGAGTGAGAACGTACAGGATGAAGTATCCCTATGACCGGAAATTCCTGCTTGAGCAGCGAAATTCAAGTATCCCTCACTCGAGACCGACGGGCCAGCTTGATTGGATCCTCCAGCAGCGTTTGAAGCAGTGGGAGAGTGCCATTTCTCCCTACAAAGTGGACAAGTGCTGCAAAGACAAACTCGCACCCAATCAGTACAAAAGAAGAACCGATAGGTTAGGAGAGGCTAGGACGTACACAGGTCTCGAGGTACGTTCCCATTGAGCGAAACAAGGAGCATGTAGCGCATTACCGCACCCTTGAATCGACAAGCAGAACACCAATCCATTCGTCGAATTCGGTTCGAAATCTTCGTCTACACCTCCTCGTCCCACATCAGTTCACGCATTTCTTTGCTTCTCGAGTCCGAGTAGAGAGAAGAGGAACATACAACAAATGGGACAACTATCACCCTCTTGAGGAATCCTTTTCTTTACTCCCACTTCTTCCTCTTCCTCCTCTTGAACGACCTCATCGTTAAGTGCTCCTTCTTCTTGTTTCCCAGTAGCTTGTTTGTACATCTTTTTGACACGTTCTGCGAGTTGGTCTTGGGGTGCTGGACGAGCGTTGGCGAAAATCGAGCGGAGTTCGGAGGTGAGGAGGGCGGATTGATACCTGTTCGTTATGGAAATGTTCGATAAACGCGAGGGGAGATCCGAGAAGAAGGAAGGGAGAGGAGACGGAAGTGGACAAGGGGGATCAGTGAGTCGATCGAATGGAGACTCTGGAGAAAAGAACGAACCAGAGATTGACACTATGAGGAACTTGGAGGACTGTGAACGGTCAAGATTATCGCATCAGCACTGATACAGTAGTCGTGGATCTCGAACGGGATTCGCTCACTCTTGAGGTAAACGAAGAGCTGTGAGATCAAGAATTTTGGCGAGATCAGTTCCTCTTTTCCTTGTTGTTCGATTTCGTCCAATTTGGAGCGAACTCACAATGTGCTTGCAATGGTTTCCTTTCTGTCCATCAGGACAATCACAAGTCGGGACAGAACAAATACGGATCGTGTAGACATTCCCAGTTGATCCTAAAACCTTGAAGTCCTCTGACGTTTCACTTGTCCTCTCCCTGCCGATGCAAAAGAACCTTTGACTCATGACTCTGTCTACCCTCTCCTGAGTTGCTTTCGGACACGCTAGAGGGACGAGTCGGATGTCAGCGGGGAAGAAGTAAACAAGTGAAGAGAGAGAGGAAGACTCGCTCTTCTTGTATAGCTTCAAACGTTTCTCTGCTGGAGCTGGAGGGATCACTACTCCATCTTCTCCTTTGATCTTCTTGGGTGGTTTAGGCGTGGGTCCAGCAGAGGGGTACAACCTTTCAAGGGGTACAGCAGCCGTTACTGGTGAAGCGGAGCGTTGGCGCTTGACTGGAGGCATCCTTGAGGGTGTAGGTACAGAGCTGGCTAGTGTGAGAGTGCCGAGAGGTGAAAGATAAATGGCAGCGCCTCAATTTTGAAGTCATTTTTTGAAAATCTCGGTTCAATGTTCTCTGCTCTCTTTCGTTCTACTCCCCACGAGTACGTACATACAAAGAGAATGCAAACGTCACGAGAAGAATAAGCGCTACGAGTCGAAGTATAAGCGAGAAGAAGCGTTGATTCGCTTCATACAGTAGGTTCGGTGAGGCACCAGAGTCTAGTACGGTACGGCAGGCAGGGATCTACAACTGTTAGCGCTTTCCGTTCTATTGAGTTTGACCAGAGAATTCATGTTTGAAGGGGAACAAATTGCGAAATTGCAAAAGCAAATGTCCGAGACGCAGCTCACCTCTCCTCTCTCCCTCAACGTTCAACCCGTCGACTTGTACTCTTGACGACAGTCTCCTACATCCCCTACTCGAGTACCCTTAACTGAACCAGCTCTTCCCGTCACTTCCTTCAATTGAATCACCCCCACTTCAAATCGTTTCTCTCCCTCTCTCTTTCCTCCCTCAACTCTACCTCTACTCTTCGCAACGATGGCTAGTGATGGACCCAAGAAGAAGGCACACAAGGAGAGGTTGTCTACTTGCAGTTATTGTCCAATGGTGAGCTCTTTCTTTTGTCCTTCGAAACGCGGTCCCCCAGAGAATTCATCAGCTTATCCCCCGCTCTTCGCACGCTCTCTCTCTCTCTCTGTTGTAGACTTTCAAGAAGCTTGAACATGCTCAACGACACGAACGAACTCGTATGTTTACTCTCATTGCTCTCTCTCATTGGCTCCCATTTTTTCCTTCTCGGCATCCGATCCCGGCAGCTGAACCCTCAGCTGACCTAAACCCTCGCTTTCGCATTCACTCTCATGTAGACACTCTCGATCGACCATATTCGTGTGATACTTGTGGTAAAACTTTCGCAAGACAGTAAGCTCCAAAGAGGATGCTCTCAGGAGAACTTGAACTTGAGAAACTGACCTTCGCATTGTTCAAATTTAGGGACACTCTACACCGTCACACTCGGTTACACTCTAGAACAGAGGAGGAGGGACCAGCAGGCAAAGGTCCCAAGAAACGAAGAGCTTCAACTTCGACGTCTGCGAAACCTTCGACTTCAAACGTACCGAAATCTCCCAAACCTTCATCCTCTTCTTCCTCTGGTTCATCTTCAGCGAAACCCATCACGAAAGCTACTTCCAACAAGGTCAACCCAAAGCAAGATGAAGCATTCACTTCGTCTTCAGCTGCATTCGGACTCTCGATGAGTTTACCCGTGCATCCGCCGTCCTTTCCAGCCTATTCTCAGCCCGAAACATTTCTCGCCCACAACTCCACCACCTCCAGCCACCACGCCGACTTTCCCTCGATCGGGAACACAAACTCCATCGACCCGTCTGTCCTCCCTCTGTATAGTCGCGTCGGCGATGTTGCAACAAACTCAAACTATGGAAACCGAATCCCTACTAGACGCGCTTCTCATGGAGGCGGACCGACACAGGTTCTCGTCTCCTCAGCAATTGGAGGAGGAGGAAATGGAGGAAGCGCAACTCTCGCCAACGGAGGAGGAGGAGGAGGAGGAATGAGTCGTCCTCGAGCTCTGACCCTCGCAGGTCTTCCTGAAAGTTTCGGTTGTTTCTCCCTCATCAACAGTCCCGCTTCTTCTACCGCATCACTCTCGCTCGATGAAGAGGACGATGATGACGACGACGAGTACCGGGATTCGAGTATGGAGGAGGACACTATCGCAGAAGAGAAACAAGACCCGACTTGGACTGTCGATTCCCCTTCTTTCCCTCCCGCACCAGAATCTCACTACCCTTCACCTGCTTTCACTTCTTACTCCCCTTCAGCTCTCCATAAAGATTCTCTCACCGACTTGCAAGCGATCCTCGACAACGATCCTGTCCCTTCCAACTCTTTCGGCAAGTCGCAGTCATCTCGTCGTCGCAGAGCCTCTCACCAAGTCGCATCAGGAACTCAACTCGCCGCCGTACCCGAACCAGATTTCGATTTCGAAGCTTTCGCCGCTTCAATCGAAGGTGCTGCTCCTTCGAACGGTCTCGCTCCCGGAGGAGGTCCTCATCACCGCTCTCTATCGTACGATGAGATCTTGATGCAGAAGAACGGAGGAGGAGGGAACTTGTTCGATCGTTACCCTACTCCACCTACCGATACGATTCCTGCTCTACCACTCCCTACTTCAACCGACAATGAATTCGAATGGCTCCACCAGTACACTGCGAGCGCCGAAGCTCAACAACAAGCTCGAGAAGATGCCGCCGCCACAGCAGCGATGTTCTCTCGAGGATTCGGACTCGACCCTTCCCAAACTCAACCTTCACCCTCTTCCTCTTCAGCTCTCGGTCTCAACCTTGGACTTCCTTCCCCTCCTTTGACCGCGATGGCAGTGCACGCTCACACCGTCGCAACTTCGACTTCCTCTTCACCTCACTTCTCTCTACCCATCTCATCCTCGTCTGCTCCTCCGGCTCAAGGAGTATTCTCGAACCTCGCTCAAACTTACGCATCGACTTATCCCACTTTCTCATTATCTGCTCCTCACGCCTCGATCGTTCCAACTCCTTTACAATCTGCCCTCGCTTCTCACTCTTCCATCTCGATCGCAACGACCGAACCCGGTACCGACACCTCTACGACCTCTCCTTCCCTCCATGACCTCCTCGCAGCAGCGTGGGAACGTCGTCAACGACAACCCTCTCAAACTTGTTCCTCCTCCTCACCAATCTTGCCCGCTTCGATCAACCTCAAATCCCCTTTCACTTCCTCCTCCTCTTCTCAAGTTCAAGCGAAACAAACTCCAGCGTTCTACATTCCTTCCGCGATGCATTCGAGTGCGGCACAAATCGGTACGGCCACCAACGTCGATAGTCAAGCAATGACAGTTTCTGCGAGTGGTCCCCTTTCGCTACCAATCCCGACTTGGGCAAACTAAGGTCTTCTCCCCCTCCTCCCTACGACTCTTTGTACTCTTTCTTATTTGTTGATCGTTACCATCCTCGTTCCTCTCTTTTCGTTTTCTGTCCATAAGTACTCGCCGTCAAAACTTCCCTCTCTCGCTTGTACACTCGACTCTGTTCCAGGACTTTTCCTCTACTTTATCTCTCCTTATCAGTTATTGCTTAGTCGGGCTCTCGTCAAAGTCGTGGGATTTCAAAGCTTTTGTTAGTTGTTCCTCTCCCGATTGTTCAAAATAGTGTTTCTTTTCTGCTTGAAGTGAAATTTGGCAAATGTTATTCTCCCGTTTATCTTGACTCTCAGTGTTCGAAAGGAAGGATGTGCGAGAAAGGCGATGGCCATCGATGTTACAGGAGGATGCAGAGGGGATGGGACAGAAACAACAAGTTTGAATTGGAGAGCAGTGCGAGAAGGAGAGGAGAGAAGATAGGGTGTGATGGGACGAGGAGGGGGCGCTAGATCCTTCCAATTTTGCGAAGGAAGAATAATAATCCAGAAGCGATTCCTCCTACGTGACCCGCAGAATCGGTCTGAAGGAGTGTCCACAAGTTCCGAGTTAGTTCAATCCTTACCGTAAAGAGATCGAGACGTACCATTCCGCCGCGCCTACTAGTCGCGTTGTAGAAGTCCCACGCGAACAAACCGCTGACACAGAGCTGTACGCGTGAATAAGTCGTGATCAGTTCGTGGAGGTCAGAGAACTGATACGACGAGGAAAACGTACCCATGCAGGAACGGGAACGACTTCATGCAGCAATCTCATTCCTGGTCAGCTCTTGAATAAGTGAGAGAAGGGGTAGATGGTGCTCACCGAAGAATAGTAAGAAAGTTGCTCGAGGCATCGCAGCGGCGAAGAAAGCGATCGTCCCATAAGTAGCTCCGGAGGCACCCTGTAGTTGAAGGACTTGGAGTAAGCTTTCAACACGAGTGCCTGATTCAAGACTATGACCTACATGAGCTGCGTAGTGAGGGTTTTGAGTGATGAAGTGATTGAACAAGAGTGAAAAGGTTGAAGCGGAGAGACCCTGTGCTTCCAAGGGGATCGATCAGCACAGCCTCGAGAGAGTATGCTGAATTACTCGTTGGACTCACGGAGAAGATGTAAAGCGAAAGGAATCCAACGTTTCCGAGCATGGCTAAAACAGCTGTTTTTCGAAGAGAAAGATCTCATCAGCGACGCTGGATCGTGAAGGAGACAGAGGAAAAGAGACTTACGAGGAGCCATGAAGAACAAGGTGATCATATTGAACACCAAGTGTCCAGTTCCTTCATGAGAGAAAGCAGAGGTCAAAAGACACCATCTGCGAGAACATGGAGATCGCTCAACTTAGCCCTGTATGACAAGCTGAAGGTTTTGTTTGACTCACACTCTTCCAGAAGAGATGTTCTGCCATGAGACGGTAAAGTTCTTCTGTAAGAACCTGACCCAACTGGCATCCCTAAACCTCGTTGCGAGTTCTTGACCGTACGCCCACGCCGCATAAACCGCGACGTTAATGACTGCGGGTCGATACTTGGGATCAGTACTTTCGTTAAAAGTTCTGATCAGGATTCAGACTCACCTAGTAAGGATCCTAAGATCCAAACTTGTTCAACTGAGTTGATTCGATCTTTCCAACCTCCCGGTCCCCTTCCACTACCTCCTCCATTACCTCCTCTTCCATAATATGGTCTGATACCCTTCGTGACTCTAGTCGTACTGAAACTACGTTGTAGTGATGCGAAGGATGAGGGAGGATGAGGGGAAGGACGAGATGAAGAGTGGAAAGCTGTTCTGAGGGAATCGAACGTATGGGATGGTGTAGAAGGTGTAAAGTAGCTGTTGTGAGAGCGTAGGGGAGCTACAGGTTGCCGTGAAGGGTAGAAGAAGGGCAGGGATCGGAAGGAGGTTGATGAGGGCTGAAAGAAGGCGAGAGGAGTCTGAGAGCGTGTTGATGCCTTCGGGAGGTTGGTCAGTAACCGTAGAGTACCTTTTGAAGCCATTTCGAGATTGAGCTGAAGCGAAGGAGGGAGAAAAGCGAAATCGCTTGATCTCTCAACAACACTTCTCGCCTACTCGAAACAATGCAGAGACAAGTAGATTGTTTGCAACAGAGAAGGTCCCGATAGCAGGCAAAAGAGACAAGTTCGGCAGAGAATAACGAGGGAATAGAATTCGTCGAGAAGCAATCAGAGTTGAACAAAGAACAGAGTTTGAACGAGATCAATTGAGATATCGACGACAGGTTGGAGCACTATACAGAGCGTGACGAGGAGTACGCTCAGCAGTCGTAGAAGGCTCAAAAGGACGAGGAGAGAAAGAGAGGGAAGGACGTACCCGCAAAGACAAGGGATTTTGTTGTCTTCCTCGATAGGGAAATGGTAATCTGCAAAGTGAGAGCGACGTCGATCAGTCATGTACAACTGATTGAGAGAGTAGGATGAGATCATACCATAAGTAACTTCATCTCCCGGTTCAATAACAGTTTTTGCGTAAATGACAATCTTCTTGACTCCGTTAATCGTAATGATCTTGGCAGTACAATTCGGTGCACAACAATGATTGATGAGACGTCTAATTGTGCGAGGTTCAAGTCAGTTCTTCCGAAATCGATCAAGGATCAGAATGAGGGAGAATGTACCCGAGATTTCCTTTCTTCGTGGCATCGACGACGAGGTCTTCGTCAACCCTGAACAAGTACGAACTTCCGATACCTTGACGTTCGTATGCCTTTTCTCGTAGATCCGCGACTTGTTGTCGAATCAATTCTCCAACGTATTCAATCACCATATCTCCTTGAGGGATGTGTCTGCGAAGTGAGCGGTTCATCTATCAGCGAGGAGAAAGCCGCGAAGAGAGAAAGGTTCAGGACTCACTCTTTCGCAAAGAGACCGTATCCCTCGATACCAGATCTCGAGAAAGTGAGTTGTTTCTTCCTCGTCTTGAGTTGATTGAATTTGAGAACGTCAGTATCGGTAGCGGTCACCTTCTTGTGCAATTCCATCCCCCTGACCAATCCACGAGTGTTCGCACGCGCGAGCCTCGAAACTGCGACTGCCGAAGCCCCGTTATCGTTTTCAGCTTTCGCTCGATTACTCGCAGGTCGATTCGCCATCTTTTCTTCAATCGTAACTTTGTAGAATCCTTCCGTCCGTGCACACCCAGAAGGGTGTCTCAAGTTGTTCGATTCGTCCTCGGAACCCGGTGGAGTAGGTTGGAAATCGTGTCCGAGTTGTAAACGTTCGATCGCGAGTTTGAGGTAGAACAAATCTTCTTCGTCTGCTGCGATTCCCGCTTCGAATGGATCCGAAGTGATAGGTCGGGGAGGGAGGGCAGTAGCTCGTCGGAGTCGTTTCGCACGGATCGTGGTAGGGGAGAGAGGTCGATCTGAATCGGAAGCCGAATCTCCTTCATCTGGACCGTGTAGAGAAGGTGAAGGTGCTGTCGCGTCAGGTGTAGGCATAGCTGAGGCGTCTCCGTCGACTTGCATAGCGTCCTCCTCCTCGACGAGTGAAGAGAGACCGTGTTTCTTCTTCATGAGTTTCTTGATGAAAGACGGTTCATCCTCTTGTTCCTCCTCGTCGACTTCTCCAGATCGTTCCCTCCTGTACTCCTCTATCGGTTTCATGTTGAGTTCCGGCGATGTCGACCTCGAAACGAGATCCTCCATTCTCAACGGTGGTGGGTCGAGATCTCGAGTACTTGACTCATCCTCATCCTCCGCCTCTTCTTCTTCTCCTCCATCTTCTCCCTCACTACTCGTGTACGACAAGTGAACTTTCGCTTTCTTCATCTTCTTTTCCCTCTCCTTCTCTCGCTCTCGTTTCTTCTTGTCTTTCTCTTCTTGCTTCTTTCTTCGTACCTTGATCTCTTCCGCTTCACTCCCTTCAGTCTCACTCGCAATTCGAGCAGGTTTCCTCGCCTTCTTCTCCTTCGTCGTCGGAACTTGACCATTCGGTGGTAACGGATTCTTCCTCGGTCGACCGACAGGACGCTTGACTGGTACTGGTGGTTTCTTCTCCTCCTCCTCACTTATGTCGTGGTCTCGTAAGTAGTCGTGAGGTTGAGGTCCAGGTGCCGCGACAGAGGATTCTGAAGGCGCTTCTGAAGAGATTCGACTAACGGATCTTTGTCGATTGCGAGGAGTTGTCGATCCATTCTGTCCTTTGTTGCGTTTGGAGAAAGAGAGAGTAGCGAGTCCACCTTTGAGAGCGGCAGGAGTCGAGGAAGGAAGTTGAGCAGTCGATTCTGGGAGGGCAGGAGGAACGAAAGGAGTCGGAATCGAGGACGTCGAAGGTAGTCCTTCAGGTTTGACGTAAGGCGCTGGAGGCGGAGGTAGAGGAGGTTGTCTTCTCGGAGGTTCAACTTTCGTCTGTGTCTTCTCCCAATTCGACAAGTGTTCCTGAACCTTTCCCCTCACGACTCTCAACTTGATGTCGTTCTCGAACGCCTCCAACAACTCCTGAACGACGATCTCTTTCGCCTCATCGACGAGTTCTTGACCAGTCCAGCCCGAGGTCTTCTTCGGTTTCTGATTGAGTTTCTGGATGAGTGAGGCGAGCTTCGCATCGGGAACGGGAGTGGGTGGTTTCGGGTACTTGAAGTGTCGTTTAGGGACTTCCGAGGTAGCTGAAGAAGGTTCGGAAGCATCGGAAGGTTTCGAAGTGGGCAGACTAGGGGGTTCGCAGAGGGTGAGGGAAAGAGGAGCACCGGAGAATCGCTTGTAGTTGAGTTCGTCGATTGCTTTCTGAGCACTCGTAGCTGAAGTGAAGGTGATGTACCATCCTGAAGTATCCGCGAAAGTCTGTGAGCAAGCAAGCAAAGATCAGTAAGCAAATTCTTGAGGTTGTAACTTCTCGACTCACTCGATCAATCCCGAATGCCCTAAAGTGTCGTTCCAGCTCTTCACCATTCGGTCTCGCTAACGATCCCCCTTGACTTCCATCCCTAACCCTCTGAAATTCTCCCTTCTCAATCAACAAATGTTGATTCCCATTCAACGCCAATTTCTCCTCCAACACTTTCTTGCTCGCTTGCCACGCGATCGCAGCAGCGGGTGCGATTCCATGAGGTAACACCGTACGAGGTAAAGTCCTCCCTGATCCATGATGGAAAAACACCCGATCTTTCTTATCGATTTTCTCTTCTTCCGAACCATCCCCTTCTCCTTCCTCTCCATCTCCATCATCATCTGAACTCTCTTCACTCATCTCCATATCTACATCCTCATCTTCCAATTCTTTCAATCGTTTCTTGGGTGATGACCTGAGTTTTCCCAGAGTGTTCGAATTCGATCCTGCTCCTCCTCCTCCTGGTTGTTGTTGTTGAGCAAGTTGTTGTTGTCTCAACCTTTTCTTAGCAGCTTCTACAGCTTTCGCAATAGCACTAGCCATATCTTCCGCTTGACCCTGTCTACCTCCTCCAGATCTTCCATTCGTACTAGATCGATTATTCAACCCGAATCCACTCCCTCCTCTTCCAACTTCCGATCTCAAAGGTAATCGATCACCCGAGACAGTTCGTTCTCGATGCGAAGAAGGTCCAGTCGGGATCGGTGCTGGTGCGGGAGGTACGGCAGAAAGAACGGGTTTGGGAGGTAAAGAGGAAGCCGAAGAAGAAGGAAGAGGTGGGATTGGCATGTGAGGTACGGCTAGATCGAATGGACCTGGACCTCGAGGAGTAGGAGCTATCGATGAGCTGTATGCTGATGATCGAGGTCCGCTTGGGGGTTGTTGAGTCCCTCGAGCTAATGCACGAGGACCGGTAGGGAGAGAGGAAGAGACGGTGGAAGAACGAGGACCAGAAGGAGTTGTAGACGAGGAGTGGTTGGGTGTAGAAGATCCTCCGTTGGAGAAACGAAAAGGAGAATTGACAGGGGAAACGATGTTTGGTCGAGCTGGGAGATGGAGCGGAGGAGGTGCGATCGAGGGAGGGGGTGGGGGAGGCTGAGAAGGAGGCGCAGGTGGTGCAATAGATGGAAGAGGAGGTGGAGGTGGAGGAGCGTCAGAAGGGAGTCTAGGAATCGGAGTTGTCGCAGGGAGATTCGAAGTTGAGGTTGATGGTGAAGGTTTGACTACTTCTGGATGTAACCTCTCCATTTCCTTCTTGACCGCTTCTTTACACAATTCCCCTTTTCCATCAAGCACGACTTTGACTCCCTTTTCCGAGCTCATCATCATAGCCATTCCAACTTTCGCGCCATTCGATTTTTGTAATGCTTCGTTCGCAACATTCGCACCATCCTGAGTTTGACCCGCCCTTCGTTTCCTATCATACCTTTCCTTCTCCTCCTTTGATAGACTCTCCCTACCATTTCGAGGGATGTCATCTTGATATTTGATCCAACAAATTCCGAGTGAACCTCCAGTCTTCGTATCGTATTTGAAGTCTTGAGTTTCGATCTTGCCGAAGGAACGGAAATGAGAATGAATAGCGTCGGGAGTGACTGTGCTCGGATATTCTGTGACGAGAATGGCAGAAGGAGGGATTGGAGGAGGAGGTCCCAAAGAATTCTTATCCCACTGTGAGCCGTCGTTTCACAGGAAAATTAGCTGTCACCCGACCATCTCCTCTCTAAAAAACGATTCAAACTCACGGAATAAGTAAAAGTTCCCAAACTATCGACAAACACTTCCCTCCTCTTCTTTTTCCCTTTATCTTTCGCACCCAAATCCATTCCCCCTTTCCTCGGATCCTCTACTTTGCCTTCAAACTTGTCCCCATCCCACCTGTACACGACCTCTTTCCCTTTCTTGACCGGATTCGTATCCAAACTTGGGTCATACAAAACTTTGTAATCTTTCGTATTCAATGACTTGTAAAAGAAGGGAGGGAGTTTCTCTTGCGGAGGAGGTTTGCGGGTCGAGGTGGAACCACTCAGTAGTGCTGATGCTGAGGAACGAGAGCTGTTCGTGGAGGGTAGAGAAGTTCGGGTTGAAGTGGGGGAAGCTGAAGGACGAGAGGAAGTCGAAGGTAGAGGGGTTGAATGCGAGGTGGGAGTGAGAGAGGATCGTGAAGATGAAGCGGTAGGACGGAGGGAGAAGGGTTCGATGTGTGCTTTAGGAGGGAGGTATCTGCTATTTGATTGAGGAGGGGAAGTCGAACGTAAAGCGCTAGTTGATGTCGAAGTACTAGATGTTGATTCCTTTGCTACATCCCATCTCGAACGACCTGAACATTGAGTGAAAGAAAAAGAGTTGAAAGAAGAAAAGGCGAAACAAGGTGAAAAAAGTCAGCTCGATTGACTTGCGCGTGGTCGAGTAGTGAGTGGAGGACTTGCGTGGTTTCGGATCTGTCTGTTCGACTACTCTAGCTTGAATTGGAGGAGGAGGAGGACGCGAGTAAGAATGATCTCGAGGAGGAGGAATCTCCCTCTGTCCTGACTGCCTTGGATCGTGACCATACAGTTCACCTTTTGGGATCTCTGGACTATCGATCAAATCATAGTAAGGGTTGGAGAAGGAGGAGGGTTCATCGTCTCTTGTTGGACTCGGCCATCCGCTCATCCTTGTCGAGGTGTCTCCTAGCTCTCAAGTAGAGCTACTCCTGATCGTTGTACTCAGTCAAGTAGAAGCGAGAGGCGAGGTTAATGGAGAGTTGAAGGTTGAAGAGAGCCTGCTCGCTTCGCTTCTGAGTTCTCTTGCTTCCTCACCTCAACCCTCGATTATTCAGCACCGCTTGAGACTACTCAGATATTGACCTGTACTATCGAGACATACGCGCAAATGCTCGACCCAACTCCAACCATTTTTCTGTTTCTTTCAACAAGAATTCGAAAATTCGGCCGACCTCACCAGGATCCGTAGAGTAGCGTTCAGGAGTGTCAATAGAGCTACTGTATACGAGCTCGTGGGAGAAGTTTCAGCGCGTTTGGAGGAGGTGCAATCGACTTATTCACCTCACCATTCAATCTTTCGCAATTCATCGATTGGAGATACATCGTGCCGTAGAACGTTGGTTTGCCTTTCGCCAACAAACCCGGTTGCTCGACTGATCCTACTCTCGTGGACCCCCTCAAACCGCTTCTCTCTCCTTTCTCTTTCCTTCGCAACTCCCGTTCTCTAATACGACGTGCCTCGCTCCTCTAACATTACAGCACAAGATCAACAGATTCGGTGATATACTTGTGGGAAGCTCGACGTGGGTTCGAACAGGCTACAACAAGGAGAATAGGGTTGTCTTCTCTCGAGTCCAAACGCAGTCAGAAACGTGAGAATAGGAAGAGGATGCTGGTAATGACCAAGAATGTATTCGAAAGAAGAGAACAAGAGAGAGAGAGAAACTCGAGAATTGAATCTGAAAAGAATAAATCTCCCAGTTTTCTCCTTTTTCCCACGACACCTCCCATCTCGCATCCCTCCCCTTCCCGATCCACCCGCATTTTAAGCGAATTCCTTGAATTTACCTTGTCCAACTTTGTCTTCCGCCTTCTTCGCCGCCTCAACCAACACCAATTTAACACTATCCATTCCCTTCGCGCCCTCCATCTTGGTCTTCAATTCCGCGACTTCCTCGGCCTCCAACGCAGAGAACAAAAGGTCCAATTCACTGAAACAACCTTCGACGGTCGCTGGTGCGGGAGAGGTACCGGCGATCGTGAAGTAGTTGTTCGAAGTGACGAGTGCAGTGATCGCTTTTTGCGACTTCTTGACATTCTTCTTTGCGGCATCTTTCGCTTTCTTCGCTGCTTCACGATCCGTCTACTCGACTCACATTCACATCAGCCTTCAAGGTTCAATCGAGAGAAAGGGGGAGAGAGAGAGAGAGAGAGAGAGAAAAGCTTACCTTGTCTTTGGCGTCCTTTTCAGCTTGATCCTTCTTTTCTTGTTCCTCCTTCTCTTTCTGTGCCTTCTCTTGCTCAGCCTTGACTTTAGGGTCTACAACCTCAGCTCCGGCGACTTTACCCTTCTTCGCGTCTCGAGCGGCTTTCTCAGCGGCCTTGAACGCCTTGATACGAGGGTCCGAAGCGAGGGCGGTATCGACGAGAGTACGAACTCGGGTGATATCGTCCTTTTTGCGTTGGGCTCGTTGGGCTTTGTTCTTCTTCTCTTGGTGACGTTTCTCATCACGACTACGCTCGCCACGAGTTCCTCTCATCAGTCTCGGAAAGAAGAAGAGTGATTTGGAAGGGAGAAGTGAACGTACGAATCAGCTCCCTCAGGTGCGTCTTTATCCTCATATTCGAAACTCCTCCACGAATCCAAGTTGTACCAGAAATCGTAGAAACTCTCGACTTCCTGTTTCGAAGTCTCTGGACCTCCGAGACTAGGTGCAGGTTGAGTCTTGGAGAACCTAGCCTCACGAGCGAAAACGGGAGCCCATAACTCGTAAAAGTTGGATTCGGTCGTTTCCTTTTGCGAGGGGTAATCGTCGGTGATGGCGGGGTCGACGGAATCGAATTGACGACGAGTCTCGAGTTTCGAAAGGGTCTCCATGGCTTTAGGTTACAGAGCTGCTAATCAGTACTCTGAGAGAGTATAGATTAGAAGAGTATTTGAAGACTTACCTTTGGCGATACATTTGAAGAATGAATCATCGTTACCATCTCCACCGGCAGAAGCCTTCTTGTCGGGGTGATGACGGAGTACCTTGCGACGGTCTGTGACGGCAGCGATTGATATGAGTACGTCGGTTTGACGAGGGACTCAGAAAGTGAAACTGCACTCACGAGCTTTCTTGATTTGCTCGTTCGTAGCGTTGTAACGGAGGTGTTGAAGACCGAGAACAGCGTAGTGATCTTGTTCCTGTACACGTCAGAAGTCCTCATCAGCTCCTGCAACTCCTCCAGCAGAGACTGAGTGAATATCGTACCTTCCACTTCCTGGGGTCTTGTTCAAGGACGTCCCTCGATTCTTGTTCTCCACCGAGTTCAGCATCTTGATCATCCTCCTCCTCTACGACCTGACCGTTCTGGGCGGCGAGTTCTCCCTCGAGTTTATCATCTTGCGCAAACGAACGTTGGTTCAAAATCCTTCGTGCGTGAGCGTGGAATGCGGGTCCAGCGGGATAGACTGCTCCTGAAGTAGAAGGGGCTATACAGTACGCATTCGAGGGTCAGCGGGTGGTTGAGAAGGGAAAAAGGATGTAAAATGTGAAATTTACCGGAGAGAGGTGAGAAGGAAGCGGGCTTGTAAGAGGAAGTCTTGACGGGTAGGGCAAAGTCTAGAGATTGAACAGTAGGATGCGACATCTCGACTAGTATTCTGAGGTGTAGTCGAGGAGAACAAGAGTCGACTCTCTCTCTCTGTCTCTCTTCAACCAAAAGTTCGCTGTTTCTCTCCTTCACTTCTGATCGATTCAATATACCTCTATTCCGTAACAATACCCATCAATTGAGCCGTCCAACCCTCACACTTTGAATGAACCTCGAATTAACAAGTTCAGTCATTCTCCCCCCTCCTTCTCCCTTCTCCCTTCTCCTGCGCTCTACTGACTCCCCTAGTACGTGTACAGATCCATTCACCACTTCCTTCCCAGAGAACTATGATACCTCGATCGATGTAGCAGCAGAAACCGCTAGATTCAACCCATCAGGTTTATTCGCGGGACATTACATCGCTGTAGGGAGACAGGATGGAGTCGTATTAGTACTAGATTTTGAGACTAAGAATGTAGTCAGGTGGTTGGAAGGTCATGTTAAATCGGTCACTACCGTTTGGTCAGTTTTGAACTTCTTTCCTTCCCTTTCATTTCTCTGTCGTTTCCCCTTCCTCTCAAATCCCTCCCGTTGCCTCCCTATCCCTCGCCATATTGCTCTCGCTAAACGCTTTCACCACCTCCGAATCACCATGACTCTATCTCGAACTGATTCGTCCTCGTCGTCTTTCGAACAAAACAGTTGGTCTCACAACTCACGTTACCTCCTCACCGCCTCTCGAGATTGGAACGTGATCATCTGGGATCTCTCCTCCGCTGCATTCTCAACCGTGATCGGAGAGCGCCGTAACACGATTCGTTTCGATGCTCCCGTCACTTCCGCTGCGTTACATCCTACAAACTCGTTCGTCCCCCCCTTCCTCCCTCCTCACTCCCATCTTCTTACATTCGCTGACACGGTGAATGGAAGCGTAGGAAGCTATGTGTAGTGACGTTACATGCACAGACTCAACCGGTTTTCGTCGATTTGAGGAAAAAGTCAGAAGGAAGGTGGGAGTTGGAAGTACCACCGGAAGAAGAGGAAGTCAAAGAGCGGGGAGAGAATGAGGAGGTTGGGGAGAATGGAGAGGGAGAACAAAAGGATCAGGAAGAGGAAGAAGAGGAGGAGGAAGACGAGGCGTTCATTCGACGGAACAGGTACGTTTTTCGAACGATCATCCTTTAGTCACACTTTCGTTAGATGGGAGACTAAAGGGTTAACATTATTGGTACGCTGTAGGGAGATCTCTACGTTGGCTCGATTCAATCCGAGAGGTGATTTGATCTATGTCGGAACGAATCGAGGAAACATCAATATTTGGGACGTGCAAACGAAGGAGGTGAGCCCGCTCTCGTCTCTTTCAGTACACTCAGGAAGAGCGTCTACTGAGAATTGAAAATCGGCTCGCAGTGGTTATGGACGGAATACATAGGTAGCCCATCAGCTATCAAACATCTCGAGTTCAGTCCGAAGGGAGAGTAAGCTCTTCACATATCTCTCTCTCTCTCTGTCTCCATTTCCTACTCTCCGCTCACATACTCGTCTATCAATGCTTTGTAGCGCAATCATAGTCAATTCGAACGACCGAGTGATCCGACTCCTCTCCCTCTCCCCTTTCCCACCTCCACCTCCATCCCCTCCATCTCCTGCCTCACCCTCCTCGAATCCCGACAAATTAATGCAAGAAGAAGACGAACAAGAACCCTCAGCAGCAGTAGCAGCAGAACCTTACTCGCCTCCTCCACCCCGACCCGCCCGAATCCCCTACTTCGAGATAGTTCACAAATTCCAAGATCTCGTGAACCGAACTCCATGGAACGGGTGTGGATTCTCAAATGACGGTGAGCATATCATGGGTGGTGAGTCTTCCTTCTTGTTCCCCTTTCTCTCGGACTTGTGAAGGAAAGGGAACTGATGAGAGGAGAAGAGAGGAATAGGAGCGGATAACAAAGCAACTCACAACATTTATATCTGGGATCGAGATTCTGGAGGATTGTCCAAGATTCTAGAAGGACCGAAAGATCCACTAGAAGATTTAGATGTACGTTTTTTTTTTCACCCTTTCCCGGAGAGTTTTAGTTTTGAGAGAGATTTGAGCTGATGATTCGTTGAGGGGAGAGAGAGTAGTGGCATCCCTTGAGACCTTTGATCGCGAGTACGAGTACCTTGGGATTGATTCATACATGGGTCACACCGATCGTTGAGAATTGGGCGGCGTATGCTCCAGGGTTCGAAGAATTGGATGAGAATCGAGAGTATGAAGAAAAAGAGGATGAATTCGATATCGTACGTCTTCTCTTCTACTCTACATTGCTTCCTCCTCGGGACTTATGTAGAGCTTTGAGAAACATTCAGGAAGATGAGAATATATTGAAACAACGTCAAGCGAACCAACAAGATGTACCAATCGACATTCTCACCACTTCCTCCCTCACCCAACACACCGATACCCAGAAACAGTTGTTATACCCTCGAGAACTACAAGATGGTGCGGAAGAAGCGACGAGATCGTTCGAGGAATGGATTGGAGAGGATGGCGATGGGGACGAGGACGAGGCGTTTTGTTTGGCTCCGGAATTAGACGAGGTACCGTATCAAGGAGAAGTCCAGGTTGTCGAAAGTAATGGAAGGAATCAATAACCTTTCCTTCATGAGCTGACTTTATGAAGCTGAGAGTGAGGCGAGAAAAGGAAGAAACAAAAAAAAAACAGGTTTTGCAGGGATGCGGAATATCAGAGTCAGGGTAGTATATCGACGAGGTGGGTGGTGGGTAACGACGGGAACAGAATGGAACGACAAAGATCTACAGTCAACAAAACGAAAAAAAAAAACGAAAATGAGAAAAGAACAAATCAAAAGCGGTAAACTCTCCTTCCCTCCTCTCAGGTCGAATCCTCTGGACTCGCACTACCTTTCTCCTCCTCCTCCTCCTCCTCCTTCCTCTTCTTCTCAGCCGCCGCAGCTTCCTTTGCTTTCTTACTCCTGTTCCTAGGTCCCCTCTCTTTCGTGATCGGTTTCAACCCTCCCAACTTGCATTGCCTTCCCCCCGGAATAGTCATGAAGAACTTTTCGTTATGGAACGCTGAGTAATCGGAAGCGGAGAAAATCTCGGGTGTGGTCGAGTTTGGAGGAAGGATTGAGTGAGGGAGAGAAACGGATTCGAGAATGGAGAGGAGAGAACCGGTCGTCACTCGTTTGAAACCGTAGATCTGTGGGTCTCGGGAGTGCTGGTCAGTCTTGTAGTCTGGTAGAAAATGCTGAGAAGAACCGAAAGACTCACATTCAATTGACGAACGAAAGAAGCGATAGTCGTGTGACGGAAATAACGAGCGAGAATTTCAAGCAAGTGAGGTTTCATATGTGCGATGAGAATGTAGTTGCCCTGTCGACATGAACAAGGATCAGTGACTCAGTCAACTTACGAGACGAGCAAGAAAGCGAGGAAAGCTCACGCTAGCATCCCATCGGATCCAAGGTTGATACTCTTGATGATCGAGGAGATAGCTGAGCTTTGAGATGAAAGGCTACACAGTCGAGACCATCGATAAGCGGAGTGAGATTATGAGAGAAACAAACAAAAGCTCACTGTCACGACTTCATTCCCTCCTTCTGAGCTTGCAGGAGAAGCCCTCGACGGATCGACAGGTAGACTCAATCCACTCGACGTCTGTGGTTGCTGGGGTGCAGCGGAGAGTAACTCGGGAGAAGCAGTTGCCGACGACACCTTGGGTTTCTTCGCACTCGGTCCAGAAACCAAATCCTCGAGATCCCAAATCGCACCTGAGCCACTCCTCTTTGACGTCGACGTTGATGTTGAGGTATGAGGTTGAGGTTGTGCTTGAGGGAAAGGTACGTAGAGAGGAGCGAGGTCTACTTCTGTAGGTTGAAGACCGAAATCTAAATAACCATTCCATTCATTCGAAGCGGCACCGGTGAGAGCTGAAGCTGTTCGGGGAGGAGCGAAGGAGGAAGCGCAGTCAAGGGAAGGAAGTCGACCTGGACTGAGTGGTTGAGGAGTACCGATAGGACGAAGTTTGAGGGAATCACTGTTTGAAGCGAGAGGAGAAGGAGCGGGAGGTGAACAACCTTGAGAGGAACAAGATGGAGTAGTAGGCTTCGGTAGCTCGATCGTGTTGAATAAAGGGCAACCAGAAGTCGTATAAGCTACAACTCGTGGAAGGTTAGCTCTCTCGGCAGCGGGAAGAGAAGCGAAGAGAGAGAGCTCACGACAAGGGAAGCTGGGAGCTGGAGCAGTCGAAGCTGACATACTTGTATGGTTGAGTGATCGAGTATGCTTCTAGGTGGTAGCAGAAGGGGTGAGAAGCAAGGTTGGCGAGCAGAAATTGAGATCGACGGAAGTGAAATGAAGGGAGAGAAGGCAAGAGAAGTCCTCTCCGTCTCTCCAGTGTCCCACTTTGCTCCTTTACTCTCCTACCCGTTCCGATCAAGTCTCCGACAACACGGTTCGAATTACGGCAACAGCGAGGTTCGATAATCGGTACTGCCGACCAATTGAGCTATGTTAAAGTTTTCTCTCTTTCAGCGTAGACAGGAGCACTTCAATGTGTGTACAGGATACGAACGACGTAGGCACAGGTTTGAGCGAGGCCTGAAAGCTCGAAGGTAGTTTTCAATAAAGAAGGTTAAAACAACTACTCCTTGACGACTTCCAGAGTCCACGCGTCTCCCAACCTCTCATTCTTCTCGTTCAATCCACCTTGGAAGACGACTTGTGATCCGGAAACGTGAGAGGCAGGTAACCATCCTCTCGCTTCTGGCAATCCCGTCGAGTGCGAAGACGATTCAAGTCGAATCCAGCTGAATGAAGGATCAGCATCCTTCGTCGCAAGGAGTGCCCAAGCGTCGTTGTGGAACTAGGGAGGACGCGGGAGGTCGTGGTCAATTCACCTCGCAGAACGAAAGATTGATGAAAACTCACGAATCCAGCACCAGCGTGACCCAATTCAGCTGGTGCTCCTTCTCTCTCGCCAAGTGCCATAACTGCAACGACCCTCTTCTCCTCCCATTCCAAATCTCCATCCACTCCCATCAGAACATGTACACTTCGTTTTTCCGGTCCCTCGCCTCCTCCCTCGACGGTAGCTTCAACGTTCCTCCATTCCTGCTTTCCAATATCGTAGAGATCTAGTCCGTCGAGCTCGTAGCCTGCGAACCCACCGAATCGAGCGAGGAGGGGAGAAGAAGTGGTCGAAGACGGTACCGCCGTCAAAACTGTTCCACCTCGACCTGGTTCGGGAGCGGAAGGAAGTGCGGTCCATTCGAGGGTCGAAAGATCTAGCGAATGAAGTTGTGTGAGTCGTCCTGATGAAGGACAACCAGCATGCAGATATAGTTTGTTCTGAACGAGATTTCATGCGAAATCAGCGAGGATCTCTGCAAAGTACCCTTCGAACGGAACTAACATCCAAGGCACACATCGTATGAAAGCTCCTCGGTTCAGGTTGCTCTCCCTTTGTCTCCAGCTCCCTCCATTCCTGAGTTTTGACATCGAACTCCCAAATCCCGTTCTCTTCGGTAAAAGTTCCCATATCCGTTCCACCTCTACCTCCCCACAAATAGATCTTGTCTCGATAGGAAGTGAACGTCGCTCCTACTCGACTTGCAGGCCAAGGGGAAGAAGAGTTCGACTCGAGAGTCGAGGATTTTGAAGCTGCGAATTTGACGAAGCTTTAGCGGATTCTCGTCAGATCGAGCGGAGGAGAGGAGCGTGCTCACAGTCAAGATCAAGAACGGTCAAATTGCCTTCTACAGGTGTCCTAGGTTTCAATTCTCCTCCGAAAATGTAGACTTTATCTTGAACCACGGCGAGTCCATGCGAAGAACGAGCGAGATCTTCAGGCGTATCGATAGACTTCCATAGCGCTTTCAGTGACATGTTGAGGGCGAAATAGGCGAGTTCAAGGAGGAAGGAGGAAGGAAGGAAGGGACTTGACGTGACGAAGATAAGACTTTTTCGAGATCATTTGATTTCGATATTTAGCCGCTAAACTTGAGGGTGCACGAGGAGAAACCGATGGGGTGCGTATGTCTAAGGCGTCGACGAATCGACGACGACGAAGCGAAAAACGAGGAGTATTTATGCGAACGTTGCGAGATGGAGTGCAGATAGTCTAAACGGCCTCAAGTGCGAAAGAGCTGATATTTCGCAAAATCCAAGCAGAATAATGATAGCACTACAGCTCCCTCCTGAGAATAGCTACACCTTCAGCATGATGAGTTTGCGAGAACAAGTCTGCCGCCCTCGCACTCTCAATCCAGTAACCTTTCTTTCCCTTGCCCTCCGCTTCGACCTTCTTCTGAGATTCCCTCACCATGTACCCGATATCCCTCGCCTGAGTATTCGGGTTGCAAGAAACATAGATGATCGTTGCTGGAGAGAGTTTGAGGAGTTGTTCGAGGAACAACTCGTCGCATCCTTTGCGAGGTGGGTCGATCAAAACCGTCGTTTGATCAGGAGGGAACGAGATGTCCTGTGAGAGGGACGCATTCAAACACTACAGTCAGTCGCGCAAAACTAGACCAAGTAGAGTGTGAGAGTTCGATTGACTCACACCAAAGATCGCCTCTGCTTTGCCATCTCTGAACCCGATTTCTCCCCTCCCTTCTCCCTTATTGTAATCAGCGTTCTTCTTTGCCCACTTGATACTAGCTTTATCGATCTCAACTCCTTCAATCTTATCAAACTGATCCGCCAACGAGATCGCAAACAGTCCCGAACCACAATAAGCATCGACTAAATAAGCTTTCTTGTCTGCTCCTTCTCCTCCCGTTGATTTGACTCCGACTGCATCTTTGATGTAGTCTAACAGGGAAGGTAGGATCGAGTTATTGTTCTGGAAGAATGATCCCGCTTGTTGCTCGAACTCGTTCGTGCCAACTTGTTCTCGAACGGTAGCGTGGTGATCGGTGATACAGACGTGGTTCTCTGTCGAGGGGGTGTAGTCGATAGGTTTTGACGTCACGTCTACTGACCGAGGAGGGAGAGAGTCGCGAAGTAGGAGAGTAGCACCTCGCTTGTAAGCGGAGATGTTGCTACAAATCGCAATCGAGTTAGGAATCGTTCTCCTAGAGACACGAAGAGAACAGCACTCACTTCTTGACCTTTTCTCGTTCTCCAACCATATGATCGTTGATAACCTTTGTCGCAATCACGCATTCCTCGATATCGACGATTCGTTTCCTCCCTTTCTGTTCGAATCCAATCGTAATCTCCCATTCCTTCTTTGGTTCTTCCTCGACTTCCACTTCCTCAGTTACTCCGTCCTCGCTCTTCTTTGCCTTCTCCTTTCTTCGATTCTTCTTGTTCTGCTGATTGTTCGAGGAAGGTGGAACTTGGAAGTGAGGAGTGAGTTTCGTTCGGTAGCCGTATTCGAGGGGCGATGAGAGTGTTGGACCGATTTCTGGAACGAGAGAGGGATCAAGTTTTGAGAAGTTTGCGAAAGCTCTTCGAACGACATTTCGCTTGAGTTCAAGTTGTTCTTCGTAAGCGAGGGGCTGATACTGAGGCCGTAAAGATCGCGTTGATCAGCACAGGTCGCCGAAAGCTGATCAAAGTGAAACGAACGACTCACTTGACAACCCGAACAAGTTCCGAAGTAACGACATTGAACTCGATTCCCAAACTTCTCCCTGACCTTCCTCAGTTCCTCCTTCGCCTCTTCACTCATCGCAGCATGGCTCGGTAACTCTTCTGGAGGAGTTGGCTCGTCTCGTTTCTCGCTTCGTTTGATGATTTCGAGCAAATCGCCATGCGACATGTAATATTCCGGTTCATGACGATGAACGTGAATCTTGACGAGTTCTCCGGGTAGAGTGAAAGGTACGCTGACTAGTCGAGTAGGTTTCTCGGATCCAGAAGGAGTAAGCAGTGCCAAACCGTCTCCTGCGAAAGTTTCGCAACTTTCGTCAATATCTGTTCTCGTCGAATTCAGAGATGAGAAACCGCACCATGTGAGTTGATCCCGACAATCTTGACCTCCACATCCTTTCCATTCGCACCAACTCCCCATTCCTTCTCTGCTTCTCCCCTCCAATTCTTTCCCTCCTGCTCCAATTTCTGCATTTCCTCTACCCTCTCCTTGCCCAACAATTCAATGACATCGAATGCACCTGCTTCTTCTACTCCTCCAGGTTTGGGCGCTTTCACTTTCCTCGCCTTCCTTTCTTGAGGTTTCGAATGTTTGGGTTTCTTCTGTTGAACGGGTTCCTTCACTTCGATCAGGTTGGGTAGTGCAGATGCCGGTTCTTCAACTGCTAGCTTCACTCGCTTCGAATTGGGCGAGGTTGCAGAGGTTGTAGAGGTTGAAGTTGAACTAGTTGGATTAGGTGAAAGCGCTCGTTTGCCGTTGCTGTCGGCTGGAGACATGATGAAGAATCTTCTCTGTAGGTAGATAGGTGGGTAGTTGGTGAGATTTAAAGAGCGAAAGGCTCTTGAGAGCATTCAAAGGTGAAAGATCAAGAAGTTTCCATCAACTCTTTTTCGCAAACTTTTACGTCGAATCTCATTCGCTGATTTTCGATCTGGTTGCATCGTTCTGCTGCGTGCCGAGTCGCAGACTACGTATCAAGTCATTCTCCCCTCGTACAGAGAGAAGCGCTGCAGACTATGCCTTTGCTATCCTCCAACTGAGCAAAATCGCAAACTTCGCAACTCGTCGACTATCTCTCGCTCTCGCTCTACGTTTCTCTCGACGATGATGGACCTGCCGAACATGACAAACATAAGATGACAGTGAACACCAAGACTCGCATTCCAACACGACGACGACCCGCTTAGAACTGAACACGAAGAATAAAAAGCGAACGAGAGCATCAGTTTCTCCGACCCCACGAGATTTGGAACGAATCGTAGGGAGACGTACCTGGAGAGCTTGTCCTGTAGACGGCAAAAGAAAGGAAACAAGCCGGAAAACGAAAACGTCAGTTTCGAGTTCAAAGGTTGAACAGGGACAACTTTATCGAAATATAACCGACCCTTTTGCTTCTTGTCACTATAGTTGCGAAGAGAACGATTATCAGCACTTGAAACAAGAGTAACAGAAAGGAAGCCAGAGAGATTTGGAAACGTACCCTCCAAGTTCGAAGTGCTTGCATCGCTTGAGGGAGAGTTGCATCTTGTACTTGCAAGCGGTGCACTCGAGACGGAGAACGACCTTCTTGGTGGTCTTGGCCTTCTTGTGGAAAACAGGCTTAGTCTGTCCTCCGTAACCTATTGAAATCCCATGGAAAATTATAACTCGTCAACTTCCATCACTCCGTCTAGATCTCAAGTGAGAGTCTCGAATGTACCAGATTGCTTTCGGTCGTAACGACGCTTTCCTTGGGCGAAGAGGGAAGCCTTTCCGGTCTTGTATTGGGTGACCTTGTGGGGAGTGTGCTTGCGGCACTGCTTTCCCTTGCAGTAGGTTCGGCGGGTCTTGGGAACGTTGACCATCTATAAACGCGAGGGGTGTAAGTGGGAGAGTTCGAATAAAGCGAAAGGGAAGGAGGAGAAGTCGAGGGAAGTTGAATGAGTCGGAGGGGAGGGGAGTTTCGGGCGGATTCGAATGTGAGTATTCACCTTGGAGTCCTGTGATTCGAGCAAATTCAACAAGACAACAAAGGTCAGCGATTTATCCTCATCTCGACTCAAGACAGATTGAACGGTCAGGACGAGCTTGGGACGCTTCATCTGGCTTCCTAGCGCCCTGCAGACTCCCTCTATAGCCTAACCCAGTCCTAGTGATCTCCTATGACCCATCCAGCTGTCTGATCGAGTAGTTGAAGTCGATGTTGGATTCTCTCCCCTTCCAGAATTCCCTCTGATTTCCTTAATTTCGATATCACCGCTTCCCTCTCCCTCTAACCTGACTGATCTCTCCACTGTTCCCTCTGATTTCATTCCCTCTATCCATTCGAGCTGAGTTTGAACGAACTAGAGGTGTAGAAGAGTTGGTCGAAAATGGGTTGAAAAAGGTCGAGCAGAAATTCGAGTTCAAAGTCGAAGGAATCGGAGAGGGTCGACTAGGGGTTTTCGAGGGTGTAGAAGCGGTCTGAGAGGTCGTACGAGCTATAGGAACTTTGTCTAACCTTGTTGAAGCGAGGGCACACCGTTCAAAAAGTGCTCCCTCGATTTCACTTGGATCTCTCGCTTTCAGAATTTCTTACATTTGATTACACCGTCTAATTCGACCTCCTTTGTCGTCCTCCTTTCACTTTATTCTCAGCGCTCTCGATCCGCTTCGGTTTTAGCACTCTTTCGTGGAAGGCAACGAACTTGCCGACAGCCTCGCCACAAGTGCACGAGATGGGCGTCTTTGGTTCAACTTTAGCCCCACTTGGTCAACGAAGAGGAGGAGGAACCGGTCAACTGCTGGATCCAACCGTAGAGGAAGCTCGTACTACAGCTGCGTTACTAGTGAAAGGCAAGAAAATCCCCGTTGAACTCGCAATCGATATCCTCAATTTCGCGTGAGTTCGCAACCTTCTCCCAATTCTTCATCAGCTCTGAGGTTGCTCACTCCCTATAAACGATCGAAGCGACTACTGTCCGACGATGACTTGTCGTTCTGATCGACTAGTGAATGTGGCAGCGGGATGGAGTGGAAATCGTCAATCGATCCCAATTTTGCAAACTCCTCCAATACCGTCAATACCAGATATCCCAGATGATAGCGTTCAACGAATACGAGTGTATACAGACTCGCATGATCAAGGTGCGCTGAACCTGTTTCCTTTGAAGTGTTTTTCGTCTGAGCTGTGTTGACAATTCGCTAGTCCTCACTTCGTTTTTCAGGTTTCTCTTCCTTCCCCGAACATCAGAACACTCGAGAAGCCTCCTCGTCCTGGTTCGAACTCGCTCTCGTTCGCCCTCCCCAGATTCCCCCTCATACCTCCTCGACGTCAACGACAACAGCTATGCCTGGCGCACTCCCCTCATTTCCTATTTCTCCTTCTTCCCCGCAGCCCCCTCCTGCACCCGCCCAGCTTCCGTACCTATCAGTTGTCCACCGAATCCGGCTCCATTTCAACGTGCACGCAAATCGAGAGTTCACGCCTTATTCGATTGAACTCGAGAAGGGCGATAGAGAGGGGTTGGTGGAAATGATATGCCCAGGAGATCGTCTCGTATTGTATGCGATGGCTCAGTATCCAGCATGGACGAACGTAGTGAGGGAATGTGGGATCCAGATAGAGATGAGAGCGCTGTAGAGCTCGGAAGAATCGAAAGTAATCACTCATCCTGTTCTCTGAGGGAACGCTGACGAGAGAGAAGAGAAAGCGAGGGTAATATGACAGGAAAATGGTGGTATCGACATAGTACGAACAGAGAGAATACGAAGAAAACCACGGCACCAAAAAAAAGAAGAAAAAAAATCTATGGCGAAGAAAGTGTCTGTTCGGGTTCGAGGGGCTACAGCGAGTAGTGAGAGTCTGCCCGGAGAGTGGGCTTGTTGATAGGTACGACTTGATCAGCCCGTTCAACAGTCTTGAGGAATACATCTTTCCAGAACGCTCCGACGTCGACTGAATCGAGCACGAGAACGTTCTTGCCGTTTCGACCCCAATTTGATGGATTTGGATCGAGGGAATCGGCTTTGTACTGTTGATAGGAGAAACGGATGTCGGTAGCCAAAGAGAGCGCGATTGAAGAGGGAAAGCGAAAACTTACATCCCATAAATCGACAACGGTTGAACCGAACGAATGTGTCCCGCTCAATTCGACATCGACTCGATATCGAGTAGCTGAAGTGATCGAGGAGAGCGTATAGGTCAGCGGGAGAAAGTCGTAGAGAAGAGCGAAAGTCGGACATACCCGTGAAAAGCTCAGGATTCGAAATGTACGCTATTGTCAGGGCATCGTGAAGAGGTGGTCCAGGCATTCCATATTTCCGCTTGTAGGCCTCTGCGAAGAAGGAGAGGTTCGTTGAGAGGGTGTGTCTGAGAGTCGTCGCAGCTCGAGTCGAAAGCTGCTCTCTTGTCGGAGTCATCGGTGGTGTCGGAGGTAAGCTCGAAGGACCTCGAAGAAGTTGACGATGAATGTCGGGAGTGAAGAGAGCGGTGTGAGTGAGGTTGAGAGGCTAGAATCCCATAAGAAGCTTTTAGTACTGTCGCACATGCTAGCGCAAGTCTCAAGAAGAAGGGAGAGAATGAATTGTCTCGCACTTACACACATGACAACTGGAACGGCTAGATCGAGGACAATAGAAGCCGCGTGAGCATCGCAGAGAATGTTACTCTCTGCGACTGCCGATTTATTCCCCCGGCCTTCTGCTCCTCCCATAAGCACTATTCGCTCAACCTTGTCCAGGAGCAGTTGCGGAAACACCTTGGAGAAGAGAGCGATATTCGTTAGGGAACCGGTTGCGACGAGATCGAGCTTCTCTCCCATTGCGAGGTTCTGACAAGCTTGAGCGATTCCGAGAACTGCGTTGCCCTTGAGAGCTGCCTCGAGTTTCGCTTCGACGATGGGATCACTGACCAGCAACAAAAAGAGTTAGTCAAGAAGAGACTGAGATGCAGAGGTAGACGAAAGCTCACGAGAGATCGAACAGGCCTTCGACTCCTCCTAGTCCATCAATTCCGTGAACAGTGCTCGTCGGTTTCGGCTCTTGTACGAGTGGTCCCGCTGCCCCTTGATAAACTGGAACGTTCTCGACTTGCTCTGGTGTACCGAAAGAGCATAGAATTCGAACGCAGTTGTAAGCTGTTCGAAGGGAAGGGAAGAGAGAGGCCGCGGTTCGAACAAGAATCAGTCAACCATTTCTCAGGACAGGGCTTGATTGAGAAGACTCACTCATGTGTTCAATACTTGCGTTACCGTGTACCGACGACAAACCGACCAAGTCGATCTGAGGGAGGTGAAGTGCGAAAAGCATCGCAACCAAATCGTCTCTTCCCGGATCGCACTGTTTTCGCTCGCTTCTCATCAGCTCTAGCTCTGCATCAGAGTGCCTAATCTACTCACATCTAGCCAAATCTTTCGTCGTTGCTGCATCGTCGAAAAAAGAGTGGGAGAGAGGGAGTGTGTCCGAAGCGGAGACGGTTCGGAGAAAGGGGATCAGTCGAAACTTGAAGCTGAAAGTCTTGTACGAGGTTGAAGAGGTGAGGGGAAGGAGAGGATGAAGAGTCGAAAGGGTCTTTGTGTAGCGTCGGTGTCCTTTGTCAAGAGTGGGTCGGTTCGGGGAGAACGGGAGATGCAGAGCAAAGCGGTCGGGAAAGCCAAAAAAATGATCGATTTTTTTGGGCGCTTCCCGTCCGAGAGATTTCCTCGCTGGTTTCCATTGAATCATGCGGTGAGAAGCGCCTAAAACCCGGAGCAGAGGAGATGCATCTCAACTTTCAGATCGCACACAAGTCTCGAACGCTCTTTCATTCTCCGTTCAATAGGAAGAACTAGTGAAGCCCCGCACCCGTCGGACGCCTCGCACGAATGAACCGTAAAGCATCAGGTTTCCGACCGACTCCTTCCTTTGACGAAACCCGGCTTCTTCGCAGAGCGAATATTTCCTCATAAACAAGGCTCGCACTCTCCCGTCCTTCCCGTTCTTCCCGAACCGCGGTCTGGGAAGAGCCAGTCCATTCGAGTACGTGCGGAGTAAGCGGTATAAACTGGGTAATCTTTACATGCGAACGAAGGTTCATCAATACAAACTCGCGAAGAGACCCTTGAGGTATTTAGTGAAATGTCTAGTTTTGAACAGTTGCTCCAGCGCCCTTCTCTTCCATGACCTTGGCAGCCTGCGCACAAAGAGCAGCTGTTGATATTGTCCCCGAGGTCATACGAAATGAGATCAAAACGAAGAAGCGGCGAAAAGGGGAAATGAGAAACGAAGGATCGTGGTCAGGATTTGCTTCTTCCGTGCGAGAACGAAGGAACCAGAAGCTGTGCTTACCTCCTACACCACTTCCATCCTTTGCCATGACGATACTGATCCTCTTCTCGACGTCTTCTCCGAGTAATTCAATGAGGGCATCTCGAATTCGTTGTTCGAATCGAGGGTAGAATTCGACCAAAGATCCATCCAATCCAAAGATAACCTTGTCACCATCTGGCTTGTCGTTTCCAGTTTGGCGAACGGTGGCAGCGATCGCGCAAGCGGAAAGTCGGCAACCACGAGTACCGACGATTTCAGAAACTCGTGCAGCAGCGATACAGTCTCCGTCCTGGATCAGCGCTTGTGCGATACCGAGTTGAGAGTGAATGACATCTCGGATGTGGGAAACGGCGTCGCCAGATTCTTTCGAGTTGGGAATTGAAGGAGATTCGAGAGCGGACATGACTGAGAGAGGTCAACGGATCAAGATTAGCATGTGCGCTACTTCATCGAGCTGCAGTTCTCGCTCACCAGCTGTGTCAAGACCGTAGTGTCGGTTGAGAGCTTTTGATGAGTAACCCTTGAAGAGTACTTGCGAGTCGACGAGGTGAAGGAGGACATTTCGGGTAACTTCTCCGAGGTCTGCAAGGGGTAGAGCTTGATCAGTACCAGATCCCACTGTCGTTGACGAGTCTGTATCTTACACATTCCGGAGATCATCTGTTTTAAACGAGAAAGAAATGTTCAGTCCTTTGAGAGTGGAAAAGCGAAAGATTGGGAAGAGCAAGCACACCTTCTCGTAAGCCTGCTTGCGAGGGTTGATGGAAATTCGATCCACTCGGCTGTCGAAAATAGTGAAAGGCATGACAGTGCGCTAATACGAAGATAGATCGGAATGAGCGAAAAGTTCGACGCAAAAAAGGACAGAACGAGACCAACCTCGTTGTCGAAAGCACCCCCTTCAATACGAAACATGCCCCCGAGATCAGTATACAGGCGAACGAGATCAGAATTAGAGAGGAGCGTACATTCAGTGTTGACGACCATCTTGTCCAAACCAGCTTTTCGGTTCTTCTCGAGTTCCTCCGCCTTGTATCCCATCTTCGTAATCTTCGAAACCTCTTCAACATAAGCACCGTTCGTTCCCGTTCCGAAAATACCTCCACAGAGGCAGTCTCCTCGCTCGTAAGCTGCAGCCATCAAAGTTCCACAAGTATCGTTGACGAGAGCCGAGCAGCGGACGTGGATGTGCTTGCGGTCGAGAGCGTCTTGAAGAAGTTGAACGATATCTTGTCCGATCGCGTTCGTGCATTCGAAACCCTGTGGAAAAAACGTAAACGATCTGAATTCGTCTCTCCAAAAAGGGAGACATTCGAGAGCTTTTCGTGAAACTCACCTTGGTCCAGTTGATGAGAGTTCCAGCAGCGAGAGCGGTTTGAAGAACGGGGAAGGAGAAGGTGAATCCCAAATGGAGTTTCTCATCCTCTGAAGCGTCGGTTCCAATTTCCGTCAAGAAGTGATCCACCGATCCAGCAATGTAATCGAACAACTGCGAGACGTCTCCCATTTTGAGCGAGTCTGAAACCTTGTACTTTTGTTGCTTCATCGTCCATTTACTCTCGCCAAGGAGGGTAACTTCACAAACTCGCAAGTTTGTTCCTCCCAAGTCGAGCGCGAGGAAAGTTCCTTTTTCAGTTCCATTCGGGATCTCTTGAATGTAGGAAGGGATCATGGGACTGTAGATTCGAAGGACATCAGTATATTTAGATGTCATTATTTCTCGAAGAACTCACCAGAAAGTGTCTCGGGTCTCCTCAGTAGGTAACTTGTTGAGTCCCTCGTTGTACTCCCATAACATCTTGTCAGTGATAGCCTTGAGCTTGTCGGTAGGGAGGTCGAATTGAGATTCGAGGTCGTGGAGGGCAGCCTCGAGAGGGGAAGGAAGGTTGACCGAGGCATCGAGAGGAAGGAGGTAAGGAGGGGATTGTGTAGAAGCCATGGCGGAGAGAATCCTGATCTAGCCTGTAAGCGATTGTGCGATCAAGGTGAGGAGAGTCAGTCTTCCTTCTTCGGTCAAGAACTTGTTTGATGAAATGTAGAGCAATAGGAGCTGTTATTCTATGCAGGAGTCAAGGAAGCTGCAGACTCACACTGAACTACCAGTATACTGGTGAGAGTCGAGAGGGAGCTAGGTGGAGGAGGAGAGAGGGGAAGGAAGCCCGAGACCTTTGAGAAATCGATGGAGTCTGAATCCTCCGCAAAAAAACCCAACTGACGACTTTTCTTCGCTGGGGCCAGTCTTTCCCTTTTGTGGGCCACCTACGAGCGACAGTAGATCTCTCGACGTGAATAGCAGTATACAATGTCGAATTGAGTGCAGAGAGGTACTGAGAAGAGGTACGAAAAGAGAAAACGCAAGAAATCGTCAAGAGTGCGAGAAGAGAGTATTGTCAACAGGTGGGTAAGGAAGATAAGCCAGGAACAGTGGACGTTAAGGTAAGCGTGCGTAAACAGAGGTAAGCGAGAGAAAGGGGTTGCGAATCGGAAGGAAGGGTATGCAAGAAGGATTGCGAGAACAGGTCGTGTGAGGGTGAGAGAGGGAATAACGACGAAGGTGGTTGCGAATAGGTGGGTTGCGAGAAGACGTGCAGGGGTGATATATCGGTGGATAGGTCGGACGGAGAGGGAGAGGAACAATCTTTTGTGAAAGACGACGGGAAGAGCGTTTAGTTGTTTTTGGTTTTCTAGACAGCGGTTGCGATAGTTTCGGCTTGACGTTTAGGTCCTTCCTGTTTGATCTCCTTGCCCAAATATGGCATTCGACCTTGACTCGAACCACTCGCCGAACGATCCATGACGGGAGGTAATTCGAGTTGAGGGGTCGCCAGAGGAGTACCGTTCGGAGTCGGTATCGGAGAGGAAGAGAATCCGTCCTCCGCTTCAGGCCACGGTAACCATGCAGCTTGACCTTCGAGATCGAGAGATTTAGATTCTCGAATTGAGCGGAAGTTTTGACCCTCATGCTTCGTTCTGCAAGAAACGAGAGAACACGATAAGCTCGTGCAGTACACTCGAGGATCTTTGAGAGTGTACTTACGAGATTGTAGGGATGATGGGAGGTTTCGAATGTCTCAACAGTCCCCAATTAATGCTAGCGAACCATTTGTGTTGTTTGACTTCACTAGCTCCACTTTGACTTCCCATTCGTTTGTGTTCGTCCTTGCATAGCAGTCGCTTGATGACGCTCTTGCACACAGTAGTCGTAGCGGGATGATCGGGGAAAGCGGGTTCGTTGCGAAGAACGTTGCTGAATGTCGCGTGTCGGTTCGAGCCTTTGAAGGGAGTACAGCCGTAAAGCATTTCGAAGACGAGGATCCCAAAAGTCCACCTGCGATTGAGTGATGCGTCAGCATGGCGACGAGGAAAGTTAGAGAGGTAGCGAAACTCACCAGTCGACAGCTGAACTGTGACCTCTCCCGTTGATGACTTCGGGACAGATGTATTCTGCAGGGAGAGACGATGGAAGCATCAGTAATACTACAGGCTGAATTCATCGGTAGAACCTACCTTCAGTGCCTACAAAGCTGTGAGGTCGATGTGTCCGAAGAGTCAGTTTGTTGCTCCAATCGATTAACCTTCGACAATCGCAACTCACGAGTTCGTCCTGAAATCCGCGATGCAACTCTTTGTATCGACCAGCGGTACTCCATTCGGCGTCATCATCTTGATCCCAGCCGGTGCTCCTCCGGTCGAATCCGATTGTTTCGAAAGATCGAAATCTGAAAGCATGATGTGACCAGTTTGATGCAGCAAGATATCTACAACTCGACTCGAACGTAAGCGATACTGTCCAATAAGAGAGAAGAGGATATGCACGTACTTTCGGGTTTGAGATCTCGATAGATGAACCCCATCAAATGGAGATATTCGAGAGCGGCGACGACTTCAGCAGCATAGAACTTTGCGTCGTCTTCGGGTAAGCATTTCCCTGGTCGAGTTTGTAAAGCTCGGAAGAATTCTCCTCCCATGCAATATTCCATGCCTAAAAAGCGAGGGAACGCTCGAGTCAGCGATACGATCAAGAGAGAAGCGGGCCAGTTTGAAACTCACAAAGATATAGATAGTCATCGGATTGGAACGAGTGATATAAGGTCACAATGAAAGGATGGTTTGAACCAGCAAGAATTTCCTGGAACCTCGAACATAAGATCAGTGTTTTTCTCTCCACTGATTCGCAATCCGAGCTTACCTCTTCTGCCAAAGCTCTTTTGATCTTGTTCCTCTTGATCATTTCCTTCTTCGACAGTACTTTCATCGCATACAAAGTCTGACTCTGTTTCTCCCTAACGAGGTAAACTTTCCCAACATCTCCCTTTCCTAACAATTTGATCTTTTGAAAACTCGATGGTCCGACTTCTCGATTCCGTACTCGAATTGAAGAGGAAGAATACGTCCGTCGGAAAGCGGCTCGAGGTGATCCAGCGAGACCTCCATTGTTGAGTGAAATCGTGCCGGGATTTGGTGAAGGAGGAGCGAGTAGGGAAGGAGACTTGTTGGCGATCGTAGGAGAGGAGCGCGAGCGAGTAGGAGAATTGTTGGTTTCAGTTGATTGTTGTTTAGCCGAGGAGGATCGAGTAGAACTCGAGGTCGACTTTTCTCGATCTGATCCAGAGGATTTTGACGAATTCTTCTTCGAGGTTAACCGAGAAGTTGAACCGTGGCTGCTGCCTCCGTTCATTGATACTCCTGAATCGTGTAGGTCTCCTACGGGTATAACTCCTGTTGGTAACGGTGGCACTTGATCTGATTGAGACGAGGGAGAGAGGAATCCATTTTTCGAGTTCGGGTAGGGATAGCTCTTGTCGGAAGAGGAGGGAGCTGAAGTGCCGGAAGAGAAGAGTCCGCCAGAGAAGAGAGCTTTCGTATTTGGTGCAGAGGCGACTCTTCGCAAGAATCGAGGTAAAGTGTGTCCTCCTCCTCCCGACGCCGAGGAACCTGATGGGACTGGACCAGAGGTGACTCGGAACGACGATTGAGTAGGATCTGCGGTTTGAGGGGGAGAACCTGGATGATCTCGCCCAGCTGACCGACCCAACGAACGAAATTTGTCGGTTCCTTTTGTACCTCCGCTACTACTTCCCAATCTCGCTAGCTTTCCTGTACTAGCTCTCAAGTTCTCCTTGCCAAACTCTGTTGTTGTCGTCCCTGTACCTTTCCAACTCCTCTGACTAGGTGCAGGACTTGAAGCTCCCGCTGCACCGCTTGAAAACGAAGAATCAAAGTAACCGTCTTTCCCACCTTCTGTCGAATTGATTCCAGGAGAGTTGAATCCATTCGCTGAAGAAGAGTTTGCTGAAGAGTTGTACAGTGCCGTGTGTAGGATAGGGGATTGAGGATGAGGAGAGAAGAGATCTGACCCCGCCGCTTCGTGGAGAGGGGAAGAATTTGAAGGAGATTCAGCTGCTACAGAGTTCTTTCTTGATAATCTCCCTACCATACGTTTCCAAGGTGATTGGTGATGCGCTGGAGAAGTCGTGACTGATCCTGGTGAAGAAGTTGAACGTTTGTTGAAGGGTGGAACAGGAGGAGGAGCGGAAGAGGAGGAAGAAGGGGAAGAGCTGGCATCTTGAGTCTCACTCGTTGCTGAAGTGGTCGCCATGACCTGGCTGAGCGTCGAGCGTCGTTGAATCGATAGTGAGAGTGGTTCGGAAGGAAGCGAGTTGGAAGCGAGAGTTGGCAATTTCGCTTGAATTTCGCTCGCTTCTCTCATTGAGACTTTACGCGTGAGATATGCGCATATGAAGCTATATAGAACTCTATCGGGCGTCTCTCGTGGTTCTCCCCAAAAACCCGAGAATTGGATTCGAAAAAAAGTTCCGATTTTGAGATTCCGTGATTTCGCTCTTTCCTCCACTCTCTTGACTCTACATCCAACGATGCAGTCAGTGCACACTCTTCTCGAGCAGGAAGCTGCTGCCAACTCGGCCGCCGTATTCACCTACGATTCGGAACTCTCTTTCGGATCAAACTTGAAAGGAAGTCAAGATGTCGCCATTTACAAGATGCAAACTCGAGCAGGTGCAGGTTCAGCATTAGTCGGATACGTTCAATCTGCTGCATTCTCATCAAAGGGAGCAGTCAGCAACAAACCCGTCACCGTTCTCGCCTCGACCGCTTCCTTCCTTTCCCTCGTTCCTTCCCTTCTCGCTCTTCCTTCGAACGACAAACGCCCTGCCGCGACTTTCCACGTTTCAGCTCAAACTAGTTCGACCAAGACCAATGAGGATGGAGAGGTTACCCTGACTCAAGTCCCTGAACTCGGTGCATTGTTGGAAGGTGCGAAACGGTTGGGTGAAGGTGGATGGAACGGTGCAGTCGTCCTCTCAGAGACCCCGGAGGAGGCTGCCAGTGTCGGTACTGGACTCGCCAAGACTGTCGCTCAAGCTGGATTCGACCTCGTCAACGTATTCGATGGACTTACCGCTGGTCGCCAACTCAACTCTTCCCTCGTTTCCTCTTCTGCCGGTTCCCCTGCCCAATCCCTCGAAGACACTCTCTCCTCCGCTCTTCCCTTCTTCTCCTACTCTGGCTCCGATTCAGCCTCCAAGGTCCTAGTCCTTCCTGCCTCGACCTACTCTGCCAGTGCGAAAGCCGCCATCGCAGCCTCGAGCAACTCGGACGTCGGTGTCTTGAGCGTTCGTGTCCTCAAGCCCTGGAGTGTCGAGCAACTCTTCGCTGCCCTCCCCAAATCGGTCAAGTCCCTTCACGTCTTCACCGAGGAAGGCGAGACGAACGGAGGTCTTTACGAGGATGTCCTTTCTTCCGTCTACGAGAAGGCTTCCCCTCTCAAGGTTCGCTCCCTCCCGGTATCGACTTCGACCGTTCCTACCGTTCAGGAATGGGTCGAGCGCATCGCTCAACTCTCCGGAAACTCGGCCGCTTCCCTCAAGTCCCTTCTTCCCGCTCAAGCGAAGCTCGCCGTCTTCTGGGACCTCGACTCTTCGTCTGGAGAGACCGAGAAGGTACCTGTCGCTCTCGCCACCGCTTTCTCTGGAGAGGCCACCGGTGTCGTCTCGAAACTCGACGTTCGATACGACAATTACCGTCAAGGAGGAGTTCAACAAGCCGCACTCCTTCTCGAGGCTAGCAGTGCCGCCAAAAAGGAGTCCCACTCCCTTTCTTCGATCGCCGCCACTTCCCCTCCTTCCCTCCTCTTCCTTTCGAACCCCGCCGCCGTCCTTAAGGCTTACGAGCCCATTTCGACTTCGACCGTTTCTTCCTCGACTCGCATCGTCGTCTCGGCCAACTGGACTCAGGAGGAGTTTGCTACGAAGCTCCCCTACTCGGCTCGCAAGGCTCTCGTCGAATTAGCGAACGGAGGAAAAGGACACCTTTTCGTTATCGACGCCGACAAGATCGCAAAGACTCAACAAGTTCGTGCTGCCGATGTCGCCGAGATCGTCTTCTGGACTCTCTACCTCCCTTCGACCATCTCTTCCAAGGACCTCGTTTCCCTCCTTGCTCAAACTCCCAGCTTCTCCAACTGGAAATCGGCCAAACTCGTCGAGGTCAACGGAGCCGTTCGCAACGCTCTCGAGAAGATCAACGTCGAGGCTTCGTGGGCTGACGAACCTGTCGATGAAGAAGGCAACAAGGTCGAACTCCCAGCTTCCCTTCCTACTTCTCTCACCGCCACCGCAACTGGACCCAACCCCGATCGTACTTTCCCCGATCCCGTCGCTACCATCGCTGGTACTCCTTCCAAGTCGTGGCATTCAGCTGCTCACCGTCTCCTCTTCCCCGAGGCTTTCCAAACCGAGGAGACCTTTGAGGAGAAACTTCGTCCCGATCTTCCCGAGAAGAACTTCCTCATCACCGTCTCTGAGAACCGTCGTCTCACTCCCAATACTTACGATCGTAACGTCTTCCACATCGAGTTCTCGACTGAAGGTACCGGACTCAAGTACGCTATCGGAGAAGCTCTCGGTATTCACGGTTGGAACGACACTCAAGAAGTCAACGAGTTCCTCGAATGGTACGGACTCGACCCTGAGGCCGTCATCTCGATCCCCTCTCGCATCGACCCGTCTCGAATCGAACAACGAACCGTCTTCCAAGTCTTCCAACAGAACCTCGACATCTTCGGTAAACCTGGAAAGTCATTCTACGAGACCCTTTCGAAGTACGCGACGAACAAGAACGAGGAACGAGCCCTTCGTTTCATCGCTTGCCCTGATGGAAACGCCACCTTCAAGAAGATGAGCGAGATGGACACCGTTACCTACGCCGATATCCTTCGCCAGTTCCCTTCTGCCAAACCTACTATCGAAGACCTCGTTCGCGAAATCGAGGAGATTCACCCTCGTCACTACTCGATCGCTTCTTCCCAAAACTTTGTTGGAGACTCGGTTCACCTCCTCATCGTTACCGTTGAATGGCAAACTCCCAAGGGTGAGTCTCCTTCTTAGTTTCTCATCGTTTCTCCGGTTTCTGACTTTACGTTGTTTGTTTCTTTCAGGTTCTCCTCGTTTCGGTCAATGTACTCGTTACCTCGCCGGTCTCAAGCCCGGAGATAAGGTTATGGCTTCCGTCAAGCCCTCTGTCATGAAGGTGAGCCAGTTACTCTCCTTTTTGAATCCCAACTTTCTCTGACTCTTCATTCTCTCTTTCGACAGCTCCCTCCTCTCGACACTCAACCCGTAATCATGGCTGGTCTCGGTACTGGAGCTGCTCCTTTCCGAGCCTTCATCCAAGAGCGAGCGTGGCAAAAAGCTCAAGGAAAAGAAGTCGGTCCTCTCGTTTACTACTTTGGATCTCGACACCGGGGACAAGAGTATCTCTACGGAGAGGAACTCGAAGCCTACTTCAAAGAAGGAGTCGTCACTCACTTGGGTCTCGCTTTCTCTCGTGATACCGACAAGAAGGTTTACATTCAACACAAAATTCAGGAAGATGGTCAACTTCTCGCTAAACTTCTCGGTCCCGATAATGGTGCTTTCTTCCTCTGTGGTCCCAGTACGTCTTCTCATCCTCTTGATATCGCCGTCGACTTGTGCTTACCTCAGAATCGCTTTACAGCTTGGCCCGTTCCCGATGTTTACGAAGCTTTGGTCAAGGCTTTCGTTGGAGATGGCAAGACGGTCGAGGAGGCTCAAGGGTACTTGGAAGAAATGAAAGAAGCAGAGAGATACGTGTTGGAGGTGTACTAGACACTGTGTTGCTGGGTGGGAAGCGGTTCGAGGAGGATATTAATTGCTGTTGTTGGGTTTTTAGATTTCTCTCCTGTCGCCGCAATCCTAGATCTACGGTTCATACATGCTCTCTCCTGACGACACCGCAAATGAACGGTGATGCTCTGAAGATGTGGGTGAGGAGCGGATCTGCTGGAATCGATTCGCTCAGTTGCGACTCGAGGTTTCTTCGCTTTTCCGAGCCGTTTTCGCGGGAGCCAACAGGCAAAGGGGCCCTGCAGGTCATGGACACGCTGGCTCTACCGATCATGCTTCCTCTCGTGTCCGGACTCGATCTCAGTGGAGAGTGATCGTGCGGTTCCATCAAGAGAAACTACAAAATTTGCGAACGACTATGCGATCTATCGGTACAGACTAATTCCATATTGAGATGCAGAGGAGAGGGTGAAGAGAGTGAAGTAACGAAGGATATGATAAGGGGGTAAAGGGGAGACAAATGAGAAATGCGAAGGGGATTCGTTAGGAGGTGAAAGTGATTACAGTCCATCGTTGTAGAGTTTGCGACAGAGTGCGACAGCCATGTGTTCCAAGCTGAACTTGTCGTGCTTGCGATCATTGACTTTGACGGGAGAATCGGAAGAGGGCGAAGAACAAGAAGTTGTCGAGGAAGAAGAGGAATTTGAGGAGGAGGAGCTGACTGGGGCACCGTAGAGCATTCGAGTAGCGGGATTATCGAGGATACTGCCAGTGACGGAAGAAGCGGCGGATTGAACTGATCGAGTAGAAGAAGTTGCGGAAGAAGCGACAGAGGAAGCGACCGATGACGCGACGTCTCCAGCTTTGTTGGCGAGTTGAGCTGCTGAACCTTTTCGATCGCCAGTACCGGGAAGTTGAGAGACGATCCAATCTGCGGCGGAAGCGAGTCCTTTCGCATCGTCGCAATCGACCTTTTTCGTTTCGGCGACTGGAGGTGACGGAGGAGGAGGTCGAAGGGTTTGCGCTTCAGCTCCTCCAGCAGCGGGAGGTGGAGATGTGGAGCCAGTCTCGATCGCCTTGTCCTTCGCTTCTTTCCCATTCTTCTTACTCGAACCCTTGAGTTTCCCAATTAAAGCGTAAACGTCCTGCCATTGCCATCCTCGATCATCCTTCGTCGATTTCGTCGAGGGAGGCTTCGATTGATACTTCTCGTCTTCGATTCCTCCTTGTACCCTTTCAGCTTTCTCCCCTTGAACCGGTTCCTTCGTCTTCCTGAATTCACTCCTCGTCATTTCCTCGACAGCATGTTTACTCGCTTCGGCACTGATCAATCCACTCGAGCCTCGCATCTCCCAGTGATCAGCTCCATCGAAAGTTCCCAAGAATTCTCCCCACCTCGCACTGTCTACGTTGACTAAGCCATCGTTTCCTCGCCAATCTGGAGGTGCCGCTCGATTCTGGGAGATTCGTGTTTGTTCGGCTCCATCGAGAACTAGCTTCGGAAGCCAGAGAGGGTGCCAGATAGCAATCTTCTCTGTTCGACCAGCGATCGAATAGTACTTGACATCGGGAAGATTGGGAGTAGTCGGGTTGAAGACGTCGCGCATAAAGGTAGGGGTAAGATTGGCGTAAGCGGGAGAGTCGAGAAGGTTCAGGAGGTAGGAAGTGACGGTGGTAGAAAGGTTGAAAGGTAATCCGGGGAATTTCGTCAACTCCTTTATCTTCTCGCCCCGTTCCGCTGCTTGTTTCGCTTTCGCCGCAGTCTTCTTCGCAGCGTCGACTTGTTCTCGAGAGAGGATTGGAGATTTGAGAGTGAGAGGAAGTGGCATCGAAGTGTCGTCGGGTTCGTCGAGGGAAGCAGAGTTTGCTGAGGCAGAGTTGGAGGAGGCTTCGGAAGATTCGAGATCTGTTCCAATCCCGATGTTTGCTCGACACCAGGACATGAACTCTGATCCACGATGAGGTGTGCAGATAGTAGTGAGGGAACGAGGGTGATAGAGAACTGGTTGGATTTGGGAAATGAGGTATCGAGCGTCGAGTCCTCCCTAAAAAGTAGAATAATCAGCATGCGGAGAGAACGGTAGAGTTTACAATATGACATACCATCGAATGAGCGACAAAATTGATGTCTCGATTGAGGAGAGAAGGGGTATCTTCGAGCGATTTGTGCAGAACGTTCGCTCGATTCTTGACAGAACCGGTTCTGCTCGTTTGCAACGTCAGTGTACGTCCAATATGAGTCGATGAGCAAGTAATGAGCTCACCCTGGAACAGCTGTAACGTAAACTTCTGCACCAATCTTTCCCCTCAGAATCTTCAACAGATCTCCCCAATAATGTAATCGAAAGAATCCGGGTCCTCGTACATCGAACCCATATAGCCCTGTGTACAATACTGCGTCAGACTGGGGAATTTGCGCAAGGGAGGGAGTGAGAACAGAGCTTACCGTGACATAGGACTATCGGATGTCGAGGTTTGAGGATCGGATCATACAGCAGAGGATGCCTTATCAGCGAGTTGATCTCTCCATAGGGTGACGGTGGTCGTGGAGGGAGCTGAGAAGACCCTCGAGGTTTCGGATGCGAGAGAATGGCATTCTCTTCGTTTGAGAGTTTCGTTCCTTCTGATGCTGGATTCGCCACGGTGCTCGTGCTCCTCAGCGTTGGCGTCTCCTTTGTGACTGCAGATACGGCCGAATCGAGGACATTCGAAAGGAGGTCGTGATAGGCGAGTGCAGGTTTGGATTGAGATGAAGAGGAGGAAAATGATCGGGAAGAAGGACCGATTCGTCGGGTGGAAGGTGTAGGGGGGTAGTATCGTGGTGTGAGCGATCTCAGGCGAAGTATTGAGGCAGTGCGAGCGTGTTGAGGAGCTCTGCGAGTCGTCGAACGTGGGGTTGGGGAAATCTGCGAACTCGAAGGCGTAGAGCTGCTGTCGACACGACCTTCGGCGGAGGGGTATGCTAGAGTTATAGTTGTGCTATGGGCGAGTCTAGCGGTAGGGGGAGAACGAAGAGGGGTCATAGAAGGCTGTTTCCTCTTGATCTGTTCACCGTGTTCTTCTCCTTCCCTCTGTCGTTTGAGACCGTTCCTTCTAGCTGTGAGCTCTTCTATACCTCCATCATGACTTTCTACCTTCACTTCAGTCCATGAATCGGCGAATTGCGAGTTCTTGACGAGTTGAACGGCGGGACCCAAAGGTAAAGGCGAAGCGATTGCGCAAAGTCTGCGAACGGTGGGTATAGCGGTCGAGGTTGCCATACAGGCTCAAAGAGTGTAGGAGGAGTCAGTCTTGGGTTGTTTGGAGTGAGTGGTTGGAAACAAAAAGGTCAGGTGTCGGACAATGACCGCATCAAGCTGTTTCCCTTTCCTCTTTCTGACTGCCTTTCCGCTGACCTAGTCTCGACTTGAACATATCTTCTGATCACTCACAAGGACGCGCGACAGACCTACGATGGACTCCCAAGCTCGTTTGCTTCGTTTGTCCTTCTCATCCCGCTTCTTCGCTCGTTGCCTCGTTCCCTCGCTTCGCTGTCTGCTCTACTCCAAGCGTCATTTCTTCACGCTGTCGACGACGCGGAAGCTTCGTCAACTTTGTCGTCGCTGTCCGAGGACTTTTTCGGAGTTTCGAGATCTCTCCTATTCCCTTTTCCTTCTCTCTTCTCCTTCTCCCCTCTCACTTTAGCGCCAACATGCAGCTCACCCTAACACGAGCGCTCCCAATCGCACTCGTCGTCCTACCACTTCTCGTCTCTGCGCAAGATACGACTTCCCCTCCAGCTTCTTTGTCCACGACCCTCTCTCAATCGGTCCTTTCCTCCGATTCTTCTGCCTCGCCTACCTCCACTTCGATTCCCCCAGCTCCTACCGTCAATAGTACTGTCGGAACCTCCCAAGATCTGTTTCTGTGGCCACCGCAAGGTGGATTGAGGCAATGCGAGACGGTAATTTTCGCTTTCACGAAACCTGCTGTTCCTTTGACCGTACGTCCCTTGTCCTCATTCTTGCGCGTTGTATGAAGCTGACAACCCTCTCTCGAAGTAGTGCGGGATCTATGTCACAAGTTAGTACAGTCACATTGCGAATCTTGACTGTCAGGAATTTGAGCTGACATTTCCCCGCTTCGAAAGACACTTCGACCTATCTCGAGCAAGTCATCCTATCGCCTACTTACAACACGTTGATTTCAGGAACCTTTGCGTGGACAGTCGATATGCCAGTAGGACTAAGCGTGAACGTTCAAGTTTGTGAGCTTTCCAACCTTTCGCATCTTCTTCGGTCTGGCGCTGACTCTTGTTCATCGACATGTCAGTCGTCACGATCAACGGTCAGATCTCTCAATACACTCTACCAGACATGATCGTTCAAGAAGGACAGGACAACTCGTGCTTGGGTCGCAATGTCGGACAAAACACTCAAAGTATCATCTCTTACGCCTCGAGTCTCAACGAGTCCTATATCTATACTGCGTGAGTGAGGAAACTCTCCTAGATGAGGCGCTCGAAGCAGATCTCAAGGGATTCCACCTTCTTCACAGTCCATCAAGCTCATCGACTAGTTCGTCGTCCGGCGGAGGCGGGATCAGTGGAGGCGGTGAGTATCGCTAATCTACTGTGCCGAGATTGGTGTAGATCGCTGATGAACCTTCGAAACCCTTTAGCTATCGCGGGAGCGGTCATCGGGTCTCTCGCAGGAGTCGCTCTCCTCCTTTTGGGCTGTTTCCTCCTTCGACGTCGACTACATCGACGTATCCAGAACAACAACGTCCAGATGCAAGAACAGAAGTACCCCTCGCAAAGTCATCCAGCATCTCAAGCTCAAGGCCCACCTCCGACGTACGCTCAAAATTACGCAAACAGCGTCATGAGTGGTTCGACTGGATCTCCTTACAAGAGATCAGCTCCTCCTGGAACTATTGCTGAACCCGTAGGTCGTTCAATTACAACCAGCGATAGGAGCTCTCGCTGATGAGTAGATCGTGCTCACAGATGTCGACTACTCCTCCACCTCGTGAAGTTCACCCTGGTTCTCCTTCGAAGGGCGAGATGGGAATGAGAGAAGGGACTCAAGGATTAGCCGACCCTTCATCATTCGTCAGTCGCTCAAACAGTCACAAAGCCTTGTAGCGAACGACTCTCGTTTCTCGGTAGACTCATTCGATTTGTTTGTTTATCGGTTCTAATAATGCAAGAAGGACAATGCGAGGGGTTTGCGAGAAACGATACACGAAGAGTAAAAGAGAGAGCGAGAGATCAAGTGAGAGCTACACCTCGTAAGAAAGCTAATGTGCCCAAGTTGTAGTGAGTTAAATCGATCAATCGCTCAGCTTCCTTCTTCTGCTCCTTCTGGATCGCGAGCATCTTCTCTCGAATACCATCTTCTGGGTTCGAGATGAGGACGTCTCCGTGAATTCGAAGGAAGACGGCGAGGAAAGTTTCGGTCGCTTCAAAGTCGCGGTGGGATTGGAGACGGGAGAGGAGAGAGTGAAGGAAAGCGCGGAGATGGGGGAGGGTTGAGAGGGAACGAATCTCGAGGTCGAGGGCGGAGGGCGAGAGAGCTTTGAGGTATTCGAAGAATGATTGATCTGTGCATCGACGAAAAGGAACGCTACGTGAGCGATTTCCAGAAGACGTAGGGAAACGATCGAGAACGCACAAGGACCGATCTCCTTCTCAGCCATCAATCTCCTGACGAAATCCGTCTCGATCGAATTTCCAACCGAGTAATCCAACTTTCTCTTCGCTCCATCATTCGCTGCTCCAGACGCTTCTCCATCCTTCTTCGCATCAACACCGAAATCGAATCGAGCATCTGTTCCTGGCAGAGTAGGGAGGAAGAAAGGAGCGCGTTCAGGGGCTTTCGGCGCTTCTTTCGGTTTGTTTCGTTGTTTGATCGTTTCCAAGTTGAGGAGGGTCGCCCATTTCGATCGGGGCATGAGGGAGAGAGTGAGGAGACCTTCAGAGAGTTGATCAGGTGTCGTGTAGGGTTGGATATCCTCCCATCGCGTAGGTGCAGTCAGAGATGAGAGAGCTATAGCGAACCGAATCGTCAGTCGAGGAAATTCGAATAATAGGAACGAGAGTTCTCACAGTCGTCAGTCGCGAGACCTTGAACAGTAGGTAGAGCGACATCCTCAAGCGACTCCTCCTCGACGAACGTCAGTAGTGAAACCTCGGCGAATTGTGCTCGATTAGCCCTGTGGACGACGACCATGTCAACTCTCTTCGTAAGCAAGTTGACGACATCGAGCACTCACCAGAGATACACACCAACGCTGTCAACATGTGTCGTTGCAAGGAAATCTCCGGAAGGCGAGAACGAAAGACTGGTAGCGACACTCTTCGTTCTGAAAGCGTCGACGAGATTGCCGGTCGGTACGTCAAAAGTTCGAATGATCGAATCTTGAGAAGCGGTGATGATCCATCTTGAATCAGGAGAGAAGGCCTGTACAAGACCAGAACTCGATCAGCGGTCAATGCAATGAAACATCGCTGAGCGTGAGAGAGGACGTACGAGATCCAGTATTTGACCCCGAGCTCCAGCTAGCTCACGAACCACCCTCTTCGTCTCAATATCGATGACTCTCACCACTAGATCATCACAGACTGCAGCGAGTAGAGAGTTGTCCCGTTGGAGGTGGATCGAAGTGATCGAAGCGGTGAGAGTGAGAGTCGAAAGAAGTTTCATCGTTTGAAAGTCGAAGAACTGCACGGAAACTTCCCGTTCAGTCTCGCTCTTACAGGACGACTGGAAACTGAAGAAGACGCACGTGAACGACACCCTTGAGAGTACTGACTACCACTACCCGATTCAACGCATCGACCGCGATTCCCGTAACGTTCTTCGATCTGACATCGTTTTGAGGTGTCGCTGGGTGGACAGGTACTTGGAAGATCTTCCTCTTGAGTCCGGATTGCATGTTGTAAGCGACGACTTGACCTGCTGAACTTCCGACCAAACCGAAGTTACCACAAGCAGTGACCGTCGAGACCTGAGGAAATTTGTCCTTCGTACGTCAGTCTTGCGAACAAGAGCGTACGGAGAGAGAGATCAGCTCACGGTAACTTTCCCTTCTGCCTCCATGGTCCATTTTCCAACTCTCTTTCCCTCGACGCTCCAGGTTCTACCCCTCGCTTCCTCATTCGAAACAGTGACAACGTCATCCCAATCCTTTGATCTCGAGGTCGAATAACTCATCGAAGTAATGAGCGGTAATTTGAGCGAAGAAGGTTTGACATCCAACCTAGTAGCTTTTCGAGCGATCGAACCTGTTCATTACCGGAAACCTCATCAGTCTTGACGAAAAGAGGAGTGAAGAAGGAGATACGACGACATACCTTGGGATAATTCGTAACCTCTCGAATCCCTCACTACACTCGTGTACCTCAAACTGTGATCCTTTCCTGCTGTCAATAACGCTTTCCCATCATCTCCATAGTATCGAACTAAATGAGGTGGTGCGTGATGTCCTGATCTTTGCTTCAACAACCTCGGAGCGGCAGTAGGTGTATCGAGTAACCATTGCTAAAGCGACGAACGAACTATCAATCCTCGAACTCATCAAGAAGGTGAGAAACGAGGGCTCACCTTCATCGAGTTATCTGCACCACAAGTCATGAACAGAGGTTGACCGACGACCCATTCGATCCCTCCGACGATTCCCTCATGAGCGTTCCTTACCAAATGCAACAACTTCATATCGCTCTCTAAATCGAAAAGTGCGACATGTCCTTCCGTACTCGCAACTGCCAATGTTTGCGCGAGATCATCTGTACGAACTCAAACTACCCATTAGTGCGCGGGTGGAGGAGATGTAAAGAGAGACGAGAGCGTACCGTTCCTGAATGAAATAGCGGAAATTTGTCCCGCTCCATCTCCATCCAATCTCACTTTACCCAAAGGTTCTCCCATTCTCACATCGAACAATACACAAGTTCCGTTCGAGTATCCGACGCCCAAAACGTCGATCGCGGGGGATTGAGTGATCGCTGTGATTGCGGTTGAAGCATTCGAGGAGGACGATGATCCGGACGGTAAAAGAGCCGATACGGAGAATGTATGAATACAGGATCTATACGCGGCGTCTTCTAGATCAGTCTCGCAGCGGGAGAAAGGAAGATAGGACAGAGAGAGAAATGTAAGCTCACCCAGTACGAACATTCCAAATCGCCAATTCACCTTCCTTACTTCCGACGACGACCTTGTTGAGGTAACTAGCCGGGTGTACAACTTTGGTCGGAGTGAACCCAGTAGGAAACTCCAACGTAGCGTAAGGTGTTACTTCACCCTCTTGATCTTCCTCCTCCTCAGAGTCCTCCTCCTCTTCCTTCTGATTCTGCTGTTGTAAAGGATCCTTCGAGGCTGCGTTTCGATAAGGTGGGATATCCCAAACATACATTCTCCTCTTCTCTTTACTCAATGCCACCAAAGTGTTTCCAAATAAAACCATTTCGCTCAATTCTTCTTCTTCAACTTGTCCTCCATCATCTGACTCTGACCCTTCTTCTTCATCACTTGATGATGATGATTCTTGATCGAAAGAGCTTGTGATGAACTTGCCAATCTCTTTGCCTCGTACATAACGACCGATCCAATTCCGACTAGAAGCGAAAACGCTCTCGTTATGAACTGCTAAACTTTTAATCTCTTTACCCATATCCGGACCTACACACACTCTCTCTCTCTTTACATCAGCTCACATCTCAGCGTACTCAGAGTGAAGAGAGGAGGGAGACTGACCAACGAATAATAATCTCAAACTATCTCCCGTCCACATTGCCCAGCTTGAACCCAACGAAGTTAGGACGGTCAACGCGGGTCTTGTGAGGTGTTTGGATGCTCTGGATTGGATTACCAAGGGACAGGAAGTCGAGATGTGTCCGAGAGATCGGAAAGGTGCAAATAAACTTTCTCTTTTACTTGAGGGACTTGAGGAGGTTGTGGGGAGAGTCGAGGGAGCTACTCGAGCTCGTTTAGTAGGTGGCGCCATACTAATAGGCTGGCGTGGGTGGGAGGAGAGGTGAGCGTTCGGATTGATTAACTTTTTTCGGTGCTTCAGAATTTCGCAACTCCAAATTATTTCTTCAGAGTAGTGGGCAGGTAGTCTTGGGAATCGTTACAAAAGAGAATGCGCAAACAGGAAAACGGAAAAACGAAAAGTACGAAACATGAAAACCGATTATCGTTCATCCTCCTCCCTCCTCCCTTCTCACTCTCCTCCTCTTCCTCCTATTCCTCCCCCTCGACGATGACTCTTACAGGCTCCCCGCCTCACTCCCATTCCCAACCATTCCCCCTCCTCCTCCTCCTCCCAAATTATCCAACAAACTATAACTCTTCTGCAAGATGCATTCTCCACCATTCTCCAAATCGATCGTATAACTATAGAAGACCCCCTCACTCGTGATGACCATTACTTGAGGTGTACTCCTTCACTCACTCTCAAAAAACATCAGCACACGAAGGGAGAAGGGAGAGATGGGAGAAAGGAGGAAAACGTACGAAGAGATACCGACTACTGATTTCACACCATGGACTGGAATTTTCAGGTAAGCGAAATCTCGTTGTGGATCCCAAATACCCGTCACTTGTGAAGGTAACAAAGATCCAACTCCTTTAGACATTAAACTCAGTGATTTCTTTCTCAATGTACCACTGCAAATCATCTCACATGTCACCAATCAGCGAGGTAGACATTGGAGTGAAGGGAGGAAGTAGACTTACGTAACACCTGAATCTTTCGCATGTTGTTTCCTTTTCTGTTCAATGATTGCCTCATAACCTCCCTGACCTTCGACCGATCCATTCGTTCTCTCGCCAGGTCCTCCCAATTGTTGTTCCCTCTCCCTACCATTATACCTATCCTCTCCATTCTCCCAATCGTTCGTTTCCCTCACTCCACCTCCCCCTCCTCCTCCTTTAACTTTCCCTCCTTGAATCAATTTGAAAATATGTACAGTCTCAGTATCACTACTAACCGCCATCAAAGTACTCGCGACATTGAAACTGATTGAATAAATTTTCGCACTATAACTTCCTCTTCGAAATTCAAACTTTTTGTCTCCGTTTGGTAAACCGAATACTCTAATGACTGTACCTTTGTCCGAAGAGGATGCGAGTAAAGTACCTGATTGATTGATTGAAATGTGAGAGATTGGGGATTTGTGGGCTTGTAAAATGTTGGTTACTGAGAGGGAAACTGCGTCGAATAGGAGAATGTCACCGGTTGTCGAGGTTGGGGTCGAGGAAGAAGGAGAAGGGGAAGAGAAAGGTGTTGTAGGAGAAGGGAGTGGGGATGGGTAAGCGAGGTAAGAATTCTCGGAAGAGGGTGAGAGGGCGCAAATAGCTAAAGCAATTCTAGGAAGTTAGCATTTTTGTTGGAGAGGAAGGGAAAGGGGGGAAGGAGGGGAAATAAAGCTGTGCACCATTTGGATTAGGAGAAGTTTCAATCTCGTGTAACAACTTCATGTTTGAGATGTCATAAACGTAAATCTTCTCTTCCAACACGACGACCAATCTTCGCCTGTTCAATTTCACCGCCAAAATCGTGGTTGGGAAAGTGAGTTCACAAATCGTCGATTGTCTCTAAACATATCGTCACACTATATCAGCACCGCTTCAAGAGAGCGAGGGAGAGGGAGCGGAAGGTACTTTTGTGTTTACGATTTGTAACCTTCTAGTACTCGATGAAGGTCTATCTCCTGCACCTACTAACGCTACGAGACTAGTACAGAATAACATTTCTACGATTGAAGTCGCACCATCGCCTAGATTGGTTGAATCAAGAGTGTTAATTCCGACCCCACCTAGCTAGAGGAACGAAAGACTTACTCTTGCCATAGACTTTACCGAATGGATCGCAGTTTGTGATTGTGTAACCCTTTCTAGTACCTGTCGCGATACATCTTGAGAGGGGGAGAGGAGAGAGGAGGAAGGGGGAGTCAGTTTGGATGACGATGAAAGAGAGAAAGAGGAGGACTTACGATTGATCTTGATTGAACGCTACAGAGAGTAGATCTGGATTTGATTTAATTCCACCTCTAGCTGCTGCCATCTCGAGGGAGGGAAGGAGGGGAGGGAGGTTGTGAGGAACGAGGTGTCTGAAAGAGGGAGCGAAGGGGAGAGTAGTAGTCGCGTTCGAGGTGGATTCGGTTCGAGTTGTACTGGTTGCTCAACTGTCTAGGAGTGCTGTTAGAGGTGTAGATCAACGCAAACAGTGACTGGAAGGAAGTCAACTCGGCTCGCTCGTCGTTTCCTCTTCCCTTTCACTTCTCTTTACCTCTTTCTGCTTCGGATCAGACTGGGAACTAGAGTGATATGTCATACGAAGGACAACTACATCATCCACACGAACGAGGTTACCCTCCATCCCCTCAACTTCTCCTCGATTCTCAATCAACTCTCCCTCCCAACCTCACTCTCTTACAAGCTCATTGGTTTGTCAGACATGGTGAACGAGCTCGTAAGTATATATATATCTCTTGACCTTTTCACTCCCGAGTATTACTGACGTCGTTTCAACAATTCAAACTCTCCTTCGCAATCGCAATCGCAATCGCAATCCTCTTCACTCTTCCAGCCGTTCGACAACGTATGGTAGGACTCGGTCAAATACCCGCAGTATTCGAATTATGCTCAATCGGAAGAAATTTCACTTCAGCCGTTACCACCCTCGCACCTTTACCCTCCTCCTCCTCCTCCTCTTCTTCATCTCTTCAACCGAGTTCTTCTCCCTCAAACCCCTTCCTCTCCTCAACACAGCATACCACTTCCCATTCCTCTCCCTCAGCAATCTCTCCTCACTCCCCAGTCTCTCCAACACCACGTCAAATGCCAGTTAGACGTTTCACCGAAGATCCCTCCTCCACCTCGACCTCCTCCCAGAAACCCACAAAAGGTGGACACCTCGATTGTTACTGGGGAGAACTGACTGATTTAGGTCGACAATCGACTCTACGATTCGGTTCAATCCTTCGATCTCTCTACATCTCTTCAGATTTCCTCCCTACCTCTCTCGACCCCTCGTCCGTTCAATTCCGTTCTACCAATATGCCCCGTACTATAGAATCTCTACACCAAATCATCGAGGGTTTGTACCCTGGTTCATCAGAAGGAGTAGAATTCCGTATGAGGAATTGGATGGATGAAAACCTTTACCCAAACACGGCATGCAAGAGACTTCGAGCACTCGACGCACTCTCGATTCAATCCGCAGCAAAGACTCACAATCCTTCTTTGGCGACGTTGGACGAGGTTTTGAGGCCGGTACTCGGGAAAGGGATCATGAAGAGTTCGGCAGAAGGAGGAGGGTTGAGGATTGATTCGAGTCCTAGAGCTAATGGAGTTTTGGATACTCTCATGGTTTGTCGTGCGCATGGAATAGAAGTTCCCGAAGTGTTCAATAGGAGGGAAGTATTGGAAGTGTTGGAGAAGGGTGTCGTTCATGAATGGTGAGACTTTCTGTCTCTCTCTCTCTCTCTCTCTTCTGTCACTATCTTCGAAAGACGCTGACGATTTGAGTGTGTAGGTTTGATGGTTACCTCTCACCCGAATTCCGTCGATTAGCAATGGGACGTCTCTTTTCCGATCTCCATTCCCACCTCTCCTCGAAAATCTCGAACCCTTCCACCGACTCCCTCAAACTAGCGATCAATTCATGCCACGACACTTCGATCGGAGGGATTCTTAACACCTTGGACGCATTCGATGGTCGGTGGCCTCCATTCACTTCTAACCTCGGAATCGAATTGTACGCAAGCAAAGACTCCTCCTCCTTCTTACCCTCCTTCTCTTCGATCCTACCAAGTTCAACAAAGAAAGCAAAACATTTCGTCAGGGTTTTGTACAATGGGAGGGAATTGGAGTTGCCGGCTTGCAAGGCGGAAGGGAATCACTTGGAAGGGACGAGTGGCAAGGTTTGTACCTTTGAAGCGTTTGAAGGGGTTTTGAAGAAATGGGGGATGAGCCAAGCAAAGTGGGAGAAGGAGTGTGGAGAGTAGAACAACCATAGACATTTGAGGATATTGATATCATAGCATCACGAAGCAGAGAATTGAAAAGCCGCATTACTCGTCATTTTCAGGTCATTGGCAGATAGTAAAAGTGAAGGCTTTGATGAACATTTGCGACAAAGGGAGTAACTAATCCAATTCATCGTAGAAATCCCTCAAACTTTCCCTCTCCCTCTCAATTTGTCTCCGATGTTCTTGAGGATCCGACGTGAAATGGTTCGTTCGATAAGGATGTTGAGGAGGTGGGATCTCGTCATCGATCTCTCCTGAAGCGACGTAAGGATTGATCGAGGGGGAAGAAGGATTCGGTCGTTGTTCAGCACGAGAATATTGCCTCATGTACTCATTGATGAACTCTTGATCCTCTACGTCTGCGGAATCCTCCTCCTCGTCCTCCTCCTCTTGTCGCGCTCGTGTAGACCGTTGTTCGGATACTCGCCCGACAGAATCGAGATCGGGAAGATAGTAGTTCCGTCGTATCCTCCTCATGATCTCCGAATGCGTCATCGAGTCGTCTGAATCTTGATCAACACCTTCTTCATCATCGACCTCATCCTCGCCTCGACCGTGTCCGAGAGAATCGAGAGACGCGACATCGAAGTTCTGTCGTACTCGTCGCATAATCTCGGAGTGCGAGTCAGAATCGTCAGAATCTTGATCGACTTCTTGTTGCTCCTCCTCCTCCTCCTCCTGACCTTGTGCGATGAGGAAAGCGATTGCGTCGGCTCGACTAACGGTGTAAGGTTGTCCATCGGGCGAGATGAAGTGACCATGAGATTCCCATTGCGCCTCCTGTTCTTCCTCCTCCTCTTCCTCGGGAGCTGGTGGTGTTGAAGGTCGTCGAGGCGTCAGATCTGGAAGTCGGTATCGCTGATGCATAAGTTGTCTGATTGCTTCAGCTCGGCGGACTTCGTACGGTCGATTATCGATAGTTTGGTCGAATCGCGGTCGTTCCTCCTCCTCTGCTTCGTCCTCTCTTTCCTCCACCGCTTCTGGGGTTCCTCCTAGACCAAATCCAGATCCGCGATCCATACTCCGTTTCAAATATGCCTCCCATTCTTCCTGAACTTCATCGCTAGCTTCGCCTAAGATGAGGCAAGTTTCCAGCATGAGCGGAGTGGCATCGTAACCAAATGACCTCATCAAGTGTTGCTGCTCGGCTAGCTCGTTTCCGGGAGGTATGTCGCAAGCGATGAAAGCGGAGAATTGGATTCGAATTCGATGAATGATTTGTCGGTCGAAGGACGATAGGTAGCCACTTGCTCTCAGCGGTTCATCGGAGTTGGCGAACGCTATGCCTCCAAGGTGATCGATCGTATCTTCGGGACGTGGAGTGTAGCCAGTACGACGACAGAAGTGGGAGAGAAGAGAGCGAAGGGAAGTAGGGAAGTTTTGGAGGGTCTCTGGTTCATCGATTTCTTCGTCTGCTTCTGGAGGAGTATCGCTGGCTTCGCTTGAGGCTTCGGTTGTTGCTGGTGGAGTACCTCTGAGTCCGCTAGCGTGATCGAACATGGAGAGATGGCCTTGAAGACCAGGTCGAAAGGTCGAGAGGGAGTTTGAGGGAGGTAAGGATCGGAAAGAAGGAGTCGTGGATGTTCGAGGCGCTGGAGGAGTGTATGGGTTCCAGCTCGAGGTCGAAGGAGCTGCCGTTGCGCGAGTACGAGGATGTCGAGGTCGTCTCAGAGGGTTCGCCTCTACTCGTTCGACTATCTCCGCCATTCTCCTCACTCGATCTGTCGTGTAACCTCCCTCCGAGCCTGAATCCTCCTCTGAAGCTTCCTCTTGACCTTCCGAGTCCTCTTCGTCTTCCTCCTCGAGATCCTCCTCATCCGAGCCATCGTATCTCCCCAATCTCTGATTCAGATATCGCTCCGCCAACCGATCTAACCGATCTTGTTCGTCATCATCGACCGAAGTCTCCTCGACAGCGATAGCTCTGTTCCATCTCCTACTCTCCTCCGCCTCGCTCCCTCCGAGCCAATTGTGAAGTGGAGCAGGCGGTTCGTCTTCGTCTCGATCGATGTCCTCGATTTCCGGCAATGATGGTGCTCTGCTCCTACGTGATCGAGGGAGATCCTCCTCATCACTACTTCCCTCTTGACTCGCCTCTTCGCTTTCCACCTCACTCCCACTCTCTCCAACTCTTTCGCCCTCATCCTCGACCCAATCATCCTCTTCTTCTCCATCAATGGTCAAACTTCCTCTCTGTAGCTGCCAAGGTTCCCTCCCGAGTTGCGCCAATCGATTATAGATGATTTCCCCAGTCGGATCCGAACTTGCAGCTTCCTGAACGTCCTCAACGATTGCCCAGACTAATGGATCTTCCCTTTCCTCCCTAGTTAGGGTAGCGTGTACTCGATCGAATTCCTCCGAGACTGCTTGTGCGTAGGCGGCGTAATCGTTCAAGGTTGGATTGGGTTGATAGGCGAAGGAGATGAGAGTGCGGAGGATTCGTTGTGCCACTCGTTCGGAACGTAAGCGGGATTCGAGAAGGAGATGAGAGTGAAATGTGTGGGTGAAGGTGTATGTATAGGTCGTTGTCTTGTCCGTTGAGGAAGAGGACGGATTGGGGAGGGAGAGGGTGTGCGAATACAGCTGTTTCGGGAGGAGAAGAGTGAGCGTGAGATACGTGAATTGAAGGAGATGAATAGGAGTAGCGACGTACGCAGTCGATGCCTCTGGGACAGTAGCGTCTACTCGCAGGAGAATTGAGGAGGTCTTCGCAAGGCAACTTGGACAGCATCTCTTTATAGCTGTTCAGAGCTTCTAGTCGATCCTTCTTCACTGGGAATAGCTCACTATGGGATGCAGTAGATTCAGTGGTTGTCACTTCGTTCTAGCGAGATCGAACGGGACGTACGGAGAGGGAAACAGGATTTTGTAAGTTTGTCGACAAACGGGACAAGAGTCGCGAGCTTTCAACATGTTCCCGGTGACTGGCCCTTGCGCATCTTCTTCCAACTTGGTTTGCCATTGCTCGATACAGCTTATACAGAAGACATGAGCGCAAGCATCTGTTCGGGGTTTGGTCAGCAAGCTCGGAAGCGGTAAAGGCAGTAGAAGGAGAGCTTACCGAGTAGTCCATAAGTTGTAGGTTCCTCATAGCATATCATACATTCAGCTTGTTGCGATGTCGAGTCCCCTTTGTCGTTTAAAGAGAGAGGCGAAAGAGTCGCTTCAAGAGCTGGTGGCGATGCCGGATCCATCTCGAACTATTTGGAACGGTATCTGAATCCTCAAAGCGCAAGTCTTGAAGTACTCGGTGATGATCGTGAAGTGTAGGAGGGGAAGAAAGGAATAAAAGTTGAGCGAGTTCGTTCCCCTCTTCCGCTCCAATTGAATCTCCAGAATCAGCTCCCTACAGCTCCGGTACCAGTAGATATGACCTGAAAGCGGAACCAAACCAAAGGTGCGCCTACCTCCCATCTCTCGCTAAATCCCACATTCTTCATCTCTCGTTCCGTCGTACGCCTCACTGACGTTTCCTGGGGTATCTTCACTCATCTACGTACATAGTTGAATTCTACACTCATGACCACACCGAGTCCCGCGTCGAAACAAGACGAGCATCAGCTCTCACACCCCTCAAATCCTTCAAGTACCGAACACGTCGATCAACTCCTCAAGAAATGGTCAAGACACATCGCAAACACTTTCACGAACAAGCACGATAGAACACGACGAGACTGGAATATCGAGAGAGGCGAGGGAGATGAGGTATTGAAGTTGGATTTGACGAAACCTATCGAAATTGAGCGATCTGTCTTTAAACCGGAATCGACGGCCACGGCAGATGGAGACGGGATAGAGGAGGAGGTCAAGAAACGAGAAATGGGAGCAGGGGAACAAGCGAGATTACAGACTTTGGATCACAATCCTCCTCTTTCGCATGAGGAGTTCAATCGGTACGTCTCCGTGATCTGCGTCGTTCCCTTCCGAGCGCCGAGCTAACGAGATAAAACTGCTGCTCAGACTCGTCGAAGAAGTGCGATCAGCGATAGCGTCCGGCATTCACCCGAAACTGAATAGTAAAGGTTCCTCAGGTTCTTACTTTGCTCTCTCGCCTTCCCGTCAAACACTCGGCATCTTCAAACCCTCCGACGAGGATCCTTACGGCTCTCACAATCCGAAACTCCTCAAATACATCCATCGACAGCTGCATCACATCTCTCCGAGTATCATCCCGTTTGGTCGATCCTGTTTGATTCCGGGTCAAAGCTATGTTTCGGAATCAGCGGCGAGTCTGCTCGATCGGAAGTTGGAGAGCTATATCGTGCCGAGAACGGAGGTAGTAGGATTGACGAGCAAGGCGTTTCATTTCGATTGGATTGATCGCGAGAGGGCGAAGAAGAGCGGGAATTGGAGAGTCAAGGAAGGAAGTTTCCAGGTGTTCATGAAAGGCTTCACAGGTGAGTGAGATTCGTTCCCGAATCCCGTGCACTTCCAGGCTGATTCGTTTTCGTTCTCCATCACCAGACGCTTCCGATTTCTTCCTCAAACACCCTTACCCGCCAACTTCGACTACTCGCACCCCTTCCTCATCATCCCTCTCTAGCAGTCAACGGAAACGACGGCGACGTGCTCGGTGTCTCTCCCCTACTCTCCTCTGCTGTGGTCGAGCAAGTTCTGCCTCTGATTCCGATTCAGATCTCGACGACGACGAAACAACACCACAGCCTCGCTCTCCCGCTTCAACTCGAATTGAATCCTTCGAATGGACTCCAGAAATGGTGGACTCGTTCAAACTCGAGCTGGAGAAACTCGTCATCCTAGATTTCCTGATCCGCAACACCGACAGAGGTCTCGACAATTTCATGATCAAGCCGTGTCTGTCTCCTCCATCCTGTTCCTCGCCTACCTCTCCCACCTCGGACAGCGAATTTCGACCTCATCTCCATCTTGCAGCTATCGATAACTCTCTCGCTTTTCCTCATACTCATCCTCAAGGTTGGAGAACTTTCCCTTACGGATGGTTGTATCTCCCGTTACAGTTACTCGATCACCCTTGGTCGAAAGAAACGAGAGAATGGTACCTCAAGAAACTCGAGGATCGGATATGGTGGAGCGAATTAGGGAAAGAAATGCGAAGTGAGTTCGTCAGAGATTGTCAAGGTAAGGAAGAGGAGACGGAGAAAGCGTGGAGGAAGCAGTGGAGCGTTGTCAAAGGTCAGGGTTGGAATCTCGTGCAGAGTCTGAGGAATGAGAACGAGGGTTAGTCTACGCTCTCTCTCGACTGCTGTTATGCGACGAGACTGACTTTCGTCTGTGTCCTTCTCCAGGTCCACTCGAGCTTTGTCGACGCAGTAAAGTGCTAGTCTGGGACGACTATGTTCTCGTTCGTGATAACGAGACGACCCACGAACTTCCTCCCAACGCCAAACCCACAGCGAATTACCCCATTCCTTCTGCCGATCATTCTTTCTCTCCTATACCTACGACCTCCTACTCGGTCTCGTACAATCGTTCCCCTCTACCATCTCCATCTCCTGCGAAAGCTTCGTTCCAAAGGCCTAATCCACCTGCTCTCGCACACCGCCGAACGCTATCCGACTACACACAACCTACGTACAAATACGGCTCCTTCTCGACTTCGACCAATCGAGGAGCGAATCCTCGTTCTTCGTCATTCCTGCGCAAACCCCTCGACGACCTCTCCTCTCTTCCTACGAGATCTATCGCCGGCAAACTCTTCAGACATTCTTCATCTTCTTCGAGTGTCTCTCGAGCGCCTTCCGATCAAGCTGGAGGAGATGGAATCGATGACGAGACAGAGGAAACGGGATACAGTTTCTTGAGGAGATTGGATAGGATAGAGAAGGACGAGATGAAGAGAGCTAAGAAGGTCATGAAGGATGCGAAGAAGCTCGGATTGATCGAGAACGGGACGGCGAATGACCGCAATGTGAAGCAAGGGGAAGACGAGAGAACGAGATTGCTGTCAACGGCGAATGAGAGAGCTGAAGTGGACAACAGTGATAGTGAGGAGGAGGACTACGAGGAGGTGCAAAACGGCGGGCATCAGTGGGGAACGGCGAGTGAGATCGTGTTCAGCGAGAACGGGAATGGAGGAGTTGGGCCCGACAGGATGGCGGCGAGTTGGCATCAGGCAAACAGACGAGAGATGGAAATGAGGCCGGAAAGCGACGAGACTGGTGCTGCTCTTGATAGGAATGGTCAAGAAGCTGGATCGAGGAAGAAAATGAAATGGGTCATCCACGAAGTACGTCCTCTCTCGCTGAGCTTCAGGGCGGCGTTCAGCGATCGCTGACTGCTTTCCCATTGTTGCTCCCGACAGCGCTTAGAGTATGTCGAAGAACCAAAGCGAAGGTTCAAATTCTGGTAGCCATCGCAAAATGTGCTCTTCTTCGCAAATCCCTCTACCGTACTCCCGCATGTGTGTGTAAAGTTGTTGTAACCATTCTTAGCTCGTACTACAGCTGTACAATTCTCCTTAGCGACTCGGTCGGAGCAGTTCACGCATCACCAGGTGCAATCGCTAAAAGTCCCTGCTCTCGAGTCGAGAACAGCTCGTCGCGAACTCCCTTGTTCGAGACGCCTCAAGTCAGCGATGAAGAGACGAATGCATCAATTTACACAATATAGAGGGAGAGAGAGAAAGAGGAAAGAGAAAACGGATGGGTATAGAGTGACTCGAAACGAGAGGGGGAGATCAAGATGCAAGAAAGCGGAGAGCAATCCGGGGGGGAAGAAGCGACGTGAGCTATGGTGAAAGAACGAAAAGGGAAGTGGGAAGCGCAAAATGCGCGATGGGGATCTATCGAACGGCCTTTCTCGCGCTACCATGTTTCCTCGCACTCGCTTGAAGCTTGTCCGCCTTCTTTTGTCTTCGCTTCTCCTCGATCGCTCGATCCTCCGCGTCTTCCCTCGCCTTTGCCTCGTCGCACATCCCTTGTAATCTCACCCTCCCTTCCTCGACTCGCTTCTCCAACCCTTGTTGCATCTGATCCATCTCCTGCTTGAGAGCTGACTGCACCCGTCTCCCGAGTAAATCATACCATTCACCGACGGTGAGAGTCGAAAGTTCTTCTTTTGTCGGAGGAGGGAGGAGTTCGAGAATACGATTCGGTGCGAAAGGGTTGTCACTTTCTTTCGGAGAGGTAGAAGCGGACCACGGAAGGGGAAGGGAGGAGGAAGTTGCAGCGGGAAGAGAAACGGTTGGGACGGGAGGGATCGCTTCTTGTGGTGAGGTAGGTCCAGCTTTGGCAGAGAGTGAAGTCGAAGAAGGGGATTTTGAGGGGTTGACTTTGGAGGGTAGGGATCGGATTTGTCGAGAAGAGGTGGAAGGGGAGATGGCGTCTTGAGCGGGAGGTGGAGGAGCTGAAGTCTTGACGGGTAAAGATTGCGTCCGAGTTTCCGCGACGGGAATCTTCTCCTTCGACTTCGGGGGTTTGATGATCTGTTCCTCCTGCATCTCGACATCCTTCTCAGCTTCAACCTCGATTACGTCGTCCTGACCCTTGCTCTTGCCCTTCGAAGAACTGCTCGATGCGACTGAAGCTTTGCTGGCCTTGCTCTTGCTTTTCGACTTCTTCGCTGGCTTCTTGACCTCGACTTCTTCGTTCGACGAAGGTTGTAGCTCATAAGCGGCGTTGGCAATCATCGCGAGGTCGGTGATCGATTCGTCGGCAGAGAGTTGACCTGTCCGGGGTTGAAGTCGCTCCTCCTTCTTCGGCTCTTCCTGCTGTACTGGCTCTTCGACTCCTTCCTCTTCTCGGACAGGCGAGGTGACTGTTTTCTTCGACTTGCTCTTGCTAGACCCGGAAGATGTCGAGGAAGGTAGAGCTCCTTTCTTGCTGAATTTTGAGGAGGAAGAGGAGGTGGTCGCTGGTGTGGGTGCTGCAGGGAGCTCGACTTCTACCTCTACATCGACGTCTACATCTGCCTTGCGACTTCGTGAGGTCGACTTGATCATAGGAGGATTAGTCGTTGTTGTCGTTCGAGATCTCGTTGACCTAGTTTTACAAAGCTGATCAGTCGAGTGGACTGATACAGAGACAGAGAGAAAGGTGACGCACTTCTTGAGTGCTTGAGTAGGGACCGCAGAATCCGTTTCGTCTTCTGAAGGTGCTGGAGTCGCTTTCGCTCTACGTGTTTGTCTAGCAGGAGCAGGCGCAGTAGTGACAGTGGAGACGGAAGCAGATCGAGTTGCTCGGGTGCGAGGTTGAGGCTGACGAAAACACAAGATGATATCAATTGGGCGAACAACGACTCAAGATGGGAATGACTGGGTTTCACTCACTTCGGGCTCATCCTCTTCTTGCGGTGTTTCCTCCTCCTCTTCCTCTTCCTCCACATCTGCTTCCTCCGGTTCTTCCTCGACCACTTTCGGCACCACTTTCTTCCCTTTCTTGCTTTTCTCTTTCTTCACTGTGGTCGATGTTGAAGCCGAGGATGCTGTCGACGCTTTGCCTCGTTTCGATTTGGATGATGCAGATTTCGATGATCCAGGTAGAGGAGCGAGGAAGAATGGACAACCTTCACCGATCTTGCGATTGTGACATTCGCTGTTTCTCGAAAAAGGATGGTGAGCCTTCGTTCGAATCCGGAATGAAGCAAGATCTGGCTCACATCGGATCGTCGCCTTCTTCCCATCCCGAGACAGAGCGAATACAATAGGGACAGTGTGTCAGGTCCGCAAGGTCTGTCGTAGTCCCAGGTCGAAAGTACCATCCAGCAGAAGCGAGCTATTCCATTCAAGCAGTCAGCGATCTTTCCACGGTACATTTCGATGAGGACATGAGAAGATCGTGACGTACTTCTTCCGGAGTTGGTACTCCCTTCTCTCCATGATGAGGCCAACCAAGTGCGAAAGTTCCCTTTCTCGCACGCTGCATGAATTCTGCCTTCGGGTGCATCTTGCCATCTTCTCCCCAGCAAGCTTCCCATTCCGTCTCGGCATCTTTCCCATCGAGTCCACCCGTCTTCTCCCAACTAGCTTCTTGAATGATCGCCCAAGGACATTCCAATTCCGCTTCCTCTGCTGCGGCCAAATGACGCGCCAACGGGTCTTCCCCTTCTTCCCATACTCCCACTACCACTTCACATGCGAAACAGGTCGTCACTGTCGCATCATCGGGAGTTGGAGTCGAGTAGAAACCTGCTTGAGCGAGATGATCGGGATGAATTGAGGAAGTTTTCGAAGCTGCTACAGTGAGCGGAAAGGGCCAGTTCTGTGACCGTAGTGCTCCTTTGCGAGTCTTGTGGAAGGTGGAACGGCGTGAGGGCTGGAGATGGAGGGAATCATAGGAAGGAGGCATTGTTTGGATGGACTGAAAGAGGGCGAGGAGGGTAGGAGAGAGTCGAGTCGCGCTTTGAGTAGTCTTGTAGGTCTCTCAAAACACTACTGAAGAGTATGTGCGCGCTCTTGAGTGGTTGTGAAGGGGAAAAGGGAAACGAGTGTTGAGCGATAACTTTCTTGCCGTCCCAGTTCGACTTGTGAGAGTGCAGGAGGTGTCTGAGGTAGCTATCTTGCTGTCACTCTTGATCTGAACGGTTGTTAGCGCTTGATTCGATGTTGAAGGTGGTTGGTCGGAAATCAAGCACTTGATTTCGTAAGAAACCTTTGGCAACTTTCCGCACAAGTCTCCTCCGATTTGAGGAGGATTCGTTTTGTGAATATGTCGCCCCCTTTCGAAATGCTGCAAGTTCAGGTCTAATAAAGTACAAACAGACATTTTTCGAATTTCGCGGAAGTTGCGAAATATCGAGGAACAGCGCTCAGCTTCGTCTCGTTGTCGCCGTTCGAGAGTGCACAGGTACACTTCGTCGTGTTATGAAGGTCAAGTGTCGGAGAGAGCCTAGCGAGGGTTCTCGAAGTGTCAATCAGCGTTCGCCTCTTGCAAGATGCTTCCCTTCCGAGCGAGACTAAACACCGACCCGCGAGCGGAACTCTCCAAACCAGAACATCAGAGATATCTGAGAACAACATAAGAAGAGATACAAATAGGAGAGGGTGAGCAGCAACTGCTTCGTCTACAATTTCGAAAACCGTCCAAACTTCTCGCAATCTAATCCTTCAAAATGGGAACAGGTGGTGCAAGAGGGATGCTGCTCCCTCCCTTCTCGACATTGGTGATTCCTCCGTTATCGACAGCATTGGGGTCGAGAGGAGCGTTCGAATCCATCGGAACGAGTTCGTCTTTCTTCGCTTGTCTGCCCTCATAGTCGAACATGCCGTGAACGAGAGTGACGACGAAGAGGATCGTCAACAGTATGAAGCTGTATAAGAGCACGTCAGTGTAATTGGAGGGATTGCAAGAGGAGAAAAGGCGGAAGCGAACCTGATCCAAGCCCAACTTAGAGCCGAACGACCGAGTGAACAGTAGGAGAGGAAGTTGCAGTAGTTGTTCCACGAGAGCTCGCTACGATACTCCGAACTGAACTTTGACGCTGCAGACAGGAATAGTCCCCAAAAGATGAAAACGATCTTGAGGGAACGAAAGTCAGCGAGCGGAACTCAAGGTCGTTGGCTTGACTCACGATACACTCAGCGATAGTCACTCCTGCAAAATCCTTCCTGCGCTTCCCAGCCCCGAGGAACATTCTGTACAGATCCAGGCGTTCAGTTTTGTCTCTCGAACGAACAGTTTGCGGCTCGAAAGCTTGAAAACTCACAAGAGAGGTAGAACTAGCATTGACATGGCACCAGCTACGAGTATGATGACATTTCCGTTGTAGTAGCTAGAGGTACGAGCAAGTTGAGATGCTGTCAGCAGACGATTCGGTCTGTTCGAAAGGATGCAGTGCGAAGGAACTGACCCGTTTAAAGTACTTTCCGTCTTGGCCAGGAATACAGCTGCTAAGATCCAGGTGACCGTAACACTGATGATGGTCAGAAGGTAGGTAAAGAGTCGGATAATCTCCATCATCTTGACTGAGTGAGAATCGAGAGGAAGTCTTTTCGAGAGAAGTGAATGAAGGAAAGAGAGCGAGAGGAGCCGAAACGCCTTCAGCCATCTCGTGCAAGGTCGGAAGTATAGCGAGTCTCCCGATAGTGATTGAGAGAAGTCTCTGAGAATCTCTTCGGCTGCTCCAGGAGAGCGAAGTTCTGTTACCGGAAGCTTGTCGAGTAGACCAACGCGCGCGCGAATGACTTTTCTGTACTCGTGCGGCGTTGAGGAGGATACTGGAGAAGAGTCACCCGTGTACTGGATGCAGTCCTGCGAGAAAACAATTGAGCTTGAAATTTTGCGAAATCTTGAAGTGACCCTTGCTGACTCTCGAAGACAGATACTGGCAGGCGAAGGAAGTAGCATGATGTGAGGTAAGAGGATGTGTGCTTTGCAAGCGTGCTAGTTTTATGACAATGCGGAGTGTGTAAAAGGTGACAAAGATTCTAATAACCGACAAATTCCCAACGGAGACTGTAATGGAGACAAACGAAACAGATCTACTGAAGACAGAACAAAGGAAGAAGAGAGGGAAGAGAGACTAGCTTATGCGATGTGGGTAGTCTCGATCTTGTCCTCCTCGACGTACTTCTCGTCGGTAGAGTCGGCTCGGTCGAGGGAGGAAGCAACAACGGGAGCTGAGATAGCAGCGTCGGCGACCTTCTTGGCCATTCGTCGTTCGTAGATGATCATGGCGTAACCGTAAAGGGCGGTGAGGAAGAATCCGATGAAAGGAATGAAGTAGGATCGGTGAGCACCCATCTTGTCAGAAACGGCACCTTGCATAGGAGGGAAAGCAGCTGTAGATGAGAAAAGAGTTGGAGTCAGTAAAGCGAGAGGAAAGCGATCGAGAGAAATGGACTAACCTCCTCCTCCGACACCCATGCAGAGAAGTCCGGCTCCTCGCTTGGAGAGCTTGCCGAGGTTACCAGTGGCGAGGGAGAAGATGGTAGGGTAGATGGCCGATTCGAAGAAGAAGACGACGAAGAGGCATCCCATACCGACAGTTCCGGGGTTGGTGAACGAGGCAGTGAGGGAGAAGATGGCACACATGGTAGCCCAGATGGAGAGGACGAGGGCGGGAGTGAGGATGCGAAGGAAAGGAATGGATGCGAAACGAGCGACCCTGTGAGATTGGAAGAGCGCAAGTCAGTCACTGCACGATTAGACGAAGCTGGAAAGTGAGAGAAAACGAACATGAAGGTGATTTGCATGTAAGAAAGCATTTGCGAGGCCTCGGAAGCGGTGCGTCCAGCGTGGTCGGTAAGGTAGTTGACGAGGAAGGTAGCGCACGAGACTTGAGCTCCGACGTAAGAGAATTGGGCGAGGAAACCGAAGACGGTGTGCTTGCGCTTGTAGAGAGGACGTTCGTCGACGATACCGAAAGATTCTTGCGATTCGGCGACCATTTCCTCAGAGATCTCGGGAAGAGTCGCAAAGAAGAACAGTACGATGATCGCAGCACCGAGACAGGCTACGGCGAGGTAGGTGTATTGAAGTCCGCCGAGGGAATCCTCTTGACCAGCACCGTAGAAGGCCTTCGAAGCGACTAAATTTTGAAAAACAGTCAGTAAAGGTCGTTCTCGATAAGCTCGACAGTGGAGGACTCACTGAGAGGACCGATGAAAGCAGCAAGACCGTTGGCGGATTGAGCGATATTGAGGCGGAAGGCGGCGTGCTTAGCATCTCCGAGAACGGTAATGTAAGAGTTGGCCATGGTTTCGAGGGTGGCGAGACCGCAAGCGATGATGAAGGCGGAGAGGGGGAATCCGAAGTACTTCCTGTAGTGGGAAGTAGGCCAGAAGGCGAGGGCACCACAGCAGTAGAGGGTCAATCCGAGGTAGATACCCTTCTTGTAACCGAATTTCGAGGCGAAGACAGCGGCGACAGGCGAGAAGACGATGTAGGCACCGAAGTAAGCGACTTGGCTGTAAGTGAGCGACGAAAGAAGCCGTCAGTAAAAGTAACGAAGTGCGCAGGAAAAAGAGAAGGATGTGCTCACATCATGGTAGATTGGAGATGCGAGATCTGGAAAGTGGTTTGAACCTTCTTGTTGAGGACATCGACGAGACCGTACGAGAAACCCCAAAGGAAGAAGCTGTGAGAAGAAGCTAGTTAGCTTCCGAAGATTTCGCATCCGAAAATCGAAACATCGAAAAATAACGTACAGAGAGGTAACGAGCGAGAAAGCAAAGAGGAATTGCTTGCGAGAGAGGTTTGAGGTAGTGGTGTAAGCGCCTACGGGAGCAGCACCGCCAGCCATTGTTATGAGTTGAAAGAGGTGAAGAGGTGAGGAGAGTGAGGAGGCGAAAACGCGAGAGAGAGAGAGAGGAGTGAAAGTGAGAGAGGGTGAGAGAGAAGGTGAGAAGGTGAGAGAGTAGGAGAGAGAGCTGATGAAGAAAAGGAAGAGAGAAGAGAAGGAGAATCGAAGTTTTATAGTCGCAAAACGAGAAGGAGCTCGAATCGGTGCCCCCCGTTTCTCCCCAACGCAAATAGGCTGGGGCAGAACGAGGGGCATCGATAGACCCTGTTGAGAAGAGGCTGGATCGGTGGAAAAAAGAGTCGCCCCCGGACTAGCGTTAATTTTGCGAATTCAAGGGGGAAGCATCGGAAATCAGATTTCTCACCCGAGTCTGCCTTCGAATGTCGTTTCATCGATCTGGATGAGCTTGCCGGTGGTCGACTCGGTTCGAGCTCTTTGAATCCGTCAACTTGCAGGACTTCGGTTGAACTTGGCTCAAGGGTCGCATCAGCTAAAAACGACATCACCGTATCAGCTGTCCTCTGTCACCTGAGCTTGCGCTAGCATTTGAGAGTCGCGACGGTTGGAGTTTGACGTCGTCGAAGACCAATTGTGGCACCCACGCTTCGAAACGGGAACCTTATCAAGTCAAACTCGAAAGTGCCGTAACGTGCGAAGCGCGGCTCAGCTCAAATTCTTCGTTGTGCCTGCTTCTCGCCCGCTCTCACCCAAAAATCAGAAAAGATCTCGAAGGAAATCGGAAGATGAGAAAATTTGTCCACGCACGCGAGCAGAGAGGATGGGATTTCCCGCTGTGAAAGATCAGAGACCGAAATTTGACTGCCCATCGATGAGAATCCTTCGAAACTTTCGCCCAAGGAGATCTTCGGAAAAAAGAGATTTCGCTTGACCAATTGATCGAGAGAGCTTGGATATGGGAGTCGAGTCCGTTCGACGAGATGAGGCGAAAGTCGGATCGATGGGGGGAGAATGCAGTCCAACTTCGTAACTCTGGGGAAAGATCTGGGGTGAGCGTAGTATCGAAATCGATGGACTGCTGTTTGGGGGAGAAGCGAGCGGAGGGATGTGGAGGATTGATCGGTGGACGGATTCGTTGGAAATCTTGCGAAGGTGAAATTGTTTCGATGAAGAAAACGAACGAAGCAGCAGGAGAGAAGCGTCTTGAGAGTGGAGTGTAGGAGAGAGAGCAGTTCGTAGAGTGTAGTGTGGACAGTAAGCGAGCTGGATGAACAATACTGCAGCGGCCCGAAATCCACCGACGTTTTTCGAGAAGCTGCTTATGAAGCATGTTGATAAGCAAGCAGCTTTGTCGACCGACGAGGAGCGAGCCGGAACGACGACGAGACCGAGACAAGCTACCTATCGCTTCAATAGGCTGCAGGACGGCGATGGAGAGACCGGCCAAAAAAAAGGTTGGAGAAGGTATTAACCCGACCTCTCTTGCCTCGTCTTAAACCTGCTATCGAAGGCACACAGACTGAACATGTGTCAATAGACCGTCTGACATTGGATCTGATAAGAGAACTGTTTCTGAGAGAACCCCTTCAAAGGTTCAGCAGAGGCGGAGCTTCTGTTACCGTCCCAACTTTTCCCTTTTTCTTCTTCTTCTTCTTCGGTCCAGCACCATTCACGTCTCCATTCCCGCTCGGTGCACTCTTATCACTCGGGCTCTGCCCTATCTCGATATCCTGACTCTCCCCTTGTTCCAGAGTCTCTCCCTCGTTCTCTTCTCCATCTTCGTCTCTACTCCGTTTCGCTCGTTTCCGTTCAACCTCCTCCTCTTGTCGACTCTCCGCCTGTAACTTCTCCTTGACCTCTTGTTCTCGTTCTTGTTTACGAAGTTTCTTGCGTTGATTCTTCGAAAGAGCGGCGGGAGGTGGAGCTGACGAAGGAGTATCTTTGGGATAGAACGAGACAGGCGCAATGGTACGACTCGAAGTTGCTGAATTTGAAGTTTCGGGTGCTGTTGTCGCGGGTTTGAAGGAAGATGGAGAAGGTTTCGAGGGAGAGGGTTTTGAGGGAGTAGCGTCGTTGAAGAGGGGAGTCTCGGGTTTCTTGGGAGGAGTCGCTGCTGGCTTCTTCGAGTTTGTGACGAATGGATTGTTGCAAGCGTTCTTGACTGGAACTGCAGTGGTACCGTTCGATTTCCCTTTCCCCTTTGCGATCACTCGAGACCGACTGTCCTCCTCATCTTCTGATTCACTCGCTTCTCGATCCGCTCCATCTTTATTCTCGACTGCCGATGTGACTGTTGACCCTTCATCTCCCATTGACTTTCGACCTTTCCCTAATAACCTTTCTTTCAACTTGCGATCTTCTGCTTGTTGTTTGTGGATTAAAGCAGGTTGCGCTCCGAGACCCATTCTACAACATTCTGAGGGTCAATACGCATCTTCCCAGGGCTCTCGTAGCGTGTTCATGACTCACCTTGGTGGACGGGCCTTGTCCTTCAAAGTTTGAACTGATGAACTCCCACTCGCTCCTCCAGCGAATTCGTTCGCGTTACTTGTGCTTCCACCAAAGTCTTGAGGAATCCAACTACTGACTAGCTCCCTCGCTGCGTTTACTGATTGATCTAGAGAAGCTTGAAATGCTTGAGGATCAAATTCTGGTGAAGGAGAACGACTATCCCGCTGTTGCTTCTCGAGCTCCTTCGTTGGTTTGTTGACCATCTGGACTACCGCTAGAGCTTGTTAAGGAGGTCAAGCTGTTCTAATGGTGATGTGTACGAGTTCAAAGGTTTCTCATCATTTTCGCTTGTTTACTTTCTCCCACCTCGTCAACAAGCGTTCGATTGTATAGTACAGAATGGTTCAATTCCTGATGGAAGGACCTTCGCTCCCTCCGCTAGCCATGTAAGCCTCGTTACTCTCATTCGGTGCCGTCATAGACTTTTCTCTCAATTCCTCGTTTCGGCGATCGTATAACTCACATCCCTTCGTTCGAATGCGACAGGTTTGGTTTCTTCCTACCACTGTCCCTACAATGTCTGCTCCTTCAACCGACTTTCAATCCTACTCTCTCCCGACTGGGTCGACTCGCTTTCTTGCCCTTTTCGGTCTGGTATGGAGCAACTGCGCCTTGGAAGTACGCTATCGAACCTCGGAATCAAGCTATAGGAGGTGAGTGATCACTATGACTCTTCTAAGGAGTTGAGACTGACGTTTCGCGAAATGTTCAGTTAACTTTATTTTCGGAATCATGGGTGGATACGCCGTTTGGAAAGCGCTCGAATGGGGTCTAGCGGAAGACTTGACACCTTACGCTTTTGTCGGGTTTGACGAGAAGGGGAAAACGGAGGAAGAGAAGCCGGATAAAGGAGGGAAAGCGAACGAAGTGATGAAGAATGGAAACTTTACGGAGGAGAAGGACCGTTCGAAAGATCAGAAGAAGAAGGACGCCCACAAGAAACATCTCGAGTTGCGCAAGGTCTACCTCGAAGGGATCCGACGGGAACAAGCAGAGAAGGAGAACGTTTGGCAAGTCGTGAAATCGACTCTACACCTCGTCTACTCGATGCGAGGGAACGGTTACGAATTCGGAGCAACCACGACTCGACCATTTCCTCAAGAGCCCCAAGCGTTCTTCCGTCGTCTACTTCTCGAGATCGGATGGTCGCATCCTCTCCTGGTTCTCTGCTCGGCGACTCTCCTCGAACCTCCTCAATCGCGTGACAGCTACGTGTAAGCTTCTCTCAGTCCTTCTATTCCAGGAAGGACCTCCGTTGACTCGTCTCGTTCGCAGTGCCGCTGTCCTCCCCGGTCTCTCGGTCGCGAGAACTCATTTGATCGGAGAAATCGCGACGGGAGCAGCACTCGGCATTGCTGTCTTCGCCGCTCTCACCCTCGGGTTCTCTATGGCTACTTTGGGCGTCTTTGCACCGAATGTCGTCTTCCGCCATCTACTTCCTGATTCCCTCAAGCCTCCTCCGTTCGATTCGAGAGAATACCCTCCTCTGTTCAATCTCGCCAGACCTCCTCACTCAGTCGCTAGATTCTGGAGTCAACAATGGCATAGGTGAGCCCACTCTCGATTATCTATTCCACATTGCGAGAACTGACTCTTCGCCTTTCGAAACAGTTTCTTCAGCCGTAATTCTCCGTTACTCCAGCTTCTTGTCGAATGCCTACTGATCTGTTTCGTGACTTTCCGCAGAGCCTTTCCACTTCCTCGCTTTCGATCCCGCAAAGCGATTGTTCGGCAAGACTTTGGGAAGAGTGATTGGAGTTCTTGGTGTATTCGCTCTGAGTTCGTGGATCCATGAATACGGTACGTTCACCTCCTCTCCTCGCTCAGGGTCACTTGCTGATCAGTGATCCGAATCGTAGGACTCGCTACCGCTATTTCTACTCTCCCTGCTCCTCTCAAGCCTTACTCGTTCCTCCTCAAGTGGGGAGGTAGCATCTACTTCATGTCGCAAGGAGTCGCCATCGTGCTCGAGGGACTGTTCACGACTCTCACAGGACGGAAAGTGAGAGGTCCTTTGGGGTTCTTGTGGTCGGCTCTTGTGATCGCTTGTTTGGGAGGAACGCTTTACAAAGCTTGGTCAGTCTCTTCTCTCTCTACTTCGGACCGCTCGAGCTGATTTGCCTGAGCGACAACGACGCAGGACGACTCAAGGTTTACTGAGGGAGGTTCCTCCAGTTCGATACTGGAATTGGCAACGATTCGTTCTCCCGATGGCTTGCTTACAGCCACCGCCGTTGTGGATGAGTAGTTACCCCTCCTCTTATGATCGACCTCTATAACCTATCTACTCGCATCAGTATCCGAAACTTTAGCATAGAAATAATTCTTCGTCGTTTGCATTGGAAATCGCATCTCTTGTATCGAAAATCGCTATCACCCATTCCGTCTATATGTCTGTCGCTCTCTCGTACATTAAAACAGCGCTGTAGAACTTGTAACAGGCTCCGTTGGGTTGAGAAAAGATGTCTTGCGAGATTTCGAGAAGTGGACTTTGCTTTTCGCTTCGAGTGCGAGTCTGACTTTCGAGAGACCAATCGAGTTTTCTCATCGAGCAGTCAGCGGTCGAAGGGTGTTGCTCTGAGACTCTACTCTTTTCACAACTTGGGACTTTGAAGCGAGTTTCCCTTTCATCCCTCGACTCTTCACCTCTTCTCATCCAACTCGACTCGAACTGTCTCAAGAGACTCTCAAAAACTCTCATCAATCCTTCTGTGAGCTTCCCGAGTCCTCCCACGGCTCTCTGACGCTATTTCTCGCTCAGATCCCTTTCATCTTACTTTGCCTCTCACTCTTCACACTCGATCTCTATAGACTTGAACACGCTCTCGAACTAGCTGAACTCAATATCTTCACCATCTTGAGCAGTTACAAGATCGCTCGACACGTCTATCGATCAAGATGAAGGGTTCGAAATCAATCACCATCTCGACTCTCTCTCCTCAGTATCGCTCAAGTGAAGGACGTCGATTACCCTTCTTTCAGCTCGAGGAGGAACAGCATATCGATGAAGGCACTCTGCTTGATTATGAGTCAATGCCTTTCGCTCTCTTGTTAGCGTATGAAACAGACGGTTCTCCATCACTCGAACGCGTCAAACAATGGGCTGAAGCTCACGAGCGTCTCATGGAGTGGTTCTATCATATATCATGAAGATTCCCCGTGCCTAGTCGATCCTGTCCGGCCGAATCAGCATATCGATTTCCTCGACGAGCGTTCAACTGCTTCCCGTCTTCGTGGTCGATACGCCATCCTGATTCAAGCTCTCGCAATGAGGATCCGACTACAGCCGTCAGGCTTCAGGCCCACCATCGTTGAACCCTGGAAGGCACTCTCGTCAGCGGAGAGAGAAGAAGTCGTCCTAGAGGTTCTCGGAACGAGGGCGAGGGAATCAGAAGCCAGAAGGTCGTATTGCTTCGACAGGGATCGAAAGCTGGTTCCAGACTTCTCCGTCGCTGCACTTTGCGCTGACGAGGGTGAAGGACTCATCCGACTCTTCGACTCTATTCGCAAATACGTCTCAGATCCGTCTCAACTATTCACTAAACCAATCTTGAACGACAAGTTCTTCCACAAGTTTGGAATTCCTCATTCGACGACGGACGTCCCACTCTCCAAAGCAGACAGAGCAATGCAGGAAGAATACGTTCTCAGGCGACATTCTATGCTGCTCGAATTGGTCGATTCCCTATGTTCAGTGTTTGTAAGCTCCTTCATTTGATTGCGAAGTCTGGAACGTCCCTTCGACTGACGCTGACCCTCTCGACTAGACTGGCGAACCGCGTCGAACGGTCCCCATCATCGGAAACTATGCGAGCGACTTCTCTCGAGCATCACGTCCGACACCAGGGAAAGACGAGGATGGTAACGAGTGGAGCACCGAGGTCGCTGAGCTTTGCTCGCTTTGTCATAGAACTGGTATGTAACCGCTTCCCTTTCCTTCGCGTTCGACCTCCGAGCTGACTGTGTTGCCCTTTTTATGTCGACATAGCTCCAGAAGCCGAAGTGAAGAAGTTGTTGTACTGCGAAAGGTGTCGCAGCGCTGGGCGAAACCAACCTTACTGCTCAATGTTCGACGATTTCACTCTTCGCCTGAACTTCAGCTTTGAGCTGACGCGTTCTTCACTCTGCAGCGCTTGTCAGAGGAAGGACTGGAGATATCACAAGTCCACCGGAGGCTGCGGAACCAGATTGAGCGATCTCGAGGCAGTCCCCGTAATGGCTAGCGACACTTCGACTTCCTCACCCTCTTCAACTGATCAGCTTCTCGCGCCTTCTTCCGTCGAGAAGACCATAGGCGACTTCATCGTGAACGACAAGTCTGAGAGACGAAGGAGTAACGCCGAAGCGGTGAAGGAGATTGATGGGTTCGAGACGAGGAAGGAATCCTTCGGAGGAAAAGAGGCACAGACGAAATCGGAAGAGATGGAAGTGATCGGAGAAGATTCAAGACCCCAAGAGTATGTCGATGAGCGCTGCAAGAAGGAAGAAGCTGCAAAGCCAGAGGAGGGAGTTGCCGGAGGTGGATCTGACCGAGTCGGAGAGGAAACGAAGAATCACAGGGAAGAGTCGAGCGAGACCACTGGGAAGGAAACAGAGAAGGATGAAGAGTAGATCGAGGAGGCAAATGGAGAGCGGAAGTAGGGGATACGGAGAGCGTGGAGAGGAGAAGGACAAAGCGGTCGTTTCTACTGTGCTCATTTACCAGAATGGAGCAGTAATTTCTTTCTTTCAAGAGTACTCCGGTATCGTTCGAGAAAGTGGAAGTGAAAGGAAAGAGCTAAGCTCACGAATTTGCGAATAGTCAAACGTCGCGAAAACGACAAATCACTCGGAATGAGGCTCATCGACCTTGACTTCCTTCGTACAGAGTCATTAATCGGCCTATACAGAGCACAGCATAGGTAGTGTACAGGGAAAGAGGCGGAAATCTCGTCGCACTGCATGTTTTTGAAAGTCTTTGAAAGTCTCGCAGGCGAGGGTCACAAGCGTTCTCAGCAATTAGACGAGTGACAAGATACGTCGAAGACAGTATCGTGCCTCGCGAGAGTGGACGGCACACAATCGAACTGCACGTAAGCGACGATTAGATGCGTCCTCTGCGAAGGCCAGATCTGCGACTTTTCAAGCTCAACTTCTCACAACCGCGCCATCTCTGTCGCAGCGAGTCTGAGCGTACTATCTCGACGAGTTCAAGACGCTGTATCGACCGCGACAAACACGATCAAGCGGTTACAGACAAGCTCACATCGAGACGAAAGTGATTTTTGCACTCGCTCTTCCTACTTCGCTGGATTCGGCTTGTTACACTGCGCACCTATTCAAACATCGACAGTACGTTTGAACTATATTTGAAGACATCGTACGTCTGAACCCCTCCTTTTTAATTTGATGTTGAAGTTCGTTCCATCGAGGAAACTCGTTCGAGTACTGTAGTCGACTCGACTCCTTCCTCTCACTTTCGCTCACATCCTCCAGCTCCAACCCCTCAAAAGAACCTTTCAACCGCCTTCAAAGTAGAGCCAAGCAGCAAACACTCGCGAATTCGATCTTGCGCGCTCCCGATTCTGCTTCCGAACTCTTCCCGAATCACCGCACCTTTCTCTCCTCTCTCTCTCTTCCTCCTCACCAAGCGCTTCTTCCAAGTCCGTTCATCAAGTACAGAATCCTCTTACGACCTTCCACGCACTACCAGAACTAGCTTTAGATCGTAAAAATGAGCGATGCAGGAGATAATTGGCGGTACGTTTCATCTTTCCCTCTTTCTAATCAGCGAGTCGAGCTGATGGTCTGGTCTATAGATACTACGCATACGATCCTTCGAAGGCTCTCGCAGGTGCAGCCATCGGACTCTTCGGAGTGGCATTCTTCGGCCATCTCTTTTGGCAGATTCGTACCAAGGCGTGGTGTGAGTCCTCTTGCCTCGCTCCCTGTGGAGTTGTACTGACGACTCTTTGCTCCCTCGGCGAAACAGACATGACACCATTCACGATTGCGATGTTGGGAGAGTGTGTTGGATACGGGATCCGAATCCTCTCTGCAGAGCATCCAACAGGAAGAGGAGCAGGCCTTACATTCTACATCATTCAAGAGTTGTTCATTATCCTGTGTCCGGCTCTCATGGCCGCCTCCCATTACATGTAAGTCTCTCGATCGATCAAGAGAGGAATCTTCGTCTGACTGTTTTCGTTTCCACAGGTGTTTCGGTCGATTAATTCAGTTCGTCGGTCAACGATGGTCTCCCATCTCAGCGAAATGGTGCACTGCGATCTTCGTCACCTTCGACGTCATCTCGTTCTGTGTTCAAGGAGCGGGAGGATCCCTCTATTCCTCGGACAACGTTTCGATCTATCCGACCGCGAAAGCGATTTTACTCGTCGGATTCATCATTCAGATTATTTCCTTCGGTATCTTCTTCATCTTTGCATGTAGGTTACCTCTCCTATGTCCTGCACGAAGAGAAACAACATAGCTGACATCGAATTCACAATTTCGCAGTAATCTACCAAGTTCGAGTTCGCAAAGCTGGTGTTCCTGAAGGACAATGGACGATCTGCCTCTATACCCTCTACCTTGGAACCATCTTCATCCTGTAGGTTTCCTCTTTCGGCCTTACTTGTCAACTTCTCGCAAAAACTGACAATTCCGCTTTCGATTTCAGCATTCGTGGTATCTTCAGGTGTATCGAGTTCGGAACTGGAACAGGGAATGGAAAAGGACCTCTCCTTAGTATTGAGGCATGGTGTAAGCACTCTGCCGCGTTCTCCAGCTGAAAGTTTGGTTGCTGATCTCAAAAATCCTCACAGATTACGGCCTCGAGACACTTCCTATCGTCATCGCTGGTTACCTCTTCATCCTTTCTTACCCTGGTCGCTACATTCGTCACAAGAAGGGAGATCGACACCCTATCGCCGCTCGTATTGAAGCTGAACTCAATGCCGCAGACGGAATTTTCCCTGCCTCGTCGAACGAAGAAGGCTCGGAGAAGGTTGGAAGCGCTGGAGGAAGCGTCGATGAGAAGCGTCATTGGTGGAGTAGGAAAAAGACGACAGCATAGAGAACTGTTTTCCCGTGAAGAATCTCGATTGTAGGACTAATTGTGTTTTCTTTGTCTTTCGCAAACCCCAGTAGAAATATTATCTCCCTTAATGACTCATTCACTCTCGTTTCATCCTAAGCGAAAGACTGTGAGAAGAAGTCTAAGTTTGCGAAGTGTTCGAGTACAAAAAAATAGTGATAAGCTACAAGAAGTGAACGCCGCATTAAGATATTGATAAGCTCGACCTTGACCCAACCTAACAGCATTTCCCACTGAATATCCCCTTCTTCTCGTCGCCTCCATTCACACTGTTCCAACTGCTCACTCGTCTGAGCTCTCTTGATCCGTAACTCACTCCTGAACCCGCCGTATCTGGCTCAATTTGTCCTGATTCGATGGCGAGGAGTAGTGATCGAGCTAGAAGAATGAAAGGCTGTGAGGAACGTCAAGATCGTCAATCTCTCTCGGCGAAATTGTCTGATCGATCCGAGCGCTCACCTGTTCGACATTCTCTCCGGTCTTTGACGAAGCTTCAACGAAGAGAGCACCTGCACGTCGCGCCACGCCTTCAGCGTGCGTTCCTGATTGAGATGAAGAGAACAAAGTAAACTAACCGTGATCTTGAGCCCATTGAGTCGCTTCGAGATATGATACTTGTCGATCATCATCTGGTCTATCCGCCTTGTTCCCAACTATCACAACTTCGAGATCCGGACTCGCTAGTGCCCTCGCGTCTGACAACCAACTTGACAAGTTTTCGAAAGATCTCCGTCTGCGAAATTGTGGACTTCGCGGTCGGTCTCCGTGTGAGCCGTATAGAGGAGAGGAGTGGTGCTTACGATGTGATATCGAATACTATCACAGCTCCACAAGCACCCCTGTAGTAATTTCGAGTAACAGATCGAAATCGTTCCTGCGCGCGAAAAGAACGAAAACTTTCGTCAACTCCGCTCCATCTTCCTGATCGCCTCTGTCGCTTTTCGGGATACTCACTTGTCCAGCAGTATCCCAGCATTGTACCTTGAGGGTTTTCGAGTTTGCTATCCGCGCTCCTGCGACAGAACTTGACGGACTCGACGAAGGTAATCGCATCAAAGTTGACGCAAATTCAACGCCTGTACAAAGGTCAAGAGATGAGCCACTGTTGTCGTTGACCGTGATCATCACTAGAGCGGGCGTACCGATAGTATGAGGAGAAGGATCCCGGTCTGCGAAAGAAAACGAAAACTGTCAATTCTCGTCTCGTTCTTGCATCGAAATGGCGACTTACATCCATCGTTCAGGAAGTGGTACATCAGACATGACTTTCCGACACCAGAATCGCCTGTACAGCACCAAATCAATGAATGATCAGCCTCCTTCGACCTCAGTTCGCGGGTTACTGAACGATCCCGTGCACCGTATCCTGCCAGATAGCTCCCCATACTATCATAGCTGACTAACGCGTCTCCCACTCGCTCCGGCAGTCGTTCCTCCTCTTACTTTCGATCCATTCAAGCCCCCACCTCTTCCTCTTCCTCCTTCCCTGTCGGACCACGATCAGACTAGGTGTGAGCCTTACCGATAAGAATGAACTTGAGTAGATAGTCTATCCAGACAAGTTCGAGTCAGCTCCATCGACTTCTGACTCGAGGAGAGAGGTAAAGAATGATCAGCAAACCATATAATTCAGGTAGCTCTGTAGAGACGAGTTCGCTCAGTCGTGATTTCTCTTGCATACCGTAAGAGTGGTAGGAAAGAGAGAGAGAGGAGCTTACCAGTAGCTATCGATGCAGATTCGCTCATTGCGGAAAGATGGAAAGAGGCTCTAGATTCGATTTCGAGGTTTGATGCAGTTGCTTCGAGATAGATCGGGGGTCGAGCTTGAGATGGCAGAGACAAATGGAGAGAGAGCGAGGGTAGATGAAGAGTGGGAAGAAATCGCGAACTTGGTGAAATTTCACTTTCTCTTTGAGGAAAGACCGCGACTAAACCGGCTTTGCTAGGCGATAAATTGCGCTTTCCTCTTCTAGCGGACGCGTTTCCTACGCTATCGATACCTAGTAATGAAAACTGATCCCGGTTGATGAGCGCGAGACGCAACGACCGAGAGCTTTTTCGCATTTTTTGCGAGCGGAACCAAGATTCGATCAGATGTAATAGTAGGAAGCAACTACGGACGGGGCCCATCAAGTGATGCTGAGGACGAAGAACGCTGGAGAAGCCCAGCAAAGAGGACGAGCTGATTGAGGATGAGGGAAAGGCGATGAGTGAGATTCGAAAACTCGGTTCGTGTTGTCGCGCGAGACGGGACCCTTTCGAGAGCTGGCGTAGTGTCGCATTCGGCCAACGCACTGAGTCATGAGCGGTCCAGAAACACAGGCGAGACTAGAGGCGTCGTTTCGACGAGAGATGCTTCTTGCGAAGGAAAGCGTTCAGACTACCCACGGGAAGGAAGTCGAGGGAGGCCCTTCCAGCTGCCGATCAAGACTATGCACAGAGCTGAAAACAGTCTCAATTAGCGCCAAAGCACCCTGAGGCGGTTCTGCGAAGCAAAGGGATAGAAAAGAGAGCGAAACAAAGTATCTTCGCCTCCGAGTGCGCAACGACAAGGCTGAAGAAAGCTACGATATGACTCAGGAATCCGACAGCAGTCAATAGCTCCTCTGTACAGTTACTGGAGTCAGCAGAGCGGTTTCCGACGGAAAAACGCGCTGGTGAGATGAAAAATTCGAAGCTGGGCGAAGCGGAAGCGGGGGACAGCGAGAGTCTACAGACGCGCCTCAGTAAGATCTTCAGACTGCATCCGAAGCACTGGAAAAAGTCGAAGTGAAAGTGAGCGAAGTGGTCGAGATGGAAAGAGGTTGTTTGCAATTTCGACTTCCTTCACTTCACCACACAATATCAGAACCGCCAAAGAACTACCCTAGCCGACTCTGTACAATATATATATGCAACCTATAGCCTCTACGAGCGCTCCCACACCTCCTCGACTCACTGAACCGAACCTCCACAATCACACTCGAATCGAAGGGATTGCACCTCGCAGGACAGTCCAGATCTATCTACAAAGCATCAAGCAAGCAGATGGATACTTCGAATTACCTCCTCCTCCATTAGACGAATCGAGATCGCCCCCTGCTCGTTTAGTAGATCGACCTCTCAACCTCTACCCTCATCCGAATGAACCAGAATCAAAGAGGAGGAGACTAGAGGATGAGGACGAGGGGACGAGGGATACTGCGTTAGTGATGCATCACTCGGAAGTGAGGAAGAAGGAGAAGGACGAGAATACCGGGATTAGGAAACCCGAATCTGCACCTCTCAAGAAGAAACCCTCCCTCGTCTCAGCTATGCGACCTCGCCTCACCTCTCTACCCAATAACTCTTCATCACCGCTTCAAAAGGATGGCAAAGTGAAGGAGAAAGGGAAGGGGAGCGAACGAAAGAGGGACGTTGGTACGACGAGTGATTTCGACGAATTGTTGGACTTTGAAGAAGGAGAGAAGGAGAATCATAGGAAACGAGATGCGGGGAATAAGCGGAAAGTAAAGGACAAAGCGGTTGAGAAAAGTAAGGAGAATTCGGAGAAGGGAAAGGGAAAGTTGAGGACTGAACCTGAGAACGAGAAAGAAGCGGACGAGCTAGAAGATCGTGAGTCTCCTCTTGCTCCTTTATCGATGAGTACAGCAATATTGATGATTCCTACAGGCCTCGAAGCACGAAAAGAACGACGTCGAAACAAAGCCTTCATTCGCAAAGATCGCTCTCAATCTGCTGCCGCGACTGGAGCAGCAGCCGCTTCGAAGTTGACCATCACGGGAAAGAAGAAACGAGAACGTGGTGAGGAGGAATCGGAATCAGAAGCGAGCGAAGGACGAGACAGGAGAGGAAAGAAGAAGGGGAGGAGAAAGACGGCGGAACAAGATGGGAGAGAACAGATTCAGGATTTATCGAGGCCAGCGGGAGTAGGGAAGGGACGCTTGACTGTGAGTAACAGAAGAGTGAGTCAGTCGAAGTCGATCGCAATGACTGATTCGCTTCATCTCTCCAGGTCAAACCGCCTACGAAACTCGGTATCTTCAACAAGGGTAAAGCTTCGAGTCGCACGAGAGTCGGTCATGCTAGTGAGCACTCTTTTTGAATCGTTGCATACCACCATTGCTGACGAGACTCGATCTCAGTACCTGATCTCGCATTCTCGGAAATGACTTTCCTCAATTCGACTCGACCTGGAGCCGACGCATCAAGCTCTTCGCTTTCTTCTGTGGACAGCGATATCCCTGATCCTCGCACCCTCGCTAAAGCTCCGAAAGCTTCGACTGGCCGCAAAACCTACGGATCGAAACAGAAACTGCGTCGACATTCGAGTGCCAACACAGGCAAGCTCGATTCCGCCTCCTCCGCTTCTTCGCATCCCGCCGAAACTCTTCCGCATTCACCTCGAAGGCCGCAGTCGAAGAGGAAAAAGACTCCCCCAGCTCGTCAAGCAACTCCAAAGAAACCTCATCGACTGTCTTCTCGGAGCGCTCAACCCCCTCGATCTCCCTCGCCTTCGCCCGTCCGCACCACTCCCGCTTCTCCCGGAATGCAGCCATCTGCGCCCGATCAACAGATGCCTCCTCCTCAACCTCCCCGAGAAGCCCTCGAATTCGCTGCTCGCGATGATTCTGCTTTCTCAGCTCACTCTGCTCATTCCCTCGCTCTTCGTCGTCGATCCGCAAGAGATCGGGAGGAGGTCGCTGCTCGTCAATTCGCGCAAGGAACGATCGAGGAGGAGGTCACTGGGGACTTTTCACCCGCTCCTATCGATCAAGCTGTCGACAATCCTCGATACTCTCCTACTCCAGTTTACGAAGAGACGGCTCTCGCCGCTGGAGCTCTCCCCGTCGATCAGCAGATGGAAACCTCGAAACGCTCACTTTCCGATCCTTCGCTCAATACTGCCTCAATGGAGCGACTCGCTTTCGACAATCTCTCCGTCGTCGGAGTACAAGAAACTCTACAACCCGGCTCAGGCTACGCAAGATCCAATTCGCTTCCCCTTTCCAACCCTCGCTCTCTTCTCCTCCCGAATCGCTCCCGTTCGACTTCAGCCGCTCCCTCTTACCGCGCTCCTGACTCCGCCATCTCTCGTCAACGTAGCATGAGCGAATCAGCAGTGTCTTACGTATTCAACTCTGCGAATCCTTTCCTACCTTTCTATTTCGGAAATCACAATTCAAGTTCGAACGGATCTCTCTATGCTCCCGAGTGGAGAACGATCGATGATACAGAAGTCGTGGTGGAGGGAGACATCGAGGATGGCATGGACGTAGAGCCTGAGGCCGAATATGAGCTCGCTCTGGAGGAAGAAGCGAAGGGAGTTGATGAAGGAGGATTTGCGTCGCGATTCTCTCGATTCGAAAGGGGAGGAGAGAATGACGAGACTTTTGTGGAGATAAGGGATACCTGTGAGGAAGTACGTAGGATGGCCTGGCCTACGAATACGTTGTGAGCGTGCGAAAGAGAGGGGAAGAGGGAAAGGGAAAAAATGAATATCTTTGTCGCTTTGGAAACTGCGTTTATCTTGTCATTGTTTGTCTGTTTCCCTGTATCGCTTGAAATTCTTGTTGTCGTATTATGCCACTTGTCCCGTCTCGCAAGTCTAGCGAGATTGCGAAGTTCATCTTCTCGTGTCGTTTATTCTTCTCTCAACTTCCAAATTTTTCAGATCTCACCGAAATGAGCGACAATACGACTGAGACTACGCCAGAAGCTGGAGATGCTTTGACCAACACTCTACGACCTCTCACCGACTGTTTCCTGACTGTTCGAATCATCAAATCTTTCACTCACAGAACAACAAAGAATCTCCTCCTGCCTCACGTCGATGCAACTACTGTGACTGTAGGACAACTCAAAGTAACTTGCCGTGAACGTACGTGCTGCTCTTCACTCTCTAGAGGGGCTGTTCGCTGACTTTAGAGTGAAAGTTGATCGATAATAAAATAGAGATCAAGACAGCGTCGGGGTTCAAGCCTTTCAGGACGTGTACACTGGGTCAGCAGCCGCTCGTTCATCTCCTACGAGGCATTTCTAACCGAGTGCAATCCTTACAGATACGTTGAAACTGTACACAAAGGCTCACGGCGCAAAAGTAGGCATTCTCTCTTCTCAGCCTCATGCTGTTCGATAGAGCTGACAGAATGAGATGGACAGACTACAAACCTGATCATGAACCTCGAGAACGACGAATGGATCCTAGACGACGACTCTGCAACTCTCGAATCTATCGGAATTGGTTCGTTTCTCTTTCCTCTTCCTCTCGTCCCCGCTCGACGACTAATGTCATGACTGTACCTCTACAGAGAACGAAGCTGAAGTCAGCTTTTTTAACCGGGAACTGTACGACGCGTTCAAGCTGGATCCGACTCAAGCATGGTGAACCTTCCTCTTGCATATCCCCTCATTCGCAAACTCGCAAATTCGCAAGCAATCCTTCGCATTTACCACTATTAGCCCTTCTGTGTTATCTCTCCCACTCTATTACTACTTTA